>CM077586.1:1267500-2517500 GCA_039657365.1 Stephania yunnanensis | reverse complement strand
AGATTAAATGGTTTTTAGCACACTCAACTGTACAGTTGTTTAAACCTGTTGGATCTTGTGTCGAGATGTGTACGGATGTGTAACAATGTTGTATATTAACATACTCCATTAACTATATGTAAGTGTGGCACCACAAATGTCGGACATCAAATCCTCAAAAAACAATTTATACGTAAGTGTGGCACCTCGTCTTATCACTTTCCATGCTATTACTATTATTATTCTTAAACAAAGATAACTTAGATATCATTAATTTAGTTAATGGGGATAACTAAATTAATGATATCTAAGTTACATATCTAGAACAATTAAATTGCTTAATTACACTCAACAACAGTCTCTTTTTATTAAAAAAAAAAAAAAAAAAAAAAAGTGTATAATTCAGCTTTATCTCTATGTGGATTAACCCAACTCGAGCCCGAATTAATTGGGTTAGTAAACTTTAGATACCAATTGATACAAACCAAAAAAAAAAAAAGTTTCACACTATGGGTGTCCAAAACTTATTTAACTCTTCCTTCGGTTTGACTAATCCTATAAAGTTAGTCATGCACCTCAACCTCATAATTCGAGAGAAACCAATAAAGTATAATGTTGCTGTCAAAAATCAAATTTATGACCTCTTCCCCGTCAGAGTTAACGTACTCTTTTCGTAGTCTCAAGTCTCAATTTAGTTTTAATGTTCTCACTCAATTTGATTTATAATTGATCACATTTACATAAATTCATGTGGCTGACCAGGCTTTATCTTACTATAAAACTGAAACCATTTTACACCCACTTTCTCCTCTAATTATTAACCTTTACCGCCCATTATTTCTACTTTCAAGTTTTCTTCTTCACAAATCACGATGACCAATAAAACTGTTTCAGACATACCTAACTCTCAAGAAGTGGTCCTTAAAAATAACATCTTTTAATCTCAATCATGGTAAGATCTATAGTAGATCATGTAGGTGAGGTCCCAATCAAACCAAGGTACATTTCCCCACATAAAATGATGATCAGAAACAACAATAACAACAACTCTTTCTGGGCATCTGAATCTAGTGCCCCACCATCTCAGGACTAGACCCTAAAAAACACTAATTTGATGATGACCACATTGAATTGCACACACACTGTAAGTGTACAGTGTACAAGTGTCAAGGCAAGGCCATTTTTGACATTTCACTTACCACTAAAAGTGGCACGTCCTGTAATTTCAGCTGGTGCGGGACCCATTAATATAGCCGTTGATGGGTCAGTCAATCAGGCGAGACCCGGTCAAAGTTGACCAAAAATCCAACAAATATAGCCGTTGTTGTTATTGCTGGGCTCGTTAGGAGACTTATTGCGACGAAACTAATAATTATTACTGTTGAAAGAAAACATACGAATATACTACAAGAAAACTAGCCGTTAGTGCCTGAACAAAGCAAGTGTGGAGAGCGTCTGAGCTGAGCCAATCCCACCTGACTTTGTCTCTGATTTCATTTCATCCCCCCCAAGACAAGATTCCTTCTCTTCAGCTCCCTAAATCTACAAAACCATTCTCACACTCCAATCTCTCTTGTTTCACTATTCGTCTTGTTCAAATCCAACTAAAGCACAAATTCATCTCCAAATCAATCAAAACTCTCTTGTTCCATGTTCATGGAGGATGAGAAGTTTGGGTTTAGGAATGGATTTTACGCCTACCCGTTTCGCCTAATCGAGTGTTTGGCGAAAAACCTATCTGGGTTTTGCAGGATTTGGAGTAACAAGAGGGAGAAATGGAAGAACAAGTCGTTTTCAGGACACCCTTTTCGGCTTGCATTCAGATTTCAGATAGATTTTCTGCTTTGGTGCATTTGTATGTTCTTGTTTCGACCGGCGATGAGCGAGCGGTGGGATGGGATTATCGTCACGCAAGCGGATTATCAAGCTCTTCAAGCATTCAAGCATGAGTTGGTTGATCCTAGAGGGGTTTTGAGGAGCTGGAACGATAGCGGCTTCGGGGCGTGTTCTGGTGGGTGGGTTGGGATTAAGTGTGTTAAAGGTCAGGTGATTTCGATTCAGCTTCCATGGCGAGGACTAGGCGGTCGGATCACTGAGAAGATCGGGCAGCTTCAAGCGCTCCGAAAGCTCAGTCTTCATGACAATGTGATCACTGGTATGGTTCCTGTTTCATTGGGGTTCATTCCTAATCTTAGAGGTGTTCATCTCTTCAACAACCGTCTCTCCGGTTCGATCCCTCCCTCGATCGGTTCCTGTCTAGTTCTTCAAAATCTTGATCTTAGTAACAATTCCCTCATAGGCGTAATCCCCGAAAGCATTGCGAATTCGACGAAGCTTCACAGGCTTAATCTCAGCTTCAATGCCCTCTCTGGTCCAGTCCCAATCAGTCTCTCTAGATCACCTTCTCTAGCTTTCCTTGCTCTCCAAAACAACAATCTTTCAGGCCCAATTCCTGATACTTGGGGGGGCAATAACGATTATCAGCTCCAGTTAATAACTCTAGATCACAATTCCATATCAGGAAGAATTCCAACTTCTTTTGCCAAATTGGGTAAGCTTGAAGCTCTTGATCTAAGTAATAATAGGATCAATGGAGTTATACCCAAAGAAGTTGGGAATTTATCCAATCTTCAGGTATTAGACCTCGCCGGAAACCGGATTGAAGGTCGGATTCCGGAGACTATAGGGGATGTCTCGAGTCTTTCCCAACTCGACTTATCGCAAAACGCCCTCTCCGGAGGCATTCCTAGATCTATTTCTCAACTATCCAATCTCACCAGCTTCAATGTGTCCTACAACAACCTTTCTGGTCCTGTTCCAATCCTTCTCACTCAAAAATTCAATTCTAGCTCCTTTGTAGGAAACATTCAGTTATGTGGATACAGTGTTTCCACTCCATGTCCTTCTCCCCCGCCTTCCGAGATCCCATCCGCTCCATCGCCGGAGGCATCCGCAAAGCCTAGTCGCCGCAAGTTGAGCACCAAAGACATAATCCTCATTGCTGCTGGTGCTCTCCTAGCTGTTCTGCTTCTCCTATGTTGCATTCTGTTGTGTTGTTTGATAAGAAAAAGGGCTGCTTCAAAGGGGAAAAATGGGCAGGCTGCGGCAGGGGCAGCGGCCGCAAGAGGTGAGAAGGGAGCACCTGCTGCAGGAACTGAAGTTGAGGGAGGAGGAGGCAGGAGGGAAACTGGTACACTTTGATGGGCCATTGGCATTCACCGCCGACGATCTACTTTGCGCTACGGCGGAGATTATGGGAAAGAGCACTTATGGGACTGTGTACAAGGCAACATTGGAGGATGGGAGTCAAGTTGCAGTGAAGAGATTGAGAGAAAAGATTGCTAAAGGTCAGAGAGAATTTGAAGTGGAGGTCAATGCACTTGGCAATATTAGGCATCCCAATTTGTTGGCTCTGAGGGCTTACTACTTGGGACCTAAAGGAGAGAAGCTTCTTGTGTTTGATTACATGCCTAAAGGCAGCCTTGCAGCTTTTCTCCATGGTCAGTATACACTATTGAACTTGTTGTCTGCAATTCATCTTCTCTAATTATTTGTTCTTCTAATATGATTGATGTCAATGCAGCTAGGGGACCAGACACCCCCATAAACTGGCCAACAAGGATGAACATAGCGATGGGAACGGCGAGAGGACTCTGCTATCTTCACACCAACGAAAACATGGTGCACGGGAACTTAACGTCGGGGAACATCCTACTCGACGAACAAACAAATCCTAAAATATCAGACTATGGCCTTTCGAGGTTGATGACCACTGCGGCAAACTCCAATGTCATTGCAACCGCAGGCGCGCTTGGTTACCGTGCTCCGGAGCTGTCGAAGCTGAAGAAGGCAAGCACAAAGACTGATGTGTATAGTCTTGGAGTGATCATACTGGAGCTTCTAACAGGGAAGTCTCCAGGTGAGGCAATGAATGGAGTGGATTTGCCACAATGGGTGGCCTCCATTGTGAAGGAGGAATGGACTAATGAAGTGTTTGATTTGGAGCTCATGAGGGATGCAGCAACCAGTGGGGATGAGTTGCTTAACACATTGAAATTGGCGTTACATTGCGTCGATCCCTCACCTGCTGCTCGACCGGAGGTTCAGCTAGTGCTCCAGCAACTCGAAGAGATTAAACCGGATCTCGCTGCCAGTTCTGCAGGGGGCGGCGACGACGATGGCGCTGGTGCAAGTGCAAGTGAAGCACCCGCCACTGTTCACACAGCAAGTGATTAGGAGGGAGTTTTCCCTTGCCACTTTGTAGCAGCAAGAGATAAGAGAGGGAAATAGTTAATTTCAATTCTTTCATTCTTGGAATTTTTTTTTTTTTAATGATGTCTATCAAATGGTTTTTCATATATTGTTGTTTGTAATATACGTTTAATAATCCAGTTTTATCACAAAGTCTGTTTCTTCTTTCATAGATTGGGGACTTCTACAAGTGTTTGAGGGTTAGATGTTTATATGCATTGCACTTCCATATTTTCTTAAACTATACATTATATCATCAAGTATTTGTTCACCAATATGTTGCCATCCCTAATTATGAAAATTAACAAAGCCATTCTAGTAATTACTGTACTACACAGTCCATAGATTTCATCTGATAAAGAACACCACTGCTGCCAAACCAGAGAACTTGCAGCAAAAGCAAAATAATATTCACTAGTAAGCTCTTCCAATTTCTTCTAACTAAATCAGAAGCTTCCGTGGCAATCATTTAAGATACTACTACGGTTTTGCTCCATTGAAAAATGTCGAGAGCCGCAAGAATTTCCATTTTGACGCAACTTAAAGATGGTTCTGTCAAACTATCTCGAAAGCAAACAGAGTATCCCATGCTCAATCATACCTCATAAAATAAATCTAGTTTTGCATCATAACATAACATGCCATAACTACAGTACTAACCAAAGCACAGCGAAAACAGTACAGCACAGAAAAGATAAGAAAAAAGGGGGGTACATCTCTTCTTAAAAGCTTGGATTGTTTAAAACATTAAGAAAATGAAAGAGGAGAAAAAAGAGAATGTGTGAAAAATACAAAGATCATGTAATCTTTTTTTTTTTTTTTTTTTTTTTCTTTTATTAGAGCAACAACGTTATTTCCTACTAGTGTACATAAACACAATGTAAATGCTAAACAGAAAGTGTAAGGAAAAAACTGAAAATCGACCTTCACAGGCACCACTTTAACTGCTCTCTTTAGCATATTCACTAGTCTCTTCTGCAACCTTCGTCCACACATCTGCTATCTTCTCCGCATACCCCACCTGGACATAAATGTGCATAAACATCATTTTCATCACAATTTCATACCATACAAAAGCCATACCAGGCGAAATGAATCCACTTGTTTTTAAGTACAAAACGGTAACGTCCGTCTATACAGAATCTTCCAATAGACTATGTATTTATAAATGAGAACCAGCTAAACCAAATACCTACTCAACTAAAACTTTCACCATGACAAAAAGCATGCAAAATCACCAAACAAATAGAGCTGGAATCTTTGATAGAATAGACCTCTTCCTTTCGAAATGCCCATCAATTAACAACTATGTTTCAAATAATGTTTCCCTTCCGCAAAGTTCTACTAAGATTGCCATCACCCCCTCAAAATTTTCCAAGAGGCCAATACGTTTCATACAATACCAAAAATAAATCATTTGTCGAAGCTTGATTCTCGTCTCCTGCACTTATTAACCTCCATGCCATAAGAAAATCCTAGTTCTAAAGGGACTTCTAGTGTGCTTCAACCAAGATGAGAATCTAGTGTTCCAATATTGTCTGCCGAGGCATGCCACATGGTCAGAATTAATAAACAAGTTGTATGTAATATTTAGAAACACATTTCTCTCACACAGAACACAAATACCTTTATTTTTATTTAAGGGTAGGGTACCATAACATCTGATGAAGCTCAGGAATAATTAATTTTACCAAACTGATGTAGAGTATGTGCTAGGAACACAAAGAATAAGAATCTCGACTTCATAAAAGGTAGCGCTGTATATCTATCAAATTTTGCAAATAAAGAAAAGAGTAATGCAATACAGTCACACAGATGCAAGTGTGAAAGAGAAGCTACAAAAAGGGTAACAACTAAAAAAATAATAATAATGATCTTACCAAAGTTTGAATTACTTGTGTTATTTATCATTGTAATTTATGGCATAGAACGAGAAAGGGGAATGAAACAATACCTGGTTGCTCACAAATCCTTTCAACATGTTCAAGAAGTCATCGTGTCTTTCCCTTTCTAACCTTTCAAGTTCGCTCTTGTTGTTCTCCTGCAATGAACCACAACTGTGACATCCGTTTGGCAGGTTGTACATCTCATATCATAATCCAAATAACCAATAAAAAAAAAAAATTATTACAAACTCAAGAAAACTATGAATGTCAGATAATTTTTCCATGAAACCCAGATTATCAGCAATAATGACCAACTAAGGTTCAAGTGAAATATAACCAACAAAGGTTTGAGCCTCTCAGTGCATGAGAGTAGTTAAAATGTGAAATCTTAGATCACAGTTCTAATGCAAATGGTGCGCCAGTAGTATAAAACATGGTCGATGTCTAACGATCTACTCGCTCACCACTCACAAAATAGAATTTTCATGTCAAAACTCTGATATTTGTAACTGATTAACTATTTATGTGGGCCAGAATTAAAATGAAATAGGACAGTTCCTTGTCTCATATATGGCTTGTGCTGCTGCGCATAGAAGTTGAAACTACAATGTTTCAGAAGGGGGAGTACAAGCTCATAGGAAAAATCACCAACCAATGCTATGGCTGAACAATCAAATGTATAAACGCCAGCGGCAGTTAGTTCAGTTATTATAAAATGAAAGTAACACAAAAGCCATAGGTCGTCAAAAGCAATAAAACACGATGCCTCATCCATAGAAGCTCAACTAAAGTTTCAAACTGAAACAACATTTTGGAAATAATACAGATATAATCTTTTTGTTTGGGTGGAACAGTGTCAATTCCTTGGTTCTGGCAACATCCAGCAGTGCTTCCTATTAAGTTGGGGCACAGCCAATGAGTAGACGAAACTAAGTAGTAAATAATTTTCCAGCGAGATTAAATAATTAGAGATCTTTTAAAAAAAAATCATAATTTTATAAACATACCAAAAAGAAAAGTTTTTCCAATCTAGGATAAGGGTGTGTGGAATGTAAATTACGACAAAAACAAAAGATCGTGAACCGGACCATCGGTAAAATTTAAATTACAAATAAGTCATAGAAGAATCATGATCATCCAAGCAACTTAATGCAAAAAAAAAAGGGCAATGCTTCAACTTACCCAGAGTAATGTTGCCAGACCTAACTCTAAATAGACAAACAAGTAAATTATGTTTCATTCTCAATATGTTTCTTGAATAATAATAAATTATATTTGTTATTTTTAAACCATTTTAATAAGGGAGATAACTAATTAACTATGACTAACAATGAGGGGAAAGAGGTGGGAGAACAGTAAAAAAAAGTCCCTTGAACGATTAAAAAAATAATAAAGAAAAGCAAAAACTGAAGATTAGATTAGAGTAGTGAACACGAACCCTTAATGAGATCATGCAAAAACAGCCCTAGAAAGATTTAGTCAGTCCAAAAGAAAGTATATGAATAGATAGATTCCCAAACTGACTCAATCAAGTCTGGTCTCACCTAAGTTCCATTTTCCATTCAAAGCATGTACATCGAGAAAGGGCCTCGATCCCAAATTAACTGAAAGGATCCGAATTAAAAAAGCTTTTCAAACCATTCAAATCCCTCCTAATTAATGCATCCCGTGTTAACTTTGGTCTACCCCTACCTCGTCGAATTTCTATAGTTTCTATTGAGTCAAGTTTTCTAGTTGGAGCATTTGTAGGCCGTTTTTGCAGGTGACCAAACCATTGCAACCGCCCTTCCCTAATCTTTGTATCAATTGGTGCTATGTCTTTGAATTTCTATATTTCTTATTCTATCTATAGGAGTTTTACCACACATCCACCTAAGCATCCTCAACCACTTCCATAGAGCATCTCTTTGTAATAGACCCAAATCTTTCCATGAAAGAAAGGTTTTCAATTTCCTATTTATTTGGATAGAACTTTCAAATGAACTTTAAGCTTCAAGGAGGGGAAAGAGGGACCTATGGGCTTAGCTTTTCAATTTCCTATTTATTTGATAGAAACTTTGCTTCAAGGTTAGAAAAACCTTGGCGTTTAAAAAGTTCTCAATCTTTACTAACAATTGCCCTACCAATTGCCAATTTCAGGCTCAAAGAAAAAGAAAAAAAAAAAAAAAGTTCACCATTCTTCCCAAATCCTTGAGAAAGAGGAGAAAAATTTGAAGGGCTTCTAGTAATGAATTCGAGCCGGTAAACCAGCAACAAAATCATCATCCTTAGTACATGTAATTATTTCCAAAAAGATTCTCTTGCAACAGGAAATTTCCATGACTTTTATTCCATTTTTCTAGTTGCATACAAAGATGTGCTCCACTCACATATTACTAGCTATTAGTTTTCCAGCAGAAAAAACTTCAACTATAAAACTCCAACCTAAGCTACATATATTTGAAAATATTAATTATGTTCAAAGCATTCCTAAAGATTATTAAAGCCACCTTATATAACTGAACTGAAATCATCCCTTTCTCTTTTCAAATGTACATAGGGTTTCACATCAAAATGTTGGCTCAATCATAACTTAGCAATAGTTATGCATTTGTTCCACAAAAAGTCTCTGAGCTTTCAAACAACTTCCGAAACTAATAGAGACAAATAGAAATGTGACACATTGAGATGCATGGTCATAATAAACTATAATATTATGATTATTATCCTAACTGGGAACCAAAGAGAGTTAACATTACATCGGTATATATAAAAAGAAGATCCAAAATCAAACTCATGACTCGTATAAAGTTGAAAACCAAGCAGATGATAAAAGAAAAACAGTAACTGCATATTTTCCAAGTTCCCAACAGAAAAAAAAAAAACAATGGACACAACTGATGTTACCTTGATCCGTTCATATTCTCTAATGGCACACATTTTAGCATCTTCAGTTACTTTTATTGTTTCCTTTAACTCCTCTAATTTGCGAATCCTAGACTTGTCACCACCAAAGATTTTGGAAGATGCAACTTCAAGTTTCTCAGCTCTTGAATGCAAGGAAGATAAATCTGATAAAAGAGTCTGCACAGTCAATAGAGCACTTGACCGATCCGAGAATGCACCATGGACTGCTAGCATTAATCCTAGATATTCGTGCAGTGTGTCCTGCAATACATTCAACATTCAAAGCACATCACTCTCCCATAATATATGTGGCACCCGGACTAAAATGTCATGGCTATTTAAACTAACAGCACAGTAGCCTAGCAAAACAAACTAAACTATGCAAATGCTTTAGCGAGGCAAATCTTCAAGAATTCAATTAGGCATTCAAAATAATAGTAAGTAACTTACTAAATGTTTAACCGTTTGCGCATTCAGTTCGCGGTAAAATCTACTAGCTTTGACAGCAGCGGTAGCCACGCTCTTCATGTCAGCCGCCCGTGTTCGCTGCGAGTTATAAACAGCCTCCTCTGTCTCAAACTTTGTTAACTTAATGAATGCCAATCCCAATTCCCCCATTGTTTCCCCAATATCTTGCTGTGCTTTTACAAGGGATTCAGCCTACAAGTGAAACAACAAATTAAACAAAAAAAATGGAAACTTGCAATCTCTAATTGAACAACAAATCATCACAAACTAACAATGAAAACACATACTTGCTGAGATGCATTGCTCAGTTGCTGCTCAAGATCATGCAACCTCTCCTTCTTTTCAAGAAACTCCTTATCCTCCTCAACCACCGGCGGCCTCGACCCGCCCCAATCATTCGCCACAGATTGCTTCAATTCCTTAAAGATCCTCAGCAGATCCCTCCCCCCTTTCGCGGGCTGCACGACCTCATGCGGCGCAACGACCACACTCGCCGAGTCCCCAAACAACTGCTTCGGCAGCTTGACCGCCCCATCAAGCATCCTCGACGCCACATCCGTCGAAGCCGGCAACGGCATCTTCCCCTGCACCTTCAAAAACGCCTTCAACTCCTCACTCTTCCTGATGACCGGATGCCCCGCCAACCTACACAAGTACTTCTCCAGCGCCGCCCTCCTCTGCTCCACAAACTCCTGCTTCTGCATCACCTGACTCTCCACCACGTTCTTGTCCGGCCGCGGCGGCACGAAGAACCCCCGGTACGCCTCCGCCAACCGCTCCGCCAGCGTCACCACGTCCCTAAATCTCCTCCTCACATTGAACTCAGTCCCCCCGAAATCCCCCAAATTCGTCCTCGTCGTGATCAGATACGTAACGTACGAATTCCCACCCGGAACCAGCGAATTCGATTGCTCCTGCTCCTTCTGCGGATCCGAAACCCTAATTCTCAAAAAACCCGAACCCGACTCACCGAATCTCGCCGAAACCCCCAAATTCCCTCCCAAGGCCTCGCCTTTAGGGCTTCTAGGGCTCCCGAATCCATTGCTCTCCGCATCGTCCCCATCGAATGGACTGAAAACCACGTCCGCGTAGGACGGGGGGTCGAGGTAGGAATTGTCGGAGGAATTAGGGTTTTTTTTGGGTAGCGGCGGAGACAGGAGCGGATCGTCCTCCGCCGCGACGACGGCGGCGGCGGCGGATAGAGGGTGGTGGTTGCGGCGGCGATTGGTGTGGTATAAAGGGTCGTCGTCGTCGTCGTCGTCGATGACAAGAGACTCCATTTCTTCGGGGGAGGCGTAGAGATGGTCTTGATCGTGGGATCCCATCATTGTTGAGTTCAATTAGGTAGATCTCCGTGGAGTGGATTGTTCATGAAGAATGAACGGACGGTGAGAGATGACGATGATGATGATGATGATGATGATGAATTCGCTGAGAAGTGAAGAAAAGAAAACAGAGAGAGGAGGAGAGTGTCTCGAGTGGGGAGGAGTTGCAAAGTGTACGCATAGAGCTGAAGACGGACGCCAAGACTTCGCGTCGGGATTTGAGATTTCAGATCGGATTGCCGTATAATTAAATCAGATATTTTTCAACCGCTAGTCTTGGGAGTTGGGATTCCAGTAATAGTTTAGCCCACGATTCCTCTAAACCCTGCCTTCTATTAAGTGATGTCTTATCTATTTTAGTGTGTACATGTTTTGACAACAAAGTTCCAATGTTTGGAATTTGTGTGTTTTATAAAGTGGTGTATGTTACATTGGCCGATGCTCTATTATCTTTGTGTGAAATAACTGTTTCTACAAAAACAGCACCAAACGAGGCTTAATAATGTCAGTAAAGCTAGAGAAAGTTGACTAGTGGTTCACACGGATTTGAATTCAATTCAATAATTTAATTCAATTATCGCAGATTGAAAAATTATAATTTAATTCAGTCCAAATAATTCATTAACCCAACTCAATCCAACTTGTAAAATGAGGATCAAGACTGATTAAATTCCATGGATTTTCATTTTTCTATTAAAAAATTCATGAAATTAAAACTTTATTATATGAATCACAAAAATCATGCATCTCGTGAATGAAATATTTATAACATGCATCCCATAAATTTATATATATAGCATATATTTCCCAAACTTGTCATCACAATAACTTTAAAATACAAGTTCCTATATAAATAAATATGTTATCCACAAATTCGCACTGTACACCCTTACAAAAGCACATAAAAAGTGCATGTTGCAACATACAACCTAAAAAAAAAACTTATGAATTGTAATTAAAGAGTTAAGAACAAACATATTCTTTGAGATACTACAATTCTTACTAGATAATTTGGGTTAATACTATTTGAGATACTATAGTATATATGATCATATATGTATGTGTGTTGATGTGATTAACGGATTGCATCAAATTGATCCGCGAATTTTTAATGTATGATTCGCAATTTGATCCAGTCCAGTTCAAGGATTAATAAATTTATCACTAAATAAATTGATCCAATTAGTGATAATTGATTGGTGTGCACCCCTACAAAAGGGGGTTTAGGTTTAGGGCTTTGATTTTCGCGGATAAGGAATTCCGGACGAAGAAGACGAAGAAGATGCCTTGCTTGAATCTTTCGACGAATGTG
Source organism: Stephania yunnanensis (assembly GCA_039657365.1). Taxonomy (NCBI): domain Eukaryota; kingdom Viridiplantae; phylum Streptophyta; class Magnoliopsida; order Ranunculales; family Menispermaceae; genus Stephania; species Stephania yunnanensis. Next base: position 2,505,393 of record CM077586.1, on the reverse strand, counting down.
AGCCTCGACGGAGTCGACACCTCCTCCATCCTCTCCGAAGCCACCAAGACAGTCGCCAAGCTCATCGGCAAACCAGAAGCCGTAACTCCTCTCTTTCTCCCTCTCTCGCACTTCGCATTGTTGTTTCTTTGATTACTTTGCTAAGTTTCATTATCACGTTGTTTGATCTCTTTAGACCTGTTAGAATCTGAAATTCGTGCTTCAATTCTGTCCAATTTGTTGCTGCTTTGCTCTCATGTGTCCGTTGATCGACTGAGATTGAAATTGGTTGCAAAACGAGCTTGGTTTTGATTTCACTTGCGTAGGTTAAGTGTGTAGTTGATGATTAAGATCCAGATATGGAGTGAAGTTTGATGGTTTTGAGTTGATTGATCTTTTGGTGATCGATAGAGCTCTCAAGTTGTGGTCTGATTGGATGAAACACGGATTCTTAGTTGCGCGGAGAAATGGATTTCATGGTGATGTTGGTATCGTTGTGGAAATTGATTTAAGATTTATGATTAAACAAACAGCATTTTAGATTTAGAATAGCTTTCGAAGATGTTGAATGTTTTTTCGCGCTTATGCTTATAAGTATTAAAGTTCTGAATGCCAACATTTCGTTAGTCGAGCTGAAGATGTAACTTCTTGATCTTCTTAGATTCTTTCACCGAGTTCTTCATAGATGTTACTATTGTGGACGTGAAAATTCATCGTTTATATTTCATTGAGCAAGTTCTCTAAGTGTGGAAGTAGTAAAAAAATACGTAAGAACTTTTTCTTGTCTCCTGTTTGATCTTGCTCCACAATGTGTCACAATGTCCTCTCAATAACAAGTTTTCCTTTCCGGAGACTTCTATCTGCCAATTGTCTTTCTTGATTCAAGTTGTTTTGCTGGGCATTAAAGATGAAATTTTTCGTTCGAAAAATGGTGAACGATTTTGAGATTATACATTGATTATTTAAAAGAATTCCATTTGGTTCAAATGTTTTTTCACACACACACACACACACACACAAAACTTAAATTGCTATGTGACACTCTTATAAATTTAATTGGTGAGCCTAAATTGGATTTGGACTTTCAAGTCCGATGTTCAATCTTGAAAAGAACCAGAACCAAAAATCTATACCCTGCATTTTATACTTGTTCTACCAATTTGAGATAGTTGATTTCCGATCCCATACTAGTCAATGACCAACATGAAACTTTGAGTCTTGGATGTTTAAAATTGGTTTCTAGAAGATTACCTTCAGTGCTACTGAGAATTGATTAATGCACATTTAATTTGATATATAATTTTCAATTATCTCTTGGAGTAGTGACAACCTATCTTGCGGTTTTTTTTTTTTTTTTTTTGATGTCTTCTTTGAATATTGGCCCTTATATAATTTTCTGTAAGCAGTCTGACCTACTTTGGTTTTGTTAATGTGCAGTATGTGATGATTGTGCTCAAGGGATCAGTTCCTATTTCGTTTGGTGGAACTGAGCAGCCTGCGGCTTATGGTGAACTAGTGTCTATTGGGGGCCTCAATCCTGATGTTAACAAGAAGCTGAGTGCTGCTATTGCCACAATCCTGGAGACTAAGTTGTCCATCTCGAAGTCGCGGTTCTTCCTTAAATTTTACGACACAAAGGCAAGCCATTTAAGCTCCTCATCTCAATCTAGTGTGTTGCTGGTTTTTTGTCTCATTTCATTCTCCTGTCTGTTTAGGCCCATCAAAGCCAAGAATATGCACAGTGTTTGCATGCTTTACACCAGCACTAAATCATGTAAATAATCCTTCACTGTTTAAAACCATGAGAGAATTCTTGTAGCAATTTGGATTTCCACACAACATATATTAGATTAGGTTTAATTTTACACTGCTGCTATCTCATTAGATGCTGATGCTCCCCTTCTGTGTTACTATGCAGGGTTCCAACTTCGGATGGAATGGATCGACATTCTGAATTTCGTGATAGTTTCCGTCTTTAAAGAAGTTCATATTACTAAAGCTTTAGTGCTGTTGTTGTCTAGTACTGCCAAGGAATGTATTGATTGTGTAATATGAACCATGGAGCAAGCACCACATAGGTTGGTACCTCCTCATCATATATGCAATATGCTATGCCATGAGACTTCTCTTTTCTTTATGCATATGTTTTTTTTTTCTTTCTTTCTTTCTGAATTCATCTTGACTGTTTGTTATGATTTTTAAGCCAATTGCATTAAATTAACGTGGATAGAAGTGTTCGATCCATGCAGTCGATCCTAACTAATTTATAATTAAACTTTAGTTATGTTTACTTTGATGTATCTGGTGTTTGTTTTGTGAATGTTAAATTCGTAGTAGTTGAAATAAACCGGCCTTCCCAGCAAAACCTCTTTATGCCACTTGGAAGTCTATATTCATTCATTGTGTTTGGAAACTAAAGCCGGCACTGAGCCAATAAATCCAAAATCAAGACCCCAGGAAATTGAACGTGCATCACTCAACTAAAAACACCAAAAACTTAGCATGCAAGCCCAATTCTTCATCACAGTTGGTCTCAAGTGATACCTCAGTCATGATCTGGTCCAACAATCTTGCTTTCATGGCCGACGAGGGCACTGCGAGCTATAAATCAAGCGTTCAAAGCAGCGACTATGTGTTTCTGGGCACACAAACAAGAGGATTCTCTACAAGAAAAAATGAACTTTTATCGAATAAACTGATGACGGCGGAGGAAGAGAGATTGAGAGATGAGCTCGCGAGGGAGATAGAGAGGGAGCTGGAGCGAGAAATCATGGAAGGCATTATGCGTTTGGTACGCAGGCTTAGTGATCTCAAGGCCAAGCAAATTGTTTCTCGCTGGTTAGTGTTTAAGGACACTGTTGTTAGTCTTGATCATCCCATTGTTCAACAGGATGGAGGCTTTCTCTTCGATGATGAGCTTAGAGATCGGCATCGAAAGACGATGAGAGCTGCGCGATACAATGACAAAGCGTGTTGTGGATTTGACTATTTAGGAGAAGCAATGGTGATGCCTGCAAGTGCTGTCTCCAGGAGGAGTTCCGGCAGATATTATGGTAGAAAACGGAGCTCAAAATGTTGTGATGCTGAATCCAGCACTCAGAATATTAGGTGCAAAAGAAAAGAGTATTTGAGGAGAATATGAATGTCAATATATATGGACATACATTTTCTTTTACAAGAAATCGACTTAATTGCAACGCTTGCTCAACAAAAACATCAGTCGAACCTGGCTCCAACCTTGCCTTTAGCTTTGACAAGCTATGCCTCTCGTCCATCTCACTAAAATGCTTTAGCTGTATTGCTCGCTTCAATTCTGCTCTTAATTCCCATATTTTGTTCAACAAGTTGAGTTGATAGATGTTAGTTGGATGCACACATATTACAACAAAGGAAAATAGAAGAAACTGCGTGCCATAATTTTGCAAAATTAAGACTTCATTAATGTTACAGGTAGTCATAATCAGTTTGTGCGCGCCATGAACTCTCCACATCAACAATTTAATATATATTGCACATACACATGTGACCAACTTACAAATATCCAAACAGTTGGCTTCATTGACCATGTATAAAAAACTAAATTAGATACATATAGTTGATCACCATATAGACCTAGTTACATATATAAATAGATCAAGCTAGATAGCTAATAACCATAGCACTTGTGTTTCTCATATACGATCGTCTTTCTCTCTTTTCGATTAATTTGTCTGAGTAATAGTTTGTCATTGCTACTGCGTTAATTCAAATGGCTCACGCGAAAACACCAACATTCTTGATTTTGGGTCTGCTCGTAATTGCATTTATTCTTGACAATCACATCATAGAAGCTCGAACTAGGATTAATGTTGTCTCCAAGAATGTCCGGCCAGTTGGTAAGTTGTACTAATGACTAGCGTTGCATTAACTTCTAACTAAGTTTTAGATTAATATGGTAATCAATTGATTTGTTTCTTATAAAGATGTTGTAGAACAATATAAACAAGGGCGTGAGGGCATTGAGGGCGGGCACGAGCAAGGGCGCAAGTTAGCGTCATTTTTATTCAACTGGACAGCTAAAGGTGCCGAGACCGTGCAACGGAACGGTGGTGTTGGGAAAACGATTGTAAACGGAGTCAAATCGGCTGCGAAGAAGCTGAACCCATTGAACTGGTTTTCATAAATTATATATACTAGCCATGGACATGCCACGACATATATATTCGTGATCTGCTATTCGATTCTTTGTGCTCTCGTCTCATGTAGTCTTCTGTATCCGACTCCAATTAATTTAGAATTAAGATTATGTTGTTGTTGTCGCCGTCTAGTGTGTCTTGTGTTTTGTGTCATAAGAACTTGTAGCTCAGGTGTGTTATGGATCATAATATAATTTGTGAGTTTTGTTGTGTGTTTGGTGTCATTGTACGAAGCTAGCAGTACTACTCTTTTGTTTATCATCCGCTACTAGTATGAATCAAAAGATATAAATATAATGAAATGGATGTGTATAACTTTGTGAATCATCATCGATCAATGGAACACAAAATTAAGTAGCTTTAGACCAATTGGGTGGCCTATTGATTTGGTATGAGTTTGATAACAAAAGGTCATGGGTTCAAAGTTGAGAGCAAATTAATGTTTCTTTCTAATCAAAAAAATTAAGTAGTTCTACCATCTATATGTATATAATTATATGCATAGTTTTAGTGGGTATTTTAGTAATTATCAATGGCTCTCAAATATATTAAATGGAACAAAATATGGAATAGGACAAGACAATGAACCAATCACCTCGGCAAATTGAATTCATTGCTAAGTATAATTGTTCTAAAGGATATTAACTGATTATAAAGTTGGCTTTCAAGAATCGTAACAATAGAACATTTCATAATTATAGTGGTTTAAATCTTAAAGATTTGTGCTGATTTCTTCAAACTTAAAGACCAGATAATTAATTCGGAGACCATTTCAAGTATTTTTTTTTCTTTTGATAGAGATCAATTCGAAGTATTAATTCAAGGTAATATATTAGTCATGGCGGATTAAGGGCATACTTGGGGTCCAAAGCCAGAGGAGATGTTTGCACAGTTGATGATTAAGACAGGATATGCTTTAACCTTGAACCTTAACAAATAAGCGTTTTCAGTAATACTTTGTAGTTTATTTTCTTGCTTTCAAAATTTTTGCATCTTGTATTTTCATTTGTGCAGTACATCTCTCTTCTATTCATTGGAGTGCTGATTGTGATATCTGTCCGTGGCTTCTTAACAAATCTTATGAAGGTACTCTCGTTTCTTCCATGCGATTTCTCCTGGTTTAATTGAGTTATTTAACTAGAACAACAACGCCATGATTTGTGAAGCATATCCCTGCAATATTAAGTATTGATAATGTTTTGAATTATAATCCATTTTGTTATCCACTTTGGCAGACCAAATAGACTGGGCAATGTATCTATTTGAAATCGAACTTGATTGGAAATGGAAGAGGCATCCTTTTTTCATATATTACTTCATTGAACAGCCTATGTAGTCGATGTATCATCATTTCTTCTGTATTATTGATGCATTTGGGAATGAACCTTTGTTCTTTCTGCTTTAAATTTGTAAGATGTGTTCATGTATGATGTCAATTACGTTTTATATGCTTTTTTAGTTTTAGTTATTTTCTTTTTTGGTAGACCCCAAAACCATTAGGAAAGAATTACGTTTTATATGAGTCTTTGGATTTAATTTAATTTTATTTTTAGTTTACCCCATGTAGGTGGAAGAAAGGCTATTATGAGGATGATTATGCTCCTTCAGTTTTTTTTTTGCCTTCCTATTTTCCATAAAATTGATTTTTATGTACTGTATGTTGTTTAAAAAAGTGTGAAAGGTACATGACACTCTCTTACATTTGATTAAATGGTTTTCGGAGTTCTTTGAATTGATTGGTTTCGAGAGATGCATGCATTCATGCTTAGAGTACTTAGAGGTTGTCCCTTGGGTTGGAGATGAGGAGGAAGAGAAAGTGCCATGTACCAATTTTATGTTCAGTAGGGAAGGATGTGATGACAATCTTATTTGGCATTACGAAAAAATAAGAATTCTTTTAGTCAAGTCTGCCTTTATAGACTTGTTTGCCTCGCTAGATAAGAGGGGTTTCTAAGGAAGGCCCTTGTAAGGGGACTCAAGCTCAAATGCCAATCCCTCTGAGACCTAGAAATCTTTGTGAAAATTTAATGCCCCTCGTAAGCTTAAGTTTTTTATTTGGAGATGTATGCAGGATGCATTCCCCTGCAAAAAAAAAAAAAAAAACATTTTTGAGATTGATTAAATGGTTTTCGGTTGATTGATTAAATGGTTTTCATGTTCTTTGAATAGATTGGTTTACATTTGAGATATTCGATATTCGAATATATTGATTAAATGGTTTTCGTTTGATTGATTAAATGGTTTTCATGTTGTTTGAATCTTTGCATAAATCAGAGACGGAACAGAGACGGAATACATTAATTCCGTCTCTGATCTGTTGCTAATCAGAGACGGAACAGAGACGGAATTAATGCATTCCGTCTCAGATCCGTTGCTAATCAGAGACGGAACAGAGACGGAATTAATGCATTACGTCTCTGATCCGTCTTTGATTAGCAACGGATAAGAGACGGAATGCAATTACAATTGTACCTTTTAGAAGAATTTCCATTTCTGTTCCGTCTCTGTTCCGTTTCTAAATTTCGTCTCTAATCCGTCTCTAATCAGAAACGGAAACATATTTTCGTTGCTGATCGAATCAGCGACGACGATTTTAGAGACGGAATAAATTCCGTCTCTGTTCCGTTGTAGAATTGAATTAGAGACGGAATTTATGCAAATCAGAGACGAAAATTTCCATTTCTGATCTGCTGTTTTTTGGTAGTGACTATAATATGTTGGTTAGTAATACTTTTCAGTTTTGAAAAGGTTGATTACTCAAATATGTCATGAATTATGTCAAAAAGACAGATTATTGAGGGAACCTTATTATTTAATTAGCATTGGACAATCAAAATTGTGGGGGTACGAAGCAAATTAATTGCAAGCCCAAATTCTGATGGTTATATCTTCCAAGATGAAGATGTATATGTTAATAAACATCTATGAATACTAAAAAATTGTGGGGTGTGCGCACGTAAAAGTTTATTTTATTTTCGATTTAAAGAAAATAAATCTTGAGCCCCGAGTAAAGTATTCAAAGATAGATTATTAGCATGATCTTTTAAAAAGAAGTTATCAACAGTGACATTGAATTGATCAAGTCGAAGCCTTTAAAATGTAAATGGATTTTAAAATCTTAATTTAAGGCGGATGGATAAATTGCTTAAAATGAAGCAAATTAAATTGATAACTTGAGGCTTTATTTGAAAGAAATGAAGCTTTGATTTCTTCAAAAGAAACTCACTAGTCTATAATGACATCTAGCATGTTGGTTGATAATAAAGCAAGCAAAGATGTTAAGAGACATATTTTACATGATGAATAGAAATGCTTGTATCACTTGAAAAAATTGTCAAAGAAATTGGAGCATTGTTAGATTCACATCTGAATCTAAATGATTGCGTGCTTTAATAAAATTAGCTAGGAAAGCAACACTATGGCTTTCAAAAAGCATGAAGGATATTCTGTATTGGATGTAATTATCTCTGCATCACATATGTTGTAAGACGACTAATAATTGCAATGGACAGAGAAAAAAAGTATATAAAATAGTAAATATGGCCTTATATGTTGAAGATTATCATTAGATAGTTACTTGGCACCGAATTGAAGAGTTTTCAATCAGATATGAGGCTCGAGTTTAAACCAGTAGAAAATTACTGTACTGCTAATGGAATTCATCATCGTTATTCGTGTCCTTACAATCATTAGCATAATGTTGTACCAGAGAGAAAACATCGCTCAATTGTAGAGATGGGACTTACACTTCTTGCTCATGCTCACATGCCTTTGTCATTTTGGGAAGAGGCCTTTCGTGACTTCACTATTTCTTATTAACGGTTTGCCTTCTACTATTCTTCGCTTTTGATGTCCTTATCGGGAGTGTTTTAAGAAATTTCCGACTACAATTTTCTTAAAACACTTGGTTGTTCTGCTTCCTAGTCTTACTTCCTATTCCTCTCACAAGTGTGCATTTCGTTCTTCCAAATGTGTGTTTCTTGGCTATAGTCCTCGCCATCATGGATATCGTTGTTTACATCTTTTTGGGAAGGTTTATGTGTCAAGAGTTGTGTTCGGTGAAAAGAGTTTCCTTATACTACTCTTTTTCGATCCTCTGTGTCCTTTCCATCCACCTCTTCCTCTCTTCCACCGTCAATTTTGCAAATGTACCCCTGTGTTTCTTCAGGGTCACCACCACTCTCCCCAACTACATTTGGTTCATTATCTCTAAGATCACCGCTTCCTCGCCATCTCCATCTACACTAGGGTCTTCTACCACTCTATCGCTTGCATCTCGGTTCATCTAGCTCTCCAACCCGGTCTCCACTTGTTTGTTGTGTCTCAACCCGATGCGATCACTACATGCTTTCGGAGTTAATGTTCACCACTTGGTTACAATGAGTAAAAATGGCATTTTCAGGCCCAAGGCTTTGGCAACTCAGTCTCCTTATGCTCTTTCTACTGCCCTTGAACCTCGGTTTGTCAAGGCTGCTCTTCTTGACCGCAATTGGTATAAAGCTATGATTGATGAAATTCAGGCTCTTGATAAGAATAGTACTTGGACACTTGTTGCTCCTACTTCTTCCATGAACTATGTTTGCTCTAAATGGGTTTTCAAAGTGAAGACTTCTCCTACTAGTGAGATTCAGAGATACAAGGCTTGTTTGGTAGCCAAATACTTCCATCAAACTCCTGGTTTGGATTAATTTGACATATTTTCCTTAGTTGTCAAACCTTCTTCTATTCGAATTTCGTTCATCTTGGTAGTCTCTTTTAATTGGTCAATTCATCAGATTGATGTCAACAATTCCTTTTTGAATGGTGATCTCAGTGAAGAAGTTTATATGACTCAGCCAGAGGGTTTTGTTAACAAAACCTTTCTTCACTATGTTTGCAAGCTGAACAAGGCTCTTTATGGTCTCAAACAAGCTCCTCGAGCTTGGTTTTCTAAGCTCAGAGGTGCTCTGGTTGGTTGGGGTCTCGTTAACTCCAAATATGATGTTTCCTTGTTTTATAAGTCGTCTGCTGGATCTCTATTGTTGGTTCTCGTTTACGTTGATGACATTTTGGTAACTGAGTATATAGCTCATAACTTGGCTATATACTCAGTTCTCTCTTAAGAATCTTGGTCAAATGGATTACTTCCTGGGTTTTGAGGTGTTTAGAAGCTCATCTGATTTATATCTTACTCAACACAAATACATTCTCGACCTTTTTTCAAGACAGGTATGCAGGATTGCAAGCCTATTTCATCACCCTTTACAGTTGGTTAGAAGTTTACCTTAAAGGATAGTTGGCATTTTATTGATCCTACATTGTATAGGAGCACTATAGGAGCTTTGCAGTACCTGACATATTCCAAACCTGCCATTAGTCTCATTGTTAACAAGCTTAACAAGCTTAGTAAGTTTCTCAAACCCCCTACAATGTCACATTGGGTAGCCTATAAAAAGGTTATTCGTTATCTCAAGAACACTCTTCATCATGGTCTTTTGTTCAAGCCTTCTTCTACTCTCTTTTTGGAAGCCTTCACTGATGCAGATTGGGAAGGGGACCTTGATGATCGAAGGTCTACCAGTGGATCCTGCTTGTTTCTTGGGGGTAATCTTGTTTCATGGTATTCCAAGTAGCAATCTGTGGTTGCTCGTTCATCAACTGAAGCTGAGTATCATGCCTTAGCTCATGGTGTCTCTGATATAATGTGGACATCTACCTTGCTTGTTGAACTTGGTCTTCCATGTTATTCTCCGTCTGTTCTATGGTGTGACAATACTGGTGCTAAAGCTTTGGCTTCTAATCCCGTGTTCCATGCCCGAACTAAACATGCATCCAACTAATAACATGTATAATTTTTCAGAAGAGATTAATTAAAATATTTGATGTTCGAATATTCTGATCTATTCTCATTTGTTGCAATCATGCACAGATTACAACAATTAAATATGGAAAACTAATTAAAGAAACATTTGAAGCCAGCAATGTGTTAATTAATCAATTAATGGTAATTAAGTTGATGACAAGTATGATCAATATGACTAAATTATAATTAAGATCCATGCTATTGAATGGGTTCAATCTAGCGGATGATCTCATAGTGGGGGTACTTACTCTTCTCCCATCTAGTCGATGGAATTTTTTTTTTCGTACTTTATTTTAGGGAAACATATATATTATTTTTCGCCACGTTGTTTTATCAAAGAAGAACATATGATGATGTCCTCTATGGTGCTAGACCTGGGAATGGGAGAAGAACCCTGGACATATCAAAGATGATCAATCTTACAAGTTACTTGGAAGGTCAAGCATTGTTGGAATCCATGGAAGAACCTCAGACAAACAAAGAAACACAGAGAAAGTCAGAGGAAGAAGAAACACACACACACACACACAGAGGGAGAGAAACAGATCCTCAACAAACTCGTCGAACGATCTGTGTATTTCATTTATATAGTAAAATGAATCAATACATCACAGCCTTCCATCTCAATGTATAACAGCCGTTCGATTACAATCACAGAACACACACACAAACAACAACTTACAGCTTATTACAACTGATACACCTCGAGATCCACATCACACCAGAATCAATGATTCACTCTAACATCCCCCTTCAAACTAAGGGGAAGTAAAGTGAGACTTAGTTTGTCTCTCAAATACAAAAATCTAGAAACAAAGAACGGTTTAGTGAAGACATCAGCCACTTGATCAACAGAAGGAACATGATGCACATTAAGAGAACCACCCAACACTTTATCACGAACATAATGAATGTCTAACTCAATATGTTTAGTGCGAGAATGATAAACTGGATTCTTGGCTAAAGCAGCGGCACTCATATTATCACACCAAACCGTGGGAATAGCACCAATAGACACATGCAATTCAGAAAACAAAGGCAAGTGCAACTTACTTTCAAGATTACACTGAGCAAGAGCCCTATATTCAGATTCGATCGAACGAGCAACAACTCTTGTTTCTTAGATCGCCAAGAAATTAAGTTAGAGCCCAAAAACACCGCATAACCTCGCCACATATTTTCTATCATCCACAGATGCACCCAATCAAGATCGAGAATACCCAAGTAGGAACAAATCAAAACTTGGTTTAAACCACAAACCCAAATCACTGTTGTACTTTGAGATATCTCAAGACCCTCTTAAGAGCCTCGCCAATGTACCACCGTAGATCAGCTAAAGCGGCTTAAAGTGTTTACAATATAAGCAATGTCTGGCCGTGTGTTAACAAGATATTGGAGACCACCAAGTAAGCTTCGATAAAGAGTTTTATCATGAAAAGAAGCACTGCCATCCTTGTACAGTAGCTTAATTACCAACAGCCAAGGGAGTAGCAATGGGCTTTGCATGAGACATGCCTCCCTTTTGTAAGAGCTGCTGAATATAAGTAGTTTGAGTCAAGTACAGTCCTTTGCCAGTCCTATGAGATTCCATTCCCAAAAACAAATTCAAATCTCCAATATCTTTCAAACTTACCATTCAACTTATTGATGAAAGATTGAATGGAAGTTTGATGAGAGCCAGTAATTATAATATCATCCACATAAACTAGCACATACAACACAACTTGTTCATGATGAAAAATGAACAAAGAGCTGTCAGCTTTAGAATTGTGGAATCCCCAAGACAACAAAGTGGATTTTAACTGATCAAACCATGCACGAGGAGCTTGACGAAGACCATACAATGCTCTATGCAACCGACACACAGTAGTAGGTTGAGAAGGATCCACAAATCCCATAGGTTGATTTGTGTAAACCTCCTCAACTAATTGACCATTTAAAAATGCATTATTTGTATCAATCTGTCTCAAAGACCAACCAAAATGAACAGCCAAAGACAAAATGACTCGAATAGTAGAAGCTTTCACAACAGGACTGTATGTCTCATCAAAATCAATACCGGGTACTTGTTTAAACCCTTTAGCCACTAATCTAGCCTTGTATCGATTAACAGACCCATCAGAATTCTTTTTAACTGAGAAAATCCACTTGTTGCCAACAACATTTTGATTAGAAGAAGAAGGAACAATAGACCAAGTACCATTCTTTGTAAGAGCATGATATTCCTGATCCATTGCTGCCTTCCAACGAGGAATTTGAAGAGCAGCAGCAACTAAAACAGGAATATCATGATCATGAATGAATGTAGTAGACAAAAACACCTTTCTTAAACTGATTCCATCCTTGGCTCTAGTAATCATGGGATGAATATTTCGAGGATCCACACCAGGCCTTGAATCCATTATACCAGGAGGTGTAACCTCAACTGGAGCAGGTACATCTGACACACCAGACGAATGTGAAGAAGAACCAGATGGAACCAAGGGCTGATGTGGAACCAACAACGGAAAACTGGTAGTCGACTCATTTGAGGACGATGTTTTTGTAATAGACTCATCAGCAGATAAAAAATGATAAAGGGAAATCATTTTCATGAAAAACTACATTTCTGGTGATATACACCTTCCCAGATGGACTCAAGCATTTATATCCTTTATGCTGACTGCTATATCCCATAAAAATGCATTTCTCAGATCTAAACTAGTACTTATGATCATTATATGGTCTCAAATATGGAAAACATGCACAACCAAACACTCTGAGCAAACTGTAATCAGGAGATTCATGAAACAACTTCTCAAAAGGTGACATACCATGCAGTACTTTAGTAGGCAGTCGATTAATAATAAAAACAGCAGTAGAACATGCATCCCACCAGTATTTCAAAGGTACTTTACTATGAGCAAGCAATGTCAGACTCATTTCAACTATGTGTCTATGCTTACGTTCAGCTCTACCATTATGTGCATGTGTATGAGGACAAGGATGCTGAAAAATGATTCCACATTTATCAAGTACATATTTAAACGATCTATACTCACCACCCCGGTCAGACTGTACTTTCTTTATAGTATACCTGAACTGATTTTCCACCATAGACTTAAAATGTAGAAAAACATTCAATGCATCAGACTTCAACTTCAAAGGATATAACCATGTAAAACGAGTAGAATTATCAATAAAATGAATGTAATAGTTGAAACCACTCGGAGAAGTAATAGGTGCAGGACCCCACAAATCAGTATGTATCAAATCCAAAACATTATTCGACATTCGATTTGATGACTGAAAAGGCAATGCATGACTCTTACCCAAAGGACAAGACTGTCATAGATCAGTTATTGAACTGAATGGTAAATGAAGTTTTTTATGCATAACCTGTTGAAGTATCTTTTGGGCAGGATGTCCAAGTCTGGAATGCCACAGTGACGACAGACTTTTATTGGAAACAAATAAAGCAGTATGTGAAGGAGATAACTGTGCAGGTGGACCAGAGATGCGATATAGACCATTTTGTACTGTTCCGTGAAGAAGAATCTAATTGGTTTGAAGGTCCTTCACGAAACATACATGAGGATGAAACTCAATCAACACATTATTGTCTCTGATTAACTGAGAGACACTTAACAAATTCTTTTTTATGCTAGGTACACACAAGGTATTATGAAATGACAATTTAGAATTAACAGATGGAATGCAAGCAGACCCAAGATCAAAGAAATTTTTCAAGAAATCGACCATTACCAACCATTAAAGACTGAGTACATGAATATGCGAGTTGTTCAGCATTTGTGAGGAATCCCCAGTAACATGAGAAGTAGCACCACCGTCCATGTACCATGATCCATCATGACTAGCTTCTGATGCGGTAAAGAAAGAAGATGGTGTATGAGATTGTGGAATGAAAGGCCTCGACTGTGGCTGTTGAGAACTCCCTGTTTGAGTCCCCATGTATTTCATGTCTGCCCTGTAGTAACACACAGTTGCCGAATGCCCAAACTTTCCACATATTTGACATGTAGGCTTGCTATTACTGCTGGGGGATTTAAACCCTCATCGGTCTCGAAACCTTCCATTACCACGACCTCTGAAACCACCATTTGTTTTGTTCCCATTTGAATTCCAATTCTGAGTATTCACTTTAGAGCTACTGTTTTTGACCTCAGCAGCATTTGCAGATTGAGAATCCTGCAACACTAATGCATTTCCATCTTGAATCACATTATACTGATCCAGAGTTTCTTCAAACCCTATCAGTGTAGAGTGAAGTTCTTGCCACTGCAAATCACACCTGCCTTGCAAGAAAGTAGTAGTAATAGGCAAATATTCCCTGTCTAAACCAATTAGTACACTCGGAAATCAAATCATCTCAGTGCTCACAACCGATCCTGCAATTGCCGATTATCGAAATACACTTCATCTTAGACAAATACTCTCTCATTTTCATAGCACCCTTACGAGTTGTATGAAGTGCTTTCTTGAGAGATTGAACATGAACTCTATTATTAGAGCCATAATATGTTTCTATTTCTCGCCACAACTCATTTGCTGTCTGTTTCGGTGTATTTCCGATAATCTGCATTGCAGTCTCAGGTAACATAGCATTTATCAACCATCCTAACAAAAATCGATCTCTACTGAACCATATCTTGTACTCTGGATTTGGTAATCCATCAGTCAAGATCTGTTCTGGAATTTCCAGGGTACCAAAAAGATGACCATCAAGATCAAATCCTTGAATAGCCGGAACAACAATAGACTTCCACAACAGAAAATTTGTTCCATCTAATTTTATAGTGACAAATTGACTCAATGAGTTACCAAATGGAGTACCAGAACTCAAACCTGAGATACTTCCTGATACAAACCTTGATGACGGAGAGCCTTGTTCCAAGACTCCAGATCTGTTCGCCATTTGTACTAGATCTGCTGATTCTTCTAGTTTCCCGTGTCTTTCTTCAAGATCTCACGGACTTTTTCCCAGATCTAGTTGTTGTACAACTAGATCTTACACCTGCAACCTCAGATCTATACACCAGATCTAGTTATTACAAGATTCAAAACTTACCCTTTCAGATCTAGTTCATTTTTCACTAGATCTCATTCACTTACTCTCAGATCTGGTTCTTCCTGTACCAGATCTGTGATTCTTTCTTCAGATCTGGCTCTGTCTGTACCAGATCTTGTGCTTATTTCTTCAGATCTGGCTATTTCTTCACAGATCTGGCTCTGTCTGTACCAGATCTTGTACTTCTTTCTTCAGATCTGGCGGAGTAACAAAGACAATGAAATCTCAGCGTCGAAGGGCCCCGATGCTGAGCAGATCTACAAGATTCACGGCTTGACGTCTCAGCGTCGAAGGACTCCGATGCTGAGCGAATCTACACAGCGGAGTTCGATCTCACCAACAGTGAAACCGAATCGTCATGACCACCATCAAAAACCCCAGAGACCTTTAGCGTTAGCAGTTCTTGCTTTGATACCATGTTGGAATCCATGGAAGAACCTCAGACAAACAAAGAAACACAGAGAAAGTCAGAGGAAAAAGAAACACACACACACACACAGAGAGGGAGAGAAACAGATCCTCAACAAACTCGTCGAATGATCTGTGTATTTCATTTATATAGTAAAATGAATCAATACATCACATCCGTCCATCTTAATGTATAACAGCCGTTCGATTACAATCACAGAACACACACACAAACAACAACTTACAGCTTATTACAACTGATACACCTCGAGATCCACATCACACTAGAATCAATGATTCACTCTAACAAGCATCAGGGGTCCAAATTAAAACAAATCTAAAGGCGAGGCTCTCTCAATGAAAACTTATAGCTTGGCCATATGAATTTAGTTGAGCAAGAGATAGACGTGGATCACAAAATATATAGAGAAATTTAAGTTTGAGCAAGAGACAGACGTGGATCACAAATTTATTGGCGCCTATTTTGCGTGTTAATTTGATCATTTGATGTAATTAAGCGACTAGCCTCTCTTTAAACTTTTTTTTTTTTTTAAAAAAAAAAAACCTCGTTTCTATAAAAAAAAATATGACCAAATTAAGATTAGTATTAGGTAAGGATATATATAACATGCATGCTTGTACAACTAATAATAAGCAATAACTAATTTTTCTCAAAAAAAAGAAAAGAAGAAGTAGTGCGCGCCATGTATAGTTGTGAGCTTTAAAATCAATACTTGAACAGCTCAACTCATCAAGCCTGTAAGCGAACTATAATAATTTAATGCATCGGTTGATTAGTTATATTTGTTTTTAATTTCTCTCAAAGATATTTAGAGATCATAACTTCATTCTTTGTCAATAATTTTATATTTCGATAACCAACTTCATAGTCAATAATCATAGATGAACTCCACTATAAATAGAGGTAACTAGCACTTGTGTTTCTCATCACATTCTTCTCTCTTTCGATTAGCTTGTGATCTGTATATCTGAAGCTACACTCTATATTGTTCAATACACATTCTCATTCATGGCTTACATGAAGGCACCAACATTTCTGATTCTAGGTCTGTTGATTGCAACATTCATTCTCGAAAATAACTTCACTGAAGCTCGAACCTCGAAGCATGTCCTAGCAGCAATCAAAACTAGTAAGTTCTAACAAGTTATAACCAATAGTTTGCTAAATATATATAAGCTCAATAAAGTTTTGGATTAATCATAATTGATTGCTTCTTAATTATGCGGACACATTCAATTTTTTTTTTTTTTAATCTTTAAGACCCTTCCCTATGTACTCAGGTTCGATAATTCCATAATGAGAGCTAGGTGAATTAATTAAATTAATGGTCAATACTAATTGTTTGGTTACTACGTGTGTTGCAGAGGACAAAATTAACCATGTTGGCATTGGGGAGCATTATTATAAACAAGGTCACGGGCATGGACGTAAGTTGTCATTTTTAACTGAGAATAGGCTATATAGAGACTTATCAGATGTAGCCAGTAATGCTTGGCAAGGTACCAAAAATCTCGCTAACAAGGCTTGGGATGGAGTTAAATCTGCAGCGAATGCGACTTGGCAATTTGCTAAGAAGAATCTCAACCCCTTGAACTGGTTTTAGTTCAATTACACATTTAATTTGTGTGTTCTTCTTTTCAAGATCATCGATTATTTATTTATTTTAATTTGTCCAGGTCTTGTACTGGTTAATTAATTTGTTGATTTGTTGCATGCGTCACTTGTGTGAATTGAGAGGAAATATGTAATAAAATGTTTGCGTATATATGTATATGTGGATCATCATATAAAGATCAACCACATGTATCTATATGCACGCGATCGAGTTTATGTATTGTTCCCATTTCGGCTATTTAATTAATGCGGTTTCATATATAATTGATCAATTGGATGATCAAAGTTAACAATGCCATATCCTCGATGACAACCCACGAGAAACAATGCTAATTTAATACTTTATTTGCATCAATTAAGACTTCCGCTGATTATTGTTAACTTGTAAATTACAAACCACAAGCACATCTAGGACTCGAATAAACTATAAATAGTGGAACTTAAGGAACTTTAAATACATAAGGAAATAACTCAAGAAAGTATGGATAATCAACTAACCACATTGATAGCACACACATAGACACGATAATTGGGACATGGGGTTGATGGGCAGGTGCTGGACACGTGTAGCTGGGCCCACCGGGCGAGGAATGCATGGAAAGATGACACCCCGGGGCGGCCTCGATGCGCGGGGCCATAGGTTGTGCCATGTAGAGACTTGAGAATAATATCGATCATGATATATTATAATACGATGTGTATTGTCACCACGTACTTGTCACCGCATACTCTTTAATAGCATGCATAGATAAGAAATATTTGCCGAAGAGATGAAATTGTTACTGTGCATTAATAATTACGAAGAATCCATGATACTTGTATATATACGTAGTTGAATATATAGCTCTTTGTGTTGAATATTGATAAAGGATGATCCTATATGTACATGAGCATATATTATATGGCAACCTGATGGAACTATTATCATTGTATTATATACCATGGGTGTATATATATATATATATATATTTGAAATGATGTGTGAGAATAATAAGATGACATGAATAAGAAGTGCAATTGAAGTAGAAACTAACTATAATATGTTGGTTAGTAATACTTTTTGTTAACATCAAGAAGTGAACATGAAACTGACGCAGCGGAGATCTTCTAAATCAGTTGAACGAATCTACGAACAACTCGATCTAGGTCAGAACTTAAGCCAAAGTTCAAAAATTCTTTTATTTCAATCAAAACTACGAATTACACCCAATAGATCGCTTAAATAGCGAAACCCTAAAATTTGCCAAAAATAGTAAAAGTCCAAAAAGCCCTAAACTGAAAACTAGACGAAAAATAGAAACAAACGCCGCAAACGGCAATAAAAACGGAAATTCCTAATGAAAGTTATAAGCGAAACAAAAGTTTCCTAAAATAGCAAAATTGCCGTTTCGGAGGGCGAAACGATGGAATTTCGCCGAAAAACGTCGTAGTCACAGCATAGCTGTGAGTTGTGATCTCCACGTCGTTTCCAATAAACCCATACCTCCGGATCGCTGCGAGTCATATCTTTTCCTATTTTTCCAAGAATTTGCAACTAATTCTTGGACTTCATCATTATCCTATCAAAAATTTGCAAACTAATTATTGGGCTTCATTATCCTATCAAGAATTTGCAAGCTAATTCTTGGACTTCATCAGAAACTCATCTCTTCTTCTCTCAAAACTTGAAGAGGAAGAGAGTGATGTATTTTTATATATGAAGTTCTTATTACAACAGTGATGTACACATGTTTAGATTACATTGGACAATCCTCTAACAAACTCAACAAACATAACAACCTTAACTAACTTCTACTCTTCCATACATACATGCTGATCATTTACACAATCTATCATCAATGGTTTATGCTAACGCTTTTCAGTTTTGAAAAGGTTGATTACTCAAATATGTCATGAATTATGTCAAAAAGACAGATTATTGAGGGAACCTTATTATTTAATTAGCATTGGACAATCAAAATTGTTGGGGTACGAAGCAAGTTAATTGCAAGCCCAAATTCTGATGGTTATATCTTCCGAGATGAAGATATATATGTTAATAAACATCTATGAATACTAAAAAATTGTGGGGTGTGCGCACGTAAAAGTTTATTTTATTTTCGATTTAAAGAAAATAAATCTTGAGCCCCGAGTAAAGTATTCAAAGATAGATTATTAGCATGATATTTTAAAAAGAAGTTATCAACAACGACATTGAATTGATCAAGTCGAAGCCTTTAAAATGTAAATGGATTTTAAAATCTTAATTTAAGGCGGATGGATAAATTGCTTAAAATGAAGCAAATTAAATTGATAACTTGAGGCTTTATTTGAAAGAAAGGAAGCTTTGATTTCTTCGAAAGAAATTCACTATCTATAATGACATCTAGCATGTTGGTTGATAATAAAGCAAGCAAAGATGTTAAGAGACATATTTTACATGATGAATTTAAAGAAGAAATGCTTCTGTCACTTGAAAAAATCGTCAAAGAAATTGGAGCATTATTAGATTCACATCTGAATCTAAATGATTGCGTGCTTTAATAAAATTAGCTAGGAAAGCAACACTATGGCTTTCAAAAAGCATGAAGGATATTCTCTATTGGATGTAATTATCTCTGCATCAGATATGTTGTAAGACGGCTAATAATTGTTTCATGTCAGATATAAGGAGTGTTTTAAGAGATTTCCTAATGGAATTCATCACAATTTTCTTAAAACACTTGTGCCGTTCAGAGAAAACGCCGCTCAATCCTAATCTTACTTCTATTCCTCTCTTTGTCATTTTGGGAAGTTTCAGTGCATTTCGTTCTTTGCCAAATGTGTGTTTCTGTCCTTATAGTCCTCGCTACAATTTTCTTCATGGATATCGTTGTTTACATCCTTTTCACAAGGTTTATGTGTCAAGATTTGTGTTCGCCATCAAATTTCGTTTCTTTATACTACTCTTTTTGTGTCGAGTTGTGTCAGTGAAAAAGAGTTTCCCTTTCCATCCACCTCTTCCTCTCTTCCCTCTTCCTCTCTTCCACAATTTTGCAACATGTACCCTGTGTTTCAACAGGGTCACCACCACTCTCCCCAGCTACATTTGGTTCATAATCGCCAAGATCACCAGTTCCCTCAGTTTCATCTCCTTCTACAGCAGGGTCTTCTACGTACCACATTATCAGTTGCATATGGTTCATTTAGCTTTCCAACAGTCTCCACTTGCTGTTATGCCTTAACCCGATGCAGTATTACTACATGCTGCTTGTGCAGTTAATGTTCACCACATGGTTACAATTAGTAAAAATGGCATTTTCAGGCCCAAGGCTTTGGTAACTCAGTCTCCTTCTGCTTTTTCTACTGCCCTTGAACCTCAGTTTGTCAAGGCTGCTCTTCTCGACTGCAATTGGTATAAAGCTATGATTGATGAAATTCAGGCTCTTGATAAGAATAGTACTTGGACACTTGTTCCTCCTACTTCTTCCATGAACTATGTTGGCTCTAAATGGGTTTTCAAAGTGAAGGCTTCTCCTACTAGTAAGATTGAGAGATACAAGGCTCATTTGGTGGCCAAATGCTTCCATCAAACTTCTGGTTTGGATTAATTTGACACATTTTCTCTAGTTGTCAAACCTTCTTCTATTCGAATTCCGTTCATCTTGGTAGTCTCTTTTAACAAGCCAATTCATCATATTGATGTCAACAATGCCTTTTTGAATGGTGATCTCAGTGAAGAAGTTTATATGACTCAACCAGAGGGTTTTGTTAACAAAACCTTTCCTCACTATGTTTGCAAGCTGAACAAGGCTCTTTATGGTCTCAAACAAGCTCCTCATGCTTAGTTTTCTAAGCTCAAAGGTGCCTTAGAAAAACCCCAATTCCATGCCAATTGCAGGCCATGAAGCGCTCCCCATAACTCGGACTCAAACATCGAACATACGCCAAGATTAGAGACAATGCCAGTAACAAAATCACCAACGTCATTCCTGATAAGGCCCCCTCGCTCCCCTGTCTATGCTCCCCCTTCACAGCTATTGGCGCCTATTTTGTGTGTTAATTTGATCATTTGATGTAATTATGCGACTACCCTCCCTTTAAACTTTTTTCTTTTTTTTTTTAAAAAAAATACCTCGTTCCTATAAAAAAAATATATGACCAAATTAAGATTAGTATTAGGTAAGGATATATATAACATGCATGCTTGTACAACTAATAATAAGCAATAACTAATTTTTCTCAAAAAAAAAAAAGAAGTAATAACTAATAAGTTCGTGCGCGCCATGTATAGTTGTGAGCTTTAAAATCTATACTTGAACAGCTCAACTCATCAAGCCTGTAAGCGAACTATAATAATTTAATGCATCGGTTGATTAGTTATATTTGTTTTTAATTTCTCTCAAAGATATTTAGAGATCTTAACTTCATTCTTTGTCAATAATTTTATATTTCGATAACCAACTTCATTATCAATAATCATAGATGAACATGAACTCCACTATATAAATAGAGGTAACTAGCACTTGTGTTTCTCATCACATTCTTCTCTCTTTCGATTAGCTTGTGATCTGTATATCTGAAGCTACACTCTATATTGTTCAATACACATTCTCATTCATGGCTTACATGAAGGCACCAACATTTCTGATTCTAGGTCTATTGATTGCAACATTCATTCTCGAAAATAACTTCACCGAAGCTCGAACCTCGAAGCATGTCCTAGCAACAATCAAAACTAGTAAGTTCTAACAAGTTATATATAACCAATAGTTTGCTAAATATATATAAGCTCAATAAAGTTTTGGATTAATCATAATTGATTCCTTCTTAATTATGCGGACACATTCAATTTTTTATTTTTTTTAATCTTTAAGACCCTTCCCTATGTACTCTGGTTCGATAATTCCATAATGAGAGCTAGGTGAATTAATTAAATTAATGGTTAATACTAATTGTTTGGTTACTACGTGTGTGTTGCAGATGACAAAATTAACCATGTTGGCATTGGGGAGCATTATTATAAACAAGGTCACGGGCACGGACGTAAGTTGTCATTTTTAACTGAGAATAGGCTATATAGAGACTTATCAGATGTAGCCAGTAACGCTTGGCAGGGTACCAAAAATCTCGCTAACAAGGCTTGGGATGGCGTTAAATCTGCAGCGAATGCGACTTGGCAATTTGCTAAGAAGAATCTCAACCCCTTGAACTGGTTTTAGTTCAACTACACATTTAATTTGTGTGTTCTTCTTTTCAAGATCATCGATTATTTATTTATTTTAATTTGTCCAGGTCTTGTACTGGTTAATTAATTTGTTGATTTGTTGCATGCGTCACTTGTGTGAATTGAGAGGAAATATGTAATAAATGTTTGCGTATATATGTATATGTGGATCATCATATAAAGATCAACCACATGTATCTATATGCACGCGATCGAGTTTATGTATTGTTCCCATTTTGGCTATTTAATTAATTATGTGTCTACTATTTGATGTTTTGGATTCCTAATTAAATCTTTGGTTTCTTCATATTGGTTTTATAACAAGATCTTATTAGTAAGAATGAAGGATTATAATTAATGTGGTTTCATATATAATTGATCAATTGGATGATCAAGATTAACAATGCCATATCCTCGATGACAACCCACGAGAAACAATTTGGCCTTGAGATCACTAATGACATATGTAGCATATTGTATATATGATGCGTAGTTACCTAATCTCTTAAACTATTTAATCTAAACACATCTTTCACGAAAAAATTTAATCTAAACACAAACTCTACCAATTATAATTGGATATTATTGTGAACTTGTATATCCGATAATCGATATCCCCATGTGTAATTATAAGGGGTTAATGACTTAGTTTCTTAATTATCAAAAAAGAAAAGTTAATTAATTATAATACAGTTTTTTTTATGTTAATTAATTATAATATAGTTGAACATTAATTACGACGCGACAACATTACAAGTACAACATGCAACACTATACATTTTGTTTTTGTCGGGGATTTGTTGTGGTATTGGGACTCAATTGAATGGATAGGAAAATGGGGTAATGCTTCCCTCATTTGAAAATGCGTGGTTACGGGAGGAAGGATGTAAGGAGCTTGTAAGGAAAATTTGGGACGAATTTTTTCTTCTTCTTTTTTACCAGTTATGCAAACTTGGGGAAAATCTATAGCTAACTCTTTCTCAAAGAAGATCAAGGACATTCGGGTGAAACTGACTAGCTCCAAGGAAGTGGATTAAGAATATCACAAACTCTTAGCTCAGCAAGAAGATTTCTGGCGTCAAAGGGCCGAATAACATTAGCTCCAAGGTGGGGATTCCAATACTAAGTTTTTTCATACCTATGTTAAGGCAAGAAATAAGAAGAAAACTTTTGATAAACTGAAAAAGGGGTGATGATACATAACTGGAAAGATTGGGACAAGGGACTAGAAGATCTGATTAATTCAAAGTGTCTGGACACCCAAAGTTACTTAAAAAAATAGTTACTTGTTGAGCATATACGTGTTGGTGGGATTTTAAAAAACTTTGATGCGAAATAGTAGAAAAACATAATACAGTCGATCGAGGCTTGAGCTATACTCAATGTCTTGAAGACTATTGCGCCACGCTATAGTGCTTATGGTCTTACGACGATAGTCTCTAAAGAATCAACGATCATATATACTAATGATTTTAGCATTCCAAATCATTAGTCTACGAACCAATAGAATGATTCAACACTTTCTCTAACTCAAAACCATAAAAGAGAAGGAAACTTGATTTTGACTCATTTTCCTAACTTTCTAACTCTATTGTAAGTCTTATAAAATCGATCCATCTAGTGAATATATATAGATTTTTATATGTCTACTAGGAAAGACATGTCTCTTAGTGAATAAATACACCTTTTAGTATCTCGTGTCCCTCAATAATATTACACACCTTTTCACATAAGTTTCATTCAAATTATAAACAATTAAATAATATTATTAATTGTTCCAACAATCCCCCACATGAATGGAAATTGATCATCAAATCTATATATGTTGTCTTTGCCAAAGATCCGGAGGAAGTTAAGCCTACTAAAGAATCTAGCAGCTTGCTTTGTTGTCTTTGGCAAGATTTGAAGATGCATTAAAGGATTATGAGGTAGTTTACATCTTGATGGGAAAGGAGGTAGATAGAGATGTTTATGTTTTTGAAGCTGCAATTCCTATTGCGAAGGAGTTTTGTGATGTTTTCCCTAATGAGATGTCAGAAGGACTGCCACCATTGCGTGATATTCAGCATCAGATTGACCTTATTTGAACCTGGTGCGTCACTACCTAATAGACCACACTACCGAATGAGTCCCAGTGAGCATGAGGAGTTGCGCAGACGGGTTGAAAAGTTATTGGCGAAGGGATTCATCCGTGAAAGTCTGAGTCGGTGTGCGGTACCTGCCCTCCTTACACCAAAGAAAGATGGCTCTTGGCGGATGTATGTGGACAGTAGTGCAATCAACAAGATTACTGTCAGGTATCGCTTTCCTATCCCTCGCTTGGATGATTTACTTGACCAATTGAGTGGAGCAAAAAATTTTACAAAACTGGATTTGAAGAGTGGGTACCACCAGATTCGCATTAGAGTTGGGGATGAGTGGAATACTGCTTTTAAAACCAGGGAAGGGCCGTATGAGTGGTTAGTCATGCTGTTTGGGCTGTCAAACACACCTAGCACCTTCATGAGAGTCGTAAACCAGAGCTTGAGACCTTTGATAGGCAAGTGTGTTATGGTATATTTTGATGATATATTGATATACACTACTAACGATAAGGAACACCTCCAGCACGTGCGAGATGTTATGACTATCTTGCGCAGGGAGAAGTTCTATGCTACGATGAAGAAGTGCTCATTTTTGACACCGAATGTCCTTTTCTTAGGCTATGTCATTTATGGAGAAGGGTTGCAGATTGATGAGTCTAAAGTAGAAGCCATCCGCACTTGGCCTAGACCCACCACCGTCGCGGAGGTTCGCGGCTTTCATGGGTTGGCTTCCTTCTACAGGCGGTTCATTCCACACTTCAGCAGCATCATGGCCCCAATTACAGACTGTATGAAGGGCGTGAAGTTTGGGTGGAGCAACGAGGCAGATGAAGCATTCCAACTGATCAAGGTGCGGTTAACCACTGCCCCCATTCTGGTGTTGCCAGATTTTCACCTACCTTTTGAGTTGCATAGTGATGCATTAAAGGCAGGCATTAGAGCTGTCTTGAGTTAGAATAATAGGCATGTTGCCTATTTCAGTGAGAAGCTGTCTAGGGAGAAGTTGAGGTATAACACATACGATGTGGAGTTCTATACAGTGGTACAAGCCGTGAAGCATTTGCGGCATTATCTTTTCCACAGAGAGTTCGTGTTGTTTACAGACCATGAGGCATTGCGACACTTACATGGGCAGAACAAGGTCTCGGCCAGACATGCTTCCTGGGTGGCCTATTTGGAACGCTTTACTTTTATGGTGAAACACAAGTCTAGTGTGACCAACAGAGTTGTTGTGCC
The DNA here is from genome assembly GCA_039657365.1 of Stephania yunnanensis. NCBI lineage: Eukaryota > Viridiplantae > Streptophyta > Magnoliopsida > Ranunculales > Menispermaceae > Stephania > Stephania yunnanensis. The sequence continues at coordinate 2,479,780 of CM077586.1, read as the reverse complement.
CTGAGCAGACGAAAAAGTTTGTTGAGCCGCATAACCATTGAGATACCTGGGTCTTCCTCCTTCTCTGATTTGTTTACTACTGATCCTTTCTTTGCTACTATTGTGGAGAAGGTGCGGAGTGGGGAGCGTATTGATTACATACTCCATTAGGGTTTCTTATTTCGGGGCAACCAGCTTTGTATTCCTAATTGCAGCCTGAGATTGCTGATTATTAGAGAGTTGCATGGAGAGGGACATGTTGGGCGTGATCGCACTTTGCAGCTGGTGCAGGCCTCTTACTTTTGGCCTACCATTCGCAAGGAAGTGGACAGATATGTGCAGCGGTGCCGGACTTGCTAGCTTTTGAAGGGTACCGCAACTAATGTCGATCTATATATGCTTTTGTCCATTTCAGAACAACCATGGGTTGATATTAACATGGATTTCGTGCTGGGGTTGCCTAGAACACAACGGGGAAATGACTATTTTTGTGGTGGTTGTTGAGTCGTTAATTATGTAATATTATATATAAGTTATCTATATATTTTTATTGTAAAGTCTCCAAAATACTAGCCTAATTGCATTTATTTATTATTTTCAGGGTTATTTGAGTGCGCGGTTAAATCCGGGGCGAAAAACTACGCAAAATCGAGTATTCATATGTCTGTATACGTTTTACACCGAAAGTCACGTTAGCACGTATCTCGAGGCAAATTTGGTGGAGCCCACACGTGAGACACGAAAGAGATGATGTGGCGGAGAGCTGGCATACGTGAGTCCATTGGTGCTTGCATGATTCAAGGACATAAGTTAGGAAACATCTATTGTCTTGGTTTTAATAGGAAATATATTACATATAGATACATATATATAAATATAGAAAGTATAAAATATAAAGAGATGGCATAGAGGTATTGATGGGGATGGAAGGACGGACATGCAACTATGCAAGTAAAGAAAGAAGAGAGAAATAGAAAGTGGACATTTGTGCATACGTGGACGTGGGGAGAGAAAAAGGAAGGATCGACATCATCTATCTCGTGTGGGACGGCTAGCAATTCGTTCTCTCTCTCTGGGGGCGATTCTTCTCTCTTCTCGGCTTCTGGCCGAACGCTCTTTTGTTCGCGTCTGGCGGCCGAGCTCCTTCTCTTCCCCATTCTTTTTTATTTTATTTTTCTTTCTTCTTTGTATTCTTCAACTATGCGAGGCTAAAACCTCTAGCCTAGGCAAGACTGCGAGGGAGGTTCGATTGCGTATATCAATAGATTTGTGAGATTTATATATTTTAATTTCAGTCTTTCGTTATTATTTTATTTTCTTTGGTATTGTTTGAACAATCAAAGTTAAACACTTGTTTAAACTTTAATTTATTTGTCTGTGAGTCGTAAGCATCCGTACTTGTGCAATAAGACCACACTAGTGACAATTGACCTTACCAATTGATTAGTCTCTTTTGGGACCGGTTGAATACCTTAGAAATCAGGGCTAAATCGGACACACTAGTGATCCGGTTGTATAGGTGTAGTGCCTTCAAGAAGCTCAATGCGGTCAACGCATTAAACCCAATTCACTTGAATTGTGGTTATGTGAAGTAGTCACCGTCGTACCTTGGCTATCGAGATTAGGAAGTGCGAGGAACCGCGTGCGTCACCGGGTCTATAGCTACACTAAGATATTTTGATTTGCATATTTTACATAAATCGACGACCAAATCCAATCTTTTACCGATCGAACCGAACTTGTATGTCTTGACCTAGGTATTTTTATTATTTGTTTTTAAATTATTTTCATTGCTTTAGTTACTTTGTTTATTTTTAGATTAGTTAATTAATTCATTCTTTCTTAAACCCCCGATTTCTCATTTTGTTATTTTTGACCAAAGAAAGAATACCAGTCCATGTGGGATCGACTCTTTGCCACTATTCTACAAAATAGTTGGTTTATGTATTTTTAATTTTATTGACGCGTTCGGCGCGCGTCAGTGGTTGACCTTTTTTCCAAGATGGTTCACTTCATCCCATGCAAGAAGACCACAAATGCTGTAAAGGTGGTTCAGCTGTTCTTTCGGGAGGTGTATAGATTGCATGGCCTTCCTACCTCGATTGTTTCAGATCGGGACACCAGATTCCTTAGCCATTTTTGGTGCTGTTTGTGGGCTATGGTGAACACGCAGCTGAAATTTTGCAGTGCTTATCATCCGCAAACAAATGGGCAGACTGAAGTTGTCAACTTTTTGCTAGGCAATCTTTTGAGGAGCTTGGTGGGTGAGAATGTCCGGAGTTGGGACTTCAAGTTGAGCCAAACAGAATTTGCACACAACCATGTTGTTAATCGAAGTACCGGATTTAGTCATTTTCAGGTTGTGTATTCAGTACTACCTCAAGGTCCTCTTGATCTGTTACCAGTGCCAAGTATGACTAGATGGCATGGCAAAGCAAAAGACTTTGTTAGTGGGCTGCAAGAGATTCATTAATCTGTCAAAGATAACTTGCGGAAGGTTGCTGACAAGTACAAACAATATGCAGATCGGAAGAAGCGTCACGTGGAGTTTGAAGTAAGTGACTTTGTGTGGGCAGTTCTCACTAAAGACCGATTCTCTGTGGGTGATTACAACAAATTTTCAGTTCGGAAGATTGGTCATGTGGAGGTTCTTGAGAAAATTAATCCTAATGCTTACAGATTGAAGTTGCTAAGTCACATTCGCACGACTGATGTATTTAATGTCAAGCATTTTGTTCCCTATTATGGGGATACGTCTGATGATGACAATTCGAGGGCGAATTCTCTCCACCCTGGGGAGAATGATGAAGTCCAAGAATTAGCATTCTTGGAAAAATATGATGAAAAATATGAGAGGATGGCATTTTGGCAATTTCGGTGAAGTTCGGGCGTTTGAGTTTCGACGTTCCGGGGGCATGGGTTGATTGAAAACGGCGTGGAGATTATGGATCACTGCTATGCTGTGATAACGACGTTTTTCGGCGAAATTCCATTGTTTCACCCTCCGAAATGGCAATTTTGCTATTTTAGAAAAGTTTTGTTTAGCTTATAACTTTCATTAAGAATTTTCGTTTTTATTACCGTTTGCAGCATTTGTTTCTATTTTTTTGTCTAGATTTCAGTTTAATGCTTTTAGGGCTTTTTGAACTTTTTACTATTTTTGGCAAATTTTAAGGTTACGCTATTTAAGCGACCTATTGGATGTAATTCACAGTTTTTGCTGGAATAAAAGAATTTTCGAACTTTGGTTTAAGTTCTGACATAAATCGAGTGGTTCGTGGATTCGTTCAACTGATTTAAAAGATCTTCGTTGCGTCACCCCTTATCATTACACATGGGGATATCGATCGGATATACAAGTCCACAATAATATCCAATTATAATTGGTAGAGTTTGTGTTTAGATTAAATTTTTTCGTGAAAGATGTGTTTAGATTAAATAGTATAAGAGATTAGGTAATTTCGCATCATATATACAATATGCTACGTCAGTCATTAGTGATCTCAAGGCCAAATTGTTTCTCGTGGGTTAGTCATCGAGGATATGGCATTGTTAATCTTGATCATCCAATTGATCAATTATATATGAAACCACATTAATTATAATTCTTCATTCTTACTAATAAGATCTTGTTATAAAACCAATATGAAGAAACCAAAGATTTAATTAGGAATCCAAAACATCAAATAGTAGACACATAATTAATTAAATAGCCAAAATGGGAACAATACATAAACTCGATCGCGTGCATATAGATACATGTGGTTGATCTTTATATGATGATCCACATATACATATATACGCAAACATTTTATTACATATTTCCTCTCAATTCACACAAGTGACGCATGCAACAAATCAACAAATTAATTAACCAGTACAAGACCTGGACAAATTAAAATAAATAAATAATCGATGATCTTGAAAAGAAGAACACACAAATTAAATGTGTAGTTGAACTAAAACCAGTTCAAGGGGTTGAGATTCTTCTTAGCAAATTGCCAAGTCGCATTGGCTGCAGATTTAACGCCATCCCAAGCCTTGTTAGCGAGATTTTTGGTACCCTGCCAAGCGTTCTACTGGCTACATCTGATAAGTCTCTATATAGCCTATTCTCAGTTAAAAATGACAACTTACGTCCGTGCCCATGACCTTGTTTATAATAATGCTCCCCAATGCCAACATGGTTAATTTTGTCTTCTGCAACACACACAGTAACCAAACAATTAGTATTAACCATTAATTTAATTAATTCACCTAGCTCTCATTATGGAATTATCGAACATGAGTACATAGGGAAGGGTCTTAAAGATTAAAAAAAAAACTAAAAATTGAATGTGTCCACATAATTAAGAAGCGATCAATTATGGTTAATCCAAAACTTTATTGAGCTTATACATATTTAGCAAACTATTGGTTATATATAACTTGTTAGAACTTACTAGTTTTGATTGCTGCTAGGACATGCTTCGAGGTTCGAGCTTCGGTGAAGTTATTTTCGAGAATGAATGTTGCAATCAACAGACCTAGAATCAAAAATGTTGGTGCCTTCATGTAAGCCATGAATGAGAATGTGTATTGAACAATATATATTGTAGCGTTAGATATACGGATCACAAGCTAATCGAAAGAGAGAAGAATGTGATTAGAAACACAAGTGCTAGTTACCTCTATTTATAGTGGAGTTCATCTATGATTATTGACAATGAAGTTGGTTATCGAAATATAAAATTATTGACAAAGAATGAAGTTAAGATCTCTAAATATCTTTGAGAGAAATTAAAAACAAATATAACTAATCAACCGATGCATTAAATTATTATAGTTCGCTTACAGGCTTGATGAGTTGAGCTGTTCAAGTATTGATTTTAAAGCTCACAACTATACATGGCGCGCACGAACTTATTAGTTATTACTTCTTCTTCTTCTTTTTTTTGAGAAAAATTAGTTATTGCTTATTATTAGTTGTCAAGCATGCATGTTATATATCCTTACCTAATACTAATCTTAATTTGGTCATATATTTTTTTTTATAGGAACGAGGTTTTTTTTTTTTTTTTTTTTTAAAAAAAGTTTGAAGGGGGGCTAGCCGCTTAATTACATCAAATGATCAAATTAACACACAAAATAGGCGCCAATAGCCAAGATAAATTTCGGGAATGACGTTGGTGATTTTGTTACTGGCGTTGTCTCTAATTTTGGCGTATGTTCAGTGTTTGAGTCCGAGTTATGGGGAGCGCTTCATGGCCTGCAATTGGCATGGAATTGGGGCTTTTCTAAGGCACCTTTGCTCTTAGAAAACTAAGCACGAGGAGCTTGTTTGAGACCATAAAGAGCCTTGTTCAGCTTGCAAACTGTTGGAATACACGTACACACATAACGTGATTTGGGTAGTTTTTGTAACTGATTAAATAACTACTTAGCAGTTATCTATATTAGAGATAAATAAGGAGATTGTGTTAATCTCCCAACAAGAATTTCACGCACAAACTTTCTTGTTTTTTCTCTCTAATCTCTGCAAGAGTACTTAGGTTGTGATTATTAGGCATTTTTCCCTCTTGGTGATTTTGCCTGTGACTAGTGAACAAGTAAAGGCTATCTTTTGCTTCCGCTTCGGGTATGTGTTTTCTTATTTGATCTTTAGGATTCAACATTGGTATCAGAGCATGATTTACTTGTTCCTTGTCTGTTATCATAGCGGTTTAATCTTAATGGGTATGATGCCATGAATTGATCCAAATAAAAAAAAAACTTTGATTGTCATTTTTTTTTTGTTTAGTATAATATCAAAACTTGATTTTCTTACGGATCAGATTATGTGGCTATTTGGGGATATACTTATATTAGGATTTATACCTATCATTGATCCAAAAATTAGTTAAGTGTAAAAAAAAAAAAAAAAAAAAAAAAAAAAAATTGTTTTTGAACTTTGTATGGATCGATTATTTTTTGTCTAATACATGCAACTTTGCTTTGTTTTCTGGGCCTTAAGAAGGTTTGGGCCTTGCTTTGTTTTCCTTGTTTTTTTTAAGAAATGTTTTGTTTTCTGGGCCTTAAGAAGCCTTGAGAAGGCTTGGGCCTTACAAATTCAATTGTGGGATACTGTTCTTAATTGTGGATAGAAAAAACGAGGGAGACATTTAGAGAAAGACCATATGAAAGTGCCATCCCAATGAATCCTGCCATAGAAGAACTATAATCAATGATCCATAGACCAACCTCAGATCTACTAAACTGTGATTTATACGACTTATGAAAACAAGTGAATCCACCCGCATCGAATCGCAGAATATCAATAATCGAAACTGTTAATTGTTCCTGATATCAATGAGTCATGTTTAAGAGCATGTGATATTTGATGTTGGATAAACATGAAATTAGATCAAAAGGAACTCTGTTAATTTATTATGATATAGGATTTTGTCTATATGTATCAAAGTATGTCACCCAATCACAATCATATGTATGCATCGGTTATTTTTTTTAATTATATGTATATGCATAACAGAGTATATATATATTTTCTTTCTTTCATGCTTATGACATGTTTACATGATTGCACACATATAGCATTTATATGTTTGTGGGAAAATGATATGATTAAATTTTGTACAATTCGATAGACTAATAATAATTACACACATAAATATAGATGATGATTGTGACACTTAATTAGTGCACTTTTGACACTATACTATGTGAATAATTATAAATTATCTATTTGAATTGTGACAAAATAACCAAGTGTGGTATGCTAGGCATTAATTGATATGTGTATATATGTCTTTATTCAGATACATATTTCTTTGTGAAAATGACAAATGCTAGCAAGAACATTATTGCTGAGCTCAATAAAGGTGAAAAATTGAATGGGGACAATTACGAAATCCGGAGTTTGAAAATCCAGTATGTCCTGGAAGAGCAAGAGGCTCTTGAAGTTCTGAACAATATCTTGACTGAGCCTAAAGATGGCAACACAGTTCAACATAGAAGGGACCGTGAGGCATTTGAGGCCTGGAAAAAGAAAAACTCAACGGCTCGCATTACATTGCTTAGTAGCATGGAAAATGATATAATGCGAGAGTTCAAGAGTTATGATGTTGCCAAAGTAATGCGGGAGGCCTTGAAGAAGAAGTTTGGTGGAACCTCTGTCACCAAGCTTTGACAACTCGCTATTAAGTTTGTCACATACAAGAAACGCCCTAACCATAACATGAGGCATCACTTAAGGGAGCTATCAAACATGATCAGTGAGTTAAGGGAGGCCGAACACATTCTGACTGATGAACAACAGGTTCAGGCTGTTATACGATCCTTACCTCACAACTGGGAGCATATGAAGGTTAATTTGACCCATAATGAGAACATCAAGACCCTTAATGATGATGGGCGTCATTTGGAACTTGAGGAAAATCGCATTGAGGCTTCAAGGCCTGATACTGATGTGTATATGGCTAGCTCAAGTAATAAAAGAGGTCATAGTGGCTATAAACGCAAGCCTTATGGTGGCTACAAAATGCAAGGATCAAAGAGAGCTAAAGGTGATCATCATTATGCAAAATATGATCATCATGGAAAGGGTAAAGCTCCTATGGCTCATCAGAAGAAGAACAAGGCTAAACTCAAGTGCTACAACTGTGGAAAAAATGTCACTTTGCTCGTGAGTGCAACGAGCCAAAGAAGACTCAAGAGCAACAGACCATGTAGCTAATGATCGTGATGTGTTCGTGGAGTTTCGTCGAGTTCCTCGTGGAACAAAATGGATATATGTAGGAAACAACTCACGTGTTGAAGTAAACGGGATTGGCACCTGCAAGTTGAGCATGCGTGGTGGACGACCTCTTATCCTATATGATGTGTTATATGCTCCAGAGATTCGACGAAATTTAGTTTCTGTTATTGTTCTTCTACACCGTGGATTTGTTATGAACTTCTATGGTACTAGTGTGAATTTGTTTCTAGAACAAACTTATTATGGTTGTGGCTATGTGTCAGATGATTTTATTGTATCGGATATTGACTATGTTTCGAATAGTAATATTTATCGTGCTTGTTTTTCCCTTGTTACATCTTCTATTGATTCAAATGTTGATGTGAATATTTGGCATGCTAGACTTGGCCATATAGGTCAACAAAGAATGGATAGATTAGCAAAAGAGGGCCTATTGGGGCACCTTGAAAATGTTAATTTACCAACAACAACAACAACAACATAGCCTCAGTCCCAAATTAACTGGGGTCGGCTACATGGATCAAACTTTTTCATTGTGCTCGATTAAGTGCAATTGATGGTGAGCTTTGCATTTTATGTTTGATCCATTTCATGAAAAGTGACAAAAGTTTTACGCTGGCTGTCAACCTATCGCAACCCTCCTCCTTTATCCGGACTTGGGACCGGCTATGTAGCGCACATAGTGTACAACATAGGTGGAGTTGAAAATGTTAATTTACCAATGTGTGAAAATTGTCTAGCGGGAAAAATGGCAAGAAAACCATTCGGCAAAGGAATAAGAGCTGAATTTCCATTGCAATTGATTCATTCAGATATTTGTGGTTCGATGAATGTGAGATCCTGACATGGAGGTGTTTATTTCGTCACTTTTATTGATGACTACACACGTTTCGGTTATGTTTATTTGATTTCTCATAAATCTGAAGCTTTAGAGTGCTTCAAGAAATACATTAATCTTGTTGAGAATCAATTAGATAAAAAAATAAAAATGTTGAGAACGGACCGAGGACGTGAATATTTGTCTGATCAGTTCAAACAATTATGTGATGAAAATGGAATAGATAGGCAGTTAACTATTCCATACACTCCACAACAAAATGGAGTAGCTGGAAGAAGAAATAGAACTCTTCTTGAAATGGTTAGGTCTATGATGGCCCAAACCAATTTACCAATCACCTTTTGGGGTGATGCTTTGTTAACTGCCACTTATATTCTCAATCGAGTACCCTCCAAATCAGTTTCATCCACTCCTTATGAGTTATGGACCAATAGAAAACTAGACTTATCTAATCTAAGACCTTGGGGTTGTGGCGCCTATGTTCATGATTTACATCATCAACATGGAAAATCAGGTCCAAGAGGAAAAAAAAAAAGAGTATATTTATAAGATACTCTGAACATTCGAAAGGTTATGTGTTCATTGGTGAACATTCGAGTGGGAGCATAACTGAATTTGAGTCTCGGGATTCTACTTTTATGAAAAATGATTTTCCAACAAAGGGTGAGATAAATCAATCTTTATCTCTCTATGAGATGCAAAATCAAGAAGATTCTACTTTGATGAATCGTTTGGTTCATGTGTCTGAACAAATGCCGATAGTATCTCATCCAAGTGGGAGCAAGACAAAAGATGTTGAATCTGTTTCAACTGAATCACAAATAAGGCGTAGCAATCGTGGCAATATCCCCAAACGTCATTTTCCTATTGAAAATGAGGTTTATATGATTGCACCTCAAGATGAGGATGAGCCTACAACTGTTCAAGAGGCACTTACTTGTCCTGCTAAAGAGAAATGGAAAACTGCAATGGAAAAGGAAATGGAGTCCATGAGATCAAACAATGTTTAGGAATTGGTTGACCTCCCCGAAGGACGTAAAGCTATTGGGAACAAATGGGTTCTCAAAATTAAACGAAAGACTGATGGTTCTATTGAAAGGTACAAGGCATGACTTGTAGCCAAGGGGTATACACAACAAGAGGGAATTGATTATGAAGAAACCTTTTCCCCAGTTGTGAGATTTGCCTCTATAAGGTTAATTCTAGCCATAGTTGCAAATTTAGATTTGGAGTTACATCAAATGGATGTAAAAATTGCATTTCTAAATGGAGAACTGGAAAAGAAAATCTATATGGAACAACCTATAGGTTTCATAGTTGAAGGTCAAGAGCACAAAGTGTGCAGACTATTAAGATCTATTTATGGTCTTAAACAATCTTTCAGGCAGTGGTACATAAGATTTCATCAAGCAATTATTTCTTATGATTTTGTGATGATTGATGAAGACCACTGTGTGTATGTCAAGAGATCTAATAGTAAATTTGTGATTCTTTCACTTTATGTGGATGACATACTATTGGCTGGAAATAATGAGGAGTACTTAATAACCATTAAGCGATGGTTGTCCTCCAATTTCGAGATGAAGGACATGGGTGAAGCAGCATATATACTTGGTGTAAAAATTAAAAGGGATCGATCAAAGAAGATGCTAGCTCTTTCACAAGAGCCATACATCAAGAAAATTCTTGAGAGATTCCATATGCAAGATTGCAAACCCATTGATACTCCTATTATAAAAGCCCAAGGTATAAATCAAAGAATGTGTCCTAAGACTCCACATGAAAGAGAACAAATGGCAAAAGTTCCTTACACTAGTGCTATTGGAAGCCTCATGTATGCAATGATGTGTACAAGACCTGATATTTGCTTTGTTGTTGGCATGGTAAGTAGATATCAGGCAAACCCAGGACAGACCCATTGGAGAGCTGTCAAAAGGATACTTAGGTATCTCAAAGGCACTGTTGATTATTCGTTGTGTTATCAAGGCAATAATTTGCATCTAGTTGGTTATACAGATGATGATTGGGGAGGAGATTTAGATGAAAGAAAATCTACCTCAGGTTATGTTTTCTTGCTGAACAATGGAGTGATTTAATGGAGTAGTAAGAAACAATCATGTATAGCCTTGTCAACAATGGAAGCTGAATTTGTAGCATGTTCAGCAGCAGTGCAAGAAGCGGTTTGGCTTAAGAGATTCTTGAGTCACTTGGGTTTTGACAAAGATGCATCAAGTTCGGTTTTGGTGAATTGCGATAGTCAGGCCGCAATTGCGTTCGCAAGAGATCCCAAGTACCACTCGAAGACCAAACACATTGATACCAAGTATAACTTTGTCAGAGACATGATTGCACAAAAAGAAGTAAAAGTGCGGTACATATCTACGCAGAAGATGATTGCTGATCCTTTTACAAAACCTATACCTAGAGATGCATTCAATGGTCATATGAAATCTCTAGGCTTGCGTAGAGTTTAGCATGTATGTATTGTACTTGATGAAAAATAATTTGTTGTTATTCTTCCTTTATGTTTGTAATATACTATTTACTATATATTAATGCGTATCAAAGTTTTGTGCTTTGTCTTATCATGCATACACACACATCTATGTTATGTACATAAAAGTAAAGGTATGCCGGACAGTAGATTGGCCTTCTCACACAGGCAATCGCTTCTATGACTTAGTAGTGCATAGAAATGAGATTGGTTTTAAGCTTTTGTGATATAAATTTGGAGAGCTCGAGCTTAAAACGGAAAATCGCCTTGATAGTGAATCAAGATGAGGTCACTAAATTAAATTGTGATCGAAAGGTAAAACCTCCCACGAGTTTACCTTAACTGTCTTTATATGCCAGGTGGGAGTCCTGTGATTATAAATTGAGAATTTAAAGTAGAGTTGTGGACTCAAGTTAGATATTGAGTATATCTGAACTATCACCTATACAATATTAGTTTGACATACGCTCTATTTCAAAAGGAGAATAATATTGTAGCATGTGTTTCATACCACATGTGCATTTTGTGACCAATAAAGGTAACATAAGTTTTTGATCTCTACTTCTAAGTTGTGTGAGCCTTAGAGATTAAGGAATCTCATTTAAGTACCCTCAGTACTTTTTGACTAATCTTGAAGTTTTATCTCAATGTTAGTTATCTTGAAATGTCACCAATGATTATGAATCATTCGATCTAACGGGTCATATTCAGATAACAGTTGATTTAAAATGGAAAGATATAAGTTGAAAAGGAAGATCATCGAAGTGTCTCATTTGCTTAAGTTGTATCCACTAGTCGATCAATTATATTTATTTGTTAAATATGATTGTGGGTGGTGCATGAGAATTTGAAATAAACATATAAAAGAGATCTTAAAATATTCAAATGTGACTGATGTATCTAGGGTATTGCATACATACTCTACTTACAAGTTGAGTTGTTGTATATACCTAACAGTTATATAGCTATGAGCTCTCAGATATTAATTGTATGCTGGCCGCACGGCCTATTTACTTGTATGAATATGTTTTTTGCAGAGATAAGAAACATTGTTCTCTATAGATGGAACTTATGAGAAATTAAACCTATTGTGTGTGAGTGGGAGATGTTGGAATACACGTACGCACATAAAGTGGTTTGGGTAGTTTTTGTGACTGATTAAATAACTACTTAGTAGTTATCTATATTATAGATAAATAAGGAGATTGTGTTAATCGAGCAGGGAATTTTGGTAAGGCAAAGATGGGGAACAACAGTTTTGCGGATATAGTTGGCATTGGAGATGTCTTTGTGCAGACAAATATGGGTTGCACGGTAATTCTGAAAGATGTGCGACATGTTCCGGATCTGCATCTGAATTTGATTTCTACTCATGCTTTGGACCTAGATAGTTACTACAACATCTTTGGGGGCAAGGAGTGAAAACTCACCAAAGGCTCAATTGTTGTTGCTAGAGGAAAATTGAGCTATACACTTTACAAGACTCAATTGAAGACCGTCAGAGGTGACCTGAACGCAATTGAAGATGATTCTTCACCAGATCTGTGGCATAGGCGGCTAGGTCACTTGAGTGAGAAATGGTTGCAGGTGTTGGCAAAGAAGTCTCACATTCCCTTTGCCAAAGGTAAATATTTGAACCATTGTGATGATTGCTTATTCGGTAAGCAACATAGAGTTTCTTTTTCTTCATCATCTGAAAGAAAAAGAAATTTACTTGAGTTAGTATACTCTGATGTTTGTGGTCCCATTGATGTGGAAACTATGGGAGGTGGCAGATACTTTGTTACTTTTATTGATGATGTTTCACGGAAGGTTTGGGTGTTTGTGTTGAGAACAAAATGTCAGGTTCTTGAGTACCTCAATAAGTTTCATATGATGGTGGAACGAGAAAGAGGCGTATCTTTGAAGTGCCTTCGTAGTGATAACGGGGGAGAATACACTTCGAAGGAGTTCGAGAATTATTGCTCAGAACATGGAATCAGACATGAGAAGACTGTTCCGGGTACTCCTCAACATAATGGTGTTGCTGAAAGAACAAACAGAACCATCATTGACAAAGTCAGATGTATGTTAAAAATGGCTAAGTTGCCCAAGTCGTTTTGGGGTGAGGCTCTCAGTCCTGCTTGCTACTTGATGAATCGCTCTCCTTCAAAGACCATTGAAGTTTGATGTTCCGAGAGAGAGTTTGGTCCAGGAAAGATGTTACTTACTCTCACTTGAAGGTGTTTGGATGCAAGGCATTTATGCATGTGCCTAAGGAGCAGAGACAGAAACTTGATGATAGAATTGTTTCATGTATCCTCTTGGGATTTGGAGATGCATAGTTTGGTTATAGGTTATGGGATCCAGAGAAGAAAAAGATTGTCAGGTCCAGGGATGTGGCCTTTCATGAATATGAGACCATAGCAGATTTGAAGACATCAAAAAAAAATCATAGTTGATGATGATGATGTTTCTGGATTGGAGTCTTCTTCCATTATCGATGCCACACATGAGGAGACTCATTTGAAGAACATGGGGTTGATGTGCCGGAACCGATTGATGATGCTTTGAAAGCGGGGGAGCAAACTCCTCTACCAACAACTTTTTAGTTGAACCTTCACTTAGAAGGTCTGAGAGAGGGTTGATTCCTTCTACTAGGTACCCCAGTTCTAATTATGTTACAATTACAGAAGAGGGGGAGCCAGAGAGCTTCTAGGGAGTTCAGATTCACAAAGACAAAGCTCAATGGATTAAAGCAATGCAGGAGGAGATGAGTTCTTTGAAGAATAACAATACTTATGAGCTGGTGGAACTTCCAAAAGGTAGAAAACCTTTGAAGAATAAATGGGTGTACAAGTTGAAGACAGATGGAGATAAGCTAGTAAAACATAAAGCTCGTTTGGTAGTGAAGGGGTTCAATCAGAAGAAAGGAATTGACTTTGATGAGATTTCTTCCCCTGTTGTGAAGATGAGTTCTATTCGAGTGATTTTGGGTCTGACTGCTAGCTTGGATCTCGAGCTTGAGCAATTAGATGTGAAGACTGCATTCCTCCATGGTGATTTGGAGGAAAAGATTTATATGGATCAACCTGAAGGATTTGAAGTAACAGGAAAAAACACATTTGGTTTGCAAGTTGAAGAAGAGCTTGTATGGACTGAAACAAGCTCCAAGGCAGTGGTATAAGAAATTTGACTCTTTCATGATGGGTCAAGAGTACACTAGAACAGATGCAAATCATTGTGTCTACTTCAAAAAAATTTCATATGGGAAGCTTGTGATCTTGTTGCTCTATGTTGATGATATGTTGATAGTGGGGCATGATGTTTCCTTGATTGGAAACTTGAAGAAAGAATTATCTAGTTCTTTTGATATGAAAGACCTAGGGCCGGCAAAACAGATTCTTGGCATGCAGATTATTCGTGACAGGAGATCCAAAAAGTTATGGGTGTCACAGGAAAAGTATGTTGAGCAGGTCTTGAGCAGAATCAATATGAACAATGCTAAGCCAGTTAGCACACCTCTTGCTAATCACTTCACACTTAGCAAGAAATCATGTCCCTCTACTTCTATAGATATAGCGGAGATGTCAGATATTCCTTACTCCTCTGCAGTTGGGAGTTTGATGTATGCGATGGTTTGCACCCGACCAGATATTGCTCACGTAGTTGGTGTGTCAGCAGATTTCTCTCAAATCCTGGAAAAGTTCATTGGGAAGCAATGAAATGGATTTTGAGATATTTGAGAGGTACTTCGAAGATGTCTTTATGTTTTGGGGGCTCAAAACCTACTTTGGAGGGATATACAGATTCGATATGGCAAAGCGACCTTGATGGCGAGAAAATCTACTTCGGGGTATGTGTTCACTTTTGCGGGGAGTCGTATCTTGGCGATCAAAATTGCAAAAGTGTGTTGCTTTGTCCACGACAGAGGCGAATATATTGCTATAATGAAGCAAGCAAAGAAATGCTTTGGTTGAAGAGATTCCTTCAAGAGTTGGGGTTGAAGCAAGAAGATGGGTATGCAAAGAACTGTGATAGTCAGAGTGCTCTAGATTTGAGCAAGAATGCTACTTATCATTGCCGCACTAAGCACATTGATATCCGATACCATTGGATTCGAGAAGTTGTGAATGATCATGAGATGAGTCTGAAGAAGATTCACACTGATAAGAATCCAGCTGATATGTTGACGAAGGTGGTGACTCGTGAGAAGCATCAGTCCTGCACCAAGTTGGTGGGGCTGAGTTGTTATTGAGCATCAAATATGATTGAGATCTCCCCATGTGTTGGAGGGGGAGATTGTTGGTTTTTGTGTGGGCCCCACACAAAATGGAAAAGTCCAACACACAAAGCAACGAATTGGTTGTGGAATAGGAATCTTAGAGAGAAAAAATAGGAAAGAAAATTGGAGTGAATTAACGAATTGGGGGATTTCTTCTAATCAGCCAACTTTTGTGTTTTTTGGTAATTTTTGTGCGTTCAAGGCGGTGAATGCAACAACAATTTTCTCTACATTGAAGATACATCAAGATCTTGAATCTAAAGACTCGCGGCGAAGTCTTTGGTGGTTTCTTGGTGATCAAGAAAGGGTACAATTTGAGGGTGGAGTTCTTCAAGATCTTGGCGTGACCATTTAAGTTCTTTGAAGGAGTTATATTGTATTTTCCTCAATTGAGATTCTTGTACTCTTTATTCATATAGTAGATTTATTCGGAGTTTGGCCCGTGATTTTTTTTCCTCTGATTTGGAGGGTTTTCCACGTTAAATCTTGTGTTCTTTGTGGTGTGATTGATTTGGTGCATTGTTCGTGGCTTAATGGATTTTATTCATCTGTCTCTCGAGTTGAAGGGGTTACTTTCTTGTTGAGTAACCCCAACAAAATTAGCATTGTTTCTCGTGGGTTGTCATCGAGGATATGGCATTGTTAACCTTGATCATCCAATTGATCAATTATATATGAAACCACATTAATTAAATAGCCGAAATGGGAACAATACATAAACTCGATCGCGTGCATATAGATACATGTGGTTGATCTTTATATGATGATCCACATATACATATATATACAAACATTTTGTTACATATTTCCTCTCAATTCACACAAGTGACGCACGCAACAAATCAACAAATTAATTAACCAGTACAAGACCTGGACAAATTAAAATAAATAAATAATAGATTATCTTGAAAAGAAGAACACACAAATTAAATGTGTAGTTGAACTAAAACCAGTTCAAGGGGTTGAGATTCTTCTTAGCAAATTGCCAAGTCGCATTCGCTGCAGATTTAACGCCATCCCAAGCCTTGTTAGCGAGATTTTTGGTACCCTGCCAAGCGTTACTGGCTACATCTGATAAGTCTCTATATAGCCTATTCTCAGTTAAAAATGACAACTTACGTCCGTGCCCGTGACCTTGTTTATAATAATGCTCCCCAATGCCAACATGGTTAATTTTGTCATCTGCAACACACACGTAGTAACCAAACAATTAGTATTAACCATTAATTTAATTAATTCACCTAGCTCTCATTATGGAATTATCGAACCTGAGTACATAGGGAAGGGTCTTAAAGATTAAAAAAAATAAAAATTGAATGTGTCCGCATAATTAAGAAGGAATCAATTATGATTAATCCAAAACTTTATTGAGCTTATATATATTTAGCAAACTATTGGTTATATATAACTTGTTAGAACTTACTACTTTTGATTGCCGCTAGGACATGCTTCGAGGTTCGAGCTTCGGTGAAGTTATTTTCGAGAATGAATGTTGCAATCAACAGACCTAGAATCAGAAATGTTGGTGCCTTCATGTAAGCCATGAATGAGAATGTGTATTGAACAATATAGAGTGTAGCTTCAGATATACAGATCACAAGCTAATGGAAAGAGAGAAGAATGTGATGAGAAACACAAGTGCTAGTTACCTCTATTTATAGTGGAGTTCATCTATGATTATTGATAATGAAGTTGGTTATCGAAATATAAAATTATTGACAAAGAATGAAGTTAAGATCTCTAAATATCTTTGAGAGAAATTAAAAACAAATATAACTAATCAACCGATGCATTAAATTATTATAGTTCGCTTACAGGCTTGATGAGTTGAGCTGTTCAAGTATTGATTTTAAAGCTCACAACTATACATGGCGCGCACGAACTTATTAGTTATTACTTCTTCTTCTTTTTTTTTTTGAGAAAAATTAGTTATTGCTTATTATTAGTTGTACAAGCATGCATGTTATATATATCCTTACCTAATACTAATCTTAATTTGGTCGTATATTTTTTTTATAGGAACGAGGTTTTTTTTTTTTTTTTTTAAAAAAAAAGTGTTTAAAGGGAGGCTAGTCGCTTAATTACATCAAATGATCAAATTAACACACAAAATAGGCGCCAATAAATTTGTGATCCACGTCTATCTCTTGCTCAACCTTAAATTTCTATATATATTTTGTGATCCACGTCTATCTCTTGCTCAACTAAATTCATATGGCCAAGCTATAAGGTCAAGCACCAAGTAACTTGTAAGATTGATCATCTTTGATATGTCCAGAGTTCTTCTCCCATTCCCGGGTCTAGCACCATAGAGGACATCATCATATGTTTCTTTTTGATAAAACAACGTTGCGAAAAATAATATATATGTTTTCCTAAAATAAAGTACGAAAAAAAAATTCCCATCAACTAGATGGGAGAAGAATAAGACCCTACTGTAGATGGAGATGAAACTGAGGGAACTGGTGATCTTGGCGATAATGAACCAAATGTAGCTGGGGAGAGTGGTGGTGACCCTGAAGAAACACATGGTACATGTTGCAAAATTGACAGTGGAAGAGAGGAAGAGGTGGATGGAAAGGACACAGAGGACTGAAAAAGAGTAGTATAACGAAAATCTTTTTCACTGAACACAAATCTTGACACATAAACCTTCCCAAAAGGATGTAAACAACGATATCCATGATGGCGAGGACTATAACCAAGAAACACACATTTGGAAGAATGAAATGCACACTTGTGAGAGGAATAGGAAGTAAGACTAGGAAAGCAGGAACAACCAAGTGTTTTAAGAAAATTGTAGTCTGGAAATTTCTTAAAACACTCCTGATCAAAACTGAAGAATAGTAGAAGGCAAACTGTTAATAAGAAATAGCGATGTCTGAAAGGCCTCTTCCCAAAATGACAAAGGCATGTGAACATGAGCAAGAAGTGTGAGTCCATCTCTATAATTGAGCGATGTTTTCTTTGTGGCACAACATTCTGCTAATGAGTGTAAGGACATGAATAACGATGATGAATTCCATTAGCAGTACAGTAAGTTTCTACTGGTTTAAACTCAAGCCCCATATCTGATTGAAAACTCTTCAATTTAGTGCCAAGTAACTATCTAATGATAATCTTCAACATATAAGTCCAGATTTACCATTTTATATACTTTTTTCTCTGTCCATTGCAATTATTAGCCGTCTTACTGTAAAGTATCCACTAATGAGTGAATACACTAATCACACAAAGAAGAACAGCAAGAACATCAATCAAAAGAGAGAAAAACGAAATTGTATTGAATGAATAAAATGGTTACGAGGAATGTCATATTTATAGACATTCTTACAAACAACCTAACTGATATAACAACCTTACAACAACCTCCTAACTGTCCTAACTAATTTACAACACCTTTACAACAACTTCACAACTGTCATAACCTCCTAACTGTCCTAACTATTTAACAGACTTACTGAACTTAATAAACATCTGTTACAACTGATCAAAACTCCCCTGTCTCATTAACATGAGCTGAGTGAACTGTGCCTCTGTGATCAAACTCCCCTGTCTCGTTAACATGAGATGTACCACTGTGAACTTGAGTTGAAGAACCTGTAGTACTGTGATCTCTAACACTTACAACATATCTGATGCAGAGATAATTACATCCAATACAGAATATCCTTCATGCTTTTTGAAAGCCATAGTGTTGCTTTCCTAGCTAATTTTATTAAAGCACACAATCATTTAGATTCATATGTGAATCTAACAATGCTCCAATTTCTTTGACGATTTTTTCAAGTGATACAAGCATTTCTATTCATCATGTAAAATATGTCTCTTAACATCTTTGCTTGCTTTATTATCAACCAACATGCTAGATGTCATTATAGACTAGTGAATTTCTTTCGAAGAAATCAAAGCTTCCTTTCTTTCAAATAAAGCCTCAAGTTATCAATTTAATTTGCTTCATTTTAAGCAATTTATCCATCCGCCTTAAATTAAGATTTTAAAATCCATTTGCATTTTAAAGGCTTCGACTTGATCAATTCAATGTCGTTGTTGATAACTTCTTTTTAAAATATCATGCTAATAATCTATCTTTGAATACTTTACTCGGGGCTCAAGATTTATTTTTTTAAATCGAAAATAAAATAAACTTTTACGCACGCACACCCCACAATTTTTTAGTATTCATAGATGTTTATTAACATATATATCTTCATCTTGGAAGATATAACCATCAAAATTTGGGCTTGCAATTAATTTGCTTCGTACCCCCACAATTTTGATTGTCCAATGCTAATTAAATAATAAGGTTCCCTCAATAATCTGTCTTTTAGACTTAATTCATGATATATTTGAGTAATAAACCTTTTCAAAACTGAAAAGTATTACTAACCAACATATTATAGTTAGTTTCTACTTCAATTTCCCTTCTTATTCATGTCATCTTATTATTCTCACACATCATTTCAAATATATATATATATATACACCCATGGTATATAATACAATGATAAAAATTCCATCAGGTTGCCATATAATATATGCTCATGTACATATAGGATCATCTGTGATCAATATTCAACACAAAGAGCTATATATTCAACTACGTATATATACAAGTATCATGGATTCTTCTTAATTATTAATGCACATATAGGATCATCTGTGATCAATATTCAGCACAAAGAGCTATATATTCAACTACGTATATATACAAGTATCATGGATTCTTCTTAATTATTAATGCACAGTAACAATTTCATCTCTTCGGCAAATATTTCTTATCTATGCATGCTATTAAAGAGTATGCGGTGACAAGTACGTGGTGACAATACACATCGTATTATAATATATCACGATCGATATTATTCTCAAGTCTCTACACGGCACAACCTATGGCGGCCCCGCGCATCGAGGCCGCCCTGGGGTGTCATCTTTCCATGCATTCCTCGCCCGGTGAGTCCAGCTACAGGTGTCCAGCACCTGCCCATCAACCCCATGTCTCGATTATCGTGTCCATGTGTGTGCTATCAATGTGGTTAGTTGATTATCCATACTTTCTTGAGTTATTTACTTATGTATTTAAAGTTCCTTAAGTTCCACTATTTACAGTTTATTCGAGTCGTGCTTGTGGTTTGTAATTTACAAGTTAACAATAATTAGCGAAAGTCTTAATTGATGCAAATAAAGTATTAAATTAGCATTGTTTCTCGTGGGTTGTCATCGAGGATATGGCATTGTTAACCTTGATCATCCAATTGATCAATTATATATGAAACCACATTAATTAAATAGCCAAAATGGGAACAATACATAAACTCGATCGCGTGCATATAGATACATGTGGTTGATCTTTATATGATGATCCACATATACATATATACGCAAACATTTTATTACATATTTCCTCTCAATTCACACAAGTGACGCATGCAACAAATCAACAAATTAATTAACCAGTACAAGACCTGGACAAAAATAAATAAATAATCGATGATCTTGAAAAGAAGAACACACAAATTAAATGTGTAGTTGAACTAAAACCAGTTCAAGGGGTTGAGATTCTTCTTAGCAAATTGCCAAGTCGCATTCGCTGCAGATTTAACGCCATCCCAAGCCTTGTTAGCGAGATTTTTGGTACCCTGCCAAGCGTTACTGGCTACATCTGATAAGTCTCTATATAGCCTATTCTCAGTTAAAAATGACAACTTACGTCCGTGCCCATAACCTTGTTTATAATAATGCTCCCCAATGCCAACATGGTTAGTTTTGTCCTCTGCAACACACGTAGTAACCAAACAATTAGTATTAACCATTAATTTAATTAATTCACCTAGCTCTCATTATGGAATTATCGAACCTGAGTACATAGGGAAGGGTCTTAAAGATTAAAAAAAAGAAAAAATTGAATGTGTCCGCATAATTAAGAAGCAATCAATTATGATTAATCCAAAACTTTATTGAGCTTATATATATTTAGCAAACTATTGGTTATATATAACTTGTTAGAACTTACTAGTTTTGATTGCTGCTAGGACATGCTTCGAGGTTCGAGCTTCAGTGAAGTTATTTTCGAGAATGAATGTTGCAATCAACAGACCTAGAATCAGAAATGTTGGTGCCTTCATGTAAGCCATGAATGAGAATGTGTATTGAACAATATAGAGTGTAGCTTTAGATATACAGATCACAAGCTAATCGAAAGAGAGAAGAATGTGATGAGAAACACAAGTGCTAGTTACCTCTATTTATAGTGGAGTTCATCTATGATTATTGACAATGAAGTTGGTTATCGAAATATAAAATTATTGCCAAAGAATGAAGTTAAGATCTCTAAATATCTTTGAGAGAAATTAAAAACAAATATAACTAATCAACCGATGCATTAAATTATTATAGTTCGCTTACAGGCTTGATGAGTTGAGCTGTTCAAGTATTGATTTTAAAGCTCACAACTATACATGGCGCGCACGAACTTATTAGTTATTACTTCTTTTCTTTTTTTGAGAAAAATTAGTTATTGCTTATTATTAGTTGTACAAGCATGCATGTTATATATATCCTTACCTAATACTAATCTTAATTTGGTCATATATTTTTTTTTATAGGAACGAGGTTTCTTTTAAAAAAAAAAAGAAAAAGTGTTTAAAGGGAGGCTAGTCGCTTAATTACATCAAATGATCAAATTAACACACAAAATAGGCGCCAATAAATTTGTGATCTAATATAAAAAAATAGACGCCAATAAAATCATCTTTAAGTCATGTGGCACATTTCCCAACCTTAAATTTCTATATATATTTTGTGATCCACGTCTATCTCTTGCTCAACTAAGTTTTCATTGAGCAAGCCTTGCCTTTAGATTTGTTTTAATTTGGACCCATGATGCTTGACCTTCCAAGTAACTTGTAAGATTGATCATCTTTGATATGTCAAAAGTTCTTCTCCCATTCCCGGGTCTAGCACCATAGAGGACATCATCATATGTTCCTCTTTGATAAAACAACGTGGCGAAAAATAATATATATGTTTTCCTAAAATAAATTACGAAAAAAAAAATCTCATCAACCAGATGGGAGAAGAATAAGTACCCCCACTATGAGATCTGTTTGAAATATGCCTTAGAAGCTGCAGAAATTAATGCAAACATGTGATACATGCTGCAGAATGTGACTTAGTCTTTAAGACCATGTCTTTAATTCAGTTTCTAGTTGTTGTTGTTTTGTAGGATTTTAGTTTTGACTCAGTTGTTGAGTCATGGATCCTATTTTTTAGCTATTAGTTTAGTGACTTTCAGTTATGTTTTGACTTCTAGTTATTATTTTGTGTATTTAAGTACGTTGTCAAGTTAAATGAAAGTATTGAGTTCTTAGTTCATGCTTAAAATCTGTCTTACCTCTTTAATATTTATAGTTTTATAACAGTGGTATCAGAGCCTTCAATTCTTGAGGGACTGTGAGTGTTTGAGCATACTACACTATCAAACAAACCCAATTTAGTTCACCAACAAACCATCAAAGCAACATGGATCCTGAATCACCTTACAAGGCAGCAACTCCTCCAGTGTTTGATCGTGAAAGTTATCATGTGTAGTTATTGGGATGGAGGCTTTTCTTGATGCAAGTGATATGTGGTTGGATGTTGAGGAGGACTACGACGTTCCTCCATTGCCTGAGAACCCGACACTTGCACAACTCAAAAATCACAAAGAGATGAGGTAAAGGAAGACAAAGGCAAGGGCATGTCTATCTGTTGATGTATCATCATCAATCTTCACCAGAATAATGGCCCTGAAATCAGCCAAGGCAATTTGGGATTTTCTCAAAGAAGAATATGAAGGTGATGAGAAAATCGAAGCAATGCAAGTGTTGAACCTCATAAGGAAATTTGAAATGCAAAGAATGAAGGAGTCAGAGACAATCAAGAAGTACTCTTACAAGCTTCTAAGCATTGTCAACAATGTAAGATTGCTTGGGAAGGAATTTCCTGATAAAAGAATAATTCGAAAAATTCTTGTTACAGCTCCTGAAAAATATGAGGCTACAATCGCCTCATTGGAGAACTCTAAAGATCTGGCAAGGATTACCTTGGCGGAGTTGTTGAATGCTTTGCAGGCCTAAGAGTAGAGAAGGTTGATGCGGCAAGAAAGCTCAATAGAAGGAGCTTTAAAGGCAAAACATCACATCAATCTCAATACAAAGGGGAAGAAAAAGTATGAGAAGAAGAAGACTGCCGATGCAAATGAAGCCATTTCAACTGAAAATAGCAGCAGTAGTTGCGACCAAAAGATAAGATTCCCTCCTTGTCATCATTGCGGCAAGAAAGGACATCCTCCCTTCAAGTGTTGGAAAAGGCCTAACATCAAATGCAACAAATGCAATCACATGGGACATCGTGAGAGAATCTGCAAGAACGGAACTTCACAACAAAATGAAGCTAAAGTTGCAGACAAACAAGAAGAGGAAGAACAACTTTTCATTGCAACCTGTTTTGCAAGTAGTTGTTCTAATGACAAGTGGCTCATAGATAGTGGCTGCACCAATCACATGACTTTCGATCGTGCTCTCTTTAAGGACTTGGATATATCAGTTAAATCCAAGGTAAAAATTGGCAATGGTGAGCACATCGTTGTTGAAGGAAGAGATACCGTTGTCATCGAAAGTTTCTCAGGTACAAAAGTCATTAAAGTTGTATTATTTGTGTCTAATATTAACCAAAATCAGTTAAGTGTGGGGCAACTGATTGAAAGAGGGTTTAAGGTAGTTTTTGAGAACAACCAATGTTTAATCAAAGATGCGACAGATAAAGAGATGTTCAAGATCAAGATGAAGGGCAAGGGTTTTTCATTAGATCCATTGCAAGAAGAGCAAGCAGCTTACTCCTCAAATGACAACATAACTGAGATCTGGCACAAAAGATTGGGTCATTTTCATCATGCTGCAGTGTTGAATTTGCAAAGAAAAGAGCTTGCTCAAGGGCTGCCCCAGCTTGAGTCAGAAACACATGCTTGCAAGGCTTGTCAATATGGCAAGTAAACGCGTCTTCCATTTCAGAATTTTGTTTGGAGAGCAACAAAGAAGCCGCAGCTTATTCACACTGATCTTGTTGGGCCTCAAAGAACTCCTTCACTCAAGGGAAGTAAATACTACATAATTTTTATTGATGACTAATTCTCTCGTATGTGTTGGATTTATTTTCTCATATTCAAGTCAGAGGTTGTTGGAATCTTTTGGAGATTCAAGCAATGAATTGAAAATCAAAGCGAGAGGCCCATTCAAATGTTGAGGTCCGATAATGGCAAGGAGTTCACTTCAAATCAATTCAATCGATTTTGTTAAGAAGCCAACATTATTCATCAATTGACAGCTCTGTACACTCCACAGCAAAATGGAGTCAGTGAGAGGAATAACAGAACAATCTTTGATATGGCAAGATGTATGATGCATGATAAAGATTTGCCTAAGGAGTATTGGGCTGAAGCAACAAACACTACAGTGTTCTTATTGAATAGGCTTCCTACAAAAGCTGTGAATGGAAGACTCTTTTTGAGGCATGCTATGGTTTCAAACCCAATTTGAAAAATCTAAAAATATTTGGTTGTTTGTATTTTAGTCACGTGCCACAGATCAAGAGGGACAAGCTGGACAAGAAGGCCGAAGCAGGAATCTTTATAGGCTATAACAACACCTCAAAAGCCTATAGAGTTTTCCAGTCTCAATCCGGAAAAATATTGATCAAGAGATGTTGTTTTCATAGAGGCGAGAAAAGTGGGATTGGAATTCAAAGAAATGAAAAGACCCTATTCACATGCAACCTAGCGAAGATGATGTTGATGACCAACCAATCAGAAGAACTAGATCACTTGCAGACATTTATGCGAGATGCAATGTTGCGGTAATGGAACCAGCTGGAGTACAAGAAGCGATGCAAGACATAAAATGGATTTCAGCTATGAAGGAAGAATTGAGTATGATTGAAAAGAATCATACATGGAAGCTTGTACCAAGGCCTTCTAACAGAAAGGTGATTGGAGTTAAATGGGTTTTCAAAACAAAACTCAATGCAGATGGTTCTGTAAACAAGCACAAAGCGAGGCTCGTCGTGAAGGTATATGCACAAGTTTTTGGTGTCGATTTTTCAGAAATGTTTGCTCCCGTGGCCAGACTTGATACCATCAGATTGCTCCTTGCGATGGCAGCTCAAAGTGGCTGGAAAGTGTTTCGGCTTGATGTAAAATCTGTTTTTTTAAATGGCCTTCTTAAAGAGGAGATTTTTGTAGAACAACCTGATGGTTTTGTTGCGCAGGATCAAGAAGATAAAGTGTACCTATTGAATAAAGCTTTGTATGGCCTCAAGCAGGCTCCAAGAGCTTGGTATAGTCGGATCGATGATCATTTGATCGGCTTAGGCTTTCTGAAAAGCTTAAGTGGGGCCACCTTATATGTAAGAAAAAAAGGCACTAACATTACCATTGTTTCTATCTATGTTGATGATCTTTTGATAACAGGAAACAATCAGCTGCTCATTGATGAGTTTAAATCTAACATGCTCAAGGAATTTGAGATGACAGATTTAGGATTAATGACCTACTTCCTTGGTCTTGAAGTGCTGCAGCAGAGGAATGAAGTTTTTGTCTTCCAAAAGAAATATGCAAAGGAGATTTTGAAGAAATCTCACATGGAGAGTTGCAAAGCTATAGACACACCAATGCAAGCCAAAGTGAAGTTCTGCCAAGATGATGGGACTCCCAAAGTGAATGAGAATCTCTATAGAAGCTTTATTGGTTGTCTCATATACCTCACAGCTTCTAGGCCTGACATTATGCAAGTTGTAAGTCTTCTCTCCAGGTTTATGCAATGTGCAAGTGAAGAGCACTTGCAAGCTGCCAAGAGGATTGTCAGATATATTAAAGGAACTGTTGATTTTGGAATTAAATATGTTAGATGTGATAATTTTCAGCTGGTTGGTTTTTCTGATAGTGATTGGGCAGGTTCAACTAATGATATGAAGAGCACAACTGGTTTTTATTTCAGTCTTGGATCGGGTGTGATCAATTGGTGTTCAAAGAAGCAAGAAGTTGTTGCTCAAAGCACTACGTAAGCTGAATTCATAGCAATAACAAATTGCGGTAAATGAGGCCATCTGGTTGAGGAAAATCCTTCATGATTTGAGTTTGAAGCAGAAGAATCAACACAAATTTTTGTTGACAACCAAGCTGCCATTTCAATCTCTTCTAATCTAGTGTTTCATGGCAAGACAAAGCCTTTCAAGATCAAGTTTTATTATCTCAAAGAAGTTTAAAAGGAAGGGGAAGTTTCACTAACTTATTGCATATCAGAATATCAGATAGCCGATGCATTCACCAAAGCCTTGCCTAAGATTAAATTTGAAGAACTCAGGAACAAGATGGGAGTTTGCAGCTTCAAAGGCAAGGAGGTTTGTTTGAAATATGCCTTAGAAGCTGCAGAATGTGATTTAGTCTTGAAGACCATGTCTTTAATTCAGTTTCTAGTTGTTGATGTTTTGTAGGATTTTAGTTTTGACTCAGTTGTTGAGTCATGGATCCCGTTTTTTAGCTATTAGTTTAGTGACTTTCAGTTATGTTTTGACTTATAGTTATTATTTTGTGTATTTAAGTACGTTGTCAAGTTAAATGAAAGTATTGAGTTCTTAGTTCATGTTTAAAATTTGTCCTACCTCTTTAATATTTATAGTTTTATAACAAGATCATCTACTAGATTGAACCCATTCAATAGCATGGGTCTTAATTATAATTTAGTCATATTGATCATACTTGTCATCAACTTAATTACCATTAATTGATTAATTAACACATTGATGGCTTCAAATGTTTCTTTAGTTTTCCATATTTAATTGTTGTAATAATTTGTGCATGATTGCAACAAATGAGAATAGATCAGAAGATTCGGAACTGAGAACGTCAAATATTTTAATTAATCTCTTCTGAAAAATTATATATGTTATTAGTTGGATGCATGTTTAGTTCGGGCATGGAACACGGGATTAGAAGCCAAAGCTTTAGCACCAGTATTGTCACACCATAGAACAGGCCGAGAATAACATGGAAGACCAAGTTCAGCAAGCAAGGCAGATGTCCACATTATATCAGAGACACCATGAGCTAAGGCATGATACTCAGCTTCAGTTAATGAACGAGCAACCACAGATTGCTTCTTGGAAGACCATGAAACAAGATTACCCCCAAGAAACAAACAGGATCCACTGGTAGACCTTCGATCATCAAGGTCCCCTTCCCAATCTGCATCAGTGAAGGCTTCCAAAAAGAGAGTAGAAGCAGGCTTGAACAAAAACCATGATGAAGAGTGCTCTTGAGATAACGAAGAACCTTTTACAGGCTGCCCAATGTGACATTGTAGGGGCTTTGAGAAACTTACTAAGCTTGTTAACAATGAAGCTAATGTCAGGTTTGGAATATGTCAGGTACTGCAAAGCTCCTATAGTGCTCCTATACAATGTAGGATCAGTAAAATGGCCAGCTATCCTTTAAGGTAAACTTCTAACCAACTGTAAAGGGTGATGAAATAGGCTTGCAATCCAGCATACCAGTCTTGAAAAAAGGTCAAGAATGTATTTGTGTTGAGTAAGATATAAACCAAATGAGCTTCAAAACACCTCAAAACCCAGGAAGTAATCCATTTGACCAAGATTCTTAAGAGAGAACTGAGTATACAGCCAAGTTATCAGCTGTTGAACATGAGATTGATTGGAACCAGTTACCAAAATGTCATCAACGTAAACGAGAACCAACAATAGAGATCCAGCAGACGACTTATAAAACAAGGAAACATCATATTTGGAGTTAACAAGACCCCAACCAACCAGAGCACCTCTGAGCTTAGAAACCAAGCTCGAGGAGCTTGTTTGAGACCATAAAGCGCCTTGTTCAGCTTGCAAACATAGTGAAGAAAGGTTTTGTTAACAAAACCCTCTGGCTGAGTCATATAAACTTCTTCACTGAGATCACCATTCAAAAAGGCATTGTTGACATCAATCTGATTAATTGACCAATTAAAAGAGACTACCAAGATGAACGAAATTTGAATAGAAGAAGGTTTGACAACTAGAGAAAATATGTCAAATTAATCCAAACCAGGAGTTTGATGGAAGTATTTGGCCACCAAACGAGCCTTGTATCTCTGAATCTCACTAGTAGGAGAAGTCTTCACTTTGAAAACCCATTTAGAGCCAACATAGTTCATAGAGGAAGTAGGAGGAACAAGTGTCCAAGTACTATTCTTATCAAGAGCCTGAATTTCATCGATCATAGCTTTATACCAATTGCAGTCAAGAAGAGCAGCCTTGACAAACTGAGGTTCAAGGGCAGTAGAAAGAGCATAAGGAGACTGAGTTACCAAAGCCTTGGGCCTGAAAATGCCATTTTTACTCCTTGTAACCATGTGGTGAACATTAACTGCAGAAACAGCATGTAGTGATACTGCATCGGGTTGAGGCATAACAGCAAGTGGAGACTGGGTTGGAGAGCTAGATGAACCAGATGCAACTGATAGAGTGGTAGAAGACCCTACTGTAGATGGAGATGAAACTGAGGGAACTGGTGATCTTGGCGATAATGAACCAAATGTAGCTGGGGAGAGTGGTGGTGACCCTGAAGAAACACAGGGTACATGCTGCAAAATTGACAGTGGAAGAGAGGAAGAGGTGGATGGAAAGGACACAGAGGACTGAAAAAGAGTAGTATAACGAAACTCTTTTTCACTGAACACAAATCTTGACACATAAACCTTCCCAGAAGGATGTAAACAACGATATCCATGATGGCGAGGACTATAGCCAAGAAACACACATTTGGAAGAACGAAATGCACACTTGTGAGAGGAATAGGAAGTAAGACTAGGAAAGCAGGAACAACCAAGTGTTTTAAGAAAATTGTAGTCTGGAAATTTCTTAAAACACTCCTGATAAGGACATCAAAACTGAAGAATAGTAGAAGGCAAACTGTTAATAAGAAATAGTGAAGTCTGAAAGGCCTCTTCCCAAAATGACAAAGGCATGTGAGCATGAGCAAGAAGTGTGAGTCCCATCTCTACAATTGAGCGATGTTTTCTCTGTGGCACAACATTCTGCTAATGAGTGTAAGGACATGAATAACGATGATGAATTCCATTAGCAGTACAGTAAGTTTCTACTGGTTTAAACTCAAGCCCCATATCTGACTGAAAACTCTTCAATTTAGTGCCAAGTAACTATCTAATGATAATCTTCAACATATAAGTCCAGATTTACCATTTTATATACTTTTTTCTCTGTCCAATGCAATTATTAGCCGTCTTACAACATATCTGATGCAGAGATAATTACATCCAATAGAGAATATCCTTCATGTTTTTGAAAGCCATAGTGTTGCTTTCCTAGCTAATTTTATTAAAGCACGCAATCATTTAGATTCATATGTGAATCTAACAATGCTCCAATTTCTTTGACGATTTTTTCAAGTGATACAAGCATTTCTTCTTTAAATTCATCATGTAAAATATGTCTCTTAACATCTTTGCTTGCTTTATTATCAACCAACATGCTAGATGTCATTATAGACTAGTGAATTTCTTTCGAAGAAATCAAAGCTTCCTTTCTTTCAAATAAAGCCTCAAGTTATCAATTTAATTTGCTTCATTTTAAGCAATTTATCCATCCGCCTTAAATTAAAATTTTAAAATCCATTTACATTTTAAAGGCTTCGACTTGATCAATTCAATGTCGCTGTTGATAACTTCTTTTTAATATATCATGCTAATAATCTATCTTTGAATGCTTTACTCGCGGCTCAAGATTTATTTTCTTTAAATCGAAAATAAAATAAACTTTTACGCGCGCACACCCCACAATTTTTTAGTATTCATAGATGTTTATTAACATATATATCTTCATCTTGGAAGATATAACCATCAGAATTTGGGCTTGCAATTAATTTGCTTCGTACCCCCACAATTTTGATTGTCCAATGCTAATTAAATAATAAGGTTCCCTCAATAATCTGTCTTTTTGACATAATTCATGACATATTTGAGTAATCAACCTTTTCAAAACTGAAAAGTATTACTAACCAACATATTATAGTTAGTTTCTACTTCAATTGCACTTCTTATTCATGTCATCTTATTATTCTCACACATCATTTCAAATATATATATATATATATATATATACACCCATGGGTATATAATACAATGATAATAGTTCCATCAGGTTGCCATATAATATATGCTCATGTACATATAGGATCATCTGTGATCAATATTCAACACAAAGAGCTATATATTCAACTACGTATATATACAAGTATCATGGATTCTTCTTAATTATTAATGCACAGTAACAATTTCATCTCTTCGGCAAATATTTCTTATCTATGCATGCTATTAAAGAGTATGCGGTGACAAGTACGTGGTGACAATACACATCGTATTATAATATATCATGATCGATATTATTCTCAAGTCTCTACATGGCACAACCTATGGCCCCGCGCATCGAGGCCGCCCTGGGGTGTCATCTTTCCATGCATTCCTCGCCCGGTGGGCCCAGCTACACGTGTCCAGCACTTGCCCATCAACCCCATGTCTCAATTATCGTGTCTATGTGTGTGCTATCAATGTGGTTAGTTGATTATCCATACTTTCTTGAGTTATTTCCTTATGTATTTAAAGTTCCTTAAGTTCCACTATTTATAGTTTATTCGAGTCCTAGATGTGCTTGTGGTTTGTAATTTACAAGTTAACAATAATCAGCGGAAGTCTTAATTGATGCAAATAAAGTATTAAATTAGCATTGTTTCTCGTGGGTTGTCATCGAGGATATGGCATTGTTAACCTTGATCATCCAATTGATCAATTATATATGAAACCACATTAATTAAATAGCCAAAATGGGAACAATACATAAACTCGATCGCGTGCATATAGATACATGTGGTTGATCTTTATATGATGATCCACATATACATATATACGCAAACATTTTATTACATATTTCCTCTCAATTCACACAAGTGACGCATGCAACAAATCAACAAATTAATTAACCAGTACAAGACCTGGACAAATTAAAATAAACAAATAATCGATGATCTTGAAAAGAAGAACACAAATTAAATGTGTAGTTGAACTAAAACCAGTTCAAGGGGTTGAGATTCTTCTTAGCAAATTGCCAAGTCGCATTCGCTGCAGATTTAACGCCATCCCAAGCCTTGTTAGCGAGATTTTTGGTACCTTGCCAAGCGTTACTGGCTACATCTGATAAGTCTCTATATAACCTATTCTCAGTTAAAAATGACAACTTACGCCCGTGCCCGTGGCCTTGTTTATAATAATGCTCGCCAATGCCAACATGGTTAATTTTGTCCTCTGCAACACACGTAGTAACCAAACAATTAGTATTAACCATTAATTTAATTAATTCACCTAGCTCTCATTATGGAATTATCGAACCTGAGTACATAGGGAAGGGTCTTAAAGATTAAAAATAAATAAAAAAATTGAATGTGTCCGCATAATTAAGAAGCAATCAATTATGATTAATCCAAAACTTTATTGAGCTTATATATATTTAGCAAACTATTGGTTATAACTTGTTAGAACTTACTAGTTTTGATTGCTGCTAGGACATGCTTCGAGGTTCGAGCTTCAGTGAAGTTATTTTCGAGAATGAATGTTGCAATCAACAGACCTAGAATCAGAAATGTTGGTGCCTTCATGTAAGCCATGAATGAGAATGTGTATTGAACAATATAGAGTGTAGCTTCAGATATACAGATCACAAGCTAATCGAAAGAGAGAAGAATGTGATGAGAAACACAAGTGCTAGTTACCTCTATTTATAGTGGAGTTCATCTATGATTATTGACAATGAAGTTGGTTATCGAAATATAAAATTATTGACAAAGAATGAAGTTAAGATCTCTAAATATCTTTGAGAGAAATTAAAAACAAATATAACTAATCAACCGATGCATTAAATTATTATAGTTCGCTTACAGGCTTGATGAGTTGAGCTGTTCAAGTATTGATTTTAAAGCTCACAACTATACATGGCGCGCACGAACTTATTAGTTATTACTTCTTCTTTTTTTTTTTTTTTTAGAAAAATTAGTTATTGCTTATTATTAGTTGTACAAGCATGCATGTTATATATATATCCTTACCTAATACTAATCTTAATTTGGTCATATATATTTTTTTTATAGGAACGAGGTTTTTTTTAAAAAAGAAAAAAACAAAAAGAAAAAAGTTTAAAGGGAGGCTAGTCGCTTAATTACATCAAATGATCAAATTAACACACAAAATAGGCGCCAATAGCTGTGAAGGGGGAGCATAGACAGGGGAGCGAGGGGGGCCTTATCAGGAATGACGTTGGTGATTTTGTTACTGGCGTTGTCACTAATCTTGGCGTATGTTCGGTGTTTGAGTCCAAGTTATGGGGAGCGCTTCATGGCCTGCAATTGGCATGGAACTGGGGCTTTTCTAAGGCGGACACATATACTTGACCTGTGTCCCTCGGCCTTATCAGTGATTGCAAGGGAAAATTTAAGTGGTGTATCCTTTCCTAGGATGTGTCATATGTAACTAGACATTTGGTCTCTTTCTAATATAAAAAAATAGACGCCAATAAAATTATCTTTAAGTCATGTGGCACATTTCCCAACCTTAAATTTCTATATATATTTTGTGATCCACGTCTATCTCTTGCTCAACTAAGTTTTCATTGAGCAAGCCTTGCCTTTAGATTTGTTTTAATTTGGACCCATGATGCTTGACCTTCCAAGTAACTTGTAAGATTGATCATCTTTGATATGTCAAAAGTTCTTCTCCCATTCCCGGGTCTAGCACCATAGAGGACATCATCATATGTTCCTCTTTGATAAAACAACGTGGCGAAAAATAATATATATGTTTTCCTAAAATAAATTACGAAAAAAAAAATCTCATCAACCAGATGGGAGAAGAATAAGTACCCCCACTATGAGATATGTTTGAAATATGCCTTAGAAGTCTGAGAATTAATGCAAACATGTGATACATGCTTTAACGAGAAATGTGACTTAGTCTTGAAGACCATGTCTTTAATTCGCTTTCTAGTTGTTGTTGTTTTGTAGGATTTTAGTTTTGACTCAGTTGTTGAGTCATGGATCCTATTTTTTAGCTATTAGTTTAGTGACTTTCAGTTATGTTTTGAATTCTAGTTATTATTTTGTGTATTTAAGTACGTTGTCAAGTTAAATGAAAGTATTGAGTTCTTAGTTCATG
This sequence comes from Stephania yunnanensis, assembly GCA_039657365.1. Classification (NCBI taxonomy): domain Eukaryota; kingdom Viridiplantae; phylum Streptophyta; class Magnoliopsida; order Ranunculales; family Menispermaceae; genus Stephania; species Stephania yunnanensis. The sequence goes on along the minus strand of CM077586.1, from coordinate 2,446,174 downwards.
CTTAAAATTTGTCTTACCTCTTTAATATTTATAGTTTTATAACAGTGGTATCAGAGCCTTCAATTCTTGAGGGACTGTGAGTGTTTGAGCATACTACACTATCAAACAAACCCAATTTAGTTCACCAACAAACCATCAAAGCAACATGAATCCTGAATCACCTTACAAGGCAGCAACTCCTCCAGTGTTTGATCGTGAAAGTTATCATGTGTAGTTGTTGGGATGGAGGCTTTTCTTGATGCAAGTGATCTGTGGTTGAATGTTGAGGAGGACTACGACGTTCCTCCATTGCCTGAGAACCCAACACTTGCACAACTCAAAAATCACAAAGAGATGAGGTAAAGGAAGACAAAGGCAAGGGCATGTCTATTTGTTGATGTATCATCATCAATCTTCACCAGAATAACGGCCCTGAAATCAGCCAAGGCAATTTGGGATTTTCTCAAAGAAGAATATGAAGGTGATGAGAAAATCGAAGCAATGCAAGTGTTGAACCTCATAAGGGAATTTGAAATGCAAAGAATGAATGAGTCAGAGACAATCAACAAGTACTCTTACAAGCTTCTAAGCATTGTCAACAAGGTAAGATTGCTTGGAAACGAATTTCCTGATAGAATAATTCAAAAAATTCTTGTTACAGCTCCTGAAAAATATGAGGCTACAATCGCCTCATTGGAGAACTCTAAAGATCTGGCAAGGATTACCTTGGCAGAGTTGTTGAATGCTTTGCAGGCCCAAGAGTAGAGAAGGTTGATGCAGCAAGAAAGCTCGATAGAAGGAGCTTTAAAGGCAAAACATCACATCAATCTCAATACAAAGGGGAAGAAAAAGTATGAGAAGAAGAAGACTGCCGATGCAAATGAAGCCATTTCAACTGAAAATAGCGGCAGTAGTTGCGACCAAAAGATAAGATTCCCTCCTTGTCATCATTGCGGCAAGAAAAGACATCCTCCCTTCAAGTGTTGGAAAAGGCCTAACATCAAATGCAACAAATGCAATCACTACAAAAAAACAACAAATCAGAAACGGAATTAGAAACGGAAATAAGTTTCGTTTCTAAATCAGAAACGAAATTAGAAACGGAATAAGTTCCGTTTCTAAATTTAACAGTTAGCGACGGAATTGACACGGAAAAAATCAGAGACGAATTTGAGACGGATCAGAGACGGAATTAGAGACGGAATTAGAGACGGAATTAAATTCCGTCTCGAAATTTGCGCCACCATTCCCGCCAAATTCTTCATTTCTTATGACCGTTCATCATTCCTCGAGATTTGTATTTTCTTGGATCATTGCACCCCTCCTCTTTCCCGCACCCCACCCCCCCTTCTCAACAAAACACCGAAATCCCTAAATCATTCTCACGAAAAAACCCCAAAACCTAAATCTGTCTCTCCGTCTCGTCCAAAATCATTCGATCGTCTCGTCCCCAAACGTCCATCCCGTTCGATCGTTTCGTCTCTCCGTCTGGTCGTGCTAGCTGGTCTCTCTCTCGTTGTCTCGGTCTGTCCGTCTCGTCGCGCCGGTCTCGTCTCTCCGTCTGGTCGTGCTACCTGGTCTCTCTCGTCTTCTCGGTCTCGCCGTCTCTCCGGTCTCTCCGTCTCGTCGCGCTGGGTCTCCGTCATCGGCCCTCAACTCTCGCTTCTCTCGGTCTCGATTCCGATTCTATTGGCATTTGTAGTTTTGGAGTCTTACTACATTCTCGATATAATCTATTTGTTTTTTATTGTTCTTTATAATGCGACCAACACTCATGATCAAGAGCTCTTCACTTTTCATAGAGATCATTCACCTTGTGACGGTTTTGAGGAAGTACTCGAATCGCTACGATGTTTTCGCTCAACTTTTGCGTCTGTCGTTTGGCATTCTAGTCCCCTTGTTTATCTATTTTAAAAAATTTATGGAAAACCAAGGGCGACATGAGAATTATTTAAGTTTCCGCTATGGTTCATTTGATAGTTCGATCTTCTAGTAAAGATCGGAGTTGAAGGCAAGAAGCTTTTTTATCTTGAAAGATTTTCCAATTTAAATTAAGCATGCGACTTCATAAATTTCCATCTATCAATAAATATTCGGGGTGTCCGGTGTTCCTACGTACCTTATCTCATGCGGCATCCGAAATATTAAAGTCGTAATACTTGTTAGCATTGCAAATATTATGCTCATGAATGAAATATGTTATAGATTTTCACTTGAACTGAAGCTATATCTCATAGGCAAGGCAGTCATATATATGCCTTGATGTTCAAACATAGGAAATGAACATAATGTGGTGACCATTGTCAGTATACTAGGTTTTCTTAGCGACTCACTATACTAGTCTACTAAATGGATTAAAAAAAAAATTATTTTCTTGATAGGTCTTAGCTATTCGGTCATGGAATCCTTTTTATCATTTTAAATTGCCTCTTGGCAATTGGCGGTGTTATAGTACTACCTTATTGTTTATGAATCTGTGAAGGAACAAACTCTTTATCGTGTGACATATTTAAAGAGTTCGGTTCTTTTAATTGTTATTACTTTTTGAGGTTTTATTTTAACTGTTCTTGAGTGATATGATTTGTTACGTGGTTGATTGTGCGGTGAATGAGTGCACATCGTTCGATTCTTTTTGATTTTCGATCTTGAATCTCCGTCTCTTTCATTGCTCTCTCGCTCTCTGTCGCTCTGTGCTTTACCGCTCCGCTTCTCCGCTCGTCAAGGTAACAAAATTTTTTTTTTAACACCCGAATTCTCTTCACATTTATCTGCTCACATTTTCCCCCTGGATTGGCTTTCATGTGCATTAGTTGGTGTTCTTCACTTGATCTATTAAGTTAATGTTGTGTCTTTTGTTTGGTTTAGAAGTTTTTGTTCTGCTCTTCTCTTACATGCATAGTGATTTGTGGTTATGCTTGTTCTATTTTTAGGTTTATTAATATGTAATATTTCATTTCAACCTTTTAATTGAGCAATTCAAGATTTATATTGATTCCGTATTTGGTTGTTATTCCATGTTTATTTTATCGGTAAAGCATGTCATCCGTATTTGGTTGTTATTCCATGTTTATTTTATCGGTAAAGCATGTCATGATCAACATTATAATATATTAGAATCATGTACTGAGGTAATTACTTTGTCGTTTGATGTTATAGTTGTTAGTAATTTCATATTCATGCACTTGCTATGGATGATTGATTAGTTAGGTGTTGTTGGTTACGATTGAATAGTACCTATAATTACTTAATTTCTACTACTAGTTAGGATTAGAAACACTAGGATTACTCTTTTAGTTAATGTTGCTATTTGGCATTAAATTTCTAGAGAATGGAACCTATAACCTTAAGGAGGTATGAGTGAACAAGTAGTAGACGCGTTGATGCTATGTGGTATTTGTATGCCTCTTATATCCACTACAAATAAACAGCAAATTAGAAACGGAATTAGAGACGGAAATAAGTTCCGTTTCTAAATCAGAAACGGAATTAGAAACGAAATTTTCGTTTCTACATTTAAAAGTTAGCGACGGAATTGAGACGGAAATATTCAGAGACGGATTTGAGACGGATCGAGAGATTTTAATTAGAGACGGAATTAAATTCGTCTCTCGAAAAATGGGGCCACCATTCCCGCCAAAACTTTATTTTGTTATACCCGTTCATCAAATCTCGAGATTCGTGACAACAAATCTCGAGATTTCTCTTTACCCCCTCCAAATTACATCTACCATCATATGAAAAGAGACATTACATTACAATACGATCATAAATGAAACCTGAGACATCGTGTAACGCTGACTAGGTAGAAAATTAATGACTTCCTAACTTTGTCAATTTATTCTCTATTCATGAGTTTAATGTGCGAACCTCGTTCTTTCACTTAGCTATCAATTTCTTCTAGATGGTCTAGATCGCTATTCCGATTTACAATATTCTCCAATTAGTGAGATTTCTTATCATCTTAATCATTATTATTTCATTACTTGAATAGACAACCGGCTCGACAAGGGTTACGTTCGACTAGGAATGTCGTCTACAAGCAGAGACTGGATGTACAACCGGCTCGACAACGGTTACGTTCGAATTGAATTCGCGGCGAAGGTTAAAGAATTCATATCATTTGCAAAACAACATTGTCCTACATACCAAAGTGAAAGGAAGATTAGATGTCCGTGCAATTTTAAGAAATGTCGACTTGTACCGCACTGACGTCGAAACGGTTGAGCACCACATATGTAGGTATGGATTTGTCCCGGGATATCACAGTTGGTACGAACATGGTGATAACGGAGATGAAGGCCCGCAAAATTTTCACGAAATGGATAGCCATATTGATGATGCTGATGTGAGAGGATATGATCCGACACCTTACCGCGAGATGCTACACAACGTGGCAGGTCCAAGTTTCAATTGGAATGCCGTGGAAGAATCACCAAACCCCCAAGCACGCCAACTATATGACATGATTGATGCAAGTAGGGAACAATTGTGGCCTGGTTGCGAAACCATGACAAACGTTGTCCGCAATGGCAAGATTACTTGCGATCAAGTCCGAACATCATATATCTCGAACGAGGGTATAATGAAATCATTAAACTCATGAAGGATTGTTTGCCAAATGACAACTCAATGGTTGAGAATTTTTATGCCACTAAAAGACTAATGCGAGGTCTAGGTCTACCTGTTGAGAAAATAGATTGTTGTGAGGACCAATGTATGATTTATTGGGGAGTGGACTCGAGTTGACGTCATGTAAATTTTGTGGGAAATCACGATACGTTGCACATCGACGAGGTCGTGGTCGAACACAAAAAACCGCCCTTGCAAAAGAATGTACTACTTCCCTTTGGGCCCTCGGTTGCAACGATTGTATGCGTCTGAGTCAACCGCAAAACATATGCGATGGCATGGAGATCATTCATCGCCTGAAGATGTTATGCAACACTGTCCTGATTCGATTGCTTGGAGACATTTTAATGACGTCAATAGAGACTTTGCCGCCGAGGTTCGGAATGTTCGTTTAGGATTGTGCACTGATGGTTTTCAAGTATTTGGGCTTTCCGGGAAATCGTACTCTTCGTGGCCCGTGATTTTGACTCCTTACAACCTTCCACCGTCGATGTGCATGAAATCTGAGTTTATGTTCTTAACGGTTATCGTTCCCTGGACCGACCACCCAAAGCGAAAAATCGACGTGTTCCTTCAGCCGCTTGTGAAAGAGTTGCAAGATTTATGGAACAATGGGGTGGTTACATACGACGTTTCCACCAAGACAAATTTTCTCATGCGAGTTGCCCTTTTATGGACTGTTAGTGATTTCCCCGCATATAGCATGTTGTCCTGTTGGAGCACACACGGTAAGTACGCTTGTCCATATTGTATGGAGGATACAAATGCATTTCAATTGCGAAATGGTGGTAAGACATCGTGGTTCGACTGTCATCGTCGTTTCTTGGAGAAGTCATCACCATTAAGGAAAGACAAAAAAAATTTCATTAGAGGCAAAATGGTCATAAATGATGATCCGCCCGCTTTGCGGTCTGGTGAAGAAATTTTGGCGTAAATTGAATCGTTTGGCTTGATGAAGGTGACAGAAATCGGCGCCTGATCACGTGAATGGGCGGATAGCTAAGAATTCGGGATGGAGGAAGAAAAGCATATTCTCGGACTTGCCGTATTGGAAGACAAACTTGATCCGCCACAACTTAGATGTCATGCACATCGAAAAAATGTTTTTGACAACATATTCAACACTATTATGTGTGTACGGGCAAGAGTAAGGACAATGCAAAATCAAGGCAAGATATTCGTGAATATTGTCACCGACCTTCTCTACACATTGATTCGGCGACAAATACTTACGTCCTTGGTGCTATGCTCTTGATACATCAAGAAGACAAAAATTGTGCGAGTGGGTTGAAAAGTTGCGTTTTCTGATGGTTACACATCGAATCTTGGTCGATGTGTAGATCCAAAGAAATCTGCGAATGTTCGGCATGAAGAGCCATGATTGTCATATATTCATGCAACGGTTGATACCAATTGCATTCGAGAACTTCTCCCAAACCCGGTTTGGGTTGCAATTAGCGAATTAAGCCTTTTTTCCTGGGTCCCTAATCACGAAATGTGTCAAGATCAAGATATGGAGGTCTTAGAGTCTCAAATACCAAAAATCATTTGCAAGTTGGAAAAAATTTTCCTCCAAGCTTATTTGACTCTATGGAACACCTACCAATCCACTTGGCCTACGAGGCCCGTCCGGCCTGGTCCCCGTTCAATTTCGATGGATGTATCCATTTGAGAGGTACTATCTTGAGCCCTTGATATTATTTTCCCATTCAATAGGTTTTATATCAACATTTCCTATAACATTCATATAGGTACCTTAAACATTTGAAGAACAATGTGCGAAACAAAGCGAAGGTTGAGGGCTCCATGTGTAATGCTTATTTGGTCGAAGAGGTCACATCCTTTTCTTCTTACTACTTCGAAGATCACGTCTTTACGTTGCATGACAAAGTGCCACGTAACGACGATGGCGGTCTCGGGCCCACACCGAACTTCGTTGGCAATTTCTCAATTTTCACTTATCCTGGTCGACCCATGGGCAAGTCGAAGGAGCGGTACTTAACAGAGCAGGGGAGTATAATGCCGCTCATTCGTACATACTACTCAATTGTCCGAGAGATCGCTCCTTACGTTCGTATGTCCATCACTTTCTTTCAATAATGCAGTACATTCATTGTTCATATTTTAGTAAGACAACCGACTTACACGTTCGTTTCTTCTAGGATATTCGTCGATGAAATCACTCAAGCAATGGGGGAGTCGGAAGTTGATAGTAGTCTAGAGCACAACTTCCCCATTTGGTTTCAAACATATGTAAGGTCATTACTTTTGTACGTTATAGATTCAAATGTTTCTCCCATAACTAATGTGTCATATTGCATCTCTAATTTTGACGAATAGGCTCGGAATTCTATAGTTGACGAGACGCTTGTTGATCTTTCTGTTGGTCCTAGTCGATCATGTACTGTCTACCCTGGTTACCTTGTTAATGGGTATAAGTTCCACTCCGCAACATATGACGTTAATAGATCGACGCAGAGCAGCGGTGTTTTGGTGAAGGGTTCAAACTACGCTGATGTTTCCCATAACTATTATGGAGTACTGCAAGAGGTTGTGGAGATTGAGTATACCGGCCTCAAACGTGTGGTCTTGTTTAAGTGCGAATGGTATGACCCTACACCGAATCATGGTGTGAGGACTCACCCAACACTTCAATTGGTAGAGGTTCATCGAAGTCGACGATATAACAACTACGAGCCATTTGTACTAGCAATGCAAGCCACTCAAGTCTACTACCTTTCGTACCCTTCTATGCGGAACGATCGACAAGAATGGCTAGCGGTTTGTTGTCGTCACCAAAATTCGACGAGGAAACTAGCAAAGACGATAATGACCAGGGCTCGGCGAGATTGCTTTCCAAGATGGGATGCCCACCACGTGTGTAGTCGATGATGCGATCGCCGATATCAACAATCTGGATGTTCCGATCGGGACTCGATTCATTGTTGAAGCGGGTCCAAGCGATGAAGTTTATAGTGGAGATGAATCAGAAGAAGAATCCTCACCTTCTACTCACGAGAGTGAATTTGAAACGGATGATAGCGAATAATGTATGTATATGATATGTCAACGACCAATAATGTAGTTACTTTTATTAGCATGGATCCTGTGTTATTAAGTCCAATAATTTAGACTGAATTTCTACTTTTTGTATGCCCTCCTTCTCTGATGTTTTATTCGTGAATATTGTTAGGTATCATGGCCGGACGTGGTCATAGGGGATGTCGAGGTTTGCCATTAGGAGGCCATCGTCCAGGCGGAATAGGTGCGGCACCGACATCTGGCGGAGAAATACCAACTGGCCCTCGTGGTCAGGCCACACGAGGGGTCCATAGAGGTCGTGGCGGTGGAGGTCGTGGTTCGATACCTGCATTATCGATTCCGACTTCTCGGTCTCTCGAGCACGATACAGCCGCAGCGTCACCTTCCCCTTCCATACCGTCGGGATCGTCTGTACCATCATCGTCGTCATCAAGGACTATGCCTAATATACACTTCCCCACACCTTCTCCGACATCAATGACTCCTTTACCCACGAGGCTGCACCCCCCGCCACAAGGATCACCGGCAGCATCCCGACAAGAAGACGTAAGAGCAGGGTTGGAGGTGACAGCCCTCCGCGCCACCTCGGAGGGACAGGGGATGGAGCCCCCTCGCGTGCAGGGGATCCCTATCACGCTAATTGCCAATGATACGTAAGTTTGTGTTTGACTTTTATATGTCATTTTCAATATGGATGTCAAATATTGAAGAAGTAGTTAAGGTGATATGCATGTTCATGAAACACAGGGAGTTGCATCCTTCGCATTTTTGTGCACGGAGGATGACAAAAGTTTTTAAACGATGGATGATTCTGAAGGGTATTGTTGGAAGTCGATGCAGCCTCATCATAAAGACCAATATTGGCGCCAATGGAAGGTAAACAAGACTACCATATGCCTTATGATTTATACTATTTTCTCAATGCGAGGTAACAATAGCAATCGCCAATTTGTAGGTATTTTTTAGATGGGATGATGCGCTTCCCGATGATCTCGTGCGAGCGGCGTACGACGGGCTTGCAGGCACAAGGTACACCGCGTTGATGCACAAGTTGAAGAAGAATCGTGTGCGACCGGTTTATGTTACGAGATGAGGCATGGAGGAGATACTTGCGATCGGGAGAGCGAGGACTTCCAGTGCTAGGTCTAGGCAAGCGATGAAGAATAGGAACACTGAGGTCGAAGGCCCTGGGACTGGACCCTCGAAGCACGGTGGTGGTTCCGTGTCTTTTGTGACTACCCAAGAAAGATTGGTAAGTTTTTTGTAACATCTAGGATATTTTGTACATTTATACACTTGTTCACTATGCTTGGTCTTGCACGCAGGCTGATTCATCCGAGACGCCACCGACTGTGAATGACTTGTATTTGCATCTCCACACCGTTAATCACGATAGGATGACATTCATCGATACTAGATCAGAGCGGTTCTATGTAAGTATAGAAATGATATGTAAAATATTATTAAGTATACTTTACCCCATATCATGTATTTTGTTTGTTGTGCATATATGCGGGATAGGCTCCAGAGCGACGTCGTCGGGAGGTGACCCGGTCTACACCGGAGCAATCGGTGGATGATGAGGCGGTGTACCTCAATGTGGCGGGTGAGTCTTCCAAAGGACGTGTCTACGGACTCGGGTCCGTAGGGAGAAAGAAGAGGAGATACGTAGCTCCCGGTGCTAGCACGTCGCAGACGCCGGATGTGGTGTCGCGGGCGAGTTCAATGTCGTTGCGAGCAACTACGAAAGGTTATGGAGTTCATGCATCGAGTCTTGGGATGAACATGGACGAAATAGGCCTAGCTCAAAGAACAACCACCACCACCACCACCACCACCTTATGACCAAGCAATACCGCCGCAAATAGATCCGGTCGATCCACCCCAACAAGGGGACAATGTTGGGCGTGAGACGTAAGCGTGGCTCTCGAGAGATGAGCGGGTTGGTGATACATAGGTACTTCACTTGTTGTTTGTGTAAATTCTTAGATTAAACGTTTTATAGTGTAGACAACTTTAGAAATTCTTCGAATTATTTTATGATTCACACTTCTTTTTGTGCATTTTTAGGTCGATGTTCCATATTTTATCGTGGATTTTAATATTTTTCCCTTTTGCTCCCCCAAATTTTGTTTTTGTTTTTAAGTAAAATATATTATAAGTACCGAATGTTTGCATAATCCATGGGAGAAGAAAACATCTTGGGTGTTGTGTGTGCAAATCTTATGCGTTGCGGGTTCTCTCGAGTGCTATGATGAAGAAAGTGGTAGAATCGACGGGGGAGCGACATCTTCATGCAATAGCAAATGAATTTGGGAAGTCGATAAAGGCTCGTTTTTCGTTCATCTGTGTTGAGCACATGTAGGCTCTTCTTCTTCTATTATGGCATGTCCCTAGAAGAAGAATAGCCTACATGTTCTCAACACAGATGACCGGAAAATGACCCTTTATCGATTTCCCAAATTCATTTGCTATGGCATGAAGATGTTGCTCCCCGTCGATTCTACCACTTTCTTCATCATAGCACTCGAGAGAACCTGTAACGCATAAGATTTGCACACAACAACCAACATGTTTTCTTCTCCCATGGATTAATTCTGCAAACATTCGGTACTTATAGTATATTTTACTTAAACTTAGGTTAAAAAATTTATTTTGGGGAGGATAATGTATTAAAAATAAAATCCATGATAACTTATGCATGAACCGGGCGTCCAAGCCAACTAAGATATACGAGAGGATAAATGGACAATGAATGTACTGCGGTGGATGGTGGTTTGTTGAAGCTTTGATGTAGTGGAGGGTACCGATGATGAAGTTCCTTATTTCGTTTTTTGCGCTTTTCGGATAGGCGGGTTTTAGTTTTTCCTATCGTTCTCGAGGGTTTGGGTTCATTGCTTTTGACGATGAGCATGTTGTAGACGATTTGTTTCATTTGCATGTTAAACTCATTCTTTTTTTGGTGGTGGTGATTTTGGTCCTTATAGGACTCCAAGTCTCGGAGGTAGGCTTGGTGGGTATAGTGGAGGCAAGTGAGCTTGGTGGGGGTTATGGAGGCTTTGGCGGCGGTGGCTTAGGTGCTTATCGAGGTGAATCTTCTCTTGGCTATTCTATTTTAGCGATCGAATCACTTCCTTTCAATAGTTTGTCGTGTAGACTTTTTAAGTTACTTGATTTACATATTGCTTGGTGGTTTAGTTTGTTATAGACATATTAGTTTATTATAGTCGATACCATAGATGATTTTTGAGGGAAAAGATGGCAGATATAGATAATCATGTGGGTGAAGAGACTGGACCAAAAGAAGGTGATGATTGATGGCACTGATTGTTCTCTTTATCTAATCAATACATGGTTTCTTAGAGTTCCAAGTGCATTACTTAGAGAAGGCAGTGTCTTTTCATGGTCAAACCTCCAGAAGATAAATTTAAACTAGTTGCATTATTTGAAGAAATTTGGTGGTATACGATTAGTCCTAAGATAGCTTGGATGCATTGACTAGAAAAAGATTTTTAAGGATTTTGAAAGAACACTATCAAGCATAATGAATCAAGCTATTTCGTTGTTGTCGAGTTTGATCCATGCAGCCAACCCAACTTTGATGTTGTAATTATGCTAATTTGCCGTGTCAAATTAGCTAAATTGTATTAACTAAGAGTATGTCTCTACTTTTCTGAAGAGAATCTTTTATATAAGTAAAACTAATAAGAAAGGGTTTCTTGAATAGACTATAAATGACCTAACATGTTATAAGGTGTCAATAGATTCACTACTGACTAGGTGTGAAAATTATTAAATAGAAGATTGCTCTTATGTCTTGGTTCTTTACTCCTCTTATCATGTACATATCTATATTTTCTTCCCCTGCCCCTTTTTCCTCTCTCAGAAAAGCAAGGGATTTGCATTTATCCCAGATGCTACTCCCGAGCAAGCAAGGAAGGTCCTTGCCGATTTGAAGGATGGAACAGATACTCTATACATGGGCAACATTTGCAAGACATGGACAAGAGAGCAAGTAAAGATCTAGTTGTTTTCTCGGTTTCGATTTAATTTCCCTACATGGGCTTTTAAGTAGGACAAAAGGTTACGATTCACCTGTTCATATTGTTTCCTATGTTGTTGCTTTGCAGCAATGCACCTATCACTTGATTGTCTTCACAAATCCGATGTTTGTTTTGTTTTAATTTTTCCTGGTTATAAGGTACTTGAGAGATTGAAGAACCTTGGGGTTGAACAGATTGAGGAGATTTACTTACCCGATAATCCTAATAAGGAAGGCAAAAGTATAGGTTATGCCCTTTTGGAATTCAAGACCCATTCCGATGCAATGTCTCGCATTTCACGCTTAAACAACCGTGATGCTCTTTTTGGCCGTGATAGGAGTGCGAAAGTTGCATTTTCCCAGTCGATTCATCCTAGTGAAGAAGCACTTTTACAGGTTAGTAGTTGTAAGAGTTACTCCTCTAATTTGGTTTTGTCCATTCTTGCATTAGAATTTTTCTTTTTTCATTGAAAGATTTTTTTAGGCCTATGACATCCGGAGATTCTTGCTCTTTGGTGAAATTGCATTCTTAGCTACATTTATGTTTGATCAAGCTTTGAATATCTTGTCAAATTAGAGCATCGGTGTGACCTTCAATATGTTTGTCTAGTATTCCATGCGGTTGTGGTTGCTACACTTGCCTCCTTGATCTTAGGAGTTGCTATGTTCTTAGTTCTTACTGCGGCATAGGTAATGGCGTCTTTGCAGTATATTTGATTTGTTCTAGAGTTTTAATGATGGTTTTACTGTTCCACATTAGGTGAAAACTGATTATCTTGAAGGCCTAGCTGAGTCTTGGGAATAAGATAAATTAAAAAAGCTATGTGAACAGTATGGTGAAGATGAGAAGGTTCAACTGTCCCGAAAATTTCTTTCTACTAGAAGGAAAGACTTTGGGTTCGTTTCATTTGTTACTCGAGAAAGTGCAGTAGCTTGTGTAGAAGGGATCAACAAAGCCGAGATAGGTGAAGGAGATAACAAGGTGATTATCTCGATTGTTACTTGATTGACACATCCAGCTTTGTTTCATTTTCTTCGTGCAATGCGAATTTGAGAGTTCCTTTTCTATACTTAGGTTAAAGCAAATCTTGCAAAACCTCGGACAAGGGTCGGATTGGAAAGAAGGCTGCTAAAGGTGGTTATAAGGTTCGGATGGATGGTCAAAAGACAGTAGTTGAGGCATCAAAGATGGAAGGCAACAACATTTCCAAAAGGCCACAAGAAAAGGGTAAGGGTGTTGCCAACAAACAAAATTATAGGTGGAACAAGTCGCATTATCCTGGAAGCAGTGGCAAACAAAATGATAAGGGTGTAAGTGTGTAACCTTATATTACCACCCATGGTTTTTTTTTTTAAAGATGTTTGATCGTAGGGAACTAGATAGTTGAAACTGACGTTCATGCTTTAATTTGTAGGAGATTCACGAAGTAGGCTTGTAAGTACTTTTGGCAATGCAAGGACTAGTTCATATACTTTGGAAATGTGAGGCGACACTATGACATGATTCCTGCTTTGCTCATGCTTTGTACCACATGCACATGGTTATATTGCACCCGCTCCGAGTTACCAGGGGGCATGCATACGGCACAATTTCTCGGATCTATTCTTCGTTATTCGATATGGTAAGTCGCATCTTTTTCTTGATCTTTGACATCGCCTCTGTGATTTTGGATTGTCGATGAATGTATCGAGGCTAATTTCAGGAACCACATGTTGGTTATGTAGCACCCATGCGGTTGTGAAACAAGGGAGGGATTTACATGCTTACGTTCTACCAAGGAGGAATCCAAATGTAACATGCAAAAGTAAACTTTCTTTGCATAAGTTTTGCCTTTTGTGTCTCCTACCAGTCAATCTTCTACTTTTTTTCTTAATCCTTCAAGTTAAGTAGCTATGAGTCCTAATTATTCTTTTTTTTTTTTGACATGCTGGAGTAGTAGAGAAACATGATAATCCACTCCTTCACTTCAGCTATGTGAACTATATTGTCATAGAGAAGTTGGTTAGCAAGGTGAAGGGAAATACATGGATAATGAGCAGTGTACATGTAAGAGGATTTGGCAAAATTATATGTTTCCAAATGGATTGGGACAAGTAGATTGTTTTTAAGTTATAGATCTATATGGTTGATTTGGAAAGAGATGAATAACATGGTATTTGAACACAAAAAGGAGTGAGATTTGCTCATTGTGGAAATGGTCTATGTTTGAGGACTGTATGAGTTAACCATTGCCATTATTGACAGTACGTTTTAGAGGATGGGTGACCAAGTATTTACAATGAAGTGGTTGCCTTTCTTTTATCTAGTCTTAGGGATAGTCATGTGCTAGTCCTCTTCCTCTTTGGTTAGTTTTGTATAGTTCTTCTCATCCTCTCACTTCTCTTTTATGATGTGCAATTATGTTTCATTTCTTTGTAAAGATGTTTTTCTGACGTGAAATTCTGTTTGAGATGCAGGGTAATAAGAAGGGATGAGAGGATGAGTTTAGGATCATACTTACATGTCAGGTTTGTGCTTAACCTTCATTTTTTAAATTTTAGCATTCTTGCACTTCACCATTACTTATCATATGCATTATGAAATCCAAGCCTTTCAAAGCTTGATAAATAATCCAACTCAACTTACATGATAGGTCCATCTTATAGAAACATTGTTCGCCATCTCCTATGCGTAGGAAAATAGCAACATTGACACCAAACTTCACCATCGCATTTGCTTGATGTTCATGTTTTTTTTTGGAAGCATTCTTATTCAACATTGTATGGTTTTTTTTTCTTCACTTGCTTTTCTTGAATCCCGTCTGGTTTTTTTTTTTTTTTTTTTTTGAGTAGGAACACATGGCTGGTCACCTTTGGAGCACACAACAGTTTTAGATGGGGTGAGAGGATGAGTTCTAGAATCATACTTACATGATAGGTTTGTGCTTAACTTTTAGTTTTTCCCTTTTAGCATTCTTGCACTTCACCATTACTTATCATATGCATGTTGAAATGCAAGCCTTTCAAAGCTTGATAAATAATCCAACTCAACTTACATGATAGGTGCATCTTATAGATACATTGTTCGCCATCTCCTATGCGTAGGAAAATAGCAACATTGACCCCAAACTCACAACAACAACAAAACTTCACCTTGACATTTGCTTGATGTTCATGTTTTTTTTTGGAAGCATTCTTATTCAACATTGTATGGTTTTTTTTTTCTTTTCTTCATCGCTTTTCTTGAATCCCACTGGTTTTTTTTTTTTTTTTTTTTTTTTGAGTAGGAACACATGGCTGGTCACCTTTGGAGCACACAACAATTTTAGATGGGGTGAGAGGATGAGTTCTAGAATCATACTTACATGATAGGTTTGTGCTTAACTTTTAGTTTTTCCCTTTTAGCATTCTTGCACTTCACCATTACTTATCATATGCATGTTGAAATGCAAGCCTTTCAAAGCTTGATAAATAATCCAACTCAACTTACATGATAGGTGCATCTTATAGATACATTGTTTGCCATCTCCTATGCGTAGGAAAATAGCAACATTGACCCCCAAACTCACACAACAACAAAACTTCAGTCCTTGACCGCATTTGCTTGATGTTCATGTTTTTTTTTGGAAGCATTCTTATTCAACATTGTATGGTTTTTTCTTTTCTTCATTGCTTTTCTTGAATCCCAAATTTGGTTTTTTTTTTTTTTGAGTAGGAACACATGGTGGTCACCTTTGGAGCACACAACAGCTTTTAGATGGGGTGAGAGGATGAATTCTAGATCATACTTACATGATAGGTTTGTGCTTAACTTTTAGTTTTTCCCTTTTAGCATTCTTGCACTTCACCATTACTTATCATATGCATGTTGAAATGCAAGCCTTTCAAAGCTTGATAAATAATCCAACTTAACTTACATGATAGGTGCATCTTATAGATACATTGTTCGCCATCTCCTATGCGTAGGAAAATAGCAACATTGACCCCCAAACTCACAACAACAACAAAACTTCAGTCCTTGATCGCATTTGCTTGATGTTCATGTATTTTTTGGAAGCTTTCTTATTCCTCATTGTATGGTTTATTTCTTTTCTTCACCGCATTTCTTGAATGTCAAATTGAATTTTTTTTTTAAGTAGGAACACATGGTGGTTTGTTTTGAGCACATAGCATTTTTAGATGGGATGAAATTTGAGTTTAGGATCAAATTTGATGCATGTGAATGTTGCATTGATGGGAGTTTGTGCTTTGAACTTTTAGTTTTTCCTTTTAGCATTCTTGCACTTCACCATTATCCTCTTTCATGTTCCTTATTAGCTCTAGTACTCCTCTCTACCTACATATGTGCATAATTGACAAAAGACCAAAGCAAACTCAATCGTAAAGAAATTAAAAAATAGGTTCGGAGCCGACTTTTTATGTATGATTATTATTAATTTCTATGTTTCTTCAAATCCACCATTTTTCTCATTCGCTTCCAATGTACATCCTTAGTTCAATAATCTCTCCTTTGCCTACTTCTTTCAGTGCATACTCACCGGTTGTTGCCCTCGGATGGAGAATCGGAAAAGCTTCAAAGTCTGCGTTTTAGTTATTAGATGAAGTCTTTTTGTGTATACTTCCAAATTTTGGACCTTTTGTGAGTGTTCTTTTTTTTGGTTGTTGAACGATAGGATTGGTGGTTTTTGTGTATACTTTCAAATTTTGGAGCTTTTGTAATACATGACAATTTTTCGTGGACATATAAATTTTTTGGGTAATTTTGAGTTTCACATTTTTTCTTGATCATTTGAATTTTTGTTGATATATATTGTCGATGTATGGATGTGCAATTTGGCTTTTTTGTGGGATGTTAGCACCCCCAAGGAGTTGTTGGAGGGTGCGAAAGCGATGGAGTATGTCATATCGGGTTGTATTTTGAATTTTTAGGTTGGAGAATCAATTGGATTATGTTTCGTGTCATAATTAAACAAAACAGAAAATTAGAGACGGATTAGCAACTAATTCAAATATTCCGTTGTTATTCCGTCTCTAATTTTCCGAAATATTTCTATCAATCACAAACGGATCGAGACGGAAATAAGAATTCCATCTCTCGATTCCGTCGCTAATTAGACACGAATCGAGAGACGGAATCGAAACGGAATAATCCGTCTCGATTCCGTTTCTAATTAGAGACGGAATCGAGACGACCATTTGCATTCCTCTCTCGATTCCGTCTCGATTCCATTGTTGATTAGAAACGGAATCGAGACGAATTCATAAATTTATTAATTCGTCTCTCGATTCCTTTGCTAATTACAACGGAATCGAGACGAATGCACTTACAAATGTACCATTTCGAAATAAATTCCATTTCTGTTCCGTCTCTGTTCCGTTTCTAATTTCCGTCTCTAAATCCGTCTCTAATCGGAAACGGATATTTTTCGTCTCTATTTCGTCTCTAATCAGAAACGGAATCCATTTTCCGTTTCTGATCGTATCAGCAACAACGTGTTCCGTTTCTGATTCCAATCAGAGACGGAATTTTCGCAAATCAGAAACGGAAAATTCCGTTTCTGATTTGCTGTTTTTTTGTAGTGAATCACATGGGACATCATGAGAGAATCTGCAAGAACTGAACTTCACAACAAAATGAAGCTAAAGTTGCAGACAAACAAGAAGAGGAAGAACAACTTTTCATTGCAACCTGTTTTGCAAGTAGTTGTTCTAATGACAAGTGGCTCATAGATAGTGGTTGCACCAATCACATGACTTTCGATCGTGCTCTCTTTAAGGACTTGGATATATCAGTTAAATCCAAGGTAAAAATTGGCAATGGTGAGCACATCGTTGTTGAAGGAAGAGGTACCGTTGTCATCGAAAGTTTCTCAGGTACAAAAGTCATTAAAGATGTATTATTTGTGTCTAATATTAACCGAAATCAGTTAAGTGTGGGGCAGCTGATTGAAAGAGGGTTTAAGGTAGTTTTTGAGAACAACCAATGCTTAATCAAAGATGCAACAGATAAAGAGGTGTTCAAGATCAAGATGAAGGGCAAGGGTTTTTCATTAGATCCATTGCAAGAAGAGCAAGCAAATTACTCCTCAAATGACAACATAACTGAGATCTGGCACAAAAGATTGGGTCATTTTTATCATGCTGCAGTGAAGAATTTGCAAAGAAAAGAGCTTGCTCAAGGGCTGCCCCAGCTTGAGTCAGAAACACATGCTTGCAAGGCTTGTCAATATGGCAAGTAAACGCGTCTTCCATTTCGGAATTCTGTTTGGAGAGCAACAAAGAAGCTGCAGCTTATTCACACTGATCTTGCTGGGCCTCAAAGAACTCCTTCACTCAAGGGAAGTAAATACTACATAATTTTTATTGATGACTTCTCTCGTATGTATTGGATTTATTTTCTCATATTCAAGTCAGAGGTTGTTGGAATCTTTTGGAGATTCAAGCAATGAATTGAAAATCAAAGCGAGAGGCCCATTCAAATGTTGAGGTCAGATAATGGCAAGGAGTTCACTTCAAATCAATTCAATCGGTTTTGTTAAGAAGCCAGCATTATTCATCAATTGACAGCTCTGTACACTCCACAGCAAAATGGAGTCAGTGAGAGGAATAACAGAACAATCTTTGATATGGCAAGACGTATGATGCATGATAAAGATTTGCCTAAGGAGTATTGGGCTGAAGCAACAAACACTACAGTGTTCTTATTGAATAGGCTTCCTACAAAAGCTGTGAATGGGAAGACTCTTTTTTAGGCATGCTATGGTTTCAAACCCAATTTGAAAAATCTAAAAATATTTGGTTGTTTGTATTTTAGTCACGTGCCACAGATCAAGAGGGACAAGCTGGACAAGAAGGTCGAAGCAGGAATCTTTATAGGCTATAACAACACCTCAAAAGCCTATAGAGTTTTCCAGTCTCAATCCAGAAAAATACTGATCAGCAGAGATGTTGTCTTCATAGAGGCAGAAAAGTGGGATTGGAATTCAGCAAATGAAAAAGACCCTATTCACATGCAACCTAGCGAAGATGATGTTGATGACCAACCAATCAGAAGAACTAGATCACTTGCTGACATTTATGCGAGATGCAATGTTGCGGTAATGGAACCAGCCGGATTACAAGAAGCGATGCAAGACATAAAATGGATTTCAGCTATGAAGGAAGAATTGAGTATGATTGAAAAGAATCATACATGGAAGCTTGTACCAAGGCCTTCTAACGAGAAGGTGATTGGAGTTAAATGGGTTTTCAAAACAAAACTCAATGCGAGATGGTTCTCGTAAACAAGCACAAAGCGAGGCTCGTCGTGAGGGTATATGCACAAGTTTTTGGTGTCGATTTTTCAGAAATGTTTGCTCCCGTGGCGAGACTTGATACCATCAGATTGCTCCTTGCGATGGCAGCTCAAAGTGGCTGGAAAGTGTTTCGACTTGATGTAAAATCTGTTTTTTTAAATGGCCTTCTTAAAGAGGAGATTTTTGTAGAACAACCTGATGGTTTTGTTGCGCAGGATCAAGAAGATAAAGTGTACCTATTGAAGAAAGCTTTGTATGGCCTCAAGCAGGCTCCAAGAGCTTGGTATAGTAGGATCGATGATCATTTGATCGGCTTAGGCTTTCAGAAAAGCTTAAGTGGGGCCACCTTATATGTAAGAAAAGAAGGCACTAACATTACCATTGTTTCTATCTATGTTGATGATATTTTGATCACAGGAAACAATCAGCTGCTCATTGATGAGTTTAAATCTAACATGCTCAAGGAATTTGAGATGACAGATTTAGGATTAATGACCTACTTCCTTGGTCTTGAAGTGCTGCAGCAGAGGAATGAAGTTTTTGTCTTCCAAAAGAAATATGCAAAGGAGATTTTGAAGAAATCTCACATGGAGAGTTGCAAAGCTATAGACACACCAATGCAAGCCAAAGTGAAGTTCTGCCAAGATGATGGGACTCCCAAAGTGAATGAGAATCTCTATAGAAGCTTTATTGGTTGTCTCATATACCTCACAAATTCTAGGCTCGACATTATGCAAGTTGTAAGTCTTCTCTCCAGGTTTATGCAATGTGCAAGTGAAGAGCACTTGCAAGCTGCCAAGAGGATTTTCAGATATATTAAAGGAACTGTTGATTTTGGAATTAAATATGTTAGATGTGATAATTTTCAGCTGGTTGGTTTTTCTGATAGTGATTGGGCAGGTTCAACTAATGATATGAAGAGCACAACTGGTTTTTATTTCAGTCTTGGATCAGGTGTGATCAATTGGTGTTCAAAGAAGCAAGAAGTTGTTGCTCAAAGCACTACAGAAGCTGAATTCATAGCTGCAACAGCTACGGTAAATGAGGCCATCTGGTTGAGGAAAATCCTTCATGATTTGAGTTTGAAGCAGCAAGAATCAACACAAATTTTTGTTGACAACCAAGCTGCCATTTCAATCTCTTCAAATCTAGTGTTTCATGGCAAGACAAAGCCTTTCAAGATCAAGTTTTATTATCTCAAAGAAGTTTAAAAGGAAGGGGAAGTTTCACTAACTTATTGCATATCAGAATATCAGATAGCCGATGCATTCACCAAAGCCTTGCCTAAGATTAAATTTGAAGAACTCAGGAACAAGATGGGAGTTTGCAGCTTCAAAGGCAAGGAGGTTTGTTTGAAATATGTCTTAGAAGCTGCAGAATGTGATTTAGTCTTGAAGACCATGTCTTTAACTCAGTTTCTAGTTGTTGATGTTTTGTAGGATTTTAGTTTTGACTCAGTTGTTGAGTCACAGATCCCGTTTTTTAGCTATTAGTTTAGTGACTTTCAGTTATGTTTTGACTTATAGTTATTATTTTGTGTATTTAAGTACGTTGTCAAGTTAAATGAAAGTATTGAGTTCTTAGTTCATGTTTAAAATTTGTCCTACCTCTTTAATATTTATAGTTTTATAACAAGATCATCCACTAGATTGAACTCATTCAATAGCATGGGTCTTAATTATAATTTAGTCATATTGATCATACTTGTCATCAACTTAATTACCATTAATTAATTAATTAACACATTGCTGGCTTCAAATGTTTCTTTAGTTTTCCATATTTAATTGTTGTAATAATTTGTGCATGATTGCAACCAAATGAGAATAGATCAGAAGATTCGGAACTGAGAACATCAAATATTTTAATTAATCTCTTCTGAAAAATTATATGTTATTAGTTGGATGCATGTTTAGTCCGGGCATGGAACACGGGATTAGAAGCCAAAGCTTTAGCACCAGTATTGTCACACCATAGAACAAGCCGAGAATAACATGGAAGACCAAGTTCAGCAAGCAAGGCAGATGTCCACATTATATCTGAGACACCATGAACTAAGGCATGATTCTCAACTTCGGTTGATGAACGAGCAACCACAGATTGCTTCTTGGAAGACCATGAAACAAGATTACCCACAAGAAACAAACAGGATCCACTGGTAGACCTTCGATCATCAAGGTCCCCTTCCCAATCTGCATCAGTGAAGGGTTCCAAAAAGAGAGTAGAAACGGGCTTGAACAAAAGACCATGATGAAGAGTGCTCTTGAGATACAAAGAACCTTTTTACAGGCTACCAAATGTGACGCTGTAGGGTCTTTGAGGAACTGACTAAGCTTGTTAACAATGAAGCTAATGTCAGGTTTGGAATATGTCAGGTATTGCAAAGCTCCTATAGTGCTCCTATACAACGTAGGATTAGTAAAAGGATAACTATCCTTTAAGGTAAACTTCTGACCAACTGTAATAGGCTTGCAATTCTGCATACCAGTCTTGAAAAAAGGTAAAGAATGTATTTGTGTTGAGTAAGATATAAATCAGAAGAGCTTTGAAACACCTCGAAACCCAAAAAGTAATCCATTTGACTAAGATTCTTAAGAGAGAACTGAGTATCCAGCCAAGTTATCAGCTACTGAACATGAGATTGATTGGAACCAGTTACCAAAATGTCATCAACGTAAACGAGAACCAACAGTAGAGATCCAACGGACGGCTTATAAAACAAGGAAACATCATGTTTGGAGTTAACAAGACCCCAACCAGAGCACCTCTGAGCTTAGAAAACTAAGCACGATGAGCTTGTTTAAGACCATAAAGAGCCTTGTTCAGCTTGCAAACATAGTGAGGAAAGGTTTTGTTAACAAAACCCTCTGGCTGAGTCATATAAACTTCTTCACTGAGATCACCATTCAAAAAGGCATTGTTGACATCAATCTGATGAATTGGCGTTAAAATAGACTACCGAGATGAACGGAATTCGAATAGAAGAAGGTTTGACAACTAGAGAAAATGTGTCAAATTAATCCAAACAAAAAGTTTAATGGAAGCATTTGGCCACCAAATGAGCCTTGTATCTCTGAATCTTACTAGTAGGAGAAGTCTTCACTTTGAAAACCCATTTAGAGCCAACGTAGTTCATTGAGGAAGTAGGAGGAACAAGTGTCCAAGTACTATTCTTATCAAGAGCCTGAATTTCATCAATCATAGCTTTATACCAATTGCAGTCAAGAAGAACACGACCTTGACAAACCGAGGTTCAAGGGCGGTAGAAAGAGCATAAGGAGACGAGTTACCAACGCCTTGGGCATGAAAATGCCATTTTTACTCCTTGTAACCATGTGGTGAACATTAACTCCAGAAGCAGCATGAAGTGATACTGCATCAGGTTGAGACACAACAACAAGTGGAGATTGAGTTGGAGAGCTAGATGAACCAGATGCAACTGAAAGAGTGGTAGAAGACCCTACTGTAGATGGAGATGAAACTGAGGGAACTGGTGATCTTGGCGGTAATGAACCAAATGTAGCTAGGGAGAGTGGTGGTGACCTTGAAGAAACGCAGGGTACATGCTGTAAAATTGATAGTGGAAGAGAGGAAGAGGTGGGTGAAAGGACACAGAGGACTGAAAAAGAGTAGTATAAGGAAACTTTTTTTCACTGAACACAAATCTTGACACATAAACCTTCCCAAAAGGATGTAAACAACGATATCCATGATGGCGAGGACTATAGCCGAGAAACACACATTTGGAAGAATGAAATGCACACTTGTGATAGGAATAGGAAGTAAGACTAGGAAAGCAGGAACAATTGTAGTCAGGAAATTTCTTATAACACTCCTGATAAGGACATCAAAACTGAAGAATAGTAGAAGGCAAGCGTTAATAAGAAATAGTGAAGTCTGAAAGGCCTCTTCCCAAAATGACAAAGGCATGTGAGCATGAGCAAGAAGTGTGAGTCCCATCTCTACAATTGAGCGATGTTTTCTCTGTGGCGCAACATTCTGCTAATGAGTGTAAGGACATGAATAACGATGATGAATTCCATTAGCGATGACAAGAAAGTTTCTCTTGGTTTAAACTCAAGCCCCATATCTGACTGAAAAATCTTCAATTTAGTGCCAAGTAACTATCTAATCATAATTTTCAACATATAAGTTCAGATTTACCATTTTATATATTTTTTTCTCTGTCTATTGCAATTATTAACCGTCTTACAACATATCTGATGCAGAGATAATTACATCCAATAGAGAATGTCCTTCATGCTTTTTGAAAGCCATAGTGTTGCTTTCCTAGTTAATTTTATTAAAGCACGCAATCATTTAGATTCGGATGTGAATCTAACAACGCTCCAATTTCTTTGACGATTTTTTCAAGTGATACAAGCATTTCTTCTTTAAATTCATCATGTAAAATATGTCACTTAACATCTTTGCTTGCTTTATTATCAACCAACATGCTAGATGTCATTATAGACTAGTGAATTTCTTTCGAAGAAATCAAAGCTTCCTTTCTTTCAAATAAAGCCTCAAGTTATCAATTTAATTTGATTCATTTTAAGCAATTTATTCATCCGCCTTAAATTGAAATTTTAAAATCCATTTACATTTTAAAGGCTTCGACTTGATCAATTCAATGTCGATGTTGATAACTTCTTTTTAAAATATCATGCTAATAATCTATCTTTGAATACTTTACTCAGGGTTCAAGATTTATTTTCTTTAAATCGAAAATAAAATAAACTTTTACGAGTGCACACCCCACAATTTTTTAGTATTCATAGATGTTTATTAACATATATATCTTCATCTTGGAAGATATAACCATCAGAATTTGGGCTTGCAATTAATTTGCTTCGTACCCCCCACAATTTTGATTGTCCAATGCTAATTAAATAATAAGGTTCCCTCAATAATCTGTCTTTTTGACTTAATTCATGACATATTTGAGTAATCAACCTTTTCAAAACTGAAAAGTATTACTAACCAACATATTATAGTTAGTTTCTACTTCAATTGCACTTCTTATTCATGTCATCTTATTATTCTCACACATCATTTCAAATATATATATATATACCCACATGGTATGTAATACAATGATAATAGTTCCATCAGGTTGCCAAATAATATATGCTCATGTACATATAGGATCATCTGTGATCAATATTCAACACAAAGAGCTATATATTCAACTACGTATATATACGAGTATCATGGATTCTTCTTAATTATTAATGCACAGTAACAATTTCATCTCTTCGACAAATATTTCTTATCTATGCATGCTATTAAAGAGTATGCGGTGACAAGTACGTGGTGACAATACACATCGTATTATAATATATCATGATCAATATTATTCTCAAGTCTCTACACGGCACAACCTATGGCGGCCCCGCGCATCGAGGCCGCTCTGGGGTGTCATCTTTCCATGCATTCCTCGCCCGGTGGGCCCAGCTACACGTGTCCAGCACCTGCCCATCAACCCCATGTCTCGATTATCGTGTCCATGTGTGTGCTATCAATGTGGTTAGTGTTGTCCGGAACAATAAATAATGATACTAATATATATGAATGAATAAAGTTTTACAAATAATTAATAACAGAATCAATCAACAAAATAAATTTCTAACCGGAGGCTTGCACAGAAGCAATGTCCTAAGACAGAAATTTCCTTGAATTCGGTGATTGAATTTTCTTCAAAGATCTGCCCCCAGGATACAACCGGATGCTCTTTTGAACCAAAAATCACCAAGTTCAAAAGTCTGCCAAACTGTGATTTTTTCTTCTCTCTCAAAAACGAAATTCAAAAATTATATGTATTTCCAGTGTTTTAGTTCTACTTAAATAGAACTTGAGGCACTGGTTCAAACCAATGTGTCTGTTCAAAACAATATATTCAACAGTCACACCTATTCTCAACAGTTGCACTTGTTCTCAACAGTGCACCTTGTTCACAAAATAACTAAATTAACTACCAATAATTAATTTCGAAAATACAAAATAAAAGAAAATAAAATAAAATAAAAATTTGATTTTACAAGGCTAACAAATGTAAGCCCAAAGCCCAAAGGCCCCAAGGCCCAAGGCCCTATCTTTGATTTTAAATATAATTATATATATATATATATATTTATTATATAAATATATATATATTTACACCTATTACCCAATGGGTGCCAATTTGGACTATATCCATTGGGTTTCTCTAAAGCAAATCTTTAGAGTAGATGTTTGTATATAAAGAGTTTGTACTCTTTGAAGTGAGCAATGTGGGACTAAAGAGGTTTTCTATTCAAACTCACTTGAAACATTTTTCAAGTTCTAACAATACCCCACATTTGAATAGAAATATCACTATACCCCACATTTACGTTCAAATTTGGTTTTTTAAAAAAATTATAACAAAAATTATAATACACGAAAGAGAGAGAAGTCTCATGTCATGTTGTCAGGAAAAGTATCTGAAAGACTTGAACTTACCATAGTAAAACATATTGGATTTACTTTGTGACGCAGTGGATATGGAGGATCTTGAACTGTTCACGTTTTGTAGTAAACCAAGACAATATGTATTACGCATGACACGATTATCAAAATTCAGTTTATACGTTTTTGTCCATTTTGGTCCTGGACATATCCTGGTTTCATGATAGATTTAGAGAATTTAGCTTTGTCTCGTTCTCATAAATGCGACCCGCATTTACTATCATATAGGTGACAATTTTATTTGTCATTAAATGTTTAACATATCCTTGAACTTCTTCGAACACGCTTTTATCTTAGGAATGAACGAATATGTGTTCTTCTCGCGAGTTTCATCTAATCAGTTTGCCTATTGAACCTAGTACATGGGATCTCCAATCACCTAGGTTAGGTTTCCACCAGACTTAACTCATTTATAGGCTTTAAACCCATTCCCCTCGATAACAATACAACTTGATTTCTCGGTAAGCCCTTTGTCATAGGATCTCGCAATATTCTCCTTTGACTTTACATAATCTATACTAATTACTCCACTTGAAAGTAATTGTCTTATAGTATTATGTCTGCGCCTTATATGTCTTGACTTACCATTGTATACATTATTCTTAGCATTAGCTTGTCTTTGCCATACAATCACAATGTATACATATTCTTGGGCACTTGGTTTTGGCGAGAATGGAATATCTTCTAGAAAGTTTCTTAGCCATTCAAACTTCCTCAATGCTTTATCTAAGGCTACAAATTCTCGATTCCATTGTCGAACGTGCTATACACGTTTGCTTAGTTGATTTCCAGAAATCGCAGCTCCTCCCAATGTAAAAATATATCCACTGGTTGACTTTGTTTCAGTATTGTCAGAAATCCAATTGGCATCACTATACCCTTCAAGTACCGATGGATGTTTTGTATAATGCAATCCATATTCTAAAGTATGTTTTAAATACCTTAGTATTCGTATCAATGCTTCCCAATGATAATTATTTGGATTGCTTGTATATCTACTAAGTCTGTTCACTGCATAAGCAATGTCTGGTCTTGTAGAATTCATCAAATACATCAAACTTCCAATTATTTTGGAGTACTCTAATTGAGAAATTGCACTGTCAGTATTTTTCTTAAGTATGCAATTTGGCTCAAATGGGGTAGGAACAGGTTTACAATTAAATTGATTAAACCTCTTCAATATTTTTTCTACATAATGTGATTGAGTAAGGATATATCCATTATCATTTCGTTTGATTTGAATACCCAAAATGACATCTGCTAGACCTAAGTCTTTCATGTCAAAATTAGAATTCAACATCTTCTTAGTTGAAATGATTATATCCTTATTAGTCCCAATTATCAACATATCATCAACATAGAGACATACTATGACACAAGAATTTTTCAATTCTTTGATGTAGACACATTTGTCACATTCATTAATTTTAAATCCATTTGCAAGCATAGTATGATCAAATTTCTCATGCCATTGTTTTGGTGCTTGTTTAAGTCCATATAAAGACCTAACCAATTTGCAGACTTTATTTTCTTGACCTTGGACCACAAATCCTTCGGTTGTTCCATATATATCTCTTCATCTAATTCTCCATTTAAAAATGCTTTGTTTTTACATCCATTTGATGTATTTCCATATTATAAATTGCAAAGCAATTGAAATTAACATCCGAATAGATGTAATTCTAGAAACTGGAGAATATGTATCAAAATAATCCAACCCTTCTTTTGTCGAAAACCTTTAGCTACTAAACGAGCTTTATATTTATCAATTGATCCATCGAACTTTCAATTTTCGTTTAAAAATCCATTTATAACCTATCGGTTTAATCCCGGGAGGTAAATCAACCAATTCCCATGTGTGGTTTATTAAAATGGATTCTATTTCACTATTTATGGCTTCTTTCCATAAAATAGCCTCAGTAGAAGTCATAGCTTCTTTATATGTTTGTGGTTCCGTTTCAGTCAAAAAACTTATAAAATCTGGCCCAAAACTCTTTTGAACTCTAGATCTTTTCCCCCTTCTTGGTTCTTCATTTAATGTTGGAACATTAGAAGTGGATGGTTCATCTCGAACTCTCTTGTTTGATGAACTTGATTTCTGCTTCTTTATAAGGAAAAATTCCTTCAAAGAATTGCACATCCGATTCTATAATTGTATTAACATGGATATCATTAATCTCGAATTTATTACCAAAAATCTATATGCAAAAGACTATTGTTAGCAAACCCAATAAATACACAATCTATAGTTTTAGGCCCCAATTTTGTTCTCTTGGTGATAGGAACTTGTACCTTTGCTAAACAACCCCACACTTTTAAAATTTTAAAAGTAGGAATTCTTCCTTTCCACAATTCATAAGGAGACTTATTTGTCTTCTTAATTGGGATTCTATTTAGGATATAATTTGTTGTAAGTAGTGCCTCTCCCCACATGTTATGTGGAAGTCCGAACTATTTAGCATAGAATTTATCATGTCTTTAAAAGTTCTGTTTTTCCTCTCCGCGACACCATTCTGTTGAGGTGTGTATGGTGCCGTAGTTTGATGTATAATTCCATGACTACTTTGCAAAATTCAGCAAATTCGAGGATTCATATTCTCCACCTCTATCCGTTCTTATTGCTTTGATCCTTTTATCTAATTGATTTTCAACTTCACTTTATATGTCTTAAACATATCAAAAGCTTCATCTTTAGTTTTAATCAAATAGACATAGCAATATTTACTACAATCATCTATAAAAGTAATGTAGTAATTTTTTCCTCCTCTTGTAGGGGTTGATTTGTAGTCACAAAGGTCACTATGTATTAATCCTAACAATTCATTTGACCTTCCTAGGACAGCTTTAAAAGATTTCCTAGCAAACTTAGATTCATGCAAGTTTGGCATTTGTGTTTCACATCAAAATTAAATTTAGGTAATAAATTGAGATTAATCATTCTACTAATAGACCTACTATTTACATGGCCTAATCTAGCATGCCAAATATCATAAGAATCCACGATATAAATAGAAGCATTCACTTTATTCATAACATTAGTAACCATTACATTCAGTTTGAACATTCCATCTACTAAATATCCTCGTCCTATATAGTCTGTAGCCTTACATAGCACAAACTTATCGATTCGAACACTAGTTTGAATCCCCTTTTAGTAAGAAGAGTACCGAGACTAAGTTCTTTCGTATTTCAGAACATAAAGTACATCAATCAAAGTAAGAGTTTTTCCAGAAGTAAATTTCAGCAACACTTTCCCTTTTCCTTTGACAGTTGAAGTAGATGAATTTCCCATGTAGAGTTTTTCATCATTAGTAACATCTTCAAAGGTTGAAAACAGGTGCCTTGTCGCCACAAATATGCCTAGTTGCTCTGTGTCAATCCACCAACCTTTAACATTGTCAATCATATTGACTTCGAAATAACAACAACCAAATCTTCTTCGATAGTTGTGACATTGACGTGATTCTTTTGAGAAGAATTTCTTTGCGAGTTGATCTTTCCGGTGACGACATTCTTGAGCCTTATGGCCGCTTTTCCACACACCCAACAATTACCTTTAACTTTCTTAAAGGGCTTGCCTTTAGGTGCGAATTTGTTGGAGTGTTTCACAGAAAACTTCTTTGCTTTGTTCTTCTGAAATCTGGATTTTGAAGCCTCTCCTTCAACTACATTTGCTTTTGCAGCAAAGGTAGGTACTTCAACTTTGTCTCCCTTGCGATGATCTTCTTCAACTCTAAGCCTCAAAATCAAGTCCTCTATAGTCATCTCCCTCCTTTTGTGCTTTAAATAAATCTTAAAATCTTTCCACGAAGGAGGTAACTTCTCAATAATTGCACCAACTTGAAAGTGTTCATTGATAGAACATCCTTCTGCATGCAGTTCATGAATCAAGACTTGGATTTCCTCTACTTGCTTAATGACAGTTTTGGAGTCCACCATGAGATATTTCAGAAATTTACCAATTACGAATTTCTTCGCACCGGCATCTTCAATTTTGTATTTCTTCTCAAGATTATTCCATACTTCCTTTGCCGTGTCATATGACGAATATATATCATATAAATTGTCATCCAAACAATTAAGGATGTAATTGCGACAAAGAAAGTCAGAATTTCTCCAATTCTCAATGGACATAATAGTCTTCTTCGATAGAGGATCCTCATCTGTCTTAGGTTCATCCTCTCTTACAATATGTGCAAGATTGAGGGTTGTCAAGTAGAACAGCAATTTTTGTTGCCACCTTTTAAAATCCACTCCTGTGAATTTTTCAGGCTTTTCTTCATGCCTCTTGAAATCCACTCCCTTGGACTTCTCGGACTTGTCTTCCGACTTTGTAGAGTTGTTCAAACTCGATTGTCCCACCATTTTCGAAATTTAAAATTCACAAAACAACACAAAATCTCGAAATTTCGAAAAATTTTCTGTCTTAGATTGTTGTCCCAACAATAAATAATGATACTAATATATATGAATGAATAAAGTTTTACAAATAATTAATAACAGAATCAATCAACAAAATAAATTTCTAACCTAGAGGCTTACAGCACGTAAGCAATGTCCTAAGACAGAAATTTCCTTGAATTCGGTGATTGAATTTTCTTCAAAGATCTCGCCCAGGATACAACCGGATGCTCTTTTGAACCAAAAATCACCAAGTTCAAAAGTCTCGCAAACTGTGATTTTTTCTTCTCTCTCAAAAACGAAATTCAAAAATTATATGTATTTCCAGTGTTTTAGTTCTACTTAAATAGAACTTGAGGCACTTTGTTCAAACCAATGTGTCCGTTCAAAACAATATATTCAACAATACACCTATTCTCAACAGTTGCACTTGTTCTCAACAAATGCACTCTGCTCACAAAATAACTAAATTAACTACCAATAATTAATTTCGAAAATACAAAATAAAAGAAAATAAAATAAAATAAAAATTTGATTTTACAAGGCTAACAAATGTAAGCCCAAAGCCCAAAGGCCCCAAGGCCCAAGGCCCTATCTTTGATTTTAAATATAATTATATATATATATATATATATATTTATTATATAAATATATATATATTTACACCTATTACCCAATGGGTGCCAATTTGGACTATATCCATTGGGTTTCTCTAAAGCAAATCTTTAGAGTAGATGTTTGTATATAAAGAGTTTGTACTCTTTGAAGTGAGCAATGTGGGACTAAAGAGGTTTTCTATTCAAACTCACTTGAAACATTTTTCAAGTTCTAACAATACCCCACATTTGAATAGAAATATCACTATACCCCACATTTCTGTTCAAATTTGGTTTTTTAAAAAAAATTATAACAAAAATTATAATACACGAAAGAGAGAGAAGTCTCATGTCATGTTGTCAGGAAAAGTATCTGAAAGACTTGAACTTACCATAGTAAAACATATTGGATTTACTTTGTGACGCAAAGGGGATATGGAGGATCTTGAACTGTTCACGTTTTGTAGTAAACCAAGACAATATGTATTACGCATGACACGATTATCAAAATTCGGTTTATACGTTTTTGTCCATTTTGGTCCTGGACATATCCTGGTTTCATGATAGATTTAGAGAATTTAGCTCGTCTCGTTCTCATAAATGCGACCCGCATTTACTATCATATAGGTGACAATTTTATTTGTCATTAAATGTTTAACATATCCTTGAACTTCTTCCGAACACGCTTTTATCTTAGGAATGAACGAATATGTGTTCTTCTCGCGAGTTTCATCTAATCGGTTTGCCTATTGAACCTAGTACATGGGATCTCCAATCACCTAGGTTAGGTTTCCACCAGACTTAACTCATTTATAGGCTTTAAACCCATTCCCTCGATAACAATACAACTTGATTTCTCGGTAAGCCCTTTGTCATAGGATCTGCAATATTCTCCTTTGACTTTACATAATCTATACTAATTACTCCACTTGAAAGTAATTGTCTTATAGTATTATGTCTGCGCCTTATATGTCTTGACTTACCATTGTATACATTATTCTTAGCATTAGCTTGTGCTGCCATACAATCACAATGTATACATATTGCAGCACTTGGTTTTGGCGAATGGAATATCTTCTAGAAAGTTTCTTAGCCATTCAGCTTCCTCAACAGCTTTATCTAAGGCTACAAATTCTGATTCCATTGTCGAACGTGCTATACACGTTTGTTTAGTTGATTTCCAGGAAATCGCAGCTCCTCCCAATGTAAAAATATATCCACTTTGGTTGACTTTGTTTCAAGATTGTCGAAATCCAATTGGCATCACTATACCCTTCAAGTACGGTGGATGTTTTGTATAATGCAATCCATATTCTAAAGTATGTTTTAAATACCTGTATTCGTATCAATGCTTCCCAATGATAATTATTTGGATTGCTTGTATATCTACTAAGTCCTTCTCACCGCATAAGCAATGTCCGGTCTTGTAGAATTCATCAAATACATCAAACTTCCAATTATTTTGGAGTACTCTAATTGAGAAATTGCACTTGTCAAGATTTTTCTTAAGTATGCAATTTGGCTCAAATGGGGTAGGAACAGTTTACAATTAAATTGATTAAACCTCTTCAATATTTTTTCTACATAATGTGATTGAGTAAGGATATATCCATTATCATTTCGTTTGATTTGAATACCCAAAATGACATCTCGCTAGACCTAAGTCTTTCATGTCAAAATTAGAATTCAACATCTTCTTAGTTGAAATGATTATATCCTTATTAGTCCCAATTATCAACATATCATCAACATAGAGACATACTATGACACAAGAATTTTTCAATTCTTTGATGTAGACACATTTGTCACATTCATTAATTTTAAATCCATTTGCAAGCATAGTATGATCAAATTTCTCATGCCATTGTTTTGGTGCTTGTTTAAGTCCATATAAAGACCTAACCAATTTGCGAGACTTTATTTTCTTGACCTTGGACCACAAATCCTTCGGTTGTTCCATATATATCTCTTCATCTAATTCTCCATTTAAAAATGCTTTGTTTTTACATCCATTTGATGTATTTCCATATTATAAATTGCAAATTGAAATTAACATCCGAATAGATGTAATTCTAGAAACTGGAGAATATGTATCAAAATAATCCAACCCTTCTTTTTGTCGAAAACCTTTAGCTACTAAACGAGCTTTATATTTATCAATTGATCCATCGGCTTTCAATTTTCGTTTAAAAATCCATTTATAACCTATCGGTTTAATCCCGGGAGGTAAATCAACCAATTCCCATGTGTGGTTTATTAAAATGGATTCTATTTCACTATTTATGGCTTCTTTCCATAAAATAGCCTCGAGAAGTCATAGCTTCTTTATATGTTTGTGGTTCCGTTTCAGTCAAAAAACTTATAAAATCTGGCCCAAAACTCTTTTGAACTCTAGATCTTTTCCCCCTTCTTGGTTCTTCATTTAATGTTGGAACATTAGAAGTGGATGGTTCATCTCGAACTCTCTTGTTTGATGAACTTGATTTCTGTTCTTTATAAGGAAAAATTCCTTCAAAGAATTGCACATCCGTTGATTCTATAATTGTATTAACATGGATATCATTAATCTCAAATTTATTACCAAAAATCTATATGCAAAAGACTATTGTTAGCAAACCCAATAAATACACAATCTATAGTTTTAGGCCCCAATTTTGTTCTCTTGGTGATAGGAACTTGTACCTTTGCTAAACAACCCCACACTTTTAAAATTTTAAAAGTAGGAATTCTTCCTTTCCACAATTCATAAGGAGACTTATTTGTCTTCTTAATTGGGATTCTATTTAGGATATAATTTGCTTGTAAGTAGTGCCTCTCCCCACATGTTATGTGGAAGTCCGTAACTATTTAGCATAGAATTTATCATGTCTTTAAAAGTTCTGTTTTTCCTCTCCGCGACACCATTCTCGTTGAGGTGTGTATGGTGCCGTAGTTTGATGTATAATTCCATGACTACTTGCAAAATTCAAAAAATTCGAGAGGATTCATATTCTCCACCTCTATCCGTTCTTATTGCTTTGATCCTTTTATCTAATTGATTTTCAACTTCACTTTATATGTCTTAAACATATCAAAAGCTTCATCTTTAGTTTTAATCAAATAGACATAGCAATATTTACTACAATCATCTATAAAAGTAATGTAGTAATTTTTTCCTCCTCTTGTAGGGGTTGATTTGTAGTCACAAAGGTCACTATGTATTAATCCTAACAATTCATTTGACCTTCCTAGACAGCTTTTAAAAGATTTCCTAGCAAACTTAGATTCAGTGCAAGTTTGGCATTTGTGTTTCACATCAAAATTAAATTTAGGTAATAAATTGAGATTAATCATTCTACTAATAGACCTACTATTTACATGGCCTAATCTAGCATGCCAAATATCATAAGAATCCACGATATAAATAGAAGCATTCACTTTATTCATAACATTAGTAACCATTACATTCAGTTTGAACATTCCATCTACTAAATATCCTCGTCCTATATAGTCTGTAGCCTTACATAGCACAAACTTATCAGATTCGAACACTAGTTTGAATCCCCTTTTAGTAAGAAGAGTACCAGAGACTAAGTTCTTTCGTATTTCAGGAACATAAAGTACATCAATCAAAGTAAGAGTTTTTCCAGAAGTAAATTTCAAAGAACACTTTCCCTTTTCCTTTGACAAATTGAAGTAGATGAATTTCCCATGTAGAGTTTTTCATCATTAGTAACATCTTCAAAGGTTGAAAACAGTGCCTTGTCGCCACAAATATGCCTAGTTGCTCCTGTGTCAATCCACCAACCTTTAACATTGTCAATCATATTGACTTCAGAAATAACAAAGAACCAAATCTTCTTCGTAGTTGTGACATTGACGTGATTCTTTTGAGAAGAATTTGTCATGCAGTTGATCTTTCCTGACGACATTCTTGAGCCTTATGGCCGCTTTTTCCACACACCCAACAATTACCTTTAACTTTCTTAAAGGGCTTGCCTTTAGGTGCGAATTTGTTGGAGTGTTTCACGTAAAACTTCTTTGCTTTGTTCTTCGAAATCTGGATTTTGAAGCCTCTCCTTCAACTACATTTGCTTTTGCAAAGAAAGGTAGGTACTTCAACTTTGTCTCCTTGCGATGATCTTCTTCAACTCTAAGCCTCAAAATCAAGTCCTCTATAGTCATCTCCCTCCTTTTGTGCTTTAAATAAATCTTAAAATCTTTCCACGAAGGAGGTAACTTCTCAATAATTGCACCAACTTGAAAGTGTTCATTGATAGAACATCCTTCTGCATGCAGTTCATGAATCAAGACTTGGATTTCCTCTACTTGCTTAATGACAGCTTTTGGAGTCCACCATGAGATATTTCGAGAAATTTACCAATTACGAATTTCTTCGCACCGGCATCTTCAATTTTGTATTTCTTCTCAAGATTATTCCATACTTCCTTTGCCGTGTCATATGACGAATATATATCATATAAATTGTCATCCAAACAATTAAGGATGTAATTGCGACAAAGAAAGTCAGAATTTCTCCAATTCTCAATGGACATAATAGTCTTCTTCGATAGAGGATCCTCATCTGTCTTAGGTTCATCCTCTCTTACAATATGTGCAAGATTGAGGGTTGTCAAGTAGAACAGCAATTTTTGTTGCCACCTTTTAAAATCCACTCCTGTGAATTTTTCAGGCTTTTCTTCATGCCTCTTGAAATCCACTCCCTTGGACTTCTCAGACTTGTCTTCTGACTTTGTAGAGTTGTTCAAACTCGATTGTCCCACCATTTTCGTAATTTAAAAATTCACAAAACAACACAAAATCTCGAAATTTCGAAAAATTTTCTGTCTTAGATTGTTGTCCTAACAATAAATAATGATACTAATATATATGAATGAATAAAGTTTTACAAATAATTAATAACAATCAATCAACAAAATAAATTTCTAACCTGAGGCTTGCACGTAAGCAATGTCCTAAGACAGAAATTTCCTTGAATTCGGTGATTGAATTTTCTTTAAAGATCCGCCCCCAGGATACAACCGGATGCTTTTTGAACCAAAAATCACCAAGTTCAAAAGTCTCAAACTGTGATTTTTTCTTCTCTCTCAAAAACGAAATTCGAAAATTATATGTATTTCCAGTGTTTTAGTTCTACTTAAATAGAACTTGAGGCAATCGGTTCAAACCAATGTGTCTCTGCTCAAAACAATATATTCAACAAATACACCTATTCTCAACAGCTTGCACTTGTTCTCAACAATGCACTTTTGCTCACAAAATAACTAAATTAACTACCAATAATTAATTTCGAAAATACAAAATAAAAGAAAATAAAATAAAATAAAAATTTGATTTTACAAGGCTAACAAATGTAAGCCCAAAGCCCAAAGGCCCCAAGGCCCTATCTTTGATTTTAAATATAATTATATATATATATATATTTATTATATAAATATATATATATTTACACCTATTACCCAATGGGTGCCAATTTGGACTATATCCATTGGGTTTCTCTAAAGCAAATCTTTAGAGTAGATGTTTGTATATAAAGAGTTTGTACTCTTTGAAGTGAGCAATGTGGGACTAAAGAGGTTTTCTATTCAAACTCACTTGAAACATTTTTCAAGTTCTAACAGTTAGTTGATTACTTGAGTTATTTTCTTATGTATTTAAAGTTCCTTAAGTTCCACTATTTACAGTTTATTCGAGTCCTAGCCGTGCTTGTGGTTTGTAATTTACAAGTTAACAATAATCAGCGGAAGTCTTAATTGATGCAAATAAAGTATTAAATTAGCATTGTTTCTCGTGGGTTGTCATCGAGGATATGGCATTGTTAACCTTGATCATCCAATTGATCAATTATATATGAAACCACATTAATTAAATAGCCGAAATGGGAACAATACATAAACTCGATCGCGTGCATATAGATACATGTGGTTGATCTTTATATGATGATCCACATATACATATATATGCAAACATTTTGTTACATATTTCCTCTCAATTCACACAAGTGACGCACGCAACAGATCAACAAATTAATTAACCAGTACAAGACCTGGACAAATTAAAATAAATAAATAATCGATGATCTTGAAAAGAAGAACACACAAATTAAATGTGTAGTTGAACTAAAACCAGTTCAAGGGGTTGAGATTCTTCTTAGCAAATTGCCAAGTCGCATTCGCTGCAGATTTAACGCCATCCCAAGCCTTGTTAGCGAGATTTTTGGTACCCTGCCAAGCATTACTGGCTACGTCTGATAAGTCTCTATATAGCCTATTCTCAGTTAAAAATGACAATTTACGTCCGTGCCCGTGACCTTGTTTATAATAATGCTCCTCAATGCCAACATGGTTAATTTTGTCCTCTGCAACACACGTAGTAACCAAACAATTAGTATTAACCAATAATTTAATTAATTCACCTAGCTCTCATTATGGAATTATCGAACCTGAGTACATAGGGAAGGGTCTTAAAGATTTAAAAAAAAAAAAAATTGAATGTGTCCACATAATTAAGAAGCAATCAATTATGGTTAATCCAAAACTTTATTGAGCTTATACATATTTAGCAAAACTATTGGTTATATATAACTTGTTAGAACTTACTAGTTCTGATTGCTGCTAGGACATGCTTCGAGGTTCGTGCTTCAGTGAAGTTATTTTCGAGAATGAATGTTGCAATCAACAGACCTAGAATCAGAAACGTTGGTGCCTTCATGTAAGCCATGAATGAGAATGCGTATTGAACAATATAGAGTGTAGCTCCAGATATACAGATCACAAGCTAATCGAAAGAGAGAAGAATGTGATGAGAAACACAAGTGCTAGTAACCTCTATTTATAGTGGAGTTCATCTATGATTATTGACAATGAAGTTGGTTATCGAAATTAATATAAAATTATTGACAAAGAATGAAGTTAAGATCTCTAAATATCTTTGAGAGAAATTAAAAACAAATATAACTAATCAATCGATGCATTAAATTATTATAGTTCGCTTACAGGCTTGATGAGTTGAGCTGTTCAAGTATTGATTTTAAAGCTCACAACTATACATGGCGCGCACGAACTTATTAGTTATTACTTCTTCTTCTTCTTCTTTTTGAGAAAAATTAGTTATTGCTTATTATTAGTTGTTATTAGTAGGATGTACGTTTATTGTTTTGGATGAAAAACTGACTTCTATTCCTTTAACTTATACTGTCCGAGTTGAGATATGTTGGGGGAAAGCTTGCATTTTTCCAGATCTAAGGTTTTCTAGTATACTTGTCATCAACTTAATTACCATTAATTGATTAATTAACACATTGCTGGCTTCAAATGTTTCTTTAGTTTTCTATATTTAATTGTTGTAATAATCTGTGCATGATTGCAACAAATGAGAATAGATCGAAGATTCGAACCGAGAACATCAAATATTTTAATTAATCTCTTCTGAAAAATAATATATGTTATTAGTTGGATGCATGTTTAGTCCGGGCATGGAACACGGGATTAGAAGCCAAAGCTTTAGCACCAGTATTGTCACACCATAGAACACAACTATTTTTACTGAACAACACATCTATTGACACATAAACCTTCCCAGAAGGATGTAAACAATAATATCCATGATGGCAAGGACTATAGCCAAGAAATACACATTTGGAAGAACGAAATGCACACTTGTGAAAGGAATAGGAAGTAAGACTAGGAAAGCAGGAACAGCCAAATGTTTTAAGAAAATTGTAGTATGGAACTTTCTTAAAACACTCCTGATAAGGACATCAAAATAGAAGAATAGTAGAAGGGAAACTGTTAATAAGAAATACTGAAGTCTGAAAGGCCTCTTCCCAAAATGACAAAGGCATGTGAGCATGAGCAAGAAGTGTAAGTCCCATCTCTACAATTGAGCGATGTTTTCTCTTTGACACAAAATTCTGTTGATGAGTGTAAGGACATGAATAGCGATGATGAATTCCATTAGCAGTACAGTAAGTTTCCACTGGTTTAAACTCAAGCCCCATATTTGACTAAAAACTCTTCAATTTAGTGCCTAATTGAAGTTCAATAAATTGTTTAAAATGAATATAAGCAACAAGTGTATCAGACTTGAGTTTGAGTGGAACCAAGTAAATCGACTAAAGGCATCAACAAACACCACATAGTTACGTGAACCAGTAGAAGATAAAATTGGTACAGAGCCCCAAATATCTGAATACATTAACTCCAAAGGAAAAGAAGCAAAATTAAAATAGTGTTGAAATGGTAACTTGTGCATTTTATTAATCTTGCAAGAATCACAAAAATTTT
Source organism: Stephania yunnanensis (assembly GCA_039657365.1). Taxonomy (NCBI): domain Eukaryota; kingdom Viridiplantae; phylum Streptophyta; class Magnoliopsida; order Ranunculales; family Menispermaceae; genus Stephania; species Stephania yunnanensis. Next base: position 2,407,440 of record CM077586.1, on the reverse strand, counting down.
GTGAAGTGTTTAACAATCAAATTACATTATTGTAAGACTTTTTGAAGAACAATATGAGAGGGATGGCCAAGTTTGGCATGCCAGCTTGTGCAATCTTCAACTGCAACAACTTGATTATTGAAAACTGAATGTGAACCACTAGAACTTGAGAAACTAAGAAGACAGTAAAGATCATCTTTATGCTTTCCTTGAAACAAAGGTTTCCTCGTGACTTTGTCCTTAACACAAAAGAAGTCGATGTAAACTCAGTAATGACATTATGATCATGAGTTAGCTTTGAGATGCTAATATGATTCTTTGCAAGATTACAAACATGAAGCACATGTTGGAGAGAATATTATTAGAAGGATGAACAGTAGAATGTAGAATGCTAGTACCAATAGAAGAGATAAGTAACCTAACACCATTCCCAACTGTAACCTGTTGAGTAACTATATAATTTGTCTTGTTCATCAAAGAAAATGGATCTGAGTTCATGTGACATGAAGTGTAACGGCATGAATTTTCATTCATTGTTGTTAATGACGTGGTTGTAGATATGGTTGATAGCTCAGACACTCATGGGACCCGCAACTAGGCTAGTGCACGTTTGGAACTAGGTAAATAGTTAATTTTATATGTTAAATTGTTTAATTTTGAAATGTTTATATTGAAATAGAGTAAAAGACATTGTAATGTGTGTGATTATATTACATTTGACGTGCGAGACCATGTGTAAGTATTCGCCTTGATATGCATATCGATGCGGGTACTGGGTAGTCCAAACAACTTAACACTAGGCCGAGAAAAATAATACACACATAAAATGAGATAAAATGGGTTAAATAATAATATGGAATGGGTATTTGGTGGTTAGGGACATGGTAGTACACGTATGTTGCGTGGTTCGGGACGTGAAACCGGGTGTCGAACACCCAAAACACCACTTTTTCAGTTAAATACAAGGGTTAGTGTGCCATTGATGTCAATTTCAAAGTTATGGGAGGTTGGGAATGGAGCAAATAAGGTGCATTGATTACCTTTGAGATGTGTAAGTGAGGAGAGATCATAATTTGACTATAAAAATCAAATTAACTCTCATTTTCCACCACCTTTCTATCTCTTATCTTCACATCCAAAATTGGAGACAAGAAAACCAGGGTTTAGAGTGATTTAACTTAGGTGATTTGAGGACCTTGGAGTAGGAAAACATCAAAAGCAATGTGAGAATCACAACCACCTCAAATTTCTCTATCTTTTGATCTTAATTATGGAGGTGTTGGTGTGAATCCATTAGGAATTATTTAGAGGTTGTTGAGTTGTTGTTTTAATGGTTTTGAAGTGCTATGAAGTTGAGTGGTTTGTGTTGTGGTCGTTGTTGTTGGTGGTGGAGGGGCTTAAAACCCAAATTTTCAGCTGACTTGTTGTCCAGAATGCGATTAGCGCGCTAATGACATCATCTAGCGGGCTATATGACAGTTCGCGCGCTAGACAAACAGATAGCGCACTAATGTTCTTCATGATGGAGAACATATAACTGTCTAGGAATCTAGCACGCTAATTCCCAGACCCAGTGCGCTAGATCCTACAGTTTTGACATTATTTTTGCTAAATGACTTAAAACACATTTAATTGACTAAAAATCAACTATAAATGGAAATAAACCATTTCATGTTGTAATTTGCTAATTCCCAGACCTAGTGCGCTAGATCCTAATTCAAATTTGAAGGCGACGAACACGACTTTGTGGAAGACAAGTTCGTCTTTGAAGATGATGGCTTTGTCATCGAGGTGATTTCTCATTCTGAAAGCCCACATGTGCTTGAAGAGGAAGCTATTGATGGTGTTGTTGATAACTTCTAGTCAAAAAATTCGTGGAGATAAAAGTGAAGTTCGCGACGACCAAACACTTTTGTTCATTAACAAATGACACGAATGATGAATTACTTATTGACCTCCTTTAAGACTCTTACAGTGGTGTGTTTATTGATAACCTAGATTCGGCGGTTGAAGATCTAAATGTTGTTTATCAAAAACATGTTCCAACAAGTCGTGATGACTACATTTATATTGTATTCAAGCAATAGTTGTAGGATTTAAAAAAGGAAAAAAAAGGACTCTTTGTGTTTGGCACAGTTTCTATTGAATCACGTTTTCTAGTCGAAGCATTTGTAGGCCGTCATTGCAGGTGACCAAACCACCGCAACCGCCCTTCCCTAATCTTTGTATCAATTGGTGTTACTCCTACTTGTCTATGAATTTCTATATTTCTTATTCTATCTTTACGAGTTTTACCACACATCCACCTAAGCATCTTCATTTTTGTTACGTTCATTTTATTTAATTGTTGTTGTTTTATCGCCCAACATTCACTTCCATAAAGCATAACTGACCTAATTGCGGTCCTATAAATTTTCCTTTTAACTTAGTAGGAACATTTCGATCACAAACCACCCCTGTTGCACTCCGTCATTTCTTCCATCAAGCATGAATTATATGTGTGACATCATTCTCAATGTTATCATCATTTTGTATGATTGATCCTAGGTATCTAAAGTGGTTCACCTTAGGAACTTCTACTTCCCCTAATTTTACCACTCCATCATCTCGATGTCTAGTGTTTCTAAACTTACATCCTTTAGAGTCTAATGTATTCCTTCAGAGTTCTAATTTCTTATTCACTCCATCTTTTGTTTCATCTACTAAGACAATATCATCTGCAAATAGCATATACCATGGTATATCCTCTTGAATATGTCTAGTTAGTTCATCCGTAACTAAAGTAAATAGATATGGGCTTAAAGTCGATCCTTGATATAGTCCTATCGTAATGGGAAATTCTTTTATACCTCATCCAAATGTCTTTATACTCGTTACTACTCCATCATACATATCCTTAATAGTGTCCATGTATCTAGCATACACTTTTTTTTCTAGAACCAAATAAAGAACATTTCTAGGGACTCTATCATATGCTTTTTCTAAATCTACGAATACTATATGATGATCTTTTTTTCTTTTCTCTATATTTTTCTAACAATCGACTTACAAGGAAAATCGCCTCCATGGTTGACCACCCAGGTATGAAACCAAATTGGTTCTCTGATATTGTTGTTTCTCTCCTTAGCCTATTGTCAATTATCATCTCCCAAAGTTTCATAGTGTGACTCATAAGTTTAATTCCCCGGTAGTTTGAGCAACTTTGAGTGTCTCCTTTATTTTTGAAGATTGGCACAAGCGTGTTTCTTCTCCAATCCATTGGCATCCGTTTTGATTTTAAGATTTTATTGAAAAGTTTGTTAACCTAGTCAATCCAATTTCTCCCCATCATTTCCAAATCTCTATGGGTATTTCATCTGGGCCACATGCTTTCCCTATTTTCATTCTTTTCAATGCCTCTTTAACTTCTACAATTCTAATATTGTGTGTATAGTTTACATTTCTTTCTTGGTGTGGGTTTTCATCTATTATAGTATCAGCTTGGCCATCATTAATAAACTATCGAAGTAACTTTTCTATCTCTTTTTAATATCATCATCGCGCGTTAAAACATTTTGATTTTCGTCCTTAATACATCTTACATGACTTAGGACTCGTTTTTTTTTTATCTCTTGATTTGGCTAGCCTATATATATATATTGCCATCTTACATGACTTGGGTCTTGTTTCTTTTTATCTCTTATTAAAAGAAAATCTATTTGACTCTTATTATGACCACTACTAAAAGTAATTATATGCAACTCCCTCTTCCTAAAACTAGTATTTGCCTTACAAGATCATACGCTGAAGCAAATTCTAAGATTGATTCTCCTTCTTCATTTCTATTATCGTAACCAAAACCTCCACGAACTCTCTTAAATCCATCGTTACTTCTCCCGACATGCCCATTTAAATCTCCTCCAACGAAAACATTTTCATTTAACGGTATACTTTGCATAAATCCATCCATATCATCCCAAAACTTGCGTTTGATGCTCTTGCTTAATCCTACTTGTGGTGCATGGGCGCTAAGTATGTTGTTTTTTTGTCTCCAATAATTAATTTAACTAGAATCAATCTATCCCCCATTCTTTTAACCTCTACGACCTTATCCTTATAATCATTATCCACCACAATTCCTACTCCATTGCATTTTCTTTCAATACCAGTGTACCACAATTTAAACCTCGTACTTCCTATTTCTCTACTCTTTTCTCCTACCCATTTTGTCTCTTGAATATTGACTCACCTTCTAATCATGATATCTACTAGTTCTATTGACTTCCCCGTAAATGTTCATATGTTCAATGTTCCTAAACGAATTTTTTCTCCCATTTGTATTTATTTTCCTTTTCTATTTCTATTTTGTCTAAAAGATCTAGTATCTGTATCTATGATTTTGTTTTTGTTTTCGTGTTTGTTTTGAACTAGCTTCTTTACCCACATCCGTCCTTTGTATGGGAACTCTTGCTCATTTTTCTTCATATCCGGACGACGAATGGACTAGCTTCTTTACCCATACACGTCCTATGTGTGGGAACCTTTGCTCATTTTTCTTCACGCCCAGGCGGCGATGTGAAACACGCCCTCGCTCATTTCTCACTACGCTCTTGCTCGTTTTTCTTACACTCCTCTTCTCATATGAAAATTCATCATCAAATCAAACCCAAAACAAAGATTTCAAAACCCAACAAAACCATAACCGATCCCCAATCAACCCAAAACAAAAATCTCAAACCCAACAAAACCAAAATCACCAAACCCGTTTCACCATGGTCATGCAGATTCGGTTCACCACTCTCCCGCCTAGATCGACAACCTTGATCCTCAATCTTCTTCAACACATAACCCAAAAACCACCAAACCCGCCTCCACAAATTCGGCAATCACTTTCCATTCGCTCTAAGTGACTCCATCAATGTCCCCAACTCGTCAACCTCTAAACGCTATCCATTCTTTCCCCATCAAAGAACACGAACCACCCCACCAGCGTGCCCCTCCCCGGTCCTCACCTTCGACTCCTAATACACCCACAACTCCATTATCGTCGTCCACTCCTTCATTGGACCTATTTTACTCCTTTACCTCCCTCGTCTGATCCACCTTCCCCTTGCCAAACCCTTCCTCGGTCACTCTCCATCACCACCTCTCCTCGAACCCTCGGATGAGAAGAAAAAAGAGAAAAATAAAAACGAAAAAAAGAAAGAAATTGAAAAGGGGCTCACCAGCACCGTCCAAAGCCACCTCGTCGACGCCGACAGCTCCAAAAAATGGCGGATGCAGAAGTCAATCCTCAAAAAAGGTGAGGCGACGCTAAGGTTTCTTTCAAGGAATGAGGGAAACCTAAGCTTTCTAACCTAATGGAACTATTATCATTGTATTATATACCATGGGTATATATATACATTTGAAATTATATGTGAGAATAATAATACGACAAGAATAAGAAGGGCAATTGAAGTAGAAACTAACTATAATATGTATGGTTAGTAATACTTTTCTGTCATGAATTTTATTATATAAAATTCATTTTTATGAACCATCTTAAAATCTCTTAAAACCATTCTTATCGTGTGACCCAATAGGCTCATACAACGTTGATAGTGTACCAAAACATATTTTGGTATACAAGTCATAAGCGGCCTCTAGTAAGACATTATGACTACCCAAGTTGTATGAATATCAAATCGATACAACCTAATCAATAGTGTATATAACATCCTTTTGTCACATGATATCCTTTTGATCAAACATAAGGCATGGAATTGTCGTCCAACATGTTCAATTGTACTGGTTTTGATCTCTAGGTAGACCGAAAACATCCAAGTGACATCGATCAATATCAATTCACTTAGACTAGGCCTTTTAACAGTCTAACACATCGAGGGATCCACTGGATATCTCTCTTTATATGAAAGGGACAAATTCTATCTCGATGACACGACTTCATCACATTGCTCACACAGTAACCAATCACAACCTTTATAATCGTCCGGTTAAACACAACGTTTGATTGTGTCAAATCACCGTGTTCCTAATGTTGAAGTCTCTGGTAATCTCAAGTCAGATGACTGAAATAATATACCTATCATGAGAAACAACTATGACTTAATCCATGTGATGTTCTCATAGCGGGTCGATCCAGTACTTTGTTCCCTAACAAGTACTCGTGATCTTGATTCGTATCCATATACGTATAATCATCATATGATCATCAATCAAGACTTACACTAGTCTTAATTCATTATAGTTCCCAGTATAATGATCGACAGGGACATTTAGGATATTTCTGGAAATACCCATGGATCTTATTATAATGTAAACATGTAAATTAATTATAATAAACAGCAAATGAAATCCTCTATTTTATTAACTAAAAGTATTCATAAAGACAGTTAATGGATTGACCTAGGGCACGTGCCCCAACATCTCCCACTTGCACTAGGGCCAATCATACATGCATCTAATGCCTAATGATCTAACATGACCATCATGTTTTGCTTGTGGAAGAGCTTTTGTCAATGGATCCGCAACGTCGTCTTCAGTAGGTACTCTGCAAATCTTCACGTCACCCCTCTCAATAATTTCTCTGATGAGATGAAAACGCCTGAGTATATGTTTGGATCTGCGGTATGATCTAGGTTCCTTGGCTTGTGCTATTGCCCCGTTATTGTCACAAACAAACGAACAGGGTTAGCAATACTTGGAACCACACCTAGTTCAGAAATGAACTTTTTGATCCAAATCGCTTCCTTTTCTTTGCATCGGATCTTTGCAATATACTCGGCTTTCGTTGTAGAATCGACACGATCTCTTGCTTTGAACTTTTCCACTTTCGCACCCCCATTCGAAGTAAACACATATCTAGACTGTGATCTAAAATCATCTATATCAGTTTGAAAACTTGCATCTGTGTAACCATTTACAACTAGATCATTTTCAAAACCTCCATAGACCAAGAACACTTCCTTAGTCACTCTTAAGTACTTAAGAATGTTCTTTACCGCTATCCGGTGACTCTCACCAGGATCTGACTAATATCTACTTGTAGTGCTCAAAGCATATGATACATCAGGTCGAGTGCATAGCATGTCATACATGATAGATCCAATAGCTGATGCATATGGAATCTTTTTCATACGGTCTCGCTCATCATTTGTCTTAAGACATTGAATCTTATTGAGACTTATGCCATGAGACATTGGCAACAATCCTCTTTTAGAGTCTTGCAAACTGAACCTATTCAGCACCTTGTCCATGTAAGCACTCTGACTTAGACCGATTAGCCTCTTAGATCTATCCCTATAGATCCTTATCTCTAGGATATAGGCTGCATCTCCTAAGTCTTTCATTGAGAAACACTTCCCTAACCAAGACTTGACATTCTGCATTGTTGGGATGTCATTTCTAATGAGTAATATATCATCAACATACGGTACCAGATCAAACAACTACACTCCCACTGACCTTCTTGTATATACAAGGCTCATCTTCGTTCTTAATAAAACCAAAATCCTTGATTGCTTCATCAAAACGAAGATTACAACTTCGAGAAGCTTGCTTTAATCCATAAATGGATCTTTGAAGCTTGCATACCTTCCTAGAATTCTCATGATGTACAAAACCTTCAGGTTGTGTCATATACACGTCCTCAAGCAGCTTTCCGTTAAGAAATGATGTTTTTACATTCATTTGCCATATCTCATAGTCATAATATGCAGCAATGACAATTAAAATTCTTATGGATTTAAGCATGGCTACTGGCGAAAAAGTTTCATCATAATCAACACCTTGAGTCTACCTGAAACCTTTTGTTACAAGTCTTGCTTTAAAAGTATACACTTTGCCATCCATGTCAGTTTTCTTCTTGAAAACCCATTTACATCCAATGGTCTTACCACCTTCAGGTAAATCAACATAGTTCCGAACTTGGTTATCATACATGGATTGCATCTCAGAGTTCAAGGCACTTAGCCATTTATCTGATTCTGGTCCAAACATAGCCTCCTGATAAGTGGTGGGCTCATTTTGATCCATAAGCAACACATCGTGACTATCGGTAATAAGAAATCCGAATCTCTCTGGCTCATGTCTTACCCTACCAGATTTACGTGGGCCTTGTGTTACTTATGGAGGTTCAACTGGTTCAGAACGTTGTTGAGCTTCCAGTAGCGGTTCAGGGTTTATCTGTGATTCTATACATGTTAATTTTGTTATATGTATATATGCGTTATCAACGTAGTAGCGGATTCACATTCGTTATCCAGTTGCAGTCAGAGATGACGGATTCACGCGATAGCGGTGATGCCGGTGCGAGCGGCAATCAGCCTTCTATACCGTCTGCGGAGGACTTTCAGAGGCTTTCTGATCGTGTAGCTGCTCAGGGTCAACAGTTGGCGGAGTTCATTGCATTGATGACTTCCCAATTTGCTCCACCAAAGACAAATAACCCGGCTCACCATCGTGTCCTATTGCGACTACTACTTCCACAAGCATCGTCTTGTCGGTCGTACTGCGACACCGGTGATAGCGACTCCAAGCGATGAGAGCAAAGTGTCTACACCATCTTCCACACCTCCATCATCTAGTTCGACAACGAGTGGTTCGGTTTGTGAATGACTTCATCGATCGAAACCACATTCAATAATTTCGTCCATGACTGGTAAAAAAAAAATAATCTCGTCCCAAATTTTCCTTACAAGCTCCTTACATCCTTCCTCCCGTAACCACGCATTTTCAAATCAGGGAAGCATTTTCCTATCCATTCAATTGAGTCCCAATACCACAACAAAAAAAGAATGAGTTGCAGTTCTCATCCTCGACAAAAACAAAATGTATAGTGTTGCATGTTGTACTTGTAATGTTGTCGCGTCCTAATTAATGTTCAACTATATTATAATTAATTAACATAAAAAACTGTATTATAATTAATTAACTTTTCTTTTTTGATAATTAAGAAATTAAGTCATCCTTTATAATTACACATGGGGATATCAATCGGATATACAAGTTCACAATAATATCCAATTATAATTGGTAGAGTTTGTGTTTAGATTAAATGTTTTCGTAAAAGATGTGTTTAGATTAAATAGTTTAAGAGATTAGGTAACTATGCATCATATATACAATATGCTACATATCTCATTAGTTTAAGAGGTTAGAGTTTTTGCTTGGATGGCGTGGTTAGGAAAGATTAATACGGCATATGTGCTCCAAAGACGACTCCCTCATATCACCCTCTTGCCGTCGAGATGTTGTTTGTGTTTTTCTCATATGGAATTCATTGATCACCTTTTTTTGACATGTTCTTTTTCGTGTAGGTTATGGGAGGAGTTGTCGAGGGACATAGGCATCGAGTGGCAAAACCTCCAAACTTTTAAGAACATGGATGGAACAAGCGGCAGCTATTTCATGTGGCAATAAAAGGAATTCGTTGTTTAAAGTCGAACTTTTGGCACTCCTTTGGGCACTGTGGGGGGAGAGAAACCAACGAGTTTTTAAAGAGATATATTGACAACACCTGGCAAGAGATATGGGAATCTACGAAGAGGAATGTAGGCTTGGCCTTGCATGGTCATAAAGAATTCGCAGGATGGTCATGGCAACAGTGGCAAGGAAACTGGTCTGTTTTTTGTCGATGATTTGTTGTTTTGGTTTTACAGGCTAATGTTTGTTTTGCGGAGGAAAAATGCTTGGGGGGTCAACCGGGCATTACTTTGTTTGAAGTACCAACAAGGTAGTGCGCCCGACCTTTTGTTTTTCAATGACAAAGAAAGCCGATGGGAAGCAATATGGGAATCATCGAAGAGGTGTGCGGCCTCTTTTGTCCTCGGGCACAAAGAGGTAAAGGAATGGTTGTGCTCTCAATTAAAGGGCTCTTGGGCTCTTCTTTTGTGAGTAGTGGATCGATAGGTTGGGGGCCAACTGGGCGTTGCTATAATCTACTATGTTTGTAGCGCCCATGAGCAAACTACAGAGACGGGTGGCCGAGTTGTCTTAGGTTCTCACCTACTGGCGTCGATTTGCGTTTGGTGTTTGATGAATATGGTGTATTGAACATATTTGTTTGTTTTGGTGTTCTATTTCATGCTTTGGGTGTGTCAACTGTGGGTGATATTGAGTGGGGAGTATAGTGGACCCTGCAGGGGAAGACTCTGCTTTTGAGTTCTGTTGACTGTTGGGAGGTTTGTTTGGTTAGGAGGCTCCCACTTGCAATGCTTTCACTGCTACGTTTGTGGTGGGGGTAATATACATAGGGGTGCTATTTCCATGGGAGTGCTTTGTTTTTTGGGGACTGGCATACGTATTTGGGGCCCTTATTGATCGCGCCATGTTTTCTTTGGACCTTTTGGATTTCTGCAATTTTGGCACGGATGCGCATATGGGGTTTCTTCTAACTGATGTGGTTAGAGAGCAGGGATACTAGGCCAATCTCTCTTTTGTTCTTATTATACTTGTAAATTTTGTTTACCTTACTTTTGTACATAACTTTATATAGCTATAAATACATATTTGGAGTATCGACTCCTTTTATATCAAAAAAATCGAGGATATGGCATTGTTAATCTTGATCATCCAATTGATCGATTATATATGAAACCACATTAATTATAATCCTTCATTCTTACTAATAAGATCTTGTTATAAAACCAATATGGAGAAACCAAAGATTTAATTAGGAATCCAAAACATCAAATAGCTTAGTGGACACATAATTAAATAGCCAAAATGGGAACAATACATAAACTCGATCGCGTGCATATAGATACATGTGGTTGATCTTTATATGATGATCCGCATATACATATATATGCAAACATTTTATTACATATTTCCTCTCAATTCACACAAGTGACGCATGCAACAAATCAACAAATTAATTAATTAACCAGTACAAGACCTGGACAAATTAAGATAAATAAATAATCGATGATCTTGAAAAGAAGAACACACAAATTAAATGTGTAGTTGAACTAAAACCAGTTCAAGGGGTTGAGATTCTTCTTAGCAAATTCCCAAGTCGCATTCGCTGCAGATTTAACGCCATCCCAAGCCTTGTTAGCGAGATTTTTGGTACCCTTCCAAGCGTTACTGGCTACATCTGATAAGTCTCTATATAGCCTATTCTCAGTTAAAAATGACAACTTACGCCCGTGCCCGTGACCTTGTTTATAATAATGCTCCCCAATGCCAACATGGTTAATTTTGTCCTCTGCAACACACGTACGTAGTAACCGAAAAATTAGTATCAACCATTAATTTAATTAATTCAGCTAGCTCTCATTATGGAATTATCGAACCTGAGTACATAGGGAAGGGTCTTAAAGATTAAAAAAAAAAAAAAAAAAATGAATGTGTCCACATAATTAAGAAGCAATCAATTATGGTTAATCCAAAACTTTATTGAGCTTATATATATTTAGCAAACTATTGGTTGTATATAACTTGTTAGAACTTACTAGTTTTGATTGCTGCTAGAACATGCTTCGAGGTTCGAGCTTCGGCGAAGTTATTTTCGAGAAGGAATGCTGCAATCAACAGACCTAGAATCAGAAATGTTGGTGCCTTCACGTAAGCCATGAACGAGAGTGTGTATTGAACAATATATATTGTACTGTTAGATATACAGATCACAAGCTAATTGAAAGAGAGAAGAATGTGATGAGAAACACAAGTGCTAGTTACCTCTATTTATAGTGGAGTTCATCTATGATTATTGAGAATGAAGTTGGTTATCGAAATATAAAATTATTGACAAAGAATGAAGTTAAGATCTCTAAATATCTTTGAGAGAAATTAAAAACAAATATAACTAATCAATCGATGCATTAAATTATTATAGTTCGCTTACAGGCTTGATGAGTTGAGCTGTTCAAGTATTGATTTTAAAGCTCGCAACTATACATGGCGCGCACGAACTTATTAGTTATTACTTCTTTTTTTTTTTTGACGAAAATTAGTTATTGCTTATTATTAGTTGTACAAGCATGCATGTTATATATCCTGACCTAATAATAATCTTAATTTGGTCATATATATTTTTTTTATAGGAACGAGGTTTTTTTTTTTTTTAAGTTTAAAGGGAGGCTAGCTAGTCGCTTAATTACATCGAATGATCAAATTAACACACAAAAAAGGCGCCTATAAAAATCATCTTCAAGTCATTTGGCACATTTCCCAACCTTAAGTTTCTATACCCCGAGCTTGGTGCTAAGGACTCTACCCCGAGCTTCATCAAGGTCTTTGTTGAGACCAGACAAGAATTTGAATACCCTCTTAGTCTCTACAATGGATCGGTAGAGTTTTCCATCCTCTGGACACTTCCATTTGTGATTGTCTATCCGATCAATTTTCTGCCAATGTCTGGTGAGCGGGCTAAAAAATTGTGTGACTGAGAGATCACCTTGTTTGAGTTCATGAAGAACACTTTCAGTTTCAAAGATCTCTGATGTATTTTCAGAACTGGAGAAGGTGATCTTGGCTGCTTCCCAAATTTTTGCTGCTGTAGTATAGAGTAGGAAGTTCTCACCAATTTCAGGGGTCATGGAGTTGATGAGCCACGACATTACCATATTGTTGTTGGCCTTCCAAGTTTTGTAGGTAGGTTCATCGTCCTTTGGTGCAATGGTTGATTAAGTAAAGAGGAGATAAAATAGGAATGACAAAGAACTCATATAATGAGTATATATATCCTAAGATCGATCTATTAACATCGAACATCGCTTCAACAATATATATATATTTTTTTATTATTTTTTTTTATTTTATTTTTTTTATAAGTTTTCATATAGCTGCTATAAGAGAGAGCCTCGCCTTTAGATTTGTTTTAATTTGGACCCATGACCAAGTAACTTGTAAGATTGATCATCTTTGATATGTCCAGAGTTCTTCTCCCATTCCCGGGTCTAGCACCATAAAGGACATCATCATATGTTCCTTTTTGATAAAACAACGTGGCGAAAAATAATATATATGTTTTCTTAAAATAAAGTACAAAAAAAAAAAAAAATCCCATCAAGTAGATGGGAGAAGAATAAGTAACCCCATAATTTAGTATACTTGTCATCACCTTAATTACCATTAATTGATTAATTAACACATTGCTGGCTTCAAATGTTTCTTTAGTTTTCCATATTTAATTGTTGTAATAATCCGTGCATGATTGCAAACAATGAGAATAGATAAGAAGATTCGGAACCGAGAACATCAAACATTTTAATTAATCTCTTCTGAAAAATTATATATGTTATTAGTTGGATGCATGTTTTTTTTGGATGCATGAGAAACTGACATGTAATTAATCTCTTCCTCAAAAATTATTTATGTTATTAGTTGGATGCATGTTTATTTTTTGCACAATAAATTAGGGTTTTTTATTTGTTAGATAAGATTGTTAAATTTTTCGTCAAAGTTGGAGTCATAATTAGATTAACTTGGATTTATTTTTAGTGTAATAAGAGTTTATGTTGGATCCTATGTTAGTTGATAATAAATTCTATATATAACAAGGTTGATCGTATTTTATTAGGGTGGATTATTTGATGAATAAAATTGGATTTTGAGAAGAGAGATTCTCTTGGTGTGTTTTATTTCTTTAACTTTGTGTATTCGATCATAAGTTAGAAACATATTTCTTCATTTCGGGTATTCGCGGAATCAACGAATTGGTAGAAAAAGTTTTCTTTTTCTTTGTAGCGAGAAATTATTAATTTCCTCACTACATCGTTGGTATTGGAGTGTCAAGGCCATATAGGCTTCTGTAATGCCGCCAAAAAAGACAAGCTTGACGTGAAGACCATGTAGATGAGGTTCCTCCAATATATACTACGACACATGTCGATCGAAGGATGGATCGACTAATGACTTTCATTGAAAATCTAACACTTCAAGTACAATAATCGCATAAGAATCAAGTGCAATAGTTGTAGCCTCAGAGGCAGCCACAACAACCTCGTCAACGACGTCAACGATGGTTCGAAGACGAAGAGCCTAACGAGGGGATCGAGAAGATGAATATTCTAATTTCGACGACAAGTTTGTTGTCGAGAAAGAAGAAGATGAAGTTCTTTTTCTTTATGGTGACGGCGAAGTAGATCCGATGGTCTTCGAGGAGGCTACGACAAATTTGATGAGGCGCGAAAGTTTGATGGTGACGGACACGACTTTGTGGAAGACAAGTTTGTCTTTGGAGATGATGGCTTTGTCATCGAGGTGATTTCTCATTCTGAAAACCTACATGTGCTTGAAGAGGTAGTTATTGATGATGTTGTTCATAACTTCAAGTCAAAAAATTTGTAGAGACAAAAGTGAAGTTCGCGACGACCAAACACTTTTGTTCATTAACAAATGACACGAATGATGAGTTACTTATTGACCTCCTTTAAGACTCTCGCAGTGGTGTGTTTATTGATAACATGGATTCGGCGGTTGAAGTTCTAAATGTTGTTTATCAAAAACATGTTCCAACGAGTCGTAATGACTACATTCATATTGTATTTAAGCAATAGTTGTAGGACTCAAAAAAAAAAGAGGACTCTTTGTGTTTGGCACAGTTTCTATTGAGTCACGTTTTCTAGTTGAAGCATTTATAGGTCGTCTTTGCAGGTGACCAAACCACCGCAACCGCCCTTCTCTAATCTTTGTATCAATTGGTGTTACTCCTACTTGTCTATGAATTTCTATATTTCTTATTCTATCTTTACGAGTTTTACCACACATCAACCTAAGCATCCTCATTTTTGCTACGTTCATTTTATGTAATTGTTGTTGTTTTACCGCCCAACACTCACTTCCATAGAGCATAGTTGGCCTAATTGCGGTCCTATAAAATTTTCCTTTTAACTTAGTAGGAACATTTCGATCACAAACCACCCCTGTTGCACTCCGTCATTTCTTCCATCCAGCTTGAATTCTGTGTGACATCATTTTCAATGTTATCATCATTTTGTATGATTGAACCTAGGTATCTAAAGTGGTTCACCTTAGGAACTTCTACTTCCCCTAATTTTACCACTCCGTCATCACGATGTCTAGTGTTTCTAAACTTACAGTGCATGTATTCGGTTTTCGTCCTACTCAACTTAAAGCCTTTAGATTCTAATGTATTCCTCCAGTGTTCTAATTTCTTATTCACTCCATCTTTTATTTCATCTACTAAGACAATATCATCTGCAAATAGCATATACCATGGTATATCCTCTTGAATATGTCTAGTTAGTTCATCCGTAACTCTTTTGTACGTCCTCCAAATGTCTTTATACTCGTTACTACTCCATCATACATATCCTTAATATTGCCCATATATCTAGCATGCACTCTTTTTTTTTTCTAGAACCAACCAATGAACATTTCTAGGGACTCTATCATATGCTTTTTCTAAATCTACGAATACTATATGAAAATCTTTTTTCTTTTCTCTATATTTTTCCAATAATCGACTTACAAGGAAAATCGCCTCCATGGTTGACCACCCAGGTATGAAACCAAATTGGTTCTCTAATATTGTTGTTTCTCTCCTTAGCCTATTGTCAATTATCCTCTCCCAAAGTTTCATAGTGTGACACATAAGTTTAATTCACCGGTAGTTTGAGCAACTTTGAGTGTCTTCTTTGTTTTTGAAGATTGGCACAAGCGTGCTTCTTCTCCAATCCATTGGCATCCGTTTTGATTTTAAAATTTTATCGAAAAGTTTTGTTAACATAGTCAATCCAATTTCTCTTCAGCATTTCCAAATCTCTAAGGGTATTTCATCTGGGCCACATGTTTTCCCTATTTTCATTCTTTTCAATGTCTCTTTAACTTCTACAATTCTAATATTGTGTGTATAGTTTACATTTCTTTCTTGGTGTGGGTTTTCATCTATTATAGTATCAACTTGGTCATCATTAAATAAACTATCGATATAACTTTTTTATCTCTCTTTAATATCATCCTCGCGCGTTAAAACATTTTGATTTTCGTCCTTAATACATCTTACATGACTTAGGTCTTGTTTCTTTTTATCTCTTAATTTGGCTAGCCCATATACATATATATATATATATATATATATATATATATATATTTCGCCATCTCTATTACCTAACCTTGTATATAGATCTTCCATGAAATTTGTTTTAGCGTAACTAACAACTTTTTTAGCTTGTTTTCTAGCTTCTCTATATTGATTTTACACGTCTTCATCTTGACACTTAGGTATTTTCCTATATATCTCTCCTTTAGTTTTAATTGCTCGATGGACATCCTCGTTCCACCAACATGTTTTCTTCTTTGGTAGTCCTAAGCCTTTAGATATACCTAATACGTTTGATCCCACTCTCCTTATGCAACTACTTATTTCTAGCCACATTGTATTAGCATCTAAGTCAAGATTTCAAACATTTTCCTTTAGTAATTTTTTCTCTAAATTCTACTTGTTTACTATATTTTAGGTTCCACCATTTTATTCTAGGGTCGCTAACTCTTTTATTCATATTATGTCGTCTTGTTAGCTTAATATCAAGTACTACTAACTTATGTTGGGTAGTAAGTGCTTCACCAGGTATTATTTTGCGCCTCTACATATTTTCTATATATTTTTCTTATTAAAAGAAAATCTATTTGACTCTTGTTATGACCACTACTAAAAGTAATTATATGCGACTCCCTCTTCCTAAAACTAGTATTTGCTAAGACAAGATCATATGCTGAAGCAAATTCTAAGATTGATTCTCCCTCTTCATTTCTATTACCGTAACCAAAACCTCTATGAACTCTCTCAAACCCATCGTTACTTGCCCTGACATGCCCATTTAAATCTCCTCCAACAAAAGCATTTTCATCTAATGGTATACTTTGCACAAACCCATCCATATCATCCCAAAACATGCGTTTGATGCTCTCGCTTAATCCTACTTGTGGTGCATGGGCGCTAAGTATGTTGTTTTTTTTGTCTCCAATAATTAATTTAACTAGAATCAATCTATCCCCCATTCTTTTAACCTCTACGACCTTATCCTTATAATCATTATCCACCACAATTCCTACTCCATTGTATTTTCTATCTATACCAGTGTACCACAATTTAAACCCCGTGCAGCCGTGCTTCCTATTTCTCTACTCTTTTCTCCTACCCATTTTGTCTCTTGAATATTGACTCTCCTTCTAATCATGATATCTACTAGTTCTATTGACTTCCCGTAAATGTTTCTATATTCCATGTTCCTAAACTGATTTTTTCTCCCCTTTGTATTTATTTTCCTTTTCTATTTCTATTTTGTCTAAAAGATCTAGTATCTGTATCTATGATTTTGTTTTTGTTTTCATGTTTATTTTAAACTAGCTTCTTTACCCACACCCGTCCTTTGTGTGGGAACCCTTGCTCATTTTTCTTCATACCGAAGCGACGATGTGAAGGGACTAGCTTCTTTACCCATACACGTCCTATGTGTTGGAACCTTTGCTCATTTTTCTTCACACCCAGGCGGCGATGTGAAACACACCCTCGCTCATTTCTCACTACGCCCTTGCTCATTTTTCTTACACCCCTCCTCTCATATGAAAATTCATCATCAAATCAAACCCAAAACAAAGATTTCAAAACCTAACAAAACCATAACCGATCCCCAATCTACCCAAAACAAAAATCTCAAAACCCAACAAAACCAAAATCACCAAACCCGCTTCACCATGGCTGCAGATTCGGTTCACCACTCTCCCGCCTAGATCGACAACCCCGATCCTCAATCTTCTTCAACACATAACCCAAAAACTACCAAACCCGCCAAACCTTCGCAAAGTCGACAATCACTTTCCATTCGCTTTAAGCGACTCCATCAATGTCCTCAACTCTGTCAACCTCTAAACGGTATCCATTCTTTCCCCATCAAAGAACATGAACCACCCCACCAACGTGCCCCTCCCTGGTCCTCACCTTCGACTCCCAATACACCTGCAGCTCCATTATCGTCGTCCACTCCTTCATTGGACCTACTTTACTCCTTTACCTCCCTCGTCCAATCCACCTTCCCCTTGCCGAACCCTTCCTTAGCCACTTTCCATCACCACCTCTCTTCGAACCCTCATATGAGAAGAAAAAAGAGAAAAATAAAAATGAAAAAAGAAAGAAAAGGAAAAGGGGCTCACCAGCACCGTCCAAAGCCACCTAGTCGACGCCGACAGCTCCAAAAAAGGCAGATGCAGAGGTCGACCCTTAAAAGAGGTGAGGCGGCGCTAAGGTTTCTCTCAATGAAGGAGAGAACCGCTTTCTAACCTGATGGAACTATTATCATTGTATTATATACCATGGGTATATATATACATTTGAAATGATATGTGAGAATAATAAGATGACAAGAATAAGAAGGGCAATTGAAGTAGAAACTAACAATAATATGTATGATTAGCATTAAATAATCAAAATTGTTGGGGTATGAAGCAAATTAATTGCAAGCCCAGATTTTAATGGTTATATCTTCCAAGATGAAGATATATATGTTAATAAACATCTATGAATACTAAAAAATTGTTGGGTGTGTGCATGTAAAAGTTTATTTTATTTTTGATTTAAAGAAAATAAATTTTGAGCCCCGAGTAAAATATTCAAAGATAGATTATCAGCATGATATTTTAAAAAGAAGTTATCAATTGCGAGATTGAATTTATCAAGTTGAAGGCTTTAAAATGTTAATGGATTTTAAAATTTTAATTAAAGGAGGATGGGTAAATTGTTTAAAATGAAGCAAATTAAAATGATAACTATTGAGGCTTTATTTGAAAGAAATGAAGCTTTGATTTCTTCGAAAGAAATTCACTAGTCTATAATGAAATCTAACATGTTGGTTGATGATAAAGCAAGCAAAGATGTTATCAAACATATTTTACATGATGAATTTAAAAAAGAAATGCTTGTATCACTTGAAAAAATCCTCAAAGAAATTGGAGCATTGTTAGATTCACATCGGAATCTAAATGATTGCGTGATTTAATAAAATTAGCTACAAAAGTAACATTATGGCTTTCAAAGAGCATGAAGTATATTTTGTATTAGATGTAATTATCTATGCATCACATGTCACGGCCAAAATATCCGAGTTTAATTCGTTAATCAGGACAAAATGACTCATGAAATGGGAGCCGCAGTGAGATACGTGTCACTACCGAGTCACGATTGCCGAGGTAAATGTTATATTTGTGTGTTGTTTGCCTAGTGTACTATATATGTGCAAACTATTAAGTTATTTCTACGGGTATGCAGATACCGAGACGAGCGGAGATGCGCCTCGAGTTGCGTGTCAACGTGGGCCCGAAGTAGCAGCTCGTGGGGTAAGTTTTATAAATTGACTTAATTTGTGTATTAAACATGAGATATTGGTGCTTTGATATGGTCAAATTAAATGTAACTATTCATGTGCCTATAGGTTAAGAACTTAAAACAAGGTCACTTGATGTGTCTCGAGACACACATCACCATGGTTCAACACAAGTGGTGTTAAGTTTAGTGTCAACCAAGCATGGACTAGTGGGACAAGTGGTGTGAGCAATACCATATGATGTTCCTCAAGATATGAGTGTGGTTGGAGATGTGTGGCTCACAAACATACCAATCCAAATGGTATATATAGAAAGTCAATTAACCCATTAGTCAATCTTATCTCCTTTTCACTCTCAACGAAAAAAAAAACGAAACAGAGAAGAAGAAGAAGAAGAAGAAATCGGGGAGAGGAAGAAGGAGAGAGAGAGAGAGAGACCGAGAGCTCAAAGAAAAAGTGGAATGCAAGGTGAGTTGATTGTCCTTGTTGTTGTGTGGTTTGTTGTTGTTTGTGTTGGTCGATCATGGTGAGATGGCTCGGCTTCTTTGAGGAAGGAGATTACCATGAGGTCATCTCCCTCCCAAGGGTGGTTTGGGGTTGGGGCCGAACCCAACCCTAGCGAAGTCGAATAAAAAAAATATAGAGCATGAAGTGCTCTGTATGTCGAGAGGAGGAAGAAGATGACCCTGAATCATGTCGGTTCGGCTCGGGTGAGCCGAACCCTGTTCGGCCCGATTCAAGCCCAAAGAAAAGAAAAAAAAAGAGAAGTTGGGTTGGGTGAACCGGGCCGGTTCGAAACCGGTTCAGCCCGGTTCAACCCAAACCCATAGAAAGGAAAAAAAATGAGGAAAATAGGGAAGAAATTCAGAAAAATTAGTAAAAACTCCAAAAAATTATATTTCGAAAAAATAAATAAAAATTGATAAATTTCTAAGAAAAAAAAATATTTAAAATTTGGGACGAGACTTTTACGATTTTTACTTCGAAAAAAGTGAAATTGGCAAATTGGTCTCGAATTCGATTTCGACCAATTTAGGAACTTTAAATAATTACTCTTGAACCAAAATTGATAAATTGTCAAATGTTAGGGCCTTAAAGGAGCCATTACAGCGTGTTGGGTGCATACAGTAATGCGACGAGAAGCCGGATAGCTTAGGAATTGTTGTGGTATGTAAGTAAACTAAGTGAGACATTTATTTACATTTCATTCCATTTATTTATTCATTCTCAGCTAGTCGGACTAAATTTACCTTTGAAATACATATGATATGACTTGTTTATTTCTCATTTTATGACGTTGTTCATAGCATACTCTGTTACTATCATTGATTCCCATTCATATACTTTGTCATGTTGTTTGTTATGTTTGGAAGTCAGTGATATAACATGCTATTTGGTTAGTTTGTTTATTTTGACTCTAATCCTTTGTGCATTAGTATGCAGTTATATCTCTTGGATTCTATTACCGAGTCATTAGTGAAAGAGAAAGTGGTTCTTGTGGTTAGGGTCATTCGATGATAGAAATTCAGCTTTCATACGGGGTCACTAGACTTTTCGGGATGTTACGGAATTTCTCCACTACCTTGCATGACACACGGGGTAATGTGCCTCGAATAGGGTAACCGGACCTCGGGGTCTGGTGCAAGAATAACTTGGGTGAGCATGACGAGTTTTAAAACTCGGGTATGTTAGCAAGTATACATTCCGGTGACGACTAATTCACTTAGAATAGAAAATTCATAATCGTAAGTACGACCTTTTGCAATTATGATATAGAGTTTAATTTGTAATGAAATGATATAGAGCAAAGCTCAAATTGTAGCGGAAAGGCTGATGTGACGTAGTTCACGACCGACCGACCCTAATCCATTACTACTTAGCCTTGAGTTAGTTTCATATTTGGTTAACTCAAGTATCTTTATGCATGATGTTTTTTTTAGCTTAGTTGCTATTTAAATTATGTCATTTGATACTTATTGCCTGTTTGGGAATGTGGATCAATGTCTCTCAGTATTACTTAAATAATTTCATGTACTCACCGTCTAGTTTGTGATGGTAGGTGCAAATCAACCGAGTAGCAAACCAGGCAAGGAGAAGATTGGTGACTACCTATGAGCCAGTGAGGGACTGCTACGCCACATTTTTGTACGTTTTGCATTCTTTCGTAATACATTTTATATGTACATGATATTTTTCCTTTTGGGTTGAGTGATAGGAATATATGACAAGACACATGTGGTATATATTGTCATTTTTGTTTTATACATGCGTGTGATCTTTATTTCATGGTTTTTCCATAATAGGTTGGGCCTTATGTTATAATTTCCACCAGTAACGAAATAAGACTTCCGCTTAATAACTTGTTATATAGAAAATTTAAATTAACTATGATATGTAAGGTATTTGAACTATCTAGTGAACTATAGGTGGTATCGTGTTTTTAATATGGAATAATTGGTAGGATTTTAGGTGTTTAAATAAGGCTGACTAGTTCCTTGTTAGGTCATATATGGGAGATTATGGCATAATTAGGGATTAGGCCGTGCAGTGCCCTTATTTAGAGAAGGGGTCGTCACAGTTGATATCAGAGCTAGAGTTAGAGAATTATATGGCTTAAGGCAATATTGTGTTAGTATCAGAGCCTAGGTTTAGAAACCTAGATGGTTTAAGGCAATATGATACCAACACAGTTGGTATCAGAGCCATGGTTTTGAGAAGTCGTGGCTTACCGCCGAAGCTTGATACACTTTCGATTGTAGAATCACCTGTTTCTACAATATGATACCACAACAACAGCACGAACTAAAAGATTTAAGAAATGTAGAAGCTAGATAATCTTAGTTAGGGGTGGAAAACCATATGATATATCATTGCCAAGAAACTATTAGTTGGGAAGTGAGTTGGGGATTTGATATATTTATATACATGTTAATTTTGTTATATGTATATATGCGTTATCAACATAGTAGCTGATTCGCATTCGTTATCTAGTTGCAGTCAGAGATGACGGATTCACGCGATAGCGGTGATGCTGATGCGAGCGGCAGTCGGCCTTCTATACGTCAGCGGAGGACTTTCAGAGGCTTTCTAATCGTGTAGCTGCTCAGGGTCAGCAGTTGGCGGAGTTCATTGCATTGATAACTTCCTAATTTGCTCCACCAGCACCGTAATGTCGGTCGTACCTGCTTAGACATCAGGTCCTATTGCGACTACTACTTCCACAGTACCGACCGTAATGTCGGTCGTACCTGCGACACCAATGATAGCAATAGAGATAGTGTCTACACCATCTTCCACACCTCCATCATCCAGTTCGACAGCAGTGGTTCAGTTTATGAATGACTTCATCAGACTGAAACCACATTCAATAATTTCGTCCATGACTGGTAAAAAAAAAAATCTCGTCCCAAATTTTCCTTACAAGCTCCTTACATCCTTCCACCCGTAACCACGCATTTTCAAATCAGGGAAGCATGACCCCATTTTCCTATCCATTCGATTTTTTTTATAAATTGGAGGCAATACTCCTTTTACACTGTTTTCATCTAGAATAGAACACGAAAATCATCTCTTCTTCTCTCAAATCTTGATGAGGAAGAGAGTGATCAATTATATTTATATGTAAAAATTATGTTACAACCGTAATGTACATGTTTGATTACATTGGACACAACTCTAACAAACTTAACAACCATAACAGCTTTAACTAACTTTCCCTCCTATACATACATGTCAATGGTTTATGCTAACATCCCCCTCAAACGAAGGGGGAGTAACACTACACCAAGTTTGTTTCTCAAGTAGCAAAACCTTGAAGATGATAGAGCCTTGGTAAAACAATCAGCTACTTGATCATGAGAAGGAACATAATGAACAGCTAACAATCCTTTTAAAACTTGATCGCGAATGTAATGAACATCAATCTCAACGTGTTTTGTTCTTGAATGAAAAATTGGATTCCTGACCAATGAAGTTGCACTCATATTGTCACACCAAACCACTGGAGTTTGTTGAAGAGGAAGGTGAAGTTCCAAGAGTAGAGACTTAATCCCAGTGATCTCAGATGCAACATGAGCAAGAGCTCTATACTCTGACTCTGTACTAGACCTTGCCACTACACTTTGATTTTTAGACTGCCATGACACTAGATTGCATCCAAAATAGACAGCATAACCAGCAATTGATTTACGATCTTCAATGGAAGATGCCCAATCAGCATCTGAATAACCAATAAGCATAAATGAAGAACCTGGTTTAAAACACAAACCACACTGAATAGTCCCTTTCAAGTACCTTAAGACTCTTTTTAATGCTTAACAATGTGAGGTGGAAGGAGATTGTTGATATTGACTGAGCTTGTTGACAATGTAAGCTATATCAGGTCGAGTATTAACGACATATTGAAGACCTCCTAATATGCTTCGATAAAGAGAAGGATCAGTGAATAAGGTGACAGAGTCATCAGGCAGCATTTTTGTAACAGCAGGGGTATCAACAGGTTTGGTATTGATCATACCTGCCTTCTTCAGTAACTCAGACACATAGCTTGATTGTGTAAGATAGAGACCAGATTTATCTCTATGAACTTCAAATCCCAGAAACATATTTAAATCACCAATGTCTTTCAAGGAAAATTTTTGATTTAATTGATCAATGAAAGACAGAATCAGATCATTGTTATTGCCAGTGATGATGATATCATCCACATACACTAGAACATATAGAGTAGTGCTTTGTTGACGTAAAATGAACAAAGAGGTATCAGATATTGCATTGTGGAAACCCCAAGATAGTAACTGAGACTTTAACTTGTCAAACCAAGCTCTTGGTGCCTGTCTCAAACCATATAATGCCTTATGAAGATGACAGACCATATTAGGATAATTTGGATTCACAAAACCTTCAGGTTGATTGGTGAATACTTCTTCACTGAGTTGGCCATTCAAAAATGCATTATTGATGTCAATTTGTCTCATATTCCATCCAAGAGTAACAGCAATGGAGAAAATGACTCGTAGAGTAGAGGCTTTAACCACTGGACTGTAAGTTTCTGAGAAATCAATACCAGGGACTTGTTTGAATCCTTTTGCTACCAATCTAGCTTTGTATCTATTCACTGAACCATCTGAATTCTTCTTGATTGTAAATATCCACTTGTTTCCTACTATATTTTGATGAGTAGTAGGTTGAACAAGTGACCAAGTTCCATTCTTAACCAAAGCTTGATACTCATGTTCGATTGCTTCTTTCCAATGAGGAATAGACATAGCATGTTTAACTGATTTAGGAACTTCTTCATCTAAATGCGAAGAAGTAGTAGAAACAAACACCTTCTTCTGAATAATTCCAGCTTTAGCTCTTGTGACCATTGAATGCTTATTGATAGGAACATTATTTGTGGTATGAATTGGAGCATAGGAAATAGCAGTAACATCTGGTGGACTAAGAGTTGAAGGTGATGATTGAGATGATACATCCACAGACTTTGTTGTAGACACAGCTTATGCTTCTGATGAAGAGCATATAGGTAGAGATATTAATGGACCAAGAGAGCAAGTAGCTGAAGGTAATTGCTTAGGAGAAAACATCATCTGATATGGAAACTCATCTTCATTGAAAAGTACATGTCTGGTAACATACATTCTACTAGCAGAATTCATACACTTATAACCCTTATGAATATAGCTATATCCTAAGAATATACACATCTCAGATCTATATTGATATTTATGAGCATTGTATAGTCTTGTATATGGATAGCAAGTACATCCAAACACCTTCAAAATCATGTAATCAGGAGGGACATGATAAAGTAACTGATATGGAGAAGATCCTTGCAATACTCTTGTAGGTAATCTATTGACCAAAAAGTAGCGGCTTCACAAGCATCATACCAAAATTTATAAGGCAAACCAGCTTGAGCAAGTAGAGTTAAACTTGTTTCAACTATATGTCTATGTTTTCTTTCAACTCTACCATTCTGTTCATGTGTATAGGGGCATGGATGTTGAAAGAAAATACCTTGTTCTTCCAAAAACAATCTGAAACTGCGAAATTCACCACCCCAATCAGATTGTAAACATTTAATCTTTGCATTAAACCGATTCTCAACTCGGATTTGAACACTTTGAAAGCTTGAAGTGTGCATCTCGATTTATTCTTTAAAGGAAAAATCCATGTAAATCTTGACCAATCATCAACAAATACAATTTAGTAATTGAAACCATCATGAGAAGTAACTGGAGAAGGACCCCAAACATCTGAATGAATGAGATCTAGTACATGTTTACATCTTGAACTTGACTTTGAGAATGGTAAAGCATGATGCTTTCCCAATGGACAAACATGACAAAACTCAGTAGATAAGCATGGTAGATGAAGATTAGATCGCATCACTTGTTGTAAAGTTTGAACAGGGGGATGTCCTAGCCGAAAATGCCATAGAGAAAACAATGATTTTCTGGATGCCCAAGAAGCTTGTGTAGAATTTGACCGTGTTTCTTTGTGACAAACTTGGAGAACCGGCAAAGCTGGTAAAGTCCATCTCGAAGAACTCCCTTAAGTAAGATCTCCTTAGTTGAAGAATCCTTCACCAAATAATCCTTATTAGTGAACTCAATAACAACATTGTTGTCCTTAACCAGTTGAGATATACTAATAAGATTATTCCTTATGTTTGGTACACATAAAGTATTTGAAAACTTTAGTCTATGATCAGCAGATGTAACTTTTGCATTGCCTATATACTTAATAGGAATAGAATTACCATTGCCAACTATCAAAGAATCATTACCTTGATAAGGTGAAATATGATTCATTTGAGAAGTATCATTAGTAACATGAGCTGTGGCACCACTATCTGCATACCAGGAAGTATCATTGGCAGAATTCGATGCTTCAAAACCAAAACCAAAACCTGAACCAGATGAATTATCACCTAAACCAGAACCAGAACTCTGTGTTCCCAGAAAATGTGCACTTGGTTGTACTCCATGAAACTGGCCTCCTCCTCTAAATTTATGATTTCCCCGATAACCATCGAATCGATTTCCATTTGAATTACTAACTTGTGTACCCATGTAATTCATATCTCGCCTGTAATAGCGAGAATGCGCAAAGAATGTCCAACCTTATTGCATATTTGACATGTTGGCCTACTATTGTTTGGAAATCGAAAGCCTCCTCTTCCTCTAAATCGACCACCACGACCTCTATTGTTGTTATTGAAATTCATTCCGCTATTTCCTCCTTGTCTCTGAGAATTATTATTCCAACCATTGTTTGATCCTCCTTGTTTCGTTTCAAATTGAATTCACTTGGTTTGATCCTTGAAGAGTCATAAAATTTATTCCGAAATCATTTGTAACTCGACCAAGTTTGGCTTCAAAACTGAGTAAACATGACTATAATTCACCCATTTCGGATCTCCTTGTCTTTCTAATACAGCTTGTAATTGGGAGATACTCTCCATCTAAACCGAAAGTATACAAGATATGAGCTCTGCAACTGAGAATTATTCTCTAGCAGTAGCTATGTTATCAGCATATTCTTTCATTTTTCTAAGGTAATCACTCATCTTGGTAGATCCTTTTCTTGTAGTTCTGATTGCAGTTCTGTTGAACTAAATCTGTGCTCGATTGTGTGCACCACAAAATTCTTCAATGGATTTCCACAGTTCATTAGCTGTGTAGGTTTTTCCATCCTTTGAAACCACTGCTGTTGCAATTTGAGGTTCCAATGTACACAAAAGCCAGGCATATAACATTCTATCACGAGAATGCCAAACTTGATATTCAAGATTTGGTTCTCCTTGATCATTCAACAGTGAAGGAACTTCAATTGTTCCAAACAAGATTCCATCTAACCTACATCCTTCTATTGCAGGTACAATGATGGATTTCCACAACAAAAAATTGTTATCATTCAACTTGATCGATACAATTTGGTTAAGAGAATTACCGAATGGTGTAATCATTGTTTGATGATTTGCAGAGGAGCTAGAAACATTTGGAGAAGAAAGACTTGAAGCATCCATGGTGATGTCTGAATCTCCCGAGAATCACTAAGAACCACAGTGGTGATGATGATTCCTTAAGAACCACAGATCACTATTAATGGTGAACCGAGCTTTGATACCATGTTTTCATCTAGAATAGAACATGAAAATCATCTCTTCTTCTCTCAAATCTTGATGAGGAAGAGAGTGATCAATTGTATTTATATGTAAAAATTATGTTACAACCGTAATGTACATGTTTGATTACATTGGACACAACTCTAACAAACTTATCAACCATAACAGCTTTAACTAACTTCTAACAGCTTTAACTAACTTTCCCTCCTATACATACATGTCAATGGTTTATGCTAACATACACCAACCAAGTTTCGAACCTATGTCATTTCCCTTCTACAACCCATACCAAACCATTGGGCCACCCCAATGGTTGGTCTATCTATTCAATTGAGTCCCAATACCACAACAAAAACAGAATGAGTTGCGGTTCTCATCGCCGACAAAAACAAAATGTATAGTGTTGCATGTTGTACTTGTAATGTTGTCGCGTCCTAATTAATGTTCAACTTTATTATAATTAATTAACATAAAAAACTGTATTATAATTAATTAACTTTTCTTTTTTGATAATTAAGAAACTAAGTCATTAACCCCTTATAATTACACATGGGGATATCGATCGGATATACAAGTTCACAATAATATCCAATTATAAATGGTAGAGTTTGTGTTTAGATTAAATTTATTCGTGAAAGATGTGTTTAGATTAAATAGTATAAGAGATTAGGTAACTACGCATCATATATACAATATGCTACATATGTCATTAGTGATCTCAAGGCCAAATTGTTTCTCGTGGGTTGTCATCGAGGATATGGCATTGTTAATCTTGATCATCCAATTGATCGATTATATATGAAACCACATTAATTATAATCCTTCATTCTTACTAATAAGATCTCGTTATAAAACCAATATGAAGAAACCAAAGATTTAATTAGGAATCCAAAACATCAAATAGCTTAGTAGACACATAATTAATTAAATAGCCAAAATGGGAACAATACATAAACTCGATCGCGTGCATATAGATACATGTGGTTGATCTTTATATGATGATCCGCATATACATATATATGCAAACATTTTATTACATATTTCCTCTCAATTCACACAAGTGACGCTTGCAACAAATCAACAACTTAATTAATTAACCAGTACAAGACCTGGACAAATTAAAATAAATAAATAATAGATGATCTTGAAAAGAAGAACACACAAATTAAATGTGTAGTTGAACTAAAACCAGTTCAAGGGGTTGAGATTCTTCTTAGCAAATTCCCAAGTCGCATTGGCTGCAGATTTAACGCCATCCCAAGCCTTGTTAGCGAGATTTTTGGTACCCTGTCAAGCGTTACTGGCTACATCTGATAAGTCTCTATATAGCCTATTCTCAGTTAAAAATGACAACTTACGCCCGTGCCCGTGGCCTTGTTTATAATAATGCTCGCCAATGCCAACATGGTTAATTTTGTCCTCTGCAACACACGTAGTAACCAAACAATTAGTATTAACCATTAATTTAATTAATTCAGCTAGCTCTCATTATGGAATTATTGAACCTGAGTACATAGGGAAGGGTCTTAAAGATTAAAAAAAAAAAAAAAATTGAATGTGTCCACATAATTAAGAAGCAATCAATTATGGTTAATCCAAAACTTTATTGAGCTTATATATATTTAGCAAACTATTGGTTATATATAACTTGTTACAACTTACTAGTTCTGATTACTGCTAGGACATGCTTCGAGGTTCGAGCTTCGGCAAAGTTATTTTCGAGAAGGAATGCTGCAATCAACAGACCTAGAATCAGAAATGTTGGTGTCTTCATGTAAGCCATGAATGAAAGTGCGTATTGAACAATATATAGTGTAGTGTTAGATATACAGATCACAAGCTAATCGAAAGAGAGAAGAATGTGATGAGAAACACAAGTGCTAGTTACCTCTATTTATAGTGGAGTTCATCTATGATTATTGACAATGAAGTTGGTTATCGAAATATAAAATTATTGACAAAGAATGAAGTTAAGATCTCCAAATATCTTTGAGAGAAATTAAAAACAAATATAACTAATCAACCGATGCATTAAATTATTATAGTTCGCTTACAGGCTTGATGAGTTGAGCTGTTCAAGTATCGATTTTAAAGCTCACAACTATACATGGCGCGCACGAACTTATTAGTTATTATTACTTCTTCTTTTTTTTTTTTTTGGATGCATGTTTTTTTTTTTGGATGCATGAGAAACTGACATATAATTAATCTCTTCTGAAAAATTATGAGGCCCGCTATGGGCACCCCACCATTTCATGAAGGCACCCATTATTTTTCTCATTTCCCAATCTAAAATGTAAAAGACTATTTTGCCCCTTCATATATACACACCCAAACCCCATAAACCATTTGCAACTCAAAACCGGGGCACCCCACCACCTTGAGGAAGAAGTGAACCATAAAGCCACAATTGTGTTTGTCGAGCGTTTATCGATTCTTGCGACTTGACATCATCCGACAACGAGGTAACAATGTTTGACAACCGTACCATGCTTCGATGGAATTGTAAATTTGATTAAAACTGTGAAATTGATGATTTGTTTGTCAACGCAGGGTTTGGTAAATTCGACCAATCCAAAGTTGTTTGCACTATAAAATGGAAGATTGTACTCCTATGGTGCAAGATGAGGTTGAAGTTGAGGTAATATTTGAAATTTACTGTGTTTTTTATGCGGTGCATCAATCTTTCTGTCGATGTGCGCGATTGATTCGGTCACGCAGAACCGAGATCTAGAGAAACGTATCAGGCAGAAAGGTCTGAGATGTCTACGTAGATCACGTAATGGAGTGAGCGATAGATAGTGGTAGTATCGGTATGGGACGACCGAGACTATGAAGGAGTTCTCGGTTGTACATGAACGAAACTCTGATTATAGTTTCGGACCTGTACAATCGAAACCTTGTGTTTTGGGGCTTTTTCGGTGATTGTGCTGTACATTTTGGTTGATTATAATGTTACACTGTTTGTATTGCAGGTAATGCCGATTTCTACCTTATTTCCAGAGTATAAGGATACCTTTACACCTTGTAGGCCATTCCCCTCTAGAGAAGTGGCTATTTCATGGCTTCAAATGATAGGCTGGGAGAACATGTTTGTTCTAGTGACGAAGCACTCTGATGTCGGGGGCATTAAGCGCAGGGGAAGGGTGAAACTTGCGTGTGAGAGGTCCGGAACATATAGGGGAATGTCTCAAAGAGTTCGCAAGGGGAAAGCGACAAAAATTTCTTTGAAACCAATAAATGAAGAAGAAGAGGAAAAGGGGAGGACTCAAACGGGTACGAAGAAATGTGGATGCCCTTTCCTTATAAACATAAAGGAAAATGCTGACTCCTTGCGGTATGTCACTGTCATATGTGGGAGGCACAATCACGACCCCGCGAACAACTTGGACGGCCACTCATTTGTCGAAAGATTGGATAAGGGGGAGCAGGAGGTTGTGGTGCAGATGATAAAGGGGAATGTGAAGCCAAGAGACATCCTAAATACGTTGAAGCAAAGAGATGTTAGAAACGTATCGACAATGCGGGCAATATATAATGCAAGACAAAAAGTTCGAATTGAGGATGCGGGTGGGAGGACTCAAATGCAACAAATGTTGCACATTTGAGAGAATAATAAGTGGATGTCGTGGCATAGGAAGCATCCCGATACGAATGTTGTCACCGATTTATTTTGGTCACATCCCGATTCAATAAAGTTGCTAAGGTGTTTCTCATTGGTAATTTTGATGGATTGCACATACAAAACAAATAGGTACTGAATGCCTTTGTTGGAGATTGTTAGCATCACTTCTACGCATTTGACGTTCTCCGTTGGGTTTGCATTCATATCATCATAGAGTCATGTGAATTATGTTTGGGCACTTGAGAACTTGAGATCCATATTGGATGGGTGGCCTAAACCTGACGTGTTTGTTACCGATAGGGACTTAGCCCTTATTAGTGCCATTGAATAAGTATTTTCGTCATCGTCTCACCTCCTTTGCACTTGGCGCATCAACAAAGTAGTATTGGCCAAGACTAAGAAGATGTTTGAGGAGAACGATGGTTTTGCTCGTTTCATTGATAGGTGGACGAGCGTGATGTATGCCAACTCGGATGCCTTATTCGAAGTTAGGATGAATGACTTGCGTTGTGAGTTTGGGAATGTCAAGGGTCTTACTGATTACTTGGACAACACATGGGTAAAGAACTACAAGGAGAAATTTGTACCCGCATGGACAAATCGAATTACACACTTTGGGGAAACAACAACGCAGAGGGTTGAGTCTGCGCATTCCACTCTGAAGCTACACCTTGGCAACAGTCATGCCAATTTTGAGACTTTGTGGAATGTGGTTGATGGCATCCTTAGAATCCAACACAACAACATCAAGGCATCGTTTGAGCTAAGTTTGAATGTGGTCCAACATGAATACATTGATGAGTTATATCGACGATTGCGTGGTTATGTCTCTCAACGGGTGCTTAAGTTAATTAGAGATGAATTGACACGTGGAAAGCATGTTGGTCACGACTCCACTCGTTGTAATTGCGAGATACGTACGACACATGGCCTTCCTTGTGCACACGAGGTAAACCATCATAAATTTGATGGGTCGCCCATCCCTCTCGAGGACATTCATGTTTACTGGCGAAAGTTGAGTATGATACCTGAGAATCCTGTGGATCGGTCTGGATACAACGTACACGATGAGATTGAACGGGTGTTGCAAAAGTTTCATGCTTGCACTGATGAGGACGATCGCCTCAGGATTATTCAGCAGCTCAGGGAGATTAGTCGACCTTCGTATACACTGGGTGTTGTGCCACCAGCGAAAATAAAGACAAAGGGAAGGACACCGGAGTCTTCAATCGGAGGTAAGGCAGGATCGAAGAGAAAACACGATAATGACGTTTCTTCCACGACTAGATTGCTGAGCAGATTTGAGTACGTGCTTTCCACAGATGAGGCCTATAGTTCGAGAAAGAAGAAAAGCAAAGTTGTTCCTAAAATGCGCCGAGCCAGTCGACGCACGCAAAGTGCATCTAACATGGCTTATGCTCATTGCATAGAACCAGAATGGTTGGCATATGTTGAGAGCATTATCGATGTGCTAGCCGATGGAAATTGCGGATATCGGTGTGTTGCCTCTGGGCTAGGACTTGTCGATGTAGACGGTTGGAGGATTGTTCATAGAAGGTTGTATGATGAGATTATCAGGTATGAAAACCTTTGGCGGGAAGTGCTTGGAACGAGTTACGAGACTGTCAAGATTGCTGTGCATTGTCCAGATAATCAAGTTGGTGCATCTTTCAAATAATGGTTGACACTTCCAGACATGGGATTGTTAGTATCAACGGCATTCAATGTCATTCTTGTAAACCTCTCGCATGGGAGTGCCTCGACATTTCTACCTCTACGTAGTGCTCCACCGTTGTCGTTGCACATCAGACTTATCATTGCCATGATAAATGACAGGAATATCCATTGGGTTAGGGTAAGTTCAATGATCAGTTGTGAATTGTTTTGTTTCCCCACTAATCAGGTTTGTGACAATATCTTCTATGTTCTACTGTTTACTTTGATAGGTAAACTTGCGTGTGAATACACCGCTGCCATCCTTATATCCATCGTGGGACCGGTATGTTGAGGAGTGCACCAAAGGTTGGCGAGATGAATTCATAATTCGAGATATCGCGCCCCTTCCAACTGTTGATGAAGGCACCGTATCCGTGGTAGATTTAGGGTCACCGTAGTATAAAACTTGTACATAGCTACGACGTTGTTGTACATTTTGTTTACTGTAAAAAAAAATTGAATGTTATATTGATATATAATGATTAAAGTTTTTATGAAAATTATCGTCTCGGCAGACCAAGACCGTGACCCACAACATAGTCTCGATCGTAGTCAACCGAGAACTAACGTGAATCATCGGCAACGCATTGCTGAAAGTAATGTTTGTCGACGTCGTCCCGTAACGCCTCGTCCACTTGTGCACGACAATACGCAGGGATTATCGGACATGACGAACCGAAAGTTAACTTCCGATCTCGTTACCTTCACACCGAGAGCATTTGGTCGCCATGTTCATACAACTGCACAGGAATAGCTCGTCGACCAGTGCCCGAACGTATTGGAATAATATCGGTTGCGACTAACCGAGAGTCTCACATAATTTTCGTCCATAAATGACTGACACATTGGATAATATAGGATCAATGGACGTTCTCGGCCGGACCACACCGAGAATCCAGCGTTTGTTTCGGTTGGTTGAAATCAAGAATTCCAAAGTGGTGTCGGACCTGAATAACCGAGACGCCATCTGTACCAAAAAAACGCTATGTTAACTAACCCAAAATCAGCAAGATACTAGCCAACATCCTGAATATCAACTATACCAAATGTAAAACATCAAGTAACATTCATGAATAAGTCCAAACTATGACAAATGTACAACATCAAGTAACAGTTTGGGAATAAGTCCAAACTATAACAAATGTGCAACATCAAATAACAGTTTGGGAATAAGTCCAAACTATAACAAATGTGCAACATCAAATAACATTCAAGAATAAGTCCAAACTGTCATCCAACATTCAACAAAGTATTCAAACTGTCATAAAACATTCATCAAACAATAAAACATCCAAGTTCCCGAAAAAAATCCAAACTTTCATAAATGTGGGCCTAGTTCCTCGAACAATAAAATATCAAAGTTCCCTCAAACAATCATTGCTTTGGCTTCTTCAAATTCTTCCTTTGGTACTCCTTGCCAAGCATTCTCTTCGGAGGGCGAGCATCGACCGTGGCGGGGGGAGCATTAGCCGGGGTGGAGTGTTTAGAAGTGCTACCATGTTGGGACTGCCTAGGGCCTGGATCGGTAGGGGCGAATGTGGCGGTTGTGCCAGTTGCGGTGGCCGGAGTGGTAGTAGTGGTGGTGGAGGGACCTAAACGCCTTCCCGAAAGGAAATTGACGATATCACTCACCATTTTCCTCGCAGACTCAAGCGTACACAACTCTGGCGGCAGGTCCATCCATCGTAATGTCGCGTCCAACGCACGCCTATTACGCTGATGAAAATAATCGGGTTAATATTAATGTGAAACATATCGGGATGAAAACAAATGGCATGTGGGCATGCATAATACATATAACACTTTCAATACCTACAGTAGCTCGTTGTCTGCGATGGTTGTGGCGACCATGTCAAAGTCCTCAAAGCTCGGATTGGTGATCATAGGATGAGACACTTTGAGGAACCAAGGTAGGTAGTCTGGTGTAGCCAAAAACTCGAACTCTGCCTTGTCACCAAGAACTTCGGGAGCCAATAAATGGTTCATCCATCACTCCCAATTGTCTTACTGGAACCCATATTTGACCGAGTATTTGTTCGCAGATGGGCCTTGATGTGATTCCAAAGGTCGGTACGGAGGATCTAGTATAGATTGCACGTGGCCAAACTGTCTCAGAATCCTCTCCGGATGGTAGGGCTCCACCACATCCATGTACTTAAAAATCCCACTGTAAAAGGCCATCGCGTGCACAACTCCATTTTCCCTGAAATTCACATATGGGTCCCAAATGACCTAATCAAAATGCAACAGCCATTGTTAGTAACCAAAAAAAAAAAAACAAAAGCATCATTCAAAACCTATTTGGATAACCATCTCACCTCACTTGGGCGCAACTTATCCAACGTTCTCTTAATGGACCCGAGCTTGTCAACATTCATCACGGTCTCATGCTTTTGAATCCATCTGCAGACACGAGGTTGCACGTAGTCCATGTATTTTGCATTGGGTGTGGCGAGACCAAGTTTGAAATGGTCATACACCCATCCCTGCAAATACATACAACGTTAGTTAGTCTGCAAATGCAAATATTAGTAATAATTATACCAAATACAATATAAGTCTATTTTATAACAAACCTCAAGCAATGTGAGGTAGCCAGCAATCTGATAAGTTTCCGTCATGTTCCCCGCCGCTGATGAGTCACTGCTACTAGACTCTGATGCATGACCCTCCTCTTCCCCTCGGGCAACAACAAGATCTTTTGGTCGCCTTCTGTCGATGTCGGAACCCTCATCGTGCAATTCTAACCTTGCACAATTTCCATCTATATTAGCCTTTCCCTTAACATCTACGTTCTCCTTCTCTTTCTCTTTCCGGTAAGATGCTGTCGGGGGTCTCCGGCCGCCTCGCCCCCGGTTAGCCCTCGACACCTCAACACCAACCTCCTCCCTTGTCACCGGTGCTTTCGAACGAGCCATACCTGAAAACACTACAACATTTAAGCCCCTGGAACAGAACCAAAAAAAAAAATTTACTAAAAAAAATATTCAAATTCATCCATTTTTGTTGTCTCGGTCATGCAGGTTCGTGAAATACGCCATACTTTCGTTCACACCTGACCGAAAATGGATCAACGGTCTCGGCAATGTACAACCGAGAGCAATACAACGTTCTCGGCTGTGCATCACCGACATAGCATAACCTATTCAATTATCCTTACTCTCGTGATGTGTAGACCGCGTTGACTCTAACCCTCTCGGCATTGTACAACCGAGAGAGAGATAGTACATTCTCGGTTGTACACCACCGACACAACATTAACTAACACTAAAGATAACACAATTAATTTCGGCCACTAGTAACCGAGACTCGGTGAACTCTTCCGGCCTGCCTTGCCAAGAACGACAAGTTCCCAAATATTTACCATCTGTCTCGGCCATGCTTGGCCGAGACAGTAACAACACTCTCTGGCCTGTGTGGCCGAGTACAATGAATTCCGAATAATGGAACCATTCAATAAACCGCCACACAAACATTACAACTACTCTACCAAATGTAACTTAATTAGACTATCAACGTACCTTCAACCGATCGATTTCGCGCCAAAGGTGTGTGTACGACGAACTTCAACCGAGCCTTAATTTGGAGACAAAATTGCCTAACACCCCGAGCCTTCAAACTGGAAAAACCTCCCGCAATGGAGGAGAAACACGGAGACGAACGAACACAAATGATTTTCTGGAATCCTCGCAATGGCCGATCCTCTACGATTTCGTGGTTGCTCAAGGAGTTCGGTAGTGGAGGTGGTGGGGGTGGTGGGGTGCTTCTGTTTTGAACGAGGGGTATTTTGGGAGTTTCGGGTCTAAATTCTGGGTGCCCTGGGTAAAATGCTTAGTGCCCTCAACAACGGGGTGCCTTCATGAAATGGTAGGGTGCCCTTAGCGGCCCTCAAAATTATATATGTTATTAGTTGGATGCATGTTTATTTTTTGCACAATAAATTAGGGTTTTTTATTTATTAGATAAGATTGTTAAATTTTTTTGTCAAAGTTGGAGTCATAGTTCGATTTACTTGGATTTATTTTTAGTGTAATAAAAGTTTATGTTGGATCCTATGTTAGTCGATAATAAATTCTATATATAACAAGGTTGATCGTATTTTATTAGGGTGGATTATTTGATGAATAAAATTGGATTTTGAGAAGAGAGATTCTCTTGGTGTGTTTTATTTCTTTAACTTTGTGTATTCGATCACAAGTTAGAAACATATTTCTTCATTTCGGGTATTCGCTGAATCAATGAATTGGTAGAAAAAGTTTTCTTTTTCTTTGTAGCGAGAAATTATTAATTTCCTCACTACATAAGCTGGTATTGGAGTGTCAAGGCCATATAGTCTTATGTAATGCCGCCAAAAAAGACAAGCCTGACGTGAAGACCAAGTAGATGAGGTTCCTCTAATAGATACCACGACACATGTCGATCGAAGGATGGATCGACTAATGACTTTCGTTGAAAATCTAACACTTCAAGTACAATAAACGCATAAGAATCAAGTGCAATAGTTGTAGCCTCAGAGGCAACCACAACAACCTCGTCAACGACGTCAACAATGGTTCGAAGACGAAGAGCCTAACGAGGGGAGCGAGAAGATGAATATTCTAATTTTGACGACGAGTTTGTTGTCGAGAAAGAAGAAGATGAACTTCTTTTTCTTTATGGTGACGGCGAAGTAGATCCGATGTTCTTCGAGGAGGCTATGACAAATTTGACGAGGCGCGAAAGTTCGATGGTGACGGACACGACTTTGTGGAAGACAAGTTTGTCTTTGGAGATGATGGCTTTGTCATCGAGGTGATTTCTCATTATGAAAACCCACATGTGCTTGAAGAGGTAGCTATTGATGATGTTGTTGATAACTTCAAGTCAAAAAATTTGTGGAGACAAAAGTGAAGTTCGCGGCGACCAAACACTTTTGTTCATTAACAAATGACACGAATGATGAGTTACTTATTGACCTCCTTTAAGACTTTCACAGTGGTGTGTTTATTGATAACATGGATTCGGCGGTT
Organism: Stephania yunnanensis; assembly: GCA_039657365.1. Lineage (NCBI taxonomy): Eukaryota > Viridiplantae > Streptophyta > Magnoliopsida > Ranunculales > Menispermaceae > Stephania > Stephania yunnanensis. The sequence continues at coordinate 2,369,709 of CM077586.1, read as the reverse complement.
GAAGTTCTAAATGTTGTTTATCAAAAACAAGTTCCAACAAGTCGTAATGACTACATTCATATTGTATTTAAGCAATAGTTGTAGGATTTAAAAAAGAAAAAAGGACTCTTTGTGTTTGGCACAGTTTCTATTGAGTCACGTTTTCTAGTTGAAGCATTTATAGGCCGTCTTTGCAGGTGACCAAACCACCGCAACCGCCCTTCTCTAATCTTTGCATCAATTGGTGCTACTCCTACTTGTCTATGAATTTCTATATTTCTTATTCTATCTTTACGAGTTTTACCGCACATCAACCTAAGCATCCTCATTTTTGTTACGTTCATTTTATGTAATTGTTGTTGTTTTACCGCCAAACACTCACTTCCATAGAGCATAGTTGGCCTAATTGCGGTCCTATAAAATTTTCCTTTTAACTTAGTAGGAACATTTCGATCACAAACCACCCCTGTTGCACTCCATCATTTCTTCCATCCAGCTTGAATTCTATGTGTGACATCATTCTCAATGTTATCATCATTTTGTATGACCGATCCTAGGTATCTAAAGTGGTTCACCTATGGAACTTCTACTTCCCCTAATTTTACCACTCCATCATCTCGATGTCTAGTGTTTCTAAACTTACAGTGCATGTATTCGGTTTTTGTCCTACTCAACTTAAAGCCTTTAGATTCTAATGTATTCCTCCAGTGTTCTAATTTCTTATTCACTCCATCTTTTATTTCATCTACTAAGACAATATCATCTGCAAATAGCATATACCATGGTATATCCTCTTGAATATGTCTAGTTAGTTCATCCGTAACTAAAGTAAATAGATATGGGTTTAAAGCCGATCCTTGATATAGTCATATCGTAATGGAAAATTCTTTTGTACGTCCTCCAAATGTCTTTATACTCGTTACTACTCCATCATACATATCCTTAATATTGTCCATGTATCTAGCATGCACTCTTTTTTTTCTAGAACCAACCAATGAACATTTCTAGGGACTCTATCATATGCTTTTTCTAAATCTACGAATACTATATGAAGATCTTTTTTCTTTTCTCTATATTTTTCTAACAATCGACTTACAAGGAAAATCGACTCCATGGTTGACCACCCAGGTATGAAACCAAATTGGTTCTCTAATATTGTTGTTTCTCTCCTTAGCCTATTGTCAATTATTCTATCCCAAAGTTTCATAGTGTGACACATAAGTTTAATTCACCGGTAGTTTGAACAACTTTGAGTTTCTCCTTTGTTTTTAAAGATTGGCACAAGCGTGCTTCTTCTCCAATCCATTGGCATCCGTTTTGATTTTAAAATTTTATTGAAAAGTTTTGTTAACCTAGTCAATCCAATTTCTCTTCAGCATTTCCAAATCTCTAAGGGTATTTCATCTGGGCCACATGCTTTCCCTATTTTCATTCTTTTCAATGTCTCTTTAACTTCTACAATTCTAATATTATGTGGATAGTTTACATTTCTTTCTTGGTGTAGGTTTTCATCTATTATAGTATCAACTTGGTCATCATTAAATAAACTATCGAAGTGACTTTTTTATCTTTCTTTAATATCATCCTCGCGCGTTAAAACATTTTGATTTTCGTCCTTAATACATCTTACATGACTTAGGTTTTGTTTCTTTTTATCTCTTAATTTGGCTAGCCTATATATATATATATATATATATTTCGCCATCTCTATTACCTAACCTTGTATATAGATCTTCCATGAAATTTGTTTTAGCGTAACTAACAACTTTTTTAGCTTGTTTTCTAACTTCTCTATATTGATTTTACACGTCTTCATCTTGACACTTAGGTATTTTCCTATACATCTCTCTTTTGGTGTTAATTGCTCGATGGATATCCTCGTTCCACCACCATGTTTTCTTCTTTGGTGGTCCTAAGCCTTTAGATATACCTAATACGTTTGATCTCACTCTCCTTATGCAACTACTTATTTCTAGCTACATTGTATTAGCATCTAAGTTAAGATTCCAAACATTTTCCTTTAGTAGTTTTTCTCTAAATTCTACTTGTTTACTATATTTTAGGTTCCACCATTTTATTCTAGGGTCGCTAACTCTTTTATTCATATTATGTCGTCGTGTTAGCTTAATATCAAGTACTACTAACTTATGTTGGGTAGTAAATGCTTCACCAGGTATTACTTTGCAGTCTCATTTTTCTATATATTTTTCTTATTAAAAGAAAATCTATTTGACTCTTGTTATGACCACTACTAAAAGTAATTATATGCGACTCCCCTCTTCCTAAAACTAGTATTTGCTAAGACGAGATCATATGCTGAAGCAAATCCTAAGATTGATTCTCCCTCTTCATTTCTATTACCGTAACCAAAACCTCTATGAACTCTCTCAAACCCATCGTTACTGCCCCGACATGCCCATTTAAATCTCCTCCAACAAAAGCATTTTCATCTAATGGTATACTTTGCATAAATCCATCCATATCTTCCCAAAACTTGCGTTTGATGCTCTCGCTTAATCCTACTTGTGGTGCATGGGCGCTAAGTATGTTGTTTTTTTTGTCTCCAATAATTAATTTAACTAGAATCAATCTATCCCCCATTCTTTTAACCTCTACAACCTTATCCTTATAATCATTATCCACCACAATTCCTACTCCATTTTATTTTCTATCTATACCAGTGTACCACAATTTAAACCCCGTGCTTCCTATTTATCTACTCTTTTCTCCTACCCATTTTGCCTCTTGAATATTGACTCTCCTTCTAATCATGATATCTACTAGTTATATTGACTTCCCCGTAAATGTTTCTATATTACATGTTCCTAAACGGATTTTTTCTCCCCTTTGTATTTATTTTCCTTTTCTATTTCTATTTTATCTAAAAGATCTAGTATCCGTATCTATGATTTTGTTTTTGTTTTCGTGTTTGTTTTGAACTAACACCCGTCCTTTGTGTGGGAACCCTTGCTCATTTTTCTTCATACTGGGGCGATGATGTAAAGGGACTAGCTTCTTTACCCATACACGTCCTATGTGTGGGAACTTTTGCTCATTTTTCTTCACACCTAGACGGCGATGTGAAACACACCCTTGCTCATTTCTCACTACGCCCTTGCTCATTTTTCTTACACCCCTCCTCTCATATGAAAATTCATCATCAAATCAAACCCAAAACAAAGATTTCAAAACCCAACAAAACCATAACCGATCCCCAATCTACCCAAAACAAAAATCTCAAAACCCAACAAAACCAAAATCACCAAACCCGCTTCATCATGGTCGCAGATTCGGTTCACCACTCTCCCGCCTAGATCGACAACCCTGATCCTCAATCTTTTTCAACACATAACCCAAAAACTACCAAACCCGCCAAACCCTCCGCAAAGTCTGACAATCACTTTCCATTCGCTTTAAGCGACTCCATCAATGTCCTCAACTCTGTCAACCTCTAAACGGTATCCATTCTTTCCCCATCAAAGAACATGAACCACCCCACCAGCGTGCCCCTCCCTGGTCCTCACCTTCGACTCCCAATACACCCGCAGCTCCATTATCGTCATCCACTCCTTCATTGGACCTACTTTACTCCTTTACCTCCCTCGTCCAATCCACCTTCCCCTTGCCAAACCCTTCCTTGGCCACTTTCCATCACCACCTCTCCTCGAACCCTCGGATGAGAAGAAAAAAGAGAAAAATAAAAATGAAAAAAGAAAGAAAAGGAAAATGGGCTCACCAGCACCGTCCAAAACCACCTCGTCGACGCCGACAGCTCCCAAAAAGGGCAGATGCAGAGGTCGACCCTTAAAAGAGGTGAGCCGGCGCTAAGGTTCTCTCAATGAAGGAGGGAAACCTAAGCTTTCTAACGCTTTCTAACCTGATGGAACTATTATCATTGTATTATATACCATGGGTATATATATACATTTGAAATGATATGCGAGAATAATAAGATAACAAGAATAAGAAGGGCAATTGAAGTAGAAACTAACAATAATATGTATGGTTAGTAATACTTTTCAGTTTTGAAAAGGTTGATTACTCAAATATATCATGAATTAAGTCCAAACGACAGATTATTGAGTGAACCTTATTATTTAATTAGTATTAGATAATCAAAATTGTGGGGTATGAAGCAAATTAATTGGAAGCCTAGATTTTGATGGTTATATCTTCCAAGATGAAGATATATATGTTAATAAACATCTATGAATACTAAAAAATTGTTGGGTGTGTGCATGTAAAAGTTTATTTTATTTTTGATTTAAAGAAAATAAATTTTGAGCCCTGAGTAAAATATTCAAATATAGATTATCAGCATGATATTTTAAAAAGAAGTTATCAATTGCGAGAATGAATTTATCAAGTCGAAGGCTTTAAAATGTTAATGGATTTTAAAATTTTAATTAAAGGCGGATGGATAAATTGTTTAAAATGAAGCAAATTAAAATGATAACTTGAGGCTTTATTTGAAAGAAATGAAACTTTGATTTCTTCGAAAAAAATTCACTAGTCTATAATGAAATCTAACATGTTTGTTGATGATAAAGCAAGCAAAGATGTTATCAAACATATTTTACATGATGAATTTAAAAAAGAAATGATTGTATCACTTGAAAAAATCCTCAAAGAAATTGGAGCATTGTTAGATTCACATCGGAATCTAAATGATTGCGTGCTTTAATAAAATTAGCTAGGAAAGTAACATTATGGCTTTCAAAGAGCATGAAGGATATTTTGTATTAGATGTAATTATCTCTGCATCACATGTCACGGCCCAAATAATTAATCAGAGTTTAATTTGTTAATCAGGACCAAATGACTAATGTCATGGGACCCGCTGTGAGATACGTGTCACTACCGAGGCACGGTAGCCGAAGTAAATGTTATATTTGTGTGTTGTTTGCCTAATGTACTATATATGTGCAAACTATTAAGTCATTTCTACGGGTATGCAGATACCGAGACGAGCGGAGACGCGCCTCAAGTTGTGTGCCGACGTGGGCCCGAGGTAGCAGCTCGTGGGGTCAGTTTTATAAATTGACTTAATTTGTGTATTAAACATGAGATATTGGTGGCTTTGATGTGGTCACATTAAATGTAACTATTCATATGCCTATAGGTTAAGAACTTAAAACAAGGTCACTTGATGTGTCTCGAGACACGCATCACCATGGTTCAATACAAGTGGTGTTAAGTTTCGTCTCAACCAAGTATGGACTAGTGGGACAAGTGGTGTGAGCAATACCATATGATGTTCCTCAAGATATGAGTGTGGTTGGAGATGTGTGGCTCACAAACACACCAATCCAAATGGTATATATAGAAAGTCAATTAACCCATTAGTCAATCTTATCTCCTTTTCATTCTCGACGAAAAAAAAAAATGAAACAGAGAATAAGAAGAAGAAGAAGAAGAAGAAGAAGAAGAAGAAGAAGAAGAAATCGGGGAGAGGAAGAAGGAGAGAGAGAAAGAAAGAGAGAGAGAGAGAGAGAGAGAGAGAGAGAGAGAGAGAGAGAGACCGAGAGCTCGAAGAAGAAGTGGAATGCAAAGTGAGTTGATTGTCCTTGTTGTTGTGTGGTTTGTTGCTGTTTGTGTTGGTCGATCATGGTGAGATGGCTCGGCTTCTCTGAGGAAGGAGATGACCATGAGGTCATCTCCCTCCCAAGGGTGGTTTGGGGTTGGGGCCGAACCCAACCCCAGCGAAGTCGAATAAAAAAAATATAGAGCATGAAGTGCTCTGTATGTCGAGATGAGGAAGAAGATGACCGTGAATCGGGCTAGTTCGAAACCGGTTAAGCCCGGTTCAACCTAAACCCATAGAAAGGAAAAAAAAAGAGGAAAATAGGGAAAAATTTTCAGAAAAATTAGGAAAAACTCCAAAAAATTATATTTCGACAAAATAAATAAAAATTGATAGATTTCAAAGAAAAATAAAATATTTGAAATTTCGGACGAGACTTTTACGATTTTTACCTCGAAAAACGTGAAATTGGCAAATCGCTCTCGAATTCGATTTCGACCAATTTAGGAATTTTAAATAATTACTCTTGAATCAAAATTGATAAATTGTCAAATGTTAGGGCCCTAAAGGAGCCATTACAGCGTGTTGGGTGCATACAGTAACGCGACGAGAAGCCGGATAACTTAGGATTGTTGTGGTATGTAAGTAAACTGAGTGAGACATTTATTTACATTTCATTCCATTTATTTATTCATTCTCAGCTAGTCGAACTGAATTTACCTTTGAAATTCATATGATATGACTTGTTTATTTCTCATTTTATGACGTTGTTCATAGCATACTCTGTTACTATCATTAATTCCAATTCATATACTTTGTCATGTTGTTTGTTGTGTTTGGAAGTCAGTGATATAGCATGCTATTTGGTTAGTTTGTTTATTTTGACTCTAATCCTTTGTGCATTAGTATGCAGTCACGTCTATTGGATTCTATTACCGAGTCATTAGTGAAAGAGAAAATGGTTCTTGTGGTTAGGGTCATTTTATGGTAGAAATTCAGCTTTCATACGGGGTCACTAGACTTTCCGGGATGTTAGGGAGTTTCTCCACTACCTTGCATGACACACGGGGTAATGTGCCTCGAACAGGGTAACCGGACCTCGGGGTTTGCTGGTGCAAGAATAACTTGGGTGAGCATGACGAGTTTTAAAACTCGGGTATGTTAGCAAGTATACATTCCGGTGACGACTAATTTACTTAGAATAGAAAATGCATAATCATAAGTACGACCTTTTGCAATTATGATATAGATTTTAATTTGTAATGAAATGATATAGAGCAGAGCTCAAATTGTAGCGGAAAGGCTGATGTGACGTAGTTCACGGCCGACCGACCCTAATCCATTACTACTTAGCCTTGAGTCAGTTTCATATTTGGTTAACTCAAGTATCTCTTTGCATGATGTTTCTTTTAGCTTAGTTGCTATTTAAATTATGTCATTTGATACTTATTGCCTATTTGGGAATGTGGATCAATGTCTCTCAGTATTACTTAAATAATTTCATGTACTCACCGTCTAGTTTGTGATGGTAGGTGCAAATCAACCGAGTAGCAAACCAGGCAAGGAGAAGATTGGTGACTACCTATGAGCCAGTGAGGGACTGCTACGCCACATTTTTGTACGTTTTGCATTCTTTTGTAATACATTTTATATGTACATGATATTTTTCCTTTTGGGTTGAGTGATAGGAATATATGACAAGACACATGTGGTATATATCGTCATTTTTGTTTTATACATGCGTGTAATCTCTATTTCCTGGTTTTTCCACAATAGGTTAGGCCTTATGTTATAATTTCCACCAGTAACGAAATAAGACTTCCGCTGAATAACTTGTTATATAGAAAATTTAAATTAACTGTGATATGTTAGGTATTTGAACTATCTAGTGAACTATAGGTGGTGTCGTGTTTTTAATATGGAATAATTGGTAGGTTTTTAGGTGTTTAAATAAGGCTGACTAGTTCCTTGTTAGGTCATATATGGGAGATTATGGCATAATTAGGGATTAGGCCGGGCAATGCCCTTATTTGGAGAAGGGGTCGTCACAGTTGATATCAGAGCTAGAGTTAGAGAACTATATGGCTTAAGGCAATATTGTGTTGGTATCAGAGCCTAGGTTTAGAGACCTAGATGGTTTATGGCAATATGATACCAACACAGTTGGTATCAGAGCCATGGTTTTGAGAAGTCGTGGCTTACCACCGAAGCTTGATACACTTACGATTGTAGAATCACCAGTTTCTACAATATGATACCACAATAACAGCACGAACTAAAAGATTTAAGAAATGTAGAAGCTAGATAATCTTAGTTAGTGGTGGAAAACCATATGATAAATCATTGCCAAGAAACTATTAGTTGGGAAGTGAGTTGGGGATTTGATATATTTATATACATGTTAATTTTGTTATATGTATATATGCGTTATCAACGTAGTAGCTGATTCGCATTCGTTATCCAGTTGCAGTCAGAGATGACGGATTCACGCGATAGTGGTGATGCCGGTGCGAGCGACAGTCAGCCTTCTATACCGTCAGCGGAGGACTTTCAGAGGCTTTCTAATCGTGTAGCTGCTCAGGGTCAGTAATTGGCGGAGTTCATTGCATTGATGACTTCCCAATTTGCTCCACCAACACAGCCAGCTCAGACATCAGGTCCTATTGCGACTACTACTTCCACAGTACCGACCGTAATGTCGGTCGTACCTGCGACACCAGTGATAGCAACTCCAGCAGTAGAGACAGTGTCTACACCATCTTCCACATCTCCATCATGTAGTTCGACAGCAGTGGTTCAGTTTGTGAATGACTTCATCAGACTGAAACCACATTCAATAATTTCGTCCATGACTGGTAAAAAAAAAAAATCTCGTCCCAAATTTTCCTTACAAGCTCCTTACATCCTTCCTCCCGTAACCAGGCATTTTCAACTCAGGGAAGCATTACCCTATTTTCCTATCCATTCAATTGAGTCCCAATACCACAACAAAAACAGAATGAGTTGCAGTTCTCATCCCCGACAAAAACAAAATGTATAGTGTTGCATGTTGTACTTGTAATGTTGTCGCGTCCTAATTAATGTTCAACTTTATTATAATTAATTAACATAAAAAACTGTATTATAATTAATTAACTTTTCTTTTTTGATAATTAAGAAACTAAGTCATTAACCCCTTATACTTACACATGGGGATATCGATCGGATATACAAGTTCACAATAATATCCAATTATAAATGGTAGAGTTTGTGTTTAGATTAAATTTATTCGTGAAAGATGTGTTTAGATTAAATAGTATAAGAGATTAGGTAACTACGCATCATATATACAATATGCTACATATGTCATTAGTGATCTCAAGGCCAAATTGTTTCTCGTGGGTTGTCATCGAGGATATGGCATTGTTAATCTTGATCATCCAATTGATCGATTATATATGAAACCACATTAATTATAATCCTTCATTCTTACTAATAAGATCTCGTTATAAAACCAATATGAAGAAACCAAAGATTTAATTAGGAATCCAAAACATCAAATAGCTTAGTAGACACATAATTAATTAAATAGCCAAAATGGGAACAATACATAAACTCGATCGCGTGCATATAGATACATGTGGTTGATCTTTATATGATGATCCGCATATACATATATATGCAAACATTTTATTACATATTTCCTCTCAATTCACACAAGTGACGCATGCAACAAATCAACAACTTAATTAATTAACCAGTACAAGACCTGGACAAATTAAAATAAATAAATAATAGATGATCTTGAAAAGAAGAACACACAAATTAAATGTGTAGTTGAACTAAAACCAGTTCAAGGGGTTGAGATTCTTCTTAGCAAATTCCCAAGTCGCATTGGCTGCAGATTTAACGCCATCCCAAGCCTTGTTAGCGAGATTTTTGGTACCCTGCCAAGCGTTACTGGCTACATCTGATAAGTCTCTATATAGCCTATTCTCAGTTAAAAATGACAACTTACGCCCGTGCCCGTGGCCTTGTTTATAATAATGCTCGCCAATGCCAACATGGTTAATTTTGTCCTCTGCAACACATGTAGTAACCAAACAATTAGTATTAACCATTAATTTAATTAATTCAGCTAGCTCTCATTATGGAATTATCGAACCTGAGTACATAGGGAAGGGTCTTAAAGATTAAAAAAAAAAAAAAAAAAAAAAAAAAAAAAAAAAAATTGAATGTGTCCACATAATTAAGAAGCAATCAATTATGGTTAATCCAAAACTTTATTGAGCTTATATATATTTAGCAAACTATTGGTTATATATAACTTGTTACAACTTACTAGTTCTGATTGCTGCTAGGACATGCTTCGAGGTTCGAGCTTCGGCAAAGTTATTTTCGAGAAGGAATGCTGCAATCAACAGACCTAGAATCAGAAATGTTGGTGTCTTCATGTGAGCCATGAATGAGAGTGCGTATTGAACAATATATAGTGTAGTGTTAGATATACAGATCACAAGCTAATCGAAAGAGAGAAGAATGTGATGAGAAACACAAGTGCTAGTTACCTCTATTTATAGTGGAGTTCATCTATGATTATTGACAATGAAGTTGGTTATCGAAATATAAAATTATTGACAAAGAATGAAGTTAAGATCTCTAAATATCTTTGAGAGAAATTAAAAACAAATATAACTAATCAACCGATGCATTAAATTATTATAGTTCGCTTACAGGCTTGATGAGTTGAGCTGTTCAAGTATTAATTTTAAAGCTCACAACTATACATGGCGCGCACGAACTTGTTAGTTATTACAATAAAGTACCAAAAAAAAAAAATCCCATCAAGTAGATGGGAGAAGAATAAGTAACCCCATAATTTAGTATACTTGTCATCACCTTAATTACCATTAATTGATTAATTAACACATTGCTGGCTTCAAATGTTTCTTTAGTTTTCCATATTTAATTGTTGTAATAATCCGTGCATGATTGCAAACAATGAGAATAGATAAGAAGATTCGGAACTGAGAACATCAAACATTTTAATTAATCTCTTCTGAAAAATTATATATGTTATTAGTTGGATGCATGTTTTTTTTGGATGCATGAGAAACTGACATGTAATTAATCTCTTCTGAAAAATTATTTATGTTATTAGTTGGATGCATGTTTATTTTTTGCACAATAAATTAGGGTTTTTTATTTGTTAGATAAGATTGTTAAATTTTTCGTCAAAGTTGGAGTCATAATTAGATTAACTTGGATTTATTTTTAGTGTAATAAGAGTTTATGTTGGATCCTATGTTAGTTGATAATAAATTCTATATATAACAAGGTTGATCGTATTTCATTAGGGTGGATTATTTGATGAATAAAATTGGATTTTGAGAAGAGAGATTCTCTTGGTGTGTTTTATTTCTTTAACTTTGTGTATTCGATCATAAGTTAGAAACATATTTCTTCATTTCGGGTATTCGCGGAATCAACGAATTGGTAGAAAAAGTTTTCTTTTTCTTTGTAGCGAGAAATTATTAATTTCCTCACTACATCAGTTGGTATTGGAGTGTCAAGGCCATATAGGCTTCTGTAATGCCGCCAAAAAAGACAAGCTTGACGTGAAGACCATGTAGATGAGGTTCCTCCAATATATACTACGACACATGTCGATCGAAGGATGGATCGACTAATGACTTTCATTGAAAATCTAACACTTCAAGTACAATAATCGCATAAGAATCAAGTGCAATAGTTGTAGCCTCAGAGGCAGCCACAACAACCTCGTCAACGACGTCAACGATGGTTCGAAGACGAAGAGCCTAACGAGGGGATCGAGAAGATGAATATTCTAATTTCGACGACAAGTTTGTTGTCGAGAAAGAAGAAGATGAAGTTCTTTTTCTTTATGGTGACGGCGAAGTAGATCCGATGGTCTTCGAGGAGGCTACGACAAATTTGATGAGGCGCGAAAGTTTGATGGTGACGGACACGACTTTGTGGAAGACAAGTTTGTCTTTGGAGATGATGGCTTTGTCATCGAGGTGATTTCTCATTCGAAAACCTACATGTGCTTGAAGAGGTAGTTATTGATGATGTTGTTCATAACTTCAAGTCAAAAAATTTGTAGAGACAAAAGTGAAGTTCGCGACGACCAAACACTTTTGTTCATTAACAAATGACACGAATGATGAGTTACTTATTGACCTCCTTTAAGACTCTCGCATGAGTGGTGTGTTTATTGATAACATGGATTCGGCGGTTGAAGTTCTAAATGTTGTTTATCAAAAACATGTTCCAACAAGTCGTAATGACTACATTCATATTGTATTTAAGCAATAGTTGTAGGACTCAAAAAAAAAGAGGACTCTTTGTGTTTGGCACAGCTTTCTATTGAGTCACGTTTTCTAGTTAAAGCATTTATAGGTCGTCTTTGCGGGTGACCAAACCACCGCAACCGCCCTTCTCTAATCTTTGTATCAATTGGTGTTACTCCTACTTGTCTATGAATTTCTATATTTCTTATTCTATCTTTACGAGTTTTACCACACATCAACCTAAGCATCCTCATTTTTGCTACGTTCATTTTATGTAATTGTTGTTGTTTTACCGCCCAACACTCACTTCCATAGAGCATAGTTGGCCTAATTGCGGTCCTATAAAATTTTCCTTTTAACTTAGTAGGAACATTTCGATCACAAACCACCCATGTTGCACTCCGTCATTTCTTCCATCCAGCTTGAATTCTGTGTGACATCATTCTCAATGTTATCATCATTTTGTATGATTGATCCTAGGTATCTAAAGTGGTTCACCTTAGGAACTTCTACTTCCCCTAATTTTACCACTCCGTCATCACGATGTCTAGTGTTTCTAAACTTACAGTGCATGTATTCGGTTTTCGTCCTACTCAACTTAAAGCCTTTAGATTCTAATGTATTCCTCCAGAATTCTAATTTCTTGTTCACTCCATCTTTTGTTTCATCTACTAAGACAATATCATCTGCAAATAGCATATACCATGGTATATCCTCTTGAATATGTCTAGTTAGTTCATCCGTAACTCTTTTGTACGTCCTCCAAATGTCTTTATACTCGTTACTACTCCATCATACATATCCTTAATATTGCCCATATATCTAGCATGCACTCTTTTTTTTTTCTAGAACCAACCAATGAACATTTCTAGGGACTCTATCATATGCTTTTTCTAAATCTACGAATACTATATGAAAATCTTTTTTCTTTTCTCTATATTTTTCCAACAATCGACTTACAAGGAAAATCGCCTCCATGGTTGACCACCTGTGTATGAAACCAAATTGGTTCTCTAATATTGTTGTTTCTCTCCTTAGCCTATTGTCAATTATCCTCTCCCAAAGTTTCATAGTGTGACACATAAGTTTAATTCACCGGTAGTTTGAGCAACTTTGAGTGTCTTCTTTGTTTTTGAAGATTGGCACAAGCGTGCTTCTTCTCCAATCCATTGGCATCCGTTTTGATTTTAAAATTTTATTGAAAAGTTTTGTTAACATAGTCAATCCAATTTCTCTTCAGCATTTCCAAATCTCTAAGGGTATTTCATCTGGGCCACATGTTTTCCCTATTTTCATTCTTTTCAATGTCTCTTTAACTTCTACAATTCTAATATTGTGTGTATAGTTTACATTTCTTTCTTGGTGTGGGTTTTCATCTATTATAGTATCAACTTGGTCATCATTAAATAAACTATCGATATAACTTTTTTATCTCTCTTTAATATCATCCTCGCGCGTTAAAACATTTTGATTTTCGTCCTTAATACATCTTACATGACTTAGGTCTTGTTTCTTTTTATCTCTTAATTTGGCTAGCCCATATACATATATATATATATATATATATATATATATATATATATATATATATATATATATATATTTCGCCATCTCTATTACCTAACCTTGTATATAGATCTTCCATGAAATTTGTTTTAGCGTAACTAACAACTTTTTTAGCTTGTTTTCTAGCTTCTCTATATTGATTTTACACGTCTTCATCTTGACACTTAGGTATTTTCCTATATATCTCTCCTTTAGTTTTAATTGCTCGATGGACATCCTCGTTCCACCAACATGTTTTCTTCTTTGGTAGTCCTAAGCCTTTAGATATACCTAATACGTTTGATCCCACTCTCCTTATGCAACTACTTATTTCTAGCCACATTGTATTAGCATCTAAGTCAAGATTTCAAACATTTTCCTTTAGTAATTTTTTCTCTAAATTCTACTTGTTTACTATATTTTAGGTTCCACCATTTTATTCTAGGGTCGCTAACTCTTTTATTCATATTATGTCGTCTTGTTAGCTTAATATCAAGTACTACTAACTTATGTTGGGTAGTAAGTGCTTCACCAGGTATTATTTTGCAGTCTCTACATATTTTTCTATATATTTTTCTTATTAAAAGAAAATCTATTTGACTCTTGTTATGACCACTACTAAAAGTAATTATATGCGACTCCCTCTTCCTAAAACTAGTATTTGCTAAGACAAGATCATATGCTGAAGCAAATTCTAAGATTGATTCTCCCTCTTCATTTCTATTACCGTAACCAAAACCTCTATGAACTCTCTCAAACCCATCGTTACTTGCCCTGACATGCCCATTTAAATCTCCTCCAACAAAAGCATTTTCATCTAATGGTATACTTTGCATAAACCCATCCATATCATCCCAAAACATGCGTTTGATGCTCTCGCTTAATCCTACTTGTGGTGCATGGGCGCTAAGTATGTTGTTTTTTTTGTCTCCAATAATTAATTTAACTAGAATCAATCTATCCCCCATTCTTTTAACCTCTACGACCTTATCCTTATAATCATTATCCACCACAATTCCTACTCCATTGTATTTTCTATCTATACCAGTGTACCACAATTTAAACCCCGTGCAGCCGTGCTTCCTATTTCTCTACTCTTTTCTCCTACCCATTTTGTCTCTTGAATATTGACTCTCCTTCTAATCATGATATCTACTAGTTCTATTGACTTCCCCGTAAATGTTTCTATATTCCATGTTCCTAAACTGATTTTTTCTCCCCTTTGTATTTATTTTCCTTTTCTATTTCTATTTTGTCTAAAAGATCTAGTATCTCGTATCTATGATTTTGTTTTTGTTTTCATGTTTATTTTAAACTAGCTTTTTTACCCACACCCGTCCTTTGTGTGGGAACCCTTGCTCATTTTTCTTCATACCGGCGACGATGTGAAGGGACTAGCTTCTTTACCCATACACGTCCTATGTGTTGGAACCTTTGCTCATTTTTCTTCACACCCAGCGGCGATGTGAAACACACCCTCGCTCATTTCTCACTACGCCCTTGCTCATTTTTCTTACACCCCTCCTCTCATATGAAAATTCATCATCAAATCAAACCCAAAACAAAGATTTCAAAACCTAACAAAACCATAACCGATCCCCAATCTACCCAAAACAAAAATCTCAAAACCCAACAAAACCAAAATCACCAAACCCGCTTCACCATGGCTGCAGATTCGGTTCACCACTCTCCCGCCTAGATCGACAACCCCGATCCTCAATCTTCTTCAACACATAACCCAAAAACTACCAAACCCGCCAAACCTTCGCAAAGTCGACAATCACTTTCCATTCGCTTTAAGCGACTCCATCAATGTCCTCAACTCGTCAACCTCTAAACGGTATCCATTCTTTCCCCATCAAAGAACATGAACCACCCCACCAACGTGCCCCTCCCCGGTCCTCACCTTCGACTCCCAATACACTGCGCACTCCATTATCGTCGTCCACTCCTTCATTGGACCTACTTTACTCCTTTACCTCCCTCATCCAATCCACCTTCCCTTGCCGAACCCTTCCTTAGCCACTTTCCATCACCACCTCTCTTCGAACCCTCATATGAGAAGAAAAAAGAGAAAAATAAAAATGAAAAAAAGAAAGAAAAGGAAAAGGGGCTCACCAAAGACCGTCCAAAGCCACCTAGTCGACGCCGACAGCTCCAAAAAAGGCAGATGCAGAGGTCGACCCTTAAAAGAGGTGAGGCGGCGCTAAGGTTTCTCTCAATGAAGGAGAGAACCGCTTTCTAACCTGATGGAACTATTATCATTGTATTATATACCATGGGTATATATATACATTTGAAATGATATGTGAGAATAATAAGATGACAAGAATAAGAAGGGCAATTGAAGTAGAAACTAACAATAATATGTATGATTAGCATTAAATAATCAAAATTGTTGGGGTATGAAGCAAATTAATTGCAAGCCCAGATTTTAATGGTTATATCTTCCAAGATGAAGATATATATGTTAATAAACATCTATGAATACTAAAAAATTGTTGGGTGTGTGCATGTAAAAGTTTATTTTATTTTTGATTTAAAGAAAATAAATTTTGAGCCCCGAGTAAAATATTCAAAGATAGATTATCAAAGATGATATTTTAAAAAGAAGTTATCAATTGCGAGATTGAATTTATCAAGTTGAAGGCTTTAAAATGTTAATGGATTTTAAAATTTTAATTAAAGGAGGATGGGTAAATTGTTTAAAATGAAGCAAATTAAAATGATAACTATTGAGGCTTTATTTGAAAGAAATGAAGCTTTGATTTCTTCGAAAGAAATTCACTAGTCTATAATGAAATCTAACATGTTGGTTGATGATAAAGCAAGCAAAGATGTTATCAAACATATTTTACATGATGAATTTAAAAAAGAAATGCTTGTATCACTTGAAAAAATCCTCAAAGAAATTGGAGCATTGTTAGATTCACATCGGAATCTAAATGATTGCGTGATTTAATAAAATTAGCTACAAAAGTAACATTATGGCTTTCAAAGAGCATGAAGTATATTTTGTATTAGATGTAATTATCTATGCATCACATGTCACGGCCAAAATATCCGAGTTTAATTCGTTAATCAGGACCAAATGACTCATGAAATGGGAGCCGCAGTGAGATACGTGTCACTACCGAGTCACGATTGCCGAGGTAAATGTTATATTTGTGTGTTGTTTGCCTAGTGTACTATATATGTGCAAACTATTAAGTTATTTCTACGGGTATGCAGATACCGAGACGAGAGGAGATGCGCCTCGAGTTGCGTGTCAACGTGGGCCCGAAGTAGCAGCTCGTGGGGTAAGTTTTGTAAATTGACTTAATTTGTGTATTAAACATGAGATATTGGTGGCTTTGATGTGGTCACATGAAATGTAACTATTCATGTGCCTATAGGTTAAGAACTTAAAACAAGGTCACTTGATGGGTCTCGAGACACGCATCACCATGGTTCAACACAAGTGGTGTTAAGTTTGCTGTCAACCAAGCATGGACTAGTGGGACAAGTGGTGTGAGCAATACCATATGATGTTCCTCAAGATATGAGTGTGTGGCTCACAAACATCCCAATCCAAATGGTGTATATAGAAAGTCAATTAACCCATTAGTCAATCTTATCTCCTTTTCACTCTCAACGAAAAAAAAAAAACGAAACAGAGAAGAAGAAGAAGAAGAAGAAGAAATCGGGGAGAGGAAGAAGGAGAGAGAGAGAGAGAGACCGAGAGCTCGAAGAAGAAGTGGAATGCAAGGTGAGTTGATTGTCCTTGTTGTTGTGTGGTTTGTTGTTGTTTGTGTTGGTCGGTCATGGTGAGATGGCTCGGCTTCTCTGAGGAAGGAGATGACCATGAGGTCAACTCCCTCCCAAGGGTGGTTTGGGGTTGGGGCCGAACCCAACCCCAGCGAAGTCGAATAAAAAAAATATAGAGCATGAAGTGCTCCGTATGTCGAGGGGAGGAAGAAGATGACCCTGAACCGGGCCTGTTCGACTCGAGTGAGCCGAACCCTATTCGTCCCGATTCAAGCCCAAAGAAGAGAAAAAAAAAAGGAGAAGTTGGGTTGGGTGAACCGGGCCGATTCGAAACCGGTTCAGCCCGGTTCAACCCAAACCATAGAAAGGAAAAAAAGGGAGGAAAATAGGGAAAAAATTTCAGAAAAATTAGGAAAAACTCCAAAAAATTATATTTCGACAAAATAAATAAAAATTAATAGATTTCTAAGAAAAATAAAATATTTGAAATTTCGGATGAGACTTTTACGGTTTTTACCTCGAAAAACGTGAAATTGGCAAATTGGTCTCAAATTCGATTTCGACCAATTTAGAAATTTTAAATAATTACTCTTGAATCAAAATTGATAAATTGTCAAATGTTAGGGCCCAAAAGGAGCCATTACAGCGTGTTGGGTGCATACTGTAACGCAACGAGAAGCCGAATAGCTTAGGAATTGTTGTGGTATGTAAGTAAACTGAGTGAAACATTTATTTACATTTCATTCCATTTATTTATTCATTCTCAGCTAGTCGGACTGAATTTACCTTTGAAATCCATATGGTAGGACTTGTTTATTTCTCATTTTATGACGTTGTTCATAGCATACTCTGTTACTATCATTGATTCCAATTCATATACTTTGTCATGTTTTTTGTTGTGTTTGGAAGTTAGTGATATAGCATGCTATTTGGTTAGTTTGTTTATTTTGACTCTAATCCTTTGTGCATTAGTATGCAGTTACATCTCTTGGATTCTATTACCGAGTCATTAGTGAAAGAGAAAGTGGTTCTTGTGGTTAGAGTCATTTGATGATAGAAATTCAGCTTTCATACGGGGTCACTAGACTTTCTGAGATGTTAGGGAATTTCTCCACTACCTTGCATGACACACGGGGTAATGTGCCTCGAACAGGGTAACCGGACCTCGGGGTTTGCTGGTGCAAGAATAACTTGGGTGAGCATGAAGAGTTTTAAAACTCGGGTATGTTAGCAAGTATACATTCCGGTGACGACTAATTCACTTAGAATAGAAAATGCAAAATCGTTTTGCAATTATGATATAAAGTTTAATTTGTAATGAAATGATATATAGAGCAGAGCTCGAATTGTAGCGGAAAGACCGATGTGACGTAGTTCACGGTCAACTGACCCTAATCCATTACTACTTAGCCTTGAGTCAGTTTCATATTTGGTTAACTCAAGTATCTCTTTGCATGATGTTTCTTTTAGCTTAGTTGCTATTTAAATTATGTCATTTGATACTTATTGCCTGTTTGGGAATGTGGATCAATGTCTCTCAGTATTACTTAAATAATTTCATGTACTCACCGTCTAGTTTGTGATGGTAGGTGCAAATCAACCGAGTACCAAACCAGGCAAGGAGAAGATTGGTGACTACCTATGAGCCAGTGAGGGACTGCTACGCCACATTTTTGTACGTTTTGCATTCTTTTGTAATACATTTTATATGTACATGATATTTTTCCTTTTGGGTTGAGTGATAGGAATATATGACAAGACACATGTGGTATATATTGTCATTTTTGTTTTATACATGCGTGTGATCTCTATTTCCTGGTTTTTCCACAATAGGCTAGGCCTTATGTTATAATTTCCACCAGTAACGAAATAAGACTTCCGCCGAATAACTTGTTATATAGAAAATTTAAATTAACTATGATATGTTAGGTATTTGAACTATCTAGCGAACTATATGTGGTATCGTGTTTTTAATATGGAATAATTGGTAGGTTTTTAGGTGTTTAAATAAGGCTGACTAGTTTACATAAACTCGATCGGGTGCATATAGAGACATGTTGATTGTCCTTGTTGTGGAATATCGATCGGATATACAAGTTCACAATAATATCCAATTATAATTGGTAGAGTTTGTGTTTAGATTAAATTTTTTCGTGAAAGATGTGTTTAGATTAAATAGTTTAAGAGATTAGGTAACTACGCATCATATATACAATATGCTACATATGTCATTAGTGATCTCAAGGCCAAATTGTTTCTCGTGGGTTGTCATCGAGGATATGGCATTGTTAATCTTGATCATCCAATTGATCGATTATATATGAAACCACATTAATTATAATCCTTCATTCTTACTAATAAGATCTCGTTATAAAACCAATATGAAGAAACCAAAGATTTAATTAGGAATCCAAAACATCAAATAGCTTAGTAGACACATAATTAATTAAATAGCCAAAATGGGAACAATACATAAACTCGATCGCGTGCATATAGATACATGTGGTTGATCTTTATATGATGATCCGCATATACATATATATGCAAACATTTTATTACATATTTCCTCTCAATTCACACAAGTGACGCATGCAACAAATCAACAAATTAATTAATTAACCAGTACAAGACCTGGACAAATTAAGATAAATAAATAATCGATGATCTTGAAAAGAAGAACACACAAATTAAATGTGTAGTTGAACTAAAACCAGTTCAAGGGGTTGAGATTCTTCTTAGCAAATTCCCAAGTCGCATTGGCTGCAGATTTAACGCCATCCCAAGCCTTGTTAGCGAGATTTTTGGTACCCTGCCAAGCGTTACTGGCTACATCTGATAAGTCTCTATATAGCCTATTCTCAGTTAAAAATGACAACTTACGTCCGTGGCCGTGACCATGTTTATAATAATGCTCCCCAATGCCAACATGGTTAATTTTGTCCTCTGCAACACACGTAGTTACCAAACAATTAGTATTAACCATTAATTTAATTAATTCAGCTAGCTCTCATTATGGAATTATCGAACCTGAGTACATAGGGAAGGGTCTTAAAGATTAAAAAAAAATATTGAATGTGTCCGCATATATATATATATATATATATATATATATATATATATATATATATATATATATATATTTAGCAAACTATTGGTTATATATAACTTGTTAGAACTTACTAGTTTTGATTGCTGCTAGGACATGCTTCGAGGTTCGAGCTTCAAATGAAGTTATTTTCGAGAAGGAATGCTTTGCAATCAACAGACCTAGAATCAGAAATGTTGGTGCCTTCATGTAAGCCATGAATGAGAATGCGTATTGAACAATATATATGTAGTGTTAGATATACAGATCACAAGCTAATCGAAAGAGAGAAGAATGTGATGAGAAACACAAGTGCTAGTTACCTCTATTTATAGTGGAGTTCATCTATGATTATTGACAATGAAG
Source organism: Stephania yunnanensis (assembly GCA_039657365.1). NCBI lineage: Eukaryota > Viridiplantae > Streptophyta > Magnoliopsida > Ranunculales > Menispermaceae > Stephania > Stephania yunnanensis. The sequence goes on along the minus strand of CM077586.1, from coordinate 2,349,170 downwards.
TTGGTTATCGAAATATAAAATTATTGACAAAGGATGAAGTTAAGATCTCTAAATATCTTTGAGAGAAATTAAAAACAAATATAACTAATCAATCGATGCATTAAATTATTTTAGTTCGCTTACAGGCTTGATGAGTTGAGCTGTTCAAGTATTGATTTTAAAGCTCACAACTATACATGGCGCGCACGAACTTATTAGTTATTACTTCTTCTTCTTCTTCTTTTTTTTTTGAGAAAAATTAGTTATTGCTTATTATTAGTTGTTATTAGTAGGATGTACGTTTATTGTTTTGGATGAAAAACTGACTTCTATTCCTTTAACTTATACTGTCCGAGTTGAGATATGTTGGGGGAAAGCTTGCATTTTTCCAGATCTAAGGTTTTCTAGATTTGGACGACCACCGAATTTTTAGCTGTTGTGATCTACACCATGATCCCTCTACCTCCTTTTTTTTTTTTTTTTTCTTTTTTTTTTTGTTGTAACTCTTATTTTTTGGGAGTGAGCCTCGTTTGGTTTGTTTTTGCTAATTTATAGTGTGAGTTGGGTGTCATATCCTTAGCGTTAATATTTTCATGTTTGATTCAACTTTAAATTTGTAGGAAAGTTTCAAAATCTTAAACAGTAAAAAATACGAATTGACATAAATAGCCTTTAAATAAGAGAGAGATGGGTAATAAATGAGTCATTATTGAGAAATAATTATGTCAACAACTCTTTAGTGATAACTCCATAGGGGGTGGTGTGGAGATACCTCACACCCCATGGTGTAAGTTGGGAGATAATAAGCATGTGGACAAGATTAGTTCCCAACTCCCTGTAAGTTATCTCTCGGAGATAACTCCACCCCTAACCAAACAAGACCTGAGTTTTTCCTCTTCTTGGGTTTGAGTTTGGGCTTTCATTTTTCATCTACTTCCGACTTTGAATTTTATCTCATTAATGTAAGGGAGGTTTGAGTGTTATCCTTGTGAGGTTAAGGAGTTATTCTTGAGTTGTTTGAGAAAGAGAGTTTTTTTGAGTTTCCTCTCCAACAAATAATACAAACTTCAATAACACAAACATTGAATTGACATGACTCGCGGAGCATGCTAGTCAAGAGCTATGAATGAGATAAGTTGGGATTAACCAACCCTCGATCAGTTCTTATTTTAGAAATCAAAAAATCTATTTGGACTCTTTGAGCCGGGCCCAAAAATTTTTTTGTTAACAATTTAAGATATCTACAAGTTTTTTTTTTTAAATTAAGGGTCTTTATGTCTTTTTGGTTGTTTGAGTCCAGACTTTTTGAGTCCATCTAGTACTACCCTTTAGAAATTTAGCTAGGTCAAATATGTCTTTTTTTTTTGACCAATTCGCTCGATGTCCGGACTTAATCAATTACTTTGCGCTCGAGCCGGGTCGGTAATGGACTTCCTTCGGGTCACCCGAACCATTCGACACCATAACTTCTATTAAAGGTCCGCAGTGGCTGGCATTGTAAGCTCAAGCCCAATACATTAAAACCGGGGGCCCAGGCCCAGCTCCTGAAAGAGTGGGTGGAGAAACTTATGCCAAGAGCGGACATTTCGAAGAGCACCACCACCACCAACAAATGTAAACTTCATCTCCGATTCTGCTCTGATAAACAAACAAACAAACCAACAAACACACCATTTTTTCATACATTTCATCTCTTCAGATCTCTCTCTCTCTCTCTCTCTCTCTCTCTCTCTCTCTCTCTCTCTCTCTCTCTATCGCTCATCGATTCGCTCCGCAATGGAGTCCGTCGCAGCTCTTCGCTCCCTCCAATGTAAGTCCTTCTTGACTCAATCGTCAACGTCAAGTGTAGTCGAAATCTCTCTTTCTTCGTTTGGTTCATTTATGTTGCGATCTTTGTTGGATTTTGCTTTTGAATGTGTAAGTTTCTGATTCTGATCATCTGTTTCTGCAATTTTTGGTTTCTGACTGAGAATGTGCTTCCGTAGCTGAAATTCCTCTTGATTTTGAAGGATTTCTGCTTTTGAATGTGTGAATTTCTGATTGTGCTCATCTGTTTCTGCAATTTTTGGTTTCTGACTGAGAATTGTGCTTCACTAGCTGAAATTCCTCGTGAGTTTTGAAGAACTGATTCTAGGTCTGGTCATTGATGGTGATATTGAGAATTTCTACTTGTGTTCATGACGTTGTGACTGCTGTTTGTTTCAAATTGGATTTGTGTTTGAATGTTGAACATCGCGCCACCTTGACATCGTCAAAATGCGACTCTCAGGAGTTCTGGTATAGAAAGTTGGAGTAGAGAGTTGAAGTTTTGTTTTGATCTGGAGCTGCTGTGGAATGTTTGAGAATGAAAACTAAGTCTATCTCAATCTTTGGCGAGTACACAGTTCTTTAGAATGGAAATTAGGGATTTCGTGTGTGAATGTTTTTGATATTCAATCACCGGCTACGATATTCTCGAGCATGCCAAGATCATTACATTGTCCGCATTTAATTTTTCTTTGAGCTTATCATGAACAATTTTAGTGTCAAAAACCTGCTAGGGTGTCTGAAAACCTTTAAAGGTTTTGGTCATCATTTGGGAGGTGTTGGAAAAGGTTGGGGGCTTGGGGAAATTTGAGCCTTCTAACAGATTGAAATGCATTCAACCTTCATGATTCTGATGGCTAGAAATGAATTTCGATGAAGGTTGGGTGTTTGAGCTCTTAAATAGTTCCCATTCATTCACATTTTGTTAGGATTGGCAGTTGAATTCTTCTTCTTTATTTACTTACGCAGACTTGCATTTTTGTAAGCTGGGGTATCTCTCATCCTTTTGTTTCTAATAATGCCTGATAGCAGGTTCTTTAAGTACAGCTGGGCACGTGCACCGTTTGGTTGATCGGTCTGGGATCACAATGTGCAACACTACCTTGAGTAAACTTTCATTTACTCAAGGCCAAATAGTAGGGCGGAGGCTCACTTCATTTCCAGTGTCGAAAAGCAGAACTTGCTCTCCACATATAAAAGCCTCAGAAGCCGCATCAGCAGCAACATCTGACGGTACTGTCTGTTCTGCAATATATGCTTGCTGTGTGGTGTCCTGTTTTGCTAAAAACGTAGTCTCAGTGTGAAGTGGCTGAATGAATACTTATACTCTATTTGTTGTTTTTCTTGGATTTTTTAAGAATCGGGGCAGTCATATCAATATACATTTGCTATTGTCTTTAATTCTAGCTTGTATCTGATCAATTTCTTGTATTTTCATGCCTAGCTTCACTTATGCTTATGCATCGGCCTTACGCTTCAATTGTCAGTTGCTTTTATTTTCTTGACTCAATAGCGCCTAGCATTACTTATACATTCTTCTAAACATGATGTATAGTGGTCGCAAAATCTGACATTGTGTGTCTAAATTTGTTGGTATTTGGTTAGCATGAGTTTCATGTTCTTTTTGATACTTTCTTTTTGTCAGAGAATTTCAAGTGCTTGTAGAATTCATTCACATGGTAAAGCTTGCCATTTTCAATGCAGAAATTTCATCCGATGGTAGCTTGGAAGGATTATTGGATAAGAAAAATACACAAAGTATAACGTTTCCAAGCGGATTTGAGGTAGGTCATTGCAATAAATGTATTTATTCCTCCTATTTTATTTTTTCTTTCTCTTTTTTTTTTAATGAGAAGATCATGACTTTCAAGTGTTATTGTTAAATTTAATAGTTAAATATCTTTTAACTGTAAATTTCCTCTTCTTGGTAGTGTTTGGTAACTCTATTTTGTACTTATTTGGAATAAATTTGGGTGGATTTGTATGTTTTCTTTTAAACCTCTCCCTTGTTATTTTCTACATGATCTAAATCTCTTTTGTTATCAACCAAGTACCAACACGATATACGTAAGTGTATGTATACTTTTATCTTTATTTCGATACTGTTTTGTAACCATATTATTTATAGGTCAATTTTAAAATTGACAAAAATATTAAAATCTCACATTCATTTACACAAAATCTCATAGAGAAACTAAAATGTTCATCATTTAAAGGCACACATCTCAAGTTACATTCAGAAGTTTCCCCTAATTGAATAGTTATTTATCTATTATTTGATATGTTAAGAAAGAAATGATTGGTCAACAATCTTGCTGTCGCAGAATCTTGTATTCAATAACAAAGTATTATAATTCTTTTTTCTGAAAGTAAAATTCTCGATTCTCTCATTTTATATTCGAAATGTAATTAGTAAGACTGGATGCTTCTGTTTCAGGCCCTGGTCCTTGAAGTTTGTGACGAGACAGAAATTGCAGAACTGAAATTAAAGGTTTTTCCATCTTCACAACTGTGGTTAATTTGTTATTTTTTTCTTAGAACATATTCATGGCTTACTGTCGTGCTTTCTTCCGAACAAATATCCTTTAGTTAGAGATATTACATGTATATCAACTCACTTGGTTAAGGTTGTTCTGACTTTGAAAATCATTTTAAGATGATGCCACTTGGTTACTGGACTGACGACATACTAACTTGGTTACTTACAGTAAGTCACAAGTATGTTCCATGCGGACCATGTGCAAAAATAAATTTTCTGAAAAACATCATTACTCATGAGAAGTCTCAGTATGTTACTTGAAATGTTATGAGTGTGTCCATGATAAAATCATTATGAGCATGGAGGAGCTCTACTATATATACTACTAAAGAGAGAGCTCTTTGTTGAGTTCAGTTTGTTGCTTGGTTTGAGCTACTATAATACTAGGGAAATTGGTCAAGAATATGGGGACCCTAATATTTTTGTTGGTTTTTTGAATTGTGTCCTTGTTGATAGTCCAACATATTTTTGGTTTCTGTAAACCTTGGCTCTGGCCATTATTAATCAGTATTCCATGATATATTGTTGTGCATCCGTTCAACTTGTTGTTTTCTTATTGAAATGAACGTCACAAGTCATATGACACCATCATAAGATAAGATAGCATAGCTGACAGTTAAGAGTTTACCTTTTATAAGTGAAAAGTATTCTCTAAAATTTTGAGTAACTTCCGCATTTGAGTTGTCAGCCTGGAATCTTATAAAAAATTATGTTACACGTAAATTCCCAGATTACTCGTATAATTCTTATTGCCTTCTCCACTCAGCCACACCTTGGCGATGACAAGGCACCAACTTGTGAGGTAAATTATATATAGTAGATATACCAGGCTTCACTTTCATACATTATATATTGATGGAAACAGCGAAGAAAGGAAAGGTAGAGAATAAGGGAAGAGGAGTAGGGAGCCGAGGTGCTGTTTTTCCTCCAAGGGTTGCCCATGGAGTTTTAAGTTAAACCATCTTTTGGATCAAGGTAGAAATTTTGTAGGGGGGCGAAAACCTTAATTTTTTTTTTTCCCCTTGTCTTTCAGACTGAAAGTAGCATATCCCTTCATTTATTAGCAACCCAATTACTTTGTATATCCCTCAGTGCCCATTTATTCCATTTGTCCTTTACATTATTCAGTTTTCAACTTTCATTCATAAAGATTTTGGAAGTAAGATATGCTATATATTATTCTATTAATGTATATAACAACAAGCAAAGCCTCAATCACATAATCCGAAATTATTTGTGATAAAAGTATGTTTTCTTTTTTATTTATTTTGTTTACATCCTCTACTATTTGGGATTGAGGCTTTGTTGTTGTTGTATTTATTTGTTTACTTATTATACTTATTTATTTTTACTTGCCATCTTATTATATTCTCACGCACATACTGAATCAATTCTGGTCATTGAATACTCTAGCTCTTTTCTTCAGTCATAAACTAGCCTTTACGTATGCTCCTCATAGTAAACCCCATTCATGTGCGCATATTGACATGGTTTGGGGAAGTTCAATCTTCTTCAATGGCCTCCAGTTTGCAAATTGCGTGATGAAGTCAGTTCTTTGCATTTGGTCTAGTATTTCATTTTTCACATATTTTCTTTCATTTTCTTAGAATAGAAGGAATAGATCAGAGCTCGTCTTGTATGACCTCATTCATTTTGAGCTTTTTGCAGGTTGGTGATTTTGAAATGAATCTCAAGCGTAACATTGGAGCCAATATAGCTATGGCACCTGCTATTTCACCAGTAACGGCACCACCTATCCCAAGTAAACCAATGATTGATTCTGCTCCTGCAGCAGCAGCATCACCATCTCCAAAACTCTCTCCACAAACCTCCAGTCCATTTAAAAATGTCGGCCCGGTGAAGTCACCAAAGCTAGTAGCATTGGAGGCATCAGGAGCTTCTGGATATGTTTTAGTACCGTCGCCAACTGTATGATTTGATCATCTGAGATTTTTATTTCATGATCCTCCTTGATTTGCTGTTTTTAACTGGTCGTTGTGATTTATGCTATGCATCTCCATTGTTAGGTTGGTTCATTCCGAAGGGGAAGAACAGTGAAAGGAAAGAGGCAACCTCCTATTTGCAAAGAGGTATATCTAAACTTCCATTTTCTAACTTTGTATTGTATTTTCCTTGATTCCGATGATAGTAGGTCTTGATGTAATTTAATAGCTTGTCACCAGTTCTACGTTTTGAAAATTTACAATTCTGCATAAACAGGGTATTGTTATCAAAGAAGGACAGGTCATTGGCTACTTGGACCAGTTTGGTAGTGAGCTACCTGTGAAGGTGAGTCCTTTTCGTATTGATGACAAGTTGTTCTACTTGAAAAATACGGAAGCCTTACAAGTATCCTCCTGTTTTTATTGAGCAGTCAGATGTGGCTGGTGAAGTCATAAAGCTGCTTTATGATGATGGTGGTAAGATTTTTTTTATACCACTGAATGTTCTATGAATCTCAGTTATCTTTATTTTGTTTTGGAAGTACCAATAGTGCATGCTTCTTTATAGTTCCCACATAAACGATATTTGAATCCTATCAAGAGGCCTACAAAATGCAAAAATTATTGACTAGTATAATATAAACTTGAGGTTTTACTTGATTAGACTATCGGAAAGATTGTAAAGAAATCTGTTGTATCAGATTCTTGTATATAGTCTTTAAATTAGACTTGCGTTGCTGAATCCTAACTGGCTAACTTATATAAACTTGAGGTTTTACATGACTTAACGAATTTTGAAAAGCAAAGTGTTATTCTTAGAGCTTGTATGTTTTGTATGCTTGCATTTGAAGGTGTTCTAGTCTTGCCATTCTACTTGTGCCGAAGGTGGAAGTTATAGTGAACTTCTCTGGTCACCTATTTCTTCTCTCTTTTAGATGTGTCTGGCCTGCTAACGCGGTGACTTTTTTTGAATTTGTTTTTATTTTTAATTTTTAAACATGTTACCCCATGCAGTAGAAAAATAAAGAAAAAAGAATCGTGAGGAAGAGAGAGAGAGAGAGAGAGAGAGGAGAAAATCCTAAAAGCTATAGTCGGTAGTATGAGCTCAGCTATGGAAATCAAGCTATTCGAGGATCCTCCCTTGCATGTTACCTCATTTTGCTCTTGATGAATCAAAGAAGAGTGCCATTCCATTAACAAATGGGGAAACACAAATGCTAACAGTGAGGCTTGAATCCAAAACCTCTGACAAACCAAAAGCTCTGCTACTACGTTAGATTACTACTGATGGACCTGAAAGCTATGTCTGTTAAAGTATGAGCCCAACAGATTTCAAGTTATTCCAACTATAACGACTCTAGGACTAGTAGCGACAAACCTGAATTAGTTGTGGCAGCTATATGGAACGTGGATCAAACTTTTTCACTTTGTTCGATTTAGCGCATTTGATGGTGTGCTTTCATAATTCAAGTATGGTGTGCTTTCTAGGACCTGTAAGTAATGTAGAAATTAGAATATGATATCCTAGGACTCCAGATATGTTTTGCATCAAGAACACCGCACATATTTTTTTTTTGTAGCATGTAGAATTTCTCAGTTAATTGGTTGATGAGTTTCTCGACACCGCCTAACTAAATCGAAAGTTTTATTAGTCATTTATGGTGTTGTGGCTTCTATCTAGATATGATTCATATGAAGCGGAATGGTTTTGCTGATTATATTGTTTTCTCTGCTTCACTGCAACAGATGCAATTGGCTACGGAGACCCTCTTATTGCTGTGTTGCCGTCATTTCATGGTATCAACTGAGTTCCATCTTTTTCGGCTATCGGCATGTGCTTCCTTGTTGGATATCGGTTCTAAATATCTGCATTCACATTTTTCTATTTGATCCATTTACGATGTTGTTTGCAGTTGTTGGCATGTGTTTCGCAATTGATCAACTTTTGTTTGCAGATAAATTGACATTTTTAGCATATTTCTCCATTTAAAGTCCCTGAACTATAGATGTTTATGTTTCTTCTGAGCTGACTCTTAATAAACTAGAAACATGTCCTCTAGTTTTATTTGATCAAAAATGTGATTGGTGCTATTGTTTTTTTTACTTCAATTAGGGTCGAACTCACGATCTTTCCAAACCGCCTTTTAAAGAGAAATGTCTCGTTCAACTCACAAGAGATGTTTTGGCATAAGTGTGATTGACTTTATCAATAGTTGGACAGTTGGGTCTTCCTACGACCCAATTATGCACTCTCATATTTGGAAGCATGAGAAACGTTCATTGGGCTATTGTATATCCCTTTTTCAATCTCGTTGCTATAGCAGGTGCAATTTAGTTGAGCCTTTTGGAGATGTGTAGATTAAAAGTTAATTTACGCGTCGATTAAGTGAAATTTCATAATAAAGTATATAAGTAATGATCTTCCTCGAATGGTATCGATGAGATATTTTGAATTAAAACCCCTACACTAATAAGTTGAAGATGGTTAAATGGAGAATAATATCGTGCGGGCAGGTCCAACCTCGGATGAATTTCACTCCAAGATGAATTGTATCTTGAGGTGAGTACAGGTGGCATTTATGACCATCATGCAATCTGATGCGTGTTTGAGGTGTTATTGCAGCACAACCCTTTTAAAAGACAAGGTAGGACCGCGAACAATTTGAACCTGAAAAAATGGACTTCTAATTCAATTAGGGACAGTGCTGCACGTACATTTCCCATCTCCCATTGACCTCGAAATGCATTGCACGGCTGTCATAACGGCGACCGCGCCGCCAAACATTTTCCTTGAATTAGATCCATCCAGTGATGGTGGTCAGACTTACGTGTTGTTGACAGTGCTTATTAGATGTGCATTGCGTCGTGATCAGTGGTGGTGGTCACCTATTTCCTATCCCCTCCTTGGCTCCTTGTGTGAAAAAGTGCCGCTCAAAACACACCTCAATCTCGCCAAGTGAAGGACGTGGCCAAACACGTAACCACCAACCCCTCTCACTTCCCCTTCACCACAAATCATCATCCATAAACACCCTCCACATCAACTAAAACATTTCCCTGTTATATCAACTTTCTTTTTTTCTTGGTTTGGATTATTGTATAAACTTTAATGCACAGCCAATCTGTACTAACTGTACTACAACAATTTTAGAGAAAAATAAAAAAGTGTACTACAACAATATTTTATATTACCACCCAAAAAAAAAATAAATATACATGTAATTTTACGATGGGAACCAAAATAAGTTATCGTGTTCTTAAAAAATAAGTTCTAATGTCATTGGTACTATAATTTAGACCATTGAATTTTAATCTAATGATGAACAGTGTTGTTCATTTAATGTGTTATATATTAAATTATCAATACATAAATATATATATATTTATTTATTTATTCAAATTTTGAACTAAAAAAATTCTTCAATATTCATGACATAGGATTTTTTTTTTTTTTTAAGTTATCATAATAGAACTAATCACGTGAGTCAAATCTTCAATCTATTGTAAACACTACTGTGGCTCATATGTATCTTGAGATAAACATTATATTTTTCTGATAAAATTATATATATATATATATATATTCATAATTCATTCGACATCGGGAGTTTGAAATCATTTAGTACCATCGTAACTACTTCATCAAGGCATTAATTTCACATGTTTGACTAATATACATATATATGAAAAAGCTGCACCATGTTAACCCCCTCCAAAAAAAAAAAAAGCGGACAATTATATGAGCAGTGAGAGAAGATGAATTGAAAATTACGATTTTGTAACAATGTAGTCACGTTGGTCGCTTTTTTAATTTTAATTTTATTTTACTTTCTTTGGTGTCTTATTAAGTGCGCTACTTAATTGGTTACAAATTCGAATAAAATGAAAAAACTCTAACACTTATTTTACATATCGAAAAATTGATAAGGGAGGTCCCCAACCCACTTTTATACTTGAAAAATGAGAGAGGCAAGCCCTAAAACTATATTTAATTATTGAAAAAATGGAGGAGGGTTGCGATAGGTTGACAACCAACGTAAAATCTTTTGTTATTCTTCATAAAATTGATCAAACACATAAAACATTCGGGTGTTCCCACTTAGTGATGCGTTGTATCAAAGCTCGGGTGTAGTGAAAAATAAGTAATGGTGTGTTGAAAGCTAATGCAGCAATGATCTTCCAAATTAAATTGCTTGAAAAACCACAAACAAACAATTTTGGGCAAAAACTTAATTAAAGTTCAAATTTTAATTAATTTATCAAAAACCAGCTAATTACATATAAAAGGATGCTTTTTATATAGCAAAACCTTATTTTTTTACCAAAAATAGTAAATGTCTAAAATCCTTAAACCCTATACTAAACAAAATAAGATATCAAACACTCCAAACGACATTCAAAATAATATTTCAAAAATAACAAAAAATGCGATTTCGAATGCCTAAACGAAGAAAGTGTTTGTCACTTCTTGGATTGCATCAAAAGTTCATCATCAATTGAACTTAATCGGGTACAATAGAAGAGTTTGATTTATCTAACCCGACCCTAATTAATTTGGGATGGATGGTATGTTGTTATTGTTGTTGTTGTTGGTATCCTATCAAGTGGGGGCCTAATGCTTTTGGTTTTGCCATGTAGTCTCGGCTCTCTCTCTCTCTCACTTGTTCGTTTCCCGGACTATCCGGAAATGAATCCGCGGCCGCCATAACCTCCCAAACTCACACTCTCCCGCCATGCTGCCGCTCCTCCTCCAGCTTTTCCCGCCAAATCAACTCTATCAGACCTCACCTTCTCCGCCGCCCAACCACCACCGCCGCCGCTCCCCTCCGCATCTCCAACTCCTCCAACAATGCCGCCGACGACGAGCCTCTCTCCAGCCTGGGCGGGTCGCGCCGGAAAGTGCTGTTCACGCCGCTGCTGGCGATCGGAGCCTCCTTCCTCCGCTCCATGGTCGCCAGAGCGGAGGAGCCGGAGGCACCGGAGGTCGCTCCTGCTGCGGCGGAGGAGAAGGAGAAAGAGGAAGAGGAGGAATTGATCAATTCTAGGGTTTACGACGCGACGGCGATCGGCGAGCCGTTGGCGATGGGGAAGGACAAGAGTAGGGTTTGGGATAAGCTGTTGAGTGCTCGGATTGTGTATTTGGGGGAAGCGGAACAGGTTCCTGTTCGTGACGACAAGGAGATGGAGCTCCAGATCGTCAAGAGTCTGAGGAAGAAGTGTTTGGAGCAGGAGAGGAAGATCTCTATGGCATTAGAAGCCTTTCCTTGCAATCTGCAAGACCAGCTCGATCAGTACATCGACAAAAGGTCTGTCAATTCGTTAGAAATCGTAATCTTGTTTAGAGATAGCGGCGGCGAAAGCTGTGTGTAGAACTAAAAATTGAGACTTTTGGAAACCTACTTGTGTTGAATTAGACTGCATTCCCTTAATTATATGGTTGTGTTGATTTGAAGGTGTTGCTTTGTTGTAGGATTGATGGTGAGACCTTGAAGTCCTACACGGTGCATTGGCCGCCGGAGCGGTGGAAGGAGTACGAACCTCTTTTGAGTTACTGCCGCGATAATGGAGTTCGGCTTGTTGCATGTGGTACTCCACTTGAGGTGATTCTTAATTTATGGGCATCTGTTATGAATTAGTAGATTGTGAGCAATAGTATATGCTTTATACTTTCGAGTTGAACTGTAGAAGAGAAAAACTGAACTAAGATTTGTTACAACTAGTGGTGTAATTGGAAGCATCCCCGAATTGCATTCGCTCGGAACTTTAATTTGGGATTGAGGCTTTGTTGTTGTTAGCATGCTTAAGCCGGACTGCAGGGTCTAACTACAACTTACTTCAACTTTGAGCAGCTCAAGTTTCCGACATTTTAAAATTGGTTACGATTATCTAGTGTATTTTCTCCTGCTTTGTTTCTAATTTTGGGATTTTTCTATTTGCTTCTTTACATTTCGGTGTCGGCTTGCCTTCCTTTTTTTGTTTTTCAGATAATATTATTCCGGAATTTTTCTTTGAAAGTTTCTGTTGTTTGTCATTTCTTCTTCTCAACCTGTACACGGTATTGGCTATTATTTTATGATTCGAGCATGGATGTTCTGTAAGTCCTGTTGAACCTGAGCAATTTTGACTGATCTCAACATGACAAATGAATTTGGATGAGTCTTTCACTCGGCTTGATTTAATGTAGTTGATGGCAGTAGTTCCTGAACCAAAGTTTAAGATGTATACATTTCATTTGAGTCCTCGCTTTAATTCTTTTTCATTAAACGGATTAAACCCCCGTTTAATATTATTCACCAACTCTTGAAATTTATCTTCCTAATTTATTAGGTTGTTAGAACAGTTCAAGCTGAGGGTATCCGTGCTCTTTCTGAGGCAGAGCGTAAACTGTATGCTCCTCCTGCTGGTTCAGGTTTCATAGCAGGCTTTACATCCATATCTCGCAGGTCCTCAATGGAAACTACTACTTCTGGTCAATCTCTTCCTTTTGGCCCAAGCTCATACCTATCGGCACAAGCACGAGTCGTGGAGGAGCACACGATGTCCCAGAATATCTTGCGAGCACTAGTCAATGGTGATTCTACAGGCATGCTAGTTGTTGTAACTGGTGCTAGCCATGTTATTTACGGATCAAGAGGTACTGGTCTGCCTGCTCGGATTTCAAGGAAGTTGCCAAAGAAAAATCAAGCTGTTATATTACTCAATCCTGAAAGGCAAAACATACGACAAGAGGGGGAAGTCCCAGTTGCTGATTTCTTGTGGTATTCTGCAACTAGACCTTGTACTAGAAATTGCTTTGACCGTGCTGAAATTGCTAGAGTTATGAATGCAGCTGGTAGGAGGAGAGAGGCTTTACCTCAGGTTGGTTGGTTAATGATGTTTTTGTCATTATCATCATCATTATTCTCTCTAATTTTGATTTTCCATAGCACTTCCTTTAGAACATTTATTACTTATGTTTTAGCTTGCCATCTAAGGAATCAAACTTGTTGGCAAAAGGAGAGGGTAGTTGCAGCTAAGATCCATTTAACTGAATAGTATGAGAGTTATCTTTACCCAGTGAGTGAATGGGTTGATATATCTTGGCTTCCCAGTCATACATCCTCAGCATTATTAATTCATTTGTACACATTCAAGACTAATTGCCTAATATTTGCTTTTTTAATTTCCATTACAAATTTAGAATTATCCAAATACAAATTACTCTGTGAAGTTTTACTGAAACTCAGTTAGAATGATGCAAATAAACCAATTTTGTGAAGTCTTACAAGTCCATTTGAGTGATGAAAATGACCAATTTTCTTTAAGGCACAACGTGATTCAGATTCTATGAATTGCTCTTCCAATATATAAATAAGTACACACGTATCCTTTGTGATCTTAGTTACTTAATTCCAACTTAATCCTCTTTCTTTTTAGGTTAGGTTGGGTAGCATCTTAGCAAGATTTTTATGTCCGTTTGTTTTATGGTGATAGGACCTTCAGAAAGGATTGGATCTTGGTCTGGTGTCACCGGAGGTGCTACAGAACTTTTTTGATTTGGAGAAATATCCTCTTATTTCAGAACTTACTAATCGCTTCCAGGTAGTACATTTGTCTGCCATACAATTTCTAGATTCATTGCCTTCAGGTTTCTTGTTTAACATGTATGACACATTCTATGATTCCATTGCGCTATATATATATGAGTAACCATGGGTATCTAGACACTTTGTTTGACTACTCCTACGGGCCCTAGGATTGTGAAACGAGACCACCAGTGGCCCGACCTTTGGTTGTCGTGGGAAATGGAAACCGAGGTTGTGCGCCTAACCCACACAACCCCGTCTTCGCCCTTACATATATATAAGTTGATGCTAATTTTATTCAAACTTGTTTCAGGGTTTCCGAGAAAGATTGCTTGCTGATCCGAAATTCCTGCATAGGTTAGCTATTGAAGAAGCTATATCAATAACAACAACTCTCTTAGCGCAGTACGAAAGGCGAAAAGAAAATTTCTTTGAGGAACTAGACTATGTGATCACAGACACTGTTCGTGGTACTGTTGTTGATTTCTTTACTGTTTGGCTTCCTGCCCCGACTTTATCATTTCTTTCATATGCTGATAAGATGGGACCTGAAAGAATTGGTGCATTAGAGGGTATTCTTGGATCCATCCCAGACAATGCTTTTCAAGAAAATATTGCTGGGAAGAACTGGAATTTGAGTCATAGGGTTGCAGCGGTACTGATTGGGGGAATTAAACTTGCGTCAGTTGGATTCATATCCAGTATTGGCACCGTTGCTTCTTCTAATGTTTTGTACAATATTAGGAGATTTGTATCTCCTGATGTGGTGGTTAATCAAAAAACCAAAAGATCACCTATACTTAAGACAGCCCTTGTTTATGGAGGCTTTCTTGGAACGTCAGCAAATTTACGATATCAGGTATTTGGAACTTATAACTTGCCTTGTAAGTTATTGGAAAGTACCTGTTGTTTGGAAGTTAAATTGCCTTCTGATTCATAGTCTGCATAATTTTACTAAAGAAAATGTAGGTGCTGGTTAGATAGATGATTAAAACCATAATTTGGAAAAGGTGGAAAAGCTCGGACAATGTTCAGTTAAATGAAGGGTGATGTAACATAACAGTATAGCATAAGATCCTGGATAATGGTATTCCACTGTTATTGTCTTATTTAAAATGTTATCATTGCAGTGGGTTGTCAAACATTTGTGTTTGAGAAGAGAATAGTAGACTATATTCCGAGGAATACATAGAGCTGGTAGAAATCATAAAATATCGGTGCACTTGGTAACTCTCATACATTACATAGTTCTAACTGCATTGGCTTGCTTCCAGATAATGCAATTCTTACATTTATGGACAAAAGCTGACTGTTGGTTTTTTGCTTGCTGATCTGACTAGATGATTGGCATGTTTAATGTGTTCATGTGCATTTACCATGTGCTTAATTTAGTTTGGATGAAATGCGTTCTGGATCTTTGATTGGTGACATTTATAATTATATTTTGTAACTGTATTGTAATGTTAAAAACTTTGATCCTGACATGGAAGTATTTGCTATACAGGTCATTGCTGGTCTAGTGGAGCATCGAATTTCTGATCATTTTTTCGCTTCTCAGCCTCTACTTTTGAATATGGTATCTTTTGTGGCTCGCACGGTCAACTCCTACTGGGGAACTCAGGTCAACATCTTTTAAGTTCTGCAGCTCTTTCTTCTTTTTTTTTTGTTGTTGTTATTGTTGCCATAGTTATTCTCTTTCTTATTTCTAATGAAATTGTGGTTTCTTTTCAAATGCTGCAGCAATGGGTTGATCTTGCAAGATACACCGGGTTACAGACGTCAAAGAGTAAAAAACTCTCTTACGAAGATTCAGATAGCTCAAATCAATCTGCAATAAGTTGCAATGCTGAACTTTCTTACGAAACTTCAGATAACTCAAATCAATCTGCAGTAAGTTGCAACACGGAACTCTCTTACCAGCCTTCAGATAACTCAAATCAATCTACTATAAATTGCAACACCACAGAAGAAACCAGCATCGACGAAATCAAGAGCCAATAACATTGCCTACCTCAGATTGGAAGAGAGATACACAAGATAGGGTGAGGCACAAAGCCACACTGTAATTTTCCCATATTTTTTATTTTATATATTATATTTTCCTAATGTTCATAGCAACATCAACGATCTTACATCTGAACTGCAAGTGTAATTCATTCTTCACATTGAGGAGCACTTATACAAATAGAGATCAAGGGTGGCTTTTATTTTCAAAATCCAAAAGGAAATCTCTGGAATGACTATTCAAAATGGGAAGCTTGTTTCATGTGTATTGGAATTTCGCAGTTGGGGGCCTTCTGCCTCTGCCTCGGTAATCATCTATAATCAGCATATGGTAGGAAAACCATCTTAAGCCAATATTCTCTTTGGTGAATTCAATTAGCTGCAGGAGATGAAAATTGCTCTGATATCGTCTTTATGAGAATACATTAGCACGTTTATGTACATGAAAAATCTGTGCTAAGGAATGTTTTATTAATCGCGTGCTTCCCCTTTTAGAATTTCGCTTTTTCTAAAATTGAGTCGGATCAAGTTTTTCTTTTTATGTGCTTACTAGGAACATAGTATGCAAACTTATTTGCTTCCATGCATTTAAATTTTATTTAACATATGCAGAGGGTATCGGAGAAGCATGTTTTAAATATCACTGTAGTATTGCCCCCATATGGTATGCAGGTACAAAAGTTTCACTCCTATGTCTTCCTAAGAAGAATGTTTCTTCCCTGCCGGAAAATCCAGGTAAATAACATATCAGGCATCCCACCATGAGTTGGTTTGCTCGTCGACTTCAACATAAAATAAAGCGTCAGCAGGAAGAAGATAGTTGTTCCCCTGGTATGACAATCTGCAGAATGCATTTGAACTAATTAGCTAAACTCCCTATTATAATGATTTGTTGCTATCTGTCATTGTTGCTTCAGAATTCTAATTCATCAAATTAACTGCTAGCCAGCAATCTGTTTGAAGCATATGAATTATATCCGAACTTTTTAGAATCTGAAACTTACATCTTGTAATAGCTTCAGCTGTTTTCCTCCATTGTGTTGTCCATTTTCTCCTGCAGCTTTTGTTTTACAGCCTCTAATGCCAGCTCCAGGGCCTTCAACTGCAAAAAATGTTGCGTCCTCAGCACGAAGTTCCGACAAACAACCAGTAATCTCAAGAGGGAAGCATGTTTAAGAATAATTACTAGGTACCTCTTGTTTCGCGAATCTGTTATGCACATATAATCCACTGTACAGATCAAAACTGTCCTTGACAGTGTTATCTTTCTGCAATCAATTGGTAACACAATGGTTATTCATGCTACTTGCTCTATGATCAGTAAACTATCAGTTGGTGCTAGAGTGAATCTTGGTTCTATTTCATGCATTGGAAAAAGGGAAGTTGTGATTAGTGATTTGTGAGTGATCATAAACCTACCAACTGAACAAGTGTCTGGAATCCCTTGGTGTCCATGGATGTAGACTCAATTTCCATCTCTGACAGAATCCTATTGAAGTAGAAGAGGAGATCAGTAGAATTTACTAACAGGGTATGCGTGAACTTTGCTAGGTTGTATTATACCTGCCGACGGTATGAGTAAGAAACTGACTGCGAGCCGCCTCCCGGTCATGTTCTTCGCAAGTCATCTCCACCATTCTGCATCCCTGAACTCAAAACTCACATTAGTCCGACCCGCCCGCCATTACCACGCATCGTCGCTTTTTGCAACAGACTGCAATGCTCACCTCATTTTGAAAAATGCCCAGAAAACGAGAGCACAAGTCTTCATTCCTAATCCGAACCTTGTCATACACAATGGGCAAGCCTCTCCAACCATCTT
Source organism: Stephania yunnanensis (assembly GCA_039657365.1). Classification (NCBI taxonomy): domain Eukaryota; kingdom Viridiplantae; phylum Streptophyta; class Magnoliopsida; order Ranunculales; family Menispermaceae; genus Stephania; species Stephania yunnanensis. The sequence continues at coordinate 2,331,512 of CM077586.1, read as the reverse complement.
TGCCACTCTCAGGTCCAAACATGGGGTGTGTGCACAGCAAGTCTGAATCCACAGGTATTGCCTGTATCATCATTTCATGAATTGTTAACTATTTTTTTTATAGGAACCAGACTTTATTCATGCTGATTTAATTCAATGAAATAATATATATGTTGGGCAATGATGTCCAACACGTCGCTCCTATATTGTATGAAATCTCCGACCTCCCACTACATCGAATCAACTAGGTTGAACCTATTTCGTGGTGGCACGGTTGCTCCACGAATTGTTAACTATTAGTCCATCCATATGTGCATTATTCAAATTAACCAAGCAAGGAATAGTTGAACAAATTAAATGCTGAAACAAACTCACTTGTAATAGAAGCTTTTGTGGGTGCTCCTTCACTGAGAGCACATCAACAAATAGAGTTGGCCCTTTGATCCTATCAAATGGTATTGATTTCAAGACCTCTGATAGAGATAAGATGGAGGTGCATATCAAGATCACATCATTGTGGGCATCTATGAATTGGTCGTAGGACTTGAAGAGGAGGATGCCAAGGCGAGAGGCGATGAGGGAGTGATCGGTGCGGGAGACGGCGGCGAGGGCGTGGCCTTGTTTGATGAAGGTGCCGGCGAGGAACTGCGCGAAGGGACCGAGCCCAACTATGCCTATCTTTAGAGGGCTCGGTTGGGAAGAATAAGAAGCCATGGCGTCTCTGCTTGATATATGGTTTGTAAGTCTTGAAGTTTTTTTTTTTTTTCTTCTTGTGGGAGCTAAGTTTAGGAGCTGATTAGGATTTTGGACATGTTACCTAATCTCCTAATTAAATAGTTCAATCATTCGAGAACTATTTGTTTTTTTCTCTTCTTTGTCTGTTTAATTGGTTGTCATTTGCACGTGCCTATCGACTTTTCAAGGAACAACTCACGTGGGAATGAAAAGAAAACGTCAACAATGAAAATGTAACTTTTACTTCATCACTTTGCACGTCAGTAAAACTACTTTTTTACATCATATATAATTTTTTTTTATTTTTTTTCATGTAATGATTTGGTTCAAATTTTTCTATTATAAGCTCAACCAGCAGAGCAACCCTCCCTCTGTATTGAGAGGCATCTTTTTTTTTTTTAATCTTAATTGTAAGTTTTAATTTGTTATAATAGATTTGTAGTACTTATAAAGTAATGGACCGAATTCTAATGAACTTTGTTATAATAGATTTATAGAACTTATGATCACATTTTAACAAACGTCCATAGATGATAGAGATATATCTTAGATGATTAGTCTAGCGAGTCCAAAGAAAAAAATATTAGAATGTCAGACAACGATTTTACACTACAAGGCACATTAGCTCATAAAAGTCTTTCATTAAGCATCGATTCACGTGTTATATATCGAAATTTATGTATGTCCACGCATCTCGAGGCGTGCATGGATAACTTTTGCATATAAATCAAATGTTGTTGTCATTTTAGCACTTCTCCTTGCATAATTACTTGCTAGAATCTACAGTTGACCTAAATTAATAATTAATGTGTAGTATATATTTATTTAGTATTTCATGAGACTCAAAATTAATTTGGTTCTATTGTTAATCCCTGACAACTTCGATCTCTTGTTCTTCTCTTGAACCTTAGAGATCACGAGACTTTTTTAATTTGGATCGATCTAGAATCTAGATCGATCTAGCTAGCTCTGTTACGAGCCCACCTGCCAGTTCCCCAAAAATACCTTCTACAATGGACTATAAACCTGTATATATATATATATATATATATATGGCATCTGAGTGTGCCTAGCTATATATCTCGCATGCACGTCACCTTAACTGATGAACGTGTCGTAGGACAAATACATCAAAAGTAGCTATCTTTAGAAGGAACTAGCGAAAGGAGAAACCAACAACAACCATGTGCGTAAGAAATTAAAAGTACCACAACGAGTAGTGTCCTAAAAAGCTATACATGCCTCTCTTTATATATATATATATATGATATGATTCTACCACTTTCACGAATAAACAGATGATATACATTAACGAAAAAGCTGCATTTCTGAGACTTGTTGACAATTCTCTTTGTTTATGAGACACTCGTCACCTCCACATTTATAATTTCACGTGCATGCATGCAAACACTTAATTTACTATACATACACCAAGTACTATATATATATATAGATTGTCTCTCACTACTACCCAGTACCATTCCTTCATACATGCATGTAACTCCACATCAATAGAGATGGCGATAGCAACATTTACTACAGTAGAAGGCTTGAAAGATGAGTCGTTTAAACTGTTGAGCGGTCACAGCATTCCGGCTGTGGGTTTAGGCACATGGCAGTCTGCCTCTAAAGCCTTCCAATCTGTCAAAACCGCTATTGTAGAGGTGATCATAATTAATATATTACCATATAAGATAAATCGGGTAACATATACTTTATTAGTTAACATTTTTTTACAAGCTTGTGTGTTATATATTTGACTTTAACTGCATCAAATAATTAATCCAATTCGGATACTGCGCCGCCCCAGTTTGTATGTACAGAGGGCCTCTCAACTCAATTTATTCTCCATCCACAAGACTTAAAATCGAAACATATTTAAACAAAATCACAAATTTCCTTCATCGATCGTATATACTTTATTAATTGATTTGATATATTATACTAAATCATAAATTGTAATGTTTTTCATTCCTTAATTAGTATTCTCATTTTATGTTTAATTTCTAAATTAATCTAATTAATAGTGCTATTAGTATATATTATTTTTTAAAATTCATTTAGAATATTTAGAATTTAGGCTTTGATTTTATTTTGTGGGTCCAAATTAAAATTTAGGCTTCACTTTATTAATTATTTGACTAAAAACTTACTTAAGTTAATTTATTATCAAAAATTGCAGGCAGGGTACAGACACATAGACGCAGCACAAGAATATGGAGTCCAAGAAGAGGTAATACTGATATATACGAGCTTGAATTGATCAATATATATTTACCTATATATATTGAATGACATTTAATTATTTATTTTCGGAGACTTATTACTGAACTAATGGTCTTAATTAATTAGATCATATGTACATAATTTGTAGGTTGGCATGGGACTTAAAGTTGCTATGCAATCAGGGGTGGAGAGGAAAGCTCTCTTCATCACATCAAAAATATGGTAAATAGTATATAATAAGCCTCATCGACCCCCAACCTTGATATCCATAATTAATTTACTGATGCTAATATATTGTGTATAGCTCCGATCCATTAATTTTGCTATCCAATTATATATGTTCCTTGTGATGCACATTAATTATGTATGTGCATGTAGGTGCACTGATTTAGCTCACCATCAATTGCACTTAATCGAGCACAATGAAAATTTTTGATCCATGTAGCCGACCCCAGTTAATTTGGGGCTGAGGTTATGTTGTTGTTGTTGTTGTTGTTGTTGTTGTTGTTGTTGTTGTATGTAGGTGCACTGATTTGACTCCTGATCGGGTTAGACCAGCACTACTCAAATCCTTGAGCGAACTGCAACTTGACTATCTTGATCTTTACATGGCAAGTATTATGTTTAATTTTATTAATTTATCTCTTTTGTATATAGGGCCGGTTCTGTCACTTTTTAAGCTTGAGGCCTTATATATACACAGATATACCTTTTTCCCTCCTCTCTCTAGACTTGGGATTGATAATGAAAATGTAACATTTATCATCGTTGGAGTTAAAAAATAGTTAGTTACAAGAAAAAATTTGTTAAAATATCCTTAATCTTTTGTAACTTTTTACTTTATTTTTCAATCGTAATCTTTTTGAATTTGTTATTTGTTATTACATTCTAACTTTTTCTAAATTCTTTCATTTATTTTAATAAGTTAACTTCAAATTCGATGTTGAGACACCTAAATAATTAATTTAAATAATAAAACAATTAAAAAGTTAAGATTTAATATAAAAAGTTGTGAAAGGTTAGATATACTTTAACTAATTTCAACATAAAAATCAAACAAGTAAATTCAAGGTTATTTACTCTATTATTGTAAAATTGCTCTTCGTGCATTTTGTGAAACAAAATTTTTTATAATCTCTTTATAATCAATATTCGATAATAAGTTTTCCTCAATCGATATCAACGTTAATCCAGTTAATCCATTCAATCTCTCTTTTTTTCTTTTTTCTTTAATTTATCATGACCGGAATGATATTTTTTGGCAACATATTTGCTAATCATATACAAACACTAAATAAAAAAAATAAATAAAGTAAATCTCAAACCTAATTTTCAGAGAGTTGAGACTCCTCAGTCTCTAATCAAAGTGAAATTTTGCAAGTTCGCAATGAGAATCTAAAATAGAAGAAAAAAATGTTGGAAAGAAGGTGTTCACTATTCAAAAGAAAAAAGTGTTGGGAAGAAAGAAGGTGTTGACTCTTGAGGGGAAAAAAGTGTTGGAGGGAGATGGTGATGAGAAGAAAAAGCAAGGATATGTAGAGTGATGAGAAGGAACGTTGGAGGAGATTGTGTTGACTCTTGAGAAGGAACGTTGATTTTTTAGTTGTCTTTTTTTTTTTTGTTTTTTTTGTTTTGAGAAGTGTTAGAATGACAACAACAAAGTCACACTACAATACACATTGGCTTACAAGAGCCATCCATGCTGCACCTTGAGTGCGAGCATACACAAATCCCGATGCATAATATACGGGTCGAGGTCGCATGAATGACTCTTGTGAGTCAATATGTCATGTGGTATGGGTGTGATTTAATTATTGTCATTGTAGCATTTTTATTTTTTTTTTAATTATGTGAAAGAGATTGACAAGGTGACGATTGTCCATTTAAGATTGGAAACTAGAAAATCATCACCAGATACATTTCTAATAACTTATACTACAAGTTTCCTTTTCTTTTTCACCTAAAAATTAAACAAAAATTGAAATTACAAAATTACCCATAACTTTTAAAATTTTTGGGACAGCCCCATATCAAAATTGGGTTTGTCTGAATAATTAATTAAGCTAACATATATCAAAATTTTGTTACAATTAACCAAGAGGGTTGGTACGGGTCCCTATTAATTAACCAGATGTGTCTCGAGTTCAAGTTCTGGGAATGATGGAAAACCTTTAAAACTCTTGATTAGAAATGCCGCCCTTGTAGTCTTACATTCCTTGAGCTTAAGATTGATCGAGGCGTGCCTTGAATACCTTGATAATAATTAATATTGAAAAAAAAATCATGTCCTGCTCTTCCATAGTACTGTATTTACCTTCTTAATTAAATGAAGGAGCACAGAATTAAATAGGAAGATGAAACAAATCTTGCATGCATGTAATGTTAGTTTTAATTAATGTGACATTTATTATTGCTTTGCTTGTGATGCATACATACAGATACATTGGCCATTCCACCTGAAAGATGGAGCACATGTGCCTCCAAGAGCAGATGAGGTACTGGAGTTCGACATGGAAGGCGTTTGGAGGGAGATGGAGAAGCTTGTGCGCGACAATCTAGTTCGCGATATCGGCATTTGCAACTACACTAACAAGAAACTTGACAAGCTTCTCAGTTTTGCAACAATCAAGCCCTCTGTGTGCCAGGTGATCATCATTAATTACTACCTTAATTGCACCCTTTTTAGTTAATCTACTATTGATCATGAACTAATTGATTCAAACTCTAATTATAATTAACTTCTCATTTTCACTTTCGGTTCGATTTTAGATGGAGATGCATCCAGGATGGAGGAATGACAAGATGTTAGAGGCTTGTAAGAAGAATGGGATCCATGTAACTGTAAGACATATATGATCATTAGAACAACAATATTATTATCGTCGACGGTTATAATTAACTAACACTAGCACACTACCAACTTTCAGCATATGATGGCTATAAGATGCTCTATTTATAGGCTTGAGGGAGAACCATTGAGCTTCTCCACATCAACACTAATTTCTATCAAATTAGTAAAGACGATAATGAGAGCTCAAGAGTCTTTAGCTCCATACATTACATAGTTTATTCACTACATAAATTAAAAGGATGTTATGAGACGCATTGTGGCAAGGTCTTACAATTAGTACTAATAATTAATTAAATGTGAAATGCAGGCTCATTCGCCATTAGGATCAGGGAAGAGGGACCTCATTCGCGACGAAAGAGTGCAAACGATTGCGACGAAGTTGAACAGGACGCCGGCTCAGGTTCTAATGAATTGGGCGCTTCAGCGAGGGACTAGCGCCATTCCTAAATCCACCAACGAGGAGAGGATCAAGCAAAACATTCAGGTCTTTGGATGGGACCTTCCACAAGAACATTTCCTTATCCTCAACACCCTTCCTGACCAGGTACTAATCAAATATCAATTTGTTCAGTCTCTGAAATGTACTACATATATATATAGCAATGCCAATTAATTATTAGCTTAGCTAGTTAATCTTCCTAGCTATATATATATATATATATATACATTTCAATGGTTAATTAATTAATGTCACCAATTAATTCCATAACATTGTAATTATAATTGTGCATGCAGAAGAGGGTATTGGATGGAGAGAACCTCTTGGTGAACAAGAGCGAGGGACCGATTAGAAGTGTCGCGGATATCTGGGATCACGAAGATTAAACCAAAATACATACTTGATGATGATATTAGAAGTAGAGCTAGCTAGCTGCACTTGTTAAAGTAATAATAAGTGTTGGCATGGAAGTATGTACATATTCCATAATAACATGTATATAGGTTAGGTACGTATATAGGAGTAGCTCTGGTGTTGCTAATGTTTGTGTGGTTTGTTATGATATGGTAGTGTTGTGTTTATGTGCTCAATGTCCCAATAACATGCATGAATTAATTAAGAAGTTTGTGTTTTTGATGTTTGAAATTAATTGATGTTGATATACCTAAATCTGTATATAGATGCAACATTATATATGCTCAATGTGTTTCTAAGTTTTGATTTTTGAGTTTCTTAAAACAAACTTGATACATTCTGTGCTGATTATTTTAAGTAAAGCAGAGAAAACAGATTCTTAAGGACATGTTTGTTTCTAAAAGTGTTATTTAGCAATGAAAAATTTGTTGCTGTTTCTTGTTATCCCTTTCACAAAAATAAAAGAAACAAAAAGTATAGCTTCGTTGCTGGAAAGGATTTTAGAAACGAAAAGAGTTTGTTCCTATGATAAATAGATACAAAATTAATAATTTGGTGCTGTAATTAAATAGCACTTATCAATTAATCGATCTTTGTTTTGTTGCTGTAAGTTTGTTGCAAAATGCATAAATTGTTGTAGTATAGTTGCCCTAAACTAATTAAACTTCTTTGCTAAGTGATTCTAGCGATTAGGTGTGCTAGTTTGATATCAACTCCAATATATATATATATAGTTTGGGACTTAATTAGGCCTTGTTGTTGTTGTAAAATTTCTAATTACTAATTATTAGTAGTTGTAACAATTTTTTTCCAACGCTTAGTTGTAATAAGAATTTTAATTCCAATTGGTCCGGCAAACCCAGCTGCAAATGTGAATGTCATATTAAACCATTCACCAAATTAAATTAATATCACTTTAGAATTGGTATCGGCAACGCGTGGATCTTGGTCAAGTTATCGATTTTTCACCCAACTGACCTAAAGAAGTCTCTTCTCTTCATGACTTGGGAGGTGATGAACTTTGGAGGATGAGTTTTTTTTTTTTTTAGGGTATTGCTATTTTGACTCATATGAGTCCGAATTCAAAAAAAAGTTTTATTTCAAAGTCATCTTTAAATAATTAATGAAGCACACACAATCACTTGTAAAATTCATTTGTTATCCTTTAAATATTTGTAAAAATTTGAAAAACCTAACTATAAGTCGTGAGTCCAATTAGATTTATTATTTTTTTTAAAAAAAACAAGTTAGCAAGTTTTTCAAAATTATAAGGTAGCAATTTTTTCATTAATGTATATCGTGTGTATGTGCTTTAATTGTTTAACAGCAAATTTGAACTGACGTCCCCATGCAACAATATTTGTCGGGCTTATTAATGCATTAATTATTGCCTCTTTTCATTAATAGACTGGAGTATGGTGCAATGCAGATTACTTAAACATAGGGAAATGATACAAATGTAAGTGATATGTGGATCGAAAGTTATTCCTACCTAAGCATGTATTGCCATATTATTAATTGTCACTGTGTTCCTCAGTTGCTCCCCTCGAAATGAGGGAGATCCGTGGACCGGCGCAGGCATGGGTGGGCAGGTCCAACAACAATGACCTTCTGAAAGTTATATATGTATACACATTTACAGTACTCTCTCCGTTTCTTTATAAGTGACTTTTCAACCACTTTCAATATTTTTCAATAGGGTAGTGCTATTTGGACTCAAGAGTTCGGACTCAAAAAAAAAAATTATTACAAAGTCATCCTCAAGTAATTAATGAAGTACACACAATCACTTGTAAAATTCTTTTGTTAACCCTTAAAAATTTGTAAAAATTTGATAAACCTCTCTATGAGTCCGGACTCATGAGTCCAAATAAGTTTATTGTTCATAATATCTGTCATTTGATAGTTTCAATACACATTAATTACTTAATTGACTTTTACACACTTCATAGAAAAGGAAAATCTATTAATTACATATTAATAACTAGTATATGTAGAAGTGATTGAGTTATGAGAAATAAAGGTTATTTAGTTAGGGTAGTGCTATATGGACTCAAAAAGTCCGGACTCAAACAACCAAAAAGACATAAAGATCCTTAATTCAAATTTATTATTGGTGTTTGGGGTAGAGGGTAATTAGGTCTTTTACTTAGATAGATATCTTAAATTATTAATAAAAAATTCTTTGAGTCCGGACTCAAAGAGTCCAAACAGATTTTTTGATTTAGTTATTTAACTGTTACTTTCTCCACATTCAAGATAATTAAATGACACAACCTTAAAACGACGATTAAATAGAAATTGAGGGAATAATAAAATTGATACATTGAAGTCGGCAAAAATTAATGGATGTGTACACTAATTAATACACTAAAACAAGGGAGAACGTCTTTAAATAATGAAATTGTCAGCTAAGTAGTTGGTGTTCCAATTTGTTTATGTGTTCCAATTCCAAATACAAAATCCACAACCTGATATGTTGTGATCTCTACTCCCCTCATTCATTGATCACTTAAATTTCGTACGTTATTCAAATTAAGTAGATATGTCAACCCAGGAAATCAAGGAAGAAATCCTCCAACATCACATGCATAGTACATAAAAATAGCGCCAACTCCAATCCTAAAATAAATCAAGAAGATGGATAATATTCTTTGTGAATTATGAAATTAAAAAGAACATGTTGGTTTAAAAAAAACAAAAAACAAAATTAAAACAAGAACGTACTTGTTCAAAGTCATTGGACTAGAGTAATATTATTTAACCTAACTACTAATTGAATGAATAAGTACTTTTTGTTCTAATAATTAAGACTATTTAATTTAATTTTTTAAACCCCTATTAAAGGGGGTGTCATTAAATAACATGTAATTTTAAAAAAACTCTATGTAATACATGTATTAAAAATTAAACATAACACATTTTCAAAGCTTTAATAGCGTAAAACCTCTAAAGTAAAAAAGGCATGCTTTTCCCATCGATCTACAAGAAAATTAAGGCATGCTTTTCCCATCGATCTGCAAGGTCAGATGATCAAATCCTTGAAAAAAATTGCTCAAGTCGTTGATCATAGGAAAGATGCGTGTTTCCCACTGGTCACTTTTTCCGACTTCGTTAGATTGTTTTTTATATTAATTCTTTAAGCCGAATTTTGATTTTGAATTTTTTTTTTTTTGGATTGGGAACGTGGATTTAAATTATCAAGAATTTCATTGGCTGTACTCAAATGGATTTAACTTTTAGAGCATGCTTTTCGTGACTATAGTTTTGATTTTGACTATCTTTTGTTAATAATTTAACGCTGCCGAATCTAATCGCTTATGTAAATTTTTTTTTTTTAAAAAAAAAAAACCCAAACCAAATCATTAACTTAATTAAACAGACTTTAAGGACCGAATATTACACCTTTAATTCCATCAAAAGGAAGGCACGAAGCAATGCCAAATAACTTTCAATTCTAAATCTAGAGGCCACAATAGGACATTAATGAATAAGGTCAATATTCTAATGTGCAACCCAAATAAGAAATTAAGGAGAATCGTGAGGAGCAATTAACACTTTTCCTTGCTGACTTTCATCTTTTTTTTCCTCAAGAAAATGGAAAATGCTACATTAATTAAGATATATATATATGCCCGGATTGTGGAATATATATATATATATTTATATATTTCGAGATGTGCATGTACGTATTTTGATGTTTATCACACGATTTTCAAATGGATGTAGATATATATGAATGGCAAAAGAAAGCTTAGTCATGGGATTGGCCTAATTAATTTGGAAAATTCTATAGGTTACATCAGAAACGCAACGCATGCATGTGAATTTTGCCAAACTCTACAACTTGGTGTATGGTGTTTCCTATAAATTGATGTTCCTCTCACACAACTGTGCTGCATGCAGTACTTCTCTGCTCTCTTCTTCTTCTTCTTCTTTTGTATTATCAACCATTGCTCTGCCTTCTCTCTCTGTCTGTCTCAACCACCATGCCGGCGCAACTAATGCCTGAGAAAACTCTGTCCAGCATACATTTATTCGGCCCCGATAGTAGTGGCACTTCATCTTACAAAAGGTACATAATATCATATGTAATGGAGCTAGCTAGCATTTGTGTTGAATACTTGAAATGCATGTTTTGGTTAATTACTTCACTGATTAACAGCTTTAATTAAGGGGCTTGAAAATTTAGATAGCAGTCCATAAATTAATGTTCATATTCTTATAATCTGCGTGCTACCAACTAATTAACTGGGAGTAAGTTGGTTTCTTTCTTATAATCTGTATAATTGATTTACATAAAATTATAAAGTCATGATGATTTTGGTTTAATATATTTCAGGCTGGAAGGGAAGGTTGCCATTGTAACTGGCGGTGCCAAGGGCATTGGAGAAGCAACTGTCCACCTCTTCGCCATGAATGGCGCCAAGGCAGTGATCATAGCGGACATCGATGACGCCAATGGAATCCTCCTCGCCGACTCATTGGCACCATCGGTAACCTTCATACATTGCGATGTTAGCATGGAAAAGGACATGGAAAACCTTATTGATACAACAATATCGAGGTATGGCAAGCTGGACATCCTCTTCAACAATGCCGGGGTCCTTGGAAATCAATCGAAACGTAAGAGCATTATCAACTTCGACGTAGAGGAATTCGATAGCGTGATGAGTGTCAATGTTAGAGGAACCGCATTAGGCATGAAGCATGCGGCGAGAGTAATGGTGCCTAGACGGTCGGGGTGCATCATCTCCACGGCAAGCGTAGCCGGAGTGATGGGAGGACTCGGGCCTCACGCGTACACCGCTTCGAAGCACGCCATTATCGGGCTCATGAAAAATGCGGCTTGCGAGCTCGGGCGGTATGGGATTAGAGTTAACTGCATTTCTCCATTTGGGGTGGCAACATCCATGCTTGTGAATGCTTGGAGGAATAATGTGGAAGATGGTGAGGATATGGGGGTGGTTCCTTGTGAAGTAGAAGTGGACAAGATGGAGGAATTTGTGAGGAGTTTAGGTAATCTTAAAGGAGCAACTCTAAGACCAAAAGATGTTGCTGAGGCTGCTCTCTACCTTGCTAGTGATGAATCCAAGTATGTGAGTGGCCATAACCTAGTGGTTGATGGAGGGGTTACTACTATAAGAAATTGTGTTGAATTATAGTTCAATTTTGATTAAGTGTATAATAATTATATATATTTCATTTAGATTGATTTCGTTTTCTTTCAATTTCAAAAAAAAAAAGAAAGAATTCTAAATTGTTATAGCTACGAATGACTCAAACAATTTGAATACAATAGGATGCATCTGATCGATCGTCCTCAAAAAAAAAAATCCAAATTAAGAATCTATCGATCTAGTTAGATAATGTAAATAATTTCAAGCTTTTTTGTGTTGTTTTGCAATCTACAAAGGAGCCAATTGTACAGTTGTTGAAGTTGTACATGGCAAACAACACAGTTCTATTGATAAATATTTATTACAAATCAATTTTTCAATTAATATATACCTATACATATATATATATATATATATACTTTTTTAAAAAATAAAATTCTAGTCGTGTTACTTGTGTATATATGTCCATTTCCAGTGAGAAAAGTGGTTTAGAATTCCAAGCCGGATTTTGAACAGGTTCATATATGATCATATATACTTGCTTGATGACAAAGCAGTATCCTTATAATAAGAAGAAAAAAAATATATATGAAAAGTATTCCCGAGAGAATTCATAAATGCAATATAGAAGTGCGGAAAGGTGGGAAAGCATGGTATCTAAAGTTGTCACTTTGGACAGTTATGTATTTTTTTTATTTGATCATACTAGCTGGAGTAGTGCTACTCCAGATCTAGAGATTGAATGCAAATAAAAACTTCATTATTAAAGTCGCTTTTGAGACAGCAAAGAGTGCCCAAGATTTCGTTGTACAGCTTTACTTTGACTTTGAAATAACAAGACCAAGAGATTTCATTGGACAGCTTTACTTTGACTTCGAAATAGATCTCTTCCAATCCCCAACTCCACCTCCCAAAAAAAAAAAAAAAAAAAACCCTATTGGGATGAACAATTATATACACGCAAATGACCCAACTGTCATGGGTCTGCTAGAATAATTTTTTATTTGATTTGTTTGTCAATTTTTTTTTATGATTTTTTTTTTCTTTTTGTTTTGTATGATTGTACTTGACAGTCAATTAATTTTTCGCATTGACAGATAGTCGACTGTCAATGCCGAGTCAGCTGTGTGCATGAGGTTGTTGCATGCCTTTGTTGGGGGTTTGGTGATTACGCATCAAATGAAGAAATAGTTTTTTTTAGGTGTGAGATACTTAAAGTAGATTAATAAATTTATGTTCAATTTTTTTAATGAAATTTATGTTCAATTTTCAAAAAAATAAGATATTGTCCAGCTACATAATCAAATTTATGAGTAAAAATATGTAGAGGATCTTGTACAGATATCATATATATTTGGGAGCACCAAAATTCAAATGGTAGAGGGTACTTGAACATATGACATTGTGTTATGTATTTGCAGGATGCGTAATTAAGCTCGCATCCCAAACATATGTCATGCGCACAGGTGAGCTAGTTTGGCATAGTGTGTGTACATTTCTACTGAGATGGATGAGATATCACTCGCTAAAAAATCGATGGAGGTCCGAGTTCTACTCATTTGCAGTGAAGTTTTCAAAAAGAAGAAAAAAAATCACACATTGATCGATTACATAATTAGGAGATCAATATATGCCAATAGCAATGTAAAACCATCTAAAAGAAATTATATATTTCCTTTTCAAGTGTCCATGGTGATGGTGATGACCTTAATGCGCAAAATATGTCTACAAACTAAAAGGGTTATTTGATATTAGCACTTTGTGGAACATATTTGTCCAATCCATATAAACTAATTAAATTGAGCAAGAGATGTACGTGCTTAGTTCCAACCTTATGGGGCAAGCTAGGCTTTTGAGTGAAGGATTCATCGATATTTAACCAAAAAAATATCCGTTTCACTCAAATCTCCACGTGCAAACTTCTCTATGATTAAATTCCTACGTACATCGATCTCTAGTGCACATAAATACTACTGCACAACCTTCTCTCTCTCTCAACATTATAATGTCTATAACTGGCACTAAATTGAACATGCCTTCACAATCAGTGCAGGAAAGAAGAGATCCCTTGAAGAAACTCATTTTTCAAGCTTAGAAAATGGAGTCCAAAGCTCACACAAAGGGTGCATGATCTCCTTTTTTTTCTTTTTTTTTTTTTTTTTTTTTTTTTTGATAAGAAAGAAACCAACTTTATCTTCATTGAAACTCGAAACCCCAACATCCACTTGCACAAGTGGCCTCATACCGTACTTGTGAGCCGCCCTCAATCCCTTTGGTTGGTATGATCTCATTTGTTCTTGAGCAATATGAGGTTATTTTCTTGATTATATCGTTGTAATTTGTTGTTTGTTCAAAAATTGTATGCGCAACATTACTTAGTTGTAGGTTGCACATGAGACACACCTAGGCTAATTCACCAATTTTGACATCTAATTATTATAGTCCTTAATTTAAATACATTTTGAAACACGTGCGCACACACATCTCGAAGCAAAATTTAAAGGACCACAACAACTATAGGTGTCAAAAGATTGAGCCAATCATTTTCCATTTCCTTTATCTATACTATATGTTCTTTTTAGAAAGTACTTGAATCAAATTATATGTGGACATACATACAAAAAATTTCTAAGTATTAAAAAGTTCAAAGACTAGGTAATTAATTTAATGTGTTTGTTCTTTTGCAAAAAGATGGTGTAACATATATATTTTGATTTTAGAATATATTCCAATGACCATGCATTGACTAATTTACAGGTTAGAAGGAAAAGTTGCCATTGTTACTGGTGGAGTCAGAGGAATTGGAGAGGCAACGGTGAGACTATTTGCTACACAAGGTGTTAAAGTTGTGATTGCTGATATTGAGGACTCTCTTGGCCTAACCTTAGCCAACTCTCTAACTACTCCATTAGTAACATATTTTCATTGTGATGTTAAAGTAGAGAAGGACATCCAAAACTTGATAAATTCCACAATTGCACAGCATGGGAGGTTACACATGTTGGATTGGTGTAGGCCCAAAACCAAAAAGTCCATCCCATGAAAATTCTAATTTTTTTATTAGAATTGTAAACGGATAGGAGAGTACGAATTAGAAATTTGTGAATTTTGGAAAGTCGACTTTGTGTACGACTTAGAGACCGAATATGTATTTCGGTTGTTTGAGAGATCGACTTGGATATATACCGAATAAGGATTTTGGTAGAGATATATAAAACATTGGAAAGTCGACTTCGAGAGTTTGACTTGGTGACCGATTAGTGTGCGCACTCGAGTTGAAGTGTGCAATCTCTCTAGTTTTTTCTCTCTACATTGAAGGCATATCAAAATCTTAAATTTGAAGACCCGCGGAGTGGCTTTTGTGATTTTTTAGTGTTCAAGAAAAGAGGTGCAAGGGTTTAATACAATTGTGTAGTTTTTCTTCGTTCTTAATGTAATCGTAAATGGATTCTAATCCAATACACATATATTTGGGCTCCAATACACTAATTTACGAGTCATAAATGTTTTGAGGGGTTCCCATAGCATTATTAGATATTTGGGCTTAGATATTTATATATATATATATATATATATATATATATATATAGAGAGAGAGAGAGAGAGAGAGAGAGAGTGAGGCAAAAACATTTTTGGTGAGATGGATATAGGGCATCAGTTGCGTGTCAAATAGTTTGTTTCTTATTTGGCCCAGACATCAATATATCTAGTTACATTATTTTAAAAAAATATTGACAAAAATAAGGGAAAAAATAAAGAAAAAAATGATATCGATGTCGCATCACTTGTTAAAAGATAATGTTTGAGGAGGTCATGAACTCGACTCTCATTGAAGTCAAAAGAAAAAAAAATGCCTCGACAATCTTTCAATAGCTTAAATCGACGAGGGGCTTATGTTAATATAATGGAAAATGATAGGGTGACATAAATACTATATTAATATTCAATTAGGTGGAGATGTTATTACAAACACCTTCAAAATACTAAGAAGGGTAGTCCTAACCATCATCCTGATCCATATAGAAAGATCAAACTAAAGCCATCACAACAAGATTAATTGTACTTGTCTCCTACTTTTTTTGTGTTCTTATTGTTTTTTATAGAAACTAACAACCTTGTTTTTTATTTAAGTTGAATCCACGGCCTTTCTCAATCTTGCATTACGCAAATGATGACTCATCTATCTAACTAAAAATGATTTGGCGTTTCTCTTCATATGTACTTAAAGTATGTGTATTAATGGATTATCTACTTATCAAATGAAACTTCTTTTCGTTGAATTAATATATATTTGAAATAGTCAATTTGATGTTTGATTATTATTCCTGTATATCAATGACAGAAGTTATTGAACGTATTCCTGTATATCAATGACAGAAGTTATTGAACGTGACAGGTTATATTAATAAATTTGAAGGTTATCTGAAAAGAGACAAATAATTAGTTATGGCAAAGATATACACTCCTTCGGTATAACAAAACCTTTTTTATTAAAGTTGCAAGTCATTTTTGAAATTTGAGATTGTATTTATTATTTTTGTGGGTCGCTAAAGGCACCCCACCATTTAATGAGGGCACCCAGTTAATGTGGGCACAAACTGATTTACCTGGGGCACCCGATAATTAGACCCGAAATACCGAAACTACCCCTCCTGGAAATCCCTGAGCACCCCACCACCCCCACCACCACCTTCACCGAACTCCTTGTGGAAGAATCCATTTGTTTTGAACCGACCAGTGAGAGGAATCCCCGAAATCTTGTTCTCCGTCCCTCGCCGTGTGTTTCTCCTTCGTTGTTCGAGTTTTTTGCAGTTTGTAGGGTCGAGGGTGTGAGCCGATTTCGTCTCCAAATTAGGGCTCGGTTGAAGATCGTCGAGTTAAGTTACAATTGGTAGAGTAGTTGTAATGTGTGTGTGGCGGTTTGTTCAAATGTAAAAAAATTGAGAAATCGTGGTTCTCGGCCACACAGGCCAGAGACTGTGTCAACTGTCTCGGCCAAGCATGGCCGAGACAGAAGCTAATATTTTTGGGAACTCGCAGTCTCGACCACGAAGACCGGAAGAGTTGACAAAGATACGGTTACGCATGGCCGAGAATACTTCAGTTATCTCGGCCGCGACATGACGAGAGCTACAATTAGTGATAGGTAATGTGGCGTCGGTGGTGTACAACCGAGAATTTGCTCATACTCTCTGTTTTACATTTCCGAGAGGGTCGCAGTAGGCTCGGTCGTCATAGGACGAGAGTAAGGCGAATTGAAATGGTCAATCCATCTCGGTGGTGTACAACCAAGAACTTGCTATTGGACTCGGTTGTACACTCTTGATATATTGGACTACTTGTCGGTCATGGGTGACCGAAAATATGGGTTGTTTCACGAACCTGCTTGACCGAGACATCTGAAATGGATGAATTTGAACATTACTTTTTGTAAAAAAAATTTTGTGCTATGTCAAACTAACTATACAAGATTGAAAATCCAGCACGACAATTTGCACCGAAACTTAATTAATTATAAATCTCCGTAACATTCAAACTGACTCTACAAGTGTCCATCCATAAGTAAACAACAATCAAAATACAGCACAACATTTGTATATCCATAGAACATTCGGAGTAACTGGGAAAATTTCTAAATGTTTAGCCATCAAGGTTTCTAGGTACAAGCTTTACACTACGGTGTATCTAAATCTACAACGGGTATGGTGGCTTCATCAGCAGTTGCAATGGGCGCGATGTCTCGAAATACGAATCCATCTCGCCAACCTTTGGCGCAGTCCTCAACGTACCGATCCCACGATGGATATAAGGATGGTAACGGTGCGTTCACACGCAACTTCACCTGTCAAAGTGAACAGTAGAACATAGAAGATATTGTCACAAACCCGATTAAGGGGGAAACAAAACAATTCACAAAAAATCATAGAACTTACCCTAACCCAATGAATATTCCTTTCATTTGTCGGTGCAATGATAAGTCATTGTGCAACGACGACGGTGGAGCACTACGTAGAGGTAGGAATGTGGAGGCACTCCCATGCGAGAGGTTGACGAGAATGACATTGAATGCGGTGGATACTAACAATCTCATGTCTGGAAGTGTCAACCATTCTTTGAAAGATGCCCCCACTTGCTTCTCTGGGCAATGCACCGCATTCTTGACAGTTTCGAAACTCGAGCCAAACACTTCCCGCCAAAGGTCTTCATACCCGATAATCTCATCGTACATCCTTCTACGCACAATCCTCCACCCGTCTACGTCGGCAAGTCCAAGCCCAGAGGCTATACACCGATATCCACAATTTCCATCGGAAACCACATCGATAATGCCCTCAACATGTGGCAACCAATCCGGTTCTAAGTAATGACCATAAGCCATGTTAGATCCACTTTGCGTGCGTCGACTGACACGACGCATTTGTGGAACAACCTCGTCTTTCTTCTGCCTTGAAGTGGAGGCCTCTTTTGTGGAGTGAGAGGACTCAAATCCGATTGGAAACCCCGGTGTCCTCCCACCCGCATCCTCAACTTTCTGCTCGCACTCCACAAAAGACGAAGGTGGACTAATCTCCCTGAGCTGCTGAATTTCAGTCTTCCCACCCGCATCCTCAACTTCCTGCTCCCCCTTATCCAATCTTCCTGCGGTGTCGTGATTGTGCCTCCCACATATCACTGTGACATACCATAAGGAGTCAAGGAGTTAGCATTTTCCTTTACATTAATTAGGAAAGGGCATCCACATTTCTTCGTACCAGTTGGAGTCCTCGCCTTTTCATCATTTCTTGATTTCTTTAAAATTTTGGCCGCTTTCCCCTTCCCTACTCTCTGAGCCAGTCCCCTATATGTCCTAGACCTCTCACAGGCAAGTTTCACCATTCCCCTGCGCTTAATGCCCCCGGCATCCTAGCGCTTCGTTACTAACACAAACTTGTTATCACCACTAATCATTTGAAGCCATTAAATAGCCGCTTCTCGAGAGGGGAATGGCTTACAAGGTGTAAAAGTGTCCTTGTAGTCTGAAAAATTACTGGATACCAGCATTACCTGCAATACAAACAGTGTAACATTATAATCAACCAAAATATACAGCACAATCACAAAAAAACTCAAAAAAATAGGTTCTCGGTTGTACAGGTCCGAAACTTTCTTCAGAGTCTCGCTCACGTACGACCGAGAGTTACTCATTACTCTCGGTCGTAACATACCGTGACCTACGTGAAACCTCTCGGTCCTCTATGACCGAGACATTACTATACATCTCGGTCCTGCGAGGCCGAAACAATCGCGCACCCAGACAGAAACTTCCGATAACCGCAAAAAAAAACACAATAAATTTGCAAAATTACCTCAAGTATGACCTCCTCTGGCACCGAAGCAGTACAATCCTCCATTATATAGTGGAAACAAGTTCGGATTTGAAGAAGTTATCAAACCCTACATTGACAAACAAATCATCGTTTTCACAGTTTTACACAACTAAACAGTTCTAAAAAACCATCATATGATTGTCAAACATTGTTACCTCGCTTTCGGATGATGTCAATCCGCAAGAATCGATCAACGCTCGTCAAATGCAATGTGGCTTTGTGGTTTAAGCTTGGTGGTGGGGTGCCCTAACTCTTTGTCAAAATGGTTTGTGGGGTTTGAACCATTATATATACAGGGGCAAAATGGTCTTTTTCATTTTTGCTGGAATTTTTACAAATAAGTTGGGTGCCTTCATGAAAAGGTGGGGTGCCCTTAGCGGCCCTTTTATTTTTTTATCAATTCAATTCTCATTAAATTCAAATATTTATGATTCTTTAATTCTTCAATTCATTTAATATCAAAATGAATATATATATATAAATTACGCTTATAATTAAAGCTGTCTTAATTCTTGTACTCTTACCTTAAACAATTTATATTTGTGATCGAAAAGAGTAGTACATATGAAACACAAGATATGACATTCGAAAATGACTTAAATTTTTCTTTTAATTGGATGTATGTTCAGTTCAACCACTACTCCAGTACCTAGGCCAAACGATCACCATGCACGACAATTATAGGTCAAAAATAGAGCTAGGATATGCATTCAACTTTCCTTACCATTGTTAATTAATGTGTACTATATTATTAGTCCGCCGTTCTTATCTAATTTGTGGACTTTCATTAATTTATTTTTATGTAATAATTTATTAAGTAATTAACACTCAAAACTGAGTAATAGAGAAACATATAATTTAATCATTTATAATGACAACAGTATTTTTTTTTTTCTTGAACTTCAAAAATTAATTATCTACTTGCTCGGATACTTTCAAACATGTGTATTATCTTATTAAAAAAAAATGATTCAACACGTCACCTTAAATAAACAAATCAAATTTGTACATCCAAACAACATAACCAGACACCTCTCTCCAACTAAGTCAAACATTTCCCCTGTTTCCTTAAAAAAAAAAAGCCATTTCCCCTGTTTTATGGTCACCCAAACTTTCATTGTGACCAATCAACTCTTATAAAAGGGCCAGCAATATACCAAGTAACCAACTACCTCTCCCCACAACTTCTAACTCTCCAACTCTCTCTTTAGGAAGCCTAAGCTGTCAAGAACTGGCATCCTCACAAGAAATTCTGGAGGAAGAGCAACACTCCCACATACGGGTGGTACGCGCCCTCTATGACGCCTTGAACGCCCGCGACGTTCGCACCGTGCACCGCCTCCTCGCCGCAGACATAAACTGGTGGTTCCATGGCCCCCCTTCCCACCAACATATGATGCAATTGCTCACTGGCACTACTCCTACTACTACTACTACTACTACTACGACTACTACTACTACTACTCCTGATTGCTCTCACCGCCGAGAGTTTGCATTTCTGCCGCTCTCCTTTGCTCTCATCGGCGACAGCACTGTTATCGTCGAGGGGCGTGACGTCGCGGAGGGATCAGTGTGTTGGGTTCACGCTTGGACTGTGTCCTCTGATGGGATAATCACTGAAGTGAGGGAGTACTTCAACACTTCCCTTACTGTCACTCGCTTTGATGCTGCTGCTGCTGATTCAACGACATCAAGCCATTTGAAGTACTGCTCATTGAGTACTCCTCTCTGGCAGAGCAAGCTCTCTAGCAAGTCCGACGTCCCCGGACTTGTGTTGGCCATTTAAGTTTAGTTTTTTAGTCAGTCAGTGCAGCTAGAATAAAGTGGTGTTCCAATAGTTTAGTGTCAGGTTTGGTTTGATGGGCTGAAGGTAAACTACTAGACTGGTGGTATCAACACCTTTAATTGTTTGTTTGTTGTGATTGTTGCGTTGTGTTTGTGTAGCGGTTGTTGGGGAGATGGAGAAATGGTTTGTCTTTGTGTCCCTCACCCAACAATATTGATGTGTGTTATTGTTCTGCATTAATAAAAAGTTGTTTGTCGATTAGTCAAAAGTGTTGGCTTTTCTTTTGGGTCACTTTCTATGGGATCAAGTCTTATTATATCAAATGGATTGACAACTTTCATATAGCAACTGCCCATTAATAATTTAATAGGTACATACAAAACTAAAATACGTATCGGATTATTAATTGACGGTCATTATTAGTTTTATTGGGTGTACAGATGAGTGTTCTTAATTCAAAGGCTTTATTAATCAAGCGCAATGAAAGAGTTTTATACGTCAACTAATTTGAGATTGGTCCTTTATCGTGTGATATAACAGGAAACCACTTATGACCTGGTCATGTTTAGTGACTAACACGCAACATTATATTATGGAAAATACCTACGGTTTTTGATTACTAAATACACGTATTGAATGAGATTACAATGTACTTAATGACTTGACTTTAACTAATTAGACACATTGAATATTTTGCAAAATCAAGTATTTCGGTTCAGGTACCTTGTCATTGACCAAATCATCATTGACCAATCAAGTAGCAATAGCATACATATAGCAGATGTCGAATTACATTCTAAAATAAGACATTAAACTAGGAGATATGAAGGGTGCGAAATTAACCACGTCGATTGATCCTAGTGGTAAGGAACTACTGAAAACTAAAATGAGGTCTCCAAATCTCATGGACGAAAAAAAAAAAAAAAAAAAGATTGAGACAACAACCCCCGAATGAACCAGAGCATCAATTAGTCACTCACTCCCTTTCAACATTTATATTTACAAAAATTATTTTTGTTTGAAAGTGGCATTAATTAGGATTGTGGCTTTATCAGCTACTCTTATTATTTTAAATTCGGATTTTGAGCACTATGATCTCATCATCAATCACACATTAAAAGGCACAGCAGAAACTGGAGCTGAATGATAGCAGCTCAGGCTCAGCTCTCTAGATACTTAGAAAACGATTGGCACAACATATAATTGAAATAAGTCATGTTCCTGGCTTAGAAATTTATTCAAGAAACTCAAACCACACTCATTTAAAAGGAAAGGCTTACTTTCTTTTTTTCTTTTTTCTTTTTTTCTCGCAATCAGTTGGACCTTTTTGACGCCAAATCAAGCAATCTGCGAAAGAACTGCTGGGGATACATCGGGGGATCCTCAACGAGCGCCTGAAAGAAAGACAAAGGAAGGTGTCAGGCGTGAATGAGCGGCATTGAGGGGAATCTGCGAATTCCGGTTAGATGATATTCCTCGTTACCTGATGAATCAAAACTGTGGAGGGAGTCATTCCAGGGACCGTGTTCACCTCTATAACTAACACCTGCATATAAATAGAGAGTAGGATGGCAAATAAGCCACAGCTTATTATCAAAAGACTACGTTGAACGATGAAACAAAATTACAAGGACAACAAGTTATATTTGATTCAACAACCCTTCTATGAATCATGCAATTTAACTGTAACATATTGTATAGATAATATAGTTACTCTCCTGTAAGAGGACACGTAGGCGAGGTTCTAATTTAGCAACTTGATACGTTGTGTCTTAGTGGTGGCAATTTTTCTTCAAAGCATCCTCCTCAATTGATGCAAACTATTCAAAATCAAGAGAAGGCAACCTGACTTCTAAGATGGCACATAACACTTTCCCATCAAGGGCATCCATAAGTTATCTAGACCCTTCACTCCAACCCAAAACACTTGTCTGAGATGATACAAGTCGGAAACTTAAAATATTTATACACTCCATGATGATAACTCTTTTGGATAAAGAAGAGTCCCAACATACGGAGAAAGAAAAAATAAAAAAGAAAAGAAAAGAGAGAGGTAAAAGGAAAATGAGAAAGAATGTAGGCTTGTCGGTTAATACAGAGTCACAGACACCAATTTCCAAAATACATGCTCGTCAGCTAATAAATAAGGATAAGTAGAAGTCGCAATGTCCTCGAACTATCTTTTACCATTATATTTGTAGTTGGCAATTGAAATTATTAAGGTGACAATGGAACAGAAGTAAAGCAAAAAAAATTAACATTAGAATGGCAGCATACCTCCCCACTGTCAACATTTACAAATGCATCAATACGGGAAAATCCTTCCAACCCCAAAGTGTTTGCTATTACTTCAATGCGGTGTTTGCATCTTTTCAATGCTGCTTCACTAATTAAGAGGAAACAAAATGAAAAATAAGAGTATACAGATTATTGGCAGTAGATCCTGAGAGCATAAAAATCTAAAAGAATAAGAAAACTGCTAGAATTTTTCCCTTTTTTCGAAATTCTGTCATCAACATTTAGATTAACTAATAATTAAGCTAGTCTAGATCTGAATTCACATTCAGGGCAGGCTAAGCATTGACCCCAATCAAATGGGATCGAATGTCAATATGTTCATTCTTTAGCAGATAAGTTTGTAGTGAACTTGACATCCAACTACCAAGGGAATTCCAAGTCCAGTGTTTGATAAACAAGTACCTGATCAATTG
This sequence comes from Stephania yunnanensis, assembly GCA_039657365.1. Lineage (NCBI taxonomy): Eukaryota > Viridiplantae > Streptophyta > Magnoliopsida > Ranunculales > Menispermaceae > Stephania > Stephania yunnanensis. The sequence goes on along the minus strand of CM077586.1, from coordinate 2,307,884 downwards.
CATGACACTGCCTATGCTCCACACTACAATATCTTAATTGTTTCAGAAGAATCAAGTTCTGCTGTTGAGATTAAAAATCTTAATTCACAGTTGGCAGATGGTTTTACTTGGAACCCTAACATATAGCTCCCATAGAACTAATTTCTATGAGCCAGCAATTATTTAAGAAAATCAACACATTTTTAGATTTCTTACTTACTAGAAAGAAAAAGAGAGGAAAAATAATTTCCAATGAGTTAAGTATAACCAAGCGCCACTTGCAAATAGCCTAGAACTAGAAGTAGAGAAATGAATTGGCAGGATTATAGGCTAAGGACAATATAGTCGTTGAGATTTTTATCCTATATCATGCTTAAGCTAGAAGAATCAATAAAGGAAGATACTAGGGTGACCTTTTTGAGAAACCCGGAATAGACACCCGGTTGTTGGTGTCCATTCAATACACATCGATTTGTGTGCGCACTAACATCGAATGGACACCAAAAACCAGGTGTTTCAAAACGGATCATCATAGTATTTTCCATCAATAAATATGCGAAGGCTGTTATAAACCCTTGGAGAATATATCTCAAGTATAACAAACCTAATTATTGAGGATGGTGGTGGAGTCAGATTATGCCAGTTCCACCTGTCAAACAAATAATAAACATTAGGATAAATTAAACTGCATATTCTATGGATTTGACATCACGATTCATAACACCCGCCCCTATACCAGAAAGTAAATTTGCCATGTTGCTTTAACAGATCTCAAGAATATTAGTCAGAAATTCTCTTAACTGTGATCAAGTCTAATCTGAAACATCCTAGGATTGAATAACAACTCAGTGCAGCGGCCAATACCTGTAATATTTTACTGTTTTATCCACAACAGGTTGATTTAGACTTACCGGCATTAAGCTATCAATGAAATTCAGTAGTTCAAGAACAAAGTTTACAAGGACAATGTGCTACGATCCATGGGATCCCAGGGAGGAAGTTCTATACTAGGAAGAACCGCAGGAGCACAGGATCAGTTGATGACGCCACACGTCAGACTTAATGGGTCAGGGTATGGTCCAAACAGAGGTGAGTGAGAGTGTGTAGTCTCTATCAAGTCGGCTAGGTGAGTCATATATGTAAGTAAATAGTATATATGGTTGAGTCAGTGTGGTCACTGTTTATCTGAGAAGTGTGAACAACTATGGTGACCTAGCGTCTAGTGAGAGTCATCTCTGGCAAAGGAAGAGAGCAGTCTCTCTCTCTCTCTCTCTCTCTCTCTCTCTCTCTCTCTCTTTTGTTGCATCTTTCTTTCCCTTTTTACTATCAATAAAGCTCCGAGGCGATCCTCCCCTCTTTCCGTGTATCCGATCTCATACTTATCACAATGCTTTATTTTTTCTTTTAAAAAAATCATTAACGAATACATCCAAATTGCATAATGTTACAACGATAACCACATACTCAGCACAAAGTCAAAGTTCTAAGGCAACACTAGTTTGCAGAATATAAGTTTGTGAACAAGCAAAACTTCATCAATCAGCAGTCTCTATTCTCTAACATGTCTATATAATTTTTTTAAGAAAATAATAATAACAGTGGGCTTACCTTGAAATTTCTCCTCAAGTGATAGAATATCACCAGATTCCTTAACAGTAATACTAGGACTTAGTGAGTGCATTGCCCCTCGTGTGCCCATTACACCGACTGTGATTTCAACCCACCTACTTTTCCCTTCCCAGATGAGTTGATTTGAATCTCCATTTGCTGATTTTGATGAAAGAACTATCTCATCCGTCTCAATAAAAGGTTCAAAGATTAGTCGCTCTGAAGGAGGGTTTGGCATTTCAATCACCCCATGCGCCTATGAGGGAAAAGTTAATCTATGAGAAATTTATATTATTGCAACATGTGGCATAATTTACTTTCTAACTAAACGTATGCTTCTATGGACAAGAAACGAAATAACAAAACCTGTTTGAACAATAATTCACCTAAATATGACAGCTATTAAGGATCTGACCATGAATATCTATCTATTCCAACACACTCCCTCCATATGCAACTCCAACTTGCACAAAGAGTTATAAGAGTTGTGTCTGTCTGAGTGCAACCATGTTTGTGTTTGCGTGCGAAGAGGAGGAAGAGAAGGACAGAGAGGGAGGCGGATGTGAATTTCAAATATGCAAATGGTGATAGCATACACTAATAATGAGATTAGGGTTCAGAACCTCCCGTTAATCGAGGGTGATGCTCTAATACCATGTCAGACACCAGTTCACTGAATAGATGCATACAAAAAATGAGCCGGGTGTACATTGTCACCTTTCAGAAAGCACAAGACACAAGGCATCCATGCAACTCATCATAATAAAAGAATTATTTCAATGCCTCGAGAAAGGTGGAGAGTTGTCGAATGGATGAATCCATGTAGTCGACCAACTAATTTGGGATTCAAGCTTTGTAGTTCTTGTTGTACAGAGAAAGATTGAAAGCAGGTAAAATCGAGAGAAAAAATAGAGAACAAAGTCCAAAAAAATGTCTTAAACCTAAGTTATCATTGACATAGTCATTTTACTTTTTCATCTTCCCCTATCATTAGATATCCATATGGGTATATGCGGATCCATAGGTGCTCAAAAGAAACACTAACCAAAATCAATACAGGAAATAGACACATATATGAATGAAAAACCTTTGACAAGCTGTTGGAAGGAATACGCAGAAGGCTGTCCCGCAGTGCAGAGGCATACACTTCAAGATCGTCTGCACAGCTGCAAAGGCAAAAGGAAAAGAGCTAAAAGAAGGAAACTCAAACAGCATCAACAAAAACAAATAAAAGATACTAGCATTTCATGATAAAGTCTAGTTTTCCAAGAAAAAATCTTTACTGTACCATAACCTAGCAACTCCTGTAGAGCACCCATCTCTAGCCGGCTTCACACATAACGTTTTAGACTGAAGCTTTTCAGTCAAACTATGCCAAATATCAAGAACAGATTCATTTAGTAGCTCTTCTTTGCTTCTAACATCCTTATTTATTGTAAGCACTCCCAAGCTTTCTAGCTGTAAATTTGAGAAGGAGAGTACAATAAAGAGCAAAGATATGTGACTAAGCAGTAGCACAAGTCCAGAACCTAAAATAACATAGTGAATGCTCTTAGTCATTAGGCTGTTTCCTTTCAATGTTTATTCTCCAATTGTTAGTCTTAATATCTTAAAGATGAGTATGCTGCTATTAAAAATTGGGAAATGCTAGTGTGCCCCAGGTCGAAGACGTGCCCCGTTGGATGCGCCTCATGATGAATCTCAAGGCATCAATGGTGAGCGTTGATTGCATGTCCAACTTGGGTGCACCAAGTGCGTGCACAATAGCATTTTCCTTAAAATTTTCAGGGAAGTCTAGATAAATTACCATAACCATGAAGCATTAGATTATTTGGGATTGAGGCCATGTTGTTGTCGTTGTTATGAGTCATTAGATTCTAACAGTAATGGACATGGCAAAGTATGAGAAGTCTCTAGAACTAGTGCTGATGGCTGAATGTATTAGACATTTCAGTAATAATCCAAAAGCAAGTTGACTTGCACGCAAGGATGCAAGGAAAAATATTTCAGGTTAAATAAAATAACATCCAAGAAGATAAAAGAATCAAGGTATGGGCATCTGAGGCACTGGACTATGAGTTAAAAACTGGTAACCACCAAGGTGGTTTCCAGTGAAAATGCCAAAGCAATACTTAAGATAGACAGCGAGGCTCTTTTATAATTCTAAAAAATTTTAGGCATTAGCTGACTTAAATTAGCTGTATGAAATCCAAGTTTTTTGCTCATCACAAACAGAAAATGTACTGTAAACCAATTTCCTAATAATTTTTTTGACTTAAGTAGGATTCGAACTCACAACCTCTCCAAACTTTGCCTTTTGGCAAGTGATGCCTCTACCATCTCACCAGAGATGCTTTGGCGATTTCCTAATAATTTTAAGTTAAAATGTTCGGTGAAGCATGCCTTGTGAAAATCAAGAAAACAACCAAAAACAAATCTCCTACCTTAATAGAAAAAATAGTGCTAGCTATTTGTACATACATTGCTGAGTGCAAGAGATGTTTCCACTTTATCCATACATGTTTTGGAAGCCATAACACCAGGACCTACAAAAAGTGATATTGAGGAACAATAAAGCAGTAAGTTAAAAAGCAAACACAATAAAATAATCCTTCCGAAGAAGCAAGTTTTAGATGGTATAAACCAGTATAAGGAACTCCTTCAGCCTCCAACAAAGATTGCAAAGTACCATCCTCTCCAATACCCCCATGCACTGTCAAAATAGGACCATAAATAGATCAGAATACTCGCGCATTTTACTTTTTTAACGAAATCACAAAACTATTGCATTAAACCAATGAAGTCAAGCGTGCACCACAACAATAGCAGCCACTTTTCAACAATAATATAAAGATGTCACTAAGTTGCAAATGATTTTCAATAGGTTTTGTAGTAACCGCAAAGGTTCTCAAATTCATACTCATGCATGTAGAAACTCAGGCGAATCAACCATGCAATGCTTGAAAAAAAGGGGGAAGAAGACAGCATCCAGTAACAAGTTTCAGAGATTGGCAGCCCCTCCGGTTTTTACTGGTGAAAACTGGCTGGACACTAGAAAAAAAGTAAGAGAGATCATTTCAGGTCCATACTAAATTATGGACATTCAAAGCCACTTAACAGATTTATCCTTCCAAAGTGCTGAATCCCAGTACATAATCCTGAGAACATACATGAGAATGTACATTTTGGGTACAAGTATCTACGTATAACTAATAACTAGTTAGGAATAATGTGAACTCCACCAAGAAAATTCAGTCAATAAATGTTAGATCAGCTCTAGCAAATTAATGTGTTTATCACTACAGAAGAAGTCAGATGGAATAGAGAATTCAAGTCAAAATGATTCTCATAATCGATAAATTATTGAGTAGGACTTCATTCTTTGTATTGCTATGCATAACCATGCAACTGTAATCAACCATGATTACTGAATTTGACCAAACAACTGAACAGACAAAAAATATCATTTAACAACCATCCAAAATGAAAAAAGAAAATGACACACCTTGGGACAGCTTGAACCTCTCATTCTTTGATCAGATAGTTAAGGTTCATTGGTTTTTTTTTTTTTTAAGACGGAGTGGGGTGTTAGATATTTCAGTTTAGAAATACTTTTTGCATGTACATTAGTAGTGAATTTATTTATAAAATTCTGTACAAACTTACTCAAATTTGTGTATTGGAAGTGAAGAAAAATACCAACTTCTTTCCTTTTTAAAAGATGACACACCTTGGTAGTTCAATAAACGTAGTCAGACAATATCCATCGCCTATATCTATGTTAGTGAAACAAAAACAAGAAAGAGAGGGATGCAACCAAACTTTTTTGTGGTTATGCATATTTTCATGATTCTTGCACCATCATAATAACTATTTGCCCTCACACACGCACACGCACGCGCACGCGCATATGCGCACCCACGCACGTGCACGCGCGTGCTCTTACACACATATGCGAAAGAAAACTATAAATCAGCCTTAAATGCAGTACTCAAATAAATATAAAGAAAAAATGGTGCTCGTTGCAGCAATTAACCCTCTTAAACATCAAACCTGCAATGAATACTGTTGCCTGAACTTCTCGTGCTTTTTCAATCCATTGCCCTAGCGAGAGTTGCACAGGTGCAACATGAGATATATCAAACCCCGCAAACCAGCTCTGGTTATTCAAACCTAGCATTAGATCAGCCATTACTTCATTTCGCAATTGAGATGTAAATGCAGCTCTAGCTGGCTCAGTTGCCTCTAAGCATGCATCAACAACTTCCTCTGTCGTATGTCTTAGAACAAGAGAATAACTGTGGACATGAAATGAATGATACATGAAACAAGAGAGGTAATGAAACACTAATAAACTAAGATAAACACCTTCAACTCAGCTAATTCCAAAGAAATGATGTTTTTTAAAATGTGAGGTTTCTCAAAACTCAACAAATGGAACCACAAAGAAGGCAAGCAATAGCATTGTCAAAACATACGAGCACAAAGAAATGATGAACGAGAAAGTGCATGATCAAGACTTACGGTAAAGACCATACTGTTCTAGAGAGAGCATTTACTTTCCCATCTTGGTCCTCATTCTCACTAGAAGGTGAAAGCAAACATGGAGTCACTTCAAGCTGCAGATCGAAGAATACAAACAATAACAAATTATAAGCCAAACTATGCAATTGGATCAGGAAGCACTTACTGGGTTTCTGTGACAACTAATAATTGCAAAAGCACTTATTTAAGGCTAATAATTAAAGCATATATCATAAGAAAAAAAGAGTAACAGACGTAAAACAAATGGAGAATATTTGTCTTAGACACTTTTCATTTGTTAAAAAAATAAATTGATTTGAAAAGTAAAGCACAAGGAAAAAGAGAAATGAAGGGAAGTATAAAAGCAATGGTGTCTATTAATCATTATAACTTCCCTACTAACAATGCCTTAAGTAATTGAACAAAAGTAGTACTGCCTATACCACTGCAACAAGGCGCATGCACAAAAGATCATCCCTTAATATAAGGAACTGTTACATAGAAAAGAATAAGCCAAATGAAAAGGAAAAGTGTGCAATTTTGTATAAAGCCCATTCCAAGTCATAGCAGAGTGTAGAGACTAGTTGTTTTAAGTGTAGGCTTTAGTTTGAGAGTGGATGTTTACTCCAAAATGCCAAGGCAAGTTGGAGACTTGGAGTTCCCACTCCAAAGTTACAAGTCATTGTATTTCTATTCAACTAGCCGATGTGGGACTATTCTCACATCTCCTAAAAAAAAAAAAAAAAAGAAAAGAAAAAACAACAACAAATAGTCGGGAATCAAAAGATCTCTTATTAAGTATACATTACAAAACAAACATATGAACTCTTTCCACAAACAAATAGTTCTAAAAAGATATGGAGAACAACAAAAAGTAGAACCTCTTTCTCTATCTTTTTTCTTAGGCTTAGCCAACAAATATATGAATAAATTAAGTGTATCATGATAAAGATTAATAAATCAATTTCTAGGGATTATTTTACTTACGTCACCAAAAGCTTGTAGATTAAGCCAAACATTAGTACCACTGATTAAAGATACTTGCCGCTCTGATGTGTCCCCACCAAAGATGACAAAAACCCTTTTAACACCTCTGTTTTGTGAGAATCCTTCGCTTTGCTTAGGCAAAGCATCATTGTAAGATGCAAGAGTGGAATACCGCGAGCAAGCACGTTGTATGATAGATCGAAGAATGTTAGAATGGGAAAATCCAACCTGGAGATTGGAAAAAGGGAGTTGATAAACAGTAATTTTCCTTGAGTAGGTTGTAAATTGCAAAGTAAAGCAATAAACCACATAAGTATTGTAGCACTTTAATGGTCTCCTTATTAGCTTTAGAAATGTGAACTTAGCGTATTTCAATGGCATTATAAGGTGCAGCTAATTGAGCAGTCCAAACATAATAACTCAAATCAAAATTGCCAGGGAGCATTGCTATGAAACTCTATCTGCAGTTGGAAAAAGAGAACAAATTCAAGAAGAGAACTGTAAAAGCAATATTGCAAGAACAAATTTAGACTTTCCATTGAGAACTCTAGGGAGTTACAGATAATTAAGCAAACGATGCAATAGAGAGAGAGACACCCTGAAGCATAACAAGTCATAATCTTCATCTCCTGCATTTGAAATTTCAAACTTTCCACCTTTACGATGATATTACATAGAATGGTTTTATTTTGGTACAGAATTAGCTTACTAGATACCACAAGCAAATTGTGTTATTCAGCATGAAGGCTTCACCCCATAAGAGAATCAAATAGCTTTCACAAGCAATGATTATTTTAATTCTTGATGCTTTGGAGCCTTTGGAATCTATATATGCCTCAATAGTATAACTAGTGAGATACCAAAGCATGCAACTCAACATTACAAAACATATTTTCTAACTACACAGGGAACGCTACAGGCAACTGGGGCAACATAAGGGCTACTTTAGCAACAAGAAACATGCATTCGACATTACAGAACATTTTTTCTAAATACGCAGCGAAGCCTACAAGCAACTGGAGCAACATAAGAACTACTTTAGCAACAAGAAACATGCAGAAGAAAAAGAACCTTTGAAGCTTGCTGAAAAAGGAAACTTGTTTGCTCCATTCCGCTGATCTAAATCCAAAAAAAAAAAAAAATGAAACACAACAAAATAATAAAAGTGCACAAACTATTTATGGCAAAAAAATAAAGAAAACAATAAAATTAACTTACCAGGTTGATGTCCGTGAAAACAATTGTACCCGATTCACACCTTCCAAATTGAGTACTATCATTGGAGAGGACATCAACGGATGGTGGTAAAAACCAACCATCGATGCGGGCAAAATCCCGTAAACCAAGCTTGTGAAATAGAAGAGATGCTCCTTTTCTTATATATTTGATGACATCTATCGAAAACCGTGGTGGAGTGTGATATGCAACCTAAAAAACAGGGGTGGAATGAGAAACATAAAAGAGACCCTCTATGTGAAATATATGTATGCCTTAGTGCGTACTGTTTCATCATCTATTTTAACGTTTGTTGAATTTCAAATATCATTCCATAGTACAATTTCCTTGAGCGTTGCATAGGATAAGTTCTTAGACCAGTCTGGTGCAGGGTGATCCACCAATAATATCGATTGCAAAACATTTAAAATATATTCCAAATTTCTTTTGTTTTTATTATTTAGATACATCCGTAGATATTTATCTAGAAAAAAAACCATCTAAGAATGATTTAAAAAAGAATGTATAAGAATGATTCATAATTTGGAGGTCATAGATTAAGAAATTATTTAATGTCAATAACAATATCATGAAAAGCAAAGGTTTTTCATAATAATATATTGTTAAAAGTATTCAGATAGTAACTATGTCGATCATAAAGTTAATACCACCACTTTTGATACACTAATTACAAAATCTCATAATTAATTCACTAATTTAAATAACAGTACATAAAATGCATAGGTTTTTCACAATAATCTATTGTTAAAAAATTAGGTATTAAATAAGTCATTTTTAAGTTTAAAATCTGTGATCTGCCTATAGGACTTTGTAATTGAATTCCTAACTCACCATATAATCAGATATTATTATTGTTACGCATCCAATGGCTTGATAATTAGCCAATCTATATGTTATCTAATCTTCAATTTTTAATGACAATAAGTAATAAGATACGCATTTATCTAATCAATTTAGTGAAATAGGAATTCATAAAATTGAAAAGCACAATCTTCAGGGTATTGATTTGACCATATCTCACAAACACAAAGACATTTAGCAACCTCTAATGAGCTAGAGAGATAGTGGAAGATATTGCAAGGACTTGAGAGAAGTCGGAAGGAAAGGGAGAAACACAACACAAAATTTACGAGTTTTAAAAAGACGATTCCACACAAGGCAATCAACCTAAAGAAATGAAGAGTTCTGGAAGAATGATCCCACACGTTGTCGTACAGGAAGAGAATGAAAACCTCCATTTATATGTACTAATAGCATAGATACTGAACTTTTTTTTTTTTTTTAGGGGAAGTAGAAGTTCCTAGACATCGAGATGACGGAGTGGTAAAATTAGGGGAAGTAGAAGTTCCTAGGGTAAACCACTTTAGATACCTAGGTTCAATCATACAAAATGATGGTAACATTGAAAATGATGTCACACATAGAATTCAAGCTGGATGGAAGAAATGGCGGAGTGCAACGGGAGTGATTTGTGATCGACATGTTCCTACTAAGTTAAAAGGAAAATTTTGCAATTAGGCCAGCTATGCTCTATGGAAGTGAATGTTGGGCGGTAAAGCAACAACAATTACATAAAGTGAATGTAGCAGAAATGAGGATGCTTAGGTGGATGTGTGGTAAAACTCGTAAAGATAGAATAAGAAATATAGAAATTCAAAGACAAGTAGGAGTAGCACCAATTGATACAAAGATTAGGGAAGGGCGGTTGCGATGGTTTGGTCACCTGCAAAGACGGCCTACAAATGCCCCAACTAGAAAACTTGACTCAATAGAAACTGTAGAAATTCGACGAGGTAGGGGTAGACCAAAGTTAACATGGGATGCATTAATTAAGAGAGATTTGAATGGTTTGCAAAGCTCACCATCAATTGCACTTAATCGAGCACAATGGAAAAGTTTGATCCATGTAGCCGACCCCAGTTAATTTGGGACTGAGGCTATGTTGTTGTTGTTGTTGTAGACGGTTACAGAATTCTTTGCAATAACTAAAGGAAATTTCATTATCAATTGTTAGTAACCATTATTCAACTATACATTAGTCTTTTATACACTGACACAGTTTTTTCACATTTCTTAATTTTTTATGCTAATATTATGATTTTAATAATTCTGTATTATTTTTGTTTTGACCATTTTTTCATTTCTGCAAATCTTAATGATCAAAAACACTAAAGGAATGAACAAACCCTTCCATTGCGCTCGATTTAGTGCAACTGGTGGAAAGGAATTAATCTAAACAAAAAAGTTAAATGAGCGAGGCAATATATTATTTAAATCAAAAGTTAAAATAATGTCGACCACACTAGAAAGATACATCCAGCAATAGGATATACTACAGCCATACCTGTCTTGTTGGAAGATACTTTCTTCGGTAATTGAAGATACCATCCTTTTCCCTAAGATCCCCAAGGAACTGGAGCTCAACCTGTCCATTTAACCTATAGAAGTCAAGCCCCAAACTTTGCATTCAACCTATTTACGTACCAAAATGAAGCACCACACTGATATATAATTATCTTAAACTTACACCTTTTAAAATTATAAACCTTAATAATATGTCAAAGTCTTTTAAGTCTTTAGAACAGAAAGACCAGCTAAAACTATATTGAATCTCAAATGCAACAACCTTAAAATGAAATATTAAACTTGCACCATTTTGTCATTTGAAAAAAAAAACAAGCAGTACATCAATTTAATCACAGCATGTAAGATCTTAAAACACCTCAGTTGGGAGAAGAGTCACGGGATGATAATCAAAACTGGATCCAACATCAAGAACAATGGCCGTAAATTCTTTCCCTCCTTCCAGAAAAACTTCAATAACAACCTTATCATCAATTCCCTGTCAAGGAAAGCACATAAATATAATCACAAAAGCAAACAGTACACATTTTAAAGACTCTTGCCACAAAATCTACTTATTTGCACGGAATAAAATACCTGTGAAAAGATATCATTGCCTTTCATAATGCAATCGTCAACCCCATACGCGACAGTGACACCAATGCTTGACCCTGCCTTTGCTGGTTTCACCTGCAATCATCGAGAAAGACATAAGATGAGAACAGTCTTCATAAACAAATCCTATGATTAATTGATAATTACACATAATTTTTTTTAGATCTCCTTACCACCACTTTCCCTGTTTCAACATTCAATTTGTTGCTTTCAAACCACTTCGACAACTCTGATTTATGAAATTTCGGTCCCTAAATTCCATCCAAGAGTATGAGCAGCAACCGGGTAAATAATTGATCTGAACTCGCAACAGAATCCTGTGCTAATCAATCCGTGCACTTAAGATATAACACCAACCAAAACAGCAACAACAAAAAACATTTTTTTCATTTCAGATAAAACATTATTTCCATAACAAAATACTACTCAACAATATACACATCAGATGAATGGCCTTATGGAAATCATGCATATGATAGAATCAATTGGGCAGGCGAGTCATCAAATGCGACCAAAAAGGGCAATGCATGGAGAAACTATTTCAAGATAGTTCCCATGACACATCACAGAGTCGGTAACACCAAACAATGTGGAAGAGCAATAACTATATTGATATTATTTCGAAACCATATCTAGTTCTAATTGGAGAAGCTACTTTTTTAGTTCTACTCTATACCTCAAAAGAACAATTGCAACAGAAACACCTATGAACCATAACTTTTCAATAAGTGAAAAAGCACTTTTATGTTCCTAAAATGAGAGGACCTTCATGGATGCGGCAAATCTAGAATGTTAACAGAGTACATCCAGTAGTCGTATTTCATTAGCACTCATAGTAAACCAAACCAGGAAGTTACATCAGATCAGACAAATATCACTGCTTGAAATTGAATCTTGAGGAATGAATAAGAAAGATTCGATCCTAAAAAACAAGTCGAAGAGTAATTACTGGGACTTTTGCCATTTTGATCACAAATAAATCACCAACTTGGATATGCACTTCGCACATCCCAAAAAAAGAAGAAATTATTATCAGTCACACACCAAAACCATTTCTCCCCAAACTAACACCAATGAAGGAGAAGTTTAAACTTATGCTCATAGAAAATAATGTAACTATGAGCCACACTTGGGCCAACACAAGCATGCATGATTGCATGTCACCGTGGACAAAAGCAAAATCATATAGATTCTCGTATTTCAGAGTCTATAAAATTTGATGACTGAAAAGAATCAATAATGATAACAATAACTCTCCCTTTCTACAGAGAGAAGGCCAAAGTCACGTCAGCTCATGGCTTAGTAACGACCGTGTGAAGAAAATCAATATAGAAATAAACTGATGACAGTAAGTAAATACCAATACAAATAATAGTAAGTGAACTCATCATGTGAACTCAATACTTTAAATAATATGCTAAAGGCATAAATATATTATAAACAAGATGAAAGCAGCATTTTTGTTTGCACCTGCATAAGAAAGCTTGGCACAGTTATAAATCCTTGTCTTTGGAGCTCCAGCGAAGCATCATACTGTCAACATAGAAAAGGAAGGAACTGATAATCAGACTTTTTATTACCCTTAAAATGTAAAGTTGCAACCTTAAAAATTTCATACTAAGACTACTCATTTTTAGGATCAAAAGCGAGACATTAAATTGTGTTTTATAAGAAAAGCTTATGCCTTATGGAGAATTGATGAAAGATGTGTCCATTTAATCTTAGTCTTGATCAGATAGGCACCCATACTACGGACTCCTTTGCCAATACTTGGCTGGCCCATGCTCCATAAAATACTCTCAAAGCTTCTTCAAATATTATATAAGCTCAAATATGTCTCCGTCATGTTTATCACAGACTCCTCAACTGCATTTTTTTCCCAATAATTTGGGAAAAGCTAACATTGCTTTTGAGATAGAAAGATAGAACCAACCTTTCAAACTAATCTACTTCAAAGAATAATTAAAGGGAGCAAAATTCTCTGTTGATTTTGAACTTGCCACTCCAGTTTCTTCTCGACATTAACTTCATTAAGGATAACCTTTTAATACTTTGAAATAAATCGGTGCATGCAATGTCCAAATGTTCCATAATATTGATGAAAGAACAAAAAAGTGACGGCAACCAAACTCATCTTACCTTGTCAAAAGCTTGTCGACACTGATCTGAAGGTGTGCCTACAAATGGGATGTTAGCTTTCTCCAACAACTCCTACACAATCAATCACAAAAGCACCATTACCTCTATAGCCTCAATTAATTTCAAACACTAATACACAAACCTCAAACAATTAAAAACTATTTCAAAGGTTCCGCCTCAATCCTTAAGCCAATAGGCCCAATACCTGAATACCACCATCTTCGCCATAGCGACCATGAATGACAGGGAATACTATATCCACGTTGGAAGCAAGATGCGCTGTAAACTCAGACAACGATCGGAAACCTAGGGCAACGCTGAAGGTTGCCCGCGAAAAACAAAGTGAGATATAATCAATTAAAAAGGGACTCTAAAATGTGTATCTTTGTGTTTTTTATAGTCAGGGTGTGTGAGCCACCGTCGTTAACACTAAACTAATGGTGGACTTGACTAATCCCTCGGGGTTAGGAGGGCGCCCCTACTACTAACCCAGAGGTGAAGGAGAAACAGTGCAATTACCGCAAATCGAACTCATCTTCTTTGCCTTAGTCAGAGCAATAAGGTCTCTTCGAAACCACTACAACACACCCCTTGGGGGTAACGTGTATATTGTATCTCTATGTTGAGATAAGAAGTTGAAAACCTAAATTTACCTTTCTAGTTTGAAATCGAAATCCGACGGCGTGTTCGAATACAACTGTAGGAATCAGTTCAAAGAGCAAATCAATCCATCAATAAATGAAATCCACAATTAATTAAGTTGCTCCACTAACCTGCGCGGACGATATCGCGTAGGCATTGAGATTGCTATCAATGTAATAGCAAAACACATCCAAATCATCCCCCTATCATCATCACGAATGTTAATGAAACTATGATATATTTCCGTAGTTTCTATATTGCTATATTTCAGTAACAACAAACAATGTTCCACAACATTTGCAGAATCAACACAAAATCACAAAAATTGAACAAACCAAGCCACCAATTCAGACCTGTATGTGATCGAGAACGGATCGCGCGGAATTCAACGAAATCCCTCGCTCCGCCGACGGTCCGCCGCAGATCAAACCTACTCTGAGGACTCCGCTCCTCCTCCGCTCCCCTTCTCCCCGACCACGCGATCCTCCGCCGCCTCGGTCGCCGCGCGAGGAGTCCGCGGCCCCGAACGCTGCCTCGCGGAGCACGGACTCTCCCAAACGAGGTTAGGAGAAACGAAAGGTCGGTGAAAGCCGTGAAATGGAATGCGAGGGAACGGGTCGGAGGAGCGTTGGATTGTTCTTCGAGATGCGAGGAACGAGGGGGCGTTGGAGAGGGACGGTCGGGAGAGAGACGCCATTGGAGATGATCAGAGAGGAGTGTGTGAGTGAGTGAGTGAGTGAGTGAGTATTTGAGGGGGAGAGTGGGGAGGTTGGGGAAAAGACAAAAAACGGGCGGCAAGGGAGGTTAGCGCGGGGGAGCGTGAGTCACCTCCGAATCTTTCTATTTTTTTTTTTTCAAATAGGAATCTTTTTATTTTGTGTGGATTAGTTGAAAATTAATAATAATAATCTAAACCAAAGCACTACTAAGTTTTTTTTTTTTTTTTTTTTAGTAAGCACTACTAAGTTAGAGCATCTCCAATCAGTGCAACTTTTGCGGTATTTTGATGAAGCTTTAACGCTAAATATTAATTTCTTATCCAAACCACAATACTATTTTTTACACTATCATTTTTTAGCTACTATTTATTACATTTTTATCTATTTTGAATGTTTAATACTTTGCAAAAACATAATTGTTGATAGAGAAACACAAACAAAATAATAAAATAATTTTTAGTGGAATGAGCGGTACCACACTAAGTATTGTAGTTGTGCGTCATCCACGTAGAATGGCACACAACAAGATAGTGTTAGGGTTGGAAAACTCGACGCTATCTTTAAAAGGGCATTCGCACTCTACCGAGGTTGGAGATGTTCACTAAGTTGTAATATTTATTTTCTCTCTTTCTCTTTGAACAAAAAAAAAAAAAAAAAAAAAAAAAAAAACATTTGAAATCCCTTTTTGACTCTAAAAAAATCTTAAATATTATAATTTGATAAATTCTTCATCTAAGTTAAGTTTTTAGTTTACAAAATTATTTTTCCTTTTAATTTTATAGTGTAATTTCTACACTTGACTTATTTAAAGTAATTCTTCATCTTTCTTAAGTCCAAGGCCTATTATGTAAGCATGTATGAACAATTTTTTGAGAAATAATTGCTTCTAACCAACAAATCTTTCTCAAGAAAAAAAAAAAAAAAGCTATACATTTGTCATCTCATCATTCTCACCTTAGCAAAAATATAATAATTTTGTCATTCGGATGATGATAATATAACATTCCAAGATATATACAATCGATATACATTGATATAGATTTAACTAAGAGGTGTATCGTATAAATTTTAAGAGAATTGATATTCTTATGTTGCAAATGTAAGTATCAAAAGAAGGTTAAAAAACTCATTTTTCTTGTCAAATGTCAAAAAATCATTTAACTATGAAATCCTAACTTGCTCCCTTGACTCCTGACTCTTGAGATCACATTCCGTTCAAACGAACTCACACTCCTCCGCCGCCGCAGAAATGCTCCGCTCAGCCCTCAGAGCCAGAGCCGCCGCCGCCACCATCCGAACCCAAACCTCGTCCTTCTCGGCCAAGGCATCGGCCTCCAAAACCAAGTCCAAGGCCGACCCCAAGGCCAAGGGGCCCAAGTCCAGGTCCAAGCCACCGGGATCCGCCGCCGCAGACGACGTCGCCGCCTCGAGCGCCTCCCGCATCGCCGACCTCGCCTCCGAGGAGGAGACGCGGGCGCGGCGCATCGCCGAGGAGATCAACGACAAGTCGCTCGACGTCGGCCCCAACGGCCGCCCTCTCTTCACCGCCGCTCAATCCATCTCTGGCTTGTCCAGAAAAGACGCTTGTAGTTACATGAAATTCAAGTACGCATGTGAATTTCACTGTTTTGGGGGTTTTAGGGTTTTTTGGGTTTGTAGGGTTTTTGATTTTGTGCTGTTTTGGATTGATTGGTTGGTTGATGAAGTGAGGAGGAGCTGAATGCGGTGTTGCCGGAGGGATTGCCGGCGGGGATGAAGAAGGAGTTCGAGGAGTCAATGCGAAGCGCGCTGCTTGTTCGCCAGAGCTTCCTGGATCTTCGCGACAATTTTAGGCGCGTCGTCGATCCGCCATTGCGGTCTTCTGATGGTAAAGGTGCGGCCTTTTTGGTGCTTTGTTCAAATTTTGGTTCATTTCGATCCACATTCATGTATTTCAGTTGTTGAATTTGAGATGGAAGCTGGGTTTTGGTGTTATTGAATTGGATCATTCATCAGGTCCCAAAGTTCGGAAACAAATTGTTTTGGATGGTCCTGTGAGCTGTGGGAAGAGTATTGCACTTGCAATGCTTGTTCACTGGGCTCGCGACGAGGGTTGGCTAGTGTTTTATGTGCCGAATGGGAAGGAGTGGAGTCATGGATGGTTCTTTTACAGGCATCCCGATACGGGTCTTTGGGATACTCCTGTTCAAGCTGCTAAGACTCTACAGGTATATTTTTGGTTCATTCATGAAGTTATGCCGCAGAAGCGAAATGAGATTTTTAGATGTTGTGCCAAGAGTCTTCTGATTGCCTAGCTCATCTAATGGATTTGTTATGTCTGGCGTTTGCGCGTTGGAATACTTGCAAGATTAAAATCTAGTCTTACGATGGTTTGCTTTACTGTAGGGAAATGTTTGTTTTTCTGAATTGTTCAGTCCAACAACAGCTTCGATTACTGAATTCTGGTCAGGAACTTTGATAGTTTAGAAATTTGGTCTCTTTTTAGGCTTTGCAACGCGGTAACCATGCACATATAGATTCAAACAACTATTATTTTTCTCCTCTTCCGAAGCCTCTCCCATCAGTTATTTTGTTCATGCCAATTGTGGTTTTTGTTACCTTCATTTTCTTTATTCCCTTGCGCTTTTTACAAATTCTCGACATTCATTGAGAAATTGATTTTCTTATTTGGCTTGGTTTAATTGTTTATCCCCAGGATTTCCTAAACTACAATGAGTCTCGTTTACAACAACTGCCGTGTCAGATTTTTGACCCTATCCCGTTGGGGGAGGGTGCTGGCGTTGGATGGATGAAAGGAGTCGATTCAATGGCAATGCCTGAAGGTTCTACTTTGTATGAATTGATTCAAACAGGAATTACTCACACACATGCTGCTGTAGGAGTTCTTGTTCGGTTAAGGAAGGAATTATCACTGGTGAAGGATATCCCTGTACTTATAGCAATTGATCAAGTACGATTAAAAAACGCAGTTACTCTTTCTATATTTTTATTTCAAAGTAGTTATTCTTTAGACAATCACATGATGCACAAATACTTTTGAATATAACTCATTTTCATTTCCCTTGCTTGGCTATATTTTGCAGTACAATAATTGGTTTACATTTAGTGAGTACGAAGAGCCGAGCCTTTGTTCGTTCGTCTTGTCGTGCCCATTCATGCCGTAGAACTATCAACAAGTAAGTCATTTGAACATGTATTACTTTAAAAACTCAAATATGTTGTTCCCATTCATGCCAGAGAACTATCAACAGTAAGCTTATATACTTGTATTCCATTTGAAAATGTATTACTTTAAAAACCTGTTTCTTTAAATATGTTGTTCCCATGCTGCATTTTGTAATTTAGTCTGTTGTATCAACTGACATATGGTGGCACAGACACAGCTTTGAAATATCTGCTCCTATACACATTTAACATGCTTCTGTAGCTGTCTACAATAATTAATGTTAATTTCAATTTTTTAGTATTAGAGCATATAATTTTTCAGTGAATCATACTGTCGTTATTTTGTTTGACATGCTCTCATTAGTAGTCCTTTGCATGGAAAATAGAAAATAGCCAAGCAATAACATTTCAAACTCCTTGTCTATGAGCAAGTTCATGAAAGTTGCAAAATGGTTGCTACTTTTGAACTTAAAAATGAAATTCGGTAAGATTTTCGAAGTCAACTATAATCATCCAACAAGGAAGAAAACACGACACATTTAGGGCATACCCACTGCTTATATTGTATGATTGTATTTGGAATGCTTATATTTTTGAAATAAACAGCAAATGCTGTAAATGTAGAACGCGTGCTTGGAAAATTATATTTGAAGCAATGTGCATCAACCACTGGATATGCTTATTCATTTGAGGAAACAAATGCTCAATCTTTGTGAAATTGGTGTAATGCATATGTTCCACTACTTGTTTTCTGCTTCCGTTGGAGATTTAGTTGATGATCCATAAAGAATTTGTAATATCATTTTGATAGATGCTTTTACATCAGATGAATGAGACAATGAAGGAATGGAGCAATTTTGTTTTACCATCCATCTCATGACTGTGTGTTGAGGACTGAAGCTTGCTCAAACTCTCTTATGAGTCTTTGGTCATGTATTGATTGTTTAATGTTTTATCTTGGTGCAGCCATATAAGCTTTCTAGGATAATTATTGATTATTTGGGTGTTCTTTTTTTGTTTTTTTCCTTTGCAGGTAAATGCATTTCGATCAATGATGCATGATGACATGATGATTGGTGCCTTTTCTCATTCAACAGCAGTGGGAAAACTACGTCAAGACCTCCCAGACGTTCCATTTGATGCACGTATTAACTTTCCACGCTACAGCTTAGATGAAGCTGCAGCTGTTTCCTATTATTATCTGAGGTATGAATCTTGTTTCATTCGGGTAGATTATTGATATTTTCTTAAAGTTGCATTTCTTAAATAATTCTTATAATTTGGATGTCTCTTTCTTTTTACAGTAAAGTATTACATATCTCCATTATGTGGATCAATTTTATGTTAGTGTAGTTCTAGCACTTGATACCGGAACTTTAACAACCTCAACTCAACAACCTTTTACGTAATTATTATGACCTTAATCTGGTTGGTTGAGGTTGTGGTTGTGAGGAGTAGGTGAGTGTAGTTATGACTAGGTTTATATACAACAACGACAACAACAACAACAACAACAACAACAACAACATAGCCTCAGTCCCAAATTATGACTAGGTTTATATAAAATTTAAAAATTTATTATGTGTGTTTAGTTCAATTTATAATAGTCAACCTTTAATTGGTTTAAATTACTTTAATTCCCTTTCAATGGGGTTTGCTTGTTTTGGGAGGAAAAGATCTTGGAAAAATTTGCCTTTTTCACTCATGTAACCTTGGGCTTAGCTAAAGATATGAGGAGGTGTGTCTTTTGGTTGGAGTTTAAATGCTTTGGTAACACCAAGTGCTAGCTAACACTCAAACTGAACGCCAGTCTTAAAGTTAAGACAGGGCTTAGCTATGCTAACACCCGAAGCAAACAAGCCATAATAATCTTCCCATTGTGAAAATAGTTTATCACTCAATTCTTCTAACCTTTTGAAATCATGAGAATCTATAGGCTTTAAAGTTGTAGCCTTTCATTTATATGAAATGATGTATGCTACTCGTTTGCTGTAACAGGCAAAGACTGATACGCCGTGAATCATTCTCGGACGAAAAATGGAAGAAAATATACTTTTTGGCCAATGGAAATGGTGCGGAGATGAGGTGTTTAGCTCCTTTCATACGGTGACCGACTGATGTACCAATGCCAGTATTCAACTATGTCCAAGGGTCTTTGAAGATGTTCTAGGCGCATGATGTGCTCAGGTTAGCTCCACTTCAAGAGTGTTATCAGTGATGGCTCATGTTTTGACGGCTTAGGTCCAAAAGGTTCAACTTCCATATTGTATTTTGCGTAGGCGAAAAAACGTATTTTTGACTCCCTTAGCCAAACTATTGTCAAATGATAACTCGGTTTGACATTCATAACTTGTGGCTTCATTACTGTTGTTCCCTGCTATTTTCACGGGAGTGCAAACTGTGCAATGAATAATTTGTTCTTTTCACATCTTTGGCTTCTTCTTTCTTATTGTTCAGGTTTCTCCTGATCAGGTACCTGTATTTAATTGTACATTTCTGTTGTTTAGCATAACTGGGTGAGAATATAACAGTACTGGTGCATTTGATGAGAATAATTTAATTTTGTTTTGTTTTGTTTTGTTTTAGGCTTGTACCTCTTTAAGACAGTTCTTGAGTCTTGAGCTCTCATTTGTACAGCACCACACTATTGAGGAGTTGTCATTATTGGCTCGATCACATTGTGTGGAAACATATTGTTTCTCGCCATGTATATAATTTTTAGTGAAACATATCGTTTCTTGCCATGTGTATAATTTTTGTTGGCTATAATAAGAATAAAGTCTCGTTCTTATAAAAAAAAAAGATAAAATCTATTGGTTGTAGATATTGCTAAAGAAATATTCATAGGGACAATGCGTTTTTCTCTACTATACTAATAGTAGTTTTTTTTTTTACTTTATTTTTTGTGAAACATATTGTTTCTCACTATGTATATAATTTTTTTTTTTTTTGGCTATAATTAGAATAAAGGCTCGTTTCTATTAAAAAAAAAAAAAGAAGATAAAATCTATTGGTTTTAGATAGTGCTAAAGAAAACCTTTTGATAAATTCCTTTCTCAAGCCATATAATATCTTACCTTAATTTTTCTTTCTAGATGGGTGTCATACCTTACTTTAGGCACCAAAGCTTGGAACAAAAGAGGCAGTGAGTTGTTAGCCTTTCCCATCTCCTTTGGGGATTTCTGCTTTATCTAAGGTTACTTTGTAAAATATAAGTTGGATCGATTGAATAAAGAGTTTAATTTTGTATGTTTAAGAAGTTATTTGTCTTCTGCAAATTCTTTATTCAATCAATCAAACTTATATATTACGAACTAACCTTTACATAGCACTAATGGCCTGTTTGATCTTTAGCTCTGAGTTAATCCGTTGTTTAGTTGGAGGATTAACTAAGCCAATAGACTAGTTATGGTAATGGGTTAAATAATACCATCATTTTTTGTGGGATTAGCTAATCCATATTGGTGGAGCCATTTTACCCCTCATTAACACAAACACCAAACAACAATTGTCACATTTGAATCAATCGACTTCTCTCCACAATCAAGGAAAGGATTACATTCCTCGACATGAGCAAAGCTTACGATAAGCATTATGGAGCGTATGGGGTTCCCCCATATAGCGTAAACAGATTTATACTAATATATCTACAGTTAATTATAAAATTTTGTTGAATGGGAGCCTTTCTCGAACAATCAAGCCCTCGAGAGGCCTTAATTCACCAGGGGGACCCTCTGTTTCCTCTATTGTTCTTGATCGTCTCAGAAGGATTTTCATTATTTTCATCACCAAGCAATTCAACCTTGAAAGAAAAAGAACATATGGGGTGGACTAGAATGTGGAAGCTGCTATGCCCGCCAAAAATCAAGTTCTTCATTTGGAAATGTCTCCATGAACTAATCCCAACACCGGTGTTCCGAGTCCAAAGGAAGATAGCAAATGAGCCCCTACAATATTTTCATACATAAAACGGTCCCCCACTCAATGCCTTGGAACTCATGTAACTGACTCCATCAGAGATTCATCTACATGAGCAATCATCAATGCCTTGGAACTCATGGCATTTGTGAGCAATCATTAACTCATAGCAGCAAATATTAAAGATCAAACACACAATCTTGGGGACCCAAGCTTTTACCATGTAATGCCGTGGTCAGTGGCCCATTGCTTGGCCAGAAAGGTCTTAGATTTCTTGTAACTCAGTGTTATGGACTGATTGTATGCCCTGGAGATTAGTTATCTTGTAATTGGAACATTTGGCTAATACAATTTTATGACCAAAAAAAAAAAAACACTCAAACCTAAAGATGTGCTCCAACTCAAACATCTCCAAATAAATCAACAACCAATCAACCATACTTGATCACCATACAGATCTTGTCCTCACAAACCCACTGAGACTCCATCTTCCACCTTGATCAATCATCCATGCAAATTTTAATTCGGTCAATAACCTCCACCATCCATGAAATTATCAATCTTCTTGTCATTATGTGTTGCTTGTAAAACAAATAATAACGAGTGACAATGTCACTATAATACGTAGCTATCAAGAGAGAGCATGCACCAATGAGCCATCCAACATATACATCAACTCAAAAATTAATCACCTCGCGCCCTCTAATGTAACCTCACAACAAATATATAGACACCCAAACCTAACAAACTTACTAATTTAACTAAGAACGCATAAGAAAGAATTGTCCAAAAACAAACACAATACCGATCATAATATCATCCCTCAAAAAATCTCCATTCACCAAATCGCAAACACTACCGATTAGAATATCATCACTCAAAAAATCTCCATTTGCCAAATCGCTTCTCTCCGCTTTGGAGAAAGCATCAATTCTTCTACATTAATCTCATTTCACAGTAAGTGAAATTATTCGAAATACTGTAACTCTTTCTACCCTGAACAGTTAATTCACCCTGAACTAGTAGAAAATGCACTTCAAAATGACAATTATCACTTCGAAAATCAACAACTGACATAAGAAGGAAAAACATGACAAAGGTTCGCAACGGACAAGCTATAGTCGGTATGCATTGTGTTGTTTTTTAAGAAAAAACAGAAGACAAGTGAAAATCAGCGAGTTATACACCCAATTCATCGCACTATTGCAAACAAACTATGAGTTAATATACTTGCAAACAAACGCAAAGTGCAGTTTCTCTCAAATCAAATGAGAAATAAGTAAATACAAACCAAAATCAGAGAGAATTTGCAATAAATTCCTCAAGTAAGGTCGTCTTCCTCTAGTTCCTTGGCCTTCAGTTTCTCCTTTACTCTCAATAAAAGTGTTGTCTTCCAAGGATCCTAAACATAACAGGAGGAAAAAAGAATAAGAATAAGCAATTCAAAGTTGTAGATTAAGTTGCACATTACAGCAACTAAATGGCTTTATAGGATTGCAGGATCAAACTACACATAAAGTTCACAAGACACAAGAGACAAGTTATAAATACTGCATATACTGTTAATTCAAAAAAATAAAAAAATAAAAATACTGCACACTGGATGAAATAAAACGAGTTGCACCCAATGTGTAACAGAAGGCCTGGAGCAAGATCGATAAGATAGTAACCAGGTGAGAGAACCTAATTACAATTGAACGTCAAGGATGAAAAAAAAAGGGGAGCAAGTAATTCACCCTCATAAAAGCTATGGCATCTCTTGTGAATATGCAACTGAAGTAGTGGAAAATTCTTCTGTTTAAGGTGCGTGAATACCATATTTGGTGAAAACCTTTCTCATTGACTAGCTTCCTCAACATTGGTGATTTTGTGATGGCTTTCTTTCAAACAAGGACAAAAATTTCGAACTTTTTCCCATGAATACACTTTTTCACATTTAAAATGATTCGGCAAAGTCTAATTTGACAGATTAAAGTTTTGTAAAATTTTGACTTTTTGAAAATTATATATAAAACAATATAACTGCAATGGAGCATTGGAGATCCATGTTTTATCAAGACATATTAAGGAAACAAGTTTATGTAATTTAAAATATATTAAATATACAACATGATTATTCAAAATAAGATTCATACTTAACACAATTATTGCCACACATATTGTAAACAAGAAACTGCCACAAAATTTTGTTCTTAACATCCATGTTAGACACATACAAAATGATTAGCTTTACACAGTTTATACAGTTTCATGTTCCTTATCTTCTTTCGATCGTAATTTTTTCCTTATATAATAACTTTGGGCCTTTTGGATGTTCATTCTTTTTTAAAAGTGATTCTTTGATTTCATTCATTTATCTTGTATTGTCTTAAATGTTTTTATTTATTTTATAGGCATTTCTTTATAGATACGACTTTTAACTATGATCTTTCACTCGTAACTTACATTGAAAAATTTCAATGTAGTTCTTGTAAAATCTCATTTACCTGTAATTTTTAATTTAGTATTAAAACAACCTACTTTTTTTTTAATTAAAAATAGCTTTTTAAAGTAGAATCAACTTGAACTATTGTAGCTACAATGATACAAGGGGAAAACATCCAATCATGATGGTCTGACATAGAAACACCAGCTTGTGCAAGCACATGAAATTTTCATTCTGTTTTCAAAGTACTCCAATGCATTAAAGAAATTAAAAGAGTAAGAGTTCTCCAGTAGTGCATTTTAATTCATCAATCATTAATAATAGACTACCAAATTATATTCCTTCTTGTAAAGATTTAGAATTGAAACAACGCATGAAGCGTTACTCAAACGAATGAAAGACATACCAGCCTGGTCATGCTATCAAACTCTTTGACTACGTCGGTGAACTTTGTAACATCTTCCTCCTCAATTGAAGCAGCTAAATCCTGTCATGTAGGATCATTCTATTGGATTAGAAGATACAGTGATCATGAAGGCATTGTCCACAATAGCTGAGTAACTAGCCTATCCGATCATCCAAAAGCCATGGGCTAGCAGCAAGGAATTTTAAATATTCATAATGATTGCATCGACTGGAGTTTGAATTTTATGATTAAGTCGTAATCATGACTAGAGGAATTTACTTTTCTGATATGTAACACAGCACAAGTTAAGACATTGATTCAACGAGTGAACCTCGGAAATCTAGATATCATAAACTCCTAGCAAGATGGCTTTCAAAAATGGAAAATGGAAGCTCGGAAAGACACGGAAGCACTGCCTTGCAATATTATCAACATGAATAGGTTGGATGGATGATAAAACATGATATATAACAATAAATTAATCCGCAGAGATGGTTTGAGGTTGTAAGAGAGTACAGAGGTATAACAAGCATAGCTTAGCATAATGAGTCTGGTTGAGACAACTATAATATACATTGATGATCCCAGAATTTGACAAACAAGTATCACACTATGTAATCCATTACTTACAGCAAGAAATTTGTATTCCCGTGTTCCTGAAAAGGTTGGATCCAACTCCTGCACGGGGAATCAAAGCACCAATGACAACTACCATGAACATTAAGACAAAAACCAAGGAAGACCAAAAAGAAAGAGTAATGAAAGACAATGAGATGATATTAAAATAGCCAATTTGACCTCACCAGAAAAGATTGTGAGGTGTTGCCTATACAAGGCGAAGACAGGAAGAATTAATGTGATTAAACGTACTTTTTATGCAGATATTTGCAACCTAACAGTTGAAAGTCTATTAAGTACACGTTGGGATGTGCACATATACCCTGCAATATCTAATTCAAAAAGAGCGTAGCAAGTGTATGTATCATAAGGGCTAATCTTTTCCCAAATTAAATGAGTTGCATGCACAAGCACTATGATTTACATGAAACGTGAGATATTTTACTTTGAATCTTAAATGAGTGTTTTAGAATTTATACATCCATGCACAAAAGAAAAATGCATACGGAAAAAGTCCAATTACCCTTCTAATCTTCTTTCAAATAATTTAACAAATTATTGAAAAATACTTAAAAACTTGACCCAAAAAAAATACTTCAAAATAAATAAATCAAGTAGCATCTCCATGGTACACCTAAAGAATTGCTTACAATCTCAAGTGAGAAATGAGAATGTCAGTAAAATTAGTTAAAACTGCCAACATGACATTGCAGAACCAAAAGAAGAGAATTAAAAAAAAAAAAAAAACAGACCTGGTATTTATCCAATGCATTGGTTATTGCAACAACATCTCCTTTACATAACTGACAAAGACCAGCATTGAGAAGGTACCCTTTAACACTGTACTTCAGTAGGTTATTGTTGAGTGACTGACGTGCTACATCTTCATAAATTTCAATTGCCTTCTGATATCTGAAAGCAAAACCGCAGTCGTAACACTTCAGGTTAACGCTTTCTTCATCTACTACTCATAAAAGAAAAATGATAGCTTTCAAATAACATAAATATTCATCAGATAACTTTGCAACCAAGAGAGATGATGGAATATGCTTATCGTACTTAATCTTCTACAATCTATACACAACGTGATCACTTTTCCTAAACAGGTATGGATAAAAAACCATTTGCTAGTAGTCATACGATTTGGAATTCACAAGAAAGAACAATGCATCTGTCTAACAAGGAGGAAACAGCAGTTTCTAGCAAAATAACTAAAACAGCAGCCTCTCACGACAGGATATGCCAAAACTTGGTTCTTTCAATATTGCTTTTTTTTTTTGTTGAAGATATACATTTTATAGGTTTCAAAAGATCTTGCGAACATCTTAACAGATAGTTATCCCTCAAAATGCAAAATTAGGGTGTGTTTGATAGCAAAAAAAAAAAAAATTCAATAAGAAAGCAAATCTTCTTCAGAGAATTTTCTTAAGAAAAATTTCTCATTGTTGTTTGATTGCAAGAGAGAAAATTTTCTTCAATCCGTGTGTGAATCTTAATCATGATTTTGCGGTTTCAATTATCTACTCATAACAACAACAAATCCTCTCGGCAGGGTAGAGCGACCAACTCGGATCCTTATCGCAAGTTGGAATGGATTAGGGACTACCATTCTCTGCGGTTCCTTTTAACATAGGCGTTGGCCACTGTTCTTTTCTTTTGGGTGTGACAAGGCTATAGCAAAGTTGTTTTTGTTTTTTGGTTCATGGTATAGAAGAGGCAATGCCCCTCACTGTGTATAGATACTTTTTGTATAAGGGAGAGGATTGCATACGACCTCAACAAATTTTGTTACCTTTGAGATATAGTTTCAATAAAGCATCTTCCTATATCAAGAAAAAAAAACAACAATAAACCCTCAACACTCTCACCAAAATTGATCTATCAATAGATCAATCGAACTTGAAGAAGAAACTTTCAAATCAAAACTTAACCATGTCCTTAACCCCAAATTCGTCTTCCCAGACAATCCAAACCCATAAAAAATCGATGAAGAGAACGAATAGATGATTATCAACAACAACAACATGAACAAGATCATCAAACGACATGGAGTATAGGTATATTCATGAAGACATTATCTTAAGATCTAGAGGAATTAAAGTTTTGATTGAAGAGAACACTGATGGTGTGTTCGGTTCGCATGATTGCTTAGCTAATCCATTGGATTGGATGTAATCCGTTGTTCACTTCACATGAATAGATAATGCAACGGATTAGTTAATCAAACAAACTATGGACTATATTAAGTGGCGCCTTACCTCATCGTTAGTTAGTCCGTCTTCAAACAATGAGTGAAAGAAGAGATTACCCCTGTCTCATCTCATCTCCATGGCTGCTGCCCTGTCTCAGCCAAGGCCGCCTCCTCTGTTCCTCCTCTGTTTTTTCTTCTCCTCTATGTTTCCCTTGTTTTCCCCCAACCCCCAGTCCCCAAAACATCGAGACTTTCTTCCATTTCAATTCAAACCCATCTCTAACCCCCTCCCCCAAAACCCAATTTCACTCCACCAACGTTAGAGACAACAATTACTAGTAGTCAGAGGAGACGCACTTCCAATGGCGTCGTCGGCAAGGCCATCGCCTTGCTGCTAGTACTATCGTAATTGCAGCTCTCTTCTTCTTCTTCTTCTTCTTCTTCCCTCGAAAATTCGTCATTTCTAGGCGAAACAAAACATAGGAGCCCTCGATTAGTACTGCTGCGGCACATCGAGAAGAGATGAAGCGATTCGAGGCGAAAGAAAATGCGGTTCCGCCGCCTTCCTCGGCGCGAGGCCTGGGTTCTTCATCTAGGCCAGGGTTCTTGTCGTTGGTTCAAGAGAGGACGATGCTTGTCATTGGATTTTTTTATGGGGAGGGGTAAAATCGTCATTTTCATGAAACCACTTAAAATCTTATCATGTCAACCGAACAAGTGTCGAAACTCGGATTACCCCTAATCCATAGTCATCTAATCTAATGTTTGTTAATCGGACCCTATCAAGATAACTCTACCTATCCAACCAAACACACCATGAGTTCCATGGCCTCCATTACCGACGTTCTAACTCTCATTACCTCTCCGGGCACTCAACATCAAAATAACTTGCACTTGGCATCTTTTACTTGAGATTTTTTTTTTGGAGTTGCTGAATTTTGTTGCAGGAAGTCAAAGCTTATCATGAGTCTCAACGACTAATGTCACTCTTCTAGAAAAAGTGGGATTCAATGGCTTATATTTAAAAAACCATGTTCTGGGTGTTGTCGATGTCGAGCGCTCAACGACGATGTTGTAGACATAGCGAAGACGAAGAGAGAATGAAAGAGAGTATCCGCGATAGAGTAGCAAGATGAAGAGAATTTCGATTTTCCACACCAAAGATGAGAAAATAAATGAGGAAAATAGGGGAGTGGTTTTTTTTGGTGCAGTTACAAAGCTATCAAACAATGAAAAAAACGGTTGCACAAAAAAGTAGACAATTTTCCATGATTTTTTTCATTTTCTTTGCTATCAAACACACCCTTAATGTAGAATCCATCACATGCACAGATGATCAATACCAACTGCAGAAGCACGTCATAAGCATAAAAATTACATATACGTGAAAATTACAACTAATTTCCTAACATAATCCTAGTACTAGAAGATTATGAAACATTATGAGATTCATTATTCACTGCTAGTACCAGAATAGTCCATCCATTTAGCATGTGTGGCATAATACATCTTTGCGCCATACTTCTATGTTTCATAGAATGGTAATATGGTACCACTTACCAATCTGATTTCCTCATTAATATATTTGCAATTGGCAACCAAACATGGAAAACATGCATATTCCGATACTCAAGATGGAAAACATTGGCAACCAGATCATTGTGACAGGAATTAGAAATCTTTATTCAAAGGAGAAGAAGAAAAGGCACAAGAGTACATACTGCTCCAGTTGAGCTGAAAATTGTGCAACTTTCTGTCGGCACTGGTTTGCAGAAGTGTTCACTTCTTCACTTTGGAAAAGATCAGCAGATCGTTCAAAGAAAACAATAGACTGTTCAAGGTTTTGTTCTTGCTCATATAGCTCCCCAATGTCCTGCACCCAAAGAAGTTGAATCAAACTATTGGCTCCAGCAGATATTGAAGGCATCACATGCAATAATCCTACATAACTACAGGCATAGTTCAGCTTCAGATTAAAACTAATGTTTCATCAGATGCTCAAAACTAAGGAAAAGAGTAGAAAATAATAGAAAAACTAACAGAAAATATCTATCAGAAATTTCGTTATAAAAAGTCAAACTTTTTAGCAGTGCGTTTCTGAAACTGGATACTCAGAATAAAATGAAAGCAACAGGAACAAATCATTAAAATCTTCACCTTATTATATCTGGCAGCCATATTAAACCTGCCTATCTCCATGAAGTAGCTTACTGCTTGCTCCAAACATGATATGGCCTCTGCAAAACACACAATAAATTGAAGAGTCGATATCAGAAAGGAATTGATCATACTCAACTGCACTAGACAATTACAACAACAACAACAACAACATAGCCTCAGTCCCAAATTAACTGGGGTAGGCTACATGGATCAAACCTTTCCATTGTGCTCGATTAAGTGCAATGGGAACGCCCCAATGTTTATATATGTTTGATCCATTTCATGAAAAGTGACAAAAGTTTTACAACTGCACTATTTCCCAAGAATGGAAAATGAGCTTGGGGCCAACTACACTAGACAATTAAAGGATTTTATTTCAATTTAGTAACTATGACCAAGATTGATCATTTAGAGCTGAAAGACATCAATTAACCCAAACTAGTCAATTTCTTAACATTTGCGGCTCTATAATCAACTTCGCCCAATCTGTAGAAGACAAATCAACTGGGATCAACAGAAAGAAGAATGAAGAGAAACCCACTTAAGAGACCGATGTACAATTTCATCTTTGGAACACACTAAATTACCTTTTCTTTCACAATATACGAGGAGCACTTTTTTTTTTTTTTTTATTCACATGTTAATAATAAGAAGAAATAGCTGGTTATCAGCCCTTAACGCGACAAGCAAATAGTTAAACGAACGCTACAAGGCTAATACTAAGGTTCAAACAGTCATTTGCTACTAGAAACTCTTCCATCTATTTGATAGGTCAAAATAAACTTCACAAAGCATGGGCTTCAAGGGCAAGATTCAAAAACTCCCCCTGAGTTATGTTGCGTCCTAATTCTCCAATTTATCTTACAGTCTCCATGCACAATTCAGATTATTCAAACACACTCCCCACAGCTCATGTCCCTTCATTACGTATTTGCCTTCAAAAATTCCAATTTCATGTTTATTTCAAAAATTCATCAAGCCCTACTTCAATATCATCAACTGGGATCTTTCAAACAAAAGCAACATCAACAAAATCATCAATTCCACTCCCCTCCCCAAAATCAGGTTATTTCATTAAAAATAAAATAAAATTGAAATTCCAAAACACAGCACAGCAAGCACATGGATTTCTTTCATTTTTTCACCCAATTCAAAGAATAGTTCTCTGGTGCATGTGCAAAACATTGTCTAATCCATAGCACAATAAACTGAAACGAACGAATTGAATAGTACCAACAAAATTGAGAAACAAACCTCAAAATGAATTGACCTAAATCACGACGAAAATCGTTCAAATGGATACCAACAATGCAATATTCATCAAGTATACAGAACAGTCATAGTACAAAGTACACTTGCCCTTAGATGAGGTCTTCTTGTAGCAGTTCGCGGCATCCACATACGCCGAAGCTGCTTCATGCTTGCTATCCAACTGAACCACACCACCACACAAACATGTTCATCAAAATTGACCACAAAACCCTAACCAACCACAACAAGTTCATCTAAAAATCCGATCTTTACCTTCAGATGACAACCAGCCAATTTGATGTACACCGATCCAGCCTTGTCCCCTGCGCGTCGTCGAATCATAGATTCATAGGTTTCAGTTTAATTTCATTCCACAACAAATCTACGATCACAGATTCAATGCATATACGAAGATGACTGAAAAACCAAACCCTAACATCTAATCGGATCGCAAAGATTGAAAAGAAGACACATTTGATTACACGACTTGACGATTTTGAATGAATTCGTTATGGTTCAGTACACTACGACGAAGACGACTGAAAAAACAAGCCCTATCATCAAATCGGATCGCGAAGATTGAAAATGAAACAGATTTGATTACATGACTTGGCGATTTTGAATGAATTCGCAGCCTTTTCGTACAACTCGGCCGCGCTTTCGTACTTGGATCCAAATAGCGCCCATCCGTGAATCTTCTTCTCGGCTTGCCTTTCGAAGTCGTCGCCTCTCGCGATCTGGTCCGCCATTTCTGATGCTTCAGAGATTGCTTTTGTTGTTCTTGGAAGAGAAGATATAACAGTTTAGGACTTCATGGTCTCTGTTGTTAAGGGCCTGTTTGGGATGGTGTGGGAGTAAAACCCATTTTTTCTAATCTGTTTATTGTTGATGATTAATTAATAAATCTTTGATAATCATGATCCATGATTCATAGGTGTCATAAGACTCCAAACCTTTTCTTGTTTAGCCCCTTCTTATTTTGGCTCAACTAGAGTCAGTTCGGCGCCTCAACTTTGTAACTTGAAAAAAAACTAACATATTTGAAGTTGGATGACAAAATTTAATCTTTCATAACTTATTAGTTATCAAGCGCATCTCAGTAACTTTATTACCACTTTAATTATATTGAAGATTACTAAGTAGCAATATTAGATGTGTTCGTAAGTTTTTCGAAATAATATTGCACTAAACAAATTGTGTATTTTTTTATTTGGTTTTTCACGCAGTGTTCGACGCTAACCGCACTGATTAATTCATACTCGACATTATCGAGAGTGATCCTCACAACTTAATTTTTTTTCAATTCACGAGACTCAAACTTGAGACCTCACTTATGAGGAACTGAGTTTTTTATCACTCGAATTATGTGATTATTGGTACGTTTAATTGTTTGCTTGATTTCTCTTAATGTATAAATGAATTATCATCATAATATAATCCTACTTAACAGTCAACATTGACAATTGACCAAAAAAAAAAAAAAACATAATGCATGGTATCACTACATCAGCAACATGACATATGGGCTACATATAGAGCACTTTTTTTTTTTTTATTAGCAATTAATTTGCATTGCTTGAAATCAATAAACCTCCAAAAGGAACAAATATGCTTTGGTGAACTGGCGTTATCAACCAACAAGAGGTGCGGTTTGAAATCAAGGGACCCAAAATTTCTCTAGAGAAAATTTTGGTCCAACCACCAAAAAATGTTACACTCTCTCAAGAAAACAGAGTCCTCTGCCCCTTATTTCACGTATTTTCCTCCAAATCATTGGTTCTCACAATTCAATCTTCAACACCAAAAAAATTTCATTCCCCATCAAAAAAGAGAAAAAAAAGAAAAAAAAAATTCTCATCTCTTCTCTGCATGTGAGTCTCATTTGATCTGAATTTGTGCATTCATTGCATTCAAATAAACTACAATGAATCTCAATTGAAGACCCTTCAAGGGTGGATGCTGGCTTCATTAGTTTTTGAAGATTATGCAGCCTCTGAAGGCCTACAACACATCTCAATTGCCTCTCAAATGTCAAGCCTAATGTTGAGAGAACATAGTTGAACCAAACAAATGGCTCACCACCACACGAAAACCGAGTCGGTATCATCCTCCGAAGATGCATCGACGGCGAACAAGTCTACGCAATCCACCGTCACATTAGTATACCATGCAATGATCGTCGGAATGTACCGCTGCGTCACGGTTATATGGTGCAAGACCCTCATAAACCACACCTTAAACATCACAGTAGATTGCAACCTCCATGAAGACCAACACTACATTTGCAAAATAGACTTCAAGCCATGGCATTTTTGGACCAAGAAAGGCCTAAAATCCTTCGACGTCCAGGGCAAAAAGGTCGACGTCTACTGGGACCTTCGCGCCGCTAAATTCTCCAACTCCGGGAGCCCCGAACCCTCCCTAGACTACTACATCGCAATGGTCTACGACGAGGAGGTAGTCCTATTACTAGGAGACATCAAGAAAAAAGCCTACAAGAGAACAAGATCAAGACCTTCATTAGCTGATGCAATATTGGTGCATAAAAAGGAGCATGTTTTCGCGAAAAAATGTTTTACCACGCGAGGTAAGTTTGATCAAAGAAAAGACCACGACATAGTGGTCGAAATTTCGTTACAGGGTCCTAGAGATCCAGAGGTGTGGATTAGCATAGATGGGATTGTTGTGGTTCATGTGACAAACTTGCAATGGAAATTTAGGGGGAATGAGACAGTTTTAGTGAACAAAATACCAGTTCAAGTGTTTTGGGATGTGCATGACTGGTTGTTTAGTGGTGCCACAACAAGTCAGGCATTGTTTATATTCAAGCCAGGAGGGGCACCAACATTGTATTATGGGCCAGAGAGTGACAGAGATGGGAGCACTTGCAGTGGTGAGACTGATGAAAGTAGCGTACTTTCTGATCAAAGCAGTAATCAACAATCAGGTCCAGAGTTCACTCTCTTTTTGTATGCTTGGAAGATTGAATGAGAAAATTTGAGAAAAAAAAATGTGACACTTGTTTGCAAAAAATACTTGCTAGCCCAAATTTTCTTATGAATGGGATTATAGTTTTATTATATGTTTGTCTTTCATCACTTCTGTGATTGTGAATACTTTTTATCTCGACTAATCTCGGACTCGAAAAATGTTAAAACCGCAATAACGTTTTCCTATCAAAAGTCATAATGCTCTACTTGACATGCCATTTTTTTTCTTTTGTTTTCACTATGGCAAATAGAATCATTTGGTTCCTAAACTTTCGCATTTTTTAGGGCTCGTTTGGTTCGTTTTTGCTAATTTATAGTGTTAGTTTAAAGTTATTTCATTGGAGTTAATATTTTCAATGTTAATTCAACTTTAAACTTGCAGGAAAGTTTTAAAATTTTAAACAATAAAAATATAAATTTACATAAATAGTTTTTCAAACAAGAAAGAGATGGGTAATAAAAAAATGTCATTAATGAGGGGTAATTGTGTCAACAACTCCGAGAGATAACTAAGGGGTGGTGAGAAAATATCTCTCACCATAGGGTGTAAGCTGGGATTTGCAGGCAAGTTAAGCTACCAAACAAGATTGGTTCTCAACTCCTTGTGAGTTGTCTCCACCTCATACCAAATAAGACCTTGATTTGGTCTTTAAACTTTCATTAATTCATTTTTAATATCTGAAATTTTATTTCCCTATATTGTTTGTCTTTTTATTAAATTTAAAGAGTAACAGTGACTAACAAAATGATTTATGATCGATTTTTTAAATTAATGAATCAATTGTGAACTGGCCATATTGGTTTCTCGTGAAGAGCTTTGTTAGTGACTGTTGAAAGTTTAAAGAACAAAAGTAAATTGATAAAAGTTTGAGAATTAAATCAACAAAAATTTAAAAGTTAAGAGATCAAATAATATTTATACCATTCACAAAAGTGTTAATTATCATTTACTCGCACATTTGAGAAATTCAACTGAATCAATTAGATTTTAATTCATCAATTAATACACGTTATGATGATTTTATAAGTGCTTCACTAGGTTTAGAAGTATATGATATATATATATATATATACAAAAAATTTATTTGGACTCTTTGAGTCCGATTTAAATTTTTTTTAATAATTTAAATATGTTTATCTAAGTTAATGAAATAATCATAATCACCCCAAAATTTCTATTATACCCTTTAAATATTTAAAAAATATTTAAAAACCTTTTTAATTGTTTGAATCAACTTTTTGAAATTCATCTAGACTTATCTATATATATATTTATATATATATATATATGTGGCTTTCCACGTAGATTCATGATTCTTTTCAACTTTTTTAAAAAGTTTGAAAGTCAAGTCCAATCCTAAATCTGTCGAATATGCTACGGAGTTTCTATGTAATTCAGCTGCATTAGCATATACTTGACGTACATTTCTTTGGTTTGAAAAATCAAACCATTCACGCCTTTGTCCACTTGTGCTTTGAAAGAATCAAAGCATTTCAAAGTCAACTACATGTAAAATAGCTTCCATTCAAGAGTATTATACTATTTCTCTTTCCAATAAATTTATAGGTTCGAATTTATGAAGTTTTAAAAAAATTTGCACATATTTAACAAAAAAATCTATTTTAACTCTTTGAATCGAAACTCAAAGAATTTTTTATTAATAATTTAAGATATCTATCTAAATAATTTAATTACCCTTTTAAAAAATTTTGTAAATATTTAAGGGTATCAAATAAATTCTACAAATAATTGTGGTTATTTATTGATTGAGGATGACATTGAAATAAAAAATAATTTTGAGTCTGAGTCCGAATAACATTACCGCTCTCCTTCGACATTTGAGTTTGTGGTAAAGTGCCCTTATAACTTTTGTGAAATTAATTGGGCCTTAATTAAAAGGGCTAATATGGTTCGGACACCCACTGTAATAAAAAAAAAAAAAAACAAAAAATCTATTTGGACAGTCCCACTTTTTTGTTAACAATTTAAGATATATATTTAAGTAAAAAAATTACCTACAAATAATACAATTTAAATTAAAGATCTTTATGTCTTTTTGATTGTTTGAGTCCGGACTTTTTGAGTCCATCTAGCACTACCCTAAAAAAAATACCTACAAATACGCACTCGCCTTATCTGTAACACTAAAGGCATGCCCATTTGTAGGTCGTCAGATGCACATCGAGTGACACAAATATACATTTGAATTAACAAAGATTATGCATTTAACGAGGCGAAGTAGCCCTCGTTCGGATAATTTTTTTACTTTATTTAAAGAAACACACTTCACCCAAAGTGGTTTGGCGTCATGGCTTGGATTGCGTCAGCCTTAATAAGTGGTCCCGACTTGGAGTTCTGAATATAAAGTCCTTTTAATCGTCTCCCCAACTCAAGTCCAGATTAGTCGAGACATATTATACTTTAGATAACCAGACGCTTAGATCCAAGAAAAAGAAAAATAAAAAAGAAAAAGAAAAATTGCAATTCTCTCATGCGGGGAACTAGTCACTATTTAAAAAGTGGACTTTTAAGGAAGTGATAACGAAAATTCCAATCCAATCCAACAGTCTCTCCATCTATAAATACTCACGGACCATTAATCAGTTGTTATCCATTTCAATTAATTAGAGAAGTGATTAGTACTCGTAATTAAGCTAATTGGAATCATCAATTATGTACCAATCGAGCTCAGACGGTGCTGTGGAGCCGTTAAGTGGGAATCCGATCGCCGTTATCGACCGTCAGTTTTGCGCCCCTAACGCAGTAGATCTGGTGGTTGAGAGCAAAGTTTTGTCGTCGTCGACGGACGGTAGTTTCGCCGTTAGAGACGTTAACGGCAACACCTTGTTTAAGATGAAGGCCGATCTTTCTAGCGTTCGAATGCGGCGCGCGTTGGTGGACGCCAGTGGAAGGCCCCATAGTTTCAGTGCAAAGGAAGGTACGTACTACATCATCCCGTTCTAACAGCCGTCTGATTTATCTAGTGATGTGTTGCATGCGAATCTCGAGGTGCATGCACACCTGTCATTTGTTTTGTGTCCTTTGTGGTGTATTGCATGGCTGTCACTCGGACCAACTTATTATTAGTTTTTTCGAAAGGGCCTTGTTAGGGTGTCTTAGTATGAACATTGATATAAGAGAAATCGATAAAAGCCAATAAGGGCGTGTCGTTTGTACATATCCATGTTAGTCGCGACAACATTTTCTCAAAAAAAAAAAATCATCTACCCTTTTATATACTTTTTCGTGGGGACCATGTCTGAAAAAGGGGCGCCACTAGGTTGTGCGTCCCCATTTGTGTCAACCAATCATTCTCTTAAATATTTAACGCTCAATTTTTAATGTTTTAAGAATTTTTTGAATAATAATTTAAAAATCATTTTCTCTTTGACTCAAAAACATGTTTTTCCCTTTTGGGATAAAAAGTAATTAAGCTTAATTAATTAGGTCAGTGTGCTAATAGGTAGGTTAATTTGCAGGTTTATGTTAAAAATCAAACCTAAACCTAGTGGATCAACACACTGAACATCCAAAACATGACCAATAGCTAGTATTTTCAATCATGTTAAATTACATTTCGATATTTTCATAAAAAAAAACACGTAAAGAAACTACTCGTAATTATTTAAATTTTTTTTAAAAAAATGACCACATTAATGCATTTTGATTAGGTTATGACTGATCGAACCTTTTTCAGCTCCTTTATATATATATTTGGATTCGATAATTTTCATAGTGGGATACCTCAATCACATAATCTAAAAGAAAGAATATGATTTTAATATGGAGCTATCTCGATTAGAACTCACAACCTATTCCTCAATTATTTAAAAATTTTGCTTTCTAAATTTTGTGCTTGAACATGTCAGTTATTAAGCAAGCGTGATAGATGGAAAGTGTTCAAAGGAGACAGCAATGCCTCTGAAGATCTCATATTCAGTATTGAGAGGTCCTCAACTCTCCAAATGAAGACCAATTTAAATGTGTTCTTGGCTTCCAACACTACCGAGGCCTCTATTGACTTTAAGATCAAAGGTAGCTGGTTTGACAAATCATTAACCATCTACAATGGAAATACAGACACCCCAATTGCTCAGGTAATTAATTAAGGATTAACTGATCATATATAGTAAATATTTTTCAATTGCTTCATGAGATCTATTAAATATTACTAGCAGTTTGTAAATTAATTATGTGTAATGATCATGCAGATGAACATGAAAGTCACAGCCTCGTACACTTTCACGGTCACGGTGCGTCCAAACGTGGACTACGCTTTTGTTGTTGCTATTATTTTGATCCTCGACGCAATCAACCGAGAAGGTGTGGGTATGGAATAGCGAGCTACATGAATCAAACTCTTCCACTGGAACATCACAAAAATTAATTATATTGTAGTATATTGCTGCCAAACTAAATAATTTACCTATGTATATGTTGTGTTGATTACAAAATTTGTGAGAGTGCAGTAAAACTTATATATAGCTAGGTACTGTGTGCTTCATCCAAAAAAAAAAATAAAATCCTTTGTTGTTGTATTGCTCCATTTGATTAAAAAGATTTTTTTTTCTGTCAAAAGGAAAATTATATTGAATTATTTTTTGAAAATAAGCCAATAATGCGATTAAATACGTTATGCCTCGGACTTTCAAATGCAAAACTCAAAGAAAATTATGTAGAGAAATGGTAGGGTTACGCATTTTTGTTACAATATTTTGGGCACAATTTGGATATATGGGGGATACACATTGAAATGTTCGCATGCACATTGCAATGCATAATCAATGGAACCCATCAATGATGTCCCTCGGCTTGAAGGTTATAACAAAACTATGTATCATTTAACACTTTCCAAATATTACAAAATAATTAGTGGCCGAGAAGTACAACAACAATACAATTTAAAACCCCAATCACATTAAGGCTTTGTTTGGTTAGGGGCGGAGTTATATCTCGGATATAACTTACAGCGAATTGAAAATTAATCTTGTTTGGTTGTCCAACTTGCTGTTATCTCCCAACTTACACCATATATAGAGTGTAAGATATCTCCCACCACTTCTCCTAGGGTGTTATCTCCCAAGAGTTGTTGACACAATCACCTTCTCATTAATGACTCATTTATTACCCATCTCTCTCTTGTTTGAATGTTATTTATCTCAATTCATATTTTTTTGTTTAAAATTTAAAACTTATCTAAAAGTTTAAAGTTGAACTAAACGTGAAAATATTAACTCGATGAGTTAACTTAACTTTCAACTAACACTTTAAGTTATCAAAAACAAACCAAACGAAGCCTAAATGCTCGGGCTGAATTGTTTTGAACACACAATTGTTGATGCTCAATACAAATTGATTTGTGTGCACAAATAAATGGACACCAATAACTAGCTGCCAATGTCTACTTCTAGTGTCAAAACATCACCTAATCACTTGTCAAATCTCAAAAAGAACAATTAATGCTTAAACTCTTTAAGCCCCTTTAGCGTTTTTCGCTGTCATCACTTGATACTAAACTTGTTCATCAATCGATCTCAAGCTGAAGAACCTTAGCTTAGGCCAAGCCACCATACATGTTTGGGCTTATACATTAGGCCAAACCCAGCTAGCTAATGTAAAAAATATATAAAACATAAGTTTGATCCATCAAGCCCATAAATTTTTTTATTAATAATAAAAAATATTTTCTTAAATCTAAATATAGCGTAGTACGTTGTAAAATTATTAAATAATTAAATACATATATTACCATAGAAATGAAACAAAAAAACGAATTAAGTGTCGGACCGGGCTTGAGAATTACAAGTAAGTTTATGGACAGGCTTTGGGCCTAAAAACCCATTATTTTCATTGGGCAAGTCGGGCGGGTACCCATAAATCAAATATACTTTTAATTTTTTTATAATAATAATAATAGTTTGAAAGTCAAGTCAATGCTATAAATCTAAAGAAAACTACAAAATTCCCATGTAAGTACATCTACTTTTCCTAAGCTGGGATTAGCTGCATATACTTGGCGTATATAATTAAGTGTCTTTGGTTTGAAAAATCAATCATTTAATCTTTGAAAACAACGCGAGGAAGATCTAACGCCAGACACTTAATTTGGAGTCATCTATATATATGAAGTCATGATCTTTTAAGTAATAATAATAAGTCTTTTAATATAAATATATATATATATATATACTTAGTTTCAAGATGAGTCTTCTGCTAATTGCCGCTTACGTGAGGATTAAATTAAAATTAACATTAAAATTGTAATTAAAATTTAAAAATTAGGAATACAAGTGACATTTTTTAGCTTATCAATATTCTCTAGGGAAGATTAGAATTCTCTAGTGATTGAGATAAGATGTGAATGGAAAAAAAAAAATCATCTAAATCCCATTTTATTAGAAAAACACCCATATTAATTTAGACTTATCAATTAAATTACTAATTTATCCTTAATTTTAATTATTTCTATCAATTCATAAAGTCATTTGTATATAAAAGAAAAGGTTTTTGGAATAAAAAAAAATTCACTTAAAAATTTTGATATTTCATTACCATTATAATATGATTCGTACTTTTATATATATATATATATACACTCATGATCATATATATCAACTATTAATGTCCTCATAAAACTCATCTATTAAGACTATTATATTTCTCATCTCTCTCCCACTAGTGTCTCTGGATCTGTTCTTAATTAATCACAATTATATATAATATGTACCAATCGAGCTATGAGAACCTTGGCGAGGCCAGTGGTAGTAATGATCATGCAGACGCTACTGTGGGGGTGGGGATGCCGTTAAGTGGGACTCCCATCGCCGTTATCGGCCGTCAGTTCTGTGCCCCACACGCAGTGGAAGTGGTGATTGTCAGGAAAGTTATGTCCATCACTGGGGGGAACTTTTCCGTTAGAGACGTTAACGGCAACACCATGTTTAAGATCAAGGCCAAGTTTGGTAGCTTTCGTGGCCGCCGAGTGCTGCTCGATTCTGGTGGAACCCCCATCGTTTCCATGCAAAGAAAGGTATGTATATGTTTATGTACTAATTAATATACATCTTACATCTACTATCTCATATAGGGATGCAGATGAGGTGGAGATTCTCCGCCAACTAACCGATCGGAGATGGGACAATTTCATCCCCGCCATCGGGGCCGGGGTGGAGCGGATCCTTCGCCACCGCAAGGGATTCTCCATTAATTGAGTGAAAATTTTCCATGGAGATCCTGAATATTCTATGTGTCAATTGCATCAAAATCATTAAATCTTATATTTCTCTTTTTTATACGGTGAATGCTTCACGTAAATTTTAAAAATCGCTTAAAGTTGCGAAGAAAAAACTTTTAATGATTTTAATTTCGGATTTATAATGTATTTGATATATATTTTTAGATATTATGTGAAAAAGTGATGGGGTGGGGATCCCCACTATGAGGGGAATGGGGAACAAAATTTCCCCATTACGGAATTTCAAGCAAGAAATTCTCGCCCTGCCATAAAGAGGGATATGGATGTGGATTGCATTCACAGCACCAAATCTGCCCCACTAGCATGCCTAATCTCATATGGGAAATGAGCCCTTTTGAGAGTCGTTTGTGTGCACCACAGGTTACACACCCCACTTGTTAATTATGTAGTAAGATACGCGTGTACACTCATCTCAAGATGCGTACAAGCGGTTCCCAAGGCCAATCATACTGACTTCAAGAATTCAAGGTGTGAGTTGGATGATTGTAATATGTATAACATTTCCTAATTTTTTTAGACAGATCTTTCTTTATCCAAAAAAAGGATTAAATTTACTGTAGAATAATAAGGAGTAATATTTTAATTCAAACATTTAATTAATTACCAAGAATGTAGAACTCATAATTAATCAATACTTTTCTTTTTTCTTTTTTTTTGACAAAATAATTAATACTTCTTTTAATACGTGCAACACGCCTTCTATATATATTTTTTTATGGAAGAAATTATATTATAATATTTATAGCTAAAATGATTTTATTTATTTATTTATGTGAAAATCAAATTCACAACCTCTTTCAAAGTTTCTCGCTTTTTGTCAAGTAATGCCTCCATCAATAGCTGCTAACTAGAATGATTAGAATCTACAATCTTTGTCTCTTCCAAGTCCTATAACGATTTAGTTTCTTGATTTTTGTGCGCAACATTTCAGGTATTTAGTGCAAGAGAAAAATGGAAAGTGTTCAAAGGGGACAGCAAGGCCTCAGCAGACCTCCTATTTAGTGCTCAAAGGTCTTCTTTTATCCAATACAAGACCAAATTAAATGTGTTCTTGGCTTCTAACACAACCGAGGCCATCACTGATTTCAAGGTCAAAGGCAGTTGGTTTGAGAGATCATGCAAAATCTACAATGGAAATGC
Source organism: Stephania yunnanensis (assembly GCA_039657365.1). Classification (NCBI taxonomy): domain Eukaryota; kingdom Viridiplantae; phylum Streptophyta; class Magnoliopsida; order Ranunculales; family Menispermaceae; genus Stephania; species Stephania yunnanensis. Next base: position 2,265,572 of record CM077586.1, on the reverse strand, counting down.
AGACACCCCAATTGCTGAGGTAATTAATTAAGGATTAACTAATCATATAGTGCTAAGTATCAAACTAACAATTTTCAATTGAATGAGAACTATTTAGATCTAATATTTAGAAGTACTACCTAATATGTAAGTATGAATATATATATGATCTATACATGCAGATGCACAAGAAAGTCACAGCCTCTACTGTGCTACTTGGGAAGGACACTTTCATGGTCTCGGTGTGTCCAAACGTGGATTACGCTTTTGTTGTTGCTCTTGTTGTGATCCTCCACGCAATCAACCAAGACAGTAGTGTCAATAATTGACCACGTAAAGCTGAAATTGAGATCGCGCGGCTATATAGATCAAATTCTTCACGTGCATCAAGATCCGCAAAATTAATGATATTGTCATAAATTTGTCTATGTACATGTTGTTTTTGATTAGAAAAAATGTGTGTTGTTATTGTGGTCTTCCTCTGTTTAAATAATAAGAATTTAGTAAGGCATGTTAGAACCTAACAATGTAAAGACTTGCACTCTTTGTGTATTAGTTTTGTACAATTTGGTTTAAATGTATAAGCTTAATTAATTGACAACAAGCCTGTCATTCCAATCAGTATATCAATTTTTTTTTTTTCTTTCAGTTTTTTTTTTTTTTTTGGGTTAATTTGGATGTTCATATATTCAATGCATTAGTCCACATTGATTCAACAACAATAAAGCCTTAATCCCAAATTGGTCGGGGATGAGGTCAAATCAAACTCTTCCATTATTCTCGATTTAGTACATTTTGGATTCATTCCATATATAAAGTGACAAATTATATGCTGGTTGTCAACTTATCACAACCCTCGTTCATTATTCATATATGAATAATAAGCTCGGGATCCCTCCTTCTTTATCCGAACTTGAAACCGACTACGCGACTACGACTATGTAGAGCATACAAGATATTTTTGTCGCTTTTCCTGAGTGCTTCTTGGTTGTCTGTATCTCATACTATACACCACCAACTCCACTTAAATTAATGGATCATCATTCATGAAAAGAAAAGAAGTTCCTGCCATTCAAAGCAAGCACTACTCATCAACAAATACACCTCCACTTCAATCCTATCTATAAGTTGGGTTCCACTTAATTTGTTTCCTCTATATATATAACTAGCCAATGTGAAGAAGCTCCATACTCCTCACATCTCTACCATCAATTATTCACTGATGGAGACCAAACCTGCAAAAATCAAAATTGAGAGGAAGATCACTTCTCTAGTCAAGCCATTAGAAGCAACACCTACTCAACTTCTTTCCTTCTCCACAATAGACAATGATCCTAACATTGAGATCCTTTGCCAAACCATCTATGTCTACAAGGCTCATTCATGTGGTTCTCCTAATGGTTCCCTCCAACATTGTTGTATCAATGATCCAGCTATTCTCATCCAAGAAGCTCTCTCAAAGGCCTTGGTTTACTACTACCCTTTGGCGGGACGAATCAAGAGGAACGGCGAAGGGAGGCTTGAAATGAATTGTAATGGCGAAGGCGTTCCCTTCTCGGTCGCATCATCCAACTGCACGCTTTCTTCGCTGAATTATTTTGAAGGAATTGACGTCAACATTGCGAGTTCATTTGCCTACGAACCGGATTATAACGATAGTACCGCCGGCACACACCCTTTGGTGATGCAAGTGACCAAGTTCAAGTGCGGAGGATTCGCCATTGGCATGGGCTTATCTCATTCTGTTTGTGATGGATTTGGTGCTGCTCAGTTCTTCCAAGCAATGGCAGAGCTTGCGAGCGGGAAGAGCGAATGTTCAGTGAAACCAGTCTGGCAGAGAGAGCGCCTGGTCGGAAAAGCCAATCCACCGGAGTCCATCAAGTCTATACCATTAATAAGTGAAGAAGGGCCTCTGGCAACTTCACCATATTTACCAGCCATGGACTTGGTGCATGAGTGCTTCCATGTGGAGAGTGAGAGCATAAAGAGACTAAAAATGCACTTGATGAAGGAAAGTACAGAAACAGACCATCAAAATCTTGAACTTAAAGAGGGTTTCACCACGTTAGAAGTCATGGGTGCTTACATTTGGAGAAGTAGATTAAGGGCTTTAGAGTTGGAGTTAACTGGAAAAACAAGGCTAATGTTGACTGTAGGTATAAGAAACTTAATAAATCCTCCTTTACATGAAGGATACTATGGAAATGCCTTTGTAGGTTCAAAGGTAGAGTTGATGGGGAAGGAGCTTAATGAAGCTCCACTTTATGAAGTAGCAAGGCTGATAAAAGAAGCCAAAAGAAGGGCATCTAAAACTGAGTACATATTGTCATGGCTAGGGCTTATGGAAGAAGTTAACCAACATGGACTGAAAGTCGAGGCAGACGGTGCAACCATGGTGTTGACAGATTGGAGGCAACTGGGTCTGTTGGAGGAAATAGATTTTGGGTGGAAGGGGGCAGTGAATGTAGTGCCAGTGCCTTGGAAGATGTTTGGGTATGTGGATTTATGTATCTTCATGCCACCCTTTAGCCTGGATGACTCTGCAAAAGGCGGTATTAGGGTTCTTGTGTGCCTTCCAAGAGCTGCTATGACAAGGTTTAAGGAAGAGATGAATGCACTTACACTTCTAAATTAATTGCTAGGGATTTTGTTCAAGAGTTTTGAGTATCAATGAGCCTAATAAGCTATGTAATGTAATGTCACAATAATCATATTTGGAATTGTTTTTGTTTTCATTATCAATGAACTATTTTTCATTGACTTGGGCCACTCACAATAACAAAGATCTCAAACAAATGAACCTCAGTATTTTCATTACAATAGATTCAGCAAATCATTGAACATAACCCTACTGAATTAAAATAAAAAATTCAAATATTTACATAACTTATTAAGCTAGAATATAACTTGTGTATGCAAATCTGTAAAGACTGTAATCACCAAATCTTCAAAAATATAATGCAAGGACAACAACACTATTGCTTCTCATGTGAAACAAAACAAGAACAAAATAGGCTAGCTACAACAGCATGGACAACAAAGCACAAACAAGTATTATTATATGGATTGATAGTCTAATATTTTCTGAAAGTCAGATTAAGCCTACCAGGTCGGAGTTTTGTTTCCTCAGTCAAGGACTTTGGAGCTGTGCCTTTGTTAATGGAAGGTACACCGTGAAAAACATGTCTGGATCCACCACCAAATATAAGAACGTCACCAGATTCCAATACAACCTTCTTTGCCTCGTCAACATTTCTGGTATCTCCATAAAGAAAATCCGCAGAATCACCAATCGAGAAGGACACCACTGGTAATCCCTGATCAAGACTCTCTCTGCTCTCATCCCTGTCCTGTATGAGATTTTAAGCAAATTGAAGCTAAGATAACCAACAAAATATAAATGGTACAAAACTTAGTCATTAACATGGATTAAGTAAAATTTTCGCTAAGAAAATAGGATTAAGTAAAAATAACTCTAAGCTGAGTTTACAAAATGTCCTACAAGAATGAAACTCCATCTGCACTGAAAAATACAGGAATCGAGATTATAAGAAGTCTCAACATTGATTTAAGGAAAGAAAGCATGCACTTCATCAGCTAATTGCAGTTAGCCCATCGTATCTCTGTCATGGGTCAAAGAGTAGTATAATAATAGTAAAAGTGTTTTGCTTGTATGGTACCGTCAAACATCATATATATTATGAGTTTTATTCAGTATCTTAAGATGTAATCTTGAAAGGAACATGGAATGTTTGAACTTCTGAATAAAAGTCTAGAACTCCTCTTAAGATGTCATTCTGTTTTCCAAAAGATCTCAAAACTAATGAGAATTAAATTCAAACTTTAGGAAAAGGTTCCAAGGTTTCAACCCTAGAGTGCACAAATATATAGATACAAGAGATACACAAACACACACAAAAAAGTAAGAGAGAATATGAAATCAATTAAAAGCACAGGAATAAAACAACAACAACAACATAGCCTCAGTCCCAAATTAATTGGGGTCGGCTACATAGATCAAACTTTTCCATTCTGTTTGATTAAGTGCACAGGAACAAAACAACAAATTTTAATATTTCTGTTAGAAAACAATGGGTTTGAAATATGCACCTGGTGAAGACCAAGTTTCCCAGTTTCAGAATAGAAGTTGACTATACAGAGATCTGGTTGCATCCCAGGAAGTATGTTTTCTGGATTATTCACCTTGCACTTTTTCTTTATGAGGGCATGGGAATCTTGGATTGCCTTCTCAACTAACATCTGAAATATTCTGGTATTGCAGGAGCTACTGTACCGTCTATTGATCGATATTCTCCGTATTCTCTTGTTTGTGGATCCCAGTTTTTTCCAAGGCACATCATTCGCAGATGCAACTTTGCCCCATCATTGTAACCTGGCTGATAAAACCCCCCAGTACCAACCCCCAGGTCACGGCAAACAGTCGTAATATTAATCTAGAAACAAAACATGATATTTGGACATGTCAGCATTTCTTCTAATAGAACCAAAGAAAAAGATAAGCGAATCAGTTAAAAACAAACAAATGCAGTTTCGGCGTAATTCCAACATGAAAGTGTCATTAGAGGGCAATAATAGCAAAGTTTGGACACATGGTCTCGTAACATCTACACTAATGCAGGCATAAAAGAAGAATTCAGTTTTTCCGAGGAAAAAAAGCATACTAAATCAAAGTTGGTAAAAGAGTACGTGCAGTAATAGTACCTGATCACTGGGACTCAAGTAATTCTTCAATAGAATCATCCCAGGCCTCAATATATTTTGTTCAGAGCTTTTCGCCAACTCATTCCGTCTTTCTTTGTTCTTCAAATGTAGAGATGCTTTCAACTTTGGCGGACCTCCGCGTTTACAAAACAGATATCGAAGGGCACAGGGGGAGGAGGCATGTCGACAGAATGCCCTGATGATTTAGGTGGGCTGACTACCCTCCCTGGTGAAGGCCTCCTATTATCTAATCTTTCTTCATTCGCCAAAGACACATGTTGTGGAGAAGTGTCTTTCGACACAGAAGCCAACGTGGGCGAGTCAGGACCGCAAATTTCCGTCCCCATTGAAGCCGATCCATGCCGCTCCTTCCAAATGTGTCTTGATGCATTGCCACTACCTTCCCACTCAGAAGAACCTCTCCCATGGCCTGGTCTTGCATTTCTAGAAATATTAGGTTGTTGTGACATGGTTCTTGGCCTGTAAAACGCCGTGGTACTTCCTGTAAAACCCATTGTTGTCTCAATCGAGGCGGAACCATTGGATTCCTTCCCCCAATTTGGGGCGAGTTTTTCCGGGCCAATCCATGCTCCTTCCAAATGTGTCTTGATTTGCCCATGCCTTCGCTCAGAAGAACCTCTCCCATGGCCTGGTCTTGCATTTCTAGATATATTAGGTTGTTGTGAACCACGACCCTGACAATGATCCATAGACAATCATTCAAGAAAACCCTTCCGAATCGATCAAGAAACACAAGACTAATAATAAACTAGAGCATTTGCATCCTACTCCACATCAAATGAAACTATCAAAAATCAAATCTTTCCCAAACTTTCCTCATCTTATACTCTCTTTCAACACTCAACTACGATCAAACCTAATTAGCTGTGGTCGGCTACACAGATCAAATTCTTCCATTGCCCTCGATTTAGTGCAATTGATGGATGCTGTGCTTTCCAAATATGAACATCATCAAAAGAATAATTTTTTTACAATGTAACTGAATTATCATCATCATCATCATCATCATCATCATCATCATCATCATCATCAATGGAACAAAAACCTAACCCTAAAATTGGGAAAACAATTCAAAACCCTAAAACCCTAACCACGAAATCAATCAAAACCAACACACACAACAAAATCTGGATCAAAACAAACAGAAACTCTAACAAATTGAACAACAAATTCATCAAGAACGATGAACACTCACAGACTCGCGAGGCTGATTGTGCCCTAAATTGGGTTTCTGGATCGCTCATGTTGGAGAGATTTCGGCAGCGAAGAAGATTGATCGAACGAACTGAATTTCGAAGAAGTGGTGGTGAGAGTCGTCGGATCGATGGGCGTGAAAGCATTTACCGAACAGTTACCGCGCCCCGTAAAAGTAATTTTTTTTTTGTGTCTCTTCGTCTTCGTTGAGCTATAAAGAGGAGTGAATAAATGCTTACTTGAGACGCAAGTTTCAAACGCTTTTTGAAGTTTTGGGTGCCGGTCACGCGATTGTGCTACATGCATTTGTGCTCGTTGGATGCACGTCGAAGATGGGGAACATATCTGAAGGCGGGATTGAGAGGAGTTTTACTACTATGTGAAAAATCTAGTCAATCTCTTTCCTTCTCACTTTCGCTTCAATGATTCCGGTCCTCCCCTAAAATATATATATTCTGGGCGAACTACTAAATTAATTTATATTTATATATAAAATTTAAAATCGTAATTAAAATTTAAAAATTAAAAATACAAGTACCTTTTTTAGTTTATCGATATTCAAACCACCTTCTTCTTCAACTCCCACCTTCTTCTTCTCACTCTTGGATTCTCTATTCTTCACTCGCTTTTTAACCGAACATTCTCCTCTCTTCATTAACAAAATCTAAAATCCCAATTCCAATTTCGAATTCATAAAAAAACCAATCCCATAAAAAAACAAATATTATCTCACCTTTTGTTCTTCAACAATGCCACCAACACTACGGCTTTCCTTGAATTTGATCTCCAACCGAGAAAGAGAGAGAAAAAGAGTCTCCGTGTATTGGATTGATGAGAAGGACTTCGTCCGGAACACGAGCGAGTGATTAATTGAAGACTGTGAGAAATAGAAAATCGTGTATTGGATTGATGAGAAAGAGTTCGGGATTAATTTGGAGAAAGAAAAAAAAACGTGTGGTGGATTGATAAGGAGTTTTAGTTTGATTTAGAGACAAAAGAAATGGTTAATTTGGAGATGAAAAAAAAAAAGAAATATGGGCAAATAGATAAATTTCATTACCACTCAAAAATTTGTGATTCGTGCTTTTATATATATGATATATATATATATATATAATAATAGTTATATTATCAACGAATGAATTAATGAAATTAGTAGATTCTACTCGAAATTATGGACAAATATATGGAATAGAGTGTGGTAAAAGTTTTTAAAAATTATGGGCAGATACATGAAATCGAGTGTAGTGCAAGCTCTATTATGCCTATAAATTTAACCTCTCATCCATTCTTCTGCGCTATAATTCTCTCACATCCGGTTTGAGAATTTTTGGGGAGTGTTTGGCCATCATCTGAATTTTTGTTTGGGTCTCCAAGTGCACATGTTTGTAGGGTTTTTTGTGTTTGAATGGATGCACAAGCACCATGGGTTGACTTATGTAAAGAGTCGAGCATGCCGATTTTTATTTTTTATTTTTATATATAATTTTTGTTTGACATAGGGGTCAACTACGACACCCATTATTTTGTAACTTTCATATTTTTTTTGTCATTTTTCATACATATAAACCATAAAAAAGTCTTCACTGACACCTGCGCGAAGCGCAGGTAAACAACTAGTTTAACTATAAAATTAAGCAATTGAAATCAATTAAAATGAGACCTTTTTATAGAAAAATTATATTGAGAGGTACAAATATTTTATATTGAGTGTCAATCTATAGCACACTTCTATCTAAAATTAATTGTTGTTGGCCAGAGAAATCCGATGTCTATATTTGGCTCAGTGGAATAAGTTTATGAGTGGTGCAACTGAGGGATGTGCTCAACTTAGTTGATTTGATTTCTTGGAAGGGCGGTGATTTATTTCAATTCTAAGAATAATGAGTTTTTTCCTCTACCAACTAGGTTTTTTCGACTTTATTTTAGGGATCTAATTGATCCGTTGTATTATTTTATTAATCATTTCAATATGAACAAAGTCTCGTTCCTATAAAAAAAATATATATCACAACATTTCTTCCTCCAGAAATTTCGGATCAATTATTATTTATATAACTAGTCGTTCGCGCAGGTGTAATAATAATAATAATAATAATAATAATAATAATAATAATAATAATAGTTATTCTCATCGAGTCAAACAAAAAGTTCATAAAAGAACAATAATAATAAGAAAGAGCAAAACACTATATTGCCTTATTTAGCTTTTGTAGCATTTTATGGACTGAACAACATCTTTAAGCAATGGTAATCCCATGCAGTAGTGTATATTGATCCACTATAACCGTTAAATATAAATTCCTCCATATCGTCTATTCACTTCAATTGAAGAATCTAAATCAACATACAACATAACAAAGGCAGCATAAAGGTCACGTGATTATTGTTTTGTGTTATAGATATAATGATTCACTTCACTCTTGAACTTATGCAAAATGTACCAAACGATTACATCTAATATAGAGCAAACGTACATAAATGAGAGCGATCAAAAGTGGTTTAGCTTATAAGCGTTGTGAATGGTTGTTATATCACTGAGTGCATGAAGCTATGGGTAAGTAGAACAACTTTTGAATGTACAGGCGATGTTCAAATCCATCGATCATATCTTGAATTTATTGGGTGATAATTGGTTGAGAACTGGAGGAATCTAAGGTTAAATATAATAAAATTGGTTTTTTTTTTGTGATTTTTTGAATGGTGAAGGAAAAAAAAATCAAATCGATTGCAAGAAGAATTGATGAGAGTTGAAATTTATAGGGGGAATATAACTTGCACTACACTCGATTCCTTGTATTTACCCATGATTTTAAGTTCAACGTACTCAATCTATTAATGATAAGATAACCGCTATTAATTATTAATAAATGTACACATAAGGTATAATTATATCTCTTGAAATAATAAATAAATAAATAACAAAAAATAAAAAAATTGAGAAAAATAAAAAATAAAATGGTGAGATGAGGTAACTTTTAAAATTTATCTTTCTTCCTACTTTTATATATATATATAGAAGCTTATACGAGGAGCTTTTGTTTGTGCTACATTGGTGAAGTTCATTGCGTACTTAAAAGCTTGGTTTTTTTCTTTTTAGAATACTAATAGCTTGATTTAAATTGTGAATATCACCACGCACAATTGACTTGCAATAGTTCTTTTTGATAAAAACCAACTCGACTCTTAACATGTGTTAACTCGATTGCAACTATTCACAATCTTGTCTTTTAACTAGTAATGTATCGTCTATCACACAAGATATGTTTTCATTGCTTAAACACCATATATCGACTTGCAATAATAAATTTATAGGTCTAACTCTTCCTCTCTCAGCACCTTATAATTGCACCTGCAAATATATAACAAGTACCTATCCAGACTTGTGTTTGAGATATTTATTTGATAGTCTTAAATATCATCTTATCATAAGCTTGACTTTTCGTTCTTATTTCAATGTTTTTTTTTTTTTTTTTTTTTTGTCATCACCTCTTTTTTATACCGTCATCACCACTTTTAATTACTAAAAATGAGCTAATTAATCAATAAAGTTCTTAATTATCAAATGATGAAGCTCATAATTACTACTACTGTTAAAGCATTTTGGAAGTTAATTAATTTGGAGAATGTTAGTTGCTAGGACACATTGAACAAGCATTGCGTGACGAAAAGGCACTCTTTGTCTTTTTGAACTGAAACCTCTTATGTGGGCACTTTTCAACAAACAATGTATATGCGACGGTTGCATCATTTAATTTCATTTCATATGCTGAGCTGACCACTATACTTTCAGTTCATTGATATTTTTGGTACAGTCCAAGTAGGATTCTAGGAAACATAGCTTTCTATGGTTCCATCTAATGGGAGTTCAAATTACGTGCGACATGTTAGGCCACACTAAAAACAAATAAATTAATTTCACTAGAACAATTTTAGTATTTAATAAAAAATTTTAAATCTCTATTAAAGGGGGTGTTATTAAATAACACATAATTGATATGAGTTTTAAAAAACCTCTATATAATACATGTATTAAAAATTAAAACATAACACATTTTCACATAACATTTAATAACACTTTATTTAATAGGAGTTTTAAAACTTTTATTAAAGGTCAAAAATGTTTTAATGTAATGTATTATTTTTGTTTTAATTACTAGCTAGGGTCTTTGACGTCTATGATCAGCTAGCATCAATATATACGAATTTTGATGCTCATGTAGTTGTTTTATTTGATGGGAATTGCACGTGAGAGTGAGACCATCAAGCCTGGCCAGAATTATCTCATAACTTGTTGTCTTTGCAATATCGATATATTTTTTATCTCTAACTTAATCACCTCGTGCTCACAAGTGTAGGGCCTTACTAAAAAAAAAAAAGTGTAATTTTTTTATGTTTTTATACCAAATTAATATTGCTTCAATTAATATATCAAAAATCGAAGACGTATAACTATAATTTTCTTTGTATGTAGTACTATTTATAAATAGAAGACATATATAACTATAATTAATTTGATGTATATGTACTATTAATTAACAAGTTATAAGAATTTTTTTTTAATAAGAAAGAAACCAACTTATCTTGCAGGCTCGAACCCGCGCACCTTCTTTCAATAATACCACATACCAAACCAACTTATAAGTTAATTTTAGAAGATTTTCAAACTTAAAACCTTTAATTCTGTTTTAACTTATTTTAGGAGAAAAATTAAAGCATGTTAGATCAGAAAAAGGATACTTATGTAATGTATATGCATGGTCTCATTATATACAACATTTTATCATTTCATTAATATATGATTCAGACTTTTCATGTAACAAGAAATTAAGTTTTTAGTTTGCCAAATACTCGATCGGCATTTTTCATATATGATCCGCACTTCTATTTTCTGATTGTTTGGCCAACTTAATTCCTTCTTAACATTTCCAAAGATCATACATATCATCAACTCATTAATTAGTCATGAGTTGTATATACAGAAGATGTTTGACCTTTTTTGATGCATATGATTTTGACTGCTTACATTCAGTTAGCCAAATATATACATGATTTTGTTTTTTTCTATCTAAACTAAATTAATTAATTTTGCGTGACATCTTTCGCTACGCATATATCAGTTGTTGGAGTCCTTCGACATCTTTGCATCGCATATATTAATTGTTGGAGTCCTTCGAATTTTGCATCAAACGATGAGTAATCTCGATGTATACTGTAATTAGTATTTGTGTAGCAGATATAATTCTTGATCAAAAGTGTACATACTTGTTTAGCAAATTAATTGCTTGTTTGCTTAGATGTATGACTTCCAATGTGAAGACACATTCAAGTGACAACAACTCAAAACAAACTAAATTTGTCATGTCAACTTCACTATGTTCAAAATGGTTAGTATAAATGGATCTTTTGTTATGCATCTCCTCTTCAATACTAAGAACAACAAAAAACTAAAGAGATGGGCATGCCTTCAAGCTTCAAAGTACACTTGCTTTCATGGCTAACCTTAGTAGGCATTATTTTGCTCCAATCTATAAGCAATACCAACTCAAACTTCTCCATCTACTCTTCTCAACTCAAGCAACTACTCTCAATCTCCAACCTCCAAGTCCATAACCTCTTCATTGCATCCGAGGTCGGAAAGCTCTTCGGTTGTATTCCTACCGCCGCCTCTAACCATCTCCCGATTTGGACGCTTCTCATCATCGGTGTCGGCATGGGACTTGTTAGCTATGGAGTGCAATTCCTTTACATGGTGAACCAAATTAGCTCTCTTTCATATTGGCACTTACTTCCACTCCAGTTTCTAGCTGGGAACAGCATGAGTTGGATCAACACTGCATGCAATGTCGCCGCCATGAGAAGCTTCCCTGCGGAGTCTCGGATGATTATCACGTTGACGTCGGCCTATTCAGGCTTTAGTGCAAAGATATACACATCAATGGTGGAAGGTGTTCATGGAAAAGGTGCTAGAAATGCAAGTACTTATCTGCTCTTGAGCTCCCTAGTTCCTATTGCATTTGGCTTGGCTTTCTTGATCCTGGTAAGGGATTTTTCATCAAAACAATTATTAATACCACTGTTTCATGACGCTAAGAGAGCTGCAAGAACTAGTTTCCTTATCGTTGTGTTCCTCGTGGTCTCTGTGACCGAGGGGTACTCTCTCGTCGATAGCGTTGTTCCAGCTTTTCGAGTTGTGCCGCCATTGCTACGGTTGGCAATACTACTAGTGCTGATGATCACACTGCCATTGGGGGTGCCTCTTGTAATGGTCCTAAGACAAGCAATAGTACTAAAACCAAATGAGTTGCCACCTAGTATCACTCCTCATGATATGTTACCTAATAATATTGATCATGCTGAAGAATCATCTATTGAGTGTAGTCAAGATCAAAACCACACAAATCCCGATGGCGGCGTAAAAGAGCAGTCTGTGATTAGTGTAGAGCCTTTGAAGACAAGGGATGATGTGAACACCATAATTCATGAGGGTGATCATGATGAGCATAGAGTGGTGGATCTTCTTCTAAATTTGGACTTTTGGTTGCTGTTTTGGGGGTGTGCATGTGGAGCTACATTGAGCAATGTTTACTTCAACAACTTGGAGTGTATTTCCAAGTACTCCCACAGCTATGGCAACTCTGAAACAAGATTTCTCTTAGCAATCTCTTCTGCTTATGGCTTCTATGGCAGACTCTTCACAGTCATGTTGGATTGGTTTACAAGGTATATATAACAAGACTCTAAATCACCTGCTATCCGAACTATCTAACCGGGTATACATATATTAAGACCCTATGCAAAGACGTATAATTTTTGGGCCTCACACACCCGTGTGTAGGCCCTTGAATATATCCGTTAAAGGTCTCAATACTTTTTGGAGAGAGGTATGTGTATATATAGTATACATTTGTATCTTTCATTCTAAAGTCGCTCTTAATTGATGGAGGACTAATTTATGGTAATAATTAAAATTTTTAATGTATTAACTAATTCATTTTTTTTTTCGCGAATTCTTTCAGGGGGAAGTACATATCGAGGCCCTTGACGATGGTGATCCTGATGATACCAATGACTATGTCATTCTTCTTGATTCTCAACTCTAGCCTGAGTTGCTTTTACTTGAGCACAGCAATCCTTGGGTTTTGTTCAGGAATTATAAGTGCAATTAGTGGTCCAATAACCACCCAGTTATTTGGCTCTCAAAATTCAACCAAGAACAACCAAATTATCCTAGCAAATGTTCCAGTGGCCTGTCTCATATTTGGCTACATTACTTCACTGCTAGCTCACAGTTATAAGGAAGAAAGTCTTGGAAGTGACAATTTTGATTCCTGCGTCATTGGTGTTGATTTCTACTTCAAAATGTTCACAATTTGGGGATCAGTTTGCTTCCTTGGAACAATTCTTTGTTTCGCATTGTACCTTCGGACCCGTAAATTTTACATGTAGAGTTTGTCCATGCACACACATACCTTTTTTTTTTTTTTTTTTTTTTTGACTTCAAGTATATACATACTAGTGTTATCTAGGATATGAGAAATTTTCTTCTCACCCAATTCAATTAGTTCATTCCTTCATTTATTTATTTTTTTGCCAAGAAACTAGTTCATTCATACTTTCAAAGTGGTGAGAGTATGAAGGAAGATTTTCTTATGCACTATGTACTCATGTTCAAGGTTGATGGAATTCAAATTTGTTTGTAACTTTATTTTATTTTTTGTTTATGTTTTAATTGTGACTATATTTATATCGAGTGGAATAAAAGAGTTTAATTAATTCATGTAACTGATCTCAACGAATTTGAGATTGAGGCTTTATTGTTGTTGTTGTTACTCAAACGTGATAGATCAAAATTTAATCGAGTGAATTAAAATACAAAGATTGTCTTTAAGCGCAAATTTAAAAAAAACAAAAAATATAGAAAATCCTCAAAGAAGAAGGCTACAAAATCTCATTGTTTAAGCCAAGTGGCCCATTATATGTTTTATTTTTATTTCTTCTAAAATGATGTTTAACATAAATTTACAATTTCTTCGGTTTGATAAATGATCACTACATAAGATTTTCTTAAAGAAACTTTTTCACTCTTCTCAATTTTCCAACTTCAGCCCAATTTATTTTCCACCTATTAGGGCACCAAGGTTGAGCTTCTTACTTACTTACTTTTTATTTTTATTTTTAAAAATCATCAATAACTCGGTATTCAACCATTATATACATATTTTTTAGGTGCAAGCTACGTAATATTCAAAATTTGAGGAGCCTCAACTAATATGGACTCTAATAATGTAAAACCATTATGTAGAGATAAAAACTCTTTCAATCTCTCTTTGAGATTTTAAAGTGACTATATACTCAAGATTTTAACTCGAGACTATTAGCTATAAAGCTGACGCAATCCGAGCCACCACACCAAACCTTTTTAAGTCGTTCATTTTTTTTTTTTTTTTTTTTTTTTGTTTAACCCACTCGGTATTCAGATCATCCGACTACTTCGAGTTCGCCCCAAGTCGCGCTAATAATCTAACTTGAGACTATAGGCTATAAGGCTGACGGAACTCAGCCACCATACCAGTCCCCCTTTGAGTCCTTCGAGTTTTTTTTTTTTTTTTTTTTTTGTTTAATCCACTCGGTATCCAGACTATCGGACTACTTTGACTTCCCCCAGACTCGCGCTCAAAAAAAAAAAAAAAAAAAAGATATTTTGGGTGGGCCTAGGTGAGACTCGGTCCGGCCCACAAAATAAAACCTAAACCAGAAGCAGAGCAACGGAGACGCGCGCAGCTCTGTTGCGTTTCTGGAGAGGAGGAGAGATGGGGAAGGCGAAGAGCTCTCGGAAGGGGAAGAAGGCGTGGAGGGCCAACATCAGCACCGCCGACATCGACGCCTACTTCGAGAGATCCACCAAGGACGCTCTCAGCGGCGGCTCCCTCGTCGATCTCCCCAGCGACTCCCTCTTCTTCGTCGACAAATCCAGCGGTACGCGCTTATAGTTTCGGTTCTCCTTCGCATCTAGGGTTTCGTCGCATAGATTGTAGTTTCTGGAATGGACAGTAGCTTGTTTGATGTGATGATTGGTTCAGTTGAGCGTTGAAATAGGTCTTGATTCGCGAATCGCGATTTGGCGTTAAGAGTGATTGAAAAGTTGAGAACTTTACGTTTTGCGATGAGTGAATTCATGAGAATATTGATGTTTGAGAATGTGTTAAAGCTCATATAGGGTTTGGTAGCAAAGAATGTTGTTTCTGATTGACGAAAGCTAGTTTGATGTGATGCGTTGAGTCAATTGAGTGTTGAAATAGTTCTTGATTCACCAATTGTGATTTTGCATTAAGAGTGATTGAAAAGTTGAAAACTTTAGTTTTGCGATGATTGGATTGGATGAATTCATGAAAACATTGATGTTTGAGAATGTGTTTTAACCTGTTAAAGTTCATATAGGGTTTCGTATCAAAGTTTGTTGTTTCCGATTGAGAAAAGATTGTTTTATGTGACGATCGATTCAATTGAATGTTGAAGTAGTTCTTGATTCACCAATTGCGATTCAATGTTAAGAGAGATTGAAAAGTTGAAACCTTTACGTTTTGCAATGAGTATTCAGTTGAATAAGCCATGAATTCATGAAAACGTTGATGCTTAAGGGTGGATGAGTTTGTTGAGGAGTGATGTCCTCATGTTCTTGCCTTTTGATTTGATTCGAAAATCTGTTTTTCACCGTATAGATTTCTCTGTCAAGAGGAAGATTGAAAAGCGGAGAGAGAAAACTCTCCATTGTGATAGCGTGTTGCAGAGGAACTCCTTTGTTCAGGCTGTTCCATCATCAAAGCTGAAGAAGTCTAAGAAAAGAAAGAAAAATATTTCGAAAGTTGAGAGTGAAAGCAAAGATGCTGTTGAGGTGGGGCTTCTTATTCATAAATTGCTTTTCTTATCTGATTCTCAGAAGTTAAGATCTTCAATTGTGTTTTCCAATTAGATTTGGCATTTGAACAAGTTAACTTTACTTAATCTTGTTTTTTGCATTGATGTGCAGGCTATTGAGAAAGAGCAAGTTTCAGCTTCTGGCATGAGTGACATATGGGATGACAAAGGTTATGTTTGACTTGTTATTCTTATATCGTATAATGTATCTCTGGTTAATTATTCTGAGCTAGTTCATTTGGTTATTCCATTCTTGCAGGTGAAGATGATTTGAAAGTTAAAAAGGTATACTTCCAACAAACTCTTTAAGTATCATGATTTATGTAATCCCTTATTTCAAATATACACTTTCCTAGTAGTCCTCTTTCTCCATCCCTATTATAGTTTTTTTCCTCTAAAACTAGGCATACCATGATGGGTGGCAAAATGCCAATACCACCGAAAGTTTGAAATACAACAACAACAACAACAACAACAACAACAACAACAACAACAACAACAACAACAACAAAAATAGCCTCAATCCCAAATTAATTGGGGTCCGTTACATGGATCAAACTTTTCCATTGTGTTCGATTAAGTGCAATTGATGGTGAGCTTTCCAAACCATTCAAATCCCTCCTAATTAATGCATCCCATGTTAACTTTGGTCTACTCCTACCTCGTCGAATTTCTACAGTTTCTATTGAGTCAAGTTTTCTAGTGGGGGCATTTGTAGGCCGTCTTCGCAAGTGACCAAACCACTGCAACCGCCCCTCCCTAATCTTTGTATCAATTGGTGCTACTCTTACTTGTCTTTGAATGTCAAATGGAAATCAATGATGCAAAGTTCTGAACTTAATTCATGTTGTCAGAAATAAAATCAATCTGCTTTATTATGCTCTATTACTACTCTTGTTTGTGTATAGCACTAGATCTTATATTGCTACCCACTTTTTCTTTCTTCTCAAAGAAATGCACCACATTTTTTTCCCCCTAATTCTTAACTTCGCTGTTCCTGCTTATGGTTTTATTATACAGAAGCCCAAGCCTTCAATCATTCCAGCAGTTGAAGTAGAGCCACTTGGATGTTCATTTAACCCTCCACATGAAGCCCATCAGGTATATTTATAATCAATGTTGAACTTTGTTTAATTTTCCATTGGCTTTAATGGAGTTATGTTAACACTAATTATCTTTCTTCTTTCGATGCATTTGTTCAGGATTCATTGGCTCGTGCGGTTGCTGAAGAAATGCAAAAGATCTACAAAGATGAGTTGGGACCTCAGCCAGTTCCACACATTGACCATAGTGAAGCCATGGATGAAGAAGATGTAAGTATTATTTATTTAATGGTTGTATTAAATTCTATATTAAGTGGGTAAATTCCTATTTTGCTTGGGAGGTCTGTTAGAAAAAAAAATGTGCATTGTATTTCTCTGCAGTATTTGATAATCGTTAGCATTTTTTCAGATGCTTTTTCTTGATGTGGATGATCAAGATGATGATAAGGATGAGGATAACTCAGAAAACAATGGTACTGATACCGTCCCTGATAAGAGGTTTGTGTCCTCATTATCTTTTTTATTTTATTTTATTTTATTCTTAATGGTTATTTTGGTCTTCTAATTGGAAATACTTACTTGTGGCATAAATGAATCGTAAGATCTTCAAGACCAAAAACTCGAGTGGAACTGAATCATAAAGCAAGAGTCAAGGAACAACTTAGGGCAGAAGCAGAAGCAAAGAAGATGGAGGAACTTTCGAAGGAGATTGACAGGTAGCTTAATTTAGATTCTCATTTTTTTTGTCCAAACAGTTTATTTTAGGCTTGCTTACCTTTTTTCTCGCACAGTGTGTCTGATATCCTCCAAGAAATAGCTAAAGAGGATGAAGAGAAGCAACAAAGACATATAAGGCGAGTTGTGGCCAAGCAGGAAAGACTTAAATCTGGACCACCACGCCTTGGTAAGCACAAGTAAGTATATCTCTGAACAGTGATCGCTATTGAGTGAAAATCCCATATTCTAATGTTGACTAACACATCTCATTTTTCCACTGGCTCTATTTGGATTGTGTTTTGAAGTATCCCAGAGACCATAGTTCTAGCATAACTGGGTTTGCTTTAGTACCCAACGTTTCATAAAACTTTTGAATATTGAACCATAACGTCCTCTGGACTATCATCTAGATAGAATAGCTGTTTCTTTTAGCTTTTGAAAGTCTTCTTTAAATATTTGAAAGCTGTTGAATATGGGTGAAATACACGGTTAATTATTATGTCATTTAGAGTATGTAGAAAGATTGACTGTTTTCTTCTCTTTTTTTTTTCTTCTGGTTTTTAGATTTCAACCTCTTCCTCCTCAAGTGCTATTATCAGAAGAGATCTCTGGCTCTCTCCGTAAACTAAAGGTATGCTATTGTTTCTTAAATGCACGTTCTAGTCAGTATGGAAACATTGGCCGATGTTGGGATTTCTATCTACATGTCTTATTCTTTCCTCGTATGTTTTTGTCTTGTTATCTAGGGTTGTTGCACCCTGGCAAGGGATCGGTTTAAGAGCTTGGAGAAGCGAGGATTAGTTGTACCCTCTGTGAGGGTCAAGAGGTAATGTCTTCGATGGTTCTTATTTTCTTTTCCTGCACAGCATGAATTATGAGTGCAAGTGTATTTTCTTAAGAAACTTCACACTTCCACCCGCGCTAAATATATTTTTCAGTTCCTTTAGTTCAATTCCAACCTAGTTGCTTGAATTGTTCTTGTGACCTTTTTCTTTTAACCGGGCATATTTTCACGTATCAAGTTATTGGCGTGTTACTGATTTTTTGGTCTGGATGTCAAAATCAGGAGATGAGATTTGCTTCGTCTTCCATTTGAGCGCGATCCTGTATACGGCAACAAGAGGAGAGAAGGACAGGAAAGGACTATATGTAAAAACAAACTCACAATGATCACAAGAACAAGGTACGCCAGAAAGGTAATAAAAACGTTCTATTTTCATAAACTTACTCTTACAACCCAATAGTACACATTGAACATTAGACAAGAGAGAAATACTTAAAATTGATTAAACAAGCTAAAGACTCGATGATAACAAACTGAAACTTCAAACCTATATATAGACGCATTGCTTGTGTAAAAGCAATCCTACAAACGACCCTTCAGAAAAGCAAAAGACAACTTGACTCTTCAGAAAAACAAAAGGTCAGCAGTGCCTGACCTTTGAAAAAGCAAAAGCAAATAGTACACACCTTTACATAAAGTAAACAGTAAAAGTAAATAGAAAACAACAGTATCTTGACCTTTGGAAAAAGGTAAAGATTACTGATGTTTGCAACACCGAGAGGTCACGAACCTTGAGGAAACCAAGGCTATCTCTGATGACGACCACCCATGAGTTATCTCCTGCTATTCAACAACCTTTGGTTGAACATTTCTTATCTTTATTATATTCCAATGGAGTCGATCTTATCTGGTCTCCTACCGCATCCTGCATTTGTCAACAATGTTCTCGACCTTCTCCATGTTCCCTTATCATCCACATGGCTTGTATAAGCTTTGCTTGGACCACAGAAGATACTGCCTATCTCCTTGCCTTATGGTATTTGCTTGGCTGCCCCCATATCACAATTATGGTTGACATCCAAACAGTTTTTCGCTTTCCTGAATATGTATTCGCTCCCCTCTGGGACTGTTTAAATACCTCTCCTGCTGCAGCTCAATTTTGCCATTTTGTTTATACGCCAAGAAGAATCTTGCCGCAAAACTTTTGGCCCATTCAGCATTAAACCGTGTTTCGTTCCTGGACGTGTCCAGCCCTCTGGCCCATGCCAGCCCACTGTTCTAGCACAGGCTTCCTATCCTAATTTCCATTGGTTAGTAGGATAGCCTTAGTTTCCTCAAGGTTCGTGACCTCTCGGTGTTGCAAACATCAGATCTTTACCTTTTTTCAAAGTTCAAGATACTGTTGTTTCCTATTTACTTTTACTGTTTACTTTATGTAAAGGCGTGTACTATTTGCTTTTGCTTTTTCAAAGGTCAGGTACTGTTGACCTTTTGCTTTTCTGAAGAGTCAAGTTGTCTTTTGCTTTTCTGAAGGGTCGTTTGTAGGATTGCTTTTACACAAGCAATGTGTCTATATATAGGTTTGAAGTTTCAGTTTGTGATCATCGAGTCTTTAGCTTGTTTAATCAATTTTAAGTATTTCTCTCTTGTCTAATGTTCAGTGTGTACTATTGGGTTGTAAGAGTAAGTTTATGAAAATAAAACGTTTTTATTACCTTTCTGGCGTACCTTGTTCTTGTGATCATTGTGAGTTCGTTTTTTTGTTCCCTTGAATATCCGTTAGTACCGATTCTCCCCCAAAAGGTCTCAATACTTTTTGGAGAGAGGTATGTGTATAAATAGTATACATTTGTATCTTTCATTCTAAAGTCGGTCTTAATTGATAGAGGACTAATTTATGGTAATAATTAAAATTTTTAATGTATTAACTAATTCTTTTTTTTTTCGCGAATTCTTTCAGGGGGAAATACATATCGAGGCCCTTGACGATGGTGATCCTGATGATACCGATGACTATGTCATTCTTCTTGATTCTCAACTCTAGCCTGAGTTGCTTTTACTTGAGCACAGCAATCCTTGGGTTTTGTTCAGGAATTATAAGTGCAATTAGTGGTCCAATAACCACCCAGTTATTTGGCTCTCAAAATTCAACCAAGAACAACCAAATTATCCTAGCAAATGTTCCGGTGGCCTGTCTCATATTTGGCTACATTACTTCACTGCTAGCTCACAGTTACAAGGAAGAAAGTCTTGGAAGTGACAATTTTGATTCCTGCATCATTGGTGTTGATTTCTACTTCAAAATGTTCACAATTTGGGGATCAGTTTGCTTCCTTGGAACAATTCTTTGTTTCGCATTGTACCTTCGGACTCGTAAATTTTACATGTAGAGTTTGTCCATGCACACACATACCAATTTTTTTTTTTTTTTTACTTCATGTATATACATACTAGTGTTATCTAGATATGAGACATTTTCTTCTCACCCAATTTAATTAGTTCATTCATTTATTTATTTTTTTGCCAAGAAACTAGTTCATTCATACTTTCAAAGTGGAGAGAGCATGAAGGAAGATTTTCTTATGCACTATGTACTCATGTTCAAGGTTGATGGAATTCAAATTTGTTTGTAACTTTATTTTATTTTTTCGTTTATGTTTTAATTGTGACTATATTTATATCGAGTGGAATAAAATAGTTTAATTCATGTAACTGATCTCAACGAATTTGAGATTGGGGCTTTATTGTTGTTGTTACTCAAATATGGTAGATCAAAATTTAATCGAGTGAATTAAAATACAGAGATTGTCTTTAAGCGCAAATTTAAAAAAAACAAAAAATATAGAAAATCCTCAAAGAAGAAGGCTACAAAATCTCATTGTTTAAGCCAAGTGGCCCATTATATGTTTTATTTTTATTTCTTCTAAAATGATGTTTAACATAAATTTACAATTTCTTCGGTTTGATAAATGATCACTACATAAGATTTTCTTAAAGAAACTTTTTCACTCTTCTCAATATTCCAACTTCAGCCCAATTTATTTTCCACCTATTAGGGCACCAAGGTTGAGCTTCTTACTTACTTACTTTTTATTTTTATTTTTAAAAATCATCAATAACTCGGTATTCAACCATTATATACATATTTTTTAGGTGCAAGCTACGTAATATTCAAAATTTGAGGAGCCTCAACTAATATGGACTCTAATAATGTAGAACCATTATGTAGAGATAAAAACTCTTTCAATCTCTCTTTGAGATTTTAAAGTGACTATATACTCAAGATTTTAACTCGAGACTATTAGCTATAAAGCTGACGCAATCCGAGCCACCACACCAAACCTTTTTAAGTCGTTCATTTTTTTTTTTTTTTTTTAACCCACTCGGTATTCAGATCATCCGACTACTTCGAGTTCGCCCCAAGTCGCGCTAAGAATCTAACTTGAGACTATTGGCTATAAGGCTGACGGAATCCGAGCCACCATGCTAGTTCCCCTTTGAGTCCTTCTAAATTTTTTTTTTTTTTTTTTTTTTATTAATCGGTGTCCAAACTATCAGACTACTTTGACTTCTCCCCAGTCAGGCTCAACAAAAAAAAAAAAAAAAAAAAATAGCTATTTTGGGTGGGCCTAGGTGAGACTCGGTCCGGCCCACAAAATAAAACCTAAACCAGAAGCAGAGCAACGGAGACGCGTTTCTGGAGAGGAGGAGAGATGGGGAAGGCGAAGAGCTCTCGGAAGGGGAAGAAGGCGTGGAGGGCCAACATCAGCACCGCCGACATCGACGCCTACTTCGAGAGATCCACCAAGGACGCTCTCAGCGGCGGCTCCCTCGTCGATCTCCCCAGCGACTCCCTCTTCTTCGTCGACAAATCCAGCGGTACGCGCTTATAGTTTCGGTTCTCCTTCGCATCTAGGGTTTCGTCGCATAGATTGTAGTTTCTGGAATGGACAGTAGCTTGTTTGATGTGATGATTGGTTCAGTTGAGCGTTGAAATAGGTCTTGATTCGCGAATCGCGATTTGGCGTTAAGAGTGATTGAAAAGTTGAGAACTTTACGTTTTGCGATGAGTGAATTCATGAGAATATTGATGTTTGAGAATGTGTTAAAGCTCATATAGGGTTTGGTAGCAAAAATGTTGTTTCTGATTGACGAAAGCTAGTTTGATGTGATGCGTTGAGTCAATTGAGTGTTGAAATAGTTCTTGATTCACCAATTGTGATTTCGAATTAAGAGTGATTGAAAAGTTGAAAACTTTAGTTTTGCGATGATTGGATTGGATGAATTCATGAAAACATTGATGTTTGAGAATGTGTTTTAACCTGTTAAAGTTCATATAGGGTTTCGTATCAAAGTTTGTTGTTTCCGATTGAGAAAAGATTGTTTTATGTGACGATCGATTCAATTGAATGTTGAAGTAGTTCTTGATTCACCAATTGCGATTCAATGTTAAGAGAGATTGAAAAGTTGAAACCTTTACGTTTTGCAATGAGTATTCAGTTGAATAAGCCATGAAAACGTTGATGCTTAAGGGTGGATGAGTTTGTTGAGGAGTGATGTCCTCATGTTCTTGCCTTTTGATTTGATTCAAAATCTGTTTTTCACCGTATAGATTTCTCTGTCAAGAGGAAGATTGAAAAGCAGAGAGAGAAAACTCTCCATTGTGATAGCGTGTTGCAGAGGAACTCCTTTGTTCAGGCTGTTCGATCATCAAAGCTGAAGAAGTCTAAGAAAAGAAAGAAAAATATTTCGAAAGTTGAGAGTGAAAGCAAAGATGCTGTTGAGGTGGGGCTTCTTATTCGCAAATTGCTTTTCTTATCTGATTCTCAGAAGTTAAGATCTTCAATTGTGTTTTCGAATTAGATTTGGCATTTGAACAAGTTAACTTTACTTAATCTTGTTTTTTGCATTGATGTGCAGGCTATTGAGAAAGAGCAAGTTTCAGGTTCTGGCATGAGTGACATATGGGATGACAAAGGTTATGTTTGATTTGTTATTCTTATATCGTATAACGTATCTCTGGTTAATTATTCTGAGCTAGTTCATTTGGTTATTCGATTCTTGCAGGTGAAGATGATTTGAAAGTTAAAAAGGTATACTTCCAACAAACTCTTTAAGTATCATGATTTATGTAATCCCTTATTTCAAATATACACTTTCCTAGTAGTCCTCTTTCTCCATCCCTATTATAGTTTTTTTCCTCTAAAACTAGGCATACCATGATGGGTGGCAAAATGCCAATACCACCGAAAGTTTGAAATACAACAACAACAACAACAACAACAACAACAAAACAACAACAACAACAACAACAACAAAAATAGCCTCAATCCCAAATTAATTTGGGTCCATTACATGGATCAAACTTTTCCATTGTGTTCGATTAAGTGCAATTGATGGTGAGCTTTCCAAACCATTCAAATCCCTCCTAATTAATGCATCCCATGTTAACTTTGGTCTACTCCTACCTCGTCGAATTTCTACAGTTTCTATTGAGTCAAGTTTTCTAGTGGGGGCATTTGTAGGCCGTCTTCGCAAGTGACCAAACCACTGCAACCGCCCCTCCCTAATCTTTGTATCAATTGGTGCTACTCTTACTTGTCTTTGAATGTCAAATGGAAATCAATGATGCAAAGTTCTGAACTTAATTCATGTTGTCAGAAATAAAATCAATCTGCTTTATTATGCTCTATTACTGCTCTTGTTTGTGTATAGCACTAGATCTTATATTGCTACCCACTTTTTCTTTCTTCTCAAAGAAATGCACCACATTTTTTTTCCCCTAATTCTTAATTTCGCTGTTCCTGCTTATGGTTTTATTGTACAGAAGCCCAAGCCTTCAATCATTCCAGCAGTTGAAGTAGAGCCACTTGGATGTTCATTTAACCCTCCTCATGAAGCCCATCAGGTATATTTATAATCAATGTTGAACTTTGTTTAATTTCCCATTGGCTTTAATGGAGTTAAGTTAACACTAATTATCTTTCTTCTTTCGATGCATTTGTTCAGGATTCATTGGCTCGTGCGGTTGCTGAAGAAATGCAAAAGATCTACAAAGATGAGTTGGGACCTCAGCCAGTTCCACACATTGACCATAGTGAAGCCATGGATGAAGAAGATGTAAGTATTATTTATTTAATGGTTGTATTAAATTCTATATTAAGTGGGTAAATTCCTATTTTGCTTGGGAGGTCTGTTAGAAAAAAAAATGTGCATTGTATTTCTCTGCAGTATTTGATAATCGTTAGCATTTTTTCAGATGCTTTTTCTTGATGTGGATGATCAAGATGATGATAAGGATGAGGATAACTCAGAAAACAATGGTACTGATACCGTCCCTGAGAAGAGGTTTGTGTCCTCATTATCTTTTTTATTTTATTTTATTTTATTTTATTCTTAATGTTTATTTTGGTCTTGTAATTGGAAATACTTACTTGTGGCATAAATGAATCGTAAGATCTTCAAGACCAAAAACTCGAGTGGAACTGAATCATAAAGCAAGAGTCAAGGAACAACTTAGGGCAGAAGCAGAAGCAAAGAAGATGGAGGAACTTTCGAAGGAGATTGACAGGTAGCTTAATTAAGATTCTCATTTTTTTTGTCCAAACAGTTTATTTTATGCTTGCTTACCTTTTTTCTCGCACAGTGTGTCTGATATCCTCCAAGAAATAGCTAAAGAGGATGAAGAGAAGCAACAAAGACATATAAGGCGAGTTGTGGCCAAGCAGGAAAGACTTAAATCTGGACCACCACGCCTTGGTAAGCACAAGTAAGTATATCTCTGAACAGTGATCGCTATTGAGTAAAAATCCCATATTCTAATGTTGACTAACACATCTCATTTTTCCACTGGCTCTATTTGGATTGTGTTTTGAAGTATCCCAGAGAACATAGTTCTAGCATAACTGGGTTTGCTTTAGTACCCAACGTTTCATAAAACTTTTGAATATTGAACCATAACGTCCTCTGGACTATCATCTCTAGATAGAATAGCTGTTTCTTTTAGCTTTTGAAACAAACAACAACAACAACAACAACATAGCCCCAGTCCCAAATTAACTTGGGTCGGCTACATGGATCAAACTTTTTTATTGTGCTCGATTATTTTAGCTTTTGAAAGTCTTCTTTAAATATTCGAAAGCTGTTGAATATGGGTGAGATACACGGTTAATTATTATGTCATTTAGAGTATGTAGAAAGATTGACTGTTTTCTTCTTCTTCTTCTGCTTTTTAGATTTCAACCTCTTCCTCCTCAAGTGCTATTATCAGAAGAGATCTCTGGCTCTCTCCGTAAACTAAAGGTATGCTATTGTTTCTTAAATGCACATTCTAGTCAGTATGGAAACATTGGCCGATGTTGGGATTTCTATCTACATGTCTTATTCTTTCCTCATATGTTTGTCTTGTTATCTAGGGTTGTTGCACCCTGGCAAGGGATCGGTTTAAGAGCTTGGAGAAGCGAGGATTAGTTGTACCCTCTGTGAGGGTCAAGAGGTAATGTCTTTGATGGTTCTTATTTTCTTTTCCTGCACAGCATGAATTATGAGTGTAAGTGTATTTTCTTAAGAAACTTAACACTTCCACCTGCGCTAAATATATTTTTCAGTTCCTTTAGTTCAATTCCAACCTAGTTGCTTGAATTGTTCTTGTGACCTTTTTCTTTTAACCGGGCATATTTTCACGTATCAAGTTATTGGCGTGTTACTGATTTTTTGGTCTGGATGTCAAAATCAGGAGATGAGATTTGTTTCGTGTTCCATTTGAGCGCGATCCTGTATACGGCAACAAGAGGAGAGGGACAGGAAAGGACTAAAGCGCTCTCACCTTCCATGTTTTGTGTATGACAAGAAGTTGAGTGAAGGGTGAAACATGAATAGCTGAGAAGTTACTATGTTCATGAGATATATTTAAAGCTGAATGTAAATGTAGCACCAGTAGATCAGACTTCTTGGTGTATGAGCTTTTGGTCTGTTGAACTGATTCTTCAGTTGTTTTTATTAACTTATATCTTATAGCAGTCTTCACTGCTATTTTTCTTGACATTTCTATTTATGAAGCAAATCAGTTGGAGACCTACTCGAAGTTCCACAGTAATCATGTGCTAAAATTTTGGAACTAATTTTGTTCGGTTTGTTTTATAAACTCAACTTCCCTTCAAACTATTTATATTATCCGCATTTCTCTTTTTTATTCGAAAGGTATTTATGTTTATTTTTATATTTTATTATTTTTAAATTTGTAACTTTTTGTAAATTCAATATTGAACCAAACATTAAAATACGGAATATGAAATATGAAATATGAACTCTTCGGTAAGTCAACTCCCTTTGAGTAACTCTCACGTGAGAAAACTTACTTGTAAGTTAATTAAAATGAACCAAACAAGGCCTTGTTGTAATGTTTAATCATCAAGTTTTTAAGTGTCTTACGTGGTGTTTCGTGCATTATATTAACTAATTTATGCATTCAAACACAGTCGAGCTTCATATGAGTGGCAACACTCAAATAGGGTTTGAATTACGGCATGTTCGACATTATTAAATTGAGACTCTTCGTCACTTTGACCAACTAGTTGTTAGGCATTTTCTTATTTTAAGAATTTTTTTGTCTTCTTTAATGTGATTTTGAGTCTAATTTTGACATAGAAATGCAGCCTCCCCTCTCAACACCCCCCAATCTTCGAATAGTTCGCCATGACAATGAACACATCCCTGAACAGACATAACTACCCTTACCCCCACCCCCACAAAAACCCCACCAAACCCGTCATTTCCTCCAATCCCCAGGGGCATTCCCGTCCTAAAACCCACATACAAGTCCACAATTCAGATAAACCTCACCATCCGAACCACTCCACTCCCACTCCCATCTCCCCCAACAATTCCCCAAAACCATAAACCCTAGAAATACCTACCACCACAAACCCTAGAAATCCCAATCACAATCTCGAGATATGGACCTCTCCCATCTCATCGCACCCTCCCCCTCCCCCAACCGTCCCCTCCTCTTCTCCGACTTCATCAAACCCTCCCCTCTCCGCCTCGCAAACCCTAGAAATCTCGTCACTGTTAGTCACAGTAGAAGAAGGAGATTCAATCACGGCAGGCTCAAGCGGCTCGTCGTTCGAGGCGAATCAGCGGAGCAGAGTAGTGGCGGCGCCGTTGTTGTGGACAGGTCGGTGTTTGGGGAGAAGAGAGAGCTCTCCGGGCTTCAGATTCTCGCCGAGAAGTTGTCGCCGGCGGCGCGGGTGGCGAGCTCGGTGGTCATTGTGGCTGGGGCTCTGGCTGCTGGGTACGGCCTGGGGCATCGGTTTGGAGGGAGTAGGAATGCGGGGCTGGTTGGGGCGGTGGCGGTTGGGGCGGCGGGGAGCGCGGCGGTGTACGCGTTGAATTCTTGCGTGCCGGATGTCGCCGCGGCGAGTTTGCATAATTTTGTGGCGGGGTTTGATGATCCCATGGCGTTGGAGAAGGGGGAGATTGAGGGGATTGCGAAAAGGTGATGCTTGGTTTGGTTTGTTTAGGGTTTTTGTTGTTCAATGTGTTGGGTTGTTGAAAGTTTTCAACTTTTCACAAAATGAGGCTCAAATGAGTTGTTAATTAACTTATATAAGTTGTGTATATCATGTGCTTTTGAAAAAAAAAAAAAGATCTTTCTGTTCTACTTGAATTTAAATGATCTGGAAAGCACGCTGTCAATTGCATTAAATCGAGCGCAATGAAAGAGTTTGATCCATACAGCCGACCCCAACTAATTTGGGATTGAGGCTATTTTATTATTGTTGTACTTCTACTACTACTTCTACTTGAATTTAGTAAGTTGAAAATTAGCAAATGGGACCTGTTAAATGAAAGCTGTTAAAAGCTTGTGGGATCTCTTTTTTCCTAATTTAGTATTTGATGTTGAGAATTTGCAGCTAAAATTGGTTTACTATGACTTTGAAATTTTATCTGAGCAGTTGATGGAGAATCCTAATTTTATGTCTAAAAGTTGTGATTATTGTGATTTTGCGTTTCTTTGGAAAAACGGGAGTTGTGAATTAGTTAAATTGTTAGTGTTGGGAGTGAGTTCTTGCTGGGGTGCGCTAAATTTTTCTGGTTGATCATGTAGTCCCCCCCTGTTATTTCTTTAACTTTGTTGTCCACGACTCCACCGACCTTTTGATATGTTAAACCAAATTTTTCCTCCATCTGGATCTTTTAAGTGTTGTGCTAACTTCAATTAGATGATCAATTTTCCAGATATGGTGTTAGCAAACAAGATGAGGCCTTCAATGCGGAGCTTTGTGACTTGTATAGCCGGTGAGTGAAAATATAATTGTTCTCAAGTGCACTGAAGACTTCAATATCGATTTTTTTTCTTTTTTAAATAAGAATTCTAATTTTGGCCAGCTATGCTCTATGGTAGTGAATGTTGGGCGGTAAAGAAACAACAATTACATAAAATGAATGTAGCAAAAATGAGGATGCTTAGGTGGATGTGCGGTAAAACTCGTAAAGATAGAATAAGAAATATAAAATTCAAAGACAAATAGGAGTAGCACCAATTGATACAAAGAATAGGGAAGGACGGTTGCGGTGGTTTGGTCACTTGCAAAGACGGCCTACAAATGCCCCCACTAACTTGACTCAATAGAAACTGTAGAAATTCGACGAGGTAGGGGTAGACCAAAGTTAACATTGGGATGCATTAATTAGGAGAGATTTGAATGGTTTGGAAAGCTCACCATCAATTGCACTTAATCGAACGCAATGGAAAAGTTTGATCTATGTAGCCGACCCCAATTAATTTGGGACTGAGGCTATGTTGTTGTTTTAAATAAGAATTCTAATAGCGTCTTCAATAATTTATAATCGCCTTTGTCAATCCATTATGATCATGGGGGGACATACTTGAATGGGACATTGCTCATAACCTATTTGAGATGTGATGCACGTTTGGTACCATTCAACAATTATCCATTGCTCGAAGGCTTTCTCCTTACTTTTTGTTTGACATGTTGGTACATATATACTGTATACTTTTGATTAACACGTTCTTTTTTGTGTTTGATTACACCTTATAGTTGCAGTGCTGCTTATGCTATGGATTATTTGGTTATTTTATTCATGTTTGTTTTCTTTCAGATTTGTATCATCTGTTCTACCACCAGGAAATGAAAACCTCAAAGGCAATGAAGTTGAAACTATTATTAAATTTAAAAACACTCTAGGCATTGATGACCCAGAAGCGGCTGCTGTCCATATGGAGGTGAAGGATACACTTACATCTGCATCTGTATGGATGTGTTGCTGACCATTTATTGTAAAGCTGAATTGGCTTGTTTGTTTTCTCTTGGTTGTGGTATCTTTAGATTGGGAGGCGCATCTTTAGACTAAGACTGGAAACTGGAGACCGTGAAGGTGACATGGAGCAGCGTCGGGTAAAACATTTCTTGGATTATGATGTTTAATGTTTGGCCTATATGTTTCCTTTCGGTTGAAAGGAAATGTGAAGCTTGAGTGTTATCGGTATATCTCCAGTGCAGGCATTTCAGAAGCTGATTTATGTTTCCACTCTAGTTTTTGGAGAAGCATCATCTTTCCTTTTGCCTTGGAAGAGAGTTTTCAAAGTCACGGATGCTCAGGTTTGTATACAACCATACTTGACAGTTGACAATGCATCCAAATTTACATTATTAATATAGAACTTATGTTTGGGTTTTTATTTTTTTATGTATTTTGCAATGGACGTTCTCATTTAGTTCTTTCCCTTCCAAAACATTATGCTTTATCTTCTGTTCTATTAGCTTTAATGTACTGTATCAGTTGCATTACCAGTTTGTTCTCCCATTGTTGCTAGGTGGAAGTTGCAATTCGAGACAATGCTCAGAGATTGTATGCATTTAGGCTGAAGTCAGTTGATAGAGGTAACAACTCTTTTCCATGTGTATATTCTGTCTGGGTGTGCTGTGGACTACGTGTTATCTCAACTAGCATTTTCTGCTGAAAGGGCACATATGTGATCTCTCATTTTTTGAGGACTAACAGCTTGTTTTATTGGTAGTTCCTGTTCATTTTTGAATGTGTTAAAGCATGTAAGTGCCGCTTTTCTGATAGAAAGTGAAAATTCCTGGTTAGATGTTGAGGAGATGCAATTGAGAAGTCTGAGGGAGGCACAACTCATGTATAGACTCTCAGATGAGGTACATTCTTCAAAGTTTTTTCACTGTAATCCTCAGGAAACGCGGAATAAATGATGGATGTTATAATCTTTGCTAATATTTATAATGTATAATCTGTTTCTTTGCAGATTGCAGCAGATATGTTTGGGGAACACACAAGGAAACTGGTTGAGGAAAACATTTCTACGGCTCTAAGCATCTTGAAATCTAGAACAAGAGCAGCGTAAGAGTTGTTCCTTCTCTTTATGTTGAGCGATCGTACAACAATTGATTATGGGATAATTCTATCATGAACCATAAATTCTTAAAAAGAATGCCATCATCTCCCTCTTCGTTTATTTAAGTTCCTCTTATTATGCCATTGAGTCTATGTAGTCTATGCTATAGTATTGAGAACCCACCGAGCACTCATCGAGGGAAGTCACTTCAACTATGACAACAAAAGAAGGGAAAACTAAAGCGCATATGAGATGCCTTATGTAATAAGTTCATCACTTGGTGATTTGCAATGAACACGTTTAGGCAGTGCTCTAGGCAGACACCACCAATGCCCTTTTTTTTTTTTTTCTTGCTTTTGGTAGCCATGGGTGTCCCTACCTTCGGCCAGTCTGATCCCAAAAGAAACAGTTAGCCGTACCAACCCAATGCTCAGGAGACGCAACCTATTTCTAGTTGTATTCTAGCATTTTGTTATGACCAGTCACAAAGCCGTTTTGACTACTTCAGCAATGCTCCAATTTAACTGGTGGCATCTACCATCATCAACTACATTTAGTCAAGCAGAATCAACACATTTGATCAATGTAATATAGCCAAGTTCTACTAATTCAGAACTGAGGCGGTGTACTTGTTGCTGTAGAATGCTCTACAAACTGGTGGCATAATTGATTAAAATTGCGTGATGCTAAATTCTTTGCATGATGGAACTATTGGCAGAACGGGAGTAGCACAAGTTATTGAAGAACTTGATAAGATTCTTGCATTTAATGATCGGCTCATATCATTAAGAAACCATTCAGATGCTGGCAACTTTGCACCTGGGGTTGGGGCAGTTTCTTTATTAGGTGAATTTTATATCTTGCTTCACAATGTACTCGTGCTTTTATAATTCAGAACTTCAGCTTGATGTTTCCTCCCGAGAAAAAATAAAAAAATAAAAAAATTCAACTTGACATTTAATGTTTCTCCGACTTAGGTGGTGAATATGACGGTGACAGGAAAATGGATGACTTGAAGCTTCTCTATAGGGCATATGTGGCTGAGTCACTTTCAAGTGGAAGAATGGAAGAAAACAAGGTTCTAGTGCACTCTAGAATTTACCTCTTTAGATGTTTGAGTTGTTTTTCATATATTTAATCCCTGTGCCCTTGGTTTCCATAAAACCTTTGGATTTAGTAAACCAAAAAAAGCCTTCTGACTTTTCCATAATCCATATTGTTTTAACGTATTTCTTAATCTTTTGTGATTTTTCTTTTTCTTTTTTCCTCTTGTCATCCTTTTGCATGAAATATTAATGAACATGTCGATGAAGGGGCAAAATAGCAGCTTTGGTTGGGACATGTCATGTTTAAAAGGCTTGAAGCTGAATGCCTATTGAACATGTCTATAAGTGTTGTTTGGTGTTGAACCTGAACTCACTTCATTATTTTAAACTTCATTTACTACGTATAGGTTTGTGATGAAATGGAGACCTAATCTTTTTGTTGTTTCACTTTGTTTTATGTAGGTCCTTGCGTTGAACCAGTTGAGAAACATATTTGGTTTAGGAAAGCGAGAAGCTGGTGCCATTACATTGGAAGTTTCCTCGAAAGTCTATCGTAGAAGGCTTTCACAAGCTGTTTCTAGTGGTGCTCTGGAAGCAGCAGACAGTAAAGCTTCTTTTCTGCAAAATATCTGTGAGGAGCTGCATTTTGACCCACAGAAGGCTAGTGAGATCCATGAAGGTAAATTTACCTATATTTAAAGTTGTCTCCTCCATCTAAGCGGCACCTTGTTTTTCACATATGATCTATGCCCTACATTGACCTATTGTGCTGTCTTTTTATCAAGATCTGCATTGAATTCATCACACAAAAACAGCTGGGACTTGAATTGGATAGAAAATAATTTCCCGTGGCACACTGGCATTGCAAAACTAGTTTTTTTTTTTTTTTTTTTTTAAAAACAATGCATATGTGAGTTTAACTGCAATAATTCCTGACTTCTGATGTTATGTAGTTGGATAAAATAACCTCATTGTAAGTCATGTGCTGCATTTTGAACAAATACTGAACTGGGCTATGTGGTCTTATTTGCCCAGAAATATACC
The DNA here is from genome assembly GCA_039657365.1 of Stephania yunnanensis. Lineage (NCBI taxonomy): Eukaryota > Viridiplantae > Streptophyta > Magnoliopsida > Ranunculales > Menispermaceae > Stephania > Stephania yunnanensis. The sequence continues at coordinate 2,232,725 of CM077586.1, read as the reverse complement.
GGCAAAAATTACAACAGTCAGTAGCTGATGGGGAGTTGAGTCAGGACGATGTTTCAGCGTTGCTGCGATTACGTGTTATGCTCTGCATTCCCCAAAAGACTGTTGAAGCAGCTCACGCTGATATTTGTGGTAGCCTGTTTGAAAAGGTAACTTATTCTCTTCATATATATAGCTTGCATGATTCTGGTTCGTGTGTTGAAATTAGGGTGCAGTTGATGTTTTCTGTGTCTGAAATTTTAAGTAGCGAAAATTAGTGAAAAATTGTACACTTCCTTATTGACTTTTTATATTCATTTCTGTTTGTTTCAGAAAGGAGTTGTTCAGTAGTATTTTCTTTTTGTATTATTTCTGAAATATTTATCTTGCTGTTCTGTTTTCTACCAATCCCAGTACACAACCCCCTTAAGAAAGGTATTTCCTACATCTCAGAGACACTAATACAGATGGATCTCTTTCTCAGGTTGTCAGGGAAGCTATTGCAGCAGGTGTTGATGGATACGATGCTGATGTTCAAGCATCCGTGAGAAAAGCTGCACATGGTTTACGTCTGTCAAGGGAAGCTGCAATGGATATTGCTAGCAAGGCTGTGAGTATTCCCACTTCTTGTTCTCACAATTTTCGTGAAGGATCTCCATCTTTCTTTTGACATTTAGATTTCTATTGAAATGATTTCTTTTACATAGAACTTCAGTCATTTTTCCTTCTTTAGTGAATAAAAAAGGACTAGTGAAGGTGGAAAAATAGACTGACATCAAAGTAGCCCAACTTTTGATCAATCTGAAATATTATCTGCCATATACATCTGCATTGAAGTAATAGAATTAGACTATTTCCATGTTATAATGATCCTCAAATAATCTATCAGTAATATGATTTTCATTATTGTATCTACATTTATATCTAGATATCCATGGTTGGATGGCCTGCTGTCTCATCAATTTTGACTCCGTTATTTTTTGGTAGTTTCTCAGGCGAGAAAGAAATTGGGTAACAAAGTAGAGATGGTTTCAGTACCATTATATGTTACATGTATATGTATTCTTTTAGATTCTATAGCTTCTTGACAAACTTGTCTCTTTGAGATGTTTTTGAACCCGTGCTTCAAAAACTTTTTTTTTTTTTTTTTCTACCTGTCATGTTCTTTCATTTGATTTATGATGTCAATATAACCAAAATATTTTCTGTACTCCAATTTTTCATCCACGCAGGTTCGCAAGGTGTTCATAAACTACGTAAAGTTATCACGAGCCACCAGTAATCGCACTGAGGCTGCAAAAGAGCTGAAGAAAATGATAGCATTTAATGCATTAGTTGTTACTGAATTAGTTGCAGACATCAAAGGGGAGTCCAAAGAAACTAAGTCGGAGGAGCCTGTTGAGGAGAAAAAGGAAGCGATCGAGGAGGAAGAGGACTGGGAGTCTCTTCAGACTCTAAGAAAGACGAGGCCTGGCAAAGATCTTGAAGCTAAGCTCGGGAAACCAACTCAGACGGAGATAACTCTCATTGATGACTTGCCATTAAGAGATAGGACTGATTTGTATAGGACCTATTTACTTTACTGCATCACTGGCGAGGTCACGAAAATTCCATTTGGTGCTCAGATCTCCACCAAGAAAGACAATTCAGAGTACTTGCTTTTGAACCAGTTGGGTGCTATATTGGGTTTGACTGGTAAAGAGATTATAGAAGTCCACAGGGGCTTGGCTGAGCAAGCTTTCAGACAGCAGGCCGAAGTGATTTTAGCCGATGGGCGTATAGACGACGCAAGGATTGAACAGCTTAATGAGGTGCAGAAGCAAGTGGGTCTGCCTGCTGAGTATGCACAGAAGATCATTAAGAACATAACGACATCAAAAATAGCTGCCGCAATTGAAACAGGTGCTAGTAGAGGAAGCCTCAGCATAAATGAGATCCGAAGACTAAAGGAAGCCAACGTAGATGTTAGCACCATGATCTCAGAAGGGTTAAGAGAGAATCTCTTCAAAAAAACTGTGGACGACATATTCTCTTCCGGCACTGGAGACTTCGATGAGGAGCAAGTCTACGAGAAGATTCCGGCTGATCTTAGCATTAACCCTGAGAAAGCCAAAGGAGTTGTTCATGAGCTCGCAAAAACCAGGCTATCCAACTCCTTGATACAGGCTGTAGCACTGCTTCGACAAAGGAACCGTGCAGGAGTGGTACATACTAAGCAAACTTGTCTATTCTTTAGCCTAGCTAGTCAATTATTGAGAAACATAGAACTAACTGATCCCATAATTGATTGCAGGTTTCTTCTCTGAATGATTTGTTAGCATGCGACAAGGCTGTGCCCGCAAACCCATTGTCATGGGAGGTGCTGGAGGAGCTCTCAGATCTTTTTGCAATATACATGAAGAGTAATCCATCATCACTGGAGAAGTTATCTCGTCTACAATATCTACTTGGCATCAGTGATTCCACTGCGGCTGCGCTGAGAGACGCAGGAGACAAGTTACCGAGCATAGCTGAGGAAGAAGAGTTTGTATTCTAGACTAAATTTTGACACTTATTATTTGGTTCCTTCCCCTATAATATATAAGGTAAGGCATTATTTTTATGTTAGCCGAAGAGCTAGTAAAGTGGTGTTAGTTTTTTTATGTTTCAAAAAGGACTGGTAGCAGCTGTTGTGACATTCTTAATTAGCATATTCTCTAAATTAGAGTGGCGAGATTTCTTTTTGAGAGTTTTTGTTCTTTCAATTCTACTTGGATGAAATCTTGCATGATATGATGGGGCATCTGTTATAGTTTTTGTTTGTTTGCTACCATTAGCGCATATAATTCTATTTGAGTTTTTGTATTCTTTAGCTTTTTTTCACTATAACACTCACCAAACAAAAACAAAATATGTAATAAGCAAGACAATTTTTTTTTTTTTTTTTCGATTCTGATTATTAGTCTCCCCAGTTAATTTGGGACTTAGGCTATGTTGTTGTTGTTGTTTCTAATTATTAGTCTATTAGATTGTATTCTTTATAGATAAATAAATATTATTTTATTCGCTTAGGCACCATCTACGTACTGTCTCACCTAAACTAGGGAAATCGCTTTGAAATTGCCATAGCATAGCTATCAGTTGAATGAGACCATAATCTGCCTGTTGCTTATCGAGTTGGGATTGTATGTTGGTTTCATTAATTTCAACTTCACATGAACACACAGAATGGAAGAGATTGAAAGACAGATAAAGCAAATTGGATAAGTTTGATCAATGTAACTGACCATAACTAATTGTTGATTAGGCATCAAAATTATCAATGGTGAGAAACCACAGCAGGTACAACATCTGTTTACATCTTAAGGCCAGAGAATATGAAATGAAAGTAAGAACTGAAATTGCCAATTCATTTATTCGTTTCACTCTCTATTTTACCACAACAAGACTCTCAACCTTCCAAGCAAGCAGGATCCAACTGCAATTGACTGCGTATCATTGATTTCTTATTACTAAATCACTTCTGAACTTCAAATTTGATGATGTGTCAATTAAATTAATGAGTTTAAATCATAAAATTAATAATCGTTTTGATAATTATGAGTGATTAAGTGACTTTTTAAATTCATATTGAGGTGCTACCTCATCAAATTTTAAGTTAAAATTCAACTTGGGTCCTGGGATAGGTTTAGAAAGGTTATGATAAAAGTTGTAAAAAATTGGAATATTTTAACCAATTAAGCCTTTTTTTTTTAAGTAAAATTACATATCATTGATCACAAATAGAAGGAATCCAAAATGGTTCTTCAAACCAAAAAATAGTCTTAACAAAGGAAGAGCAAGCGATTTTTTTACGACTTTGAGCACGAAACTTGACGTATGTCTTAGGGAATTCTAAAGAGTGCGTGCCAAATTGGCATGCTCGAAGTGAGTCAAAATAGCATGACTCTTATATTATTATCCTACAAAACCACTGAGATCACAAAAGCTATCAAATATATTACTATCTCCTACTTCTACTGTAGACAACACTAATGTGTCAATCAACTTGAACCCCTCAACCAACTTCACATTTTTCAACTTGAGTAGTCTTTGAAGGTGTACAAAAAACTCGACTCAATAGAAACTACAACAACTAGACGATGCAGAGATAGACCGAAACTCACTTGATACGCATAGATTAGTAGCGATATTTAGAAGGCTTGGAAAGCACACGTTAGACCAAAGTTAGTTGACTTGAGACGCGTTAATTAAAACGGATTTGAATAGTTTGAAAAGCTCACTATCAATTGCACATAATCAAACACAACAATGGATGAGTTTGATCCAATTAATTTGGGACTGAGGTTATGTTGTTGTTGATGTTGGAAAGCAAACACGAAGAGCATCAATTGCACTAAATCGAACCAAATCGAGCACAATGGAAGAAGAGCTTATCAAATGCACACCATCCAAGTTCACAAGAACAATGAATGAAATAAAAAAAAGTTGCAACTTTTCTTTAGTAAAAAAGATTTAAAAACTTTCAAATTCAAAACACAGAAACAGAGAAATGTCAACAGATTCAAACCATCTAAATAGGCACATATCTCTTCATCGCCTGCTTCCCCGCGACCGCCGCCCCGGCCGCCAACCCTCCAATGGCGCCCGCAAACGCCGCGACCGCGGCCCAGCGGCCGCCTTGTATATCGCCCCGGTCCCCAGCCCAGCCAGAACGCTACTGAGCACATCGTCCGATCCCCCCCTCAAGTGAGTCACCCCGCTCTCCAACCCAGCAAATATCAGACCCATCACGCCCAACGAATTCCCAACTCTCCTCCCACTCTGCCCCCCACAATTCAACACCCTGTTCACCCTCAGCTTCGCCGAGTCACCAGCCTCCGCCGCCCTGACCCCCTCCGCGGTGCCCTTGGCGGCGCCGAGGACGGCCCCGAGGAGGTACCCGGAGCCGGTGTAGTACTGGAGATTCTCGCCCCATGAGCGGCGCTGCGCGAGGGACTCCTCTTGGAAGAGGAATTCTGGGGAGGTTGGGAGGTTGTAGAGGGTTTTGATTGGGACGTTCAGGTCCTGGTACGGGTGGTATTGTCTGAATTTCTGATCTGAAGAAGATGATGATGAGGAGGAGTTGTTGCTCTCCATTGGAGACTGAAATTGGGACCAAATTGAGAAGAAATTTAGGGTTTTGGTGATGATTGAATTTGGGGGTTTTAGGGTTTTAGTTGGAGAAAAACCCTAACCCTAACCCTAACCGCCTCGCCTACTCTTGTGTTGTCGAAAGATGTAAGCTTGGTTTCGAGGGTTTAAGAGTTGGGGTTTGGAATCTGATTCGTATATTGGCGCCTCGGGCGGCGGCCTGTGCAGTTAAGTCGGCTGAATCGGGCGGTTTATTGAGCGCTGACTCGGTCAATTAAGGTTGCGATTTGGGAAAGTTGGGAACCGAGTTGACTCCGGCTGATATTTCACCATGGAAAATTTCCTAAAATATCTTGGCTTTTTTCTTTTCCTATTTGTACCACACTCGCACACTGTCAAATTTTTTATTGGAGGCGACCGTCTCAATCCGATTTTTTTAATTTGTTTACAAAACTCAAACTCGAAACCTTAATTATAAAAAATTAAATTTTTTATTACTCGGGACCAACTAGTTACAACTAACCATTAATATTGAGAGCTTCTCGTGTATTAATAGAGAGATTATGATTCAATTTATTATGTATACTATTAATTGATCATAAGCAGCATCATGTGCCAATGGCAAAATCGATGCTTTGTTCCAATGAAGGTCGCAAGTTAAGTACTAGAAATTCCATACATTGTTTTAATTTGCGGTGGCCTAGAAACCTTGACTACTAAAATAGTCCACTATCAAACCATTATATCAAACCATTAATTGACCTACCCAATCAAATGCCATAAATTTACACATCTCTACGTGTATATTGCACAACATCCAACTAGATGATACACTCAAAGTAGGTTACTCTAACAATTCCCTTGTATCAACTATCGAAGGCTCAACTCCCCAGCACTACAGATTTGATCAATCTCAGCAAGGGGTGAAGTTTTTTCAAGAAATAGTACATAATGAACTATTTGTAACATTCAAGAAATCATTCTCTAACCAAATGATAATATTGGACACCAATGGACCATGAACGACAGGTACATGACTAAAAGTTCTTTACTGCATATATCACTGGTGTTCATGCACGCGGCCTGAACACAAGAAAAAGTTGTTTATTATGGATGCCGTCGATGGTCGATAGTCGATACGGACTTGCTCATCCGCAGAAGCAGCTGGAATGCAATAAAGATCAATTTTGCGAACCTCACAATGGATCAAGTAAAAGGAACAGCTATTGAAACGACCTATCATATGTTACTCAACCAGAGGTCACAAAAAAGAAAGAAACAGAGACACAAGGATGTATATAAACTCCATACAGGTTTGGTTAATGGTTTGCCTCAGAAGCTTGAGGATAAGGAAAGGCGTCCTTTCCCATGCCAAGTGCTGATGGCGGAGTAGTAGGCCCTCCCGGATTCGTCTGATACATAGAAGGTGGAATCATAGAGGAGGCGCCATTGGAAGTGGGAACTGCTGCGATGCCTGGTGTCATGGTCGGTGCACTTAATGAAGGAGGCCTTTGCATACCATTAACTGACATTGGCATTGGAGCACCTGGGGCACCTCCCATTGGAGGCATTGTTGGAGCAGCTCCATAACCTGTGACAACAATTCAAGAAAAAACTAAACTCACAAAAAAAATATCATAAAAGGTATATATGGTTAAAAATATTACGAAATTGAACTTTTAGTGGTTGAGAAATTAGAGTGAAATATTGCACCACAATCAACGATGCTGATTTTTTGACAAAAAAAAAAAAAAAAAACATAGAAGCTAAATTCAGCATGAAATGAGGGGAAAGTAGTGAGCCAAACCTACCCTTGAGATTTCCTAAGAGGTAGAAATCAAACATGAGGTTACCGACAATCTAATGAAATGTATGTAGAATTATATGCATCCAAACACTTGTATATCCTTTACAATCTAACGGAATACCAAGGAAAATAATCCTCTACAACAGAGGTTACTAAAGTTATCAATTTCTGGTTGGATCCATTTGTTAGTCTTCAGCATCCTTGCTCTACATTATGTCACATACATCAAGAGATCATTGCCAAAATACACACACGAAAAAAGAAAAGACACCATGTCACTATCAATATGCCTAAATCGAGCACAATGGAAGAGTTTGATCCATGTAGCCGACCCCAATTAATTTGGGACTGAGGCTATGTTGTTGTTGTACGTCACTATCAATATGTCATTGCCAATTCTGAAAAATCATCACTGACAGAATCCGTAATTCTGATCATAAGAAACAAAAGTCCACACTAGGCATTAAAAGCATTTAGGTAAGCAAGCTTCACAAATCACATGGAAAGAACTCTAAACAACACAGCCCTCACAAGCCTTTTCCAACATAAATGAAGAGCTAAAACTAAAGAAGCAAAATGGTAAAAATGACAGTAATAAAACAACAGTAACGATATAAGTACAGTTTTTTAAGCCCAAAGAAGCAAGTGAATAATACATCCATGCAAATTAGAATTTAGATCAAATGAAAACGACTAATTACTAAGCCATATCCAGCATTATCAATTACCTGGAGCACCACTGACAGGAAGTGGAAGAACAGGAGGCCGAATGCCCGGGATTAAAGGTGCAGTTCCAGGTATCGGCAAACCAGGTGTTGGTAAAATAGGTAGACGTGGTCTCTGAGGACCTGGGAAAGACGCAAGATGTTGGTTATAAGCTGCACCAACTTGTTGGAATGCCGCTGTCTGCCCTAAATGTTCCTTGATTCTTTGATCAATCAAACTTTGGGTTTGTTGCTCCTCAAATTGCTGATAATAGGATCGCACATTTGCCTATATAATTTTAAAACGTTCAACCACATTATTTATTATCGATCCATGCACAACTGAAAAACGAATAACTATATTTATGTTGCTAAACACAATACCTTGTGTTTGTACCCAGCATTGTGCTGCTTTCTAACCGAAGGCTGCAAAAGAAGAAAAAGATACGGATAGAAACAAATTTAGAAAGGAAACATGGTTTTCTGTCATTAGATGTGGACATTACTCTAGCATCATTTGAATTCTTTTTCTCTTGCTTTCCTTATTATAAGCATTCTACTAAAGAAAAACTGTTAGCCATTACTGCTATTCACTAGTTACAACAACAAAGCCACGTCCCAAATTAGATGGGGTCGACCAAAAGTTGGTTGGCACAACTACTAGTGGATTGTTGTCCCTTAATTAGTGACTCGAGTTCGAGTTCTGGAAATGAAAACACCAACGTTGGGAGCAACCCCAATGGGCAAACCCGGAGTAGTCGGATAATCCGGATACCGGATGGTTTAGACAAAAAAAAAAAAGTAGATGGGATCAGCTACATGGATCAAACTCTTCTACTCTGCTCAAGTCAATGCCTTTGACAGTGTACTTTCAAAATCCTTTAAATCCTTACTATTCAATGCATCCCAAGTCATAGTACACCTACCCTAATTCCGTCTAATTTCTTCAATTTCTACTGTATCGAGTTTTCTAATAATCAATCTCTAGTTCTCTAATCATCCCCAACAAATTTCACAATTCAGATTATATTTCTAAACTCCAATTCCTTAATCAATGTTTAAGCTAATTGAGTCCACTAATCAATAACTACAACCACAAACCTAAACCTAGAAGCACAGATTAGAGACTTACAGAATCATGAGTGAGATAAGTGTCACAGTAATCACAGTAGTACCTGAAACAACAACAACAAATTGAATCACTTTTTCACAACAAAAACAACAACAAAATTGGATTGAAGACTCAAAAAAAAAAAAAAAAAAAACCTAAACACCTCCAAAAACTCAACAAAAACCCAACAAAATCATACCGAGGCATGGCGGGGAAGAAGCGAGTTACCGGAAGCTCGCCGGAGATGGCGGCCGGGCGAAGAATTGCGCCGGAGTTCAACCGGTGGCGCCGGCGGAAGGTCGCGAGAGACAGTCGATGGTGGAATCGGTAGAGTTTGTGAACTCTTTAGGGCTCGGTTGCTTTTATATAAAAGTACTTTCTGTATTTACAACCAACCCCCTCAACTCTTTCTTTATTTATTTAGAGCCCTCGGTTGCAGACGCTCTATGAATTGTGTGAATCTCGGTGAATATCTGAAGGACACGAATAACGGTGTACAGATGTGAGTGTGACAAAGTTGTCATGCAATCGCATTTCCCTCTCCAAAAGCCCCAACCGCGAAACCTTTCGTTCCAGAAAACCTAGGAGGCTCCGTTGAAGCGATTTTCGGTCGAATTCAGGTTCGCGTTCGTCTTTTATTTCGATTTTGATTTGTAATTCTCTGTTTCGTGTACGAATCTCTAGAAAATTTCGTTCGGTGACTGCCTTTGTGAGCGAAACCATTGGGAATTACAGAAACTGAATCAATGTTTGATTTTTGTGTTCTTGGTGTTCGTTTCGCATCAGATCCCACTCTTTTTTGTTCTGGTTTTCAGCTTGAGATCCGACCATGAACGAATTCTTCTTGTGTTCTGATTTTTGTGTTCTTGGTTGTTTGTCTGGTCTTGTTATGAATTCTTCTTTGGCGATTGAGGCGAAAACGTCGTCAGTGTGTAGAGAAGTTTGAGTTTTTAGCTTAAAGATGATGAATTGTGATGCATTGTTTGGTTAATTGCTGCATGGGTTTAAGGAATCTTGATGGCGCGGCGCAATCGGCCATATGTTTTCTTGATATGTTTTGAGTTTGCGTAGGAGTTGGAATTTCGTTCGCTTGGAAATGCATTAGTTAGGTTGAGTTTAATCAATCATATAAAGGGTATCCTAAGCTCATACGAGCGATCAATTAGACGCTAATATTGTGCAAGAACGGATTCAAAACAAGAAAAGGGATTGACTTATATGATTATTCAACATTTTGCCCATCTTATTGTCGGCAATATGCTCATCTTGATATCGAGTAAATCCCTATGTTTAAATTGCGACATTTACTTCATGAATTTATGCAGCGCTCCCATAAATTTTGCTTTACTATGTCAAATGTTAAAAATAGCCGACCCCAGTTAATTTGGGACTGAGGCTATGTTGTTGTTGTTGTTGTTGTTGTTGTATGTCAAATGTTAAAAATGCATACATAGCTATGTTGTTTTGTGAAAATCGATTATGTTGGTATATCTGTCTTATACTTCTATTATTATATTAATCTTTGATAGGCGTATGGTTATTTTTATTATATTAGGAGTTTTTATCAAATCAAGCTGTTTGGAGCTGAACCAAACTAATTTTTTGTAAAAAACCATTTCCATATCTTTGACAGACCTATGTTTCTTTTTATTGATCATTATAAAGCTGTACTATACACCATTTTCGTATCAAGCACAAATCCTTTTTCTGGAAAAGACCAGCAATTCTTCATTCCTCCTAAACATCCCTTTCTGTAGATGCAACCATTACATTGAATATGCAGCTTCTCACTCATTCACGCAGCTACATGCTGGACTCCCGTTTCTATTCTTGCTACCTACCCAGCTCTTTGTAGTTTCAAATTTGACTCTTTTCGAAACATTTTGGTTTGTGGATTCATTGTTAAAAAAAAAAATAAAAATGGTGTTCCAAATATTCCACATAGTTGCTAAATGTGCACAAATTTTGATGATGGAAATCTCCAGCTGCCTTGTCTCTAATTATTTTTGGATCCTTCTTGTGAATCACAATGTCAAGTGGATGACTCATTGGGTGAATATCATGGTAATAATGGAGATAACTATAGATGACGCATTGGTTAACTAGTGTTGTAATAGTAGTGTCAACTGACTACAATGAAGCTGTATTGATGTTGATGAATACACCCTTAGCCTATAATTTTATTTGACCTTTCTTGTATTTGTGCATTCTTTTAGCGATTCGGTATGTTGGTTTCATTATATTATTGGAACTGTTTATCTTGAAATTTGGCTGGACTAAGTCTAAGTGGGATATTTGGTCGCAGGTTAGTGAGTGGTTGTGGCATCTGGCACTATGGTTCAAAGAAGAGTGAGTACATACCATACATGTACTAATCAATGTTTGTTCTGTATAAAATGTTTTCTCATGAAGAAGCTATATTTTCTATTTTGCAGGAGATGCTTGAGACAGATACTGATAATCGAACCAAACATCTTAATGTTCATCGTAATGGGACCAAGTCATTTTTCAGTCAAAGGGAATCCCATGTTAGTTTCTTTTGAAGACTCTTGCTTATTATAGATTGTGTTATGATTTTCTGTTTCATTGATTTAACAAGTACAACACCATGATATAAAGATAGGACGAGAAAATTGTAGAATTCACTATTAATTTTTTATTTATTTATTTATATTTCTCACTTAGTTCTATATTAATACATATTAAACTCATTAGTTGAGAATGCAAGAAAGGAAAGAGCGTGCTGTTGCTCAAGTTTCAAGTGAGTTGGGGTCGACTTCCACGAATGGTGATGCCAACGTTGAGGTAGTTTTTATTCGTGTTGTTGCATATTCGAAATTTATTTTTCTCTATTATCAACATAAGTTAATGCTTCTGATTTTTTTTGTTTTTCCCCTTCGAATTAGGTTCTTGATCCTAGGCATGCAAGAGGCTTTGTTAATGAACTTGAGCCTGCTGAACATCAATTAGAATTAGCACCCGCTGCACCCCAACAAGAACAAAGTGACTTGACCAAAAGGATTGTTAATATTGAGAGGCGCGTTGAAAAGCTCGAAGAGAAGTACGAGAAGATGGAGGCGCACAATGAAGCAATAAAGTCTCGTTTTCATAGCTATGAAATCAAGCTTGCTGCGTTTGCACGAATGATGGTAACTTTTCCTGCTGGCTCACAGTCAGACCAGCCTGGACCATCATCTACTTGATGAAAGTATAATTACACTTTCATTTATTTTCTCAAGATACTCCTATTAGCTTTGCTTGAGTTTTATGTTTGTTAAGTTTTCCGCACTTCATACACTTTGGAAATTCTTTAGTTTGGTTTGTTCTTTTTTTTTTTTTGTTTTTTGTTTTTGTTACATTTGCTCTTATCATCCTATGATTTCATTCATGGAAGTTGATATGTTTGGCCTTTCTTTTTCCCTCAAGAAATAGAAATCTGACACAACTCGTGATGATTTTATTTTCCCAAATATGGACTTGTTAGAGGAGGAAAAATAAAAATAAAAATCTGTTTTGATACGGCGGAAACTTTATTTAACGAAATATGATTTGTGTAAATAAAGAAGTATGCATGATTCAGAGAATTGAAAAATCTTCCGACGACAATTATGCGGTGTCATCTCTACTTCTTGCAAGCCTTTAATTAGCATTATAGTGAAGTTGCAAGTTTGGGACCCCATCACAATTTCAAGGTATCTCTGGTATGATGTCCTTCCTTATAAAGGCTTGGCTACCAATACTGTCTCTGCCTAGTTGTGGTTTTTGAAGCAAATTAAGGAGGGGAAGACTCAAGAGATATACTATGGAGGGTTCATTAGCATTGACCAATTCATGAGAGAGTAGATTTTTATTATTATTATTATTATTATTTGACAAAGCAGTCAATAGGTTAGGTTGAGAAAATATTCATGATTTGCAATATATCAAAAAAATTGTTATTTTCAGACATTGCCTTGTTGTCAAGTTTTGTCTCGACTAATCTCAGACTCAAATAAAGGTAGGTTGGTTTACATTTGGGGTGGGGGCATCTATACAAGACTTTCAAAATATAATGAATTGATGCTACTTTGGCACTTAAAAGTCACACTAACATTACCATCTTATGGATGTACCTCAATACGATATCTCGGATCTCGACGCATCATCTGACGGACATTGCTAAATAAACTGATTTGAGCGCGAAACCAAGACAAAGTCATCAGGCGTTGATTCTAGGAAATGGAAGTAACCGTTGACATTCAATTAAAAAACAAAAGAAACACAAGACCCAACCTCTCTAGTGTTTCTCAAATGGCCTATTTGGTGATCATACAACTATACTAAAAAAATTGATTCTTCCATCTATTCCAATAGAGACAACATTGTTGTTGTTGTTGTTGTTGTTGTTGTTGTTGTCGTCGTCGTCGTATGGAGATCCAGGTGACCAATCTGAAAGGAAGAAGGATCAAGATCGAGCTCGATGGTTTGGACTCGCTCGACGATCTGAAAAACAAGATCCTGGACAAGGAAGGGATCCCTCCTGACAATCAGCGGTTTGTGTATGGAGGTGTGCAGTTGGATGATGATGGTTTTGTTCTTGATCAGATAAAGGCCATTCGGAACAAGAACTTTCCGAATGAGCGGTTTAGTTCGAGCACATTTGTTAATCTTCATTTGATCATTCGTTTGCGAGGGGGAGGGAATCGGATCTATCATCGACCGCAGGGTTCGTCTTTGTCTGATCAGTCCTCTGATTCTGATTCCGACTTTGTTGTTCGACGTAAAGGTAAATGCTACTACATATGTTCAATGCATTTCACCCATATTAGTCTTGATGAGTTTGAATTGCATTTGGTTGCAGGTCCTAAAAATGCTGCTTTTAATGGCGTCGACGCAATCTGGAGAAAACAAGTTGCTTCAGAAACTAGGATTCATGACTTGCCAACTCTGAGTTACGCCGAAGGAGGGGCAAGTATATATAATTGTTATCTTACTAACTTTTTTTTCTTTTTTTAAACATGACTAATTCCTAATGCCTCATATGCTTCAGGTTGAAGGACTCCTTGATTCCCTTGTGACTAATTTAAAGAAGGGAACCGACGAAGATGATGCAGATTTAAGCGGCGGGAACGAACCTATATCAGACTTACGCCGTAAAGAGGAATACAAAGTTTGGGTATGTCTTTCTCAAGTAGTTCAACTCCAAAGTGTTAACTTTTTGTTTTGTGTTTTTTGCTATGCAACATATGCACTGGTGCTATTATCATTTTTTTGTGATCTTTATATCCTCTAGGGTTCCTTCCGGAGCTAGGTTGTCTGCAAACTTTTTTATATTAATGGTAGCTGCTGCAGCATTTTTGGTGCCGAGGGCGTTGACAAAGGTGAGGCTTCAGTATATGTTAATAATAGTTGTGACTTGTGACTTGTGACTTGTGATAACAACAATTGCATTGTATTTATAGATGTTTTTCAAACTTCTAAATGAAAACTAGTGTGAAGCCCCTGGCAACTGCCTCCAATGCACTAGTTCAGAGTTAAACGCTTCATTTTGCGCCTGTTTTTCCCGCTCACGCTTCCTACTTTTTTTGAATTCAACTATTTAATTCGAATCCGGGTTTGTTGGTTTTTTTTTTATTTTCTTGTAGGAGTTCAAAGTAGGGGTGGACATTGGAGGAAGCGTTGGCGCCTTTAATGTTATTCTTGCTATGGCTGCTGCTGGTAACTTCATATATATTGATCAGTTCAATTTTCTGAGCATTTAGCAGTAATCTACATATGAAATGTTTCCACTTCTTTTTTCCTCTTGATAATTATCGGCATTGATTTGTTTTGTTTCTCGACAATGAATTTTCAAATGAATATACTTCGCGGTTGCTTGCACGTCTATCGTCTGCAAAAATTCACAAGTCATTGCTAGGAAACTATAAATGAATAAATGCATTTATATTTTCATTTTCTTTTTTTCAGCCTTTGTTTTCTTAGCAGTCAGACATGGTAGACTATCCCTAATGCTTCAAAGATTAAGGGACGACGAACAAAATACACGATTAGAGGTTTGATGTTGCTAATAATTAATAATCATGTTATCATGTTTGTCGATGGTTCTGCGTCGCTTCAAATGTCTGCCATTTTATGATTTTCATGATAGCAAGTTATACTAACTCCTACGAAAACTTTTGCCAATGTACGCAGCGCGCTAACCAGACGCTGAAAACCATTGATAGCATTGTGGAGACCCAAGGCCGCATTAACAAGGCGTTGGAGGTGATTGATGGAGTGTTGGAGAGGCAAGGTCAGGTGATCAGCTGGACACAAGAAGAATGGCTTACTAGAATGGAAATGCTACGATTGATTTTAGGAGGTACAAAACGTAAGGGGGCGCTTGAAACTGTAATTTAAAAGTGGTAATGGTGATCAAATAATAAGATAAGTAATTGTTAATAGTTTGATTATATACATTGCTATGACAGTGATTGTAGAATGCTGAATGCAGAGTCATCTGATTATTATAAACTTAGAATGCATACATTCTAAATTGAGCCACATTATTTTGATGTACATCTCAGTTATTATATATTTTATCATAAAAGCTTAGCTATAAGAAAAGCAAGCATATAAAGTATAATGCCTGATTAATTCTACATCCTAATTTTCATGAATTGTACTATTGGAAGTTTCAAGAATGTGAATGTGAGTCCCTAATTCAAAGAAGGAATTGAAGTGGTGATGATTGATTTGGATTTGGGTATGGAGTTTATTGTTACTGAGTGAGTATTTGAAGAGAAAAAGATGTGTATTCTTCATGGTGTTCAATGTGGGAAAATAGTGTTCGATGTGTGTTACTTTTACCATACCTGCTATCCGAGAACAATTTTTTTAGTTGTAGATAGACACATTAGCTCACGAGTTATTCATGAGCATATCGAGATACGAACATATATAAATTTTGATATATAACAAGTGGATCGAGATGACATGGACGGCTCTTATAAGCCGATGTGTATGGCAGTGTGACATAAGATTGTCAATCTAGTATTTTCATTATTTGTTTAGGCTTCTATCGAATGGTATGGACTTCAGCGAGATTTGAACCACGACCTCTACAAGGTGAGTGGTTGGTTCAAACTCCTGACCTCTATAATTTATAATTTTATATTTTTTTATGATAAATATTACCCCTTTGATCGCATTTATTAGATTTAATTTTTTTTTTTTATAGGAAAGAAACCACAATGTTCAAACTCCACCACTAATGCAAGTAAGTTCACATCGAACCAGTCAACCATTCGCTAAGTTGATTTTATTTAAATTGGGTATACACAACTTAATTAGAAATCAAGTTAATTAAGGACCAAAAAAAGTACACCTCTTGCCATTTTCATTTCACAATCGGACTTTCAGTAAACACGGCAAAACACCAATCATCCAAAACATCACTAAAAGACTTCAATCCAGGAAAAACATCTAAACAATCAATCCCAGATTCCACTTGAAGCATTGCCATCATGCATGCCCATTTTATGTCGCACGTACGTCCCTAACACTCAAAAAACAAAATAGTGAGGCTGATAAAAAGTTTTTCAATGACCGGGGCACGTTATATTGAGCATCACTAGAGAGAAACTCTATAACAAGACATTGAGACTTTGTGCTTAGAATCAGAGTTGTTTTGTCATGTCGTCGCCATCGGAGTAATCCATGCTTAGACCTGCTATTGGTGGTCCTCCATTGTTGAAGTTGCAAGAGAGCATGAGCTCTGTGACTGTGAGGGCATTGTCATTGAAGAAGGACTCATGAATTGTTGTGACTGTGATCTTGAATGGCAAGCACCATGTTTGATGTGTTTAGTTGGATGAAGTGCCTTCTTTGTTTGGAACCTCTTTGGGAACCTCAAAAATGCTGCTTGGGGAGTAACAAAATTTATGATAAGAGGAGTTGAGACGTTTTTATTTTGGTTATGCTTTTGCAAAATGTTAAAAAACTGGCTACTCTAATTTATTACATAGATTTATTACTAGTGGAATCAGAGGATGTACTGCACATTCAAATTGTGGCATGGCAATATACAAAAAATATGTTTGGACTCTTTGAGTCCGGACTCAAAGATTTTTTTGTTAATAATTTAAAATATCTATCTAAGTAAAAGACTTAATTACCCTCTACCCCAAACGCTAATAATAATTTTAAATTAAGGGTCTTTATGTCTTTTTGGTTGTTTGAGTCCGAACTTTTTGAGTCCATCTAGCACTACTCGGCAATATAAATGAACAAATAAAGAAATTGATGTTTTTATTTTAAAGTCATCGTCAATCAATAAATGAAGGAAACACAACTAATTGTAAAATTCCTTTGATACTTGTTAAATATTTGTAAAGTTTTTTGAAACCCCTTATGAGTCGCCCAGTGAGTCGAGACTTATGAGTTCAAATAGATTTACTGATTAAAAAAATTGAGGCTTTGCTGTAGTATTCATAGAAATTGATTTTAGTGGTACTTCACACACTACCATATACTCTTAACAATGATACTACATGGGCCTCAACAACCATAAACTAGTAGCACCTAGTAAGCAGTCCCTGATAGAATTACTGGAGCGATAATTCAAGTTTTTGAGATACTCCAATTCCCTCAAAAAAATAAAATAAAATAAAAAATATAAAGGTCAAGTGATCAAATCTACTCCACTCGTGCGGAATTAGTTGAATTTAAGTAGATAAAACATATTTTTTGATGTGACTATTAGTTAAGGAGCAACGAGCCGCTTCCACTCGAGCTTACACAAACCGAATTTCCCGAAAACTGGCGCATTATATTTGGTCAACGATAGAAAATCAAAAACATTGAAGGGCATACATAAATAATTTCTTGAACGAGTAGAAAATTTTTACAATTGGTAATTAAATATGAAAAACATAAAATCCAGTAAGGTTTTTCAATCAACTGTAAATGGATATAATTTATTTATTGGAGTAAGAGATTTCAACAGAATCAGCTTTGTACAACGTCAATTTATTCACAAAAATCCCTAAAACAAGGCTACCAATTGAACTCTAAAACTTGAAAATTGCTGCACCGCTTGATGGCTTGGAAGCGAACACATAGAGACCGAGATCGTTCTTATTAATTACACCCCGATCAATCCTCGACTGATAAAAGGATTCCTGAAGAAAAAGAGAGAGAGAGATGATCGTCATATGAATGAAGAAACTTGAAACATCATCAATTTCTCTTATGCATGTCTTGAAGCTAGTGAAGTCATTAGAGAAAAGTTAATTACCTTCAAATTAAGAATGAACCGCGGGACGATGCTTTCCCTAACCAATGCAACTGCACAACCACCCCATCCAGCACCTGTAAGTCTTGCTCCAAGGGCTCCATTGTCGCGGCAAACTTTTACCAATTCTTCCAACTCCGGGCAGCTGATAACAGATAGAATCAAATACAAGCAAATAAGTTGCTGTGTGGGAAAAAAATTAAACTTTTTTCTTTCAACTTTGATCATTTAAGAATAGATTTAAGCGGATCAACTACCTGCATTCATACAAAACGCTGCAGCTGTAGTGACTTTCGTTCATAAGGTCGCCAAGCTTTTTTAGAGTCTCTTCATCACTGATAACAAAAAAATCACACGAAGTCGGTCAGCAAATTTAAACTTGAAAAATATAAACTGGCTGATCGAAGATGGTTTTCTGTGGCACATAGCATAACACCGTCAGAAGGTGCCCTTTGATATGTCAAAATCATAACCCGGGCCCTTCATTGTGTACTTCTAAAGTTCTAATCAAATTGATATGATTTCTTTTTTTTAGAGAGGGAAAGTAAAATTGCAATGAAAATAAAGTTTATAAATTGTTACTAAGTGCAGAACTCTTCAAATAAATGTTCACTTGGATACTCCCCTGACCACAATGCATCATATTTTTACTAAGATCTCTTAGTTCATCGAAACATATCCAGGTCTCATAGCACACAGGATGGGGAAGAACTAAGAACTCCATGTATTAATTACCAAGTAATCAAAATTAGTAAGCAAACTCTACAAGTAAACAACATACCTTAAATTGGATGTCACGGTGTCCTTAAATGCGTAGACACGCTTAGCTTCAGCATATACATGAGACGCTCGCTGGAAGAAAATCCAGTTCAATAACAAGGCTCATTAGAGAAGAATGAATCACCATTTGAACAAAATGAAATCTCAAGCTACTATAAGTAGGGAGCTCAAAGGACATGGAATTTATAATGAACAGAAACAACTGAAGAACTTGTGATACTACTTCTTTCAGTATTAATACAAAATTACAAGCCTGCAATGATGAATGATATCTAGGAAGGTGGTATCCCAAAAACTAAAAATGTTTGAGTAGTTCTGCAATATCAAAGTATTATCATAGGCCTTCACAATTAGCTCCACGAAATTTATAATATCAAACAGGCAAATATTAATTTTTTATTGGGTAAACAAAAATTTAAACATATAGAAAAGATAGTTGCTACTCCAAGTGTTATGCCAATGTTCTGAATTCAAATGCTACATAATTCTTTTCTCCTCAGTTTCTCAAATATCAAAGTCGACAAGTGTTTCCGAAGTCTATCAAAAATTGTAAACATTCCACAGAATTACTACAAGAGAGTTGTGAAATAACAAAAGTTTAATAGTTTGAAGTTGCCAGCAGTTCAGTATGAAAATAAATGTCAAAACTAGGACATTACCTGAAAGAGTTTGAAATGCTTGGCAGCTTTTAGTACAGCAAGTGAAGAGGGAGAATTTTCTAAAACTGATGATAGTTCATCTTCTGTTATTTTCTCGATTTCATCTAAAGTATATGGCTCCTCCTTCAAAAACTCCTGCAAAATAAAATAGATGGTTGGAGTAAGGTGCCATGGCATGTAGCCCTAAACATCTGACAAAGTCTTTTCTTTGGAGTTTGCCCTAAACATGAATGCCAAGAGTGAAGGAAAGGTTCTGGTTCAGCAAGGGAATACCTTAACGGCAACAACAGGATCAGAAGAGTCACGCGAATTTGCAAATGACAAACATAACCCCTCGACATCTGACAAAGTCTTCACTTTGGAGTTAGCCTCCTTTGGTTTCATTCCTAATTTGATAGCTAGGACAACCTGCAAAAGTATTTAAAGCCTTGTGACAGTCAGCGCAGTTCATAGGTACATATAAGTGCATTATTACTGACTCGGACAATGAGTGGCAATTGATTAATTGGCTCACGTGGGTGAAATTAAAAGAGAATGAAGTAGAACAAGAGAGTGAAATAGGGCAAAACAACTAATAAAGAATAGAAAAGAAGTGAACAATAATGGTTCAAGTTACCCTGAAAAAAGCAAAATTTTCAAGTTAGCAGACAAGGTAATTACAATGAAGCCTTGTAGCTTTTGAAGGTTCACGTGCAAGCGCTAATTAATTTCTTACAATCTGGATGGACTGAGCACACACTCAAGCAAAGGCCCTTTCAAAGTTGTTTTAAGCAAAAATAGATTACGAATTTTGCCTATTAATTTCTAGCAGACTTGAGACAAGCATATTTCTCATGATTTTGAAATGGTTGCACCCATCGTTTGTTTTGTAGTGTCTACAAGTAAAAGTACATCAAATCCGCCAGAGATAATGATGGAGAACTTACAGCTGCCAGACGACATTCCACAACACGGTTATTGTAATTAGTGGCAGCAGTCACTGCTTTCTGAGATTCTGCCAATGAATGAGCTAGGACGAACGTACCACCAGCAGGAAGTTGAACATCAGTTGCACGAATAGGATTAAAATCAATTAGCTCTGCAAACCCAGATTTAGCCATGACAGAAATTGCCTACATGCAACATAAGACAGCATCAGAAAGAGAGACAACATGGCAACATACGCTTGCTTCGTATATGATACTTTCAGTCCTTGACCTTGTACATGGGTAACAAAAAACAACGCAGGCACCATTAACACCAAACTAATCAACAATTTAAACAACAAATTTTTCTGGTCAATTAAAAAAATAGTATCCCTATGTATATAAATTACAAGTCGCGTACTCACACCATAGATAATAACTAATAGATAAAACCAAGACAGAAGATCCAAGGCCATAAGAAAAGTACGATTGCAGGGGATCACGGACCCAACGATAAATAGCCTTTTCTTTCTCTATGAATCTTGAGATGAATGTAGCCAAAAGACATGAAAATAAAGCGAAGTATGAAGATAAACTAAGAGTGTCTACCTGATCCATTCCACCAGATTGTGTTCCAATATGTCGTTCACATTCACAGGTAAGTTGGGCAATCTCTTTCTACAAAGTAAGCAAGAAGTACCCAAGAACAATTTGTTAGCACAAAACAATAACTGACTCACATATCATAAGCAGGCTATGCAAGCTACAATCTACGCCAACAATACATGCCTGGTCAATTTAAGTTTGAAAAGAAGAAGGAAATTCAGCAGAAGTCACTGATTCACTATTTGGAACATAACAAAACCAATGTCGACAAGGAATATACCTTTGGGAAATTCATATCAAAAGCAGCCATTATTGCGATTGTAGAAGAACAGACAAATGCAGCTGAGCTTGACAGTCCAGATCCTAAAAAGTTTTACAGGGTTTAATTATCAAATTTTCACAGTACAACCAGAAGTTCATTGGTTAAATCACAAAAAAAAAAAAAAAATGCATTTATCCATACAAATCCTGAGGAAAATACCTGTAGGAACGGTTCCATCGATGAGAACGTCAAGACCAACAGGTGCACCAACGTCCAAGCCCTTTGTCTTAGCAAATTCATAAAACCCTTTATACCTAATGAGAAGAGAGCAACCTATGTTAAAAGGAGAGATTATGGTAGATGGAAGTATCTATTCACGGCATATTGACCCACAACTATATAAGCTTTATAACACAGATTTTGCTTGTGAACTCACAATTCATGAAGATCAGCTAAAAATTATACAGATCATTGATTTAGATTTTTTGTTGACTAAGCCTAACATACGACATCAATCAGACAAATGAATATCTGAAAACAAAATCTTGAAAGAAAAACATCAAATCTTACCCACAAATAAAATAATGACCCCATTTGTGATTCTTCAAATCAATCTCCTGAAAATTATAAACACACAAGTATAAGAGCAAACTAAAGTTACATCTCATATCAATCTCCTAAAACTAATCTAGCAAATAAGTATTCTTCAACAGAAAAACAGAAAAAGAGAGAGTTATTATCACAAATTAACAAACAAAACACAAAATTTGAAACTTCAAACCAACACCAAACTCAAGAAAAACAGCTCACTTGTTCCGGATCGGCATCATAAGTACACATCTCGTACTTATGATTCACATTCCCAATCCTAATCACCTTCGGAGACTCCTCCACGCCGCGCTTCCGAATCGCGACAATTGTATCCTGTCGTATCGCCATTGGCAACACCGAGTAACCTTCGTAGTCAATGTGCTCGCCAATCAAGTTCACTCTCCCTACAATCAAGATGAATCAACACTCCACCAATCAAGGTTTCAACCTTCCATTATATAATATGGTATTAAAACTTAATAAATTTCAAATTAACATATAACTTAATATTATTAATGAAAAAAATAGTGATTAATAATTGACTAAATATTATAAAACAAATAACTTCACTAAAATTACAAATCATTACATATTAATTTCTTAATTATAGATATTCTTATGAAATATTTATTACATATTAAATAAATATTAACAACGTATTTTGAGTTGTGAGCTAGCCACGTATTTTTACTTTTTTCCTTTAAATCTTAAATCAAAACCAAACCTGGCGATCGTGCGTAGACATCCGGAACGCCTCCGAAAGCTTCCAGAAACTTCGATTTCAGATTCTGAAACCGCATATGCGCTTCTTCGAGTGGCAATCCCTCACCGTAGACCGGCTCGAGGGAGGAGAGGACTGGTATCGGGAGCTCTTCATGCTTCAGCGCCATTGATGATCGATCGATCAACACGGTAGGTTCGAATTGTTGGAGAATAGCGAAACCCTAACACTAGAAAAGAAATAATTGAAACGAAATGAAAGAATTTAACCGATTTGGTTGGGATCGATCCAAGATGATTGATCGATCGATTTGGATATTTGGGAAGAAAATCGCGATTCGATTTGGATATTTGGGGAGAAAATCGCGATTTGGTTGGAGAGAAGGAATTGAAGTGAAATATCGATCGAAGTGGCGATGATCGATTTATTTATATTTGGGGAGAAACTTGGGATTTGGATTTGAATTTGGATTTGTAGTCAGAATCAGTTATCGATATAGTTTGGTGTTGGATAGAGTAAGAATAATATGATAAAGATATCATGAAAATTTTGTTAAATTTATTTTAAAATGTAATATTTACGTATGTATTACTTATGTGTTTAATTAAATTTTTTTTTTTTTAAAAAAAAAAAAAAAAATCGTGACAGACCGAACCCACGGTTGCTAGGGTCGAATTAAAAACATCATTCATTCATAATATCAAAATTACAAAAAATACCTCTAATAACTTCATTTATCAATTTAAATCTATATCGTTAAAAGACATTCAAACCCTAATTAATCTCACTCGTGAAACAAACCATACCATATGTTCGAGTATATTAGCTTGAGAGAATTGAGCTAGTTTGTTATTGTATTTCTGACATGGAGACGATGATTTATGGAGCATGTAATTGTATATAAATGAATTCAGTTTGGTGAACGGCAAATTTAAAAAAAAAAAACCATTACCAAACTGGAGTAGAATTTTTATAAAAACTGGATAGTTTAAAAATGAGTGTGGGTATATGCATCCCGCACAATGATTAGGGCACCCAGTCAAAATATTGTAAAAATTGGGATAAGAAAGAAATGTCAAAACTTTCATTCCAACTCAACCGATTCACTCACGTACCCAAACATCTCCATTCCCGCGCACCCCATATTCAATCCTCCAATTTTTTCACAAGTGTAATCGATCCTTAGCTGTGCATATACTCATAGTTGAATGAACTCAATTGACCGGTTTTAGAGGAGAAAATAATGTGGGTTTGTATTGTAGGGTTTGTTAGATTCAGTGTGTTTACATCACTATTAACATATAATGTTTGAAAAAAATGAGTGAGAGGCAGACGTAGAATAAGATAAGGTTTGTTTTCTTGATTTTTCTATTTTTTTTTTTCATTTTTCAAACTTTACAGGGGATGTGAAGTGATCGGTCACATAGGACCGATACACTATGTAACGACCCAAATTAATTAAACTAGGGTTAGTGTTAATCTCGAGGATTAACGGACGTAATTCGAGCATTACGCGTACAACTCGGTTGGCTCAAACACGAGAACTGAGGAAATATGTTATTTGTGGATAGTGATTATGTAAATGTGGTGTTTAAATTTATTATTATTATATTGCACTGCATGTGTGTATGTTGATATCGGGGGAGGTTGTGTGACGGGTGTTCGTATCGAAAGGCGTGTCGATGGGGGTGTTAGTAGGCAAACTACGGGTACACTAGGAAACTCTACTAATTTACGTTAAAATGACTAACTAATCAATTTAAAATAGGTAATGTAACCATAGGCTAAGATTGATTCAATTAAAACAATAACTATGGCATACCTTGAAATGTGTGCCGAGACGCAGGGCACTGAGTGCTGGGTAGTTGAGAGTTAGTGGGACCACAAATTGATAATTGTTGGTCACTAAAAATACTAATCATAGGCATTATTGATGGGCCTAAGCTAAGATGAATAAATGCAATAAATCAAGGCCTATAGTTGAGTAAATTAAATGGAAAGCATAAGATTGATCTAGAGATACACATTGTGATTCCAGGGGTTTCGACAAGTACGTCAAGTCACGACGGTCCAGTCCATGGCTCTGAAACATGACACATGGCGTGTATAATTTAAAGGTCGTTATACATTGACACATTTAGGAACTAGGTGAGTAATGAAATGGTGTCACTTGAGGTTGAGTTAGTGGGAGTTAGTGGGATACATGGCAAGAGGTGAACCATTAAATAGTCATCGGGATACATAAATCCATGGAGATCAAGGGCTAGGAATGAACATCACCTTAATATATAACATTAGTGATCAAACAACATGCAAACCAAATCATTCATTCATTTTGCTAGAGAAGAAGGAATTGTTGGATAGGAGCGAATCATCAAGGTGTTGAAGAAATCCATGGGAGTTGGTGAGAAATTCTTAAGCTAGCGTGTTACATCAACTATGTACGCATCTTTCTAGTTGAATTTGAAGCAAGTTCCAATTTTATGCTAATTTCAGAGGGTAGGTGATTGAATATTTGCAATTGGATTATATATTTGGGTTCTCCATTTCAAGCTGATAACCCAGCTATATTGAAGTTCTTAATTTGGTTTTGAAATCATAAAGATATTAATTTTTGAAGTTGCAACACCAAAACTAGAATTATGCATGTTGTATTAGGAATCAATCTGGGTAATTTGGTCATAACTTGCTCATTTTATATCTAAATTGATCCAAACGGGTGACATTTGAAAGCTTATTTAAAAGTGAATAACTTTGTTTAACCGAAGGTATTTTGATTGAAACGGTTTTATATCTAAACATGCTCTGCAAGTAGGTGTTGAAATTCAAAAGGGAAGTTTTGAAACTAAACTTGTTAAAGGCATAACTCCCTAACTACTTATCCAAATGAGCTGATATTTTAATATATTGTATTTGGGTATGTTTGTTGCCTTGTGACCAAAAATGACATTTTTAGGAACTATAGATTGGGAGAAATAGTTTTTCTAAATCCCCTAGTTGGATTAGATTCCAATTAGACCTATGTTTAGTAAAATCGTGATATCTCTTTCATTTTAAATTAGAATTTTGTAAACTAAACCTTTAGGGAAAGCTAAGAGAGAGACCAACAATGATTGGACTAATGGAGGATTTCGATATTTGGATCATTTCATGTCTAAAAGTGCATTAAAATGTAGGATTGAAATTGAGACTTAATTTAGACTTTAGGGGCTGATTTAGGAAGATTGATTTAAAGTCTATTGAACCAATTTGAATATACAATAAACACACTTAATTGACTTCAGGGACTTAGGGGACCATAGCTCAGTTTCGGGGAGCTTGTCGGGTCGGATACGAGAGTCCGGAGAAGTTGGAGCGTGGATTGAGGTGCGTAAACCCAATGAGAATGCGTCACATAATTCATGGTTTTGGTTTTATCGATATCGCATTTGTGTGATTGCTGGTGGGCACACACGAGTTTTCACTTCGATTCGATTTGCGTATATATTGGTTGTGGCTAAATCGCTTGCTCGAGTTACTTGTGTTTAGTGCTTGTGTTGATGGCAGTAGAATATATCTACGATTGTTGAAAGGTATTTAGGGTGTTCCCTTGACTTGAAATAGCGTCTGGAGGGGTTCATCCGGTAACTGAAGTTGGGGTTTAGTCATTGTAAGCCTGTAAGTATATACGTGGTTCCTATTTGATTTATTGATTATTGGCTGGTATAGGTCAGGGTTTTCTCGTGATAAGGCGGATGTTTTTTGATTATTGCTTTATTTTCAAGCTTATTTAATTGGCATATACTGCTTATTTACTTCACGCTCTTGCTTTTGTTAGTCGTATGTTGCCTACATTCATGAGAATATAACGTATTGTTGTCAGGAGTTATATTTGCATGTCTCGTAGTTTATCAGTTTTATTTCATGAATATTGTGTGGACTTCTCTTGGGATTTTACTCATTGGACTCGTCACTGTATTTGTTGGGTGACTAAGTGCAGATCTTTTCGACAAGCAAGGGCAAGGGCAAGGGCAAGGAGGCACTGGGCGACTACCTCTGAAATTGCAGAGTCAGCTCGTATGTGACTACAATATGTATTGATTTTACTTTTGTTGGATTTCGGGGACTGTAGAACATTGATTACATGTATATGAAACTTTTGTTATACTTATTTCGCCTTGATATATAAATGATATATTTGTCGGGTTTTCTACTACTCAGGATTGTTAAATATTGCATAAGTTACTCATTAAAAGACTTCCTCTGTAAAATTATCATATAACTTGATAAATTAAGTAACTGACTAACCGAATTATTAATACTTGTGTAAAGGTTAGTTAGCATAACTAGGGTTAGGTGGAAGAGTGTAAGCAACTAGTTAGGTTGCGAGGCATCAAGGATAAGCGAGTCATGACGTGGCACGACTCGGTGATGTGGGATGTGACGTGCAGAGATCTCAAGGCGGCCTAGAATTTAGGGCCGCTACACACTACATAGGGTCTCAATTGTATTTATCCAATACTCTTGCATGAGTCTCAAACTAAAGCAACTGAAATTATATGTATGTACTATGTAGGACTAGTCACAATCATTAGGTACCAAGACTTGAAAAATAGTCTCAGACATGTGCAATAGAGACTACATGTTGTTTCTCAAATATGCAGGACCGAGACAGTCGGGGTGCCCTGATCATTAGGGTGGGGTGCTCGTTTTTTAACCAAGAAGCAATTTAGAAAACTTGATGGGGTGACTGAGATATTGATTGGGTGCCCTGAGAAATAGCCGTAGTGAACACAGTGACACTCTTGAAAAAAAAAAAGACTAGAAGACTAGACCAAGACTGTTGGAATTTAAAAAATCATGGCAGATTAAGACCTTGGAGACCACTTCACACCTGTAGACGACCTGAGCATAGATTAGTTGGTAAAGTTGGTTATATATATATAACACTAAACAACATCGTTGTTCGATTGGCTTCGCACACAGTTTTGAATTCCAATTCCATCCAATCCAGAAACCATGTCTGCCCATCTCAATTTAAGCTGCAAATCACCAACCCCAGAACTCAAACCCCACAAAAATCACAATCATGTGGCGAAATCTAGGAACGAAGAGATCCATCTCAAAATCCCGTCATGGGTGGTGGCGAAATGTACCAATTGCGCCTAAAGATCCAATCTTGGGCGTCACGGAGGCCTTCATCGCTGACACCAACCCCAACAAGATCAATCTCGGTGTGGTGAGTTTGTTTGGTCATTGAATTTCAGTTTCATCTGATCTGTAATGTGTGAAATTTCGTTGAATTTAATGGGTTTTGTTTGTTTGTTTGATTTGGGAATTAGGGTTCTTACAGGGACGATGATGGCAAGCCAGTAGTGCTCCAATGCGTCAGCAAAGCGGCAGCTTTGATTGATGGGTACTTACAAACTTCAATTTTATCATTCGATTTGTTCTTGATTGAAAGAAAGTTTTTGTATTTTGAATTTGAAATCTTGATTAGGGAGAATTTGAGACATTAATGGGGATATGGAATTGGGTTTTCTTCGAATTTGCGCCGCAAGTGATTCTAGGTAGGATAGTCAATGATGCCCAAAATGTGATTCAAATGGAGTATTTGTAAGCTAGGGAAAGTTATCTGAAATGTGTGAATATACCTTTAACAATGAATCTTAATTTAAGCCTTCTCAATTATGTGGAGAGTGATTGAATTGGGCAGATGGGTGACAGGGAGTTTCAATCAGGAGAAAGCGATTTGAGCTTCGTTACGGAAAGCGTGAAGCTAGCATATGGTGAGAATTCAGGTTTAATGCAAGAAAGGCGGGTTGCCGGAGTTCCTGCTCTATCAGGAACTGGCGCGTGCCGCCTATTTGCGGAGTTCCAGAGACGTTTTCAACCCGAATCTTCGATTTATCTTCCTATGCCAACTTGGTCCAAGTAATGCTTGTTATTCACCATTGCATTTGATTAATTCTCAAAAATGATGATATAGTTCTGTTTTTGTACTATCACAATCAATTTGGGGTTTTGTGATGGCTATTTCTTTTTCTTCTTTTAAATTTTATCATGACTTGGTTATTTTTATTTATGTAGCCATCATATGATATGGAGAGATGCCCTAGTCCCGCAAAGGACTTACCGCTATTATGATTTTGAATCGAAGAGGCTACACTTTGCAGGACTAATGAATGATGTCAAGGTAAATGAATCCCATTGATTTTGTTCCTTTATTATTAGAACTATACAACAACAACAACATAGCCTCAGTCCCAAATTAATTAGCCTCGACATCCTCATCAATTGAATGATATTATGGACCTCACAGAGTTTCGTGCATCCTCATCCTTTCATCTCACGAAGCACTCAAAGAGAAAGTTTTGATTAAATGTGAAGTGGATAAGTTACTATTGAGATTTTCATGTTAAAGACAAGGATATATCCGTAATTTTGTCTGTTACATTGAGAAAGACTCTTTAAGTGGCATCACTGGCATGTATGTTAGTATCAAATAGCTAATGTGAAGGAAATGCAGTTAAGATTTTAATTTCAAGCGCTAAAGCAACTCTAGCGAGATGGATGAGGCATTACTTGCCAAAGGCAAGATTTGAGGGGGGAGGTCACAGGTTCGGCTCATGTCGAAGTCAAGCTGTTGGTTTCTCATCAAAAAGATAAATAAATAATTTCAAGCCTTATCCACATAGGCTGATTTGGTATGATTTTATTTAATGACATGAATCCGGAAGCTAGAGCTTAATTACCTGTCTCTCAATGTCTTTTGACAGAGAGGGATATATTTTTAGTTCGATGTAGATCAGGTTATGTACTAAGCTATTGCCATTGTTTGTTAACACACTTGAAGACGTTTATATATATATATATATAAATCTGACATTTTTCTCTATCTAAAAACAACTGTGTTTTTCCTTGTATATTTGTTGTAGAATGCACCTGAACGCTCTCTTTTCCTGCTCCATCCTTGTGCACACAATCCAACAGGGATTGATCCTTCTGAGGAACAGTGGAGAGAAATCTCTCATCTATTTCAGGTGATTTTCTGGAGAATTTTCATCTTCATAGCTTTTGCTGCTCTTTCGATTGAAATATTTTTAATTTGCATACTTTGATTCTTTGTAGGTGAAGAAGCACTTCCCCTTTTTTGACATGGCTTACCAAGGTTTTGCTACTGGAGATCTACAAAAGGACACTAAGGCGCTCAGGGTTTTTTTAAATGATGGACACTTGATTGGTTGTGCTCAATCTTTTACAAAGAACATGGGGTTGTCTGGCCAACGAGTAGGATGTCTAAGGTTTGTTTCAAATATTTTTCCTTTTTATTTAGTCAGTCTCATTTATCAATGTTTATTGATTCATCATAGTATATATCCACCATTTAAGGTACACATAGATCATGCTGATACAAGTATTGATGCTAAGACCGGTAATGTATCTAAGAAGGGAAGTAAGGCCTGATTGATTATTACAATCCTGTAAAGTTATGATCTTTTCAGATATATCAAAACTAGAGCTTCTAAGAAATCCACAATACTCACTGAAAAGCCAAATCTATTCACAATTTTTTCTTCTTTTGAAGGCTAAATCTCAGCATATAATAAATAAGGGTTAGATATTTGCATTTTAAAGCAATCTTGTGTAAATAAACAATCGCAGCCCATAGAGGAAAAATAATGGTTACCAAGATGCCATACTAGGTTTTAAATCCATCTCACGTCATAATGAATTTATATATGCTAGCTTATCTATCAGATTTTAGAATTCACCCTCGAGTTTACTTTCTATTAGATTTGCACTAAACAAGCAGTTTCTTCTAAGCTTAAAAAATATTGAGGGAAACAAGTGGTAGAAATTTTCCTGGAATGCATGTTCACTGTCATCTAGCTGAATGGATTGTTAACTCAAAAAGTATATCTTAACTGCAGTCATGGTGTCTGGAAATGCAATCATTCTTAATTATCGAGTAATACCAGTGCTACTTATTTGCTGTGCTTGTTGAAATGTTTCAACTTTCATCACTGAAGCATGCCATCGACAACATTAGATTCATGAAGGTCTGATTTTATTCTTCTCAATTTTCCTTGTGGAACTTTGTATATTTCATTTCTGTAGCATCCTCTGTGCAGACGAGAGGCAAGCAATTGCTGTGAAAAGCCAGCTGCACCAGATTGCCAGGGCGATTTTCAGTAAGCCACCTGTTCATGGTGCGTTGCTGGTCTCGAAAATCTTGAGTGATCCAGATTTGAAGGCTCTTTGGGTGCACGAGGTGAAGGTAAAATTAGCTTCCTGTTCTATTTGATTTATAAATATCAAAGTGGAGACAGATTTTGATGTTTTCTAATTATATTTGTTACGCTTTCCTCTTTTAAAGGGCATGGTTGATCGCATCAGTGGGATGCGAACTACTTTACATGGAAAACTCGAGAAACTAGGATCTTCTGTGGATTGGAAGCACATAGTTAAGCAGGTGCGTATATAAACAAAAGTTGCATCTCATTTTTTCTAAATAAAAGTAATTTTAGCTATTTCTTATGTCGCTGTTTCTTCTTTTCACGAGATTGGCAGATTGGGATGTTTTGCTATAGTGGTTTGAAACCTGAACATGTTGATCGGCTTGCTAGGGAATTCCACATTTATATGACATATGATGGCCGTCTCAGGTATGCCACCGGAATTTGAAAATATTTTACTAGATAAACGAATAGAAAAGGTTCCACATGGTGCACACATCTTGAAAACGGGATGATAGTTCCAAAATGAATTCCTTTTTTGCATCCAATGCCCAATTGACTAGAAAGACCTGATCGCCTTAGACGGGCGATGGATGTATTCCAAATGTCTTTCACAGTCCAATATTCATATACTCCAAGTTACAATCATATCTCAAAGCTTTCTTTGACTTGTTTATTCGATCGATACCTTGCCGGTCATGCTGCACTTTTATTAAGTTATTTATGTTTATATGTGAGCATACATACTGAATTGAAATTTATGCCAGGTTAAGATTTTATTCTTTGATTCTTTTGTTTGTACTTGATGGTGTCTAGTAATCCATCAATCACACATTTTAATTTTTATCTTCTAATCCTTGCACAAGTTCTTCTTTGAACTGTTAGATAATTTAAGTATAGTTTATGATTTTAGGTCATGAAAGTTCTACTGATTTACGCGTTAATTTTCCTTCGCCTTTTTGCAGTATGGCAGGGGTCACTAATGCGAACGTTGATTACTTGGCAAATGCACTGCATGAAGTCACAAAATCTGGTTAGCGTCGAATACACTGCATATATATACATGGGAAGATATTATACTATCCATTGCTGATCTATTTTCCTCAAGATCAACAGCTCTTAAGTCTTATCAAAATGTAAAACAAAATTCTGCTATACCAGTATACAAATATTGTTGCAACTTAATATTTTTGGAGTTATAAAATCATCAATGAATTACATACCATTTACATAGTCATGTGCAAACAGTTGTTACTGTTTAAATTATGTTCTTCTGAGGTACCTCTTCTATTCTAAGTTGCCTGTCATTGAAAGAAAATCAAATAAATCTAAAGAAACATGTTTACAGAATAAACACATCCAACATAGATGATCTAGTGTTCACATCAATAGCTGATCTTGATCTATAGAAACCGCAGAGGGTGTGAGTTCTTTGGTAGTTAGCTTGCCTATCGCCGAGCAAACTTTGCCAATTCTTGTAGACTCCTCTGCACAATGGGAGGAGTTTTTCGACGGGGATTCGCGACAAGACTTCATTGTAGATTAAGTCCGTGGTGAAGCCTACTTGTTCTTCGGCATTCTCTTGATCAGTTGCATTAGCTATCACCATGGATTTCTTATATGAAACCTCCATAAAACCTCCATCATCTCTATGGACGTTTGTGGTTTAGTGTTGAGAGATAAATAATTGGAAAATGCTACAATGACACTTCAAAGTCGCATTAGAAGATGTGAAGACGTGTCGTGGGGGCGGCGTGAAAATGGTGTGACTTTAGGAAATATTTAATTAATGAATCAAATAGTATATTTTCTTTGTGAAGCCGTCACATATAGTATAATAAGGAAATCAAATCATATATGAAAGCTTTATTTGATTAGTTTGAGTAAGCGAGAATAACAATAAGACATGGAAATCAAATCATATATAATCTTTATAAGGAAACAGAATTCAAGTCATGAAAATCACGGACTTGATTACAAATCGCAAAATGAGGTATATAAAATTCTGTAGATTCGAAGTGGTAGAGAGATTAGATTGAAAATCAATGCCAAATCCTCAATTTTTTTTTTTTTTTAAAATGTTCATTTTAGAAAAAAAAAAAACTTGCAAAAAAAGAAAATAGTTTCTTCTAGAAATATCTCTAAACAGATTTTTCATATGAGCAATGCTAGGGTGCCCCACCACCCGCCTTTAATTTGATATGCACTCCCGAGAATTAAGGACGACTAGGCGAGAGTGGTGTGTGTGTCCAACCTGCGTATTAATGTAGCCCCTAAAGAAATCCAAATGCATCTATAGAATAAACACATCCAACATGTAAGATAGAGTACTCAACATTCACTTCATCAATAGACGATCACAAACTATGAAATATACTCCTATCTAGCTAGAAGTAAGAATATAGTAGAAACTATGAAATATACCTCATAAATCAAAATGGCACAATTCAAAGCGACATCAAAAGAATCCTTCCTCAAGCAAAAGAGGTTGTGCAGGTCTGGCCGCGGGCAAGCCAAATTCAAGTCGAGGTTGTGATCGAAATTGGTTTCGGATACATTTCTGGATCTTGAATTAATATCGAGCAGAAGGTTGTTGCTTTTTGTTTCCCTATAAAATTAGATTCATAGCGCTCTATCCATTTATTCACTCGACCCTGCCATGAATCGGTCAATTTCTCGCTTTCAACAAAATTTTGTACTGTGATTCGATAAGGATCACATACTCTTTAGAGTTGTTCATTGATATGACATGCTGGTTTTTCCACTATTTACTTTGAGGATCAGCAAATGTGTAAAAGATTCTAGCTGCGCTTAAAAGCCGAGTACTGTAAATCTACAGGACTCGAGTCTGATTCAAATGGAAAAGCGCGAACTACTCTTCTTGCCTCTCGACAAATGATCTTATGTCGAGCGCAAGAAACGTCTCTTCGATCATAATCAATCCATACCATTCGACCATCCAACCGCATCGCCAACAACCAGTCCCCATGAATTTGCATTACAGGTGAAGCCCAAAGAGGTGAATGCACACCCTCCAAATAACTCCTAACAACACTCCACTTCTTCTCCACATGATGATAATCTTCCATCACCCAAATCTTCAAAGACATGCACAAGTCCCTATCATTGATGGCATGGTGGATCAACCCAAGCTTTCCATTGTAGTCCACCAATTTGCAGAAGTGGTAGCAGTCGAAAGAGTCATTGATCTGTCGCGGTACTTTGATATCGGATCGCCATCTCTCATCCTTCATGTCATAAGCAATGATGCCGTATGAAATCGTCGTAAACTTAGACACCCAGTGGAATGCAGCATTGATCAAAACACCTTGCTCACATGGGAAGAATTTGCGCGGCAAACTCCTGTTACCCGTTCGCTTCCATTTCCAAGGCCTCTTTGAATCGAAAATCTCGCAATGGTGCTCCGAGTTCCCTGACCCTATCTCCAATCTAGAAACTCTAAAAACTTTGTAGTGTATATGGCATTGTTTTATGTACTTGAGCACCATCAACTCCACAGCAACTGTTTTAAACTGAGTTATGGGATTGGGGAGGAACATCATGTCATTAGTTGTAGGCTTGTAGATGAAGTAGCGCGCCCGATAAGGCGCGTAGCAGCAAAGGATGCCGGCGGAATTATTCGAACAAGAACCTAGGATGCTGAAGCGCCGGGGTTTCTTGCATAATTTCTCTAAAGTTGGACATGGAATTGGAGGGGAGTGATCGAGTTTGGAGACGAATTCAATGGCGCGATCATACTTGGCGTGGCAGTAGCAAAAACTCTGTACAAAGAAACCACATAGAACTTGTGTTCTTTGGTAGTTAGCTTGCCTAAAGCGCCATTCCCCGGCCAAACTTTGCCAATCTTTACTAACTCTTCTGCACAATGGAAGGAGTATTTCGACGGGGATCCGCGACAACACTTCGTAGTAGATTAAGTCTGTGGGGAGGCCTACTGCTTCTTCTGCTACTACTTCTCCAATCTCTTCTTCTTCTTCATCATCACTTGCATCATTAGCCAACACCATGGACTTGTTACATGGAACCTCCATGTCCATGTCTATGGAGTTGTTGTTGTTGTTGTTGTTGTTATGGCTTCTTAGCATATATATAATTAGAAATCTTTTATTTGATTTGGTTTTAATATCTTCTTAGTAAATTTTGGGACACTTCCGAATTTCCTAAATTGCCCCTAAAATCTTATTTGTTATTGGTTGAAATTAAAACTGTTTTTGTGATAATTACTCGCAAATTGAAGTGTAGCGTAGATAATGTCATGGTTTTAGTTTCATGACACCACGTTTCTATTTTTTTCGTTTTTTATTTGTTCTTTGTTCGCCTCTTTTTTCTCCTACTGCTATTTTTGCTAATTTTAGCTATTTTTTAGCTTCCAAAAAAATCAATGATGTATGATAATATATATATTATCGAATTAGGTGATGACATGTAGATTTTTTTTCGTTTCCTCTTATTACCTTCCATTAACTATATATTTATTGATATTTTTTGCGATTTTTAGCTTCTATATATAGATTAGGAATATTAATTATAACATAAGAGATTCTCTTTTTCCTGTTAATTAAGAATTCTAATGCTAACACAATAGCAACACAATTAAAAAAATATCAATAAGATTGTACTAAAAATAACCAAGTTGAAATTTCAAAATTGTGTTGATACTAAAAAAATGTTCTTGGCTTAGTAATCTAAACTATATATAATGCGAATCCTCTGTACCTTTTCTATTAATTCAAAATTTAACATTATTTCAACGTTGCCCTTAAATGCATTTTTTTTATAGGTCTGAAAAAATATAGACAATTGAAACTTGAGGGCATTTATGGAAGCAAAATACATTTATGGTTAGTTTTGATAAAGAACCCAATTTTTTGAAAATTTAAACCTAAACTTCTCCTTAATTCTTTTCTTAATTATCTCTTTTAAATGCTCAATGCACTTTCTCTCTCTTTGTGTGTGCATATCTAGATGGATAGATATATATTTCTAGATTTTAATATATTACGAGAAAAATAATATATTTGCCTCACTTGCGGATCACGTGCCCTCGTTTACTAGTAAAATTAAAGCTATCTTTTCATAGAATATTCATTTTTTGTATAAGAAAATAAGATAATATTGTTTTTAAATTTCTTTTTTTTTTTTTTTCGTTTTCCCATGTATTGTAAGAAGCCAACCACATCGACTAATTGACGCTCGAACACTGTTGGGCCATATGGGGGTGACCCTCCCAACCCAATTTTCTTCATTCACAAAACTCTCTTAATAGATAAAAATTGAGCCTCTCTCTCAACTAGTTAATATTAAAACTAAGATATTCTAAATTTATTTAGGTCTATCATTTATTTTATATTCTCCATAATTTTGTCAAAATGTTAAACTTTGGCCATTTTAGCTACTACAAGTGGTTACGTAATTCCATAGTTAGTTGTGATCCACCTAATAAGTTATATGGGTTTATTTGGATCAGTTAGGCACCGCCCATTAAAACTCTAACTCCATAACAAATCAGCGAGTCATCCACATTCTTAAATTTTTTTTTTTTTTGTTACAGTTTTTAAGTCTAAACACCACCACAACCACCGCACCACCACCACCACCACAGCCAACAATAATAACAACAACAAAGCTTCAATATCAACTTAATGAGAATCAACTACATCAATCAAACTCCTCTACTGGGCTCGATTTAGTATCTATGAACTCCGAGTACAACAACAACAACAACAACAACAACAACAACAACATAGCCTCAGTCCCAAATTAACCTGGTCTTTACATGGATCAAACTTTTCAATTGTGCTCGATTAAGTGCAATTGATGGTGAGCTTTGCAAATCATTCAAATCTCTTTTGATTAATGCATCCCATGTTAACTGTGGTCTTCCCCTACCTCGTCGAATTTCTACAGTTTCTATTAAGTCAAGTTTTCTGGTTGGGGCATTTGTAGGACGTCTTTGCAGGTGACCAAACAATCGCAACCGCCCTTCCCTAATCTTTGTATCAATTATTTACTCCTACTTGTCTTTGAATTTCTATATTTCTTATTCTATCTTTACGAGTTTTACCACACATCCACCTAAGCATCCTCATTTCTGCTACGTTCACTTTATGTAATTGTTGTTGCTATCTACGAACTTCGGGTCCAATTTAAAAATTCAGACGGACCCGAGCCCACGATCATGTCTAGTTGCAATACTCACCGGCCTATAACTGGTGTTAGGTCAGGAAGCAAAAACAAAAACGCGGGTTCTGAGAGAGTTCAAACGCGCGCACTTGCCACCTCTCCAATTCCAGAGTTTGATCGATTTTCACTCAAATGGGCGATGTCAACAATGGCTACAAGCTGAGCAAGAAAACCAGACTTCAATTCGGCTCAGCAAAGCCTTCCAATGCCAGAAAGAGCAATTCTAGGTCAGAATCGATGCCCGAGTCTCTTCTTTCGAGTCGCCGCCGCAGTGTTGAGGCGAATGA
Source organism: Stephania yunnanensis (assembly GCA_039657365.1). Classification (NCBI taxonomy): domain Eukaryota; kingdom Viridiplantae; phylum Streptophyta; class Magnoliopsida; order Ranunculales; family Menispermaceae; genus Stephania; species Stephania yunnanensis. The sequence continues at coordinate 2,195,528 of CM077586.1, read as the reverse complement.
GGGGGTTGAGCCCAATCGGAAGCACAGATTGGGCGGTGTGGATGCGAAAAGGAAGCGACTTTATGGCGGAGATGGTGGAATTGGTGGTGGGTTTGGGGAGGCGAGAGGAGGGGGAAGGGGTTTGACGAGGGGTTGGAGAGGAAGCGAGGGATGTCGGCGGGGGCGGGAAGGGAAGGGAGGGGTGGGAGAATGGGAAGTGGGGGTGTTGGTGATGTGAAGTTGAGGACTAGAATCAATGCTGAGAGGAGGTTGAGCGGGAAATTGGGGAAAATGAGGAGTGTGGGTGGTGGTGATGATGATGATGATGTGATGTTGAGAACTAGAATGGGTGATGAGAGAAGGGGGAAGAGAGAATTTGATGAGAGAGTGAAGGCGAGGCGGGAAGGGAGGGGAGGGAGAATGGGGAGTGCGGATGGAGCTGATGATGGTGAGGATGTGAGGTTGAGGACTAGAGTGGCTGCTGGGAGAAGGGGGAAGAGAGAATTTGATGAGAGAGTGAAGACGGAGCAAGGAATGTCTACGGCGAGGCGGGGAAGGGAGGGGAGGGAGAATGGGGAGTGTGGATGATGATGGTGAGGATGTGAGGTTGAGGACTAGAGTGGCTGCTGGGAGAAGGGGGAAGAGAGAATTTGATGAGAGAGTGAAGACGGAGCAAGGAATGTCTACGGCGAGGCGGGAAGGGAGGGGAGGGAGAATGGGGAGTGTGGCTGGAGCTGATGATGGTGAGAATGTGAGATTGAGGACTAGAGTGGTTGGGAAATTAGGGAAAAGTGAGAAAGGCTTTGGAAAGGGTGGTGATTTGGATAAAGAATCGGTTAAGGGGGAGAGGAATAGGCGTCGAGGGGGAGCATTAGAGGGCTATGCTAACAAGAAGAAAGATAAGAAAGATGAGGAGGAGGTGGAGAATGATACGCCAAAGAAGAGGAAGAGAATCAAGTTAGATCCATATGATGTCTCGAATAAGCGGATGGACGATGGCGTTTCGATGGATGGTAAGTGTTGTCTTATGAGTTTGTTATACATTGCATTCCAAGAAAATGCATTTATATTGTAGTTTGAATAATTGCCTTTTGAAATTGAGTTCATCGTTGTGAATTGTATGCTTTAACTGGTGAACATTTGTGACCATGTCGTGACATGATCTAGGGGCAATATGTAACTTCATTGAGTTTTCTTGCCACAACTGTGTTGGGACATGAATTTAGAGTATGTTTGATGAGAAAATGAAGTTTAGCAAAAGTATAACACACCATATATAGCTGAATTATGCCATTCTTTGAAGTATGAGTTGTCAAACTGACATGACATTCCTTTAATGACTAACATAAAGATTGGCAGATTATAAACTGAGTGTAAGGTGATGAAGGATAGGAATATGTAAAACTAATTGAAAACCTAATCAGGGTTGCATACGAGATTCTTTGTTAGTGACTTTCTTTGGCTATCAACCGAAATCACCGATGTTTGAGCTTTTTCGTGTTGGTGATCAACAATGTCAAGGATTGGAATGTTTTATTTTTCCAATAATTAGCAATAGCAATGTCAATATGTTGCCTTCTGTATGAATATGGACTTTTGTTGCCAACAACTTACTATTCGTGCAATTAAGGATGAATTAGCTGACACTTGAGTCTTTTGTACTTCTTTTGCAATATATATCTTATGATTGTATGCCTCTTCTCTTAAGGTCTGTGATACATTTGATGTGCCTTCAGGAAAGGAGACGGAGAAGAAAGTGGAGGCTGAGAAAAAAACTGAAGTTTCAAAGAATGCTCAATTCCGTGCAATACAACCCAGCCCCTCCATTCTGTCTTTTGTGGAAGATAATGTATTCAACTTTCCTAAAGGCTTGTGAGTTTTTTTCTTTCCATGGAATGATAAGCCTTTTAACTTTTTGCTGGTCTTCATAGTTGTTGGGGCGGAGGCGTTCAATCGAGTTGCGAAGGGCAGGTTACAATGTTGACCTATCTGCTCCTTTAGATAATATTCCACATTCTACCAGTTCAGAAAGAGAGCATTGCGAAGAGAATGTATGTTTCCTTAACAATACCTTTTTTATGATTTTTTTTTTTTTGTTCTCTGAACATCGACACTGCATTGTTATTTCACACTTAATAAGTTAATAGCAATGGCCACCAATTGTTTTGATCTTGTGGTTATAAAGTCACAATAATCACTTTTTTTTCCTTCTGTTCTGTGCATCTTGATAATGGTTGGTCTAAGTTAACTTCTTACAGGTATTTAGAAACAAGTTGACCTTTTTTGCTGCTGCCAATGTCTCATCAAGCTTTCCACCTGCAGATCTCCCTGAGATTGCTTTTGCCGGTATGTTCCATAAATTTTATGGTTCTCATTTGTTATGTCCATTTGTAGTAAGTGCAAACGTTTTTGCTGCCACTTCACTTGTTCTCGTCATAATTAGTTATTATCTTGTAATTATTTCTAGTTAGTGATAGATAATTGTGCTGATGCAATTAAGAATCACCTTCGAGTGTTTTGTCAAATTTCATCATGAGCAGGTTCCTAAATCAACTCCAACTTGGTTGCAGGCTTACTATTTGTTGATTCCTTGAGTACTTTAATCTTGCAAGCATTCTTTTGTGATGCACCAATTGTTCATGGCAGAATCATCATGCATTTCTTAGCACCAATCCATTGACAGCAAAACCTTTTATTGTGTCTTATTTCGAAGATACATATATAAAAAAAAAAAAAGAAATGTATTCAAGCAATTTTTACTTTTCAGTGGTTAGAAAAGTTTTTTAGAAGCTGCTTTTAATAGGACATACATGTTGGATTATTATGACCTTTTATGTAGTTTATCTGCATATTTGATGTGCTAGTGAAATAATGAGTCTATTCCTGGAACTTACTGAATTTTTAGCTGACTTTATTAGGAAGATCAAATGTTGGGAAGTCCTCGCTTCTCAATGCACTTACGAGACAGTGGGGTGTAGTGAGAACGTCAGACAAGCCAGGTCTTACTCAGGTGCATATTGCTTCATTGCTTTAATACAATCTCAAAGCCAAGTTTGTGCTTAGTTTATGGTCTAAAAGACAGTTCACTTTGTTTTTCTTGAATCTTGTTAAAATGGGAAACTTGGAAGATGATGTGTCCTAAACTTTTCCTCTTTGTATTTTATCTTATAGGTTAAATCTAAAACAATTTGAGTCTTGCCATACCGAAAGCAAATCCCTTGTGTTTTTGGCTTTTCAGAGATTGAAAATAAATTCCACTGCATGGAACACATCCTAGATATCCTTTTTTTGTGTCATCATTACACTAATAAATTGTTATGTGTATGCAGACAATCAACTTCTTCAATCTTGGCTCGAAAATGTGCTTAGTTGATTTGCCTGGATATGGTTTTGCATATGCAAAAGAAGAAGTTAAGGATGCTTGGGAGGAACTTGTGAGTATGAATACGGCGACCTTCTTCTGTTTTTAAGATTTTCATTTCCACCTGGTTTAAATGATAATGGAACTTGCTGGGTTCATGGCAGTGTGCTCAGTCACCTAAAATTTGATCATTTTCCTTCACCGACGAAGCTAAGCATTTGTTTATTTTGTGGGAACTGACTGATGACCATGTTAGTTGACAAAATGCCATTTGTTGGGTGTCAATGCCAAGTGAAGCAATCCTAAAAAGTCACAGAGCTTTGCAAATGCAGGAAAAAGAGAACAAAGTTTTTTTAGCAAGTTTAAATCATTGAATCATATAAATTTTAGGAATGGCCTTCTGAAGAGATGATTTTCTGACATGCCTATATTGCTTTTTTAGAGTCGAAGTATGTATAATTTTTGATGATTGATAAGTCGATGCAATTGACCAGATACTAGAGTCCTAAATGGACTCAACTACATGCTGTGAAAACTCCAAAATTAAAGTTCCACAATTCCATTGCCTTTGTTGTTGTTATTATAATTTCATTGGCGTAGCCACAATTAATCCCTGTTGCCTTTCCATTTTATTATATCCAGTCTAATTTCAACGTTCAATTTTGTAGGTGAAGGAGTATGTATCCACTAGAGTTGGTTTGAAGAGGGTATGCCTCCTGATTGACACCAAATGGGGCATGAAGCCCAGAGATCATGAGCTTGTCCATCTAATGGAAAGGTCTGTGTATCACTTTTTCAGATGTTGCTTCTTTCTAATACCAAGAGTTGTGCAATGAAGTTTAGATCTAGAACCGCACCAAGTGACTGACAAACAGGAGGTTTCTTATTTTTTTAAGACTATAAGAAGATTCCTATGGGAAGTGGATCTCATTCTTTGGTTTTTTCCGTAATTTGGTTTTGGCAGATATTTAGTGCCTCTAGTTAGGATATGATGCCTAGTTGTTGCTTACTGAAATGGACCAATCCTAGTTTACATCACACGTCTGGCACATGATCCGTCAGCATCATGCAGTTTGCAGAAATCTCCACAATTTGAGTCAAGGAAACCAATATCAATGCAATAGTACATGATGCTTGCTTACTGAATGAGCCTTAGTTTACATTACATAGGTAGTATACGATGCATCAGCACTTGCAGTTCTGCTGTAATCAGTGCATTTTGAGTCTTGGAAACCAGCATTAACGATTTTATTTTGATGCACGATTCAACTAAAACTAATTTGAGACTGAGCCTTTGTTGTTGTTGTTGTTGTTGTTGTTGTTGTTGTTGCACAATTCGACTAAAACTTTCTTTTGATTCAGATCTCAAACAAAATACCAAATTTTGTTGACCAAGACTGATATGGTTTTCCCAATTGATGTGGCACGTCGTGCAATGGAAATCGAAGAGGTTTGTTGATAGTCATTTTTCGATAGGTTGGATAGTTGTTGGTGTCATTACATTGTTCTTGATTTTGCTTTTTCTTTGAACTGAGGCTTAGTTAAACTTACAATTTGTTTGCAGAACTTGAAGGCAAACAAATCCGTAGTGAACCCATTGGTAAGAAATTATTAACTCTATGATGTGTTTCATAGTTTGATTAACTTCTCTTCAAATTCTGATGTCTTTGCTTCTTTTTTTTTTTTTTTTTTTTTTTTTTTTGTGGTATAAGATGATGGTAAGCTCGAAGTCCGGAGCTGGTATCCGAAGTTTAAGATCAGTTCTTGCCAAAATCTCCCGTTTTGCGAAACCGTAGTAGAAGGTAAGAGATATTGTTTGTAAGGCATTGATGTGGCAAGTCTAGAGCTAGTCTCTTTTGCATCATACTAATTTCATTCTGCATATGTGCTTCACACCTTCAGCATTCAGGACAGACCAGATTTCCCTGATTCTGCCCAGACAAATTCAGTAGAATGAAACTGCGCAAGTTGTTTGAGCGCTTTGAAATCAACCAGCTATCTCCGGAACACTCACGCTTTGTGATTTCCAGTTATTTTGCACGGTGAATTGGTTCTGCAGCAATGCCTCTCGACGTGTCCATGCAGTTATTGAATCTAGATGCATGGAGATGGATGTTATGGTCTGCTCCGAAAAGTGAACTTATTTCTGCCATAACTTGCCAGGGACACCAGGAATCGAGTAATTGAAACTGTTGCAGTTGGTCTGCAAAGGTTGGCTGTCAGTAATTTGTGTTAGTTATTTCATCATGCGGCATGAGAATAGCAGCTTGGTATTCACTATTCACTGATTGAGGTGCAGTTGCAGTGGATGATGCATTTGAAACTCATCTTAATGGCAACTATTGTCATGACTTGGCAGAGTTACATAATCAAGTTTAGAGAAGTTAAATCCTTAGTTTTTGCAGACTTTCTTGTTCAGGCTTTTGGCATTACTTATTGAGGTTTACTGACAATTAAATCAAGCGAAATGTAAGAATTTGGTCCATGTAGAACTCCAGCTAATTTGTTTTTGAGGTTTTGTTGTTGTACAATGCTTTTTCTTTCTATCTTTTTTTTTTTTTTTTTTTTTTTAAGATTTCGGGTTTTAATGAATTAAGGATGTAGTATTGCAGTTTGATTCCAATCACTGAGCTACTTTGTTTTGATTTTTTTTTTGATGAAAAGTAAAAATTTCACTAATCATTACTTGCTCGACACATGATGAGACATAGAATCAGTTGTTCCAATAAAAGTACATAGATTTTTGCTAATCTTATTTGTTCAAAGGACCTGCCATTAATTTTTATATGAATACGATTGTAAAAATATGATTGTGAAAACAGTGTGATACCAATAACTATTTTCTGCAACATTTGAAACACATTATAATACACAAACATCTTTAGAATCACGTTAATAATGAAACTTCTAACAAGGGAAGAAAATCTAAGATTTCCATGGGAAGAGAAATAAAAAAGTCCAACCAGGAATGCATTATTCCTAACAATTTGAAAACATTTTATCTTCCTTTCTTTTTCTTTTTTTTTTTTTCGTGACAGTCATGACTTTATACTTTATATATGCTCATGTTCATCTGTAGGAACTGATGAGCAAAAGAGTAGTCAACGTAACCAACCACCCTTTGTTGTTAAGGCTTCTGGCATTAATTGGTTGAGCTATTGCAGTTTTGTTGAACAATCCTACTATTTGTCAATATAGAACAGCATCTCACTTGGAAAAAAAAAAAATACACTGAATTAATAACAAATGCACTAAAATTGTGTTAGATTTTACAAACAATATTACCACCACCATGTTGCATTTTTTTCATGAGGCTCCCTGCTTAGATAGCGCCGGAGTTAGCTTGGCACGCAATGTCGTTGCCAGTGAAATTCAGCAACTCTAAAAGCTCCTTGTGAATAAGATGTGACTATATATGGAATATGGATGGTAAACATCTGCAGAACCTTGTATTCTTTTAACAAAGGTTTCTACCTCATTTTCTCCTTTGGGGATCTCTACTAAGCCCATGCTTCTTCAAGGTTTGGAGGTAATTCCTCATGAGACTAAATTTGTTGCTTCCAAGATGATAGAAATAGTCCCATGTGTAGATCCCGGTTTTATGCAAGTCGTCGAAAATAATTCTGCTCAACCAAAGAAAACAGCACGCCTCGGTATGAGTAAAGAGAAACATAGAGAATTAAAAGAACACATAGGAGGTCATTTGGAGTACCTTATTCCGTAGTTTCCAACAGGTTCTGCTGACATGATACCTACGTATCTTCGCCCGAATAATACCTAAAGCAGAAAAGGTAATTTATGTCAGGGATTCATTATTTGTGCAATTATAAACCAGCTTTCGTACAACAACAACAACGAAAGCCTCAATTCCAAACTAAACCAGCTTTGATACAAGGAGATATATTTACAAATAAAAGTGTGAAGCAACTTAAGAAGATTTAGAGCAAAAGAAAGCTAGTAAAAGTTGATATAGTTTTAAAGCGATAGAAAGCTACAATCAAAATCGACGTACCACAATAAACTATAGCATGCTAATTTCTTCTTTGATCATCTATCATGTAAACTACAGACTTATTTTGCTGCCATGCGCCACGCCAATGAATCATGCTTAGCTAGACCCCCGCCATTTAATGAGGTTCACACTACCAAAGAGAACCAAAAGTTCTTGACAACTCTAACATGTCTATTTTATGCGGTATAACAATATGGGCACATTCAATTTATGGTCTAAACTAAGTAACTAAAAAGTTTCGTGAACTCTATGGAAAGTTGTCTTCAATCTATAATGCAAAGCCTCATCTTGAAAATCCTTCAATGCCGCAAGTATCACAGTAAGAATTGTTGGGGATGGAATTACAGATGGCTAGAAACTTACAAAAATGCAAAGTTATGACATCAAAATGTAGAAACAAACCTTTTCTCCCCCAACAGACCTCATTTTGCTGTCCGCAGCAGGGCTATATACACGAAGAAACTCAGCTGGCAAAGTGAACACGCTCCCATCGGCAAATTCCACATGTACCTGAAATTGAGTGTTCAAACAAGAGGGTTACCATTTTACTGTTTAACGAATAGAGAGGCTTAAAAAAAACAAACATAACTGAAGCAAAAATGCAGAGAAACTAAATACTCAATGAACTTAGATTCATAAAACTATAATTTTCCTTTCCTAGATGTTTCAACTAAAACCAAGAGTAGTGCTATTTAAAGTGACATCAAGCTGAGCAACCAAAGAAACGCCGATCGGGAAGATAATTCCTCGATACCGACCAATGCCAAGGTCACAATCTTCCAAGACTATTTCATATTTGTCAATTCAAGTAGTATCAACAGTCTCCACCAAGTGAGCAAATAATGTCAAGAAGTTGTCAACAAGTGCAAACCAAAGCACTGCAACCACTACATTTATAACTACAAAATCACAAATCATAAACCAAAAACTCTACTTGTACTCAACATAGTTAACTAACAATCATAACAATTTATCTAACTTCTTTTGAGGCTTTAATTATTATAGCCAAATATTGATACAAAGCGGCAAGAAACAATGTGTTTCCTAAAATAAAGTCCAAAAAACCGAACGGGTGTGGCCTAGTGGCAAATGCAAGGACCTGATTGTGTGGGTTATGCGCACAACCTCAGTTTCAATTCTTTGCGATAGCCAAACGTCGGGCCACTGGCGGTCTCCTTCCGTAATCTCAGGACCCTTGGGACTAGTCAGACAAATTGTCTGGATACCTACGGTTACTAAAAAAAAAGTAAAAAAAAAAAGCCTACGAGTGATGAGATTGAATACTGGTCCCCGGATCTCTCACAGTAAAAATCCCAACATGGGCAGTGATGAGATTGAAAAAAAAAGTACATAATCTTCTAGTATGTGTTGAAAACTAGTAATTAAATTGAGACCTAGCAAGATCCACTAATGCAACAAAGGTTGTGTAGCAGAGAAGAAGAAAAGGGGTTTTACTTACAGTCTTGGGGGGATGCAGAGAGAATTTGGTGAGGCGAGGTGGAGAAGATTGGGAGGTTGCGTGTAGACTTCGAAGCACCCCTCTTTGTACTACTGCTTGCATTTCTTCAACTTCCTTCCTCAGTCTCCAAGAGGTTGATGAGAAGGGGAACAAATTGAATTTAATTAAAAAGAAAAGTGGGAGAATCACAACACGTGACAACACACCACATGTTGGCTTACAAGAGTCATTCACATGCGCATTTAAATATGGACATATATAAATTTTGATATATGACATGTAGGTAGTGGTCACATGAAAGCTCTATTGTGAGTCAACATGTCTTACGTTGTTGTCTATTGTGAACCATGGAGGAACCGTGAGGAAAGAGAAGGGAAGAGAGAACCGAGTGGAAAAGAGAAACGTGGAGAAAAAAAAAATCTTTCTCACTTTTTAGGAAAACACGCATATTTTTGATTATCAATTAAATTATCAATTTATCCTTAATTTTAATTATTTCTATCAATTCATAGAGTTTTTGGGATTTTAGCCAAAAAGGCTTCACGGTTAACCCTTTTTAGATTGCTATTATAATAGTATAGATTTATATAATCAAATACATAATCAATCGCCAATCGATACTTATTCGACAAGTTATTTGTAATTAATAAATATATATAATTGAGTATATCATTATTATTATTATTTATTTATAAATAGGAGTTGAACTCACAACCTCTCTAAACCTTAATTTATTAGCAAGTAATGCCTAATCCATCGAAACAAAATTTCTAAATATAAATTTTTTTTACCCATATACCTAATTTGGTAACTAATTGGCCGTTTCTAAATATAATAAAAAAACCATTTAATAATAATAAATATACAGACAAATTAAAAAAAATAATAATTTATCAATATGGCAGACAAAACTTAAAAAGAAGCTTTGGTATTACACATCTGCAGCGCCGTCAGATGGACGTCGAATTTGGAAACTAGATCTCGATGAATTATTGGGCAGCTTGAATTTGACGTTATCCGAGACGCAACTTCCAATTCCAATTACGCACCCGCGTAGTAGTAGTTACCAACCGACCCAACTCTAACACGATTTACACGTTTGTTTTTCACTCTCGCGCGCATCGCACGTCGGATCGCAGCGGTCGCACAACCACAGCCGTCGATTCCACACGCCATGATGTCGCCACGCCTCTCGTGCCGCTAAACGTGTTTTGCACGTTGCGTACATTTCTGTCTGTGCGTCTTCCTCAATTTGTTTTTTTTAATCAATTCACAGAGTCTCTGCTTCTTAGTCTTCTTCGTCTTCATCGTCTGCGGTTCCTCCTCCGGCCGTCCGATCGCCTCTCCGAGGAGCATCCACGGCGCGTCTACGGCGAAGGTACGCTTTCCGCCGAACCTCTTCGCTCAAGTTTTGGTTCGTTATCTCGTCTGTTGTGGTTCGGTTTCGATCTCGGCCGATCAGGCCGTCGCGCATGGTTGATTTGATGAGTTTTGATCAGATTGTGTGGTTTTTAGGAGTTTTTGTGTGAGAAGGTCGGGAATCGGTCCCGATCTTGCAGTCGCTTTGGGAATCACGATGTGTTGATGCTTTTGTGCGTCAATCGGAAGGTTCAGAGCTTGGTTGTTGTGAAAATTCGAGTTGTGATTCATGTATTGCTGATCTTTTGTTTCAGTGTTGATTTTTATTGATTTTTATTGATTTTTGTGAATTGATGTTGTGGTCAGTTGTATGGTCGGTTGTAGTAATGGAGTTTTGTAAGGAACCAACAACGTTGACTCTAACATGAGTCGAACACGCCCCCGGGGAAGTTGGTCGAGTGGTAAGTTTCGTTCTCTAACGCGCACTGATCAAGGGAGATGTGTTGAGTTAGAAACCTACCCACTCCTTTTACCCTTCGTTTTGTTCCTTGGGTTCCCTAGCGGGGGCAACTAAGGACCCTCGAGGGATTAGTCGAGTCCTTGCATTGGCGTCGATTGTTTCATTATATTTCGTCCTTGGTTATGAGCATAGTTCATTGAAACGGCTAACTTTCTTATAGATATAATAATGGGGGTGTGGAGTGTGGACATTCATTATCAGATCAATCAATTTGGATTAGGGAATTTGCAGCCATTTATGCTTGAGGTTCTCACTATCGAAGAGGGTTTTTTTTTGGAGGGGGATTATTTGCTTTCGCCGGTGCATTACGGAGATTGGGCTTTTCACATTTTAATCCATAACAACTAACATTGCGTAGAGTGGTAAGATTTGCTAACTATATATATGTACTCACGCACGCACTTGTTCATTTTATAGATATAACTTGAATGATCTTAAAATTACCTGAATTTTTCAAAGGGAAACCTAAAGCTTGGAATTTAGGATTAAGTAAGTTTTGTGCTGGGTCTCAATTTCTCTAAAATATTTGAAGGGAACAAGGTATAAGGTCAATGAGGGAAGTTATTCATTGAAGGATTCAAGCAATTGCCGGATGGCAATTTATGCTTGGTTTTTTTATAATTCCTCACATATGATTGAATTCGTCTGTGCAGGTTTTGTATCTTTGGGTTCCAAAATTAATGGGCAACTAATAAAGCCTGATAGTAGTTGCCACAAATGTGGTTTGAAATGGTGGGTCACTAGTTGCAAGGCTTCGTGGAAGTCTGTTCCATAGTTTCTGACTTGATGTAGTGGGTGTCGGCCTGGCGGGTGAATTCTAAGAGCTTATCTTTGTGATCCTAGCTCTTTAGAATGAGATCATCTTCTTATCCAAGAATTCATTTATTCAGATTGAAGGGAGTTTTTCTATTTCAACAACGTGGAGCGACGAGTGTAGCTCATTGAAGTGATCTTTTTCTCTATAATTGGATATATTTTCCTTCACTTCTAAGTTTGGTTGTGTGGTATTGTACTCAAGTTGAATCTTCATTCTTCCCTGTATTACCCTAGAGGGGCCTGTCAGTTTCTTGTACATTTCCTCATAAATTTTGAAATATGTTGGGAATAAATACTTTCTTTTATCAGATACTGGAGTTTATTTAACTTCTGGCTATTTATTTTTTCTTTTACCACTGTGGAAGAGAGAGATTGTTTCATCTTGTTTCTATGGTCATACATTCCTAAGCAACATTTTGTAGTGATATAAATCAGTTATCATGCAGTAACGACCAGGCAGAAAGATTAATATTCCTATAGGTCCTTTGCAAAATTTGAATTTGATAGAGGATCAGATGAAGGTTTGCACAGTCGTCCAAGCCGCTGTAGATAAAAGTTTTTGGAGTTTGACAGGGAACTTAATAGGAGGAAAAATGATATTTAGGATAACCGACATGAACACAAAGTCGAGATCTGACGCATGGTTTAAGCCCTTTTTCATGCTTCTGAATTTGAAATGTAACTGTTGCAAAGTGAGCTGGAAAAATCTTTCTCAAGCTCCAAGACTATTGTATGCGATGGAAAATACGATTGTCATTTAAAGATAGAATGTGCGTTCTTTCTTCTGGTCTTTCAAAATTTAGTTTTCGAACATGAATTTGCAGTTCATTTGTAACTTGGCAAATTCTGGTTCCTATGCTAGCTTGAGCAAAATCAAGATGCCTCTGTAAGGCTTAGATATTCTAGAGGTGGCCCAGACCTTTTTTTTCCAATCATAAGATTCCGGTCGTTTCAACATTGTGAAATTGAAATTTTAGACATTTTCAGGAGGCATCTTGTCGACGAGAAAAATGATGATTGATAAATAGAACTGTTGCAGTTCTCGCAATGGATTTTACTTGGTATAGTTGGGGCACTCTTGTAAATAACATCCAAATCTTGAATGAAGTTCAACATGTGGTCCAAGAAGGTCAATGCATGCCAATTTGGCCTAATATGATACAGTTCTTTGCTAAATGCTCACTTCAAAAACTAATTCTTAGGAATTTGTCTCGGTTAATTACCTACTGTTTTGCACTTAATCGAGCACAATGGAAAAGTTTGATCCATGTAGCCGACCCCAGTTAATTTGGGACTGAGGCTATGTTGTTGTTGTTGTTGTAATTACCTACTGTTGGAAAATCCACATGTCATTTCCTCGTATTTACCCGAGTTTGAGTTTGCCGTAAAGAACGTGGTCACAGTTTACAATTCTACAATCCTCAAAGATATTGTTTGGAACCTTTTGTTAAACTTCTTCATTTGATTTTAAATACTTATTTCTAAGTAATCAGTGAAGAGTAGGGCCTGTTTCTGTTGTTAATTTCCGTAAAGGTTTAATTTACTGATGTCCAAAATCTCCTCAGCCTTTATCTTAACTTAATATAAAAGTAAGAGCCACAGCTTTGCATTAGTTATTTCAGTTTATTATAAGCTTTGTTTAACTTCCATTCAGATGTGGTTGTCAAAGGATTACCACAGCCAAGCTGGATTAATTCAGTTTTTACAGATGAGCTGCATGTAAGCAGAATAATCAGCTCAGTCTTATCATTGTGATGGTTCTTAACCATTTTACTGGGTTCTATATGAGGAGCTGCAGAAAGGCATTCTTTTGAGCTGGTTATGTCATAGCTTCCTTAACTTCTATAGGCTTAGTGTGTTTCGATTATGCATAGGGATGCAAGTGGGGTGGGGAATTCCCACGGGGGACGGAGATTCCCCGCAACGGGGATGGGAAATTTAAATCGAGATGGAGGTGGGGATGGGGATAAAATCTCATACCCACGCGGGTATGGGTACGGGGATGGGGAAAAAAATATATTCGCGGGGATCCCCGCAGGGAATTCCCATTGGTAATATCCGCGGGGATCCCCATGGGAATCCCCGCGAAGATCTATATATTTATCAAATACATCTATATACATTGTATATATCAATTTTATATAATATTACAAGGCTTTCACCCAAAACACTAGTGATAAACAAACTCTAATGTGATTTATAATTTTAACTTGTTTGGTTAATTATATGCTTTTTTAAATGATTATATTTTTTTGTTTTGAATTGTTTGCAATTATATTTATATGTTATACTTTATTTGGTTGAAATTTTCAACAATTGTAATGATATGCATGTGTACCATACTTTTTATAATTTTTTGAAAAAAATTAAGTGGGAAAAAATATTTCTCCGCGGTGATTATTTGCTAATTCCCCACAAAAATCCCTGCTTGGATATTCAATGGAGAATGTTTTTTCCCCATGGGGATTCCCCATCTCTTCGGGGATTAGGCAGGGATGGGGATGAGGATGAAAATTTATCTCCACGTGGGGATGAGTATGGGGATGGGGGATGAATTCTTAAGCGGGGATGGGGATGGAGATGGGGTCCCCATCCCCTCCCCTCCCCTCCCCATTTGCATCCCTAATTATGCAGGTTTATGCGCTGTGGGGGTGTATACCTATCCTATTCTTATATTTTCCTCTTGAGATGCATCTAAGTATTTTTGTTATTGGAAGTTTTAGACGAGGGAGTAGCTATACAAGCAGGTAAGGGGGGTTATCCATTACAAATAAAGTGCACAAAAATCTGACCTCGTCAAATTTCATACCCATTATATCTTTGAATCATATTTCATGTATTTGACTTTCTTTTGCAATAAAGCTTGATATATATGTTTTTTTTTATTACATAGCTAAGTCAATAGGTTTTGTATGAGACTACTGGCCATCTGCAGACTTATCTTTTGTGGTTATCTACGTTGTAGAACTTGTCCGTTACAATTTTTTCCTACTGAAATAGAAATGTGGTAGTCAGATTCTTAACCTCATTTATAAATTGTTTACCATTCAACTTTGTTGCTCACTATAATTAACCGCATGAACTACAGTGAACAGGGTTACACATTGCAAGAGCTAACAAATAATCAAACTATTGTTTGATTGTTTAAATGGTGACATTTTCTCAAGAGCACAGTGTCACTGTGACATTTAGATGGGGGAAGTTGTGCTACTGAAATTAAACTGTTGTTCTAACACCTTTGTTACTGTTTAAAAGTAGGTAGATGCAATCATGTTTCCTCGCAGCAGTGATTAAAGAGCAGAAAGCCTGGACCTGAAAGACTAGTAGGCCTATGAAATTGTTGCGAATGGTCTTGTTTTCTGGAATATCCTGAATTTTCTCGTACATGCTGATTTTATTTTATTTTTGGATAAGAAACCACAAGACCCTTGCGTCCAGCACGAGTCGAACCCCCCTCATTCATCTAATTAGAGATTCTTTGTCTTAGATGCTGATGACCACAACCAGTTCAACATTGGTCCTTCTGAGGAAGCCTTTTTTTGGTTATCATATGATGAAGCCTTTGTTATATGTCTGAAGGCATAATTCCCATGGTCAAAGTGCTAGATCATGTGCGCATTCATCAGTTTAACATGAGTACGCTGTAGGTTCTATTTGGATGGGAGTTTCGCTTGGCGTCGATAGGCTCCCGTCTAATAGACGGTTTGATAGTTCCTGAGCCATTTAACCAGCAACATTTATCTTTGACAATCAGTTTTGTGAAAAACAAGGATTGTCAAATTCGCATTTACTGGAGGCGGACAGCTGACCTCCTTTTTCTTAAATATTTTCTGTTTTTATGGTTTTTATTCTTTGATTTTCAAAATTAGCAAGTTACCAAGGTATTTGGCCCAAAGCCTCAGGGACCAGGATATGTGCATTTTGATTGTTGTTGGTTCGGCTTCTGTGTGCTCAAAGTTCCAGTCTGTAGAGGTCCTAAAGGAGCAAGTTGAAGTATCCAATGGTTGTTGGGACCTAACCCTCTGAATGAATACAATTATCATTCATTTCCATATCTTTGGACATATGCTTGGTTGCCATGTCAGTTAAGTTATTTCAGAGAGTTATGCTTCTGAACTTGTGTTTTTTTTTTTTTTTTGAAGAATTTGACTATTATGGTCAATCTGGAATCTGGATAGCATCGTGTCCGGAAGAATTTGCTTAAGAAAAGTTATTAATGCAATTTTATTTTTTTTTGAATTTCTTTTTTATATTCACTCTTGCTGATTCCATTCGTCTCTATTTTTTCTTATATTCTTTCCTTTTCATTTGCAGATTGGTTTGTTACTTTTTCCTACTAATTCCAAAGCATAAACTGCCTTGAACGTAGAAGTTACATCGTCATGGGGCATAGAAACTCGTTCAGGAGTTCACAAATGTTTGAGATGGAGCATAATCAAAACCCGAATCATGGACATGAGGAGCATCCTTACTCGCGGATTGGTGATTTCTCTATTGACTTCTTTTTATTTGAAATTCAATGACGAACCAATCTTATCTTTTGGTTGTGCATTTGACTGAACCTGCTGCTTCCACCCTGGAGATGGTTCCATTTCTCAGCATGCATACCTATATGCTCTATATATTTATTTATTTATTTATTTACTCCTAAAGGCTAAAACACAAGGGATTTGTTCTTGAGTAGCCACTAAGTTCACAAAAAACAAGAAAGAAAGAGGAAAAGATGAACAATAGAGGAAAACCGAAATCTAATTTGAATTCATTCAACAGGTGCTGCGAGAGCTGGCGAGAGTGGTCCTATTTTCTTTCCTGCGGAAAATATGTCCACAAGGGCTTCTCATTGGAATGCAGGATTGGCATCCGCTGAGTATCCATCAACAAGCATTGGAATGGAATTTCCACATCACCAATCGTCCGCACAGAGCACCTTTTATGACCCCTTTATGAACTCTTCAGCTGCTGGCACCTTTTGTTTGGCCCCTCAAAGTTTTTCTGATTGTCCTTCATCTAGTTACCGTGGACATAGGCATGGAGTTGATGATATTGATAATTCAATGCTTGTCAATGGAAGAGGGCCTTGCAAAAGGAAGAGTCCTGTTCCTCCTGCCATATGTGAACGGCCTGGTAGTAGCAGTTACCACATGGCAGGACCTTCATCTGATTTCTCTGCGTCTTCAAATCTACAACCAGAGAAGTTGACTTTGGGTTCTCATAGTCGGGCTTGGGATCCCATGCGTATGATCCCTAATTACAGAGAGATTGGTGGTCCATCAGTTGGAGAAAGTTCTCAGAGGAACGTGAGAAGCAGATCCGCACTTGACTTGGAAATGAACTTAGCAATGACCCATTTATCAAATGACCTATATCACCATCCCCATCCATTGGTTCACTCATTAAACGATACTGGGACCAGTGTCGCCTGTGTAAGTGCTAGTGCAACAACCCATGATTGGAACCAGATCAATGCGTCTGCTGCTGACTGTGGGATAATTATGCCTTTTGGTAAGGGGAATCTTTTTTAGGTTATGTCGTTATTTTTTCATATCTTGCAAGGAAAATGATGTGATACAGACTGATACAGGTAGCTTAAATCATAATATGGACCAGTTCCCGGTGGTGGGCAGCAGCGGCAATGGCTCTATGGAGCTAAGTGGACATCAACATGGCATTGCTTTGAATAGAAATTCTGTGGCTCCTCTTCATGGCTTGCATAGTTCTGCCCTTCATGCTGGGAGGGGAGGCTGTAGCAGTTCTGCTCAAAGATCTTTGCCTGGTTTTAGGGTCCCCACAAGTTACTCACGGCCGGGCTACATGAGTCATGAGGATGGACTAAATCCATCACCAGATTTTTATTCTTCTAGACATCCTATCCCCGTATCTAGCATAGGATGGCGTGGCAGTGAGCGGAATGGAAGATCCAGGATATTCTGTGAGAGAACGCGCTTGCTGTCTGATGATGGAAATATCCATGATAGATTTTATCCAGAGGTACCTTTTATTTTATTTTCTTGAGTCAGTATTTTGTTCTCATGGTTCTTCATGGATCTTCATGGATATTTGCTTTCGGGTTTGTGGGAAAACTGGAACCCTACCCTCTAATTGTGGCGTTGAATAACTCAGAAATAATCCCAGCATAAAGTGGCAATGACAATTTTTCCTAGTACGATTTGGTTGATATTTGTTTTATGACCAGACTGCTGTAATTGAATTTCTTTTCTTTTTTTGGATAAAAAACCGACTTATTACCCCTCAAACTTGCATTTGGGGAGATTTGAACCCTCAACCTCATCATTTGGTTGGATTTGTTAATTGAAATTCTGATATTAAATGACACGCTAAATAATATTTCTTTGCAGAGCTTTATGACATTAATGGATCGCGCTACCAGAAGTTTGATGGATCAGCACAGGGATATGAGGCTGGACGTTGACAGCATGAGTTATGAGGTCATTATATTTAGTCCTGTCTGTTCTAATTTTATCTGTCTGCATTTATAATTCTGTAGAAACCTCATACTGTGGGTTTAAAGCAGGAATTGCTTGCTCTCGGGGAGAGAATTGGGAATGTAAGCACCGGCTTGTCAGAGTATTCAATTTCCAAGTGCTTAAAGGATTTGGTATACCATCCTTCGCAACTGCTAGACGAAAGAAACTGTGCGATTTGCCTGGTAAAAGCCGCTAGAAACTACCTTCATTTTGTTTTTTCTATGAAATAATATTGTTGTTGCTTTCTAAGTCCCGAAAATCACCTTGACCTTTGCAGGAAGAGTACCAGACGGGGGAGAAGATTGGGATGCTCATGAACTGCAGCCACAATTATCATGTCAGCTGCATAAAGAAATGGTTGCTGATAAAGAATGTTTGTCCAATCTGCAAAGGTTCTGCCATGGAAGATAATTTGAATAAGTAACTCATTCGTTTCTTGTGATCTCATTTTATATTTTTTGTACACATATTCAGACACCTCTACTAAAGAGGTAACTAGCCTAGCAAATAAACATTTGTATAGGGGTTACTGTTCATTATCAATCAAACTGTCCATGCTTTGAACTGCATTGACGATCCGCGCTTTAAACTTGCAAAATCGTTGTAGCCAGTTCTTACATTTTTTAACTGGATTCTCATACTGTTTCTTGTTCCGCTAGAATTCTTCTGAACTGGCTGCGAATGCTGAATCCGTGGACTAACAGATTATTTTTTTTATAGATTGAGCTTGATAGATTTTAATTAAGAGCTGACATTGTGTTCTCCATATTGAAACAAAATTTTTTTATCTACTGGACCTTATTAGAAATCTAGAGTTCAAGTTTGTTTACATTGTACTGTACGAATGCTGTCAATCTATTTTCTGCAACCATCTTTAATCAGTGACTTCCCTTTATATATGACTTTGTTCTCTGTTGAAGTTCAATACACTGTCGCAGACGACGATAAGTATCGTGCATCGGAGTTTGCTTGGAGGAAGAAGACCTACATTTACTCTCTGAGTCTCTTTTGAAATGAGAACTCCTTATTAGAACTGGAACCTATGTTGATTCTGTACTGATCCGTAGGACCAATGTCATCTATTTCATTTCGAGCGTGATCGATCTGGGATATTGGCAGTGAGATATTTGCCAGCTCCATCTCTTGAGTTTGTTCCTGCAGTTCTGTTGAGGCGCGCTGTGGAGGAGACGGTGACTCTTCATTCTCCCAATGCTTGCTATCCCAGACAGTCGATCTTGGTGAGGCCGGCGCAAAATCATGTCGTGCTCGATGGTTGCTCAAGAGATGCACAGGTGAGAATCCATGCATTGGTGTTGATGGTCTGCTTGAATTTGGCGTTACATCTTTGCTATGCCTATTTTCCTTGATGTGTTTTCTTGCTGTGTGATGCCATCTCTTTAGAGCTGCTGCAACTCTCTCGTTGAAAACCGTCGGCCGCATCGAAGATCCCATCTGGTTAAATTGATCAGAGGAGATGATGAACATGAACCATCAGGTATCAACTAAATTTAAGCACTCTTTATTAACATTCACCTGGGTCACCAAAGCGTAGAGAGGGAGAGTGACATAACTACATATGAACTGCACAATGATCCTGATATTTCACCATGTTGACATCCCATTAGATTTCAAAAAATGTTGGTGATTGCAAAGACTGAGAGTTCATGTAACACATACCCCATTGAGATCCTGATAGTCACATCCTCGACGTGCTCGTGGAAGCAAGAACGCAATCCGAACTCATACTGCAAAAAGATCAATTTCCTCATCTTACTGAACCTGAATTGAGTCCTACATTAGAAGTTAAGAAACAGGATTGATAGTCTTACCCAGGTCCAGGCGAAGAAGGCAAGCTGGAACGCGTTCTGCGCGGTTCAAAACAGCGCGAAAGAAAACAATGGGGATGTCATTAAATCATTCTCAAATAGATGTGTACAACAACAGACTGCTAGGATGAACTGAGTACTACTCACCTGGAAGAGAACAAAGTGAATGAGAGAGAGAATGAACTGCGGACGATCGAACCAAAAGAGATCGTCGGCGGGCTCAACTGTAAGGTCCCCCCTCACCACATTTCCTCTGTCTTGAATTCTCAGCCCCATCATTGTTATTATAACTTGTAGCTTTGTTGACACCAATAGAATGATCTGCAGAAGCCCAGAACATATCATCAACTTCACCTTGTCTACACTTCAAAGCAACAAAATTCACATTTACAAATTACAATATAGGTACTTACAATGAGTGGGATGAAGGGCAACCAAAGATAGGAGTACCAACCTGTACATAAAAAATCAAAGAAACAACATTGAAAATTATGCACTTCCTTGTAGTTCCAACTTTGAATCTTCGATATAGTTTCGATATATTTCGTTTCCATTAGTTTTGATTGTGTTTTATTCTTACCATGAGTGTTGAAAAGTAGGAATAGAACCGCGAAAAACCAGATTAGAGGACTGCAGATGCAATAGCCAGACAATCAGTCAAGACAAGAGTGTATGCTTCAGTAGTTATGAATAGCTAGTGTTACTACTCACCTGATTCCTACAACAACTTTGAAATCTTGATCAAGTGATCTCTTGATGTACTTCCTAAAATCAAATTTGGTCTCACTTTGAGGAGCCAAATGAGCCTGAAAACAAAAGTGTAAGATTAGCTGGTTGGATTGCGGCAATCAGTTAAGGCGACAGTACTGCTTAATTACCATGATAAATCCGTGTCGCAGAGTTAGGTAATCGACCTTCTTAACAGACCCAGCAAACTGCCTGAAGAAGCATGCCTGGAAAAGTCATGAAATCACATTACTCCATTAGACTTTATCATTTGATCTTGTTTTAAGAATCTTGAATGAAATCAATTGCTTATGTTATAGCACCTTGAGCAATATACTCAATTACTCACAATCCAAAGGAGAATAGGAGATTTACTCCAAATGTTGAAGTGCCTTCTCCCGAACGTCGTGTCCCTCGCAAACCTGAACCTCTCTGGATCTGTCTCAATTGAACACCATTTATGTCAACAACTGAAAACATATTTCAGTGAACAAAATTTCTAACCTACTCTTCTCAAGTGGATGAGATGGATTAATTACCATGTGAGAACTGGTATTCTGCTGTCCTTGTTTCATTCTCCCAAGCCTCCCATCTCCTCATCTGCAACCCGAAACTACGGTTAAAACGCGACATAGGGACCTCTAAGGTCATGAATTCAAACATACAACCTCATGAAACATTACCTTGGCTCTGCTCAAAGAATAAGTGGCTATACAGTATAGAATGTGAAAAATAGCAAGAACAAATATGAAAATGTGAAGTTGATGTATTGCATAGGAAGATACAAGTGCCACTTCTCCCTGTAAACATATAACACAACACAAATGATCAGTAAAACAATTTTTCCTTCGCAACCGAACGAAAGAAAAAGAAGGATTCGTTTAATTAGGTCCTGCCTCCTTGCATTCGGAAGCTGCAGCGCCGGCTAAACTTCTTCGAATACTTCCAATAGAATCGACACTAGATAGCAGCCTGCGACCTATTGACGATTCACCAAATACTAAAGTGTCCTTAGTTTTCGACTTTGTGGCCTCCACTTTCTTACATGGATGCCAAGTATCTGCAACATTCTCTGGTATACACATCCGCGAAATAGGCCCTTGTCCGACTGTTAGTAGCAACGATATGAAACCGAGTAGCATAAGCTCTGATAAAATACAAAAAAAATAAAAAATGAAAGAAAGTGTGATCAATTCATGTTAACTTTAAATTTTAAACTTGAAGAACTGTTTCATTAGAACAGTGAGATCATAGTGAGAAAGTTATACAATAGTACCTGCTTTTACTTTCTCTAAGGCTTCATGGAGAGATGACATATGTTTCTTCTTTAGCCACTGCACATATTTTTAATCAAACAAGAGATCATGGAAATGAAAGGACTCACTTCCAAAAAAACACTATGCAAATCAATCTCACCTTCCCAATGAAGTGTATTATGTGTTCAATGACAATGGAAATAAGGACAAGAACAAAGCACACAACGGCAACCGCCCATGTCGGCGTCTCCTTAAAGGAGCGTTCCGCCTTGCTCGCCCCTGCCATGGCTTCGTATGTAACAGGAGAGTATAGAGGTTAACAAGTTTTCTTGGCAATTTAGTATAGGAATACATTGAAGAGCATATATAAAGTTAGAGAAGAGTGAAAATTTGTGTGAAGGTTGGTTTTGCAACTTAAGATGGGTCCAAGTCATTGAAGAAGACTTTGATTTTTCAAATTGGAGGTGTTTTTTATGTAGACTTGATAAGAGTGTATACCTTGTTTTCACTCTAGTTTGAATTGACATTTTCCTATTATAAAAAAAAAAAAGAAAGTGTGGACTTGCTTGGCTTGTCAACTGCTTCAAGTGGCTTGATCAATTGGTCTAGAAAACATGTCTATAGCTACAAATGTATAAGCTTATAGTGATATAAGCCTTTTTGCCCTTGGAAACTCCTAAGGGTTACCTTTGCACAATTTTAATAGTTTTGGATCCCACGATATATGCTACATAATCACACGACGTAAAAAAAAAAAAAATAAAAAAAATAGTATAAACGTCTCTAATATAGTACCACGTCAGCAATAAGCACAAGCAGTTGTTGTACGAAACAAACCTTGATTAAAACTTACATAATCTTGAAAAAACTTATTGAGGTAATGGATATTTTGTTAGTGACATGCTAACAATTATATATATGTAGTAATTTTATGCATAAAAAGTGTATTACTCAATCCTTTTCTTTGCCTTAATTAATATGTGACTTGGACCTATATCAACCAATGATAATCATGGCATTATGACATTCATTTCCTTCACATCCAATTTTTCAAAGAATCAATTCAACTTTATTGACAAAAACTAGATAGTATTAGTTAAGACTTTGGGACCCAAGCCACTTTCTCTTGCAATGCTCACAACTCCAAAGAGAGAATGTCAATTCATCCCAATTGTCTTACAAGGGAAACTTTATGTTTATTTGGAGCTGTCTCTCTCACACATGAACAGGGACAATTCATCTCAGCTGTCTTTATAGAATAATATCTCAAGAGCCTCTCTCCATAAAAACTAAAGCAAATTCACATATCAACTATACGCGTTTTTTATTTTTGATTTTTATGTGGAACCAACTAAATTGTATGTTAATCTAACTTGCACAAGGAAAAATTTGAATCCTCGACATGATCATGTAGAGGTGAGCCACATGCAAAATCAGTAGAGCTACAACTTAGTTGGTGATTTTTTTTCATTTGTAAGAGTAGAAAACTATTTTTTCTTAAAATTGTCTACAAGGACAAAACCAAAGATGGTAAGAGAGCGGCATCCCACACCTCTTTATATAGTATTTATTTATATATAATTGCCAATCCCTTCACCATTAATTTTGCTCTTTCCTCTTATTAGTGATTGTTTCAAACTGTCACTTGATTAGGTTATGCAAACAAATAAAAATATAAGTACTCAAAAAAAAAAATTCTATGTTACGACATACGAGTAATTGAAGGTCCATTTATCTAAAGCATAACCTATACAGTCGTCATATACCATTTGACCTCCCAGAATTAGCTAGAACTTGGGACCTCGGCTAGAACTTAGGCACTGAAATTTCGAGGATTTCATATATAATCAAAGTTAGCAAGAGAATCTTCCATCAAAAAAAAAAAAAGTACTCAAGAAGAATAAACTGAAAGTCAATAATGAGTTAAAAGAGCAAAGTCCTCATAAATAGTAGTAGTAAATAAAGAGCGCCGCTAAGGGCACCCCACCATTTAATGAGGGCACCCAGTTAATGTGGGCACAAATCGATTTACCTGGGGCACCCAAAAATTAAACCCAAAATACCGAAAATGCCCCTCGTGCAAAAAACCCTCTCACCCACCCTCTTGCAAACCCCTGGACACCCCACCACCACCACCACCACCACCTTCGTTCACCGAATTCCTGGTGGAAGAATTCATTTGTTTTGAACCGAGCAGTGAGAGGAATCCCCGAAATCGTGTTCTCCGTCCCTCGCCGTGTGTTTCTCCTTCGTTCTTCTAGGTTTCGCATTTAGTAGGGTCCGTTGTGTGAGTCGATTTCGTCTCCAAATTAGGGGCTCTGGTTGAAGATCGACGAATTAAGTTACATTTGGTAGAGTAGATGTAATGTCTGGTAGAGTAGATGTAATGTGTGTGTGGCGGTTTGTTAAAATGTAAAAAAATTGGGAAATCGTGGTTCTCGCCACACAGCCGAGATCTGTGTCAACCGTCTCGCCTTGTCGAGACATAAGCTAATATTTTTCTAACTCGCGGTCTCGGCCACGTAGACCCAAGAGTTAACCACGTATCGGTTGTCCACTTCCGAGAGGTCTCCGTAGGCTCTGGCCGTCATAGGACGAGAGTCGCGAATTGAAATTGTCAATTCATCTCGGTGGTGTTCAACCGAGACAATTAAATGGGACTCTTATACATGACCGATATATTGAAATACTTTCGGTCATTGGTGACCGAAAATATGGTTCATTTCACGAACCTCGCTTGACCGAGACATCGAAATGGATGAATTTGAACATTACAGCTTCAAAAAAATATCCGTAGTCGTCAAACTAACAATACAAGATTGAAAATCCAAAGACGACAATTTGCACCGAACCTTAATTAATTATAAATCTCCGTAACATTCAAAATGACTATAAAAAGGGTCCATCCATAAGTAAACAACAATTAAAACACAACACAACATTTGCATATACATAGAACATTCTGGACGAATTGGCAAAATTTCTAAATGTTTAGCCGTCTAGGTACAAGCTTACACCTACGGTGTATCTAAGTCTACAACAGTATGGTGGCTTCATGATCAAGCAGCTTGCAATGGGCGCGATGTCTCGAAAAACGAATCCATCTCGCCAACCTTTGGCGCAAATCCTCAACGTACCGATCCCACGATGGATATAAGGATGGCACGGTGCATTCACACGCAACCGCACTCACAAAGCGAACAAGTAGAACATAGAAGATATTGTCACAAACCCGATTAAGGGGGAAACAAACCAATTCACAAAAAGTCATAGAACTTACCCTAACCCAATGGATATTCCTTTCATTCGCCATTTCTTCTGCCTAGAAGCTTTTGTGGAGTGGGAGGACTCAAATCCGATTGGAGATTGGGTGCCTCCCACACCAGGGTGCCTCCGGTTGGAGACCCCGTGTCCTCAACTTCACCCGCATCCTCAACTTCCCGCTCGCACTCCACAAAAGACGAAGGTGGACTAATCTCACCGAGCCGCTCACTTTCACTCCTCCCCCGCATCCTCAACTTCCTCCTCCCTCTTATCCAATCTTCCCGCGGTGTCGTGATTGTGCCTCCCACAAATCACAGTGACATACCATAAGGAGTCGGCATTCTCCTTGACGTTAATTTGGAAAGGGCATCCACATTTCTTTCGTACTAGTGTGAGTCCTCGCCTTTTCATCATTCCTTGATTTCTTTAAAATTTTTGCCGCTTTCCCCTTCCCAACTCTCTGAGCCAGTCCCCTATATGTCCCAGACCTGTCACAGACAATTTTCACCCTTCCCCTTCGCTTAACGCCCCGCATCCGAGCGCTTCGTTACTAACACAAACTTGTTCTCGCCACCAATCGCCAAGCCATGAAATTGCCGCTTCTCGAGAGGGGAATGGCTTAGAAGGTGTAAAAGTGTCCTTATAGTCCGGAAAATTACAAGATAACGGCATTACCTGCAATACAAACAAGTAAACATTATAAGCAACCAAAATGTACAAAGACAATCACAAAAAAACCCAAAAAATCGGTTCTCGGTTGTACAAAGGTCTTTGAAACTTTCTTCATAGTCTCGTTTACGTGAGACCGAGAGTTACCAGCACTCTCGGTCGTTCCAGGCACCGTGACCTACCCTAAACATCTCGGTTATCCGAGACCGAGACGTAACTATACATCTCGGCCTGCGAGGCCGAAAGAATCGCGCACCCGACAGATACTTCGATAACCGCAAAAAAAACACAAAAACATTTGCAACATACCTCAAGGACGACCTCCTCTCGGCACCGAAGCATTACGATCCTCCATTATACAAGTGGAAACAACTTCGGATTTGAAGAAATTACCAAACCCTACGTTGACAAACAAATCATCATTTTCACCGTTATACGCAACTAAACAAGCTCACAAAAACCCGAAAATGGTTGTCAAACATTGTTACCTCGCCGTCGGACGAAGAGCAAGAATCGATCACTCTTCACCAAACGCAATGTGGCATGGCTGGCTTTGTGGTTGAAGCTTCACGGTGGGGTGCCCTAACTCCTTGTCGAAATGGTT
This sequence comes from Stephania yunnanensis, assembly GCA_039657365.1. NCBI lineage: Eukaryota > Viridiplantae > Streptophyta > Magnoliopsida > Ranunculales > Menispermaceae > Stephania > Stephania yunnanensis. Next base: position 2,169,192 of record CM077586.1, on the reverse strand, counting down.
TGTGGGGTTTGAACCATTATATATATACAGGGGCAAAATGGTCTTTTCCATTTTTGCTGGAATTTTTACATATTTACTGGGTGCCCTCATTAAATGGTGGGGTGCCCTTAGCGGCCCTCTAAATAAATCCATAACAATAAAACCTGACCTACGGGGAGCACAGAATCATATCTCAATGGAGCGGTTTTGTGACCGTTAACCTGTTCGCGCCGAAATTGAATTCAAACTTCAAAGTTCAAATTAAAGCATTCTTTCACAAGCAACACAAAATCCAACTGATCCCCAGTTCTACAAATTGCAGATCTTCTCTTTTGATACTCGAAATTCGTCGAAGATGAACAAGAAATCACAACCTCCCAACAAACCCTCTTCAAGAGAGGCTTCAATTCAAAGGCATTGATTGACAAACACCAAACTCACCTAATCACTTCTAATTGGCTTCAAAACTTGTCTAATTTGGTGATCTTCTTGTGCAGGCCGAGACGCGCATTTGGAACCGCTCGAAGCAATAACATACCATCGAAGATGGTATCGGAGAAGCCCGCAATCAAACCCCGAACGGGAGTCGTTAGACCGCAATCAAAACCTCGGGAGATTGCGGAAAATCCCGGAATTTCAAAGGCCCAATTGATATCAAAAACTAATGAGCAAGGCAAAGAAGAGGAGACCCAGAAAAATGTGTGCTTTCAAGAGCCAGAAAAGGCGAAAGAGGTTCGAAATGAAGGGGAAACAGAATACACACCGCCACTATTGGTGATCAATTCGAAGATACCCGACACGCCGTACCGCAGCGCGGAGAATTGCAGCAAATGCAGGCTCGATAGGCTCGAGTCCTCATCGTATTGGCTCGCGCAGATCAAGCTCGCCGAGTCTGCAAACAAGCACTCCATTTCAGCTACGTTCTTCCGCCTCGCCCTCGAATGCATTGCTGAGGTTTGTTATGTTAATTCAATTCTGGTTTCTGGGTTTTGTTTCGGGTGGCTTAATTGGTGTTTGATTAAGCTCTTGTGTTTGTCAGCCTATTCGAACACTTCGCATTGAGCTTCGACGATACTTGGCTCGACATCGCTCCTTGTCGGCGGAGTCTCAGTGGAATGAAGTGGCTAAGATTTATGGATTGTTGAAGGATCAAACCAGTGGTGATGTTGAAATAAAATCAAATGTGTGAGAAGAGACAGATTGTGTTGTCATTTGGAGTACTTTTTTTTTTTTTTTTTCACTAGTGTGTTAAAACTGCTTCATTTCTCAAAATTGTTTGGAAGAGAGACTCATGGATTTCAAAGAACTGCTGTAAGTTTTCAAATCAAATCATGGTATCTTACTTGGTATTGGGTGCCAACCTTATTATCATAGTGTTTTCTAATTAAAAATGCTACAATGACACCTCAAATGACACCCAAAGTGACAGGTTGCGATATGGCACATGAGCCCGCATCCGTGAGAGTTATCGTGCGCGTTTTGAGATACACACCACGTGTGTTATGCCCCAAAAAATTATTTTGAGTACACTCATTTGCACGTGGGGCCCGCGAGCTGAGTGTCATTTGATGTTTTAATCTAGCATTTTTCTAATATTTTGACCGAAGACAATAAAGTTTGAGTTTACTATTTTTAATATTTTTGTAAATAATTTAATAAGTTTGTTATTTAATTCGAGACTAATTTTGATATTGATTTAAAATTATTTTATAATAGCTAATCTTGATATCGATTTAAGAAAAAAAGAAAAAGTGCTGACCCAATTAATTTGAAATTAAGAATATCTTGTTGTTGTTGTAATCCTGATATTAATTATATTACTATAGTGCCCTTGACATTTTTTTTTTTTTTATTTTTTATTTTTAACTTCAATCTGAGTTGAATTCAAGTCTTTCAATATCACTAAAGAAACTAATATATTATGGGTCCCTCGATCGGTCATTTTTTTTTTTCTTTTTTCACCCATCATGTTACGTTTGTATACCTTAATTAGCAGTGGCATAAGCTGCTCATCATTAATTTCTATTTCGATTAAGAATAAGGTTTTTTTTTCTAATATATATAACAAGTAACAACTCATAATATTTAAGTTTCCTAAATTAATTAAGGCTAAAGATTTCACCCATAATCCTTCCTAAAAATTCAAGATTTTTTTTTTCAAAATGAATTGTTAGATTTCTTACTCATAATATCCACTTGATCTCTTTCCTTAAAAGGTATCCGGTTAACCCAACTAATCTCCTAGAGAAACAAAACCCACGGAATTTAACACTTTAATTAACACTTAATTCTCTCACTTTTTTAATTGTTTGTATTTAAGTTTTCCAGTCAGTCACTCTCTAACCATTGCAGTTATGATTCCTATTAACCATCTCTTCTCTTGTGTTTATTGTATTTTTTAATTTTTAAAGTGTTTTCACTTTGCGTTAAAAAATCATTTTTACAATATTTTACAATACTTAATAATATTGTTATACAATATATTGTCAAAATTTATTAAATTTTAAATTAATATATAATTACATATTGTTTATGATAAATGAATAATAATTAATGATTGATTAAACAATATAAAATCAAAGAACTTATTAAATTTTAAATTAATATATAATTAAATATTGTTTATGATAAATGAATAATAATTAATGATTGATTAAATATTATAAAACAAAGAACTTCATTAAATTTATAAATTATTACATATTAATTTTTTAGTTATATATAATTTTCTAGCATATTGATTACATATTAAATAAATTTTAACAACATATACTATAATAACATTTTTAGATGTTATATAAATATTTTTAATGTAGTGTTTAAGGAATGTGCTAGCCTACATAGTTTTTTTTTATTACTAATGACAATTTTTTTAGATTTTCTTTTTTGTTTGATAGATAATGAGATTTTTTTTCTCTAATATGTATAACAAGTAACAACTCATAATAGTTGAGTTTCGGTTGAAGATTTTATCCCAAAACCTTGTTAACAACTTCTATTAAAAAAACCGATTTTTTTTTGATAAATTCAATAATACATTTAGAGTTTATCACATTGAATACATTCCAAATTCAAAAAATAAATAAAAATAAAGACTCCTGCATCGTGCGCAGAAAACCATAAACCAAAAAAATAAAATAAAATTACGGCCGAACATGGATTAGCTAATATGGAATTTAAATTGGGTTTATATAACTAAATCCCTTCAAACTCTCTAATTACAGCTATATTAAGCAACTACTCAATTAACACTTACTTAACACTATTAAATCATGATTAGTTTGCCCAATGAACTGTTTCTCTCATTGTTGAGATGAATCTTTAACTTTGTTTGTATTTAAGTGCAGTTGTAGAACTTCATTATTCGATTAATCAGGCACAATGTCTGAGGTGAAGATTGGGAGAATCACTTTTCGACCTATTGCAGTTTTCGTAATTCTGGTGATTCCTTTTTAACCATCTCTTCTCATTCTAGTGTCTATTGTATTTTTTTTTTTAATTTTTAATGGTGTTTTCACTTTTCATTAAAAAAAAACCATTTTAAAGGGTGTGGAAATCAATGTTGATTGGTTCATTGGTTGGAGTGGTCGATAATCAATGCTCTTTGATCAATGATCTTGGAGAAAATCGAGTTAGAGACTTTGCCTTGAAATAAGCAAATTAAACAGACTAATCGAGGCAAGTGGCCTCGGATATTGAAAGGGAATAATGTTCATAAAGCTTGAAAATCAATGTAGATTGGATTCGAAAATCAATGTCCTTTAGTTAATAATCTCGAATAGTGAGTCTAGGATATGCATCAAATCAGGTTGGGAGACCTCGCCATGAAATGGGCCCTACAAACCGAGTTAGGGCAAGTGGTCTCAGATATTGGATGGGAAGAACCCTAAAAAGGGGCTACAAAGCTTAGGTTCTTCATTAGATTTTTGTAAGTTTTGTTTTCTTTTTTTGTTTTTTTTTTTTTTTTTTTTTGTTTTTTTTTAGGAATGGTTTTGAAAAGATGAACCTTGTGTTGAGCATTTTTTGATGTTAATTCTACTGAAAAAATAAACAGGTAGCATTGGTGTTAGTGATTCCCAGTTTAGTAGTATCAGTTATAGTACTTGTAACCAAAGATGTTGATGCTGCTGCTCGTTCTGCTTCTTACTATGTCCATAATGGAGCACTGATGGATGTCAAAACTGCTGGAGAGTCCTTATTTCACGTCTCGCCAACGATCGAGGCGAGCCTTTTAAGGTCCTCTCTCGCTGCAAGCCGAGCGACTTTTCCCGGATTCGAAAATGAGGTGATTGTGATGTACTTTTGTTTGTTACTGATCATTACTTGAGTTCCTTCATTTTTGAACTTTTGATTTACTAAGTTAACAACACTTGAAAAATTGCTATACTTGTATAGGTGTTTTCCTTTATGTTTAACCTGTTCAAGTCTCAATCTTTGTCTGAGATAAGCTATATTAGAAAAGATGGCTTTCTCTTCTCATACTACATTGAAGGAAACAACACTTTCGCTATGTATTCAAACACTACATTCGTTGGAGGAATAGGAGTCGGCGCCATACCTTTTGATTGTTACGTTCAGCTCGTGAATAATAACACGGGAGAGCTATATGGGGAACGTTACAGATCAAGGTCGAATCTCTCTATCGATTTGAATTGGTTTCTTGAAGCAATGAATGGTACAAATGTACATGCCTCGGTCCGAAAAGGGTGGAGTACTGAGACTCAAGATATGTTAATCTTCAATGCTGCTCCGGTGGATCAAGTAGGATTGTTGTCCCTTGGAGTTTCAGTAAAAGTATTTATGAACTCTATCGCAGGAGTAGATCTTCACGGCGGAGATTTGTATATAGCTACGAAAAATGGCACATTACTTGCACGAAACTGGGCCTTTCGCTATAATGCCCAACAAGGACGATACAGTCTCGGTTTTTCTCAACTCCACTGGCGATCAAACAAGGCGAGAAGCTAGAATCTTATGTGATCAAAGTAATAAGACAGTTAGACATGCTGATAGAAAGATGGGGGGAGCAGAATATGTTTTTTACTGCGTGCCACTTGAGTTAGCTGGAGTTCCGTCGGTATGACTTTGCTCATTTAAAATAATTGCGATTTAGGATTGTTTTTATGCGTCGATTGAATGATTAAACTAACAGTATATTTATTTATTTTTCACTCTTTAGTTATGAAAGTTTGAAATATGACTAGCCTAAATAATGTACATTGGAAGGAAAAGTTGCTATTGTTATTGATGTTATGTATACCATCGCGTGGATTGGAGTGATCGATCGTTGATTTTGCAGGTTTCGGTTTTGCTCTTTCCTCATAATGGATTAGTGAGCTTGGTTCACAGTCGAATAAAGCTATTGACAATGCTTCTGGGAGTTATGTTTCTTCCACTGTTTGTAGCTGTTTTGTCTTATATTTACTTTGTTTTAAGATGGGCAAGAAGGGAGTTGTTTCTTACTTCAATGCTTGTAAAACAAAGGGAAGCAACTCAACAAGCTGAAAGGAAGAGTATGAATAAGAGTCTTGCCTTCGCTAGTGCCAGTCACGATGTTCGATCTGCACTTGCAGCTCTTGGTGGTCTCATATCTCTTTCTCAGTCAGAGGTTTCCACAAATCCTGGGGTACTAAATTATTTAAACTCGATGGAAAATCTTTCGTCGGACCTTGTAGGTGAGTATATCGCGCCACACTTCCTTCGGTACTCCCTACTGCAGCAGTGCTTCTTATATTAGTATCATGTATGTGCATTTTCAGGTATATTGAACACTGTCCTGGATGCTAGCAAAATCGAAGCAGGAAAAATGCAGCTAGCAGTGGAAGAATTTGATTTGGCGCAAGCCGTTGAGGAATCGGTTAATTTATACTACATAACTGGGAAAGAAAAGGGTGTTGATGTGGTATTGGATCCAACAGATGGTTCCATTCTAAAGTATTCGCGAGTTAGAGGTGATCGCGGGAAGCTCAAACAGATCTTAAATAACTTACTCCACAATGCTACAAAATTTACATCCGAGGGGCATATCAGTGTTCGTGTCAAGGCCAAGAAACCGAGCCCGGAGAATCCTATAATTGCTTCTAATAATGTCGGCGTTTGGAACTCTTTCTGGCGGCTTTTTAACAGGAATAATGTAACTTACCAAGACTTAAGTGCGATCCGTGAGGAAAAGAAACAGCAGAATTTGTTGGAGTTCATATTTGAGGTAGATGACACAGGGAAAGGGATACCGAAGGAGAAGTGGAAGTCCGTCTTCGAGGATTTTGTCCAAGTCAATGAAACTGCTCTTGGAAAAGGCGGCACGGGCTTAGGACTTGGCATTGTTCAATCTCTGGTACATTATCAAAAAATTATTAACATTTCATTAGATTTTCTTCAATACTATAATTTTGCTAAACGTTTGAATTAATTACATACCTGCAGGTTCGTCTAATGGATGGTGAGATCGGCATTCAAGACAAAGGACTCGGCGAAAAAGGGACTTGCTTTAGATTCAACATTTTCCTTTCCACTTGTAATGCAGTCCCTGCCAGTACTACTCAAGAAAGTTCAATGATTGAATCATGTAGCGAACATGTTGGAAATATTTTGCACCATAACTTTGAGCTCAGCCTCATCAGTCCTCATAGTGAAAGTCCAAGACCAGATGGTTCACATGTTGTGCTTTTCCTTCGTGGGGATGAAAGACGAAGAATAGTTCACAAGTTCTTGAAAAGGTTAGGAATTAATGTCATTGCTCCAACAAATTCGGACGAACTTTTCTTTAATCTCGAGAATGTTTATCGGAAATGGTGCCTTTCTCATCTTAGCTCTTCTGGAAAATCAGACTTCAGCTACCTTAGTGACTACTCATCATCACATGATGTTGTTGTGGTAATAAAAGATGGTCCTGTTGGTACTAGTGGTATGGATAATGCATTAAGTCTCCAGAAGAAAACAAGTTATAGAAATACACCAAGTTTCATACTATTGGTGATTGATGTTAGTTCCTTTCTTTTCAACAAGGACAAATTCTCTAAGCTTTGTTCAATCCTAGATGATTACAAAAGAGATTTTCAATGCGCGCAATGCAAGGTTGTTTGGTTGTACACACCCTCTCCGAACCTTGAGTTTAGAAGACTTGTCGATGAAAAGCTAGCTCATTGCGAACATGTCGTGACCAAACCATTTCACGGGTCTCAATTATTCGACGTGTTGAGACTTCTACCAGAGTTTGGTGGTGCCTCTACCATCCTGCAGGGTTATAATGCCAAGACCATGGAAACGATTAAGGAATCTACTTCGGCTGCTGGTCCTTCTAAAGAACTTGTTTACATGAAGTCCGAGCCGGGAACTTCAAAGTCATGTCCCTCGACTGAATATCAATTGTTGCGCGATGGTAATAAACTTCTATTCGGTAAGAAAGTTTTGGTTGCTGATGATAATGGTATCTCAAGAATGTTGACAAATAAGTTTCTTCAACGATTTGGAGCGATTACTGAAACATGTGAGAATGGGGAAGAGGCTTTTGGTCTTGTGCTCAAAGCTCTAGAAACAATCAATCCTAAGGCACCAGAAGCGTCGAAGATACATCCTTACGATTATATATTCATGGATTGTGAGGTAAATTTTCTTTTCTTTTTTAGAGCTTCATGTATTTGTTGCTACATTGCAAATGCAAGAAAATGGATTGACTTACATCTAGATATAATTTTGCTTTCTAGCTTCATGGATATGTTGCAACATCGAATGAAATATGTAAAGAACGGCTTAACATATAGTTAGAATTATAGTTATTTTAAATTATGTGCTTCTTTTGAGGTATTAAATTTATACATTACATACCAGATGCCAATAATGGATGGATATGAAGCAACAAGGCGGATACGTGAAGCAGAGGCGAAGGCACCTTATAATGTGCACATTCCCATCATAGCGTTAACAGGACACGACGAAGGACATGATGCTAAAGCTGCTGGAATGGATTTCCATGTGACCAGACCACTGACAGAGAACCATTTGTTGCAAGTGATCAACTTACTTCCAAGTAAGGTTGATGTGTAAATGGCATTTATAGTTTTTTGTTTTATGTTTTTCCTTAGCAATGGAGTCAAGTAAATGCATGGTGTCCCTAGTTTTCTATTTCAGTTAGGATACACAGTAGATACTTCTTGTGAAATCCGCTCGCAAAATAACGTTAGTGAGATGAAGTTGTTTCGGAAAATTTAATTGACTTCAAAGAAATAATGCAATTCTTTTTTCCTTGAAACATGCATGCAATGGAAACTCAGACGATCGATGTTAGGTATTTGTTCGATGTCAGGCTTAGAACATGCTTCCCTGCATTATATTTATGCCACCAAAAAGGTGAACCTGTTTCCTGCATAACACCATTTCAACATAGTAAATTTTGTGTGCATGTTTATACTTTCAATTTCATCTAGAACTTGTATGTTGCTATTAGTCTCACAAGTTCTGCATAACACCATTTTGACACTACCTTGATCATCCTGTTTTTTGTGAAATATGTACAATTTCTTTGAAATCCTGTGAAATCGACAATAATTGATTTTTAGTCTGATAGGATCATTTAGAATTAATTTTTAGAGCTATAACCTTATTTTCCCTCATCTGCACCAATTTTTGCTGCTTGCTAAGAACTTACATTCAGTTTTTCAACCATACTTAGTTTTAACATATTATTGTTCATTGTAGCTTAGAGCGATTGATCCGTCTTGATGTAAACCAGGGAACAAGTCCTACGGTCTTTTTTAATCTTAAAATTCGAGCTATCTATCCTCCCTATCGTCGTTATGTAAAGTCGGGCTAATTTGATTTACTGTAAAGTGAAATTAGTTGTGATCATCTACTATATTCTCCTAACATGAAAACTGGAATCATATTCCATTAATGTTCGAAAGCCAAATTCGCAACTCTCTCGAAGCATCCTTGTTTAAACACTTGTTTGTTTCTTATCCCTTGATAGAATTTTAGTTTCTATATGCCTTCCTTGAGAGTGCAATGCTGCAACCTACTTTATTTTTTCTGGTTCTTATCTTTAATTCCTTCTTAGGTAAGTAAAAATAGAGGGTCCCTTGGAAAACAAAAAAAGAAAGAAAGAAAAAATGTCAAATCTCTATGTAAAGAAGAATCAAATTCCTACCCAATCATCTGAAACACCGAAAATCTTGACTCAGATTATATTCTAAAACAAGTGGAACTCATTTACATAAATTAATCCTTGGTTGCACTAAAACCTCCATACTTGATCTCAAAAGGGTGAATTGAAGAGATTAAATTAAAAAAAAAAAGGCGAAAAAGTAGTACAGGTAATTAAGACCTCTAAAATAAGATAGAACATGAACTTTTTTATACAAGAGAGAATTTAAAGAAGCCATTAGTGATCTGTTCATGGCCCTTGAAAACCTTACATTTCATCAAAAACAGTTCTATAGAGCTAATAAAGCTGGTCTCTTCTGTCATACCACCATCTCCACCTGAAAAGGAACCAAGACTTGTGAACAAGTAGAAACAAAGTGAATCTAAATCTTTGAGCATTTCTAGCTACCTCATTAATTAGTTTTTGTTCTTACCAATAGTAATCCCATCGAGGTCGGACTTTTCGCATTCGGTTCTCTCCGTAGGGATAATCGGACTCCGACCTCTTGCTGTTCTTGAATGCACAGCATCCAATTGCATAGATGGAGATTAGGAATATGAGAACAACTACATTGAGAACTGATAGCTTGTGCCAGTCCCTTCTCATATCCTCTAGCACCCCTGCTTTGCAGGAATCGCATTCGTAGCATAGGATGGTAGGCGCGTTGTTCCACTTATAGCAGTCGGCGTCCTGAGTCAACATCACTCCTGGTGCATAGTTGCATGAAGTAGGGGGCTTGCAGCATCCAGACTGCACAAATAACATAACCAACATCTTCAATAAATCACGTCGAGAGACCTTATCATTTAATTATGAGCCTTACAGAAGGTCAGTTCAAACTAATATATAGTTGGCCGGTTTTCCCCGCCCTCGGACACAAAGGAGAGATCACTAAAAAAAACTACATAATTTTAAGTGAAAACTATAGTAAAGATGAGAATTATGGAAGTTAAATGAGTATGATCAATTTGATGAAATTAAAATGATTAAGTTTACCTGTATAGGGGACATGTCCTTCTCAAGGTAGTCAAGGGGAGTCCATGAGGCAAGCTTGGAGCAAGTTGCAGAACCTAATATGCAACTTCTGATGGTTCTCCAATACTGGGGGTTCTGCACTCTCTTCTTCAGCCATGCCGAATAGTCTTCGAGCCTATACTCCTTATACACCCGACCGGAGACGTTGACGCCGCCACCGTTGCTAGTAACTATGAATCCAAATATGGTGAGTGAAAGTAAACTTCCTATCAATAGCAACATCACAAACAAGTACACCCATAGAGCCCAAGTTACATTAAAACATGCACCAATGAAACCAGCAAGAGAGATAATGAGAACTATGAAGCCAATCACTAGGAGAGGTGTTTGTAGAAATCCTTCACATGTAGTACTATTTTTTGCAAGCCAAAGACCACCACCTATGATGGGTATTGATCCTAAGAGTGTGAAGAGATTCAAGAAACCAATCACTGTGTTGCTAAACCTATACATCTCTTCTTCTTCTTCTTCTTCTTCTTCTTCTTCTTCTTCTCTACTAGTGCTCTCTTGGTTGTGTCTATGTTTGCCTTGCTTTATTAGTTTCCTTTCTTCTTAAGCAGTGCTCCCTCTCAACTTTAGCTTTTTTGGTAGGCATGGTTTGTTTCTTTTTATATGTTCTTTTTTTTTTGGTTAGAAAACTGTGATGATCTCTTTTTCTTTTTTTCTTTTCTTTTTTTTTTAATTTTCTTTGTTTCTTTTCTTTAGCTTCTTTGAAAGTCCCAAAAATTCAAAATGTGTTTGAACTTTTCCTGTATTGGTTATGTTAGGTTAGGAGACCTTTTTATAATTCCTTCTTGAGCAATGGCGTATCACACGCAACCCGAGGAACATCGTATAGACATGATGTGCATTCTGATATACGTTTAGAATTTTCCTTCTTTCTTTGGTCTAACATCCTTAATAAAATAGAAAATATGAATGCACCTCCACAGTTTACAATTTCAATCAATTCTATAAGACTCATAATGTTATTGTAATTTTACTCTTATGATCTGTTTAGAAATATAAGGTTTCAGTCTTGTTCTTTCTGATTGTATTCAATTACTAAGAACTCTTTACAGGTCTTAACATTGAGTTTAATTATTATAAAAAGGATTTGCGGTTTGAAAGTGCTCATGACTTTGTTAGAGCAGTTAATTATATATGTCAGGCCCTCATATTTGGAGTTTATCGCCTTTAAGTTTTCGTAAAGGTAATGTTACAAGTTAATCAATAAACATTATCTTTTAACTAAAAAAAAGGTAAGCATAACAATAAATTATCAAATTTACACTAAGTATATATTTATTTTGAATTCACTAAAAAACACTAAACAAGTAGATGATGTAAATTTAAATTCACATTTTATTCTAGTGACAAGTGAAAAACTGGAGCAATTTGCAAAAAAAAAAAAAAAAAAAAAAAAACTGTGTACATGCAAAAAGATCAAAACTAAAATTTCTAGAGGGATCTAAGTCAGATAAATTAATTTATCTAGGGAGACACTTCTAATATCCTTAATTACAAAGTCAAAAAAAGAGTGGTGGGCTATGGCTTGGGCCATAGTGGTGACTGGGTGCTTATGCAGCATCCATGGTTTTCATATGACCAAACCATCATATCATATGTTATAATAACAACTAATTAAGGACAAGTGTTTGGAATACTTTTTTCACTATCCCCATTAATTACATAGAAACCAAAAAATATATATAGGAAAAAAACATAGAAACCAAAAAATATATATAGGCAAAAAAAGGCGAAATAAGACTATGATGAAGTGAGAATAAAATATAAATAACATACAAAGGTGATTGAACTTGATTTTATTATTTTTTTGAGTCTTTTTGTGACAAATACCACTAATGTGTGTTTTGATACTAGCTTTGTTTGTACACTTTTGAAATATGTGATCATGTGATATAGATTATACGTAGCTTTAGATACACTTTTGAAAGTGGGAGCACTGGGAGGGATTGATTTATAAAGTTATGATATTTATGGTTGATTATGAAACTAATATAAGTTAAATTAGTATATAATGTAGTCAATAATATGTCAAGATTAGATTTTATAGGTATATAAACCTTTGTTACACAACGAAAAAGCAAAAAAGGAGTAAATGGGGCATTCCGAGAATTGAACTCGGGACCTCTCGCACCCTAAGCGAGAATCATACCACTAGACCAAATGCCCTTGTCTGCATGTGAATGTATTTCAAAAATGATTATAACTACATAACAAATTTCATTTATTCTTACCAAACTTTTAAAGGCTCCGCATTTAATCGAGTTGATATGTATCGAACCCAACTAATTTTGAATTGAGGCTCTAAGCCACCTTATATTCGAAGATTAATAGGTTACAATTAATTCAAATTTGAGCCGAGTATAAAGTTAGGTAGCGACAAAGCTCTTTCTCTCTCACAAAAATTTTAAAGGAACTACATACTCATAACTTAAATTAAATAGTCATTTTTGTTGATATGTATCCAACCCAACTAATTTTAGATTGAGTCTCTAAGCCACCTGATATTTGAAGATTAATAGGTCATAATTAATCCAAATTTGAGCCGAGTATGAATGCTAAGTAGCGACAAAGCTATCACTCTCTCTCTCAAATTTTAAAGTAACTACATATTTAGAACTTGAATTAAATGGCCATTTTTGTTGGTGATCATGAACTAAGACATGCATGGCCTTGGGTCCTTGGCTGGTCATTAATTTGATGTATAAAATCACAAAAAAAAAAAAAAAAAAAAAACATGTATAGGTGGTAGGTCCCAAATTCTTGGGAGCCAGAATTCAGTGAGTGTTTGGGTAGGCATCAATTTGGAGTGTGGTTTGGAAACTGTTTCTTAATTTATTGGAACATCTACATTAGCTTTTGAGTCACCAAACAATTTGTAGAGTATATATATATACTAATTAAAAGGGCAATATAATTGTCCCTACCTTGATCGCCTAATAATTGTCTCTTGTTAGGTATTGGCATCTTTACTATTGAAAATGCAATATTCTTTATGATTACATTATTGTCCATTTTATAACAATTTTAAATTCTAAAAAAACAAGTATCAAAAATTGCAACAACAAAATTAATACTACTCTCTACACATTAACTTTGTCCATCCCTACCTCATCATACAATTTTTATTGAGCGGGTAGAGTGACAAAAAAACAAGTAAAAAATTGAACAACAAAATTAATACTATCAATTTTACTTGGTAGAGTGACATAAAGAAAAAAAAAAGTATCAATTCTTGGTACTCGACGATTACTTTTCAAAATGGCAATGAATAAGTACTATACAACGAGTTGTGGCATTAATTAATTTTACTTGATCATGTTTTATTGAATGTATTGAATCATTGATGATTAGTAAAAAAATTATTTTATTTAAAAACTTTCATATACAACAATTACAACAATGCAAATTCTCAATTTTAAATTAGTTAAGAGTATCTACAATGCAAAAATGTGGATTGTAATTATAAATTTTGTCACGTCATCCTCGGTTGTAGATTCATGTCACGTCATCACCGTAGAAGCAATGTTCATCTACGTGGCTTAAATTGACATTGAACTTTCAAAACTTTCTCCAATGTTTAGTGTACGTGGATTGTAGACGTTGTGACAATTTTTTAAAAAATAATAAAAAATAAAATTTAAAAATAATTAACATATTACATTTCATGTTACATTTTTTTACATTTTTTTTCTTTCTCGATTGTCTTGGAAGCCACATATTTCCTTTTTCACTTTTGCCGCTAGACTTTTTTATCCAGTTGTTTTTTTTTTTTTGTGTTTTCTTAAGTTATTTTGAAATTTAAATGATGTGGTACATATAGGCAGATAGTATCTACAGTGCACTTAATCAGAGCATCTCCAAAGATAAATGTAGATTAAGGTTGTGAATTGTCGCCACATTATCAATGTTGACAAGATGACTAGATGTGGCATAAATCTATATACATTTCGTAGTGAAAATAGTCTCCAATGATTATTACGGATTACACCTTCTATTCATGATGTAACAATTTATTTTAACTTATTAAATTATAAATAAATAATTACTAAACGATTATACATTTAAATTATTTGATGTATAATTAAAGAACCAATAAATTATTTTGGAAACAAAATTTCAGTTTTTTGTAATTATCTATTTATATATAAATAAAATTTATTTGTGATTATCATTGCATCTTGATAAATAAATAAAAAAAAACTAAAAAAAAAAAGGAAAAGAAACGTAATGTATAAAAAAACAAAACGCAAAAGTATATATCTATGTTGCTATTTTCTTGACTTTTATTTTAGTTGCTGATTTTTTTTTTAATTTTTTAATGACGTGGCATAGTACACACGATCTATTGCACCTTCTAAATTTAGAGTGCAGTAGACAGTATCTACTTTTTTTATGCCACGTCATCTGCACTTTCTTAATCCACATCCACATTGGAGAAAGTTTTTTCTCATCATATCTATTTAATCCAACATGACACACATCCATCATAAATCTACATCTCCATTAGAGATGCTATTACATCCTCCCTCAATCCACAACCCTATCAAAAATGCTCTGAGATCGACTGCATAAATGAGATGCCTCCACCAGGTTCAGTCAAACAAAAGTAATATAGAAAAATAAAATAAACTCACCAAGGATAATCACAAATCCAAGTGTGAGAGGAACACATAAATAGTGGAATATTTATACAGGTAAGCAATGATGTGGACTCAACCTGGGTGGGCCCTGAAATTGGGGAGCTGACCCAAGCCCTCTACTCCACAAATGCACCAATCACACTATGCTCACTATAGCTACTCACTACAACCATAAATAATTACATACACCAACTCCTCTTAAATACACTCAATTTTGTTGCAATCCACCCCTTCTCTTTCCTCTCTAGCTAGCTAATTGCTCTATCTCTTCACACACAATAATAATGGCTCATGCTCCCTCTTCAAATAATATCATAGTTCTCATGGATGTGCTATGGTTCCAACAAATCATTCTCATTTCCTCATCACAATCCATCAACAAAGTCATTAGTACTAGTACTAATAATAATCCTCTTCTTAACCTCAAAGCCAGCTCATCACAAACTCCTTCTATCTCTTCTCCATCTCATTCGAGCCACTTGGATGATGATGATGATGATGATGATGATATTGAAGATGAAGCTTTGGACGTCTCGTCGTCGTCGGACTCGTCTCCCCTCCTTCCTCGGGTAATTAGAATTATTCCTACATTCATATCTTATACGTTTTTCGCCGAAACTTAATTAATATTATTATGCATGTAAAGCTAATCATTACTATAATTTTTTCTCAAAGTTTATTATATTTATTTTTTGTTAACTGCATTAAATCGAGTTGAATGAAAATGTTATGAAATTCATGTAGCTAGTTTATCATGCACCTCAATTAATTTAGGACTAAGGCAATTTTTTCGATCGATTTTATAGGAAATTGAGGAGGAATTATTAGATGATGAGGAGGCCACAATGAAGTACAAGAGGAAGAGACCAACAAGGTTGAGCCTAGTGATTGCAAGCAAAACAAGGTCTCATTCATCATCACCATCAATTCACAAGCTCCCCAAACACATGAGAGAACAAGTTCAAGACTACATAAACATGACTGATAATAGTAGTAATAGATTGAGAAGGACAAAGAGTTTGAAAAGCTTGGAAGAGCTAGAGTTTGAAGAGGTGAAAGGGTTCATGGATCTAGGGTTCACTTTCGAGGGTGGCCAATTGAACCCTAGAATGATGAGTGTCATTCCTGGCTTGCAAAGGCTCGTCGGATCATCGTCGACTACGTCAATCGATGACGATCAACTTATAATGGACGATCAAGATGATCAAAAGAGTATCATGAGTGGTACAAATAAGGCAAGGCCTTATTTGTCCGAGGCATGGTTGATCAAAAGACCTGACTCTCCTTTGCTCAATTTGAGAATCCCGAGGATCAAGGGCACTTCATCTGACGTGAAAAAGCAAATCATATCATGGGCTAGAAATGTTGCCTCTGCGATTCAGTTAGAGCATTAATTAACAGATGAGAAATCATATCCAACGGCTCACATGTAACTCTAGGGTAACGGCACAGTTTTCGATGCACCGACAAACAAAGAGAGAATGAAGAAGAATTAGTATGTGAAAGTACTATAGTGCCTTGTTAATATTACTAATACTAATTCACTGCTACAGTACTTGCTTCTCTCCTCGAAGAGGACAGAAGTGTCATAGTGTCGTAATTAATAAAGTGAGTACATGTAGTTTAATTTTGATCACACATACATATATGTTTGTTCAATTAGTACCTAATTAATTAGTCTCTACATGTAGAGATGTTAATTGAAATAACCTCTAAGCTATGACATATTTTATGAGACGTCCAGTGATTTTAATTATTTAATTATGTTTAATCAATTTCCCTTAATGACAATCTAATAATTAAAAATTGGAACTCAAGTTATATAATGTAAAAGCTTCTAAAGTCATTGTTCGAAAAAAAAAAATAAAATAAAATCTAAAGTCAAAGTCAAATTATATGTGGTATATCTAATGTGCAATAATATAAGGTAATCCCATACATATAAAACATATATATGTAATTAATAAAACAAATTTGCGCTACATGTGTCTTAATCTAATCATAATCAAACGAGCCTCACAAATTTGCATCAAGCTTCCATATTTACCATTAAATTTAAATTTTATGGCAAAAATTTTAAATCATGTGGAGGCCCTCGCCGCCCCGGGGTGACTTGTCTCCGTGTACTCTTTGCCAGTTGGCCTTACTACACGTGTACGGCACCTACCCGTCATTTTCCTGTCTCGAGATTTGCATCGAGTTGTGTGTACATCGTATAAATGTCAAATGCAGCGGAAGTTGTACGTAAATGCAAGAAATATTAATTAATTCATTAAATCCTACTGTGGAAAAACTCTGAAAAGTACTGTGTATAAAGGTAGATGATTGTACCATGTAAAGAACCTATGTACAATGTCACGTCACTCATCAGTTCTCAAAAGAATCAAAATATCAAAAATAAAAACACACGTACAAGTAATTCTCAACGATAGGCAGTCAGAGGTGGTCACGTAAGATCCCCTTGCTCTTACTTGTATTAGGATCTGCACTCAATCATCACAGAAGAAAATGGATGACGAGTACAGTCAGTAAAATCCTAAGGAACTCCTCTGAGCATTCAAATAAACAAGTGAAATTCAATTAATATTGTTAAATAAACATGTGGAATGTAAAGAGACAATTGTAAGTAGGGCATCGCATGCGTAAATAACAATAAAGCGCAAGTGTGTATGTATGTTCCAGTCAGACTAAACCATACTTCGGGATTCCCTTCCAGGATCCCACTAATGGGCGCACCCAACTAGCTATCACCTGATCCCTCTCGGTGGCCGGCGTAGACCTACGACGCACCGACACATGTAGCAGTTCCTCGGGTCGTTATCTACCGAGAACTCCTGATACACATGCTATGATCTAGAATGCATAGACACACAACGGAAAATCCGGTAGGAGTAACTAACCAACCGTGCAAACGACGATAAGATAAGATATAGGAAAAATCACAAGGAAATACTGGAATTGAATAGAATTACAAGAAAAATAAATATTCAAGAGTTTTTCCATTGGGTTTTACAAACCTCACAACGCGCTCTACTAGGGCTGGCAAAAATACGGGAACGGACGAAAACGGGACTGGACACCCATTTTGAAAATGTTTAAATTTGGTGTCCGGTCCCGGTCCCGTTTTTAAACGGGCACTTGTTTTTTGTCCAAATCCCGTATGTTTGTAAAACATACGGACCGGTTTTTGCTTTTTTTTCTTTTTTAAAAAATATGATTAAATATTTTATTTATCAATTATCTAAAAAAAAACCCTCAACTACAACTACAAGTCTACAAATACAAGTCACCAATTACCAAAAAATAAATACATAATATCACATTTTTTTAATTTCTAATATAAACATCACAAAAGTTTAAAAAAAAAAAAAAAGATACCACATCAAATTCTCAATAGTCCAATAAATCCCAATTTAGGGCAACACAAACATACAAACCACCAAATCAACTAAAATCATCAAGCAACAACAACAACAACAAAGCAACCCCTTTTTAAGATAACTACCAGAATTGAAACTACTGTGAAGATCAACCAAAAAACAAACACTCAATGAGAGGAAGAACAGGAGCGTAAATGAGAGGGACCAAGAACTTCAAAGGCGCTCCTTTGTTGTGTCTCCTCAAGACACCTTCACTTCAATCAACAGATAGAGACAAGTAAAAACAAAATTCGATAGTGGGCGAGATCCGAGAGGCGAGCGAAACGAGCGAGCAGCTTAGTGGCGAGAGCCGAGAAAGGCGAAGCAGCCGTGAAGCGCGAGAGGCGGAAGCAGTATGCGAGATCCGAGAGGCGAGCGGGTCGTGACCGTGAGGCGAGAGGGAGGCGAGAGAGCGCGAGGCGCGAGAGGGAGGAGAGAGAGAGAGCGAGAGCGCGAGAGGGGAGAGGCGAGAGAGAGAAACGAGGCGCGAGAGGGAGGCGAGAGAGCGCGAGGCATGAGAGGGGGAGGCGAGAGGGGAGGCGAGAGAGAGTGTGAGGCGCCAGAGGGGAGGCGGAGAGGCGCGAGAGGAGCGAGAGGCGAGAGGCGCGAGAGGCGAGCGAGAGGGGAGAGAGAGAGAGGGTGAGGCGCGAGAGGGGGAGGAAGAGAGTGAGACGCGGAGAGGCAAAAAAAACCTAAAATACATTGTGAAATTACCTATATGTCATTCAAATTAATCAAAAAACGGGTACCGGTTTTTTAAAAATTTTTGTCAAGTCCCGGTCCCGTATGTTTAAACGGACAAAAAACATTGTCCAGACCCGTATGTTTTTCACAAAAATACTTCCCGGTCCCGTTTAAAACGGGACCGGACAAAGTGGGCAAAACGGGACTGGGCAAAATTTGACAGCCCTACGCTCTACTACCCCGCAATCAATCCCCGGGTCCAAGTCCACTAAGTCCTTGGTCGCCAATTGATCACCCGTGTCAACTGTCAACCTATGTCCATTTATCAATAATTTAATTTAGCATGAAAATTTACAACAAATTTCTAAAAAAAAAAAAATTAAGACAAATTGCCTATTTCGCTCTTTTCGAAGCAAAACCCCGCAAAAAGTTGTGTCCAAAATATCTAAATATTTTATTTTCATAGAAATTCATAAACTTCTATTTATTTTATGGAATTATATTTTTTTTCAAAATTTTCCCAATTTTTCTGGAATTTTAAACAATTTTCCCAAATTTTTCCTCTCTTTTTCTCTTTTTTTTTTTTTTTTTATTGTTTGGCTCTCGTCGTCTGGTCGACCTAGACGGGTCGGACCCGACTCGGCCCTGATGGCCGAGCCCGGCCCATTCTGGGCCCGGCCCCTGAGGGGATGCGTACGCGCGTGTGCATCTTCCTCATCTGATCGAACCGATGGTCGGTTCGATCGCTTTCCTTTTTTTTTTTTTGAGATCAACCCCAACCCCCGAGACTTGATGGCAGGTGGGACACCCCTGCCATCACCACCGCGACCCGGCTCGGCCTCCATGGTCGAACCCTCTTCTCGCCACCACGAGTCCACGACCAAACCGAAACCCACAACCAAAACCAACTAGGTTCACCTCGATCGTGGCGTCTCCACTCCTTCCCGGCGCGTCCCTGCTTCTCCTCCTCCTCTCGTCTTCTTCTTCCTCTCTCTCGGCCTCCCTGGTGTGTGTGGGGTGTGTACGGTACTGGTGAGGGTGGAGCGTGTGAGTGAGGTGAGAGAAATGATGTTGGAGTGTGTAGATAATGATTGTGATGTTGACTTTTTTTGTCTTGACACCAAAATGTGATACAGCTGGGACACTCGCTCGTTTTTCGAGCGTTTCGACGTTTGATCTTACGTCCAAATCGCGATATACGCGTACCGCCGCATCACTAGCCGCCTAATACTCATTCCATATTAGTAATTTGGCCATTTTTATTTAATTTGTTTGTTTTAGTTTCCCCGACCTAATGTTCGGTCTCGTCAACTACATGATACCGCGTCGACAAGCATATCGAGGAGAATGTAGTTCACATAATCTCGCACGTATTTTTATGCAACATACACACATGCGATGTATTTCAATAAATTTTACCACAAATAAGCATCCAACACACAATACCTAGCATACATAAGTCCCCGTGTGTCCTAGCCTACAGCGACGTCCATATGGATCCGAGCTAGCGTCCACGTCTGCAAATTTAATAAAATAGATTGTTACAGTGGACCTGCATGTTTTGAATCAAGATCCGTATATAAACGAATCTCGAAGTACGTATGAATAACTTTTATAAACTAATGTGTCTTTTAATCTAACTCAATGTTATCATTATAACACTTCTCTTTTCGAGTGTGTCACTCATGCATCAAGTGTATGCTGTGGTTTGGCACATCGGTATGTAGTGGCTTGCGTCACTTGATTTTTTGCATCGAGATATGCATGCACGTCTTGGTAACAACTACACATTGTTCTTTTTTTCAATGAATTGCGTGTCGTTTTTGCGAGCGGTTGTCGGTTACGACCCTTTTGAAAATAACATGACAATTGTACATGTATATACAATTTCAATAGAAGGACATACAGTATGTAAAATAAGAGGATGTATCATCGTATATGCTTCATTAAAAAATATATATATATATATATGGAGAAAATATAACAAAAGTTGAAAAGAAGAGGAGGTCCACCACGTGGCAGACAAAGAGCAAGAGACCATAGCGACGTATCATTTTATGCTGTACCCTAGCCTTAGCACAGAGTAAAACAAGTTTTACTTCGTCTTGGAATCTCTAGTACACGCCACTAATTGGCCAACTTGAGTAGTCACTGAATGCCGACCTTTTTTTTTTTTTTTTATCCGTGCTGCGAGTGCAATCTGACTAAGTGTACTTTAATGGATTGAGTAATTTTATTACATTGATAATTAAAATCGAAGTCATGCGCTTAACTCACACAACTCTACGCTTCATCTTTACAGTTGTGGCAACCCCACCGAGATTGAAATGTTGACTTGCATAAGTTGAGAAAATATTTTGAGTGGTTAGTTTGATGTGCTTTTTTTGAATTAATTAGTTGATTATTTCATAATTTTATTGACAGTAGTTATGTTGTTATGATTAGTGGGAAGTACTTTTTTCGATTTTGTTGGGATCGATGTGTAGGCCGAATTATAATTTCACATTGATTAAGTGTGACTTCACCAAGAAGTACTTAAATGCGAATCTCCATTTAAATAGTATTGAGACCTTTTAAAATAAAATCTTACAACTGTATGAGTGCAAGTTGAGGACAATATCAAAACTAATGAGATTTAAAGACCCGCATATATAAGAGCGGGTCCAACAGTTTTACATATATTACAATAAATTTACTTGGACTCATGAGTCCGGACTCATATGGAGGTTTATCAAATTTTTACAAATATTTAAGGGGTAACAAAATAATTTTACAAGAATTGCGGTCATTAATTACTTGAGTTTTAATAAAAAAAATTTTTGATATATAAGACTACCCATTATCATAGCTAGCATGCCATTTAATGAGATCATTTCACTACTCTCCCATCAACTTAAAGACATCACCATTTGGTCCATTTCCATCCATCTAACCCTAACAATATCCTCTTATTTTTACAGCCACAAAAAATAGCTGAAAACTCTACAACATAATTTCAATGTTATGATCAAGTGCACTCACTTAGCTTTGTAATCAAATCTTCCATTTTCTCTACCTAATGTAATGTATTAGCTAATACTCCATCTCACATTTGCCTCCATATTTGGTGGCTCTGGTGCATCTTATATGCAAAGGTTACATGATGTTCATTTTCTGTGAATTTGCCACGTGTCGTTTCCCACTTAATCCCCATTTGCCCTCCACTTTGTGGCTATGCTAACCATTTTTTTTTTTTTTAGGAAATAGTAGAATCACGACAACAATATCATACCATAAAATACATTAGCTCACAAGAGCATTCTATGTAACCATGACCTAGTTGTTGTGCATCGAGATTCGTGTATAATTGTATATCGAAGCGCGCTTGAATTACTCTTGTGAGCCAATGTGTCTTGTAGTATGATATTGTTGTTTCTAGCATTTCTCTTTTTTTTTCTTTTTTAACTCAGTGAGAGTTTAACTCACGACATTTTCAGATTTTCTTCTAACAAGTGATGTCCCTACTATTTCATCAAAAATGTTTTGGCTGCGGCTATGCTAACTCGATAAATCATGCTTAATTACTTAGGTCAAGTCAACTTTTTTTTTCAAAAATTAAATTTATTTTATATTTTATTAAATGATATTGAAAAATAAATAATGATGCATTAAGCTTCTCACCAAGGTATATTAAAAGGGTTAGCAATATGTATTAACTGTGTATAACATACATTTAACATCATAATAATTCTAAGTCATATAACAAACAAAAAGAAAAATAGCAATCCCAAATTAGTTGGTCGTTACACGAATCAAACTTTTTCATTCAATTTGATTTCATTCAGTTGCACTATTAAAACTTTTTAATATCTTTTTTAATTAATGCACATCTTATATAAGTTATTTTAAATCTGTATATTGTCGATTTTTTAATAAATACGTGTCTTAGAGTGTGAAGTCATACCTATTATTATTCTAACATTTTTCTTAAAATATTTACTCTCCCAAACCATTTTAATAATATAGATCCAATCATACATATTTTAACAAATGTGTTTAATTAGAAAACCTTTCATAAAAAAAAAAGTGTTTAGAGAACCAACTTAATTTTTTATTATTTTACTAGCTAGTTATATGGTATAATTAAGGATAGAAAATTAAATTGCACGCATGGGGTGGTGGAATGTGGTCATAAATTCAACAAAAGTGGGCTCGGTGGTGGCTTAATAACAAATATGCTCATGGACCATGTAGTCAGTGGGGATTGTATAGACAAAGACTTACTATACTCTTTTAGTGCTGTGTAGCCGTCCTTCCACTACTCAAATTAA
Organism: Stephania yunnanensis; assembly: GCA_039657365.1. Lineage (NCBI taxonomy): Eukaryota > Viridiplantae > Streptophyta > Magnoliopsida > Ranunculales > Menispermaceae > Stephania > Stephania yunnanensis. Next base: position 2,145,977 of record CM077586.1, on the reverse strand, counting down.
ATTACTATTTACGCTTCACTTAATTCACCACACTCTTTAAACCACCATATATACATCATCCCTCCTCACCTCGTTAATTCATGTGGTCTATATATACATTATAATTGGCTCATCACTTACACATGAATAACTACTAATTTTCTCTACAATCCTATGTAGTAAAATAACATATATACCTTGCAATGAACAACCTTGTGTTTCTCTTGTTTTCTTTCCTCTTGTTGCTTCACTCAGGTACTTAATTAATAGTTTGGTTTCTTCATTAGAAATTAATTAGTACATTCATTATGTACATATATACTTACTAAACTTATTGTTGGTCATGATGCTTGATTCATTAGGCGCGAGTGAGCTTCGTTTAAACTACTACTCAGAGAGTTGCCCGCGAGCCGAAGATATAGTGAAAGAAGAGGTGAAGAAGCTGTATAATGAGCATGGCAACACTGCTGTTTCATGGCTCAGAAATCTCTTCCATGACTGCATGGTCAAGGTATCCTTAATTAATTCATGTATGTTTCATTTTAACTATATATACAATGAAAAATAAAATACAGACAAGGATATTAATTACAGTAATATATGTTGTTTAAAATGCGCGACAATGTACGTAGTCATGCGACGCTTCGCTTCTATTAGAGACCTCGAAGGAAATTATATCAGAGAAGACATCACCAAGGAGCTCTGGAATGAGAAATTTCAAGTATGTTAACACCATCAAAAAGGCTCTCGAAGATGAATGCCCTACGACCGTTTCTTGCGCCGACATTGTAGCTCTCTCCGCTCGCGATGGCGTAGTCATGGTACTTTAGTTTTTGTACATGTAACTACATATACTAATGTACAATTAGTGTGTCTACAAACATATGGATTGATGACTTGTTGCAGCTAGGGGGACCCTTCATTAGCATGAAAACTGGGAGAAGAGATAGCAAAGAAAGCCATATTGCAGAGGTTGAAGACTTCATCCCCAACCACAACGACTCGATGTCTCTCGTGCTTTCGCGTTTCCAATCCATCGGAATCGATGTCGAAGGAGTTGTTGCTCTCATGGGTACACTAAGCTACCTATACATATTTTGCATATAACTTCTACCAAATTAATCAAACATGCAACATTAACATTTCACCTTAAACTAGACATCATATCAAAGTCTTACCAATTAATTAAATCACTTCCATTAATCCATGTGGAAAGTACAATCAATAAGACTAATTAATTAGCTTAGTTCTAGTAATGACAAATGAATTAATAGCCATCATTTTTGTGACTTTTACATGTACATATGTGATATGTAACATATAGTTTGAGTGCATGCAGGGGCACACTCAGTGGGAAGAACTCACTGCAACAATCTAGTGCACAGGCTCTACCCAGAAATCGATCCAACATTAGATCCCGGTTACGCTGAGTACTTGCGCCGCCGGTGCCCTCCTCCGTCGGACTCAATCCACAAAGCGATCGAGTACGCTAGGAACGACAGGGAGACCCCAATGGTGCTAGACAATATGTACCACAAGAACTTGTTGAACCACAAGGGACTTCTACAGGTTGATCAACAACTTGTTTTGGACCCAACAGCAGCTCCATTTGTTGAAAAAATGGCCTCTGATAATGCATACTTTCATGAACAATTTTCCAAGGCATTGCTCTTGATGTCTGAAAACAATCCTATCATTGGTGATGATGGGGAAGTTAGAAAAGATTGTCGCTTTGTTAATGAAGGGTAGTGCACTAAATTAGTGCACATTAATCATGTAATTGTGTTAGCTTTGGTGAAAATCAAAAATAATGTATGAGATGCATATGGATCTTGTCCAATATGTATTTCAATTTGTAAGAAATTGTGGTGGGCTGTGCTGTGTTACAAGTTCATTAGGGTAATTAATTGTGCCTTGGGCCTAAAAGTGCTACAATTACACGCCATAATAAGTCACGTACAACTGCGATTGGCAAAGTTTAGAGAAGGCGTGGATTCGACTCTGGCTATAGTCAAGAAAAAAAATTAGCTAATTTATTTCCATATATGATCCTAGTTTAACCACATGATTTATAATGGTATTGTGGTTTGAGGTGTCATCCTAGCTTACGAGTGATTAAAACAATTTTTTTTAATTTGTTGCACTTTTTTCTTCAAAATTATATTTCTATGATTTTGCAAACGATGGGATGACAAGAAAGCTTGCAAAATCAAAGCTATAGAATTGTGAATATATAAGTAAAAAAAAAAAAAAAAAAAGAAGAAGTAGAAGTCATTGTCTAAAAACACTGCAAAAATGTAAAAAAAAATAAAAAATGCAAAAAGTATTTTATAGACAAAATAATTAATATTATTCCCTCATGTATCTATATACAATTTTTATTTTTTGCACTCTTAGATTCAAGTCATTTGATTTATCTCGTTGATGTTATTTATTTTTTTATTGGTTGTTGCATTGACAAGTTTTATCTTACTAACATTAACTTTATTGAGAGTTTTTTTGTGAAGAAACTGAGAGATTGTTAATCATGCAAAATTTATAAATTCATAATTCGATTATACAAAGGTGAAACATCATTGCTAAAATAAATATTAGGATGTTTTAACATTACTATAGGAATTTATCTTACTTTCCTATAGTAATAGTACATAAATAAAAATAAATACTTCAAAAAAAGTTAAAAATAAAATTCTCTTATAAAATATTGTTAAACCTGCATCATTAAATGGAGGGAGGTATATACTGTCCCACCTTTATTAATACTTCTATTTTTTAATTTTGAAAAGATGGTATTACAAGAAAAACACATATCACAACACGTTGTTGATAAAGAAGTTGTCAAACGTACTTATTAAATGCATAATCAACAAATAAATAAATAATTTTTTAACAAAGTTACACATAGTGATAAGTTGGTTGTTGCCTGAATAATTAAATTCATATAATCTATATATCTAATAAGCCTACATCTTGAGGTGTCACGTGACAATTTCTAAGTCTTCTCGTAGCGCCACGTGTTCAAGATGTAGGCGAACAATTTGGGTGCCCAACTTGGCATGCCTTGCATTTTTTATCCAATGCGGCGTACAATGTGTCACATCCAAGATGCATATATGGTATGTGACACGTGACGCCTAAATCTTGAGTGTGCCACGTGGCTGTGTCGAGTCTTCTCATAATGCCACGTGACATTTTCAAGATGTATGCCAACAATTTGGTTGCCACGTGGTTGTTTCGAGTCATGCATAATGTCACGTGACATTTTCAAGATGTATGCCAACAATTTGCTCAAGATGTAGGCCAACATTTTGGGTGTGACATGTGGTGTTTTTCGAATCTTCTTGATGCGCCACGTGGCATGCCTTCTTGCATTTTTTTATCCAATTTGACCATGTGTCACACCCAAGATGCATATATGGTATTTGTCACGTGGCATTTCCATATATACGATAATTGCTATTAATTCTTGCTATTATGTAACAGTAGGAAATATTAAAAAAAATGCCATTTAGGCCAATTGGTTACCAAAAAAAAAAAAAAGAGTATCGATCGGTATAAGATAGTATGTTTAATAGCAAGAATTAATAAGATAGTATGTTACATACACATTCCTACTATTACATTTCATAATTCCCAACAATCAAGCGGTGGCAGTTACATTTCTCATAATAACCCCATTATTTCACGCGTGTTACATTTCCTTTATACATTTTTCTTTTTTTAGAGAATTGTATCTCATTTTTACATTAATTTAATTGATTCATTGGAATCAATTAAACTATAAGTACCCATCAACCGCAACAGTTTTATTGTAACACGTGTGAAATAATGGGTGTGAACAAAAATCTTCTTCAATGTCACGTTTTAAGATTTATTTGCAATTAAATTAGTCTTTGAAATGAAATTTAAAAACATTTTTTTTCAAATTTCAAAACGTTTTAAAATTTATTTACTTCAAAGATTGAAATAAATCTTAAAACGTTTTGTCAAGATGATTAAAACATTTTTTCGAATTTCATACGCTTCATTCCTATATAAATAGTAGTTGTCGACAAACTTCAAACACAATCATTTTCCGAAATCGATTCACATACTTCAACCTCTGTCATCGGTTTGCCCAATCAAGCTATGATAGAGTTCTACACAAAAATATTTGATCTCAACCCATCCAATGATGATTACAATATACGGGTACGGGTATGTCGAATTTGGGAGTCCTTCAACATGACAAACTGAATATGATATCCTTGAACTTAATATTGTTTGATGAAGACGTAAGTATATATAGATATATATTCACTTTTTATTCTTAGAAAAAATACAGTACGCTTTAGATAACTTTTTATATTATTTCATGAATTTGGTCATATTTATATGCGTGATAATTATATATATTATTGTAGGAGAATTTAATTAGGCATCATTCGTAAAAATCAAGTGCGGAAATACAAGACATTACTAAATGGGGTGGACTTTTTGCATTAAAAATTTTAAAGTAAGTTTAAAAACTGAGCAATATCATCATATCACTAACGAGCACAAAATATATTTTTTACACACGTCTATAGTGAAACGTATAGATGATGTTGTTGGAATTCCCAAACATAAGTTCCAATTTGTTTACGAAGATGTACTCGAAGAAAGGGACACAACAAGAGTTTTTGACAGGTAAAAGTTTTCGTGACTTAATTTTCAACTAGGTTCTTCAATTTAATTATTACTAATTATTCAAAATTTTCATCCTATTTCACGGATGTAAATATTGGTTGCTTAACAAGCATTGAAGATGTCAAGTCGGTGGGACAGGATGACAAAAAGCGAAAAAGGGATATCGAAATCCAAATGAATGAATCATTTAATGGTTTATGCATTATCAATTTTGGTAAATTGAAAAGTGATACTTTTACTATATTATTTTTATCTAAATTTTAAGTAAATATTTTGCAGGTTCGAATATAAGATCCAAATGACCCTGCAGGGGTAAATTAGGAGAATCTTTCGATGATAATGTTTATCGCAGTAAGATTACACCTGTTATTGTGATTGCCACATCAACTTTATTGGTAAAAAAGTTCAAAGCACAGTGTGACGGCCTCAGCTTTCCAAACAGGGCACCGATCGACCTAATTTCATAATCAAGTCTTAATCTTAACCACCTAAGACTTAATTACGTATTAGTCAGTCTTTCATCCCTATATTCCTCAACACACATGTTCAAACATTTATGAAGTTCAGAGTTAATTAAACTTTCTTTTTCAATTTCATGTTATTACCTATTATCATGTATTTTAAGGATTATGCAAAAGCTTTTATAGAACTATTCATTCAACCTAATGTACAACCCAAAATAACATAAACAATATTATACAACAAAAGTTGAGTCTTACAAAATGAGATAGGAGAGTCGCGAAATGCTAACTGTGAAATCATTGACCATCCCTGGCTGTCTTGCCCTTATTTCTCTCGCAGGATGTGGGATGAAATGCTAGTGGAGCTCGGTCTTGGGTGGCAACTGGCAAAGGCCGCATACTTTAAAGCAATGGCTGGAGAAGATTAATTAATGCAAATACTTTAAAGCAATGGCTGGAAAAGTTGGAAGTTCGGTAGTGATGATGTTGTGCTTTGTTATTGGGGTTCCCATAATGATATATAGCAGTGAATTTTGTGTTTCAATTTTGTGTCCCGTAAACACATAATGACATTTCAATTTTGATGAAGATGAGTTTCCTGATTAGATGTTAAGTGATGGGTGTTTCAGTCTCAATCTCCTCCACATATATAACCATGGATCATTCATTTTTACATCACTCTTGGTAACAAGTTAAACCAGAATCCAAATAATAAAGCTTTAAGTTCATGGTGGGCTTAATGGTACTAAATGCATAAAAATATGTTGTAGTTTTTTTATTCTAAGGGTGTGTTTGATAGCAAATAAAATGAAAAAATCATAGAAAATTGTCTACTTTTTTTGTGTAACCATTTTTTCCATTGTTTGATAGCTTTGTAACTGTACTGAGAAAAAAAAAATCACATTCTCCTATTTTTCTCATTTATTTTCTCATCTTTTAGTGTAGAAAATTAAAAATCTCTCAATATCTCTGACGAAATGATCATTTCTTCCACCCAAACAAACTTGGCATTTGCTACTCTTTCGCGGATGCATTATTTCTTTCTCTCTTCATCTCCGGCTTCGTCACCAACATCATCGTCGAGTCGCCCGATATCGACGATGATTTAAATGCGCACACGGATTGAACCATGAAAGAAAATTATTTCTCGTGCAATCAAACAACTATGAAAAAATTTTCTTCATAAAATTCTCTCAAAAGATTTGCTAAAAAAAAAAAGATTTTTCTCATCGAAGATTTTTTTTGCTATCAAACACACCCTAAGTTCATGATGGGTTTAATGATTCTAGATGCGATAAAGTTGTGTTGTAGTTTTTTTTATTCTATAGTCATTAATTGATTCTTTTATACTGAAGCTTTCAAATCAACTTAGGTATATGAGAAGATTTGTATTAAAATAAGTTTTAATAACGTAATTTAAAAAAAAAACGTTTAATATTTCAAAAGACATCACCAAAAAATATTTCAAAAATAATTATTTAATCATGTAAAATAAATATCATTATCATTTCAAGATTAAAAAAATAGTTAGCATGATTTTTATTATGTAGTTTATCAAAGTAAAAAACTTTGAATAATGCATGTACTTATAATTAATATATATAAACAACAATTTCTTATAAAAAATACATACATATAACACCAACAATTAATTAAATGATCATATACCAAAACATGGAAGAGAATAAAAATATTTTTTAAGACTTGAGGTCTAATCAACGGATCCTCTCTATAAAAATATTTTTAAGACTTGAGGTTCAATCAACGGAGAGGATGAATGTGCAAATAACGCAAAGTGGAGGTTAATTATAAAAGATGACACTTTGCATCGTGTGTTACACATAAGAGTAAACGTATAAACGCATCGTACAAATAACATGAAGTGGTTTTTTTTTTTATAACTAATATTAAACAAAAGTGCAATTCATTTTCATCAAAATGTATTCATTGTTGCCTTTATTTATTTATTTATTTATTTATTTTATAACAAAAAAACACCACTTGTCCATCCGGCCAGTGAGCAATAATTTGTTTATTGTTATTTTTTTTGATCGAAACTATCTAATATTCGGATTATCCGCTGCTTCTGATTCGCTACAAGTTGCCCACCGTATATGTGGGGAAGTATTCTTGATGAAAAATCAAGTGGGATTTCATTAATTTGTATAAAATTATCTAATCAATGCTCTTATATATAAGATTAGGAAAGTGCTAAAATGACACCCCAAGTAACACTCGGATGACGTGGCGTGAAGGTCCACATTTATGAGAGTCGTCGTGCACGCTTTGAGATATACACTCGTGTGTTATGCATCAGTAACTATTTTGAGCACGCTTAATTTTATGTGGGATCCGCACACCACGTCACGCGAGTATCATTTGGGGTCTCATTTTAGCCTTTTTCATAAGATTTGATGGGACATATATAAGGCAAATAATCACAATAGTTCCAAACTTTCGCTTTTGTATCTAAATAATCTCAAATTAATAATTGTGTCTAAATAATCACAAATTTTGTGTTTTGTGTCAATTTTGGCCCAATTATGGTTTTTTAGTCAAATTGATATTGATGTGGCATATGAAATTAATAAAGTTGTTTTGTTTTAATGAGGTGGTTTAAATTTAAAAAAATAAAAGAGGTTGATTGTAAATTTATAAAGTTACACTTCACACAAAGACAAACAATTAATTAGTTTAATGCGGATCAAACTCAAAGTTTGAGATTATTTTGATATCAAGATTTAAACCACTTCATTTAGCTAGCAACTTAATTTACCAATCTATATATCTATAATAGTTGAAGCTTGGATGTGCCACATGGCAGTTTTAAGCCTCCTCATAGCCCACATGCTATACCCGAGCTACAACTTTACATATATTAAAAAAAAACCAATAACTTTCTATTTAAACGTTTAGACTTATTAAAAAAAAATACTTTCCATATCCCTTATATATTAAAAAAAATTGGTTTGGACTTACCAAAAATAACTTTCTATATTCCATATGTTTTTAAAAAACTAATAACTTTATATTTATCCCATCCTAATAAAAATAAGACAAAAAATATCATTATCAAAACCGTTTTAACTTACCCAAAAAAAAAAAACTTCCCATGTCCTATATCTCTTAAAAAATCAACAAACTTTCCATTTAAACTGTTTGGACTTTGAAAAAAAAAAATAAAAATTCATATCCCTTATGTTTTAAAATACTAATAAATTTTCATTTATCACAATCAATAACTCTCCATTTTATCACAATCAATAAACTTTCCATTTAAATCGTTTAGGCTTAACCAAAAAAAAAAAAACTTTTCATATCTCATATGTTTTAAAAATACCAATAACTTTCCATTTATCACAATCAATAACTCTCCATTTTATCACAATCAATAAACTTTCATACAAATAATTTTTCCATCACAAAAAGGCAAATCGGAATTTTTCAAATAACTTACCAAAATAACTTTCTATTTATCTGTATTCAATAACTTTTCAAATAGCTTTAAATTATTTCTCACCTTCAAAACCGTTTGGACTTACAAAAAAAAAATCATATCTCATATGTTGATAAAAAAAAAATAATAACTTTAAACTTCACACACACACACACACACATATATATATATATAAGCACAAATAACTTTTTTTATTTATCTCCAAAAAAAGACCATTTATATGTATTGATAAAATTAGTAATATCTTGAATGTGCCACATAGCAGTTTCAAGCCTCATCACAACGTTACGTGTCACATCCGAACTATAACTGCACATATATATATATATATATATATATAAAATAAAAAATAAAACAAAAAATTACTATCACATATATAGATTGTTGGCACACAATAATGATTGCCCACTCTTCATAAAAAAAAATATTTAATTGTCCACTTCATCAAAAATCGTCAATTACAAAATTATCTAACCGTTAAATAATTCAACTTCCTCTACCCGTATCAATATATAGTAGTGCTTCTACCCTCAATTTGTACCCTCGATCATTTGTCAAATCCCATCTCTTCTCACCCTCAACCAATTGTCCATTAACCCTAAGCATTATACTAGAACCCATACACAAAAATATCCTCTCTCAATACGTCGACGTACGATTACGACATATGAGGACGAGTGAGTCGTATTTGGGAGTCGGTTAACATGAATGATGGGAGCATTTTAAGCTTGGACATGATATTATTTGATGAAGACGTAAATATAATCTTATATCAATTTAATATATTTGGGTTCATATCTAATTATTTGTTTGTGTTATATATTGTACATAAGAAACATTGATTCATGTTGTAATTCGCAAAAATCAAATGCGAAAGTACAAACCATTACTTATGGAGGGAGGAGTTTTTTCCATACTAAAGTTTAAAGTTAGCTTAACTACCGGACTTTATCATCTTGCACCAATGATTACACCATACATTTTCTACACTCAACTATATTGAAACGATTGGATGGTTTTGTTGGGGTCACTATCCATAAGTTTCAATTTGTCGGTGAAGATGTAATCGAGTAAACCTCTATTAAATAGAGTGTTATTAAATGTCATGTAAAAATGTGTTATGCTTTTAATTTTTCAACAATACCAAATTTTTGACAAGTTTATTTTGTTTCAATAAGTTAATTAATTAATTTACTACTAATTTTGTAATAAGTTTTTGACAGGTTTATTTTTTAATAAGTTAATTTTCTAATCGGATAGGTTTTATTCATAGATGTGATTGGTTGTTTGAGAGGTGTTGGAGATGTCGAGGCCGTGGGGAGTGATGGACATAATCGAAAAAGAATCTTGAAGTTCTTATAAATGGGTAAGTCAATGGTTTATATATACATGATTTGTAAATATATGATTTTTTTGTGGGTAATTTTAAACCAAATGAATTTTTTTTTTGCAGATTAAAGAGACTAAAAGTTATTTTATGGGGTAACCTAGCGAAATCTTTTGATTCTAGAAAGAATGCATTTATTATTCTTTTTTTTAAATCACGGCCTTTTGTTCTAATTGTGGAACAGTGAATTGTGTTTTTAATTGTTACTTTTTAATTTGTGTTTTTCTAGGTTTTAAAAGTGATTGAAGCGGTTTTGTGGTTTTGAAATGAAATTAGATTTCTCTAAACACAGGCTTAATAGGTACATGAATAATCATCTTTGGTCCTTAAAAAATCATTTCTTTAGTTGTATATTATTTCTACCATTTATTTTAAAATAGTGATATTATTCGATAATTGTATACACACTTCTATAGTCGATTCATATTAATGTTGCTTTTTTTTTTGAAAGCTATTGTTGGTTATTTTTTATTTTATTTTAGTAACTTATTAGGATAAAATCGATGTATTTATATGTATCCGCCAAGACTTTATTTTTTAAAAAAAATCAAGAATTTTTATTCTAATTGTGTGAATCGTGTATTGTGTTCTAATTGTTATGTTTTGTGTTTTTTAAGGTTTTAGAGGGTTTTGAAAGAAAAATTAGATTTCTTCAAACTTGGGCTCAATAGGTATACAAATAATGATCTCGTGGTCCTAAAAAATCATCTTTTGAGGTGTATACTATTTCTACCTTTAATTTTAAAATAATGATATTATTCGATAATTGTTTGCCCACTTTCATAATCGATGCTTATTGTTGATTTATTTTATTTTATTTTTGAAGTAACTTATTATTATTTAGTTATGATCTGGAAAGCTCATCATCAGTTGCACTTAATCGAAGCACAATGAAAAAGTTTGATCCATATAGTCGACCTCAATTAATTTGGGACCGAAGCTATGTTAGTTGTTGTTGTTGTTGTTGTTGTTGTTGTTGTTTAGCTGTAACATGTACAATTACACCTAATGTATTCAGATAAAGATATTTAACTTGATATATTATACTAATGCATACAACACAATCTATTATGATACTTTGGCTTGCTCGCTCACAGAAGCGCGTGATGCCGACTAGTTTCATATACCACTCAATTTATCTAAAAAAATGGTTGGGTCAAAATTAACACAAAAAACAAAGATTGGAATTATTTAGACATAATTATTATAAGTTTTGGATTATTTAAACACAAAAATGAAAGTTTGGGATTATTGTGACTATTTGCTCGACATATATATCATGTACATTAATTAACATCACTAGAACAATTTCGGCATTTAATAGAGGTTTTTAAACCCCTATTAAAGGGGGGTGTTATTAAATAACACATAATTGATAAGAGTTTTAAAAAACCTCTATGTAATACATGTATTAAAAATTAAAACATAACACATTTTCACATGACATTTAATAACACTCTATTTAATATGGATTTTAAAACCTCTATTAAAGGTCGAAAACGCTCTAGTGCATGTATATAACAATATTGTACATAGATATGCATGTCGACTTATGCGTATTTGGGATTATATACAATTGAAAAAGATTTTATAGAGATATATATATATATGCATGCAAGTGCAATACATATAAGAGTGTGGACCTGTCAAGTGTTACTCCTCCTCTAAAAGGCCAAAGACTAAACAAAGACAACACAACCACACCAGTCAATAGCAGACCATGCAAGCATGCATGTCAGTTTTGGATTAACAATGAAGCCAATCCACCCTTTATAATTCTGTAGCTTTCAAACTGCAATTCCAGCACATCCATACATACATATATGGAGTTTCAGCATAATTCTCGAGGGCCCCCTTATTCGAAAGCTACAATTCACCACTCAATAACCTACTACTACACTTTCTTCTTCACCAAAGCTCCTTCACTCATTCTCCCTAAGCTTTTTCCATTGATGGTTGTCATTCTACTCGTCGCGATATTTATCCGCATCTACTATAAATATAATAGATATTAATTGAATTCAGTGCTATGTCAAATGTTTTAAATATGAGCCTGTCATATTTTCCGTACATCTTACCTAACGGTCGACGACCTAAGTCAATTGTTTGTACGCACATTACTTAGTAAGCCGACTTCTTAATTAATGGTGTTAAAGAAATAATGTACTCTTTAAAATAACTTTTTTATTCGTAACACTCAAACTTAAGACTTAAGGTCTTTTTAAGTGCTTTTAATATATAAATTTCATATATAAGTATGTGGAATTAGATACATATCCAAATTGATGAAACAAACATTAGCATGCAAAACCTAAAAGTAGAAGACATCCTAAAAATGAAAAATCAATAGATGTAGGTGAAGTAGGGTTAGGCAGAAACAATATTATGTGATATAGGAGAAGCCACGCTAGGGCAGCAGATTATAGATTGCCTGACAAAAAGCTTCCAAAAAAAAAAAAAAAAAAAAAAAAAAAAGAAATAATAATTCAATGTGTACAACTTTATCATAAAACCATGCATGAAAACAAGACTACTGTCACATAAGTCCCCACCAAAAATTAAAACAAATGAAGGGTTGATTCAACGCAACTTTTTATTCACCATTTATGACCCTACCCATATATATGTATACTTGTCTAGTATAACCATTGTAATGCATGTATGTATAAATAAATAATGTAAGATAAGGTCTCTAAGGCTGCAGTGAATACAAGTCTCACAGAGTGCAGATTGTGCTATCTCCCCCGGAATCTCCGGGAGACTAGCCAATGCAAGTAGATCCAATCAAAACAACTAATTTTGCACATTTTGGTACTCTCTCTACACATCTCTTAAAAAAGATTGTTTTGATCTTTTAGTGTTATATAAAATGTTTCTCTTTTTCAATATCTCTTTTTTGAGGAGTCCAACCTTACCTAATTTCAAACTAAAACACTTTTTTAAGTACCAATATGAGGTGTAAAGATTATCTTTCTTTTTTTCCTTTTTTTTTGGTACAAAAGATTATCTTTCTTTAATTTATACCAAAAAGAAAAAGAGACTCTCTTATAAATTGACAAAAAATAAAGAGGTTTTCTTCTTTTCTTTTTTTCCTTAAAATCTCGGATGTCCAAACTTTTTTCCGAGTCCCTCTATAATTAATCAGGCTTGATTATTCCAACGAGAGTAAGTGTGACGCTCAACCTCATGACCCGATAGAAATCAACATATTAATTTGGAGTTGGATGACACTACCTTAAACTCAAGTTCGGTTGAAATGGATAAATTAAATAAGTTCAGAATTTATCATTAATTAAGTTGCGTTTGGTAGACTCGAAACTCGATCTCTCCTCGTCGGCTCAAATTAAAACTTAATTTTCTTCTCTGACTCACCTTCTTGATTCTACTTTTTGAACCATCGTTGTTCCTTTTTTTGTCGGTGGTGGTTCTAATAACCTTGTTTACCTTTTATTAATCAAATAAACTCTTAGATCCGTTCAGATATGATGATGAGATGATTAGTTTCATCCTTGTTACGGCCATCGATTCACTATTAACAACAATCACTTATCTATGTATGCATCCTTTCTGAAGACTTTTCATGGGTATATTTGTGTTTATGGGGTTAGCACTCGTCATTAGGTTCTATTTCATAGATATTTGTTTTCTTCTCATGTCGGTTTATATTGTCTTCCCTAGCTATTTGGAAGTTTCGTGTTTTTACTTTCCTTGTTGGAATTTGTTTCGTTATGGTTCGAGTGATGTATATGTGCATTGTCATATTCCAGGCATTTGTCGTCAAGATAATAGTCACCGATTTCAAACTGTTCCATTGTTACTGTTGCAGTTCTTGAAAATCAAGTTTTATGGTAATTGAATGTTATTTTACAATAAGGATTAGCGAATCAATTTGCTACGGTGATTGATTCTATGTCTCAACCTGTTCCATCAAATGTATTGAGAGCTATTGATGATTAATAAAAATTTTATTTCTTCAAAAAAAAATAAGGTAAAAAGTTGCGTGAGACGACCCTCCTCCGACTTAAGGTCCGGTCGCCCGACCCAAACCGGTAGTCTCATTGCTTTTGGTACAAATTGGAGGGAAGGGATTGAGGGTTTAGGGTTTATGCAGCTGTTTGATGAGTATGTTAATGCAGATTTTCTTAAATACAAACTGCCAACTCACAAGGAGACACCAAAGGATCAGTCACAGACTCCTACCAACAAACACTTCTCAAATATCATATGCCTGCTTTGGAGGGCCCATCAACATTATTCACATCTTTGATCAAATTATAGAAATTGTACACACATACATTGTTGATTGATGAGTTTTTACTCACTTTTTTTTTATCTTCTTACAAGGTATTTGACACTAATCACACTAATTAATTCAGACTTGAATATTACCGACCCACAAATAGAGGTAGCCTCTCAACTTAGTTTGCTATGTCAACAACTAGCGGTAAGGGCGCACTTGGGATTGCGTGGGTTAGACACACGATCCCGAGTTTGATTCTCCGCTTGTGCCAAGCTTCAACGGGCCACTGGCCAAACTACCATAAGTGGAGGCTACAGTGACTCCTTGGAGGATTAGTCAGGCAAAGCTCAGATACCTCTAGGGTCATCAAAAAAAAAAAAAAGACTTGAAACCATATCTTAAAGAAATTAAGTCACTTGTCAGACCAATCAATTTGTACTGTTTTTTTTTTTTTCAGAGGGTTTGAACTGTGTATTGATTTTAAATTTTAACATGCATATTTGGATGAGTAAACTCTTTTTGGTCAAAAAAAAAAAAAAAAAATGAATCCGAAAAGTCGATGCAGTAAATATTTCCAAACGTGATTAAATGAAAAGGGCCAAAAGTATTGAATGAACGTATGTATCAAAGTACCCTTTTTTAAAGTTTTTGAGTATAGTTGCAAAATATAAAGATACAGTGACAAACATATCAAATCAGTCATGCAATGTGGGGTTTCAAAAGTATAATTCACATATTCAGATCTTGTGGAGGATATAAGTCCAATCAAACACCCCTCCCCTGCAAAGCAAGAAGAATAAATTGCTACAAAACACAAAACACAACACACAACATCCATAATTCCTCCATGCAAAGAATTCACATTAAAAAGTTGTTTAAAAGGCAGATTCATCTGGTCAAGGTCCTTGCCCAAACAGAGTTAATCACTAAACTAATCTTTGTTTGGTTGACTTAATCTCTCTTCAATCCTTTCTAGATTTTTTTTATAGGTTTTCCATGTAATATATGACACAAATTGCACCAGCTAATTCACATTTGGGTATTATCGAGTCAAGCCCATATTAGGGTAAGCCTCTCAAATCAACTTTTTCTATCCACGCACTTAAGACCTGATAAACGGTAACCAAATCTCTTACTGCTCGGATCAATTACTTATGAGACACGAATTTGAGACTTGATAAAAATAATCGAGTCAATTGCTACTCAAACGTGAGACCCTATAAAAGGTAGCCAACTCCCCTTTCGCTGGGACCAACTACCTACTAGACTCAAACTTGCGATGAAATAAAAGGTAACTGAGTCCCTTATCACTCGGACCAATCACTTGGGGTTTTTTTCTAGATTTTTTGTACTCACCAAAATCAACATGGGTTCTTCTTCACCACCACTTTGAGTCTCATTTTGTGCTCCAATGAGACTGCTTTTTTATTTGCAAATTTTTCATGTTTTTGCATCTGCCATTGATGAATTGTGGTCAGTGTCAGCAGCACAAAAATGGGTAGAAAATGCTGCTTTTGATGCTCTTTGTGTAATTTGATTTCCTTTCTTTCCTTTTCATGTGTGCTCTGTGTCTCTCTCTGTGTTTCAGTGGAAATCATGAGTTCCCTGTTAGTATCTGCTCACTTTTCAGTTCTTTTCATGTCTACCCACCATTGGGTGTCTCTTCCTTTTGAGTATACTTTGTTTCTACTTGCTTGTTCTATGTTCTAGCTCTCTGGGTAGCTTAGATTTTTTGAATTTTCTTCTTGGAATGTAGTTTTGTGATTGTACATGCTTTGTTGTGTTCTGTTATGGGTACCATTCAAAGCCATCAATAGTCTACTACTTGTACTTGATTTTCATTGATTTCATCTGGGAAAATTTGTGCTTTAGCGTTGTGGGCACCTCTGGAAGCAATTGCATTGCATTTGTTGTGTTTGATAATTTGTCTGTTTGAACTTTTTTTTTTTTAACTTTGATGGGTGTTGGTTGTTGTTTCACTGAGCTTATGAGAAGAAGAATAGTGTTGGGTTTTCATGGAAATTGATTTGAATTATACTTTGGAGGAGGAGAGTGAATGTTTTAATGGTGGGGAAGAGAAGGGAAAAGGTGTTGTTGATGTTAGTGTTGGTAGTGGAGTTAGCTCTTTGTCTTCCTCATCTTCTTCTACTGCATCTTCATCAATTTATCATGAACTTTGGCATGCTTGTGCTGGCCCTCTCACATCCTTGCCCAAGAATGGAAGCCTTATTGTTTACTTCCCACAAGGTCACTTGGAGCAGCTCATCTCCTCGTCCTCCTCGCATTATCATGCTTTGAATTTGCCAAAATTCAATCTCCCCTCGCAGATCTTCTGCAGGGTTGTGGATGTTCAACTACTTGTGAGTTCTGGCTTTCTCAAGTTTTCTCATTTCATATTGCATTCTTGTTTTGTTTCTATGCCTTTAATTCCTTTATTTGGAGTGTTAGGCCAATAAGGAGAATGATGAAGTCTATGCAAAAGTGGATCTCCTTCCTCAAACAGCGGTACGACGCTTAAATGCTAATCAAGCTATTTATTTAACATGAACTAGCTGCATTGTCATTTCTGAATGTTCTGAACTGAATTACATACAACATTTATGTTGTCATGGTGTCTAGTTTCTCAATTACATGGTTTACAATGGTGAAGTTTTTAAACATTTTTGTGAATTTGTTTTGTGTAGTTAGAAGAGGGGAATTTGGAGAGATATGAGCATGAAGAGGGCGTCGATGTTCGTAATTGTAAGGGTAGAGGTTCGGGACGCAATTTTACTCCCCACATGTTCTGTAAGACCCTCACTGCCTCGGATACTAGCAGCCACGGCGGGTTTTCTGTTCCTCGGCGCGCCGCAGAAAATTGTTTTCCACCCTTAGTGAGAATATCTTCCTCTCTTTTTGGAATCTTTTGTGTTTGGTAGGTTGTTTAATAAACCATGTATTAATTGTGCTCTCTCGGTTGCAGGATCATAAACAGCAAAGGCCATCTCAGGAGATTGCTGCCAAGGACTTGCATGGAGTGGAATGGAAGTTCCGGCATATTTATAGAGGTTTACTATCTGTCTCCTGTTCTCCAAAAAAATAAAAAACCAAGTTGCATGTCCCCTTTTGTGTTTTGATTTTCGATAGGCAGCTCAAAGTAAAGAAACCTATGCTAAGAAAATCTAAGGGTGCATTTTCAGGCCAACCGCGTCGGCATTTGCTTACTACAGGGTGGAGTGGTTTTATTAGCAAAAAGAACCTTGTCTCCGGGGATGCAGTGTTGTTTCTAAGGTACATTTCCTTAATCAAGCATCTATCACTATCAGCTACTTTTGTTGAGATACCTAGAAATGTGTTCAAGTTTCTTCTTTATGTTTAAAGAGGTGAAGATGGAGAACTAAGACTTGGAATTCGAAGAGCGAATCGACCTAGGAACTTCCATCCCGATTCCGTTCTTGGAACACAAGATACACCTCTTGACACTCTTTCGCATCTGGCTAAGGCAGCATCTACAAAAGCGTCTTTCATGTTTTGTACAATCCAAGGTACGTGCCGACAATTACAAGTTATAAACTTGCAGTTTAGCGATGATAATCCTTTTTGAGCTGTGACGCTCACGAATTTCTACCATTGTGGTATCAAACTATCACCTTAACTTTTTGCCGTGTAGTTACTAATCAGTGAATCATATACGCTACTTGACGCATGTTTATGCTAAGTTTACTTCATTTAAGTGCTGAAATGCAGGGACACTCCTTCAGAGTTTGTTGTGCCATACGAAAAGTACAAGAAAAGCATCATAAATCCAGTTGCTAAAGGAATGAGATTCAAAATGAGTTTTAAAATGGAAGACACTGCAGAAAGAAGGTATTTTTGAGATCGTTTAGTTTATTTGAACGACTATCTTTTTCCCTATCAATATTCATGACAAATAGATAACTCATTCTTTACAGGTATAGTGGTATAGTGATTGGCATTGGTGATCTTGATCCCTACAGATGGCCAAATTCAAAATGGAGATGCTTGATGGTATTTCATTCGGCTTTTTTTTTCCATAGAAAAAATAAAGTGATAGATCTGCCTGCTTAGTACCTGAAGTCAAAAGAAATTTTATCCTCTAGTACAAGATCCAGCCGATTGCCAACATGTCCTTTGTGTTTGAACTTTTAATTATGCTTTTCCTTTTTTTTTTGGGTAGTTGTATATTTTCCTTTCATTTTAGAATGGCAGGTTTCTTTTCCCCGAAAACAGTATTTGGCGTGAACAAGCAATTTAAATTCAAATATTGTTGGCTGGTCTTTCTAACTTGGAAAGTATGGGCACATTGAATCTGGCAGGTCAGATGGGATGAAGATATTGTAAATGATTATGCAGGACGAGTCTCTCCTTGGGACATTGAGCCATCTTCATCTGTGGCACATTTGAGCGGCCCGCTAGCCCCAAAGCTAAAGAAACCACGAATAGATCTACCACCAACCTCATTCAAGAATCCCGTCAATCGTAAGGATATCATGCTAGAATTTGTTTTTTTTTTTTTTTTTTTTTTTTCTTTTTTCAGTTTTGATATTTCTGCTGGTTTCCCCGATTTCCATCGTGCTTGCATTTTGTTATGATGTAGTTGAAGACGGTTCACTCTTGGAGTTTGATCAATATATGAGATCCTTTAAGGTCTTGCAAGGTCAAGAAAGTTTAGGTTTCATTTCACCACACTTTGAAAGTTGCGAGGTAAACAAAATAATGGATAACACCAACCATTCGCCAATTTTCTATATCACTCTAACTTGCTAATAATCTCATGCAGGTGCAACGCGCCTCCCACACAGGCTTCTCAGAGTCTGCAAGATTCATGAAGGTCTTGCAAGGTCAAGAAATATTCCCTTTGGCGTCATCTCTGCATGGAAGAGCTGAGTTTCATCTCAATGGTGCAACTAACAATAATCTTACCTACAACATGCTCAACATGCACGGGAGACTTATCCCGCCTCCTGGCTCAAATGTCAATGCAATCCTAGGTGCGCCTTTACACGAACATTTCAAATTAAACGGTGGTCTGGCATTCCTACCTTATTTACCAAATTTACAAGGAAGCATTGTCCAGTCCAACGTGCATTTTGGCCAGAGAAAGTTCTCAGCTGCCATGGGTGATGGAATAAGCGATATAAGGTCGCCTAATTCTCACAACGTGCAAATCTTTCCATATAAGTTACCGGGTACACCAACTGTGGCCAAAGATTGCAAAGAAAATGAAAATGAACTTCAAAATGAGATGAAAAGCAGCTGTAAACTTTTTGGGTTCTCATTGGATGGTGAAATCCCATTTCAGAAATCTCCCAGCTCAGGCATGACTGTACAAAAGTGAGTTATCAAGTGAAAAGTATTCAAATACATTGTGATCAATGTTTATCTTGTTTTTTTTTTAAATTCCTTTGACTAACTAACTGATTGTATTCAAACGAAATGAAGGTTCACATAAAAGGCGACTGGCTTGGAAGAGCTCTTAACGTCTCGAGAGTGGACGGGTACGACTAGCTGCCTGGTATTTAGTAACTGTCATTTAACTTTCTTAATTGTCTTTTGTGTTTAAACTTCATCGGTTAGTATTTGTCATTCAGTGTACTAGTATTCTTAAACTGACTGTCCAGGTGAACTCCATCATGCAATGCCTGGACCTGCTCTTGTACAACTTCGTCACTAGAATTTTGAGTGATTATCATTTTTGTGTGTGCATCTATGGACATATCGTGTATCCTATGTTTTTGAACTAATAAACTTAAAACTCAAAAAAAAAGACTGATCTAAGTTATTAGAGACGTTTGCCAGAGTTTTCCGGTAACATGATGCCTTTTAGCTTGAGCTTCCTCAGGTAGAACATTCTGCGCATTTTTGGTTAAACCAGGAATTCTCAGCTTCAATTTCTCAATCAAGAATGGTGATAGACTAGCTCACCCATGAAAATGGAAGTTGACCTTTTTGGTTCTATTCAATAATCAAAACTTGTGCTTCTCCTGATTAACCTGTAGAGATCAGTGGGGTTAATGTTTTCTCTCCCATGTAATCTTGTTCATGCTGTTCTCCTTCTGTTGAGGTCTGGACAACTTCTAGAGAGAATCTAGAGCCTAGCAACATGAATGTTTTTAGTATTAGTAGCAGATGTTTGAGGAAAGAATCGGATTGAGTTGGTATAATCATAGATAAACTATAATACTCTCCGCGACAAACTATAATACTCTCCGCGACCATCATACCTTACATGGAATTCCAAATACATTCATATATTGCATATCAACTTCCAACTCCCTAGAAATTATCTTTATAAATCAAGCACTAAGAGAATGACTCCTTTGATAATTTGATATGCATTGTTCTCATGTTTGGCTTATACATGCTGCTCCCTCTTCTGAAACAACAAAACCTCGATCCCAAATTAGTCGGGGGCAGCTACATGGATCAAACTCTTTCATTCCGCTCGATTTAGTGCATTTGATGGTTTACTTTCCAAATCATTGAAATTCTCTCCTAATTAATGTGTTCCAAGTAGAACCATTTCCTCTAGGCCTTCATTGTGTTTTCTCTAAATTTATTGTGCAATCTGAATGGCCCTTCATCTTTGTCATTTGTGCTTGGTTGTGAAATATCATTCAGGCCATCAAGAATCACATCACATGAACCTATCTCCCATTTGTCAAACTAGAAAGTGATTCAATGTATAATATAACCTGCTGTGTGAGAATTTTATTTTACTCAAAAGTAAACTCTGCAGGTAGAGACAGTAATAAATATTCACTCTGGCTGACATCTCCTTCAATATGAAACAAAAAAGTGGACATCAGACCTGACCCTTCCCAGTGAAGTAGAAATTTTTATTTATTTATCTACTATTTGATTAATAAGTGTGGCAAGATTGATTGCACCAGTCCTTCTGTTTGTCTTTGCAAGATAAGATATTTCATTAATTATATTAGTGTGTCGGTGTTTCAAACAAAAGTCTTCAAATATGTCTGAATTAAGAGTTTTAAAATCGGCTACATGAATAAGCTCATTGAGTGTTGTCTAAAAATTGTTTCATATATGTCTGAATGAGTTTTAAGCATATGTTACTATGCATTGCCTATAATTTACCACATTTGGAGTGAATTGTAAAGTTTGGTATAAATTCAGTTCAACTAGCTCAAAATCAAAATACTTAAATACATAATCATTTTAAAGTTGCTTATGAAATTTAAACTTAATTGATCTAACAGTAGTAATATAATGAAAGAAGCAATCCCAACCTCAATAAGCTTAGGAGGATCAGAACGAATCCATCGAGCCTCGATTGAGTCTGGTGTGTCATAATGAGCTTGCGTAATGATTTTGATACATAGAAATTTAGTAAACTAGACATAGATTAATAATGGACTTTGAGTTATTATATCGACAAAAGTGTTGCATTTTTTATATTTTCTTACGTAAATAACTAGACTTTGGTCACTGCAGCTATTTTGTGGTAGTCTCGAGTTCGAGTCTCATTAATGGAAAAAATTGGATTAGGAAGGCCGCTCTCCATATAAAACTTGACAGTGTTTGATTTTGGATTAATTAGTGGGGTCGACGTCGGACATTACGTGAAAAAAAAAAAAAAAAAAAAATAATTTATGCAAACGAATAATCCATACATCATTATAGTACAAAATTTCATTTTTTTTTTCTTACATCACGTGCTGCTCACGTGACTCCGGTCCCAACACTTTTCGAGCTTTTGACTATTCAACGCAATCAACGAAGCTCTGCACTTTATCCAAACGGGGCCGATGACGGCATGCTCACGTCAGAATCTCTCTTTCCGCGAGGGCTTTCTCGTCATTTCACTCTCGAAGGGTAGTCTGGTCAAGAAAGGAATACCTCTCAAAGCGGCCGTCATTTCCGCGCCACGTCAGCCCTAATTTCCTCTTCCTCGCACGCGCGCGCGCGCGCGTGCGTGCGTGAGAACGTTCCGAACCCCGCACGTGTCGGACGTGACGTGGGGGGTGTGGGGCCTCTTTAGCGAGCGTTGAAGATGACAGAAGGAGGTGATCTTACATAAATGCCCTCGTTGAATTGTTTTATTAACGAAGGTCGTCACGGTTTTGTTTGTAGCTAACCGACTCTCTAACTAAACTGACAGTGACGCCGTCACAAGTGTCGACGCGAGGGACGCGTTTGGTTTTTCTTTTGCAAATTCGCAATATGTTTTCTAAGATTTGAGAATTAAACGGGTTTTGGAGATTTATCCAAACCGGATTTAAGGTGTGCATTGCTTGGGAAAGGAAAGGAAAATACTAGAATGATCACCGTTATGTCACATCATAAAATACATCTATGCAGATTTATGCAGCTTCGGCCAGCATGTTATGTATTGAAATTTGTGAAATCTCGCATCTCGAGACATGCGTGGATGATTCTTGTAAATTCACGTGTCTTATAGTGTGGCTTACTTATTATTATTTAAGCACTTTTAAAGAAAGAAAGCACGAGTGTTCAAGTTATGTACATATTCGGGCAAAGGACGTTGCTAAAATGCACACCAAGATCCCTGCCTCATTATCCAATCGTCTATATTTATTTTGATATGCGAGTTTATGCATTTCAATATTCACAACACGGTTAAACAAAGATGGTGTGCATTCCGAGAACTTTGATTTCATCAAGTGAGTGTTTTTAAAATGTTATTAAATAGGTGTGCAAAATTTAGAGATGCAAATTTAGAGATGTTTGTTTTAGTGCTAAATCGAGTGAGTCGTAAACTTTTATATTTGGAATTGAAGAGGTCGGGTAGTCAAGATATTTGATGGTTTGCAATACTTCACATTTAAAAAAATTACCTTAATTAACTTCAAATCAAAGTTGGCAAAGTATCTTTTATGAGATAGATGAGGCATTATTTGTTTAAAGATAAAGTTTCGACACTCGCTAAAAAAAAAAAAACTCGAATCGAAGTTTTATTTTCATATAACTTCAATGCTGCTTTTGAGATTTTGTGAAACAATTTTTTTTTTTTTTAAGTTCACGCTTAGTTTGGTTCAAGTTAAGAATGTTTTTTTTTTCTTTTGTCAATGAGATGTAAAGGAAGGGATTCTTGTTTCACACAAAAGAACCTGAAAACTACTTGTATTCTCTTGGATAAATTAAATGAATTATAGTAACACAAAAAGCTAAACGGAACCTTAATTCAGTCAACCCAGGTGCCCAATATTCTACAAATCACGACATGTTTTCTTAGTCAATGTGCATATAAATTTATACAAAGTGCATCGACAAGATTAATAAGTTTAGAAGTCGTGAAGGTAGGTTAAGAATTGTGCGAGTTGAATGTTACTACTTGTTTTATTTAGGTGTCTATTTTTGGTGATTTTGGTTATTTACCACGTTATTATTCTAATTAACTGTTAGGTTTAGAAACACCGTAATGACACACTTTATTAATCTCTAATAAACCTAATTACAATGCGGGAGCTTAACTCTAATTTATAGACTCACATAAATATACTTATAATCTAATTAGGATATCTAAATAGACTCATACTCTAACTCGAAGTCCTAATCAAACTCAAACACTAATATAATTTAGATTACAACTCCAACATTAATTAACCTTGTATCCATCGTGTTAGCTTGTGTGTTTTCTCTAAATAATTCACAAATACGACATTGATGACATAAATGGATGCTACTAATTACGGATGTAGAGTTAATGGATATGAAATCCGATGCCCTTTAAACATGTTTAGGGTTATAATATCTTGATAGTGTATCAATAGTACTTGTTGTGATTGGGGCATCTGCACAATAGGTACCTAAACTCAAGGCTGATATTAACTTAATTAAAAAAATGTTATCTTTTTTTTTTAACTAACGAATTTAACATTTCACGAGACATACATTTACTACACAATAATGTAGATTTGATAGAGAAAGTGTGTTGCATGAATTATAAGCTAGTCTACAATATTATTGTGCATCAAATATATGCACTAAAAAAATGTTGAAAATTCATTTTCAAAAAAAAAAAAAAGATATTTCCCTTTACAAGAACTTTGAGATTCTACATATTATTAAAAAACACATACGCATTGTCAATCATTATCAGGGACCTACTAGCTAGTTATTCACTTGATCTTATAGAGAGGTAAAAAAAAATTGAATTTTTTAATTTTACGTAGCATAACTCTTAAATGTATGTCTCTACCAAAATATTTAAAACCTTTGAAAAAGGAAAAAGAAAAATATTTGCCCAAATGATATCCCTAGATTTTGTATTGGAACGTATAAGATAATGCATGTACTCATGCCATTGATAGATTATTCCTGCTATTTTGACGCACTTTCAACATATCATTTGAGAACGCGCTTGAGAGTCCCTTAGATGCACATCGCCAAAATAGTTAAAGGTGAATACCACCATTTAAAAAAAAAAAAAAAAGAGGAGTAGATTTGTCCAAATGATATCCCTGACTTTGTATAGGAACATGTAAGAACCATATGCTCATGGCATTGGTAAATGATGGATGTCGACAAAGAAGGCCCTTTTTGATTGAACCTGTCTTTTTTTTTTTTTTGGGTCATTTTAATTTTTAAGCTTTGTGACGTCTATAGCAACGTAGAAAAGCCAAAAAAATTACCAAACTGGTTTGATCTCCATATACTTTTCTAACTATTTGACAATCTAAATATCTGTTGAGAAAATGACAGTTTTCTTAGTTTTTATACAGCCGTGCCCCATGAATGGTATATGGTACATCAAATGTTACATAAATAGAAACAGTTAGCGACCTGAATATACTAATTTGGCAAAAACCGATTCTTCTTTTGACTCAAAAGATTCTAAAATCCAGTCAATGATACAACACCAGAAAAAGATCAGAGAAGTATAATGAAGCAAGAATCCATTCTAATTAAGGAACTTTTTTTTTGTCGGTAATAAAATCTTAATTAGTAGCACCACCAAAAAATACAACCATAGAAGTTCTGAATTTAGGAAACAATACACGTGATAACCTAATTACATATACACCTATTTGCAGATATTTATCTTAATTAATGAAAATGATTTAGTGACCCAGTTTAGGGAATTGTTTTGTGCACCGAAAAATTTGAAATGACAATGGGTCCCACCGATCGTATGTCGGGTAGCACTAGTAGTCTATTTGACAGACTGAAATCACAGTTAAATTTGTTTTTTTTTTAATAAATTTTGTGACGGTCTATCGGACTAACTAACGGCTATCAGTACGAAAAAACACTTTGTGACCCGATTTTAAATTTCAAACTTGAAATTTGAAAATCAAAATCCCCATTGTGACCCTGTTCGTCGTTTTTGATTTATTGGCTTTGAGTTTAAAGAGAAAAAAAAAAAAAAAAAAAAGGCCAGACCTCATTTTCCATCTTGTTATGGTTCTTGACTTAACTTGGGTTTTTCTTCGTGAAGATCAAAGGCTACCTTCAATTGGAGTTTTTCGTGAAGATTTTTGCTCTCCCAATGTCATCATGACCGGACGAACCAGTCTGTTGTTCTGACTGTACATTCAATTACCTGCTTCCCTTTCAGACGAAGACGAACCGGTCACACACTCCTACCAATCGCATACCCCTATATCTCTTTTGTATTCTCGCATCCCTTTCGCTCGCTTTTGTTCGAACCAGTTAGTTATTCCATAGGATGGCGAATCAATCTGTTGGTTCGACTATGTCGGTTAGCCCTAAAAAATCGATAAACCCCAATCAGGAGCTTTGCAAAGAAGACAACCAAAGGTGTTTACCATTTATTTTGCCCCAAATGAGGATATTTAGGACTTGAAATTTTTCCATGAAAATTCAAATTTTCAGCTACATTACAAAGCAAAAATGTCGGTCAAGTCGATAGTCTGTCAGACCAACTGTATTGTTTTTATTTTTATTTTCAAAAAACTTGAAAATCATTTTTTTCCTCCACCCTGACAGAAAGTCATTTTGTCAAAGTGACAACCCGATAGTCAATGAGACCTACTAACTCAGTGCATAAAACGATGTCTAAACTGGATCACTTTAACATTATCCTTATCTTAAAAAAAGTCATGCTATGATACCTCAGCACGGACATATATGTACTTGTCAATGTTCGTGTGATATTGTATACATATATCGGGTGCATGAACAAGCAGCGAACGTCAACAATAGTATGTCCATGTTAGGGCACAAGAGGCATTTTCTCCTTAAAAATAGCTTTGGCTTTTTTTTTTTTTATTTCAAAGAAAAAAATAGTGATAATTCTTGAGAAGACAGTCCACTATTATGTTTAAACAACGACATCTCCTTAATAGAATTGCACTTTTCTCCAAAGACATCATTCAATAACATTCTTGCCCCTCCTATAATTTTTTACGGTGCAACAACAAAATCGTTAATTTAAATTTTAAATGATGTATCATCCATCTTAATTTATTAAAATATATCTAATAAGATGCACGAGATATCACTCCTAAAATGCAAGATTGAGAGAGATCACGGGTTTAACTCGTGTCGAGTCTAACTTTAATTTCTTCCAAAAAAAAAAAAAAACCGCTTAATCTCCTTAATGAGCAGTAAATTGAAGTAATAATAAGAGCAAAACGAATGGGGGTACTTAATTAGGTTGCTAATTAGAATCAATAAAGACTAGTTCTAATTTAAGCACCTGTCCACACACAGAGTAGCAGTTAATTAGTAATTCTCAATCTAACAAAAAGTCCTCTCCCCTACAAATCTATTAAAACTCATATCTTCACAATTAAATACAAAAATAAAACATATAATCTAGAGCAATAAATGCCCAAACCACTCAAACCACCCACACAAAAACTTACAATCACATCCTTCCACTCGATAGACACCGAGATGCACTCATATGATAGCAGTGTCTTTACGTGTGTTTGAAATCGAGTCAGTACATTTTGTCTGTATCTACTACATTAAATGCTTCACGGAGTAGCAAGAAAAAAGCGGGAAGGGTAGATTAGTAAAATCACTGAGATACGTGGGACCGTGCGATCCACGATAGCGACGCAAGCTTCGGTGCACTCGAGTTGTCGAGCCCACGTTCGTCAATAACTGAATCCCAAAGGGTACTTTCGTCACAAACCATCGAAAAACAGGGGCAAAGCAAGAAAAAAAGCAAAAGAAGAGAGAGAGAGAGAGAGGACTTTAACGGACGTGAGCAGGGATTCAAATCCGGTTAATTCGGCCGTGAGAGATGCCCTTATTTTATTAGTAAAATAATTGGCATTTTAATTTATTTATTGTAAATATATTAAATATATATATTTTTTTTGTTACAAATTTATCATTAGCAACCCCACTCGTTAAGAGATAATTTTGTCTCAATTATAAACTCACGATGAATAATTTTAAACTTATCATTGGTGTTAAGTGGACAAACATCGCATAAAATTAATATAGTCTTAATTTTAAATTAGTTGGAGTCAGCTACGTAAATCAAACTTTTCAATTGCGTTTGATTTGATGTAAGTGCGTTTTTTAAATTATTTAAACCTCATAATCAATGTGTCATAAGTTAGCTTCGGCCTACTCTTACCTCATCGATTTTTTTCAATTTTTACTCGAGTCAAATTTTTTAGTAGAGAGTATTTGTAGACTATTTTTTGAGGCGTTTAATAAATTGTCTCAACTGCTCTCCCTGAATCTTAATCTACCTATCAAACCCTTATATAGGTCACAAACTCATAGTGGACCCATATAGCCTAGACAAGTTTAGTGGGCTCGGCTGACTGCATAAGTACTATAGAGCTAGATTATTTTATCGAGATCTGTGATGGATTTAGATTAAATAATAATTAACTAAAAATGTATTTAAATAAAAATTGGTCTATTTTTTGGTCTATATTGAAATCCAGGCTGTGTTGTCTCTTATCGGCTCACGCTTTCCGCTCTCCTCACCCTAATCGCAGAGACTCCACACACACACACACACACAGAAGACTCAGAGAGCGAAGATTCGAAGCATTGGAGGGCAGATTTCGTTGGGGGACCGAGTGGGAGGGGTGATTCTGAGGCGGCGAGTCGGAAGGGCTTCGCTTTCTCGACCGATTGGCGTTTGCGGCGCCGGATTTGGTGGAGAAACGGCTAGGGCACGGTGGGGGACTTAGGGTTTGACGTAAAGCTTTGGTTTTTCTGGTTCTTGCTGTGGATCTGGTTGCGGAGACGCGATTTGGGCGGCGGAGACCGGGTGCCCAGTGCGGGGGCGTTGACGGTTTTGGGGTTGTGAGGAGTTTGTGGTTTCTAGGGTTTTTTTTGGTGTTGCCGATGCTTTTGGGTGGCCTTTCATGCCGCCGGAACCCTCGCCTTGGGATCGGAAAGACTGTTTCAGGGAGAAGAAGCACGAGAGGACGGATTCTGTAGGGTCTGCGGGGAGATGGAGGGACTCCCATCACGGATCGAGAGAGTTCGTGCGTTGGGGTTCGGAGGACTTTCGCAGACCTTCAGGTATTGTTTTTAGGGTTTCATGTTCTTCTCTTTGTAGATCAAGTTTCGGGGTTTGAGTCTTTCTAGGTTTCCTGCTATTCGTTTTGCTCTTGATTCGCCTCTTTTGAGTTATTAACATGTTGAAATCCAGGAAAAACTGGTGGGTTCGTGAAAAAATCAAATTTTTAGGCCCCCCTTCTCCGCTATTGAAAAAATCCCTCTTTTTGGTTTTAGGGTTTCTGTTAATTGCAATTTTGTTGATTTGTTGATAGATCTTGGATTCTTCTTTTGTTGATTGATTTCAGTTTTGTTATTTCTTGTATAGTTAGGGTCGCAAACTTGCAATATGGTTCTTGTGTTAATTTGCCAATGGTTTTGTTGGTTTTTTTTGTTTTTCAATGTTTTTTTTGCTGAAGGTCATAGTAAGCAGGGCGGTTACCAGTTATCTTCCGAGGAGCCCAGTCGGGGGGTTGCGCCGCTTCGTGCCGGGGACAGGAGCGCAGAAGAGGAAAGCGGTTTTAGGCCCTCGGCGTTACGAGGAGGCGACGGGAAGTATTATGCCCGCGGCGGGCGTGAAACCAAAGGGTCTTTCAGCCAGAGAGACTGGAGAGGAGGGCACGGTTTGGAGCCAGGCCGGCAACATGAGGTGACTGTTCAGAGGTCAGTCAGCGACATGTTAAGCTACTCGTCTCACGCACATTCTGTCAATGACAACTCGTCATGGGATCAACACCATTTCAAAGATCAGCATGATAAGATTGGGAGTGCCAATGGCTTGGCCACAGGCCATAGGTGTGACAAAGACCAAGCTCTTGGCTCAATGGCGTGGAAGCCCATGAAGTGGAATCGATCGACCAGCTTATCCTCGCGGGCATCTGGTTTCAGTCATTCCGGTAGTTCGAAGAGCTTGAGAGCTGATTCAGATGATTCAAAGCCAGATTTGCAGTCTGGCAAAGTGACTCCTGTTCAATCTCCATCAGGGGATGGTGTTGGCGGTACGACTTCTTCTGCGCCCTCAGAAGATGCATGCCCAAGGAAGAAGCAACGCCTTGGATGGGGCCAGGGGCTGGCAAAGTATGAAAAACAGAAGGTTGAAGGTTCTGATGAAACTCTCAACAAGAATGGGTTGGTACTTTGTGCCGCTAAAGCCTCTCCGACTCCAAGCACTGCATGCATTCTTGACAGGAGTCCGAGAGTCACCGCCCTGTCAGATTGTGCCTCGCCTGCAACTACATCATCCGTTGCATGCAGTTCATCTCCAGGTAATCATACTGTGATTTTGGGTGTTTGCATTAGCATTATGTTGCTGTGGTTGTTTAAATTTTAATTCAGGTTTTGCTTGATTGTAAAGTGATTAATTTATTTTTGGACTTTCAGAAGGATCTTGGAAGCATTAGTAGATGTCTGCGCTGACATTATATTGATCAGGGTGTCATATTCAACTTGCGATTGATGCTCAATGTTAGCTAGATGATTTTCCAGCCATGATATTATTCCTTGTGAATTAAAACATCATAGAATGATAGTTCAGCTACGAAATGTCTTATTACTGGGTTTTAGTGGACATCGAACATCATTGAGTATTTGTTGTTGTTTTGATGAACATGATTTTTTCCTTTGTGTTTTCAAAGAGAAACGAGTCATTTCAAAGCATAGTAGGGGCAAGATTAACTTTATGAATGTGTATATTAGAAAAAGAGAAAGACAATTATGGAAGGAAAAATCTTTTATAGAATTTTAGATGTTGTTGTTGAAAACTACTACTACTACTAATTCATTGTATTTCAGTTGCCAATTTTGTGAAAACACAATGCATTGTGTTGAGCTGTCTGCAAGTTCTACTCGTAGGAGTGATTTTACATGTTTTGCTAGATGTATTTGAATATTAAAATTCTAGGGGATGTTATTATAAAAATATTGTAATTTGTATTTTTTTTGTCTTCTAGATTACTTTATGATAAATGAAAGTGGCATCTGCCAACTTAATGCATAGCATTACTATTTTGTGTTTCACATTTTTTGAAGCTGTATTACTGCATTGTTTTTCTCATCATCATTGGATGAACTTGTAGTTGTCTATCTCAGTCATACATACCCAATAGAATGCGACAATGATGCTTTGTTTGAGTATGCTTGATTTTTTATTTCCATATTGTTAGTTAAATCTCTGTGAAGAAGATTGAGGTTATTTTAAATTTATTTGGCATGCCAACATGACATTTACCGTAGGTTGGAATTTGATTGGAGGGCACAATGTTGGAAACTTATGAATGACTGCTGATGCCTTCCATTTTGCACATTGGTGGGCAATTCAATACTTTTTTTTTTTAATCTCAAATGATACTGATGATTATGTTGATAGATACCTAACACTTTTGCTTATTATCATTTTCTTCCTCCCGATCGATACTTTGTTATTATACTGAAGATCTAATAGTTAAATATTATTATTATTTTATATAGCATGAGATTCATTTTAGTTATTGTTTTGTTGCAACAGGAATGGAGGACAAAGGTTATAGCAAGGATGGAAATAATGCTGTTGATACGTGTAATTCAAGTGGCTCCCCAGGTCATGGCATCTCCCAGAGTCTTGAGGAATTGGCTGTCACCCCAGAACAATTGGAACTAAATTCAATGGCTAATTTGGCGTCCCTACTTAATAGTTTGCCCCAACATGACGATGCTAGCACTGGGGATTCAAATTTTGTGAAATCTACTGCTTTGAACAAGATTTTGTTGTTAAAGGGCGAGCTTTTAAAGTCACTGGAGAAGACTGAACATGAGATTGATTTGTTGGAAAATGAACTGAAGCAATTGAATTCTGAACCTGAGCCCAATCAGTTGTGTCCAATGACATCCAATTTGTTACAAGTGAAATCTGAGACAAAACCTACGGAGGTCGATGTTGGTGCTTCCATGTTGTTTCAGAAACCTGCTACCTTGCAGGTAATTTCTTCTGGTGATGCGGCCTCAGAAAAACCACTTTCATATGATGTTGCAATGGAAGAGGCTCAGAACGTGGCCAAGGATGATGATATTGACAGCCCAGGAACTGCGACATCAAAATTAGTTCAACCCCTAGCCATGGAGAGAGCGATTCTTGTGCCTTGTCAGGTGAAGGAAAAAGGTACTTGTCTTGAAGTTGGTAAAGTAGTTG
The DNA here is from genome assembly GCA_039657365.1 of Stephania yunnanensis. Taxonomy (NCBI): domain Eukaryota; kingdom Viridiplantae; phylum Streptophyta; class Magnoliopsida; order Ranunculales; family Menispermaceae; genus Stephania; species Stephania yunnanensis. Next base: position 2,114,195 of record CM077586.1, on the reverse strand, counting down.
GGTCTACGTCATTGGAACAAAGATGTGAATTGGCCACTGTTTGTGAAAAGAAGTTGAGCAGTGAAGAGGCCAATTACGAAAAAGAAATCACTAGGCATGATTTTGTATCAGTCTATCTGAGCCATTCTAGGGAAGCAGAAAGTAAATTAAGTGCACCAATATTTGCTTGCAACAGAGATTCCTCCAACAAAGCAGTTGAGGTATTTAGTAAATTATTGCCCGCCAATCAACCTTCAGTTGATGTTTGGGCCAGTAGTCTCTTGTCAGGGATGGAAAATTATTCATTAGTTAAAGAAAAGCTAGTGACACACAAGCGCTTTTTAAGATTTAAGGAGCGGGTCCTTTATTTAAAGTTTAGGGCTTTTCAACATTTATGGAAGGAAGACATGCGCTTACTTTCCATTCGGAAGCATAAGGCTAAGTCTCAGAAGAAGTTTGATTTAAGTTCCAAAACATCACATGGCAGTCATCAAAAGCACCGGTCATCTATCCGATCTCGGTTTGCTTTGCCTGGTATGTTTCTTCTCTCTTTGTATATTGTGGGTTTTTTTAATAATCTGATAGCTTTATGATGATGCTGCTGCTACTACTACTATTATTATTATTATTACTATTCATGCATTTTTCTCTACATTTTTTTTATTGACAATCATGGCAATGAAACATATCCCTGCATTTACAGCTTTCAGTTTGTCAATTTTGCATGGTTAAATATGAAGACAGTATTTTTTTTTTTAAAATTTTAGATAGGATTTATTCCTTTGAACTCTGGATAAGTCATGTCAATTTTTTGTGGGCCATATTTGAATCCTCTACCTCAACAAAGTTGTTTCTTCGACAACAATATTTTCGCATACACATGCAAAAATATATATTTTACTGTTGTATTTTGTTGGACTTCTAGCATAAATAGAAATTCATCCTGTTATACACTTGAACAACAACAAGAAAAGATATTTTAGACCATGTAGGCAGACTCAATGAGAGAAAAGCCATATCTATGTCAATGTCAGCATTATTATTCTTTATTAGGACTTTATGGAAAAGTTTGATCATGTAGACTATTAATTTGGGACTGAGGCTATGTTGTTGTTGTTGTTGTGTTAGGACTATCGACACAATTCTTTCCATCAGCTCTCAATTTTTAAGATGGTTTTCATCCTTAGTTTGAATTATTTGGTTCAAGTGTTATGTTGCTACTTTAGCTTTAGAAGAGGGCAAGTTCTATTCTCATTCTCAGTTTTTGGGTTGGGGTTTAGCCTCTTGTTTGTAATACTTGTGTCAAGTGTAATACTTCAGCTTTTGAAGGTCGCAAGTATTAGGGGCATTCTATTCTCACTTGCATTTTTACATTCATGTTAGCACTCACAACTCAAAGTGCGACCATTGTTTCTGGGAGAATGCTGAGTTCATTCTAGTTTGTGCAATTCTGGGCGCATGCTGAGTTCATTTGACATTCGTATTACACTCGCGTGCAACCATAGCATGCTGAGTGCATCTTATTTAGGATTTTATTATGGAAACTCTGAATTGTGAATCTGCTGTTGAGGTTGTTGCAGTTATGTTTCAACTTTCAAGTTTTATTGGGGAATCAAGTGGTAATGTAAATCTATGACTGTTTTTGCGCTTATGTTTCAAGTTTTACGATCTTTTTTATTTTATTTTTGGTTTAAAATGATCCAATGCTTGTGGTAAATATTTCAAAATAACAGTGTGTCTGTTATATACTTGGTTTCAAATGATCAACATTTCTTATTTAAGTATTTTCTGGCCTTTTTACTTTTATGTGTGTCCGTCCCTGTGGAAGTTCTCAGATTGGAAGGCCCTTTTGGTTTGGAAGCGGAGAAACAACTTTTTTTTTTCCCAAGGGAAAACAACTTCATTATTTTTGACTAAGTGATTGCTTCAGTGTGCGTTTGTTCGTTTTTGTTTTTTTTTTTTTTTTTTTTTTAAATATTTATGAAAAGGGTATAAAATGTTATCAGAAAGAAGTTCAAGAAAAAAATATTGCTGTTAATGCTCAAATGATATGAGAGTTTTCATTATACAGGTCAAGTTGTTTTTACTTGTATATATCAACAAATGGTTTTAGGAATATTCCTGAAAGCTTGTCAATGGTTTCCAATGTGTTACGCAAAAGTTTCAAAATTGTTCTTGATACCATCACAAATGCAGAGTTTTGTTTTTTTGTTTTTTGTTTTTTTGTTTTTCGTCGTGATTATTGTTATTTCTTTGTTGTGTTTAATGAATCATCTTGGTGCTGTTTAGCTTTATATGGATGTGTTGGTACTTGCTCTAATCTTGCCTTCTATTTTCTTCTGATACTGCTCGAAAGGCATGTTTCATTATTTGATTCGACTTTTTGGCATGTACATTCCATCTTTTGTTATTTTATTATAATTATAATTTTATGTCCCTTCACCTTTTTGCATCAGGCAATGTGATGCTGGTTCCGACTACAGAAGTTCTGAATTTCACAGAAAAACTATTATCGGATTCCTGTCTTAAGGTTTGCAGGAATAGTCTGAAAATGCCAGCTCAAATACTTGACGACAGGGAGAAGAGGAGTTCAAAGTTCTCTTCTAGTAATAGACTAGTGGAAGATCCCTGTGCTGTTGAGAAGGAAAGGTCGATGACGAACCCTTGGACTGCTGATGAGCGTCAGTCTTTCGTAAAGTTGTTTAACTCATATGGCAAGGACTTCAAGAAGATTGCTACATTTATTCCTCGCAAGACTACAGCTGACTGTGTTGAGTTCTACTACAAGAATCATAAGTCAGAAGGTTTTGGGAAAATAAAGAAGTCAGATGTGGGAAAGCAAGGAAGGAGCGGAACTAATAATACCTACCTAGTGACTTCTGCGAAGAAGTGGAATCGGGAGGTACATGCTTCCTCTCTTGAGCTTTTGGGGGCAGCTTCAGTAATTGCCTCGAGGGCTGATGAGAACATGAAGATTCAACAGAGCTGCAAGGGAAGATCATTATCTGGAGGGCACTATGACTATAAAAAATCGTGGGATGAAAGTCAGCATGAAAATCAGACAGTCTTGATATTCTCGGGAATGAGAAGGACGCTATCGCTGCAGATACGTTGGCTGGGTTTTGCGGTGCTTTGTCTTTCGAAGCAGTGAGCTCTTGTGTGACAAGTTCTATTGATCCTGGTGATGGTGGACAGGAGTGGAAACTCCAGAAAAGGAGCTCTTCCATGGATGGACCTTTGACACCTGAGGTTTTCCAGAACATTGATGATGAGGAAACTTGTTCAGATGAAAGTTGCGGGGAATTAGATTCTGTTGATTGGACAGACGAAGAGAAGTCCAGTTTCATTGGGGCATTCAGAGCATATGGAAAAGATTTTGCAAAGATATCACGATTTGTCGGAACGAGGTCTAAGGACCAATGCAAGATCTTCTTCAGCAAGGGGCGCAAGTGTCTAGGTCTCGATGTAGTTTGTCCTCAGTCAATCATTGAAGGTACACCTACGAGTGATGGCTATTGAGGGTAGGAGTGACACAGAAGATGCTGGTGTTCTGGAAATGGAGTCTGCAATCTGCAGCACCCAATCTTGTTCCAAAGGTGATATTGACATGCCATCGTCTGTTGCAAACATGATTTGTGGAAGATCAGATCAGGCCGGGACCAGTGACTTGCTGAAAGAAGCCGGTGTTTCAGAGAAGAAGAGTGAGATGGAGCAGTTGGATTATGATGATGCTGAGAATGGGACCGTGAACTCTGTCCCCAATGATTGTCAAGCCAGTATGAAGCCAAATTTACCAGATGATGGTGAATGTAAAAAGCTGGAAGCAAGTGTAGAGCCTGTACCGTGTAATGGTACCCAAGTACTGACACTGGATGTAATGATGGCCTCGCAGAGTCTGCTCACCGACAAGCAGAATTGGCTACTGGTGCTGAAGTGTCACTAGAAGAAAGAACTAGTGCCTGTGCGGCAGTCATGAAAATTGATGATTCTGTATGTGCTGGTGAAGTTGATAATTCCACACCTAAAGCTGGGACTGAAGCTGAACCTATGGCCACGAGTAGTTCTTCTGAGGCAGTAGTAACAACTGAATCAGAAAAGCAGCATTGTTTAGCGACTGAGACTCTGACTGATGTAAAACAGCCTAAAAGAATTGGGATGCATAAGCGCAGCAGAAGTACCTCATCAAGTTGCCTTCCAGATTTGAATTCCAGCAGAAATGTCCGTTCTTAGCTGTCGATACTTTTGCTTACCCCAGTTTCAGTTTGACCCCAGGTCATCAGCATCAGAATTCAGTAGATATGCCCTTCTCCAGTCGGAAAGGTTTCGTCATTTCACGACAGCAGAAGGAGAATTTTCCTGAAGAATCTACTAAATCATTAATCCAGGATTCTTCTGGAAGTTGTTTGGAGGAGCGGGTCCGGCGGCCTGCATCATCTACTACACTTAGTTTTGATGATTCTTGGACAAAGAAGCCTTCAACTACTGAATTATATCAGCAGTACCTCTTGAGCCATAACGGCTTTGGCCGAGTCGAGTCCTCACAGATTCTTAGAGGGTATCCACTTCAGGCACTTCACAAAAAAGAAACGAAAGGATGCACAGAGTCAAATGGCAGCGAAAAACAGTTAGTTGCTTTGAACATCTCAAAAGTAAATGGGAATTTCCAGGCCGAGCGATCGTTTCTGCGAGACTATTACCATGAGAAATCCAATGGCTCAGAAACACCCGTTAATTTTGCCGATCTGACACGATTGTCAAAGAGCCAAGAACCTGCATCAGGTGGCCATTCAAGATTGCATTCTCATGGTAGGGCTGGTTCAGAAGAGCAAGGCAAACGGAATGGGGATGTAAAGCTCTTTGGGCAGATTCTTAGCCACCCTACGAATTCGCAGAAGCCCAAGCCAAACTCTGAGGATTCTGATGACCGTGGTCCTGCCGCTGCTCAATTATGCAGCAAGTCATTTAATTTGAGATTTGGCAGCGATCTTGCTTCGCAGAGGTCTCTGGAGGCAACCAAGCTGGACACAACCAGCCATTCAAGCTTAGAAGATTTCCCTCGTAGGAGCTATGGCTTCTGGGATGGGAGCAGAATTCAGACCGGACTTTCAGCATTGCCCGACTCTGCCCGTATATTGGCCAAGTATCCTGCAGCCTTCGACAATTACGCTGATCAGCACGCAATGCCAGTGGTGGTTAAAATGAACCAAAATCCAGACTTCAACGTGCGGAGAAATTACAGCGGTGCTAATTTGCAGCAGTTGACAGTGAATCCTCAAGATGCATTATCAGAGTTGCAGAAGCGAAACGGGTATGAAGCAGCTAGTTACCAAAATCAGGCGAAAACCGTGGTTGGAATGAATGTAATTGGGGGTGGGATTGTGGTTGGAGGAAGTTGCGGGGTTTCGGATCCTGTGGCAGCTATTAAAAAACATTACGCCGCAGCCGCAGAGAGTTTCAGCGCGCAAGGTGGGAGCATTAGAGAAGGAGATACATGGAGGGGACCCGACGTAGGCAGGTAGTAGATGATTCAGGCCAACAATGTGAATGGTAACTTGCAGAGAGCCTCTCTCGCGAGGCGCTCTCGGTGGCATGTTTTTCCATGCCATTCTGTATAATAGTTGTTTTTTTGTTACCTCAAATGCAATGGAAAAGGAATTGGACAGTTTTTGTCCATTCTTTTGGTAGGAAAAAAAAAAAGAAGCAGCAGAATTTTAGGGTTTGTACTGTGCCTCCTTTTCATTTGTTGTATTTCATGAAAACACTAATAATTTGGTAAAAATTTATGGTGGTGAGCTTCACATATGCTTGCCCTCCTCACCATCTCTAGGCCTCTTCTCATTTCATCCATGGTCCCCAACTTTTTTGAAAGAGAAGTTCCTTTTTTTTTTTTTTTTGTACATGCTTCTTTCCCTTATTTTCTTTACTTCTAACTTTGTTCTTCATTGAGTTATTGCTCTAACCTGTTCATTCTCTCTCTTCTAGAACTAGAACTGGGTGTTGCAGGTAATTAATCTTCGACTTGGCGACGTGATGCTCGCAGACTTCGCCGCCTAGGTGCGAAACTCTTGCTCTTTTAATCCTTATACGTGATATGTGATTGCTTTCTTTTGAAGATCGTCTTTCGAAACGTTGATTTTTCTTGTTCATATGAGTGATGAAGAAGCAACTTATTATAGTGCTCTAATTTGTGCTTATAATGGGCATTATTATCTTTTCATATTACTATTGATGATGATCAGTTTTAGTGCTCATCGGTTTGGTGGACACTTGACCATAGATAGATCAACTGTGTTGGATTTTTGCTCTTGCACTTATGCTGAGTTAGAATAGCTTCTCAAAGACGTTTAGTTTCATTATACTTCTTGTGAACATTATTATGGTTTGCTTGCTTTTAAAAAAACTTATCCTTTATTGATATCAAAACTTGTGTGCTCTTTGATTTTGACTACCTAGTCTCATTTCATTCCCACCATTTTGGCTTTTCTTGGAGTGCCACTTCAACTGCATATGTCATTCAGTATTCCCATCATCTTCACCATTTTAAGATCTTGATTGTCTAGGTTGTGGATATTTGAGTGTAGTTAGGTTTGTTCGTCGACTATTCCCCCGCCTTTTTTTTCTTTCTTCTTCGGATAGCCATGGTACTCTGGTCACCGTCGCTGATATTTGATTGATGGTAGATCCAATTGATCCCTTGGGGGGTCCTTAGTTGCTCTCTACTAGGGAGCCTAAGGAAAAAAATCGGAAGGAAAAGGAGTGGGTAGGTTTCGGACTCAATAGATTCAGAATGTTAGAGAATGAAATTTACTTCTCGACCAATGTCTAAGGGCCACCCTTCATAGTTTTTTTGGAAACACGATACAAATCATCGGTAGGAACTAATGTCGGTGCGCTTCTTCAATTATAGATAAGAACTAAGAAAGTAGTATGCAAATTCAAGTCTTAAAATGATTGGACTAGCATTCTATGCGAGTACCAATTGATGTTAACCTTTCTTCTCTCTCAGGTCGTATGTTCGAATTTTTAATTTTTCAAGACATGATTGGGTGCGATATACTATGAAATAATTAGCAGTAGTCTTTAACATCACAATTCAAAACAAAATAGAATAAACATCATAACATGGTATCCAACATTAATTAATTTACGTTCGAGGCACTGTCTATCAGGTCCTACATGAGGAATCGGTGATTTAGGGGAATCAAGTTCCTTGTCACTTTCGGCATGCTATTCTACTTAATCTTCATTTCAAAAAGGTGGTTTAGTTTAAGAGTAAGAGAATCATCACCTTTTCTTAAGCCCAAAGCAGAGGCCTAATCAAAGTCAGAAGAAAAAAAAAACACCCCCTCATCACCACGTGATACTCAAAGCAACCAACCCAAAAATCTCTCTCTCAATCATCCCACGTGGACTGCACCTTGTATGCGTACTACGCACTCCGGCTTCCTTTAACTCCCAAACCTCCCAACACCACCGAATCAAATTTAGCCGTTGCAGATTGACACGTGTCGCAATCTCCCCCCACCTGTCCTCTTCTTCACTCACCTTGGATTCTCTCCTTCTCACACTTCTTCTTCTTCTTCTTCTTGAATACTCTGTTTTTCATTCTTCTTCTTCTTCATCACAATCTCTCTCAAATTCTCTCAAATTCGTTCAAATCCTCCATCTTCTCATCTTCTGAAATGATTCTCAACACAGATTAGCGATGTCGCAGTCGCCAATTTTCGCAATCTCCTTCAAAGTTCTCATCTTTGTCCTCTGTTTTAAAATCAGAATCAGAAACAGAGCACATGCAGAGTCCACAAGTTTCGACTTTGAGACTCTGATGCTCAAAAACTTGAAGCTTTTGGGGGATGCCCACTTGAACAATGGCACAGTTAGTCTCTCCAAGGACATCGGGGTCCCAAATTCCGGCTCCGGCAGAGCTCTGTACAGCAAGCCCATCAGGTTCCGCCAACAGGGGACGCGGTCGGTGGCGTCGTTTTCGACGTTTTTCTCGTTTTCGGTGTCGAATTTGAACCCGTCGTCGATCGGCGGCGGGCTGGCGTTTCTGATCGCCGCCGGGGACCAGGGCGCCGGCGAGGCAGGGGCGGCTCTGGGTTTGGTTTCAGAGAGTGCTCTGTCTTCTGTTGGTTTCGTTGCGGTTGAGTTTGATACGTTGATGGATGTTGAATTCAATGACATTAATGGGAATCACGTGGGATTGGATTTGGGGAGCTTGATTTCTGTTGAGGTATGCGATTTGGGTGAGATTGGAGTCGATTTGAAGAGTGGGAACCTCGTGAATTGTTGGATTGATTACGACTCTGCGTCTGCTCTGTTCAATGTCTCTGTCTCGTACTCCAATTTCCGCCCAATTGATCCCCTGTTCTCTCACCATCTCGATTTGTCCCAATTCGTTAACGATATCATGTTCGTGGGCTTCTCTGCTTCCACTCAGGGCAGCACAGAGGTTCACACCATTGATTGGTGGAGCTTCACCTCCACATTCTCCTCTGTTTCGTCTGCTTCCTCGCCACCGAACAACGCCGCCGCCGCGAGCTTCTTCACTCCAATTGGGAACTCAACAAGTCCATCCCCACCAAACCCCACCACCTCTACCACCACCACCAACAACAACACAACAGTCTCCAATGAAGCCCCTGAAACAGAGACGACCACCAAAACCTCCAATTGCCACAACCAGCTCTGCAAACAGGGCACCGGAGCAGTGGTTGGCGTGGCCACAGCTGGGGCATTTGTTCTTGCAATTTTTGGGGTTCTCCTCATATGGGTATTCTCAAAAAGGTTCAAAAGGTTCAAATCCATCGAAAAGATCGAATCTTTATTACCTTCACAAGTCATCAAAACCCCCAAAGAGTTCACCTACAAAGACTTGAAATTGGCCACAAATGGGTTTCACCCTTCAAGAGCAATTGGTCACGGAGCATTCGGGACTGTCTACAAAGGCATTGTTCCGGACTCTGGCGCCGTAATTGCAGTGAAGAAATGCAGTCACAGCGGAGGCCAAGGAAAGGCAGAGTTTTTATCAGAACTGTCCATAATAGGCAGTCTGAGACACAGAAATCTAGTCCAATTACAAGGGTGGTGCCACGAGAAAGGCGAGATCCTCCTCGTCTACGACTTGATGTCGAACGGGAGCCTCGACAAGGCGCTCTTCGAGTCTCCCATTCCTCTCCAATGGCACTGCAGAATGAGAATCTTAACCGGCGTGGCTTCAGCTCTAGCTTACCTGCACCACGAGTGTGAGACCCAAGTCATTCACAGAGACGTCAAGGCCAGCAACATAATGTTGGACGACAAGTTGAATGCCAGGCTCGGCGATTTCGGGCTGGCGAGGCAGATCGAGCACGACAAGTCCCCGGACGCAACTGTCACGGCCGGGACGATGGGGTACTTGGCTCCAGAGTACTTGCTAAGTGGGAGAGCAAGTGAGAAAACCGATGTGTTCAGCTATGGAGCTGTGGCGCTTGAAGTGGCCACTGGAAGGAGACCCATTGAGAGGAGCAGGAGCATTAGCATTGACAATGCCAACTTGGTTGAGTGGGTGTGGAGGCTGCACAGAGAGGGGAAGCTGATGAGTGGAGGTGATATGAGACTTGGTGGTGAGTTTGATGAGGGGGAGATGATGAGAGTGCTTTTGATTGGATTGGTTTGCTCCCATCCAGACCCATTGCAGAGGCCATCAATGAGGGGTGTTGTGCAGATGTTGGGAGGTGATGCTGAGGTTCCAATTGTGCCTACAACAAAGCCTTCCATGAGTTTCATCAGCACTTCACAGCTCTTGTTGAACTTGCAAGACACCACTGATTCTGATTCTAATGCTTTCATCAATGTTCCTCCTACCTCTGATGATGATGATTCTTATTCAGATATTAACAGCTTCACTGCTGTTGCCCAACTATGATTAATTAATTATTTAATTATTGGTTTGTAGATTAGATTATCCACACATCATATTTACTGTTATTATATGTATATGTTCATTCTTTTTTGAGTGTACAACAGTTAGGTCTTTGATGAGATTATATCTTTTTATGAATGTATTGTTTAGTTTGATTGATATTTAATAGTGATGAAACATAGCCTCGGCAAAGGTGAAGGAGGAGTTGTGTGAGTTAAGTGCAGAGCTCGATTTCGATTTTTCGGTGTGATATCCTCACTCGAGCCATTGGGATACATGCTTAAACCACTATGGATATTCAAAATAAAAAACAAAAAAATGGAGATGAAACATGAAAGACAAGAGATGCGGTTGATGACGGATACGTTATGAGATCGAATTTCGTCATCTAACTTTGAATGTATTGGTGGTTTTTCTCAAGTTATTAGGTTGAAGTGCATGACTAGCTCAGGTTAGTCGAGTCTAAGTAGGGAGCGAGCCAAAAAATAAATTTGAATAGTGGCCAGGCTTATGAAACACGTTGTATCTCGATTGCATTAAGTGGAAGTGTTTGATGATCTATGCAATCAACTTGGACTAATTAATTAATTTGATAATTTGTGCAGTCCACCTTAACTAATTTACGACACCTCAACTAATTTACGACTGTTTTTTCTTTTTTTTTTCGTGGTTGATGTTGAATAGTAATGAGAAAAGGGTGCATATATATGTACTTGGGCCCTATGGCAAAATTTCCAACAGCCTTTATTTTGGGAAGTGGGGATATTTGCATTGAAAGCAATCTTTAGAGAAGGAAAAGGGGGAGTTGAGTAAAGAATCAGTAAAGTAAGATAAAAACTCTGAATAGTATGTTGCCTTTTGAGTGTTACATATTATTCTTCTTCTTCATGGCATGACTATAGAGCAATAAAAAGGATGGTGGGGTTGGTGGATGATGCCCTTTGCTTTTCCACTAGGCCTCCAATAATTATTGTCTTGGTAGAGGTAGTGTCGTGATACGCAGTAATAATTTTTTTATTTTTATTTTTATTTTTTATCAATAGTTGGTACCACCTACAATCAATTTATTTATTTATTTATTGTTGCCAGGTATCGAGAGCGTTGCCTCGACTGATACCAAGTTGAGGAGAGAAGGACCACAAAAGCGATAATCTATGGTCCAAGAGTTTTAAAGTTTTTCACTTTCTCAGGGCTCGAACTCAAGACCATGTCGTCCCACCAAAACCCTCTTTCATCAATTTTTCGATAGCCATTCTTTTTCATTTATTCAAGAATCCCACGTAAGGGAAGAGAGTCTCATATCAGGCTCGAACTCACCACATGAGTTCAATTTATGACATTTTGCGAGTTTTAAAGTTTTTTCGCTCTCAAGGCTCGAACTCACAACTTCTGCCTCGATCGGTCTTATGTTGCTCTCTTTGTTATTGCACTAGTTGGTCTAGTTTTCGTGATTATATGGTACAATGAAAAAAAATGCAACTATATAGAACCATATCATGTACTTATATATATATTTTATTTTGTTCTAACTTGTGAAGCATTAATTTGAAGCACAACATATTTATTAATTCTGATGGCCTGGACTGTATATAGTAATAAGCATAAACATTCTACCCCACCTAAGTGAATGGTCCATATGCATGCCAAGTAAAATTCACTGTGTTTGTGCTCAGCTTTGCATGTGATATAAGTTAGGTTTTGGGAGTACCTTCTCATGGGCCATGTGTGTGCAGTAGAAAATAAAGTACCAGTTTTTGTGAGACTCACAAAATGACATAAAGTGCTGTTAACAAGTCCACATTGATAGCTCATGCACCAACAAAGACATTTCATGGCTAAGAGTCAAGGCCTAGGAGCTTTTCACTGTTTATTCTATTGCTAACTTGGATTATATATGAAACCACTGAAATTTAGCTGCAGTGCCTAAGGTCTTGTTAATTCAGCGAATGCATCATTCCTGTAAATGATGTGGCTATATGGATTGAAACGGCCACGTAGATATGAATGACGCATTTTTAAAACATAAAATACTTTATTTAATGAATAAAAAAAAATTTACAATATTTAAAAAAATCTTGTATATACTACTCGTAACATAACTTAAATTCCTAATAATTAACACTTGTCGGTTCATTGTGACCTATATACTTAGGTTCTGAGAATTAAAATTTAAAGAAATCTTGTATATACTTCGATTTGTATATGAACACAATTTCGTTTCGAAAGTTAGTTTGCTCTTCAAATATTGCACTCTACTGAAAAACCCACGATTTTAGACGTCCATTAATAGACAAACACAAAAAAAAAAAACTTGATGTATATGTACTTGATGAATGGAAAAATATTTTGCTTAGATTGGAAGTTGGTGTATATAAATCTTTGGTGCATAAATACAAAGGGAGGTTGAATGAAATATACATTCTCCTAGATGTATCTCTTCTTCTATTCATGCCCTAATTTGTTTTATAAGCTGTCTTTTACACATAATGTGGTTTGTCATGTTTTCAAAGGGCCCATACTGCCTGTAAGTGACTTGTGCATGTAGGAGATGGAGACATGAGGAAGCAAACATGCAAAAGGCTTTAACTAGAAGCATCAACATGGAATGAAAGCAAACTACATAAATATTTTGTCACTTGTTTTGTAATTATTTGAGAGACTTGGACAAGTTATTGGATATTATAACTAGTGTATTTTAGTAAATAAATCCTGTAGAGAAGAGACAGCTTGATATTATTGAGTTTCATGTGCGCAATATAATATTGGCACAATGTGGTATCCCATCAAGAAAGTCATAATCTCCTTTCAAGTATTGGTGGTTGTTAGAAGAAGATATTATCTTGATCATGTCACCCATATGTGAAAAATAAAATAAAATCAAGATCTAGCTTTGAAATTTTCGACACAGGAGACATTGAAAAAAAAAATGATAGTTTAAAGGTAGAATTAAGATCATCTTGCTTTGAATGCTTTAATTATATAAAAAACTTCTTTTTCCGATCAACATAATACTTGAAATAAGAGAACAATCCAAAGTATGATATGATGAACATTATGCAATTGGTTGGTGTTTTTTTTTTTTTTTTTTTTTTTTTTTTTTTTTTTTTTCTGCAAGGGTTTTTTATGTTTCATGAGAGAGGTTGAAAACAAAATAGAGATTGTGATAGATTTGTAAAAAAAGAAGTAAAGTTTGTGATATATTTGAAAATTTTTAAAGTTTGTTTTATATTTGCAAAAAACTTAATAGTTTGCGCTTTTTTTTTTTTTCGTTATTAACCCTTTTTTTAATGATTATCCTCTTGGTATCCTAGTTTAGGATATTATTGGGTTCCTTATGAGGGCAATCCTCTTAACAACAGATCTCGCTTAAGGAAACCAAATCCTTTTTCACTCTACTTGATCAAACTCTTAGTTCTCTCTACCAATGAAAACGGATCGAAATACTTTAATGCTCAAGGTTTTTTTTTTTAAAGTAGGGTCTTAATTGATCATCAACTCCTACAAATAGAGCTTTACCCTTTTTATGAGACTAAATCTATCGGTCGTAAATCTAAATAGGACCTTGCTTAAGTAATCAACTTTAGACATTACTAAATATTCATTCCGGTAAAAAATATAAGTCTTTTAAGCAAAAACTTTTGGATAAAATTATAAGTCGTTTTAGAATTCGAGAGTGTATTTATTATTTTTATATCAATTATACTATTATACAATTCAAATATTTGTGGTTCTTCGATTCTTCAATTCATTTAATATCAAAGTACGTATATATAAATTACACTTGTAATTAAGATTATCTTAATTCTTGCTCACTTACCTTAAACGACTTATATTTGTAACCGGATGGAGTAGTAAATATACATGCAAACGCAACGCTTCTCGAGGCCCGTTGCACAAGTGGATGTCCATTTATCTTGACATTAATTAGAAAAATGTAAAAGTAATCAACTTTGAGCATTGACACGGTCAGATGCCATGCATTTTGCCTCGAGATACGCACGTACACATCTCGATGCCGGGGTTGACCTTCTTTTCAATCCCAATACTCTCCTCTGCTCCGCTGGATCGTCAAGCTGCCTCTGCTTCGTACTGGGGTAAGCTTTCTCTCAATTAGGGTTTTCGATTTCAATCCCAATTTGATCCATTCAAAACCCTAGATGGCTGTATGTGGTAGTCAATCCGGTTTGTGTTGATGGGGTTTCTTAATTAGGTCGTTGTTGATTCGTTTGATCTGCTTTGAAACAACCGGATCGATTAGGGTTTTTGATTTCAGTGGTTATGTCATGTATCATGTATGTGTTTGATATTGGGATCAACAGTGGTGTTAGGGGAAAGACTCTGCTTGATCATTGTGGTTGGAAAAGAAGCTACTTTGTGCCCTAGATTTGTCTTCTCAAGAGAATTTTGTGCAGTGTTAGTGTTTGCAAGGTTGTTTTGGTTGCAATAACTACTAAGTGATTAGAAATCTGAAACTGAAATTGGGTATTCACATATGATGCTTGATTAGTTCTCTACTTCCTACCCTCTCGTTGTGGATTATGTTTATTGATTAGAAAGGATTTAAGGGATTTTGAATGCACGCCATCAAGGGAATTTTATCGAGATCTATGTAGCCGACCCCTACTAATTTGTTGTTTGTTGTTTGAATGAGTTTTATTGCTTCCATTGACGCCCATGCTTTTAGTATCTATTTTAGAATACGAAATATGTAAATTCAAAGAACAGTAGGAGTGACTCCAATTGACGCAAAGATTAGGGGAGGGTGGTTGTGGTGGTTTATGCACCTCAAAAGATGGCATGCAAATGGTCCCAGAAAACTTGATTCGATGGAAACTGAAGAAATTAAATGATGCCGAGGTAGACTGAAGCTAACTTGGGACACATTCATTAGGAGGGATTTAAAGGGCTTGGTAAACACACTATCAAATGCACTTAATCGAGCGCAATGGAAGAGATTGATCCATGTAGTTGATCCCAACTAATTTGGGGTCGAGGCTTTACCGTTGTTGTATCTGAATTCTTCTTCCTTGTATTTGCAGACAACAGTCTTGAGTCATGGTTGGCGAGCTTAAGTACCAGCTTGGGCAGAATGCTTACATCAAGCTTGTTCTTCATGCATTGAAGCACAAGACATCTGCTGTTAACGGTGTTCTTATCGGTTGTCTCATCAATGATGACACTATAGAAATATCAGATGCTGTCCCTCTTTATCACACTCATCTTGGTCTCCTCCCAACACTTGAAATTTCTCTGATTCAGGTTTGCTCAATTTTATCAATGATTTTAATATCTTTGTATAGCTTTTACTTTTGGTAACTCGAAATCTTTTGTCTAATTAGATAGAGGAGCACTTTGGTGCGCAAGGGATGAGTATTGTGGGTTACTACCATGCAAATGAGAGGTATGATGATTTTGAGCTGGGCAGCATTGCGAAGAAGATCGGAGATCACATATACAGATACTTTCCCCAGGCCGCTATACTCTTGGTAGCTTTTCTTCACGAATCTTATAGTCTCAACTTCAGGAATGTTTGTTCCTTAAATGCATGAGTTTCTTCAACTGAATTAAATAGATTTTACTCTTTTTACTTAGTTTCTTAACGTTCTTATACTTTTTTTTTCCTGCTTTAGCTGGATAATGGAAAGCTTGAAACTTTACCAAAGGGGAAAGACAGAAATCCAGTTCTTCAGGTATTTCCTCTCAGGCCTCTTTATCCTTTTTATTTGGAATTGAGGCCACGTTGTTTTTGTTGGGATTTCGCCAGACTGCATATTTCCTTCTGCAATTAGGATGTAGATATACTTATTGGAAAAGGAGATGTAATGTTCCAATTATGACTTTTAAATTCTTTAATATGGTAAAATATTTTTCTGCGGCCGTGGTCTGTGTATAGCTCAAATTGGATTTTGTATTTGTGTGGAGGGTTCCCTGGAAACAGCATATCTGTCCTCTCTAGAATTCAAAAAATATGGCAGTATCACAGGCTGTGAATTTCTGTTGGCCTCATTTGGTCTTTTAATCACTCGGAAGAAGGAACGTTACTGCGTTCGAAGGTATTTTTTGTTAAAAAAAATTCTTATGGTGCGATTTAGCTCAGTTATTTAGTTATCCTTAGAAGTTCTAGTATGCAAAAAGTACTTAAAGTGAACCATAAACTATCGTTCATCTGTTCTCCTTCACCTAAATTTCTGTTGTCACGAAACATTGGGAGGTGCAACTCTTTTCTTATATTCAAATCAAAAGTGGAGAATTTAGAAACCTGTTTCTGATTTTATTTTTTTTTTAATAAAACCAAGCTGAGTGTTCTGCGCTTTTACGCCTGTGGAGCTAATTTACTTATTCTTCCTGGAACTTGTAGCTCTACACAAGGGATGCATCAAAGAACTGGAAGCAGCAGCCTGGGTCAGATGGGGGTAACTTCTTGACATCAAAGGAGCCCTCTGCCAACATGGTCTTGTTGGACTATATTCAGTCTGAGAAATGGCAGGATGTCGTGGATTTTGACGATCATCTCGACGACATTAGCAAGTATGATTATCTGTTCATAGCTTTAAATTTTAATTAACTGTTTATATTGATCCTATGCCTCCCTACTGCATGCCAAGCTAAATTCATCCTCCCTTTTTACTGTTTCTGCAGGGACTGGTTAAATACAAGTTTGTTTAAGTAGCTGCCTTCGTCGTCGTTTGAAATGGATGGAAACAAACCACATCCTTACTTTTCTTGGTTGTAATAGAATTTTTGCAGATTGTTGGCCTCTCTATGCGCTTATCAAATTTTATCATTAACCTATTAAAGCAACCTTACCTTTTCTTTTTTTTTTTCAAAAATCTGATTTAAGATTTTATTTTCTTATGATACCTTGTGGTTTCTTGTCTTCACATAAGTTATTATTATTACTTTGTTTTTTTTGCTTCTGCCAGTAAATATTACTAAATAATAGAACTAATAACATTGTTTTAACAAAGAAGAAAGACTTGTAGATGTCTGAAGAAAAAAATAGAATTTGGAGCTTGAAGTTCTAATGAAATCAAACCTTGTGTTTTTATGTAAAAAAGGACTATTCAAATTAATTTAATTATTAATCCCAGTACAATACATAGATTGATTGTATTTATAGTCATTAACTGCATGTACAAGTCTTGTAATTCTGTAATAAATAAAGAGTTTCAAAATGAGCATTTCTTTTCATTCTATTCTTATCAATGTTCTCTATTTCATGAGACATGTCTTCTCTTAGTGACTAGCTTTTTTCTTCTTTTGATCGAAGAATCGACGGGAGAGGCGCTGTGATTTCCATTACCTGCAGCGCAACGCAGTCGATTAGAATGAAGCCTGCGACTTGATGCATACAAAATGATACAAAAGAAACAAAATCAAATTGGCTTCATTGGTTTGGCTTAAAAAATTATCTAGTTCACAAGATTTCATTCTGCTCTCCAGTTTTTGTCATCTCTGTCAGTACAACCTAAACAGGATGAAAATCAATGTCACATATGATTTTACTTTATGATAGCCTCAAATGGAGGTAGGCACATTTTCTCCACATAAAGTCAGCCTCCCTTAATTACGCCTCACACATTTTAAAAACCTCGACATCAATCTAGGAACTAAACAACTCATCGACATATCGGTAGTAACTTCATTCTTACCTCATTTGTGGTTGGGTGATGAAGGACCACTCTATGAGCATGCAAGTAGTAACCGCAATCCCCCGGAACAGGTCTTGTAGGCCTCGGATAACCTCTGAAAGATGCAACCATAGTTCAAAATGACTTCAATTGAACAAAATCTGGACTGACGGATGACAAAAAACTAGCTACATGTATGCATGCAAGTGTTCGTAATTTGGATGACATTTTACTAGTCCAAGAGAGAATCTATAATGCATACTAAGATGCTAATTTATTAACTCGCTTAATAAATATGAACAAAACTTAGATATGTAAGTTCGCCAAAGAGCACTAATGCAGTAATGCTTTACACTTAAGACGCTTTCCATACCCATCTTGAGAATGACCATCATCTCCAGATTCAGAGTCAAAAGAACTAGGATGGCCACCAGCAACATAGAGGGGATCCCCTGATAAGAGCCACAGAATGTTACTATCAAAATTCAAAGCCAAATCCACAAGAGCACTATAACTTTTAATCCACAATTCGCCAAACTTAGCTGGCTTCAAGGCATAACAATATCGATCGTTTGTGCAAAGATATAGCATCGATTAATTTAATACCAGAACATGTTCTAGTTACCTGGAAACTCAGATGAGCTCCTCAGTGAAAAAGAAAAAAAATTGCATCAAGAACTTCCTATCTTTTCTGAAGTTTGAACATGAGAAAGTTTACCAATAAGTGGATGCCCGATAAATGACAGATGAATACGAATTTGGTGTGGCCGCCCAGATTGAATTTCAACCTGCATCAATGCAACAAACACATAAAGGATCTTATTATCAAAATAAGAATAATGATAAGGTAAACAATACACAATAGTTCCCTATCACACACTTTTTTTTCTTGTACAATTCATGCATCTTAATTGCTTGCATGCTCAACCGCAATGGCTTAAATACCCTCGGCTATCCAAAAAAAATAAAAATTGCTTGCATGTTCAAGATGAATTTTTGGAAGACTACCTTTGCCATCTATATAAACTAACTAGAGTGCTAGCTGTGTTTTGACAATTTCATAAGAATGATTGTTCTCAAGGAATGGGATTAAGGCTTTGTTGTTTGTTTGTTTGATTGATTGTTCTCAATAAAAGAAATACGGTTTGGAAATGAAAGTACTCTGTTGATAACCAAGGTCATCACTAGTAAAGATAAAGCAGACAGCGATGCCAATTCTCCTCAAAAAGTACCTGCACCAATGTTTTGTTTCCTTGAAAATCCCTCTCAAGAACACCTATTTTGCTCAAAGCTGGTTTCCCTATATTAATCAAAAAGGGAGAATGAGAAAAACCAAATAAGTTAATACTACACACATAAGCAACTGATAGAATAACATAAAATAAGATGTTGAAGACGACAACAACAACAACAACATAGCCTCAGTTCCAAATTAATTGGGGAAAATAAGATGTTGAAGAAATGAAGAATAATATGTGCAGTATAAATATCCAACATCATTGATTTTAAAACAACTTCAAGAAACTTGAAACAATATGCCACAATCAAGTGATGAAACATTGAAAAAAACCTGATACTGAAGCAGCGTAGAGTCCTTTGGCAACCCCAGGGTATTTAATCATTCCTATAGGTTGCTCAATAACAACCTACAAGGCAAAATAAAACTCAAATTGCATATAAAGAATACTCTTTTACTTCTCGTAATTTTATTTTTATTTTTTTAACAAAAACCATGCCTTAATTCCGTATTGGGCTATATGCAGGAGTTTTAGAGGCGTCAATTACACTAGACCAAAATAGTACAAGACCTTCCTAACTTATCGTGAAATGCTTTTCTTACCAGATCTTATTTTCATCATCATTGATTGATACAAGACCGTTCTCCACATCAGGGAATCTTTGATTATAGATAATTTATAGTTTACTCCATAATTTTCTAATAAAAAGAAACAAAGATTATAATTCAGGACATGGTTTACCTCATCCTCGTTGATTATTCCTGAGACCAAAGCCCGATACACCTTTAATATTTTTCTTCTCACTGAAGAAGGGCCCTTTGTATTTTCTGCATATCTGACAGGTGAAGCTCCATTAAGAAACTAATTCAAAAATGCAAATATACATCAAAATTATCATATATTAGATTGTGAATGTACCTAATTGTACAAACTAGCTAGTGCAACAATATGCATGACCTCTACAGCCATCATTAAGTTTCTAGTAGTCAACTTGTCATTAGTAAAAACAAAGATTCAATTGAATTGAGAGAGTATCATCTAGAAAAACACAGATTCAAGCACGCAGTGCGCATCATGCGCCATTTGAAGGCAACAACTTCAAAGTATAGGTCTGCACTGTTCCATCACATGAATTCCACCCTTATCAAAGGCCATCATGCTGATAACACCCATATTTACAGATATTCATCTACACAAAAAGCAAATAGTATCCTAAAATGGATAGCTAAGCAAACTTAAAAGTTGAAATGAAAATTGAGGGTGATAGGCGACGAAAACTGAGAAAAGATAGTGAGAAGGAGAATTCATGCATTCCATAAATTGACTAAAAACCTAGCATAAGAGGCAAAGAAGGATATATAAGCAATTAAGCAAAGAAACATCACAACACATGTAGACCTAATTAATTTCCAAATCTAACCATTTTCCCTTACAATGAACCTATTCGATAATATGCATTATCTGATGCACAAGCAATTGCTAAGATAAGCTTACCGGCAGTAAAATAAGTATATGCATGTCCTTGAATGATTGACAAGATAAACAGAAAAATTAGGCAGTGTTCTATAAACATGATAATAGCAAGACCGAGTGACAAGCTGATACTTAGAATGAGCCAATAATGTAGGTGTTTTTTTATGTAGAATAGTATTTAAAAATCAGAACATTAACAGCTAACGACTTTTAAATTAATCAGTTTTACGGTATGCTAGATGGTGCCAGATCCGTAAGTGCAAGATCAAGTACAAGAGGGTTTTTATATATAAAAAATAAAACAGAATAAGAAGAAAAATTTGCAAATGCTAACAAGAACAAACTATTGCCAATGCAATCAGACAGAAATGGGACTATTTTTTTTCCTTCCCACCTACCTCTGATTAGCAACAGCTGACGTCCCATCAGCAAAATATGAAGCTAGACGAGCTTTTGCAAGCTTTGTCTTTGCACAAAGCAGTAAGCCTAAATAACCACCAGAAAATATCAATGAAGTAAAAAAATTGCAACTCAAATCAAGAAATGATAGGAATAACATATTTTCCATCATTAAATTGGTTGGTAAATAATTGCGATAAAAGGAACAATTTCAAAGCACATCAATCTAAAACAAGCAAAAAACCTGATGTGCCCCTCCCCAAGCGATGAACGGGAACGGGATGCGACACTTGAGCTTCCGAAATTCCGAAAGAATCCCTCTTCTGTGCTCTCCATTGCAGCTGACTTAGAACTGTTCTTTGCTGGAACAATCCTCCCGGCAGTACTTGCAAACCAGAAGGTTTATTCAAAGCAACCTAAGCACATCAATAAAACTAAATTCCGACCCCGAAATTTACGCCTAAAAATACCAATCAATAAAACAACCTAGAACTCAATCAACAATTACCAAGTCATCATCTTCATATAAAACTTCTAGTAAAAAGGGGGCATCAGGCTCTCTCCACGGAAGTCTATGATAGACTAATTCCGAACCGCCTCTAAACAACACCAATCCGAAAAAAAATCGAATCAAAATTACTACAAAAAAAAGCTACACATATAACATATTCAGCAATTTAATCAAATCCCATAATTTTCTTAACAAAAACCTGAGAATCTCATCTGGGTCTGTCACGATTTGACTATCAATTGTAATCTACATGGACAAATAACCATATTTGAGCAATACCCATGTCAGATTATCAAATAACAAGCACAAAAAAAGACGAAAACCGGCACAAACACTAAGAAAAGTACCTGCCCATTATGAATTCTGTGCAACCAACTGAGAAAAACGAGAAATTGTACTAAGTGGAGATATGGGTAGTGAAGAAATTGAAATTGTGGATGATGCGGAGTTACTTGCTTACCCTTGAAGAGGAGCAGATGTTTTGTGGGTTTTGGTGTAGAAGTCTATGAGAGAAGAACCTGTAAACAGTGTAGAAATTGAAGTTAGTAGATAGAGAGATAGAGAGGGAGAGAGTGGGGATTTGAGGAAAAGAGAAGGAGAAAGAAGACCAGATTTTGAAGGGGAGATGGTGTCTGTGTAGGTTAAGCCATTGTTGAGATCAGGCCATGCAACTCCTATGCTCTCCATTCTCTCAATCACCTGTATCCATCATACTTATAAGTTATAATAACCTAATAAACCCTCTCAACCAACAATTTGTTGCCAAAGCAGTTCTAGGAGATGGCGGAGGCATCACTTGCGAAAAAATAGATTATGTAGGTCTAGTTTGACACCCATTTAAGTTAAATATATATATATATATATATATATATATATAAACATAATTAGTTTGTCCAATTAAGTTTGATTTATCAATAGTGATATTTGATACTGTTTGCCACATTTACAAGACTCGAGATCTTACTTAAAAGAACCAATTATTCATTATTTTTATAAAACTAACATGTTAAAAAACAGAGGATGAATTAAAGGCCCCTAAAATGTTAAGGGCCTCATACAAAATAAATAGAATACTAATTTGCTCTTACAAAACAATTGAAGTGTCAAGTTTCAAACTCTAATTAATTGCAATCAAATTAGTCTTTTATTTTTATTTTTTTCGATTCAACTTAACATTTTTTGTAAATTAGGTAGGTATCACATGGACCGCATAATCCACGTTTGAGCATTATCAGCCCCACCAAAGTCGATCCTCCAAACTTAATTTTATCAGGCCTGGTACAAGTGGCAGACCTCCCAACTTTTTTTTGTTTTTATTTATAAGAAGCCAGTGGTGGTTAAACACTCTCTTAATTAGTATTGCCCTGCAAATTAAGATGCTCCTCTCTCAGACACTACTACTCTTCATTGTCTTCAACTGCGCTTAATCTCCTCAGCAGTCCCATCAAGGTTTCATTCTCTCTTCATCTCTGTACTCTGTTTTCGCATTTGTGATCCGAAATTCACATGGGTTTTTGATGTTTTTGCTTCTGATTTTGGGTTTTAGGATCACCCACCATTGTGCAGATCAATGGGTTTTCAGCAAAATCTCAACTTTTCCTCTTCTTTGATTCAATTTGTAACTCAGTTCGAATCCCAAGTTGCTCTGTAGACAATCGAATCTAAAGTTGTGATCTTTTTTTGTTTTTGTTAGTCCATTAGAAGCCCTTGTTTGGAAATTGAGGTGCCCATTGTTCTTAATTTATTTTAGGGGTTTTGATTCATGCCCCATTAGTTATTATACAAGTTCTGGTTTCCAACAATGCCAAGTGTTTGAATAAATTCCTGAATGAGATTTTGTGTCTTATATGATATGATTTTCATTAATTTTGACCATGTTTTTGGTTCCCCTGTAATGTTTTAATGTTGAAGGAGATCTATCTGTTTGTCTGCGCGAGTGTAATGGCGTTCGATTAATTTGTATGCAGATGTCATTTTAGAGAGGTTGCATTGCTGTTCAAAATGTACTATCTTGAGTTTTTACTTCTTGTGAAAGCTTGAATTGTTTTTTTCAGTTCATTAATGTGAATTATGGAATGAGAGGAAAGTGCGATACCCGTTTACCCTGTTCAATTTAGGCCAAATATACACCAAAGTCATTGCATTTTACCTTTTTTTTCTTTTTTCTTCATCAGCATTCATCTCAAGAGAACGTTGATGCAGAAAAACCCGCATCGAGGCGGAATTGGATGTGTTGTCGTGAAATATGGAATTTGGCCGACCCCAATTAATTTGAAACTGAGGCTATGTTGTTGTTTTTGTTGTTGTTGTTGTTGTTGTTGTTGTTATATACTTCCATTTTGCGTGTCAAAAACTGTTTTAATTCATGCTGGAGTTATGTGGTTTATGATTTTGATTATTGTTGCAATCATCCTAACGGATCACTTCGTTGCAGTAAATACCGACTTAGGGAAGGAGAGGATGGACCCCAGATTTAATGTTGCGGAAAAGAGGCAGCCGAATGGAGAAGAGGAAGAGGAGGAGGAAGACGATGAAAATAATATGGAAGCTTGGGAAAGAGCTTATGCTGATGAAAGATCTTGGGAATCCTTGCAAGAGGATGAATCCGGACTTCTCCGCGCCATTGATAGTAATGCCCTTCACCATGCTCAATACCGTCGTCGACTTCGATCCCTTTCCACAGTTTCTACTGCTACTAGAATCCAGAAAGGTCTCATACGTTATCTCTATGTCGTCATTGATTTTTCTAGGGTATGTTGCCGGATTCATTATTTCTATATTTTTCAAGTATACGACAATGGTCTTCAGTAGCGTTATCCTATCTGCAGATTATATAACATGTTGATTAATCATGAATTAGCTGATGATTACTATTTCATTTCAAATGTCATATACAACAACAACAACAACATAGCCTCAATCCCAAATTAATTGGGGTCGGCTACATAGATCAAACTTTTCCATTGTGTTCGATTAAGTGCAATTCATTTCAAATGTCATGTATCATTTTAAAATTTGAACAAACTTGATTATCAAACTGGGAAGGCCAAACCATGCAGTCTCGTGTTGTTCATGAGTTTTGTTATGTGTTTCTTGTACTGATAAGTATGTTTTGGTTTGAAAATTGACAAACCATAGCCTTATCTTCCATCTGATTATTTACTTCTATCTTCCTCATTCACATAGGCTGCCTCAGAGACGGACTTCAAGCCGAGTCGGATGGCAGTAGCTGCGAAACATGTGGAAGCCTTCATTAGAGAGTTCTTTGATCAGAATCCCCTCAGTCACATTGCTTTAATAACCATAAGAGACGGTGTTGCGCAGTGCTTAACAGATTTAGGCGGCAGCCCCGATTCCCATATAAAGGCTCTGATGGGTAAATTGGGGTGCTCGGGTGATTCCTCGCTCCAGAATGCCCTAGATCTTGTTCATGGTTATCTCAATCAAATTCCATCGTACGGACACCGAGAAGTTTTAATCTTGTATTCTGCTCTCAGTACCTGCGATCCGGGGGATATTATGGAAACCATCCAGAAATGCAAGAACTCAAAAATAAGGTGCTCAGTTGTCGGCCTCTCGGCAGAAATTTATATATGTAGACACCTTTGCCAAGAGACTGGAGGAACATATACTGTGGCAATGGATGAGGTAATATCAAACAAATTAAATAGTTTGATCTTTCAAACTTCTTTAGTTGAATTGCTTTACTCTTATGTATATCACATTATTTCAGTACTAAGCCTTGTCTCTCTATTTTCATCTCCTTTTTTAGGCTCATATGAAGGAGCTGCTGCTTGAGCATGCTCCACCACCACCGGCAATAGCAGAATTCGCTGTGAGTAATCTGATTAAGATGGGCTTTCCACAAAGAGCGGCGGAGGGTGTTGTCTCTATTTGCTCATGTCACAAGGAAGCAAAGGTTGGTGGGGGATACACTTGTCCAAGATGCAAAGCTCGCGTTTGTGAACTGCCTACAGAATGTCAGATTTGCGGTTTAACACTCGTTTCTTCTCCCCATTTGGCGAGGTCATACCATCATCTTTTCCCAATAACTCCGTTCAATGACGTGTCTCCCACGCTTCCGAATTCACACAAGTTACCTAGAGCCTGTTTTGGTTGTCGGCAACCCCTTATTCAATCTGGTGAGTGTTTACTGATTAATACTTATTTCTTCTGTGACTTAATATCTCGCAGCTAGATTTTCTTGTGGAGTTGACAATTTAGATGTTTTTTTTTTTTTCGAATGCTTCCGACTTATTAGTCCTATTTCACATCCCACGCAACCTTACTGTTTTTTTTCTTGGTGAGTGTGTACTGTTTTTTTTCGAATGTTTTTTGAGTGCAAGTTTGGTTTATGAACAATGAGGACTTCCATCTGTTCATTTCCAATGCAACTCTTTTGATCAGTTCCTTGCATTCGCGCGCAATAGTAATAATACCCTTCGATTTCAACAAGTTCGTGGTTTTTTTTTTTTTTTTCTCTCAACACGACTTTATATACCCGTTGTGAACGGGATTTCGCAGTGTCTCATTTCCTGCTTTTTCAATCATAGAATTGGCAACTTCCAGCTATATTTTTCCACAATCTGTGTGTTTTACTTCAGCTCTTCTCTAATGTTTTTTCTCCAATGTTCTGTTGCAGGGAATAAGCCTGGCCTCCGGGTTGCTTGTCCCAACTGCAACCAACACTTCTGCCTGACTGTGATATTTACATCCATGAGAGCTTGCATAATTGCCCTGGCTGCGAGAGCCAACGAAACTCGAAGCCAGTTACCGTGGAATGAATTATTCAGCTTCATTAAGTTCAATATCTATTTAAGCCAATGCGAGAATCAGGTCCGAATTCTGGAGCTAAACACGCGTTGGAAATTCTGTTGTTGTATATTCATGTATGTTCCCTTAATTTTGCCGTTTCCAGCACCGATTAATCAGAAACAGATTGCGCCATTCTTGAAAAGGCAGAAGAGTTTTATCTGAATCATGCCCTCATTATTTTAGGGAAGAACATCCCCCTAAGTATTCATTTTTGTTTTTGTTCTTTTATTAACAGTGGTTTTGTTTCTTCTCTAAATTTTATAGTTGTATGACTTTTTTTATAACTGCTGTAATCACATAGGTTGCTCACTCTGGTTATAGCATTATTGAGATCTTCTGGATAGTGCTCTAAAATTTGTATCAAAATACACGAAAACCTGCCGCCGCAAAAGCACGTGAGAAAACTGTTTTTTTGATAAGATGACTCCGACATGAGTGGAACCCAAAACCACCTGGATCTTGCCTTTTAGCAAACTATGTTAGAGAAGTAACATGATTAAATGCATCATCATTCATCAGAGAAGGAGATTAGTTTGGTTTCTGCAGTGTTTCTATGAAATAAATACTGGTTGAAACAAAGGTTACCATACTGCGTCGTCCACGACGACTGGTAACTTATCTCAATTGCTGTCGTCGTAGCGCAAAGACCTATTTCATTCAAAAGCCATTGTATTTGTATACTCTAAAATGAAATCTCAAGTTTAGCAAAATGAATAACCCTTGTTTGTAGGTATTTCATATACTCATTTTCTATTTTCCATGAACTCCCTGTCATTGCTACATTTTTTTTTTCCTTTAATTTGTTCTAGTGGTACAAAAGTATACCTCAGGCTTCTCCGGTTTCGGATCCAACGGACGCTGGAGTGCCATCAAAAGCGATTTGTTTTGTTTCTTCGTCTCCAGCTGATGTAGTTGCAATTACTTTCTGTAATGCGGGAAGTGAATTGCTACCGAGAGAATTCCTTTTTCTTTCCGCTTGCAACGACCGACACAAAGATTCGAGTTTCTCCTTCTGGTTTTTTGCTTTCTCCAACTGTTTCTTCATGTGCTCACGCTGTGCAGATGACAACCAAAAGACCATCATAAAGTCATCCGTCATTTGAATAAACAGAAACATAATATGCAAAATTGACTAAGAAGGATTAGGACATGATGGATCATCTGTGATTGCCATAGCTCTAGCTAAAGAACAATATGGACTTACCTCCTCAACTAGCTCCACTAATGCATAATCTGACTTCTCACATTTTCCTTTCAGGAAAATGTTTTCCTTCTTGAGGTCCTTTGTGGACTTTGCCATCTAGTTTCATACAAACAATTGAAAAGTAACATTTTAGATTTTAGAATTTTAGACAAACAATTAAAATATCGACAAAGGACGATTGACCTCAAAAAAAAAAAATTAAGTTCACCTTCTCAATCTCCTGTTTAAATGTTTCAAACACCTCATTGCTTTTCAGTAATGCATCCTGCACAAACATAATTCACGCTTAGTTGCTATTCACCGTACCAAGTCAAAACAAGTAAAACACGCAATCCGACATTTACAATGTTTGCTGCATGAAAGCAATTACATTCCTCCCATGAACTGATTATGATTTCTGTTGAATCTTTAATCCTAAACTATTTATATTTATAAAATCTCTTTCAATAACTACAACACCGAAAGTGGAAATCCGTCGTGATAGATTATAGAAATGCCTTGATATGGAACAAATGGTTTAAAAACCAGGTGAAGGTTACCTGGAACTGCTGAAACTTTTCTCCATCAGCCGCTAACTGTAACCGCAAACTTTTTTCAGTTGCCAATAGCTGAGACACTTGATCAGCATAAAGCTGTATCTGGGATTTTTCCTGGCTTAATAGCTCTTCACGCTGCTGAAGTTTCAGGTCAGAAAGCTGAAGTTCCAGAGTTTTCTCCTTTAACTACATATTCACAGTTTGCATCATACACAATTAGAACATTTGCAGGTAGTAAAACGTCAACAATGACATAGAACCAATTCATTATCAATAACAACATTCATCCATAAATTGGAAAGGAAACTAGGAAAATTTGAGCTAGATGCTGAATACCATCTTTGTAAATTGTTGTTCAGCAAGGGTATATTGATCGGCAAGTTGCTTCAACTTGTTTCTCAACCTGGTGATATACAAAGGACATTTTGAGTCAAGTGAACTGACACAAAAGGGAGATTTGAAATAAAAGTTGGCGGAAAATTCCATATAGATCAAAAGCTATTAAAGATAAAAGATCTAAAAGGACTGAAATCATCATGTACTTAGTCTTTCTCATTTCCATGCATAAACAAAAACAGATTTAGGCCTATAAGAAAATGCACAATTGTAAAATTTGAACCTAGTGTATCCTCATTAGCTGTTTTACAATGGTACCATTTTAGCCATTCATGATATGTCAAGGATTTCGAAAGAAAGGCCTTACATCTCATTTTCCTTGAGCTGCGAGAGGCATTCATCCTTCTGCTCTTCAAGCTTAACGCTTACATCCTGGAACAACAAAGACGAAAGAACATTAACATGAATGAAAAATAAACAAATTCAATATTCCATAATGAAATGAAATGAAAAGCAAGACAAAAGTGTAGTGGCAAGATAACTAGCAATGTTATATTTAGTGTCATTCGCACAGATGGGGGAAGGTCACATGGCAGGTAGCAGAGAAGTTGTGCGCTTGACCTACTTGAAAATATCATAATTAATGAACCAATCTAATCTAAATCTAAAAAACACATGATGTCCTTCAAACTGCAACACCAAGCCCCAAATGGAAATGTGGCCCAATAAGCAGTTCTACATTGTAATTATCACAACCCAAATTTTGCATCACATTACAAATAAGTTCACAAATTGAGAGACCATGTCAGAGCATGCAATTTATTTCAAGAGAAGTAAAAAGAAAATGAGGAGGGTTGTATCTATGATTCTATATCTATCCTGAAAAGGAAAAGGAAGATAAAAGAAAAAAGAGCGAGAGAGAACAAAATGAAGACTCAAATTTCAGCTTTCACGTAAAAATAACATTTGTAAAAACTGCATTAATTGCATATAAGAGAAAAGCTACAAAAGGGAAAAAGAAAAGATCACAAAGCCCTTCAGGAAACACGGTGAATGATTGCAATAGATGAAGTTTAATTGCAATAAATGGAGTTTAATGAATAGTGCAAAATTTTCAGGAAACAGGTGAATGATTGCAATAGGAACTCAATAGCTTCAACATTCTCTTAATTTTCATTTACAAATAAAATTCATGGACAAGATATTTCAAGAATAATATGGAACAGATTTAGGAAAAGCAATGGACTAACCTTAATCGCATTATGAAACTTGGTTGAAAGTTCCGATCTCATTGTTTGCCCTTCTGATGAGACTCTCTTGCATTCATCCTGTGAATATGCATTAAATCATTCGACTCATAGACAATAAATGATAGGTTTCTGATAAAACGCAATTTCAAACCATGAAACAACTACATCACGGTTGGGAAAACATTTTCTCAAAATAGTTGTGTAAGGGATAAGATGAACTTTAGCTCATAAATGTTTCCAAGATGTGAAGAAATAACTTAAAACTATACATAAAACACTAATCATCACTCAAAGGCAGACATCAACCAGTTTATTACTGGCACACAGCACATCTTTTTAAAGAAGAACTGGTACATAGCATCATTACCCATCAATACAATGTTATAAAACAAAAAGTTCTCATTTGAACAAAACATCATTTGGAATAAAAAATACCATCAACACTTTGTTCTGACGCTGCAATTCCCTGCACAACGATTCAAGCTTATCTCGAACAGCAATTGCTGCACCACAAAAATTCAAATAGAGCAACCATTATGTACAACAAAGTCACAATCCTAAATTAGTTGGAACATGAGAAGTATTTTGGATTTAAGGCACACTCTCGAGTATTTCAGAGAGTCTAGCCTCTAGAGGTGTTTTGGTTCCTTTCTTCTTGTGGCTCGTGTGATTGATATATTTAACAATAAAATTTCCACTTATAGCTAGACAAGAAAAAAAAAATCACTGCAAAGATTGTTAAAATTATGGAGTGCGGTCAAGCAGAAATAAATTTGTTCATTGCAAATTTCAGGCAATCGCATTAAAATATATGGATGACAGAGAACTTTACACCATGAAGTTTTGGCAACTCACCTGCATCTCTTTCAGCAATAACTTGTTGATACTTCAAAGTGAATTCTAAAAATTCCTTTTCTGACTTGAAGCCGCGCTTAGCAATTTTACGTTTCACTTCAGGGTTTTCCTAAGGCATCATAATTAGTAAAAACTTGTAAGCTGTTGCAACCATGAAGAAAAAACACAAGCATCACATGAAAAAAAATTATATTGCAGACCAATTATACTAAAAGATTCAAATCAGTAACAGTCCTCTTGCATAAAATACATTCAAACAGAGATAAGAGGATATTACAGACTTGCTTTATGTTTCGGGAAGAATCGGCTACTTCTGCACTTTCTAGGGTACAATTATCCTTGAAATTAGGTGTTGGATGGTCCGAGAACTCACCACTTGCTGCAAGGAACAAAAGAAGTGGGGATCAAAATACAACCCAAAAACCAAATATAGCATAATAAACAGGACTCGCAAAATGGGATTTGAAAAGGGTTGGCATGCTTTACCCTAAAAACAGTATGACAAATTTAATGTTTTCAAATGATTCCTATACCAATTGCATCACTTTTGGATAATGCATGTTTCTCGTATAAGAGAAAAGCTTAAGAAACAACAGGCAACAAATAAAACAAATAACAAAACGAATGTGTAAGACAGATTGTTCAAAAATAAAAGTAAAACACCTAAGGCAGGGCATAAAATTGCTTAAAGGAGTAAGTATATTTTCGGTTCATTTGCGCTAGACGCCCAACCGTAACCGCATTTTATTCGATTCACATAAATAGACAAGGTAGGATAACGCCATAAAACTATCACAACAAAACAAAGAAGAAAGTAAAAGCAAGTTTTGCAGGTTAAACTATCACCAGTTTGAGAAATTTGGCCAGGCCCTCCTACATGTTCTTGCCCACAACAAGAACCAACCGCGGGCAAACTCGCCGAAACTTGACAACTAGAAATCCCCAATTTAGACACAAAAGCCCTATCCCCTTCTCCGCATTCATCAAAACCATCTTTATCAGACAATGGAACAGGAAAAGTTCTAATCTTTTCACCACATTTACCATCACTAGTCGAGCTAGATTCCGAATTGGACGACAACTCACAAACCCTATCTCCAGAACAATGGAGCTCCAACAACTCATCCTCAGAGTTCACCGGCCGCTTCTCCTGCTCGATCGTCGGCGTTCTCGGCCCCGACACGAAGCCGTCCGGCAGCGAGTCCGCCTCCGGGAGCTGATCGGCTGCTGAGTTCACCATTTCACCTGCAATCCCAACTTTCTCAACAACAACAACAACAACACATGAAAAGATTCAAAACCTAAGCAATACAGAATCGGTGAATGAAACGAGTAGTTCGTGAATCGCGACGGCCTTACCCGCTGAGATCGAACGCGGAGGTTGAAGAAACCGCGAAGAACCGAAACCCTAAGAGCGGAACCGCGAAAGCGAACGAGGAGAGGAGGTGTTGCGTCTCGTCTCGGTAGAGAACTACTGTTCAGTTTTACTTCTTCATGGAAATGAGGAGCTTCGGAGATCTACCTCGAACTGCGAACTATGCACCCCGAGATGTGCAATTTTAATAGAAAAATATTATAATGACAACAACCATCTCACGCAACAGTCTTGATAAGACATGTCGTTATCATTTAAGCACTTCTCATTTTGATATTTATTTTTGTCAATATATATGTATTTAAAATCATGTAAATTTTGAACTTTTTTTTTCTCACAAAAGTAAATTCTTGACGTTAATTTTTTTTATTATTATTATTATTTACATTAATTCGATGTAATGCAGTTGATATGATACGCTCAAAATTCTATAAACAATTTAATACACAGGATGTTGGACAAAATCTTATAAAGCCTAAGTATTTCCTTTCATTTCCATCAGTTCGATCTAATGAAATTCAACAACTGTATAGCAAATGCGTGCATCAAAAATATGTTGCCCAATCTTTTCTATTTCAAAATTGAAAGTCATATGGTAACATTAACAAGACTTCAACAACTATGCGCATGTTTTATTACCATACAAGCAGCATCAGCTTTCATATTTATTGATGAACAAGAGAAAATTTAATATAGGCTGGGTTCACCAGTGCGAAGGAAGCACATGAGTAAGAACTACGGGGCGCAGGCGGTGCAACCCTCCGGTATGGAATATACACTTGTGGAAGATTTCCGCTTCGCCATGCTCTAGAAACTTGCCGAAGTCGCATCAGGCCAGTCTTGCAGTCTGGATATCCAAGAAAAATATCAGCT
The DNA here is from genome assembly GCA_039657365.1 of Stephania yunnanensis. Taxonomy (NCBI): domain Eukaryota; kingdom Viridiplantae; phylum Streptophyta; class Magnoliopsida; order Ranunculales; family Menispermaceae; genus Stephania; species Stephania yunnanensis. The sequence goes on along the minus strand of CM077586.1, from coordinate 2,081,816 downwards.
ATAACCTTAAATATAATAGACATTTAAAAGAGTATCAGATGTGGTAAAAATGAAAACACAGATGAATATTTAACTTACTGAAGAGGATGCAACTGTGGACACCAGAAGACCACCCAGGAGACGCACCATCGCAGCGCAGAGTTGCTCAGTGAAATAAGCTCTTCCCAAGCAATTACAAAGTCTTCATTAATGACAGTGCTCCCTCCTGTGAGCAGGAATTACATGTTTTGACTTCCTTTACTCCTGCAGTTCTTAGACGACACCCCGACACCCGCTCATCTGCCATTTCATGAAAGCGCTCGAAATTGATTGAAGCAGAACGAGCAGAGCTTAGTGCGTCGGAAATTTCTGAAGCTGAAGCTCAAGCAGAAAACCACTTTGCCTTCACTCGGTGTCAGAGTTTACTGAGAGAAAGCGTTTTAGCCTTAAGGATGATGGCTGGCGAAAGGACACAAAAGGGCTCTCAGATCGTTGCCTTTTTGTAGGAGTCGTGCCAGACTTGCCGTCATTCATGTCCAACAGTAAAGAAGCTGCACCCATGAAGCCGATCATTATTGAACCAGACAAACAGAAAGCAAGATCGTGGAATCATAAGGCAGGCCAATGGCCGGGCCATTCTCTACTAAATCATAGGGCTGCTACAATCACACACAGAATTTCTCGACAAAATCATGTTATAGTGAGCAAAAATAACGACCTCATATTTTTAAGCCAATAAAGAAAGTATATTTCAAACAATAAAACATACAATAAATCAGTTCCGATATCTATATCAAGTCCAGCTGTTACGTCGCAACTCCAGCACATTCACTTGTAAGGAATAATTGGAGTTGCAGCCCAAATGTGCATATATAAAGTCATAAGCACATAACATAAACATTATAATTCTTCACGAGAAGCCAAAAGAAGTAAAAACTGTAAAATTATCACACTCCAACTTACACTCATTAGCGTATTGCTGTTCTGAGTTCAAACCATTTGTTGTCGCTGGGTCACCCTGACCACCATTGCTATCACCATCGACCCCACCACCAAGCCTAAGGGAAATCCAGTTATCAAGCTTTGACGTCTCATGAATATCTCCACAACCAGTACGCATTGACGTGCCAGCTGGTTGAGGGGGAGGGAAAAGGCGAAGAGAGGGATCATCGCCACCAAATGCCATGGGATTATCAAGTAAATCCACATTAAGTTCAGTATCATTATGATGATCAGAACGTTTGCCTGGGACTACCACAGCTGATCCAGTAGCTGTTTCTCGATCCGACATGAAGTCGTTCAGGAATGTGGGAAAAGTAATAGAAGGCTGCTGAATATCAACACAAGTATCTGGGACACCAGACTCCGTATGAAATAGTTGGAATCCTGAACCAGCTTGAACACTTGAAGTCGAAGGCCAGATGGACATTCCGGCACCATTACCATCAAGTAGGTCCATGCTAGAGCTTCTACAATTAACTGGATCCGTATTTTCCACATACAAGTTAGGAATTCCTGCAGTATTGGAAAATTGTAGGTCACCAATGTGTGCTTGACCAGAGTCATAGATGCTTACAGGAGGAATATGATCTTCATTCTCTTCATCAGAATCAGTTAACACAATTACATCTGGATTCCTTAATGGTATACTATCAGCTCGGTTGGCAAGTCCGCAGTTTTGGTCGAAGGTGAGAGAAATAGAATCAAATTCATTGCCATTATTGACAGAAAAATCAAAATGCCCTCCTCCATCCTGATTGACACTTGGATCTTCACCCTCTCTGGAACTACCAGTAGCACTGCTGCTCATAGGCATGACTTTCGCCAACTGGTTTTCTATTCTCCCGAATGTGTGGTTTCTAGAAGATACCAAATCCATCTCCATGGGTTTGCGAACTTCCCAAATCCCATTACTCTTTGGAATCTTAAGTTCTAAATTACAGTATCCTTCAGAAAGCCCCTCTTCTTTTATATGCTTTGTAGATCCCAAATTGGGTTTAGCTTCTTTATCCACAGGAGGACAGAGGGAGCCATCAGGAAAGTGCCATTGCGCAAGGTGTGGGCAGTCGGTTTCATTCTTTGCACGCCAGGAACCATCAGGCTTCACATCTATCTCATTTACATCTTCACCGCACTCCAACATCTAGCTCACAGATATATGAATGGTTAAGAAACATGAAGCATTCACTAATATTGCATGTGAATGAGAAACATCCAATTCTATTTTCTTAGAAAGTTTCAAGAGCATTACCATAGTCGTGATGCGATTGAAATATGGATCGATGATGACATTCTCTAACGAGTAGTTCTTGAGGCAAATAGGGCATTGCCACTGCACCCAAACAGAACGTCCAACAGAATCAATCAACTGATTGACATATACTAAAAACAATTGTATTCATTCAGTACTCAATCACTTGCCTTCCTGGAACGTTGGTTAAGCTCCACAAAAGTTCCAAGATCAAAGCAACCCATATGCGCACAAGGTCGGAACCTGCCAGCAACCTTCATTCTAGAGCCACTCATCTGCAATTGCACATGAAAACAGAAAATTGTTCAGACTTTCATGTTCATGTTCAAGTACCTCTCTCGATCTTACATAGAATGAAGGTAAAGAAAACTTCCAAAATTTTGGTGGAAGCTTGTAAAATGGTCTAGAATGACATGACAAGCAGCGTAATGGAATATCGTCTCACAGAATTTTTCGAACAAAATAAAAATTCACTGAATGCAAAGCATAAATGGCATGTTGACCATCATGGTTCATAATTAAAAAAAATTTATCTATCTTAGAACAACTTGGGAAAGCCTACTACTCCACATCTAAATTAATAGATCAATTCATCACAGAAAAAAAAAGTGTGAATTGGTAAAACTTAGGTTTCAAAGCCTCCTGCTCCACATCATGTTAGCCTAACCAATTCTATTGACGTGTGTCACTAAATTAGTGGAATAAAATAGGGCATCAACCTGTTCACCAAAGTCTCTGGAACTTCTTTTCCTATTATTCCAAATCAAGTCCTAAAGAGAAGTGATTCAAACAGATATACCTGTCGAGTCTCAACTATATCCATATGTCAGTCCTATTTTCGTGCTCTTCCTTAAGGAAAAAGCTCACAAATATATACATTTCCAGGAATGGGAAAACTATAGAAGCAACAGATTTTGCCGGATGGTTGAGTAATCTAAAGGTCACAGGCTTATGTGACACGCTCTGTACTTCAGTTCCTAGATCAAAGCTGCAACTATCAGTAAATGTTTGGAGAATGTAAGACTTTCCAACAAAGTGGTCATTAATCATGAGAGACTTGCTAAGCTAAGAGACTAAGAGTGAATGCATCAAGAAAAGAAAACCAACAACAAACATTTAAAAGACAACTTACAGGGCAACGGAGACTGATGGTAACTGAATCAGCAACAACCTCCAAATCACTGTCACTGTCAGCATTTTCTGCAGCATTTCCACCACCAATGCAGCGATATACACGGGCAAGTGCATCTTCAAATGGTTCACCATCTTGTTCACTAGGAATCTCACCCAAAACCTATAAACAATGAAAAAAACAAAATGAAAGTGCAATGAGATCATACAAAGCCTAATGAACCTATCAATCTATAGATAAATAATAATAACAATAAAAAAAAAAAAACTAGAGAAGAAACCTTGCATAGGTATATAGCAGACTTTGCTGAATCCATAAAAAATCAGATTAAAGCAGGCAACTACGGATGCTGCATTTTTGTGCATTTTTATGCGTGTGTATCTCAGGCAAGATATCTACTAGTGTTGTTAGGATATCTCATACAAATGAGGGGAAGGTGGCAGTGGTGCAACCCCCTGCAGCAGCCCCCAAATGCGTGATGCATGTTCTGAAGGAAATTGCATTTTTTTTTTTTTCAAGGACTACCTCATAAAGTGAGCGTCGTTTGACAATCCTCACACCCATACAGAATACGCGTGCGTCACGTGCTGACAAGGAAATGTTATTCATACCTTCCCTAGCACATGTTGTAACCTAACAAGAGAAAGATGAGAAAAATTAGAAAAGGTCAAAGGTAAAAACTAATCATATATATTGAACAATCCACCATCCTTTACCAAAAGGAAGTAGTAGTTATACTACCATATAAAAATACTTCTCAAATATGGCCAAGGTATTATAATTCCTCGAACTTACTCAAGTTATTTACATATTTTTTAACATCAAATTAAAAAATACAAGTAAACAAAATTTTACAAAAATTCGTGTTGAACTAAGGGAAAATGAGATGATTTGCAAATTTCAATACCAACAACAACAACATAGCCTCAATCCCAAATTAGTTGGGGCCGGCTACATAAATCAAATTCTTCCATTGCGCTCAATTTCGTGCAAATTTCAACACCAACATGTAAGAAAAACATTGCAAGTAATTCAACAGTCCAACTGAATAAAAGTATATTACATAATGCAAAACTGTAAATTAATGTTAGATACAACATACAAGATATGAATTCTAACTTATAACAAAATAACAAGAAAGAAATAATACTAAAAGGATCAAGGCCTTGACAGTATTTCAATCTTGGTAGCACTTAGATTAAGTTATTACTTTTCTCTTTAATGTCAATTTTTCTCCACGTCTAATTACACATCTGCAAATTACTTCCAAATTTTAAGTGACCAAGGTTGTAGCCAAAGCATAGTTTTTTATCCTTGTATGGCACTTACATTCACATGCTTGCAGTGGAGCCAAAGATTAGGAAAATGCACTGATGAAGGAAAGATAATTATGCATTTATACAAGTGTGGACAAGAAGACAAACCAGTGGACCATCATCACGACCATTTGCTCCCAACAATAGTGAGCCAGGCCTATTTGTTGCGCGAATGGTCACACCTATGAAAAACAGTAAAAATGTGTTAAATCCAACATTACACGCACAAAGATATTAAGTAGTGACTCTAGTGAGTATCGATGTATACAATTTAAAGATAAATAAAACGCTCTGCTCATTGAGTACACATAAGAACTTATAGCCCAATAAGTTATAATTTTAACCACAAGCAAATCGCAGCAAGATCCAATACAACTCGCCAACAGATATAATTAGTTTCTCATTTAACTATGAACAACCAACAGCAATGCTAACAATAACTGCTAAGCTAGAACCTACCATTAACGTGCAGATCTGCAAATTGTGGCCACTGCATCCTAAATGGAACCTTGTCATTAAGAAGAATGCACCAAACCTGAATACAAATTTTCCATTGCATGAACCATCAGTCCAAGGATAAATGTAATCCAAATTTCCTTGCAACAAGAAAGAAAACAACCTGAACTTCGTACTCCGATCTACTTAATACATCCGCCCTCAGATAAAAAATCTTTTCCACATTTTGCATAGGATTTGTCCTGTAAGGGAATCAACTTGTCTTAAGTGAAGTCATGAAGAAACAGAAAACGAAAATATTAAACACAATGAAAGCCATAATGTTCTTTATTCAATTCCTGGGAAAGTGTGTGAGCTGTGCTCTTATGATCAAACCAGTTTATCCAAGGATGCTCTGCAAAATGGTCAACAACTCTGGATACTATTTGAAGCACCGCACTTGACTCCATCAAGGATCATGTTTTCTTTCATATTGAAGAACTCATACAGCCTAGAGCAATCAATGTCAATGTTGATATTTCCTTTTGAACATATACATCTTACTGCTTTTCATATGTGCAGGCTAAGCACTTTGTTTCAAATAGTAAAACCACTTCAGTCATTTGTTGTAAGCCTTTGAACAGGTTCTTAATATAAGACTAGCATGTGAACAAGTCTTGTATAGAAAACAGTCTGTGACTGCTTCTCCTTTGAAACCGAAATTCTCACTGGTAATCCCTTTTTTATAATACTAGTTTTTTATAGATTTCTCTTACAATGAAAACATAAGGAAAAATAGAAATATAAACTAACTAGGAAAAGGAAACACGCTATAAGTAAATATTAAATAAACAGAACTATAGAATTAGTAACTTTTTAATAGTTAAACCTTCGAATACACTAATATCCCTAATAAGGAAACTTCTAATTGTGGTATGTTGTGCTTCTTTTGGTACTAGGGGCCACAAAGTGATCGTATCATCATTCTCCTCATTTTGGCCCTAACTAGCACCATGTATAAGCCCTTAAGAATGCCAATGCTATTAGCAGACCTAACAAGTAAAAAGAAAAGCTAATAGGTTTCCATATAGATATTGAGGAGACTAAGAAAGTAGCAGTTGGAAAGAAACAGGCTGCCTAATTGAATTTGATATGAATAATAAAATCATGAAACGGTAGTACAAAGCAAAGTGATTTAATATAAAGACGAAAGCGAAATGCACAATAAGTTAAGCTAAAGCGGCTGAAAAAATAAAGAAACCAAGAACAAAAATGTAATCGGATTTACCCTTCAGTTGGAGGATCCAAAATAACCAACTTCACAGGAGGCAATAGATGTTCCACGGTCACCCAAAATCTGTCTCACATAACAGTAATGTAAACAAAAGTAGTTTCTGAAGAGGGAGGGAGGGAGGGAGAGAGGGAGGGATTAACAAATCAATATAGCTTTTTGGCAACAAATTTATGAAACAACATTATTCAACATCACACGAAAGATAAATTAAGTCAAAGCAGAGACGCCTGCCACAATTTGCTTTCTTTAAAAAACAGTACGAAAGAAATATTGTCATCTAATAACATCTAAATATAAAAATCAATCAATGCCATCCCAATTCAGGAATTAGTTATAACTCAAAATATATACTAGTAAAAGAGAATGCTGACTAACTAGAAAATACCAAGTCTAGAGGAATAAGACAGTGTCAAGGAAACCAACGTATATGCTTCCAAGTTAAAAGATATCTAGTCTAGTAATTGAAAAAGACCCTTTTCTCTCAGAACCACAGTGGTTTTCATATGTTATTTATTGGTCCAAAATTTGACTATGTCCACAACACTGCTTCACTCAATAAAAATGAAAAAAATAAAAATAAAGAGGAATTCTAATGATTACAAAGAGTTTTTTGATAAGACAAGAATACAATAAATACAATAAATTGCTTACACAAAACAAATTGTAAATTACAATATGTGTGTTGCTTGAGACTGGTTTCAATCACATGATACTTACCTTAACACTAAGAACGTAAATTCTAAAATTTCCATCAGAAACTTTAAAAAAAAAAAAAACAATTGGTAGAAACAAGGCTTTAAGGGCAAATATATTAAAATTCAAATGAGAAAGAACAACACTTACGGGTCCGCCCGATTGAGTCTACACATTTCACAAAAAAATTGAGGTGGATTTGGAGGATCACAATCCATGGGCTTCTCTTGAATAATGACGCAGCCAAAGTGTTGCCACACACCACACTTAGGATCATCGCACTGAAAGTAGAAACTAAATGTTAACAACGAAGCACAATTTTTCTTTCCTTTTACGAAGATCATAAAGCTCGTCTTTACCAAGGTTGCCAGATCAAGCTCTACTTAGCAAAAGTTAACATTCGAGATTTCTACTGAAAAACATGTAGTAACAATTCTAACAATACAGGAAAAATAATTGAATCCGATGAAAACCAATAGGTATGTTTACAATTATATTGGAAGAATTTGTCAAAGCAAAGAGAAAATGTAAAGAAGACAAGGAAAAGAGAAGATAGAAAAAAAAAAGAACAAAAAATGATAAACAAGATAACAAATTAAAAGAAGAAGGTAAAAAGTTAGAACCGCGCACAAAAAAGAAAAAGAAAAAGAACAAGAGAAACGAAGAGAAAATTAACTCACTTCATGCTTTTTTTTTAAGCCAACTCTCTTCATGCTTAATCATATTAATTTAGAGAAATATTAGGCCTATGCTAGGCCCAATACTTATGTTACTACATGGTTGTTTCAACTTAGCCAATTTATAACATTTGAGCATGTCTTAGTCACCCAATTTAATGGACAAAACATGAAGTGAATAAGAAATTAGAACTTTGGAGGCATGTGTTAGAAGCTAAAAGGCTTTAAGTTGAAGACCAAGACCAAACACATGCATTGTGAGCTTACAAATAGTAGAGCTTGAGATAACGAAGTAGTAAAATTAATGGAAGTAGAACTTCCGAAGGTGAATCATTTTAGATATTTAGTATCAAAATCATACAAAAAGGTGGTTAAATTAAGGGTGACGCAACATATAGAATTCAAGTGGGATGAAAGAAGTAGAGGAGTGCAACAAGTGTGACATGGGATTGAAATATCCATGTTTAGGCCAGCTATGCTTTACAAAAGTAAATGTCGAGCGATACTACATAAAATGAGCGCAATGGAAATGAGGATGCCCTTAGGTGGATGTGTGGTAAAACTTGTAAAGACAAAATAAGAAATAAAGCAATTCAGATTCAGAGAAATCTAAGAGTGGCACCAAGTAATGCAAAAATTAGGGACGAACAGGAGCAAAGGTTTGGAATTGATACATACAAAGGCGCCCTGCAAATGTCCCAGTTAGGTAACTTAGTTATTGTGATTGTTTTTATAACCATGTCAACCCTCATAGGCAAACCATTCAAATGTTGAAGCTTTGCAGTAAAGCAGTATAATTGATCAAACCTCAAAGAATGACATTCTTCATTAGTACTCCCTCCGATCATTTATATAAGTCGTTCTAGCAAAAACTTCTTGTTCAAAATTGTAAGTCGTTTCGAATTCAAGAGTGTTTTTATTGCATTTTTACCCATTGTACCCTTATACAATTCAAACATTTATGATTGTTCAATTATTCAATTCATTTGACGTCAAAGGACATATATGTAAATTACACTCTTAATTAAGGTTGCTTTAATTCTTGTGTCCTTACCTTAAACGACTTATATAAATGACTGGAATGAGTAAAACACAACACTAAACAAACCACACAATCACCTGAATCATTCTTCCATTAGCATAAGAACTTCCACATGGACATCGAAACATCAAAGTTGGTTCTGGGGAATCATGATTTTCACTTTTAAGCATTGCATCGTTGACATCTGGATCACACTGTCCCTTTGACGCTGCGTCAGCAGCTCCATGAATCTGCATTTTTCTGGAAAGGAAAGTACAAATCGCTAAAGAATCAGATGACATGAACCAGCTCCAACAGACCAAATACCATCACAATAAAACTGCTCCAACGGACCAAATATCATCAAAATGACCAAACAAGAAAAGTTACTTTTAGCAGAAAAGTGGGTTCCATCAAGTGAGAATCCTCCCCCAACCCTCTCTTTCACCCAAAAATGAATAAATGGATGAACAAATTCAAGATGGAAGTCCTTGAGATATATAGATATTTTTTATGTTTGTCATCTCAGCATTTTTTTTTATTATTATCTAATTATTCTGCATATCAATTCATTAGACTGGCTTTGAGGACAAGTAGGCGTTTGAAGAATTGACATTTGAATACATTAAAAAAGAAAATTGATATGTATAACGTCACTGTAATCAGATTTTTACAAATCAACTAGACCAAGGCGCAAGTCCCTTGAACAAATTTGTCGCTGTTTAATATGGATTAATAAATGAAGCAATCAGAAAAGGATCTGGCAAATGGTTAAGATGGTTATGTTAGTGACGCTCACCATCTCACTAACAAAATGAGTCAAATAGCTATTTATACTAGTGAAATTGCTAGTAATGCAATACCTTGCAAGCCTACACGCTGCATCAAACAAGGTAAGAGGAATCAGTGTCTATAAATCATGCAAATAAACTAGTTACTGGACAGAGATGGTTACAGGAGAAAATCATACGGCTATCTGCTTATTCAGTTTTCTGAAATTTCTCGAGCAAAATAACAAGAAAAAAAAAACAAAGAATAATGCATGCAATTGAGGGAGCTCACACCTCTATTACGAAAGTTTGATTTCATATGAAAAATCATACTTCCTTTTTTTATTATCTCTTTATGATTTATTGAAATCAAATTAAATGCACAAGAGCAAACAACATCAACCTGTCCTTTCCCAATTCAAAACAAAACTAAGAACAGTAGAGATTGACATATTCAATTACAAACTAATGCACTATATAAAATGGCATAGAAGAGGAGTAAACTATTCAAATAGAGACTAACATAACAGAAATAATTAGATTTTTATACGAACAAAAAATGAAATCCCAATGTCTTTACGCTTGTACATCCCTTAGCAAACAATAGGCTCTATTGACAAAAAAAAAAAAAAAAAAAAAGCCTCTGGAGTCATCGCTATCTCATGATGCAAATAACGATGTATAGTGTGCAAATAAAGCTCCTAAAAAAATTCTTTTTGAAAAAGGAGTCGCATGTAAAGCATCTGAAGTCACGATCTGTACAATGTGAATAAAGCTAGTTGTTCCAATTAATATATTCACCATACTTCAAGAGATTATTTATCTCGGCATAGTTTTCTGCCCCAATAGGAATTGCTATACGCACAAATTATGTAGAGAAATCAATCAATTCTTGAGCCTTGCAATAAGTAAAACCTATTTGAGAGACAAAAATAAAACTGCCGACAAGAAATTAAAAAGAAATACAAAGACACCTCGTGCAAAAGCCACCTGAAAGTTTCATCGATTATTTTTGCTATCTCTTCCTTCCCAACATGGTTTTTCCATCCCCGGCATTGCATTTTCACAACTGGATTAGAAATTCAAGAAAAATTGCATTACTCAATCACACTCATTCATATTTTTAACATTTAAATAAAGATAAGATTCTAAAGTAGCTTTTTGTCTCAACCTACAATATTTTCATGATCATCTACCATCCCATTGTGATATCTTTCACACCTTACAAGTGGGTGAGTAGAATAAAATGATATCATAGGTTAAAACAGATTATCTTATTCTAAATTCTAGCAACTAATAGCTCCCTTCTCAAAATCAAATTAATGAAAGATCTTTCAGGTCATGAACCATTCAAGTTTTGCCCATAATAAATATTGCTAATAATAAAGCATGTTTCTTTTCAAGAAAATGAGCCATAATAATGATTAATAAAAGACTGCAGAAATGCAACCATACTCCACAGATATGAGAAACATAAAAATTTTAAAAAAAAAAGTGCAAGAAGCTATAAGCCAGAGGTTGAATTGGCCAGGTGGGCAATCATATCTGGGACTTGGATATAAACCATATATGCCAAACACCAATTTAGATAATTCATTTGATGACACGAAATAGAGTATGAAATACAAACGGCTCTAAACAGAAGGATCCAAAGAGGGATCAATCAACACTTCAACATTTACATTACAACTCCATTAGAGCTAGCATTGATGATTTCTTACCTTTTTCATCAGAGAGTGCAGATACGATCCTGTCCATAAGCTCCTAGAAATTATATAGAAGAAAAAGCATATGTAAATCTCTCTCCTAAGAGTAATAAGAGGCATCTGATGAAAGTGATTGAAAAGGAAATACAACTACGGCAAAAATCAAATTAAAAACCAATTTTTGAATTTTGTCAGTTTCCATATGACCCAAATTAGTGAAGAAAACAAAAAAAAACACTAAAAAGTTGCTTCTTCATAATAAAGAACTGTACAAGGATACGACTTTATCAAAAAGTAGTTTTAGTTCGGATGCAATTCCTGAAAGATTGACCCAAAAAAAAAAAGACTCCAAACCATACAAACCCCAAATTTCTCTTAAAAAAAAAGTTCCCAAGTATACAAACACATCATGTAACACGTGCCGCTGTACCTGTTTCTTTCCTTGCTTTCCAAGAGACAGCTTAGTAAGAACATCCTTAAGTTCTCTTATTCGGAAATGTGCCAACTTATCCTACAACAGGAAAAGCAATCTAAGAATAACATACCAGCAACAAGCTTAGTACTATTGTAAAAAGAACAAGCAGAATTAGAACCTGCTTCAAAAAAAAATTATATCGAAAATTATGCTGTGATTCCAGATGCATTGCAACTAAACCTATGATCTACTGTTCCACAAATCACAATTGTGCCAACAATTTTACACTGACAATGATTACAAAGCCTCAATCCCAAAAATTTTAGACTGCAATGACTATTAAATAAAATATAAGTTCGTGTCAGATAGTCTTCATTTAGTCCATAGTGTTGAAGTCCATATGCGTGGGCCAGGTCCAAGCCTTACGAGGGCGAAGAGACTAGTTGTAATGTATGGGCTTTTGTTTGAGAGCGAGCGAGTTCTCAAAAATCCCAAGACAAGTTAGAAAGGTCCACCGCAAACTTATAAGTCTTTGTCTATCTTCAACTAGTCGACCTGATTTTTTTTTTTTTTTTTTTATCTCCAACACATAATACATTTGAGCGACAATAATTACTTATAAAGCCGGACCCTTGTCTACAAGTGTGCATTTCCATTACATATATTGTACATTAGACCTAATATATTATGGCAATCCGAATTGATGTGTCAAGAAATTATAAAGGCAAAACTCATCATTTGGTTCCTGAACTTTATGTTTTTTTGCTTTTGGTCCCTAAACTTTTATTACTACACATTTGGTCCTTGAACTTTCACAAATATCTCATTTAGTCCTTCCACCATTTAAAGCGTTAAATTCTGACGATGTGGGTAACAAGAGTGTCGCGTGACTAGTCAAGAAGAGTAAAGTGATTTATATTACTGAACCAAACGACTCACATCGACCAACAAAAGCCGAAAAAAACTTAATTAATTTCCCCCAAAAACATAAAAATCTCAAAGTTCATGGACTAAAATCATAAAAAACTCAAAAGTTCAAAGACCAAATGTATAACAATGAAAATGACCAAACATACACTAACGAAAGCTAAGGGACCAAAAGCATAAAAGTTTCAAAGTTCGATGACCAAAAAATATGTTTTGCCAATTATAAAACAAGAACTTACATAACTAATTGTTCCACATGTTTTTGAGTGAAAAACTTGCTTCTTCATTATATAAATTCAATATTCGCAACGCGAATAAAATTTTGGCAAAAGCACATTAGTCAAAATTGTTGAGAGGCACCCACTTATTACAATAAGAACAAATCATGAGGAAGCAGACCAATGGATCTAGAGCAAGACCAAAAAACATTCGAATTCAAATCCTTGCAAATAATGGATAAATGGGTATTGTTATCTAAATGATCTGAGCTTTTTACTTCCCAATGATAAACTTTTGTTCTTATTACTTTCCCATTATATAACTAAATTTTGAGGCAAGTCTTATTTTAGAGGTGACCCTAAGGAGAACACTTGACTATGTCCTTTTCTTTTTGTGTTTCTCCAAACGCTGATATTGGGTTAGCATTACACTTGTAATCCATGCGCCACTATGTAGGTAATCTAGTTTAGGCCAATGACTCTCACATAAGAAAACAGATGCAAACAATTGGTATAACACAATTCAGGGCACACAAGAGGATGGAAATGTGAATATATCACGCATAATTACATCCATGTAATTCACTTGTTCTAAGCTATTTTATTGTGTAGTTGTATTTAATGAGGTACGTTGAGTATGGTGGACCGGTTTTTTCTTTCTTTTTTTTCATCGAAATACAGCATTCATGAAACTGATAGGACTCCTACAGACTGTAAGTCAAACCTACTCAAAAAACAGATCTAGCTTTCGGAAAGAACACATGAAGAAAAAGGTCAATAATGGCAATTTATTTTCAGGAAACACCTAACTTTGTCAAAGCCCAAATCAAGCATGGATATATTTTTTAGCCTTTAAACCTATGTGACTATCGTTTTTTTCCTGGGCTTCATGAATCGTCATCTTCCCTATCTTAAACATCTATGTTTTACTAAACCCAAAAAAAAAAAGTGAAACCTTATAATTACTGCGGTCTAAAATCATAGGAACTCATTGTTAGGGAATCAACATATGTAAATCTACAAGTTTGACGTAAACAACTCTTGCTGGTTAAGTGTGAAAGAATATAACGTTGTATCTAAGAATTAACTCCGTATGCGCGTATCATAGGCCGGACAAATTTAGCAGCTACAACATGCCAACAACAACAACAATGTCTCAATCCCAAATTAGTAGGGATCAGCTGCATGCATATGCAACCGGCTTGTCCGCATGTCATGAAGCACGGTCTTCTGTTTCAGTGAACCTTTGGCAACCAAAGTGACTCTACATCTATATTACTTCCTAAGGAAAATAATATGGGCATCAACTTTGTCACATGACATATGACTCATCTTTTCTTTTCTTTTCATTTTTTCTTCCTCTGAAAGAATCCATTTTTGAACAACAACACAAAGCCTCCATCCCAATTAGTTGGGGTCGGCTACATGGGTCGAACTCTTCTATTGTGCTCAATTTCGTGCAACTAATAGGGTGCTTTCGAAATCCTTGAAATCTCCACTAATCAATGCGTCCTGCGTTGGCTAAAAACCTAAACAGAAGAACTAAAACATCAAAACATGCATATTATAAACAAAAAAAATTAAAAAAAAAATTGATAGTATGAAATTTTGCAAGAATTTTTGTCAATGTAAATAAATGCAAGATAACAACCGGAATTATGGTTTTCACACTACCAATCCAACACACCAAAAGCGACGAACCAGTTCAAGTTCAGCAACACCAATGAAAAAGAGTACAGAAATGCATCGATTACCTTACAACTCGCTACCAAATCCATCCTCCCAACCTGCCCCAACTCCGTACCACCAGAACTCCTCAGTACTCGGCACTACAACACAGAAACCAATACAAACTCAATCACATACCGATATTCACACACAAATTAGACCAAACGAGTAAAGAAACAATCCAAAACCTCAATTGACCGTTCGAATCACAAAACAAGCATCGCAATCGAATCCCTGACGAGCAAGTACGACAAAATCCACTACCACACGTATGTACGTACTACACAGCGAGACTCGCAAAACGAAATTCAAAAACAACGCAACAGAATCGAAGATTCGAAGAGCAGTACCTCTCGCTCATCAAACTCGATTCCTCTCTCGATCGATCATTCAGAGTTTCTACGATTCGATCGCCATTTGAGGATCAGCGATTCGAGAAGAAGACTCTGTGAAGAAGTCCGCTACGACTCCAGAATTAGAGAATTCAATCTGGTACGGACGTATCACCGAGAATTCAATCTCGTTGAGCCTCCCCAACACGTCCGGGGTATTTTCCGGTGCTTTTCGTTTCTTCGGTTCCCGCGCTCGCGTCATCGCTTACGTTAACTGGCTGCGTCCGCCAAACTCAGCCACGTGGCGGTCGTAACGCTCGTGGCGCACGTGAGAAGCTGAGGAAGGAGATTCTGGTGGATGGACAAGTGTCGGGGGTGAGAATTGACCGTGGTTAGTTAGTGGAACCAGGTACACGTGTCGTTGGAAGAGGAGTGTGGCTTCGGTTACTGCTGTGTACGTGTACTGCGATACGTTTCCCTTGTGGACGTTTTTGGTATGCATTTTAATGGTGGAATCAATTTGGTGTGTAATTTTTAGTTAGCCTAGATTTTAAATGTGATTAAATGTGAGATGAGATGAATATTTTTTTTTAGTTACACATTAAGTGAGGTCGACAACCATATGATGGTTTTTTAGAACCGCTTGTTTAGTTGTGTAAAACCGTGAAAATGCATTTGTTTGTCAACGTAGGGTTTGGTAATTTCTTCAAATCGAACTTGTTTCCATAGGCCTTATCGATCCTTCGCAAGAGGTCGAAGTTGATAGATTAGTCCGAAGTTTCGTCGATGTGCGATATAGTTGGTTTTAGATGTATTATACGGTATGTATACTGTACAACCGAGAGTATGAGCACATTCTCGTTTTTACCTACCACTAATTGTAGCTCGTCATGTCTCGGCCGAGAGAACTAGAGTACTCCGCCGACCGTCGCCATGCGTAACATCGAGAATAATAATAATAATAATAAAAACACTATTTATTCGTCCGTCCGCGCTAGTTATTCTCATCGAGTCAAACGAAAGGTTCATAAAAGAACAATAATAATAAGAAGTAGCAAAACATTATATTGTCTTTAGCTCGCGTTTTTCGGCGCCCTTCGCGCTCCTCGCTCGCCTCGCCGGAGCGCTCGACCGCCACGTCTCCTCCTCTCCTCTTCTTCCTTTACAAAGGTAGTGGTGGGGGGTGGTGGGGTGAGAGGGTTTTTTGCGGGGGCATTTTTGGTATTTTGGATTTAATTTTTGGGTGCCCTGGTAAATCGATTTGTGCCCACATTAACTGGGTGCCTTCATTAAACAACATCTTTTTAAATGTGATTAAATGTGAGATGAGATGAATATTTTTTTTTAGTTACACATTAAGTGAGGTGTCGTGGGTAGTATATTGATCCATTATATACTAGTCGTTTCTCTACTTTAAATAATAATAATAATAATAATACACTCTTCATAGTTATTCTCATCGAGCCAAACGTAATGTTCATAAAAGAACAATAATAATAAGAAAAAAGCAAAACATTATATTGTTTTCTTTAGCTTTTGTAATTTTAAGAATCTAAACCACTATAACTGTTACATAACAAAATGCAACATAAAGGTCATGTGATTATTGATTTGTGTTATAGATATAATGACTCACTTTAGTCTTTAACTTATGGAAAACGTACTAAACGATTAGATCCAATATAGAGCAAACATACATAAAGGAGGGCGATCAAAAGTGGTTTAGCTTATAAGCGTTGTGAATGGTTGTTATATCACTGGATGCATGGAAACTATGGGTAAGTAGAACAGCTTTTGAATGTAGATGCGATGTTGAAATCCATCGATCATATCTTGAATTTATTGGGTGATAATTGGTTGAGAACTAGAGGAATCTAAGGTTATGTATAATAAAATTAGTTTTTTTGTGATTTTTTGAATGGTGAAGGAAAAAAAAAACTAAATCGATTGCAAAAAGAATGGATGAGAGTTGAAATTTATAGGGAGAATGTAACTTGCACTACACTCATTTTTTGTATTTGCCCATGATTTCAAGTTCAACGTACACAATCTATTAATGATAAAATAACCACTATTAATTATTAATAAATGTACACATAATGTATAATTATATCTCTTGAAATAATAAATAAATAAATAACAAAAAATAACTCAATTCCTTGTATTTACCTTTGATTTCAAGTTCAATGTACTCAATCTATTAATGATAAGATATTCACATAATATATAATTATATCTCTTGAAATAATAAATAAATAAATAACAAAAAATAAGAAAATTGAGAAAAATAGAAAAATAGAATGGTGAGATGATGTAACTTTTAAACTTTATCTCTCCTCCGACTTTTATATTATATATATATATATAGACTATATATAGTAGAAATTAGTAACAAAAAAATGATCTTATTTATATAAATGAGCAATATGTTGTAAATTGAGTTGAAACTTGCTAAGAACTAGAGAAGAAATAGAAGACTAAGAACTTCTATACTACAAACTACTACTACAAAGGAGAAGAGAATAAATGAGATAGTTGGAATGAGAAGTTTTCATTCAACTTGGTGTGTGTATTACAATGGAGTTGACACCCTTTATATAGGTCATTTGGTGACGATGATAATTGTACTTATACAATGTGTACAAGTTATATATACACCACAAGTCATACAACACATCACAAGCAACATAGACAATATATGGAAGAGTTGGTGTACATTGGAGAAGATTACAAGTTACATGACAATACATGGATAAGTGATTATACATTGAAGTTGAATACAAGTTATGTAAAGTGTACAAGTTACATTCAATGTAGAAGTCATGCTTGATGTTACAATTCAATGAGTCATGTTTGACTATTTGATCATTAATAAGCTTGGTTAAAGGGTCATCCAATTTACAACACTCCCCCTTGAACGACGCTTACCGAGAGAATATGCCTCGTTAAAACCTGTACTAGAAAAACCCTATGGGAAAAAATCTAGTACAGAAAAAATAGTACAATGTTCTCGTCAATCTTGATTTATAGTATAATATTATTGATTGTCTCATTAAAAACCTTGCTAGGAAAACCCAGTGGGACAAAACCAAAGCTAAGGAAAAAATGCAACACATTGATAACTTCGAGATAATATATATGCCTCATTAAAACATTTACTATAAAAATCCTATGGGAAGAAAATCTAGTACAGGAAAAAGAGTACATTGTTCTCATAAATTTTTTATACGGAGTATAATAATGTTCGGATTGCCTCTTTAAAAACCTTTCTAAGCAAATCCAGTGGTATCAAACCAATAGCAAAATGAAAATAGTGCAATACACTAATCAACCTTGATAAAAGAGTTTTAATATTGTTAGAATTGTCTCATTAAAAACCTTTAGCAAAGAAAATCCAGTGGGATAAAACAATAGCAAAGGGAAAAAGAGTGCAATACACTAACCAATAACTCATTTTGATTCCCCCCCTCATGCTCACATGGGTGAGACATTTTGTGCATTTTGTTACATATGGACATCGTTTTCTATATGAATCATTTAATGCTGAAGCATATGATTGTCACTCTTTTGTATATAATACTTGCATCAAGTAACTGATTCATAACTTTGTTACTACTGAATGATCATTTGAACTTCGAGTTCATATTAATTTATGCATGGATCATAATACAACAAATTTAATACAATTTAATGTGTTTCAAGCAATTTCACGCAATTCCTTTTGAATTGGCTTATATCTCCCCCTAATGTTGGAAAAACTGCTTCATCAAAGTGACAATTAGCAAAACTTGCTATAAATAATTTCCCTATTAGGGATTCAAGGCATCTGATTAATGGATAGTAAATCAATATACGTCTCCTATTGATTTGCCTTGAGATAATCTCCAACTGAAAAAAAAATCCAGTTCGATAAAGGATGTCCGTGCGAATTTATGATATTTTTCGCATTATTGATGATTATGGATAATCAAATAGATCTTTTCACATTATGAATGTCATTTGATTTATGACGACATTCGTTTTAATGTCCCTTATATATTCCAGAAGTTAAAGTCGGGAATATTATGCTCAGATTAAATCATATTCATATAGATAAATCTCATATTATTATGAGTAGACTTTTTTCTGAATAAGACATTAACAATAAAATTGTTGTACCCGATATTGCATGAACATTAGCCTTTCCTAAGTTCGAATTCGAGAAATATACAATTTTATATTATAATGTACATGCATGTAGCACGATACACAATACATAAACTCATCATCCATGTTTAGGTCACGATTTAAATACATCTCGATGTACTTGTTTTATCGAGCCATTTTCAATGATAAAATTCATAATATTTTGCCTTTGATTTTGAAGACATGGTAAAGGTTATAAAAATATTCGGGTATATATATGACAATATTTAAGCAAAATAGCCTTTCATATATGACCAAAAAAATGTCACAATTATGAGCGCTCATTGTCAATAATTATTTGTCATTTGTAGTGGTGCACCACTTTTGTTTCAACTTTTGGTGGAATTGTCAATACAACCTTTACCTGATATTTTCACATTTTCCACGTCCATAAATTTATTATTGCGATCATGATCATTATATGCAACATATGCTTCTTAATTTGAAGCCGAACTAATTGGACAAGAGCGATATTATATTTATAATATCTCATTATTTTACTCAGCTACCATGAGACAAGAAATTAATCCTTAATATTTATTGGATTAACGTACGCACTCGATATTTGTTGCAGCGATAAATCGAGGCGGGTCACATGACCTTATTTTTATTGTCTCGTCAGTCATATTTCCACATAGCCTCAACATAGAGGTAATTAAAATTGTGGATTTATAATTAATATTTGACTGATTAGGTTTTGTAGCATGAGACTCAGCCGCTCATTTTGAACTTTTGGAGCATTACCCTTTTGATATGTATATATATATATATATAACTTCATAGGGTGAAAAGATATATGAAATACTCACTTTTCAAATCTCTAAAGAGATATTGGCAAATGATTATGTATAACATACAGTCTTGCATAGATGCTAGCTTTATTCATAATTTGTAATATCTAATTATCATGACAAGAATTATAATAAGGTAACAAATTCAACTATGGTTGATTAATATTTTGAAAGTAAATGTAATATAAAATAATTTTCTCTTTTCTTTTACGTAAAAAACATAACATATGATTAAGTATATGTTTACAACTTGATTCATTAATAATCAAATGTACTATTCGTATGAGTTGGTGAGACAACCTCCAGGTTGGGTGGCGAGACAAAGTCTGCTTAATATCATGCCTCCTCGAACGGGATAACCCATCTCCCTTTCAATGTTTAGCTTTATCTGGGACAAGGCTTACCCACTGTCA
This sequence comes from Stephania yunnanensis, assembly GCA_039657365.1. NCBI lineage: Eukaryota > Viridiplantae > Streptophyta > Magnoliopsida > Ranunculales > Menispermaceae > Stephania > Stephania yunnanensis. The sequence goes on along the minus strand of CM077586.1, from coordinate 2,061,533 downwards.
ACTCAAATTTATAGCATTATTTGTATTGTAAAATCAATAATAGAACAATAACTAATTGTTTGTAGTTTTAAGATAAAACTAGTTATGTCACATATTGACTTTTGATTTCTGATGTAGAAGATCGTACAAGACACAACTACAGAGCATACTTTCGCAATCAGTGACGTTATAATGTATAGTATATGAATAAAGTATGCATATAGAAGTGATGCATGTAATAAAAAGAAACAACAATGACAATATATAAATAAATTGAACTTATTTAAATAACAAAAATTATACCTTCCTAGCTTTGTCTCCTTAACCAGTCTTCTTGAACTTCAAGATCTTTTTAATGCTAAAGCAAACTCGTGCTGATAACGTGTTGTAAATTAAGTTGAAACTCGTTATGAACTAGAGAAGGAAATAAAAGACTAAGAACTTCTACTACTACAAACTACTACTACAAATGAGAAGAGAAGAAATAAGATAGTTGGAATGAGAAATTTCCATTCAACTTGGTGTGTGTATTACAATGGAGTTGGCACCCTTTATATAGGTCATTTGGTGATGATGATAATTGTACTTATACAATGTGTACAAGTTATACATACACCACAAGTCATACAACACATCACAAGCAACATAAACAATATATGGAAGAGTTGGTGTACATTGGAGAAGATTACAAGTTACATGACAATACATGGATAAGTGATTATACATTGAAGTTGAATACAAGTTATGTAAAGTGTACAAGTTACATTCAATGTAGAAGTCATGCTTGATGTTACAATTCAATGTGAGAGTCATGCTTGACTATTTGATCATTCATAAGCTTGGTTAAAGGGTCATCCAATTTACAACACAATCTATGAAATGTGGTTGCAAGTAAATGAGCATCGGACCTTTAATTAAAACAAAAGTTGTAATTTTTAATTGCGGTATTCATTATACCTTTTTTATAACAACGTAGCATCAATCTCAAATTAATTGGAGTCGATGCACAAATCAAACTCTTTCACTATGCTCAATTAAGTACAATTGATGGTGAGCTTTCCAAACCATCTAAATCTCTCATAATTAATGCGTCACATGTTAACTTTAGTCTACCTTTATCTAGTCTAATTTCACCAATTTTTATCGAGTCAAGTTTTATAGTGAAGACATTTGTAGGTCGTATTTGTGGGTGACCAAACCACCGCAACCATCATTCTTTATCTTCGTGTTAATTGGTGCTACACGTACTAGTCTTTTCAACAAAGTAGATAAAGGATAAAAACAAATTGCATTAAATCGAGTGCAATGAAAAAGTTCGATCAACGCAGCAATGTCGCGGGTCCAAACAATTTTTTTTTTGTTGTTTTTATCTATTGTTGGGCCCCATGGTGTATATTATTTGCAAATGATATTATCTTAATGGATATAACAAAAGATGAAGTGAATAAAAAATTATAACTTTTGAGTAATACATTAAAATCTAAAGGCTTTAAGTTAAGTAAGACGAAACCGAATACATGCATTGTGAGTTTAGAAACACGTAGCTCGGACCCACGTGAACACTGTTGATAAGTATAGGGCACGTCCAACCAAGGTATAAACAATTATTTTTGTGTGATGCGTGTTAAATTATTGTATTATTAATTAATTCGAGTTGCATTAGTTGAGATTTTATTAATCGCATTGTGTGCGGGTAGTGAAGATATGGTGCGACGTCGCGGGGTGAACGTAATGCGGATGTATGAGATAGTCGAGGGTTTAATAGGTCACGTCACATGTCACATCACATCTACCTATCACATCACCCCTATCTATCACATTACCCCGTACCACCCCTCACTTTTCTCTCTCTTGTTTTTCTTTTTCCTCTCCAAACCAAACCCAGGACATTTCTCTCTCTCTCTCTCCCCCCATGACCGATTATTCTCTCCCTCACATTTCTAGTTTTTCTTCAACATTCCATTTCCATCTCATTTGATTTTCCTCATTCTCACAAGGTCTCCTCACTCCCACAACACTTCTCGGCCTCTTCCTCCCACATCATCGACTTCTAAAAATTGAGGTGAGTGGTGATTTTTTTGTTATTGATTTGTTGGAGAGATTTGGAGTTTAATAGTGAAATAGAGATGGTAAAATTTTAGTTATGGAAGTTGTTATTATTGTTGTTGTTAATGTTGTTATTGTTTGTTTGTACAAAAAAAAAAAAAAAAAAAAATGTCGAGCCACCCCCCTAAATGGGCGGGTCGGGCCAACCCAGGATCTGGGTGGACCGGGTCAGGCCAACCTTGACCCGAGTTAACTCGAGTCCAGTTAGATCGGGTCGACCCGGATCCAACCCATAATAATAATAATAATAATAATAATAATAATAATAATAATAATAATAATAATAATAATAATAATAAATTATCTAAAATAATAAAACCGATTTTTAATAAAATAAATAACAAAAAAATATAAAAATAGCTAAAATAGGTAAAAATTATGGAAAATTCCAAAAAACTACATAAAAATATAAAAAAATTAGAAGAAAAGCTAGGAAAATGAATTTGAAGCTTTTTTGGGCATTTGGCACCCTGGTATAATTCAAAAAGTGTGCCAAAAATCAAACTTTTAAAATAAAAATTACAAATTTTAGTCTCACATTATAAATTCATTTAACGTAACTCTAAAATGATGAAAATTATATAATTGGACACCATGGACTTAGATATCATAGTCGGGTGTCGGGTAGTATCTCGATGCATGTGCGGACGTTTTGAGGGCGATTTGCGATTGGTTGTGGTAAGTAAACCCACGAGAAAATTAGTTAAAATTCATTTATGGTACTTACTTTATTTCACATTTCAATTATTCAATTGTGTTATTTATTGTTGTTCATTTAATGTTCATCCACTTCCACATGTGTATGTGTGTTTGTCGACGAGGTCGGGCATGACACGGACTCACACCTCGGGCTAGCTACCCCGCGATGTTCGAGTAATTGGCCATGTTAGGGCTATGCGGTGATTATTTTTCGTGAGACCAGTAGGTTGAGAGATGTTTGAAGAAAACTCAAGTCTTTGTCATGGGTTCCTCTCGAGAGATGTTTGGATGGGGTTCTCCCATTCATGAGTTCCTCTCATTCGATCATGTGATGTTTGGCAAGGTGATCATCATGGGTTCATCTTGGTTTAGCTAAGACGATTCCCGGATGTCGACCAGGGTTCTCTATCACGCTACCCTCGTGTCCAAATTTGACTTCTCAACGACTTATTTTCATGCGATTACTTTATTATTGTTCATTATTTAAATGACATGAATTGTAACAGTTTTATTGGATTTCGTGAAATATTAGCTAACGTTCTATGAGATTTACTCACTGTGATTTGTCATTGTTTTTTGTGACAAATTGCAGATCCTTTAGGACGAACCGGGGCTAGGGGTCTTAGGAGTCTACCTTTAAGTTATGAGAGCCATATCAGCTTTTTGCGTAGGTGTTTGTATGCATTTATTTACTGCTTTTATGAAATTTTTGGGAAGACTTGTATACCCAATACATGTATATGCTCATCTTTTGTACTTTTGTCACTATTTGATATACATGGTATCTCATGCCGGTTTCCACACTATATGGTTGTTTATAAAATGTAAACTTTTCATTTTTACGATATTTGCATGTTTCAAAGACTTTCGCTTTGATATTTAACTTATATTAATTTAATAAATCGCGAACAACTTAACTTAGTTAATTTAATGTAAATATTCATAAAAACATCCATAAATACTAAGTTAAGACAAATAAGATCGTACAAAGGTTTAGGTCGTTGTGCGGTGACGTGGCATGCTTGGTGACGTGTCTGGCAACGTAGCGGTACCCGGTTTGTCTCGAGTTTGGGGTCATCACACTAAGGTGAACCATTATAGATACTTAAGATCAATCACACAAAATAATGATAATATTGAGAACGATGTCACACATAGAATTCAAGCTGGATGGAAGAAATGACAAATTGCAACAATTGATGATTTGTGATAGAAATGTTCCTACTAAGTTAAAAGGAAAATTTTACAAGACTACAATTAGGCCATCTATGCTATATGGAAGTGAATGTTGGAGAATAAAACAACAACAATTACATAAAACGAGCGTAGCAGAAATGATGAAGCTTAGGTGAATGTGTGGTAAAACTCGTAAAGATAAAATAAGAAATATAAAAATTCAAAGATAAGTAGGAGTAACACCAATTGATGCAAAAATATTAGAGGAAGGGTGGTTTGATCACCTGCAAAGACGACCTTACAAATGCTCTATCTCTATAAAACTTGACTCAATATAAACTATAGATATTTGATGAGGTTGGGGTAAACTAAAGTTAACATAGAATGCATTAATTAAGATGAATTTGAATAGTTTTGAAAGTTTACAATCTTTTGCATTAATCGAGCATAATGAAAAAGTTTGATTGATATAGCCGACCCCAATTAATTTACATCGGACGCTACGTTGTTGTTGTTGTTGTTGTTGTTGTTGTTGTTGTTATCTATTGTTGGGCCAGGCCAGGCCCAGGCCCGCTACCGCTCCGCATCGATAGTTTCTTGTGCGAAGGGAAAGCTCGTATAATTCACAGTGAACAACCAGACACGAATCAGTTGCACCTCTCGCTTCTCCTTCACCGATCTCGTCGTCTTCTTCAACGCCTTCTCTCGCGCGATCGATCATGACTGTAAGTCTCTCACTCACTCTCTCTTTCTATCGATACTCTTCAATTCACTCGTCTTTCCATTCAATCGCGATTTCTCGTGTTTCGCAGTCCGTTCAAGGTCTGGTGGCGAGCCCCGACGCGGATTCTCAGAGAACACTGTAAGCCCTAATCGAGCTTTCTAGAAGATCTATTTCGCATCTCTAGAAGTTTCTTCTGTGATTCGTTGATCCTTGTTTGTTGAATTTTGATATCTAGGGCTTTGGTTTGTTGTTCGTTCAAATTGGTGTTTTGATGTGTGTTGGCCTTGGAAGTGATCTCCATTTGTTAGGTTTTGTTGGGTTGGTTACTGTTTGTGGAGTTGCTGAGGTTTTAGTTTGATCAAAGTTAGTGTTTTGATGTGTTTGTCGTGATCTACTCGTGTGTTGATCTTGGAAGCGTTTGCCATTTGTTGGGTTTTGTTGATTTGGTTACTGTTCGAATAGTCGATGAGGTTATAGTTTGTTCAGAATAAGTTTTTTTGATGTGTTATCGTCATTGTCGGTCCACATTCGAATGGTTGAGAAGTTTTTTCTGCAATTTGTTGATCTTTGTTGTTGAATTTTGAATCTAGGGCATTGGTTTGTTGTTCGATCAAGTTGGTGTTTTTTATGTGTTTATCGTGATTTACTTGTGTGTTGATTTCGTAAATGATCGCCATTTGTTAGGTTTTGTTGATTTGGTTACTGTTTGTAGAGTTGCAGAGGTTTTAGTTTGTTCAAAAGCATTTTTTTTAACTAGTTTTATGAGATGTTGGTGTGGATTAGGTACCCGTATGTTACCGGCACATCAGTGGTTGGCGTCAAGTACAAAGATGGGATTCTCTTGGCTGCTGATACTGGAGGTTGGTTGTTGTTTTGTTACTGTGTTTGGTCATTCATTTGGATGCATTATCTTTAGCATCGTGGACAATGTGGAGTGCCATTGCGTTAGCTAGGTCTGTAAGTCCGTATAATGTACATCCTGCGGCAGGCGACCTGCCCGTTTTCGTTGCTGTTCTGAAGCGATATTTTTACTTTCCGGGCGTTTAGTTTTGCATTTTATTGACAAATGTTATGGAGTAGGACAACCTTTTGTATGATTTCTTCCTATAGGCTCCAGTCATTACGGGTGAAGTTTTCAACAAACTCAGTAGGATAATGCATTATAAATTCATACGTTGACACTCGAAATTGGCATGAAAACTTTTTATTCGAGATATATATTCTAGTTACCAGTGATTACAAGGTATTGTATAGAAATTTTGATGAAAACTGCCTAGACAGGCGGGCGTCCTTATGAGTAACTTTTGAAAATTTGTAAGGTTGATTGCAATTAAGTTTGTTGATAAGAATACCTATCCAACAACAAAACCTTAACACAACAGGTGTTACATAAGTACTAAAGCTCATTACTATTTTACAGAGCTCAATGAATAATAGATTATTAGTGTTATGTAAGGATTTCTAAATAAATAATTGATTATTCAGGGACCTGTAATTGTAAATAAACATTTTTTTGTCACCTAGGCACTGCCTCATCTAGCTCAGGGAAATCTCCTCATGATTGCATTAGCGCCTTGCAATGCTTGCTAGTTACTGGGCTGTCCTTCCCCTTTCCCTGCAACTCTGCAAACACCTGTTGATACAAATCAGTGGATGCACCAACTTTTTTTTTTATATTTTGATTATGCAGCTAAAGATCCACTGACAATTTTGGCTTAGGATTATGGAGGGATTATGAAGGCAAAATAATAAATTAAAAATAAAAACTAATTTAATATTTCTTCTGAAGATCATTATCTGATAGTCATATTATTGTTCTTTTTCACGCCTATGACGCTAACCTGCCTCTATCATCTGTTAAATATTTTCTTGAATCATTGATCAGTATCCGGTTGGATTTTTTTGGTCACCGAGTGACAACATTGGTGCTGAGTTTTGTTGTTTACTTCATTTGAAACTTATGGTGGCGACATATATCGACTAATATGTTAAATACTTAAATCAGTTATTCTGAAGTTACAATTTGAACTTAGCCATATGGCTTTTATCATCTAATTTGAGAAGAGAGGAAGTATTTTCTTACAAATGTGACTCAGATTTAACGTATTTAACATCTTCATGTTGGTTATAAAACTTTCATGCTATGAATATATTGACTTGCATCTTATTTTGACTTTTAATCCATATCACAAGTGAATTTATTGTGAAAAGTTTGATTGTTCATCCTTCTAATTTGGTGTGCTGGGCAGCTTCTTATGGTTCGACTCTACGTTACAAGAGTGTGGAGCGAATAAAAGCTATTGGGAAACATTCCCTTCTTGGTGCAAGTGGAGAAATCAGTGACTTTCAGGAAATATTGCGTTATCTCGATGAATTAATGTAGGTATTCTCTTACCTTTTTTCTCGAGCATGGAGTGTTCTTTTGTATTGAATAGCTGGTAATTTGCATATTAGGGACACATAGATAACTAGAATCATTGCGAAGCTTTTGATCTTTTTGATGAACATCTATTGTTTTATCACTTCATATATTTTCTGATTTTATTGCGTTTGGCTGCATTTTGTCATTTTAATTGATGATTTTAGGCATCTGGCATTTACAGCATATACGACGATATGTGGGATGATGGGAACTCCTTGGGCCCTAAGGAGGTACACAACTACTTGAATAGGGTGATGTACAACAGGCGCAACAAATTCAACCCTCTCTGGAACTCACTTGTTCTTGGTGGAGTGAAAAATGGAGAGAAATATCTTGGCACGGTAATCTCACGTATTGGCATCAATTTTGAGTCTTGCATAGAACTTCATGCTCACTGATCAATTTAGTGAGTAGAGTTTTCCTGGGATTGAATTTGCTCTAAAAAGCTTCCATGTCATTTTGGGATTGTGCAGGTTAACATGATTGGCGTACACTATGAGGACAATCATGTAGCAACTGGATTTGGAAATCATCTCGCACGCCCAATTCTTCGTGATGAATGGAAGGAAGATATGAGCTTTGAAGACGCCGTCAAGCTACTTGAAAAATGTATGCTTGTGCTTTTATACCGTGATAGGTCAGCTATCAACAAGATGCAGGTATATTTCTTTTTTCTTTGTATATTTATTTTTGGGTTTTGAGTGTTGGCAGAAGTTAGTTGGTTAGGTGGTCAGCTATCAACAAGATGCAGGTATAAAGATTAGTCTGGTATCTTTGAGTTTGAGTTAAAAAGTGTTTAGTTATTTTTAGTTGCCATGGCTGCGTTTAACACGACAATATAAATTTTGCAGATTGCAAAGATCACAGATGAGGGAACAACCTTTTATCCTGCATATTCTTTGAAGACTTTCTGGGGCTTCTCTTCCTTTGCGAACCCGACAAAAGGTGCCGAGGGATCATGGTAGGATGTGTTTCTTGGACTCCTTCGGCAGGAAGTGAAGAATTGTGGTAGCTTTGTTAGCTGGACTTCACTTTAAAATTGGCAATCATCTGATATGCATAGATGCAAGACAATGTTACTGTCTTTGCATAATGAATACTTTGAACTTGTTCTTCAAGTTTTTATATGGATGCTCAGTTTTCTGTGGATACATTTCAGTTAGTTTGGTTCTTTTGCGTCCCGACATCGCACCATTGCACTTTTCGTAACTGTTATGTGAAAAATGCGGTCAAGGGTGTGCTGCTGGAGGCATTGCTGCAGTGACATACTAGACCGATGTGGGCTTTGCATTTATTTCAATATGTATTGCTCGGTCTTCAAGTAGGTTTCAAGTAGGTATATGGTGTCTGGCTTTGAAAGTTGTGTTTCTCTTGTAGTTCTCTTTCGGTTTTCGTCTAGGTGTGTGGGTGTGTGTGTGTTTTTTTTTTTTAGTTCTTATCACTTGAATTTAATGTGTGTTACAACTGATAGGGTGTAATGCGTTTTGGTTCTTTTGGACACACTTGGCTATGTGCACGCATACGTATATTCTTGATGCAAGAACACAGTATTCTGCCTTACAACTTTGTCCGATTTTTGGTTGTATTACTCAAAATATGAAAAACAACATCAATAAAATCTCAACTCTAACTAGGTGGATTGCTACATGGATCAAACAGCTTAATGTCATATCGTGCATTGATAATCAAATCAAAATAAACTGATAAATCATCAAGTGAGATGGTATCGTGTGTTGATAATGAATCGAAGGTTGCAAGTTTTTTTATGGCTTGTGTGAGGTGATTTTCAAGTTGGGAATTGCCGTAATAGGCTCAGTTGGAGGTATATTGTTATCAGGACATGATTTGTTTGTGTTGATATCTCTAAAGTACTCCGATGACCCATAAAAATTACACGGTTGGTTCGATATGTAATAGATTTAATTTTTCTTAAGTAATAGATTCAAAATAAAAGTTATTTTAATCCGTATGATCTTTTAGTAAAAGTTTTGAGTTTGAGTTTCGTAAATAAAAAAAATTGTATTGAAAATTGGATTGATAGAAGATGTATGAGACTCAATTCTCCTTAGGTCTCGAGTTTAAGTAAGGTTTTGAACTTGAGTCATGTAAATGAAAAACTTAGGATGAAAAAATCGCTTCATACTGGACCGACAATGCTCGAGCGTGAATTAGTCTAATGCGGTGAAAATTTTAAGTAAGGTATAGACTTCGAATGAAAAATTTACATCCAAAAAATCACTCCATATTGGTCTGACAGTGCTCGAGTATAGATTAATGCGGTGGAAAACCATAAAATTAGAACAAACACAGCAACAGTCACAAAAATCAGTCTCTCAAGTCTCAATACTCAAACCAAAAACTCGCTCTTCTCAACGCCTTGTCGTTGATTCGAACTCTTCAATGGCGGACGAAGGCTTCGCTTCTCACAGAAGAGACCCTGTCAAGTCCTCAGGTCGGTAAATCTCACATCAAAACCTTACATTTCGAACATGTTCGTCCAACCAATTCGATCAAAATCGTTTTTTTTTTTTTTAGGTTTGTTAGGGTTGCGTATTGCTGTTCTTCATTGTTGGTATTGCAATCTTGTTTACAGTCGGAAATGCGGCGGCGAATCGGAGGCGGCAACTGGCGGTGACGGTTGGGAAGGAGAGGAGGGAGGCGTTGTTCCGCGCGAAACGTCTCTGCAGAGATGCGATTGTTGGATCAGATGGTGAGGTGGTGGAGGACAAAGAAATGGTGATTGATGAGGGAGCTGTAGCTTTGAATTCGAGGACTAACGAAGCTGTAGAGGAGCTTAAAGCAGCTTGTTTGTATCAGTATGGCCTTCTTCCGAATTCGAACTTCGTTTCGCCTCTTTTCAATCTGTTTGAATTTAAAGGAATTGAATTGGGTTTCGCATTTAGTTATGCCAATGTGAAGTAACTTTTGGAGGAAAAACGAGGTCTTGGTATGTGTGAATGGAATGTGATCTAATGGAAAGTGTAGTCATATGCGAAAACTACGATTTATTGGGTGTTAGTAACGTCTTTAGATCGATACTTGAGAAGATAATGTGAATGGAAAGTCTAGTCTAGTTATTGCTTCAACTAGTTCACAAATAAATCTGTTCCCCCCTCTATTTTTCTATCAATCTGAAGGATCCCCAACTTTGTACTGGCAATTTCAGGGCTTTCTTCTAAGTCGAGGAACTTCACGGAGTTGCTTTGTTTTTGAGTTTAGACTTTTTCGTGATTTATAATTCTGCGGTGTTATTCATATACTGCAGTACTTCTTCTTGCGTTCCTTAACTGTTTTGCAGTTGCAAGTTTTCGCTTGAAAGAGAAAAATAAAAAGTTTGAATTTGATATATTCTAGTGAAACTGGCAGGGGAAAGGGCGCTGTGCAAAAGAAGGTACAAGCTCTTCAGAATCTAAGGCGTATATTGTCAAATTCTGATGTACCTCCAGTTGAAGCGTGTGTTGAAGCTGGAGCAGTTCCTATACTTACACAATGCCTTTCATTTGGGTCGCCAGATGAGCAGGTGTGGGGAATATTATAGCCTTGATATTGTAACTCACGAGCCATGATCACTATTCTATATAGAAAAGAAAAATTCTCAGTTCAATTGCAACAATCGTTTTTCTGCCTAGTTTTAATTTTTCTCTAAGGATTAGCAAAAATGTACAGCTAAGTTTCTTATTCTTCTTATATGTTCATGCTTGATTTGTGAAGTTCTCAAATTTGAATCTGTCCTTTACTGTAGCAACTATTGCATTTGTAAGATTGGACAAGAACCTTGGGACTTCTAATCTTTGAACATTAACGCTCTGCAAGCATACGGATGCAATGATCTGGTGTTATCCTTATCAGATGACACTTTCATCTGAATATGGAATTCTTAGCTTTTGTTTTTATATTTCATCACAGTTACTTGAGGCAGCCTGGTGCTTGACAAATATTGCGGCTGGCAAACCAGATCAAACAAAGTCTTTATTGCCAGCATTGCCACTTCTTATTGCGCATGTTGGAGGTAAATGATATTAAGTTGTTATTGTCAAAAGAATACTATTTATTTATATGTATCATTAAACATGACAAGACACAGTCAAAAAAGCATAATGGAAAGAAAAAGGGTTATACAACCTATAAACTTGTAAGTTGTAACTGGGAGCATATGTTCCTTGGACAGTAGTTGGATAGTGAAAATTGTTTTTGCTAATTGCAAAAGCTCACCATACTATCGAATTAGTCTTCTGCTATTAGATAACCAATAGAAAGATTGAAGATAATTCTAGTGTGCTATATTTCAATCTAGAGATAGTGTTTGTTCAGAAGCTTCAGGTCCTTGCTGCCACGATTGTAATAATATTAGGCTCTTGCAGCATTGCTTATCCTTTTTAATGCTTTATATTGGGTGTTTTGATATTTGAAAAGCCTTAATTTTTCAAGGTTTTTCTTGGAATATTGTAGGTCTGCTCGATTATGATTTTTATTTCTTAATAACTTTCAAGTGAATCCACATATAATATTTATTCACCTGTGGAAGTATCGCTCTATGCTTGTTATATTGTGGGTTTCTTATCGTCATCATAATATCTTTCAAAAATTCATCAGTTCTTTAACTTAATTTTGCAGATATGGAAGTTGGTTTAACTCCAAAATTACGGAATTATATCCAGATATAGAGGGTGGTTATCCATCTGTCTTTTTTTTTTTTTTTTATAAATCCACTTAGTATTTGTTAGTTTACTGGATTTCTTTAAATGATCTAAATGAAGACAATCGAGGCTCTAGAGACTGTACATCTCATGGCTATTGGAAATCATTGGATATTTGCATTTGGGTGTGGACCATATATTGTCTGACTAATGTCGATATTAGCCTAATGAATATTTGATAGCTGTGAAGATATGAAACAATACAGTTCCGTATTTTTGTTCTTTAAGAAAAATAGGAAAATTTGGAACAAAAAGGAGTGCGTCTTTATCTGCAACATGTGTGCATGCAAACACTTAAATTTTAGGCCAAATTGATTAAAATATCCTAACCTTTCATGACTTTTTATGATTATATCCTAACCTTTTGAGAATTGTTATTATATAACGTTTCTAGTTTGTTTGATTAGTATCCAGCTCACTTTTGAACTCCAATTTTATTTTATTTTTTTTAATAAGAAAGAACCACAACTTGCCTGTTGAGGGTAGAACGCTCGACCTCTTGCCCAAATAACCTTATTCCAAACCAGTGAGTCATCCACTTGGTTGGTTTTTGAACTCCAAATTTGATGATGTGACACCTAAATAATGAATTTAATAATTACTTTAGTAATTAGTGGTGATGAGGTGGTTATTTAAATTCATTATTTAGGTGCCACCTCATCAATTTTTGAGTTCAAAAGTGACCTATGGTACAAATCAAACAATTTAGAAAGGTTAGGATATAATAACAACTCTCAAAAGGTCTAATAAAAAAAATAACAACTCTCAAAAGGTTTGGATATAATAACGTAAGTTGTGAAAGGTTAAGATATTTTAATCAATTAAGCCTTTTTATGGTTGTCTTTTGAATTTTGACTTTGCTACTTACTTTATCGTTCTTTTGTCGGCCGATATTTATATCAAGTTCATAGAATAGAGGTTATGTTTGCATCTTGACTGACAACATGCACTTACATGTATAGACAAGTGTACCTTGGCTGTAGCTGAACAGTGTACGTGGGCATTGGGAAATGTTGCTGGTGAAGGTGAAGATATGAGGAATATTTTGTTGGCTCAGGGAGCATTGCCACCTCTTGCAAGAATGATGCTGTCCAATAAGGGTTCAACAGCAAGAACAGCTGCTTGGGCCTTGTCAAACTTAATTAAGGTTCATGAAACTTTCGACTATTGAAAATGTTTTTCTTAATGTTGTTTTTAACAAGTATACTTTAAACTCTATGATTAAGTATTATCTGTAGTTTTGCCTGATTGCACAAGTAGTGTATTGTCCGTCTTGTCTTTTCGTCGTGCAGTATATTTATTTTGTGAGGTAATGCTCAGTTCTGAAATTATTGCTTAAATTCTGTGGTCATAATTTGGCCGCGGAAAAATTAATCGTGTTCACAGGCTTGTCTTGTTATTGCATATTTGCATAACATAAAAATCATCAAGCATGTAAGAAACAGATTATTGCATAAGACAAGAAATGTGTTAATTGCCCATTTTTCTCGGGAAAAGGGTACTGAATGGGAAATGTGTTTTTCAAAATCTGTTGTTTTTCTTTCCTTCTTTTTTAATAAGACAAGAAACGAAACATCTAACATCACCACTTCTCTTTATGCATCTTTGAACTCTGAAAAAGCTCATGAGTCACACTATGAAACTGTGGGAGAGGATAATTGACAATAGGCTAAGGAGAGAAACAACAATATCAGAGAACCAATTTGGTTTCATGCCTGGGAGGTCAACTATGGAAGCGATTTTCCTTGTAAGACGATTGTTAGAAAAATATAGAGAAAAGAAAAAAGATCTTCATATGGTATTCGTAGATTTAGAAAAAACATATGATAGGGTCCCTAGAGATGTTCTTTGGTGGGTTCTAGAAAGAAAAAGAGTGCGCTAGATACATAGACACTATTAAAGATATGTACGATGGAGTAGTAACGAGTGTAAAGACATTTGGAGGAGCTACAAAAGAATTTCCCATTACGATAGGACTACATCAAGGATCGGCTTTAAGCCCATATCTATTTACTTTAGTTATGGATGAATTAACTAGACATATTCAAGAGGATATACCATGGTGTATGCTATTTGCAGATGATATTATCCTAGTGGATGAAACTAAAGATGGAGTGAATAGGAAATTAGAACTCGGAGAAATACATTAGAATCTAAAGGCTTTAAGTTGAGTAGGACGAAAACCGAATACATGCACTTGTGAGTTTGGAAACACTAGACATCGAGATGACGGAGTGGTAAAATTAGGGGAAGTAGAAGTGCCTAGGGTAAACCACTTTAGATACCTAGGTTCAATCATACAAAATGATGGTAACATTGAAAATGATGTCACACATAGAATCCAAGCTGGATGGAAGAAATGGCGGAGTGCAACGGGGTGATTTGTGATCGACATGTTCCCACTAAGTTAAAAGGAAAATTTTATAGGACCGCAATTAGGCCAGCTATGCTCTATGGAAGTGAATGTTGGGCAGTAAAGCAACAACAATTACATAAAGTGAATGTAGCGAGAAATGAGGATGCTTAGGTGGATGTGTGGTAAAACCCGTAAAGATAGAATAAGAAATATAGAAATTCAAAGACAAGTAGGAGTAGCACCAATTGATACAAAGATTAGGGAAGGGCGGTTGCGATGGTTTGGTCACACCAAAAGACGGCCTACAAATGCCCCAACTAGAAAACTTGACTCAATAGAAACGTAGAAATTCGACGAGGTAGGGGTAGACCAAAGTTAACATGGGATGCATTAATTAAGAGAGATTTGAATGGTTTGCAAAGCTCACCATCAATTGCACTGAATCGAGCACAATGGAAAAGTTTGATCCATGTAGCCGACCCCAGTTAATTTGGGACTGAGGCTATGTTGTTGTTGTTGTTGTTGAACTCTGAAAAAGCTGTGTCCATCTAATGGCAATGTGTTAGCCCACTGTATTACAGTGTATTTATTTCAAATATTCCTCCTGCATTTTAATAGTTTCTTTTTATGGTGTGAAGAACTTTTGATTTGTTGTAATGTGTTTGTTGGATTCCATTTGTCAAATATTTACATGAAATTATGTGTGAAACATGAAAGTGTGCCAGTTTGATTTTCGATGTATGAACTCAAGAGCTCTTGTTGTTCTCAATGACACTGAAGTGCACACTGAAGCTCATAGTATCTTATTCTGTATGGTCATTTATTATTGATGATATTTAAATTTCTGTTTGATTTTTGCACTGATGAAAGAAAGTTTGTATGAAATATTTGGCTTTCTCTTTGCCAGGGACCTGATCCTAAAGCTGCAAATGAACTCATAAGAATTGATGGAGTATTAGGTGCCATTGTTCGTCATTTGGGAAAAGCGTACGTATGAAACATATTTTCTTTCTTAGTTGTCACATTGTAAATTTGTAATATGACCAGTTTGTGGTTTGAGCAAAAAAGCAAATGCTATTACGGTGTATGAACTATAGAATCATGTATCTCCTTGATGTTGGTGATGTTGGTGCTATGAGGATGATATAATTAGGTCATGGGGCGACTAATCTACTACTGGATTTTCATGACTGTAGAAAAGGCATTTATTCCATAGTGGGTGCTAATGGTGTTGATGTGTATTTTGTTGAACATTCAACACCATGTTAAATATAGAGAAGAACTACTGCTGCTATTCTTTCTTTATTGCTACTGTGGGTTGTGTGCAGTGGATTTGTCAAACTTGAACGTGTTTTGGGTTTTTGCAATCTTAAGCTAATTAAAAATATCATTTGTTCAATCTTAGGGATGAGGAGTTGGCCACTGAAGTGGCATGGGTAGCTGTCTATCTTTCAGCTCTTTCAAATACGGCTATTGACATGCTCTTGAAGAGTGAAGTTGTCCCGATACTTGTTGAAAGGCTTGAGACTTCAAACCATTTGCAGCTGCTTATTCCGGTAAGTAACAATTTTATTAATTACAATATATAATAAATACAATAAATCTTTAATCTTATTGATTTCCTAGAATTACTATTAGTAAAACATGTAATTTTTTTAGTCCTTGGCCTATCATTAGCCGAAAGGTTTTCTTAAAGATGTTTTTTCAGGAAAAAAATTTGATACATGTGTATTTAATAATTTTTAAGTGGTGCCCTTGGTTCTGTGACTTTGTAAGATTTCTTGTTTATCATTCACCAAACCATTGTACTCTGAGTTCTCTTGCGTGTTTATGTTCATGTAGGTGCTGCGAAGTCTAGGTAATCTTGTGGCTGGCAACAGTCAGATGACATATACTATTGTAGCTCCTGAAATAAACATTGCAGGTCAGTATTCATCTCAAGGCTTGCATTTATATGAAATTCTGTGCCTTATACTATTGTATTGGGTAATTCTCAGAACGTATCATATTGACACTTGCCAAGTGTTTAAAGAGTGAGCTCAGGGTTTTGAAAAAGGTACAAGTTCCAAAATATTCTTTCTTGCATTGTTGAAATTGAACGGCTTACCTTCCTTTGCTAAGCCATTTGCAAATATCGTAGGAGGCTGCTTGGGTTCTATCGAATATTGGAGCAGGTTCCCTTGCACACAAGCAGTTAATATATTCTAGTGAGGCAGTTCCATTGCTACTACAGCTTCTTTCAACTGCACCATTTGATATACGTAAGGAAGTAGCATATGCCCTTGGCAACCTCTGTGTTGCTCCTGCAGATGGTCCCGGACAGCCAAAGGTGATATTAGAGCATCTGATCTCACTTGTTCATAGAGGTTGTCTTTCAGGATTTGTCAATTTGGTCAGATCTGCTGATGTTGAGGCTGCAAAACTAGGGCTACAGTTCTTGGAGCTGGTAAGCTTATCCGAATCCTGGTCTTATGTTAGTGTTTCAGCATACTTGTTTGCCGATTCATTGTTGACTTATCAGTGTTATTCTTGACCAAACTGATTGGATGTTTTAATTTTGTTGTTCCTGTAGTGCGCTAATGGGATTAAATAGTTACGTCAGCAGCCATTACTTTGCTTTTTCTAATTTCATGATTTCCTGTTTACCATTTCATTCATCTAGTATATACCATATTGTGATCATGGTTTTTTTTTTTTTTTTTTTAGCATTCTGAACTCCAGTTATAATGATTATACTGCTAAGTTTGTGAAACTGGGAAGATCATTCTACTACCCTTGCATCATATTTGTAGCCTTTGGACTGTGAAGCATTGTGTTCTGAATAAAATATCTATCTATTAGTTTGCACTTTATCCCAATAATTTGCAATTGACGCTTTGATGTTTTTGTGACTTGCTCTTGTTTGGAGCTCTAATAATATTTATAAGAAGTTGTGTTGAAAATCTTTCAAACTCTATCTTTCCCAACTGTACGAACAGAAAATTATGAATTTAGACATATTTGGAAGAAAGCCTTCAAGTGAATAAACACTTCTGGTGGATAGCTTCACTATTGAACCATCATGATTGGCTAAAGTGCTCTGATTAACTCTTTTCCTTTTTGTATGTGTTGAAACACTCAAGATTAGTTTATTTGAACAAGAGGATTAAACTTACTTTGTTAAATCCAGTTCCTTGTTGACAGTATACAGTTATCTCCTAACTAGCATTATTATTATTATTAAGCTCGCTTGAACAAGAAAGTTCTGTCTGCTGTTTTAAGGGACCCTTGTAGAATCAAAGGTTCTTTAAAGATGATTCTCTAAAGGATCGATGGAAGCAAAAGATAGGTGTGATTTGAGTTATTCATTTGATGAACCCAAATTGTAGAACATAGATGAAGATAAAATCTGCATTGTTTTTGGCAAATTACTGTTTCACAATGGTCACTATAGTGGTAATTAGTTTGCTATATCTTTTCAGCGATTTCTTATATATTGGCCTACTATGCTGGACTATTATATGCAGCAAGGGTGATGCTGTACATTGTAGTGGAGACACATTGTTATCTGAGATTTCCAGAAAAAAAAAGTTCAATTATTTCCTAATCTGCAAATTCTGTTGACTCCGTGTGCAGGTCATGAGAGGGATGCCCAATGGTGAAGGTCCCAAGCTAGTTGAGAAGGAGGATGGAATTGATGCCATGGAGAGATTCCAGTTTCATGAGAATGAGGACCTAAGGAACATGGCAAATGGGTTAGTTGATAAGTATTTTGGAGAGGATTATGGGCTAGACGAGTGAAGTTATACTGACCTTGGGCACGGGGCTAGATTTTGCTTATACAAAATCAATGCTCTCTATTTCGAGTTTTCTTTGGATTTCCCATCTGCAATTTAACCCAAGCTTCAATTAGCAAATTGTATAATATCTATCCATGTTCTGTAATGACTGTAACTTTAGTTTTAGATAATTTTATCAAAGTCATTGTGCATCATATAATCATATGAGGAAACTGCACGTAACTTTGGCTTCTCACCAATCAACACGCATGGTTTCTTGCACTTGGAGTTGGATGAGACATTTTGTGCAGGCGTAGCTGTTGGCCTTAAGGCTCTGAATGCAATCCAGCTTAACTGCAAAGCAAAGAGCCAATGTGCGTTCAGCCTGCAATTGAAGTGGACACAAAAGAAAGGTCGGAATAACCTCAACCTTCATTTCTTGCTGGTTATTTTGAAATAAATTCCCACATCCCAGGTTCTCTGCACAGAAGAGATGATGCCAGCATGCCAACTTAAATGCCTGAATTCACTACTCTGAATGCTGACGTCATCTCTCCTGCGTAGAGAACCTTTAGTGGTTATCCTTCTAGGCTTGGCTATGCATTATAGAGGAAGATTTAGCTCATCTTGTATAGGAATCTTGGCCTTCAC
Organism: Stephania yunnanensis; assembly: GCA_039657365.1. Classification (NCBI taxonomy): domain Eukaryota; kingdom Viridiplantae; phylum Streptophyta; class Magnoliopsida; order Ranunculales; family Menispermaceae; genus Stephania; species Stephania yunnanensis. The sequence goes on along the minus strand of CM077586.1, from coordinate 2,042,965 downwards.
TTTCTTGCTTGTTATTTTGAATTAATTCCCACATCCCAGGTTCTCTGCACAAGAAAGATGACTCTGGCATGTCAACTTAAATGGCTGAATTCACTTCTCTGCATGCAGGCGACATCTTTCTTGTGTAGAGAACCTTTAGTGGCTCTCCTCTGCTTGGCCATACATTCTGGATGAAGGTAGTTCATCTTATATAGGAGTCTTGATTGATGATTATTGCTTAGTAATTGTGTTTCATTGCACAACCTTTTCAGCTACTCATGTGGCTTGAAATGTTTTGCTTCCTTGGACCAAGTCACAAAGCAATGCGGTTGGTGAGAGCAATACATCTTCACGTGGACAGTTAGACCCAGTCAGAAAGTAGTCATGAAGGTGACATTTAATACATTATACGCCTTGAACAGTTCTGAGGGATCAGGTGTGGACTGAGTCTTGATTTATGTGGTTTATTTGAGATGAATCATTTTGATGTCATTGCATTGATGTCATGTTTATATGCGTAAGCATGCAGTAGAGGTGTAAACAAGACCAGTTAGTTACTAATACATGCTCCATTAGTTTATTGTGTGCATCTGTATGTGTTCATCTGAACTAATAATCATTACACTTGTGCCTGCTCGATCTTTTTGACCAATAATGAAGGTAGGATCGATCTATGTGACGTGTGCAAACCATTTTTTCCGTGTTACCTTTACTTTGTTTCTCATTTTTTTCAAGGCTTTGTTTTATTCTTTTGAATACATATTCTTCTTTACGACTAATTACGGTTCATGTATCTAGTTAGCCGATGTCAACTAATCTGGGACCAAGGATTTGTTGTTGTTGCGTTGTTGTAATTTGTTATTTAACCTTCTTGTTTTAAGTTCTAGGATTTTGGTGAATCAAGCCTTAGTTTTGCAACCAACAAAATTTTAGTAGTAGATGTACTTGGTATTCCACCGACTTAATAAACAAGTTGGATGCTTCTACTTTACTGTTTGCCCCATGTCTTCATCACAGTTCCTGACCATCACTTATTGTTGAATGAACCTAGTTGCTCATCAACAACCGCCAATTCTTCCTTTCTCTTGAACTTGTAGAACCGATTCTGTAATGAATGATAAAGGGAGGTCATGGCACACACATCTGTTTTTTCATCTGCATTAAGTGTAATCCGTTTCATTCAGTTGTCTTTTTTCATGGGTGCTCCGTAAAATACTAAAATCACTTTTAAATTGCCTACTTTTGCTTTATGTTTATCTGTAATTTAAACACAACAATCTTTATTTATTTATTTTTTATTTTTGATTCTTTTGTTAATCTTCCCATTATCCGGGGCCCGCTGTCCAGATAAGTTTATGTAGACCTTTTGTATAGTCCATAAGGGAATGAGATGTCTTACGGCTATATTTTTCTTGCCTAGGATTGCCACTTAAGACTTCTGGTTAAGGGGCATCGATTCGTTTCTCTTCTGATAAAAAAATAAAATAAAATTAATTGACCCGGCTCTTTCAACTTTACAGATGTTTTATCCACACATGCTTATTAATTTATTACTTGAGTTTGTGATCCGATCTGTGTGAAAAAAAAAGTTTTCGAAGGATTTGAAGGATGGAGGGTAATCCAAGGAGAATTAGAAATGTCTTATGGTATAAAAAGATTCATATATTCATTGATCCACCTTATTCAATCTAATCTATGCTACATGTGTTTGATTAGGACATTATTTGATGTATTGTTAACAATTTGAACAGTTTAGATAATGTTTTGTGATTTTAGTTTCCGACTTTAAATGTAACGAGATTAGTTTATTTGATTTTTGTATGCACTTTGGTCCATTCTACAAACTTTTATCTAAACCATGTTTAAGTTAGTGTGACAAGACTTAACCGCCACTACAAAAGAGAAACACACGCTGTACTGAAAAAAGAGAAACACACAAATAAATAAATACCTGACACTTTGCTTCCCTCTTTTAAATTATGACTTTTTTGATAAAAATTTTTAATTGTAATTTTTGGATAAACTTTTTGTTTTGGATTTACACATATTCTTATTACTTGCAAGTTGATTTTAGTGTTGCTTTTACCTATGCTTATAGCTTTTAATGAAATTTTTTTTTTTTTTTTTTTTTTTTTTTTTTTTTTTTTTTTTTTTTTACAAATTATAGAAGGGTTTGAATCGATAACACATGGTGGAAATTTAATTTATGGCTTTTATTTTTTGGTATAGACATACACAAGAAACACTTTTTCGTCTATTTATTTATTTCAAGGTATGGCTTTACCATTTTGGTTGCCAAGCCCTTTTACTAAACATTATTATTATTATTAAAAGATAAAATATATTTGCATTTGATTTTTATTTGTTTATCACATATTGTGATGTTATTAATTTCAAATATATGAATATTTTTTCAACACAGATAAATAAGTACACATTACTTATCATTTGCTATTTCATCCATCTAGTATATTTAGTACTGGTGCATCATGCTATTTTTGTGAGCATGCTGAACTTCAGCTTTAATGGTTATACTGCTAAGTTTGTAAAACTGGGAGGATCATTCTACTGCCCTTGCATCAGATTTATTGCCTTTTGATTGCAAAGCATTGCTTTCTTTAAAAACAAATATGCATCTTTTAGTTTGATCTTGTTTGAGCTCTAATCAAATTTACGAGAATTATGGTGAAAATCTGTCTTTCTTTATCTTTCCCCACCTGCATGAACAGAAAAATACAAATTTGAACATAATTGTCAGAAAGGCAGGAAGTGAATCAACACTTTGGTAGATAGCTACACTGTGACCCACTTGATCATAATAAATATGAACATTGCTCTGAATAACCTTTTTTGAGTGCTGACTTTGTAACTTTTTTCTACAAACCGAAACTGATCAGCTGTTTGATGATGTCTGAAACTAAGTAATCTCCTTGATCTGTTTAATGCATGTTGCAAAATGGTCCTCAAATTGTGTTTGAAGTACAGACAACAGAACCAATTTGTTTCAATGGTTCCAATTAATCTTTGTGCAATGGGAATGACCAGTTATGTTTACCTTTCAGTCAAAATTGAGGTTTTATCAATGTGTGAGTTTAAGATCGAGTCCCACAGCACATTTAGTTGTTGGGTTGATTCTGGATATTCAATAATTTTGTTCCCAGATAAACAGTCATTTCCTGGAGTTGATCTTGAAACACTCAAGATTTTTTCTTTAGTAACTGAAAAAGAGGATTGAACTTGCTTTATTAGATCCACTTTCTTGGTGTTAGTTTACAAATATCTCCTAACAAGCATTATTATTATTATTATTACTATCAGGCCCGGTTTAACAAACTAGTTCATCTGCTGTTGAAGGGACACTGTTTCTTTTAAGATAAATCCCCAAAGGATCTGATGGAAGCAAAAATCTTAAGTGTTATTGAATTTTTTTATTAGATGACCTAAAAAATAGAACTTAAGAGGAAGACAAAATATGCTTTGTGTTTGACAAATTACTGTTTCTTAAGGGTCACCATGGTGGTAAGTAGTTTTTTTTTTTTTTTTGGTTATGATGGTAGTTAGTTTGCTATATCTTTTTAGTCAGTTCTTTTTAGTTTGTTATGATGGTTATGCTGGCTCATTATGCGCGGCAAGTATAATGCTGTACTTTGTAGTGGAGGCACCGCTTTTATCTGAAATTTCCTGAGTAAATATTCAATTCTTAATCAATTCAAGTTCTGTTTACCTAAAAATAATAATAATTCAAATTGTGTTGACTCTCTGTGCAGGTCATGAGAGGATGCCCAACAGTGAAGGTCCCAAGCTTGTTGAGAAGGAAAATGGAATTGATGCCATGGAGAGAATCCAGTTTCATGAGAATGAGAAACTGAGGAACATGACAAATGGTTTATTTGATAAGTATTTTGAACAGGATTGTGAGGTAGACGAGTAGAGTTTAGACTCACCTTGGGCGCGAGGCAAGATTTTGCTTGTACACAATCAACACTCTCTATTTCGAGTTTTCTTGGATGTCCCATATGCAAGTTAAGCCAAGCTTCAATTAGCAAGTTGTGTAATATTTATATCCATGTTCTTTAATGACCGTAACATTTTGCTTTATATAATTTTATCAAAACCATTGTGCATCATAAAACCATGAGGAAACTGCACGTAACTTTAGCTTTTCGCTGATCAACATGCATGGTTTTCTTGCAGCTGGAGTTGGATGAGACACTTAGTGCAGATGTAGCTGTTGGCCTTGAGCCTCTGAATGAAATCCCAGCTTAACTGCAAAGCAAAGAGCCGACAAGTGCATTTTCAGCAAGCAATAGAAGTTGGACGCAAAAGAAAGGTACTACCTCAACTTTAGTTTCTTGCTCTTTATTTGAAATAAATTCCCACATCCCAGGTTCTCTGCACAGGATAGATGATGCCGACGTTCCAACACAAATGCCTGAATTCATTACTCTGAATTTCGGCGTCATCTCTCCTGCGTAGAGGACCTTTAGCGGTTCTCCTTCTAGGCTTGGCTATGCATTCTGAAGGAAGATTTAGCTCATGATATAATGGAGTCTTGGCCTTTACTTTTTGCTCATCGTTTTGAAATAATTTCCACATCCCAGGTTCTTTGCACGTGGAAGTTGCTTCCGGCACACCGACTTAAATGCCTGAATTCACTACTCCGGGCGCTGGAAGCTACTTCCACGAGTAGAGAACCATTAGCGGCTCTCCTTCTAGGCTTGACCATGCATTCTGGATTAAGGTAGTTCATCTTATATAGGAATCTTGATTGATGATTATTGATTGTTAATTGTGTTTCATTGCACTTAACCTTTTCTGCTACTCATGTGGCTTGAAACACAACAATGTTTTACTTCCTTGGACCAAGTCACAAAGCAGTGCCGGTGGTGAGAACAATACATTTCACTTGGACGGTTAGACCCAGTCAGAAAGTAGTCATGAGGGCGACTACTTGACTACTTTCTGAGGGATCAGGTGTGGACTCGGTCTTGATTTATTGGCTTATTAGAGATGAAGCATTTTGATGTCATTGTGTTGATGTCATGTTATATGCGTAAGCATACATTAGAGGTGAAAACAAGACAACTAAGTTACTAATGCATGTTCCTTTAGTTAATTGTGTGCATCTGTATGTGGTCATCCGCACTAATCATTACGTCTGTATGTGTTCTCCTTTTCTTTGTTTCTCAACTTTACAAGGCTTGGCTGAATTTTTTTTCTACTAAATCGAGCGTGATAGAAGAGTTTGATCCACGTAGACAACCCTTGGTAATTTGAGATTGAGGCATTGTTGTTGTTGTTGGCTGAATTCTTTCGAATACGTAATTTTTTTTTCAACTAATTAATGTTCACGTATTTTGTCAGCCGACCTCATCTAATTTGGGACTGAGGCGTTGTTAAGTACTAAACCTTCTTGTTTTACTTGAATGTTTGCCCCATGTCTTCATCACAGTTTCTGACCATCACTCATTGTTGAATGAACCTATTTACTCAACAACAAACCACCATTCTTCCTTCGAAAACTTGTCGAACTGATTCAGTAAAGGATGACAGAGATGTCATGGTACAAATTGTCTGTATTTTGGACTCTTTTACTGAATGTTACCTGTTTTATTATCCTGTCTTTTTCATGTCTGCTCTGTAAAATCACCATTAAATTGCTCACGTTTACTTTATGCTCATCTGTAATTAAAACTGCAAGAATCTTTCATGGTACATAAGGGGATGATGTTTTCCAATGTTATATTTTTCTTTCTTAGAGCCTAAACTCGAGGCTTCTAGTTACGTGCATTTGGCTGCCTCTTGGTTGTTAGAATTGATCATAATGTATTTTTTTGGCATTCACAATCTAATTGACCCTCCCCTTTTAACTTTACATTTGTTTTATTGACATGTGCTTATTTCTTTAGTACTTGAGTCATGATTTGATCTCTGTGTAAAACAAGTCCTTGGAGGATTTGAAGGATGAAGGGTAATCCAAGGTGTATTAATTAATGTATATTAAGGTACAAAATTTCATCTATTGATTGATCCACCTGATTCAATCCAATCTATTCTATATGTGGTTTGATTAGGACATCATTTGGATGGATGTAACCTTCATAATTTAAACATTTAAGATAATGTTTTGAGACTTTAGTTTTTGTTTTTTGTTTTTGTTTTTTACTTTAAAAATGTGTTGAGATTAGTTTATTAGATTTTGTGAATCAGATGATCTTTAGGTACATCGTAAATTGTACCAACTTGATCCAATCCCATTGGATATTTTATTGCCTATAGGGTGTATCTCTATCATACCCAAGTATCATGATAGAATTCCTCTATTTTTAAGGTAAGCATGATATTAAAATTGATTCTTTCATGTCGCTATAAATCATGAGATTATTATCTCAATAGCTTTACAACACTGCAACAAAATTAAGTTTTAAAACTGAGCGTACTCAGATTTTAGATCAAAACAATCAATGATGGGAAACATTCATGGACGATATGTGACCTCTTCAATAATCTGAATTGAATTCTAAAGAACAGTACAGTGAACAAAATGATGAAAAACTAAAACGGTCCCAAAAGTTTTCCAAGCAAAAATCAATAATGAGAAGAAAATGACTCATCGGTAATGCCTTTTACCAGCTATTTCAAAGCAGAGTTCTTTCCAAGGCAACCCATATGCCATTGCTTGACATTCACACTTTCATCAAACGTCCCCATGTCTCACATATTCTATTCATCTCCAATCTCTATATACTCTCATTATATAGGACCCACCCAAGCATGGGATCAACGTCACTAGTACCCTTCAATTTTTTTCTATACCAATAATGTTAAAATCAAAAAGTCACTGACAACCGTGTTATGCATATCGAGAGACGTATCTAACGTTTTGATTGAGGCGTTATGACTTTTTTGGTGGGTTTGAGGTGCTTTTGTTACATTATTGTCTCATTGTGGCATTTCTCTCTAATTTAATGAAGATAAATAGATGGGCACCTAACCATATGGTCCCCTTATCATATATAGCTTGATAAAGGTTGATGGGCCCTTCATAGCAACCACCATGGCTTGAAAATAGCACACACATGGTGCACAAAAAAGGCCATATTTATTACAAACATTAATACAGTCCCTTCAAGGTGTCTGTTCTTCTCTTCCCCAACTGTAATTCATATTGAAAAGAAAAAAAAAAAAAAAGATAGGAGAATCAAAGGTGCCATCTTTTATAATTATTCTCATCTTCTAAGATCAAGCCTCAGCTATTGATAATAATATATCAACCATGCAACCCTCCAAAGTTGGTAAAGTTGAGAGGGAGAGAGCAGGGAAAATGCAGTTCATGTTGAACAATCACCCAAGCTCAGGCCTTCCACTATGTGTCTCAGGGATCACACATCGGTTGGCAGTCCCTTTAGAGTATGTTTGATCTTTGTTTGCAACTTTTTATGGTTTTTTTGGACTCTATGTGTGGAGATCTCACATGGGGGTCTTTTTTTTTTTATGTAGAATTGCTGATCATGATAGGAGAAGGGATGCCATGATGAGGAGAAGGCAGAGGTCATCACCACACCAAGTTTCAGTTTCAGAGAGATTTGTTGGGAATAGAGAGATGGGTGGTGGTGGTGGTGGTGGTGGTGCGAGGGTGAGAGATGTGGAGAAAGAGAGAGATGTGGATGATGATGAGTTGAAGTGTAGTAGGAGTTATGTGGGATGCACTGCAAAAGCTGCTTAGGATTCATAAGGAACTACTGCTTTGTTACTACTATAATTTGTTTCTGATGTTCCTATCAATATCATCATGGTGTTTGTTTTATGCAGTTTGTGGATTTGTATGTGGTGTCTCTTCTGTTTCTTTGGCTCTTTCCTCAATCAATTTCAGGGTCTTCTTCTTCTCCATCAACTTGATTGATCAGGGCTTTCAACATCTCTTCATTTTTATTTTTATTATTTCTGTTTCTTCTTGTGTGCAACTCATGAGATTGAAGGAAAATGAAAAAAATGGAGTATTAGTGGTTTTCTTTTTTCTTTTTTTTTTTTTTTAATTTGTTTAGCAGGCTCTATCTTTTTGTGAATTGTGCCTTACACTTGGTGGGGCATTTTCCAAAAAAAAAAGATAAAAAGGAACACAAGTCCATGATAGAGAAAAATTTCTATAAAAAAAAATAGGGGACGACAAAGAAATACAAAATTAAAGGCCATAAAACAAACTGACACATTGATTAGGAAGAAATTAAATAATTAAAAAATACACCATCAATTCGTGACTACGAAAGAGTTTGATCGAGTTTGATTCATGAAATCGATTCCAACTAATTTAAGATTGAGATTGAAACTTCATTTGGTGCTGCAGGGATTTCAGCATGAATCCCACAAAGTGTCGGTCAGAATTTTGAAACCAATCTTCATGTAAGATCTGGTTCATCAAGTATGGGCAAGATTCACATAATTCATTTTTCAATCAAAGCAACTCTAGCAAACAGTGTATATACATACAAAATTCATTATCATACAAGGGAAAAAGACCTCCATTCATACATTTGTACCAGTAACTGGCTGGTCTTTTGGTTAGAAGAATACAGCAGAACTTTCTCATCAGTAATTACTATGTTAGGGAAGCTTAATTACCCCCTTCTTTGCCTCTTTATTCTCTCGAGAGCGCCAAGCTTAGCCTCGCTCTCTCCGTTTCCATCCTTTTTACTGGCATCAACTTTGTCGGCCAATTCTCCAAATACTGCGGACGGAACATCCTTTTGGGCAATCTCAACATTATCGTCATCCTCCTCATCACTTTCATCAGGCAATTCAATGTCCTCATGATTTGCAGTCACTTTTCTTCCTCCATCGGGTGTACGGACAACACCGGGTTGTGATTCTACTCCAGCGCTGACAAAGCCCAGTTTTCTAGCACCATCCTTCGCAGTGGTGTTGGCTGCTGGAGGAGCAAACTGCCGTTCTAGTGCAGCCATTTCATCTTCGGGGACTCCAGCACGCTTGAGCGTGTCACAGTATCTTCAAGGTTCAATTTTTGATCCTTCTGCATTAGGTACTCTGGGAGAATGAAATGCGTCTGCAAGTAGAAGAAGTGTCTCAGAAAAACATGAATCAAAATAGGTAATGGAACATAAACCACAAATTACTCCAGAGAAATTATGGTGACAGTATCCAGATTTCTGTATGTGGTGACTTCAAGCGAAAAACAGTAACTATCGATACGTTTATGCGTTTCTAATTTCTATATAAGCTAAGAAAGCACTTCAATTGCTGAAGATATGTTCCAACGTGTTCATGAGCTTTTGAAGTAATATCGCAAGCTATCCAAAACTAGAAGAAAAAGAATTGCAACATCCTTTCCAAGACATCGAATTCTTATGAATGGAATACTTGTGACACGAAAGAAAACAAAATGGTAGAATTAAATTTGCAGATAGATCGACGAGAGGGTTGAATGTACGTAGATTTATTTTTATTTGTATTCACTTTTCACAAATAAACCAAATTGGGAAAGAAAGAAGAAACTTACCTGACTGTAACTAGCAGAAACACTACGTTTAATACGAAGCATCTCTCTGAAAGTGTCCTCATTCCCGTGTTGAACCTCAAATTCATGCCACTTGTTCCAAAAATTGGGGTCGGACCTTGGATCTGCAAACTGGGAGGCAAATACATATACTGCCCGAGACCTGTCGATTTCTCCCAAACTTTTCTCCAGTTCTGCATACTTCATGCACATGGTCTTGACATCTTTGTCTGGCAATCCTGACTCAATGGCTTGCTGCAAAATGCACTCAAATGCATAAGGAACCCAAACAAGCAGTATATTTTGAATGAATATCAATATGCCACTTACTCAAATAGTTGATATCTTAAGTTTTAAATTATTTTGAAACTGAAAACAGCCAAAAGAAAAGGGAGCATTGTCTATGATGGCATTTGATCTCAAGGGATTTCTTACAAGCCCATTAAGAGGGAATACATCCATACATATATAACAGCTAAAGTATAAGTCGTCAAAATACAACCAGTGGGATCTGACATCAGATAAGAAAATCATAAAAAAGGTCAGCCTCTCTTACTCAACATCGATTGGTCATAAGATGGGATAGACATGAGGCCAAGGTTGAATCACAAAAACCATACTGGTGGAAAACTATTCAAAACATTGCATAGTAATTTACAAATTCAGCTCCGACAAAAGAAATAAAGGAACTTGTTTAAGTATATGTGACACCAAATGCCATAACAGATTCAGACCCCCAGAGCACTGGTGCGGGGATGAGGGGACATGGAGGCATCTACTAGTTCTTTTGGTCTTTCCTCATTTGAGATCTGTTTAGATTGATTTTGTTTTTCTATTTTGTAGTTGTAGTACTTTGTTACATCTATATTCAAAATAGAACAGATAACATGATTTATAATATATCCATAAAAGAAATATCAAGAAATAACATCTAGTTTTTTTCAGGCAAATGCGTCATTAGGATGAGAAAAATGAGAAATTGCTAGATGGTTCTGAATTCACTTGACAGCATAGTCATTTGGATATTGTGGTCTGTAGACTCTGTACTAATCCAAGTCAATAGCGATTTCCTTTCTGTTTCTAGATATCTAGTCCATCAAGCATGATTCTTTTGGGTTCACAACCTTAAACATCTTTCAAGATAAAGAAGAGGATCCACTCCTCATTTAATCTGTGTTATTCCCCTACTAATTAGGGAAAAAGATCAAGAGAGTAGTTAAAGGATTTATATGAAGACGACCAACCTCATATATTTCTCTTGTTTTTGGAACGCCAAAAATCTCTGCAGCACGTGCAATATAAATCTCATACATGCTCATCTTTTCGTTGTCAGGGACGGCCTTAGCTGCTTGTGCATAAACCTTCATCGCACGCTTAGCTAGACCATAATCCTCCTCAAGCTTCGCGTATTGTAGATACAGAGGCTTTACGGAATCAGCAGGTGACTGTTATGCAAACAAAAAAAACAAAGGGAAAGGTAAGCAACTGAATTAGAATAAAGATAATAAATCCAAGTGCTAACACGATAATCTCATGTCTGCTTTCAGACATAGAAACGTCCAAATATTCAACCACCATAGGATAGGCAGTCAAACATCAAAATTATATGTAGTACCTTCTCAACTGCTTGCTCAAACAACTCCCGTGCACGTTCCAACTTTGTCTTCCCATATCTTTTAACAAATTTGGAAAGATAAGTGATCCAAATGTCCTTAACATGGGGATATTTAAATATTTTTACACCTCGTTCATAAACCTTAAATGCATCTTCGAAGTATCTATTCTCCTGCAAATAAAATATATGATATGAAAAATATTAGTGCTATACCAAAAGCAAGGCAGCTAGAAGGGTACTACTGAAGGAAGATCCGTAGTTCCATACCTCTAGAAGCAATGCATAATTAATTATGGTTTGTGGTGTGGCTATCTTTAAATCAAGAATCCTCTCATAAACCGTACGTGTGGACTCCAAAGTCCCAAGGCTCTCCTCCAGATCTACGTAGAAGGTCCACAGCCTCAAGGATTTATGCAGCTTAATCTGCACTGGCTCATTACCATCAGCAGCAACTGTAGATAATTCAAGAGCATTAGCAAACATTTCAATCCTTCCAATAATTTATACATAAAGCATTTCTAGCAGTTAAACGAAGTCAATGTGCTATATTCTAAATTTATTGATTGGTTCATATTACACAGTTCACTATGAAGCTAACCATTTATATGCTACTTCTATCATGAAATCACGCATTCATACACCTAGAATCAGGTATAAGCTACTCCCTCCGTTTATTTTTATAAGTCATCCTACAAAAACTCTTTGTCAAAAAATATAGTCGTTTTCAGAATTCTAAAAAACTTTTCTTCCTCTTTTCCTATTTTACCTCTAAACATTTAATTGCAATTAAAGACTTATTCTCTTTTTATTGGGCAAATACAAGATTGGTGTAGTTAATGATATGATTAAAGCATGGGCAAGAATGTAATTTGAACATATAATTAATGATTTCCTAAATATGTGTGTTTTGGGCAAAATGACTTATATTATTGACAGGAGGTAGTACTAAAATGCAAACAAGAAACTCTTATGAAAAAAAAAATGCAAAACAAGACACCGCATCAAATACAAAGCCCATTTAAAGCATATTTGACATTTCAACAAGCAGCAGAAACATTGCTCATCCGCATTCTGAAGATGCCACAGAGCCTCATTCCTATCTAGTCATGTATATTTAGAGTTTTAAACATAGTACAGGAACGGTATTTTGCTGGATATTGATCAACCTAAGCATTGAGAAGAAAATAAAGCATAGTTTGAAAGTTTAGAAAACAATATCACATTATTTGAAAGATTAAGCACCAATTTATAAAAACCCTATCAAAGGTTTTCAAACCAAAGTGGTATTAGCTAAGCCTATGAACCTTTCAGCAGCATTGAATGGACGACAATGGCAAAAACTGTTAACAAAGAATACAATATAACATTCACCTCTTCGTTTAACCTCAACTGAAGGCTCTGCAGTGGCTCGCCTCATTAGCTCTAATGCACCTCTAAAATTCTTGTGCCTAAGTTCCATTTCAGCCCATTCACACCAAAGACTGGCTAAATTATCCACGGCTTTATAGTTCACCTGTACAGCTTTTTCAAAAATCACTCTTGCATTGCCCACATCTTTATGATCTTCATACAGCTTGGCAAAAACAACCCACAAAGTATGAGGCTTCCCCACTGCTTTCATGGGATCGACAGTCCTCACAGCTTCAGTGTAAGTCAGTATCTGCTTCGTTGGATTACCCTCAAAAAGCTTTACCCTCCTATGCCACTGCTCAACATTGTGAGGATTCTGCCGAAGGAGAACACTATTAGCAAGCTCAGGCCTTCTATTCATCAAGTGTTCCAATCTGGCCAACCTCAAATCAACATCATTATCGTCATTCAGCCAAAACCCATGAAGAATTTTCTTGCTTAACTTAGCCGCGGACAAACTATAATCCAAACGCACATCTTCCTCTTCCTCCTCAACAACAGAATCATTCTCATTATCTTCCTCCTCATCACTCAAATCCAGCGTCTCCATTTTCGCTGCAAGAGTACTCTCTTCAAACTGCGAATACGCATCAAAAATCACACTAAAATCCCTCACAGTGACCACCGTCGACATCCCCTCCTCAAAAATATCCCTAGCCTTCTCAAACAACCCCCTCCTAATATAATAATCCGCAAGCGAAGTCCACAACCTCCCAACCTCATTGGTGTACTTCCTAATCCCCCCTCGAATTATCGCATCCACCTTCAACCCCGACACCTCCGTGGCATGATTCGTCAACAAATCACACAACTCCAACCACAACTGATGCTTATTCTTCCCCTTAATCGAATAAAAGCCGTCGTCATTCAAAACCCCCGCCAACCTCTCAGCGCCCTCTTGCCACAACCCCGAATCCAACAAAAACTCAATAAAATCCTCAATGTGACCAGGATCAAACTTCAAGTACCTCCTATAAACCCTAAGCGACGTCTCGATCGGGACCCCCTTTTGACTCACAAAAACCAAATAAAGCTCCCAAATTCGATCATGTTGCGTGACGGGGAGCGCGCAAAGAGCGCGATCAAACGTTTTTCTTGCCAAAGTAATAAACTTTTGATGAGTTAGGGTTTGCAAATACATTACCCAGATCCTGGGCATCTTGTGCATCGTCACGAGAGCTCGCTCGAAGGTGTTGTTTAGGGTTTGGTACTCGGGATGCGTGACGGGGAGGTTGCGGACGATCTCGAGGCGCTCGCGGAGGTAGGCGTGCCAAAGCTTGTAGCTTCCGGGGAGCGCTTTGAGAGCCTCTCGTAGATGATCGATCGCTTCCTGAATGGGGACTCTGTTCGCGCGATTAGGTATCGCCACCATAGTTTCAGACTGAATGGGTTTCGAAGGATCTCTTCTTCGTAGAGGAGGTCCTCCTCGCTCGGGTACAGGTCTCTGGAGATCGACATTGGAGCTGCAGATTCAAGGATTGATTGATTGAGATTCGTGGAGGATAAACCCTAGAAATCTCAGATTTTGATTTTGAGTGGTGACCTTCACTGGCATTCGTTCGAGCGAACTAATCTAATCTAATCTAATCTAATCTAACACTACGTGCACGAATCTCGATGAAATGCAGGCTTACCATTGGGCCTCAAAGTGGGCTTTTGAGAGTGATTCGTGCTTCGGTCCCTTCAATTGCGGCTCGAGTTTGAGTCATATGAGTAGTAACGCTTGTCGCTGAAAGCTCTTTTACCTCAATTGTAAGTCAAATTTGAGCAAGATAAGAGTAATGAGTTTAGTTCAAATACTGAGTGATTTTAACTAAAAAAAAAAAAAAAAAAAGTCTTTTCTGATCATTTGTCACGAGGTGCGAGTTACATGAATCTCGATAGATATCGGCTTACTATTGGGCACAAGTGGGCTTATTAGGCTTATTGGCTTTCGAATCACTTTTAATTGTAATACTTGATTTTAAAGAAGAGTGAATGAATCTTTCATAAATCAAACCCTATTGCTCTAAGTGGGAAGGGACTTGTCTTTTAAGCAACTTCTCGAGTTAGAGTGTCGTGAATGAAAAAACAATGAGTTGGAAACGTCGCTCTACTCAGGGCTCGATAGTGCTTGAACAATATGGATCACACAAATCTCGATGAGATATGGGCTTACTATTGGGCTGGGCTTAAGCGGGCTTATTAGGCCCAAGTGATTGGTCTTTTTAACAGATTTTTCGAGGTAATATCTGGTCTTCTAGAAGGGTGAAATGGTCCTTTCCTTCACTCGCCTCTTCGACAGATCGAACCTTTGAAGAACAAACACACTTTCTAAAACCCTAGTTTCAACGTCTGCGCTTGAATTCACAAGGTAAGCCACTTCAATCCGATCAATGTTCTTGCATTCTGACTACCCAATTCGCAGTTTGTTCCAAATATTTAGTTGTAAAGAATGATTGATTTGTTGTTGAAGATGGATGGTGCGTTCCTTGAATTGTTTGTGATTAGGAGAAAAAAAATGATTTTTTTTTGGTTGTGTTTTGTTTGTGATTGTGTTGATGAGCAGAAATGAAGCTTTGGGATCGCGTCGAGGGCCGTTCGAGGCGGCGGGGATCTTGTTTGGTCAGAACTCTCATCTCCAGCACCAATTCAGGTATAACATGTTTGTGTGATTTATAATTTTATACGATCCTCTTTTGATCAAATTAGTCGCCCTCGCTTGGATTTCGCAATTTAATGTTTTGATTCAATGTGCATTAGATATTGTACTGTTGAAATCTGAGTACTGGATTTGTAGTGAAGTCGGGGAGAGATTGGTTTTATTCAGTGTCGATTTTCTTCGATATAGAAGCTAAAAAGGAGTCCTATATGCTTTGTATGTGGTACAAACCTCGATAGTGGTTACTTACAAGGGGAGAGACACTTCGGTAATCGTCATTAGATAGGAATGATTCTTTAATATTACGCAGCATATTGGTTGAAGGTAGCTAAAACGGTTAGCTACCTGAAACCAATATGCCGCGTGTACTAATATTCGAACAAAATGCTTTACTGGATGTGTATGAATATATCAAAAAATGTGATATTGGCATTGTAAGTGATGGGTGCCAAACTTTCTTGCCACTGATTGGAGGTATGGCATTGTAAGTCGCGGGTACAATATTAGCCTGAGTGGATGGAGTCATTTAGACTTTTCCTTATAGATTGATAATTTATTGAATTTCCCGATTATTGGTTTATATTAATGAAGTTGGTCATTCCGCTGAACCTAAGTTTTTCCATTGCACAAGATAATGTGCTCAGTTGCAATCTTAAAACCTTCCATTGATATTCAAGTTCTTTGCATCATCATATTTCATATCGTCAAGTGCATGAGACTACCGCGTAATGTAACATTTGAAATGTGGCACCTCATAGATGCAAATTACTAACAGTTAACAGAAGGTCGTCACACCCTCACAATCATTATTTAGGCAGAGATGAAAAAGAAAAAGAGAGGGAATGCAAGGAATGAGCAAGACAAGCAAAATATAATTTTTTGGGAATCTTGATTCAAGGAGTTTTATCAACATTTGTGATCTCTTTTAGAAGCTATAGACTATAGAGCATGGTCATTTGCAGTAAACACCATCTACTAGTTTTGTTTGTGATGATTTTAACAAACAGGTAGAACTGACGTTCGAAAATCCCTAATGAACGTAGAGGCATGACAAGTCAATGATTACAACTTGTGAGTAGAATTTGGTTAAAAAACTGAATTTTGAGAGAAGGGTGTCTATATGTATCCTAATTTTGAAAGGCGTTAATCCATCAATATGCGATTTAGGCATGTAATCTGCTTAGATCCATAGCTATCCCATGAATCCACTATCTAGATAACCTAGGTTGGTAAAATACAGTGAACTTTCAAAGAACGCAGCTGCAGCTGAAGTGTTGGCTATCAACATTTTGTTGAACCTATTAAGTATGGATAGTTGATTGTACTAAGTGTTCTTTGTGGATTGAGAAATAATGTTGACTGTATACCAAGACCATGCCATTATCAAAGTTCCAAGTATAAGGTGAAAAAACAATGACTCATACCGAATAGGCGAGTAATGTTTAGTTAATTCTTGGCAGTGTTTTGTCAATGGCAGTGTCTTGTGTACTGCTGAATATATTCCTTTTGAGTGATGACTGATGATTGGTCTATCGAATTAGTAGAAAGTTGTACATTAACCACACGCTGTACAACCGGCTCTTTAAAATAGATGAGAGAATAAATCTCTGCTCACATATTTCTTTGACAGGTTTTTGTAGGTCTAGAACATGGGAACAGCAGTCGATTTTCAAACAACTTGTAAGCTCTTCCGAGTGCTTAGATGCGCAGAGAAGATGGGCTTCTAGAGCTGCTGTAACTGAAGATGAAGGCAAAATCAGTATTGGACCTCAAAGCAGAAGGAAAGGCGAAGACGAGAAAGACACAGGGATTGTTTATCACGGACCGATCACCTCAACCATCAAGAAGGTGAAGCTCCTGTCCCTATCCACATGCTGTTTGTCCGTGTCGCTGGGTCCTGTCATAACCTTCATGACTGCTCCAGAGATGAATGTTATTCTCAAGGGCGCCGTTTCATCATCTGTCATATTCCTTAGCGCAACCACCACTGCGGCCCTCCACTGGTTCGTCAGCCCTTACATTCACAAGCTCAGGTGGCAACCTGGTGCAGACAGCTTCGAAGTTGAGATGATGACATGGATGGCTACATTCGTCTCAAAGACGATCAAATTCGCCGATGTTAGGCCTCCAGAAACCAATAGGCCGTTCGTGACATTCAAGGCGAACGAGAACTTCTACTTCGTGGACAGCGAGCACTGCCACAATAAGGCTCTGTTGGCAAGGCTAACTCCTCAAAAGCCTGCTCATGACTCTGCCTTCAAGAATCTATAGTTAGAGCTTAAGACATTCCATCATGATGCTTCATGACTGACACTTTTTTTCTCTTCAAAATAAGTTAACGAGGAAGCACTTCGGCTTTTGATATTAAGTGAGGTTTTGTATTATTGTTTGTAAACTGATTCTGATTCAGTTTAGATTTGATATTGTGAGTCAAGCCCTTATATAGTTGCTAATATGGAAAAGAGTTTGCTCAACCAGAGCAACTATAACAACAACAACAACAACAATATAAACTCAGTTTGAAATTAATTGGGACCTACAAATTGTCATGACAGAAACAAGTACCGCCATTGCATCCAATTGCAAGCACCTGTGCAAACAAAAACAACCATAGCAGAAGACAAGACAAATAAGAGAGTGATAATTTCAAATACGCTTCAGATGCCTCCTCCATTGACACAAAACTTAAGATCTGGTTCAAACATAATTCAAAACTCTGACACTGCAAAACATGAAAGTAATAGAAGCTCTGTAGAGAGCTCTAAACAAGTATTTTAAGACTCAGCACATAAACAAACGAGACTCGCGGACGACAAGAAGGAAGGACTCAACAGACTTTCATGGTTAGAGCTTTGCCACCGCCTGTCCAGCACCCAGTTCTGGGAAAGGCTACCCAAAGCAGATGTAGGAGACGACGGCAAACCAAAACCAGCAAAAGGACCCGAAACTAGGCGACATCCAACACGGCAACTAGCACTGACCAGATCATTACTAAAGATATAATTGGGTTCGGCAACCACAAAACTGGTCCACTGCACGATTCACTTCTTCTTGGCAGCAGATTTGGTGACCTTGGCGCCAGAAGGATCCTTCTTCTCCACGCTCTTGATGACTCCGACAGCAACAGTCTGGCGCATGTCCCTAACAGCAAAACGACCAAGCGGGGGATACTCGGAGAAGGTTTCAACCACCATGGGCTTAGTGGGAATCATCTTCACCATTCCAGCATCGCCATTCTTCAAGAACTTGGGCTCCTTCTCGAGCTCCTTACCAGATCGCCTGTCGATCTTGGTGAGAATCTCAGCAAATTTGACAGCAATGTGGGAGGTGTGGCAGTCCAGCACTGGGGCGTAACCATTGCCGATCTGTCCAGGGTGGTTCATGATGATGACCTGAGATGTGAAGTTGGCAGCTTCCTTTGCTGGGTCGTCCTTTGAGTTGGAAGCCACAAAACCACGCTTGAGATCCTTCACTGCAACGTTCTTCACGTTGAACCCAACATTGTCACCGGGCAAAGCCTCCTGGAGGGCCTCGTGGTGCATCTCAACAGACTTAACCTCAGTGCTCAAACCGGAGGGAGCGAAGGTCACGACCATACCGGGCTTCAGTACACCAGTCTCAACTCGTCCCACTGGGACAGTTCCAATACCTCCAATCTTGTAAACGTCCTGAAGAGGAAGCCTCAGTGGCTTGTCTGATGGCCTCTTGGGCTCATTGATCTGGTCAAGAGCTTCCAAGAGAGTTGGTCCTTTGTACCAGTCAAGGTTTGTGGACCTCTCAATCATGTTGTCGCCCTCAAATCCGGAGATGGGAACAAAAGGAACCTTGTCGGGGTTGTATCCGACCTTCTTCAAGTAGGAAGAGACTTCCTTCACGATTTCATCAAAACGGGCTTTCGAGTACTTGGGGGTGGTAGCATCCATCTGCAACAATCCAAAAACCCATAACAATATCAGCAACAATTCTAAAGGATGCATGACAACTAAGATGACAGCATAAAGGACCCGATTGCAATTAAGAGATATGTATACCTTGTTACAGCAGCAAATCATCTGCTTCACCCCAAGAGTGAAGGCAAGAAGGGCATGCTCACGGGTCTGACCATCCTTGGAGATACCAGCCTCAAAACCACCAGTGGTGGAGTCGATGATAAGGACGGCACAGTCAGCCTGGGAGGTACCAGTAATCATGTTCTTAATGAAGTCACGATGTCCGGGAGCATCAATAACAGTGCAGTAGTACCTGGTGGTCTCAAACTTCCACAAGGCAATATCAATGGTAATACCACGCTCACGCTCAGCCTTGAGCTTGTCCAAAACCCAAGCATACTTGAATGACCTCTTGTTCATCTCAGCTGCCTCCTTCTCAAACCTCTCAATCACACGCTTGTCAATCCCTCCAAGCTTGTAAATCAAATGACCAGTGGTGGTCGACTTGCCTGAGTCGACATGACCAATGACCACAATGTTAATGTGAACCTTCTCCTTACCCATTATATATTTTTTGCTTTAGAACCTGCAGAGACAATGACAAATTTTAAAACAACAGTTAAGGTAATATAACTCCATAAAAAATACCCTAAACATGTACCTACAAATAATGTATCAATCATACCTTTATAAGGACAAGTAATTTTTAGTCCTAATACAATTCTGATAGAAATTGAAAAGAGCGATGAAAATAATAATCACTAATTGAAATCACATAAGAAATCTCAACTAAAATGAGAACGCCTAATCATGAAAAAAAATTTCTTTGAAAACAAGCAAAATTTTCCTTAAAAAGAGTACTGCTGATGAAACTTTCAAATCCAACACCAAATCTAAGCCCAAATACGAGGAAAGCATAAATAGATCTATACGACGACGAGAAAACATTAGGTAATCGTTAAAACGGATTCTCAAATCAACAAATCAAAACTCAATTTTGCATTTTCATTTGGGAAAACGCTTCAATGTAGACGTAACTTTTGCATCTTTGTTCCGTGAGACGGCGTAAGACAACACACAATCAGTGAATCAAAACACGATGAGAGTCTAAGAATCAAAACAATTAAATGAGAGTCTAAGAATCAACAAAAACAAATGTACAAGGAACTAATACAGCTGAAAACATATAAAAGGCTTTCCTTTCAACCTTCCAAGAATCAAAGCTAAATGTAGAACCAGATCTATGAACACAAGATAACCAAAAAAAAAAAACACTAAGCAGATCCAGATCTACACAAAACAATAATCAGTCAACACAACATGAGAATCACTGACTTTGAAGCTACTAACGATTCAAATCTAAAACCCGGAACAAGATCAACCACGATGCTCAACAGAGACACAGATCAGCACAATTGAACAATCACAACCATCGGAAAGCAAAGAACATCATCACAAACGAATTGAATCAAGCTCGAAAAGAGAAGAGAAGATGGAATCTCACCTCGGCCGTCACAGAGAAGGAGATTCCTCTCGCAAATCGCCGCAACAAAACCCTAGCGAAGCGAGAGAAGAGAAGAAGAGTTGTGGCACTAGGGTTTGCTAGTGTGCACCACTTTTTATAGCGTCAGTGAGAAGCGCAGATACTACTCCAAGTGGAGTCGATTACCGAAATTGACCCTACCTGTCTTGCAGTAATTAGTAATTAGTAATTACCAGAGGCCCAACCTTAGGTCAGGTCCTTTTTTTTTTTTTTTTTTTTTTTTTTTTTTTTTTTTTTTGGTATGAGGCTTTCAATATTATTTATGTATCTATCTTTTTGGATATACAAAATAAATAAACATTTACTCTACCTCAAAGTAATAATTGATAAAAAATCATTTAAATCATTAAAAATTAAAAAAAAACAACATATTAGATATATTAAAATTTATTCATTTGAACTTTACGAGGTGAGTGTTGTGCTGTGAAGTTGGGCACTATATCATGAAAAATGCTATTGTAATTTTACTTAAGCATGTAGGTTGTGTTATGAGAAATGTTAGCGTATCTTCAATCGAGCACTCAAGTTAGGCAGGTATTCATGCGCATACCTTTGATGTGTCCCAAGATGTGTTTGCACAGACTTTTCGATGAAAATTAAAGGATACGAACAAGTGGGTGTCAAACTTGAGTGCCGATATGTGTATCGCGCTAGCATTTTCCATATATTATGTGCTGGCCGGTTCGATGTCATTGGGGGATGGTGCAAGACACGTCACATGTTTAGCATGAGAGAAGACTTTTTTTTTAAAAAACACCAAAGCAAGGGAGGATTCCATTCAATAATTTATGTATATCTCATTCGGTACCCTTTTTTGTCAAGAGTATCTAATTTGGTACTTAGAAGGTTACAAAGCATAATGCGAATTGCACTAAAATTGAACATAATTAAAGAGTTTACTGTATGTATTCGCCTCTAATAAATTTGAGATCGAGGCGATGTTGTTGTTATTTTTGTGTGTAACTTAAAAGAAAAAATAAATATGTGCACAAACAATAAGTCAAGATTGCAGATTGTTTTGACAAAAAAAAAAAAAAAAAAATCTACACATCTAAATCTATTTGGTAGTGTATTTTCACAAATCCACCTCGGGAGGAAAATAAATCTTATATATAATGGCAATATCTCTAAGATCTTCTTGAAGCCAAAATAGCTTTATTTACAAAAGTATCCATCAATGTTAACATTTGATTGGATGAGATATTTTTTGAAAAAATAAAAGTAGAGTTAAGTAAATTCTAATTAACTAACATAAAAATGGGGACTTAAAAGTGGAGAGAGAGTGTGTATGATGATTTAAAAGTGATAAACATGGAGAGAGAGATAACGGTATAGTAGTTATCTTTTTTCGTAGATATGAACACTATAGCATGACTCGTTTTGAAGATAAAATATTTGCAAATAGGATCTACATCTTCTTCATGTTGTTGACACAACATCAATCTACACTTACAATCTACATTTTCCATTAGAGATAGCTCTAAAAGTTGGTTTCTTATCAAAATAAGAAAAAAACAAAAATACTTCCTAAAAAAAACAAAGATATACCGTTGGATGCAAAATGTGCTAATGAATGAAATTCTTCTGATTATGTACAAGGATCTGTCTCGTAATTTGTAAGAAGCAATGGTGAATGGGATTGAAAGATTTCATCATCTGCTTCCCAAAAGAATTGATCAAGGCAAATTTGGGTGAATTTCTTACTAAGGATGGGCATCGGCTAGGGGTCTACTACGAAATCTCAATAGTGAATGGCTCGGAGGATTTGCTGCTAATTTGGGTTCATGTTTTATATTCGAGGTTGAACTCTGGGCGCAATGTTGGCCTTACAGCATGCTTGGGAACTCGGCCATCAGAAGGTATTGTTAGAAATTCATAATTAACAAGAAGAAGAGGTTGGCAAATAAATGTGGGGGCCTGTTGTCTCTCATCTTCCAACTCCTCGATCTTCAGTGGGAAGTGCGGATCCAACATATTTATCGTAAAGAAAATTGGGATGCGGATTGGATGGTCAACTATGCTCGCGAGGTCTCATCTGGTGTTTATTTGATAGAATTGTTTCCTCCTGCTATTACATCTATTTTAGAGAGGGGTCTCTTTCCTTCGTTTTTGTTAAAAATAAACTAAGCATCTAGCCTCCCTTTGATTAAAAAAAAAAAAATGAATTTCTTCAATGAATGGGGAACTAAAGATACTCAAGGATTTCTTGAATCATTGATCGAGGCTTGATGGAAAGAACTTTTAGAAGTTTTCTTTTAAATCGAAAATGTAGATTAAAAAAAATATAAATTCATCAAAATAACAACACAACACTACTATCTGTGACAAGTATTGCAAAAAAATAAATAAATAAATAAATAAAAAGTTGTGTGACAAATTAAATTGAGTAGTTTATAAAGCACCTCAACCTTATTCGAGAAATTCTCCTCTCAATCTCTTGGTTAGGGGAAAGCTCTTGTCTCATTCGGCTATGCCATTTGCTATTGCCCAAAAAATGAAACAATAAATGACCAATGAGTATTGCCTCTTTGCACGCCACTCGATTGAGACTCGTATTCTTTCCCACCTGCCCACGAGTTTATCTACGATCTTAAGAGAAGACATTACTTGGGTTTCTTTTCCTAAAATCTTTAGTTGTAACCAGATATTATTGTCTCTTCTTCATATAAAAAAAATTTTAAACAACATTTGTTACTGTTTTTTTCTTTTCTTATTCTTGTTATAGTTTTGTTCTCGCTAGAGGAACATGCAAGCAGAGCCTCAAATTGTAAACAATGTAATGTATCGTCCACGCAAGGATGGAATGTAATGACAAACAATATAATAGATTTTTTCCACCAAGCCAACAACATTATTAAAGAGATGCACAAAGCACCAGTCCTACAAAACAACAATGAAGTCTTATTCTAATTCAAAAAAATCAATATGAAGCACTGAGCATTGAAGTTAAAATTGATTTTTATGCAAGTAAGAAAACTAGAGAAGCCACCAGCAGAGATGAAGAGCCCACAGAACATATAATAAAAAAAGACTATTATAAATTTAAAATTAAAAAACTGCAAGTCTGCAACCAAGAAGCAAAGACAGTCAAAATGATACCTAGCAAACATATTGAAATTCTCAAGTGTACCAGAACACAAGTTGATAATAAACACAAACAAAACTTGCAAAAATCAAAGGACATAAGACTCAGCAAACAAAGGCATGATGATCACAGCTTCGCCACCGCCTGTCAAGCACCCAGTTCTGCGAAAGGCTAACCGATGCCGAAGCAGATGATGAAGAAGACCAATAACCAGTAAACCAACCACAAACTAAGAGACAGACACTACTACCAGTTGGACTGACTAGATCCTTATTATTGGGAAAACTGTATTCAGCAGTCTCACGACTGCGAGACTGCACGATTCACTTCTTCTTTGCCGCGGACTTGGTGACCTTGGCACCAGAGGGATCCTTCTTCTCCACGCTCTTGATGACTCCGACAGCAACAGTCTGGCGCATGTCCCTAACAGCAAAACGACCAAGCGGGGGATACTCGGAGAAGGTTTCAACCACCATGGGCTTGGTGGGAATCATCTTCACCATTCCAGCATCGCCATTCTTCAAGAACTTGGGCTCCTTCTCGAGCTCCTTACCAGATCGCCTGTCGATCTTGGTGAGAATCTCAGCAAATTTGACAGCAATGTGGGAGGTGTGGCAGTCCAGCACTGGGGCGTAACCATTGCCGATCTGTCCAGGGTGGTTCATGATGATGACCTGAGATGTGAAGTTGGCAGCTTCCTTTGCTGGGTCGTCCTTTGAGTTGGAAGCAACAAAACCACGCTTGAGATCCTTCACTGCAACGTTCTTCACGTTGAACCCAACATTGTCACCGGGCAAAGCCTCCAGGAGGGCCTCGTGGTGCATCTCAACAGACTTAACCTCAGTGCTCAAACCGGAGGGAGCGAAGGTCACGACCATACCGGGCTTCAGTACACCAGTCTCAACTCGTCCCACTGGGACAGTTCCAATACCTCCAATCTTGTAAACGTCCTGAAGAGGAAGCCTCAGTGGCTTGTCTGATGGCCTCTTGGGCTCATTGATCTGGTCAAGAGCTTCCAAGAGAGTTGGTCCTTTGTACCAGTCAAGGTTTGTGGACCTCTCAATCATGTTGTCGCCCTCAAATCCGGAGATGGGAACAAAAGGAACCTTGTCGGGGTTGTATCCGACCTTCTTCAAGTAGGAAGAGACTTCCTTCACGATTTCATCAAAACGGGCTTTCGAGTACTTGGGGGTGGTAGCATCCATCTGCAACAATCCAAAAACCCATAACAATATCAGCAACAATTCTTAAGGATGTATGATCAATTATGCACAACTAAGATGACAGCATAAAGGAACCAATTGCAATTAAGAGATACATATACCTTGTTACAGCAGCAAATCATCTGCTTCACCCCAAGAGTGAAGGCAAGAAGGGCATGCTCACGGGTCTGACCATCCTTGGAAATACCAGCCTCAAAACCACCAGTGGTGGAGTCGATGATAAGGACGGCACAGTCAGCCTGGGAGGTACCAGTAATCATGTTCTTAATGAAGTCACGATGTCCGGGAGCATCAATGACAGTGCAGTAGTACCTGGTGGTCTCAAACTTCCACAAGGCAATATCAATGGTAATACCACGCTCACGCTCAGCCTTGAGCTTGTCCAAAACCCAAGCATACTTGAATGACCTCTTGTTCATCTCAGCTGCCTCCTTCTCAAACCTCTCAATCACACGCTTGTCAATTCCTCCAAGCTTGTAAATCAAATGACCAGTGGTGGTCGACTTGCCTGAGTCGACATGACCAATGACCACAATGTTAATGTGAACCTTCTCCTTACCCATTACAGATTTTTTGCTTTAGAACCTGCGGAGACAATGACAAATTTAAAAACAACAGTTAAGGTAATATAACTCCGTAAAAAATACCCTAATCATGTACGTAAAAATAATGTATCAATCACACCTTTATAAGGACGAGTAATTTTTAGTCCTAATACAATTCTGATAGCAATTGAAAAGAGCGATGAAAATAATAATCACTAATTGAAATCACACAAGAAATCTCAACTACAATGAGAACGCCTAATCATGAAAAAAAAAATTCTTTGAAAACAAGCAAAATTTTCCTTAAAAAGAGTACTGCTGATGAAACTTTCAAATCCAACACCAAATCTAAGCCCAAATACGAGGAAAGCATAAATAGATTTATACGATTACGAGAAAACATTAGGTAATCGTTAAAACGGATTCACAAATCAACAAATCAAAACTCAATTTTTCATTTTCATTTGGAAAAACGCTTCAATGTAGACGTAACTTTTGCATCTTTGTTCCATGAGACGGCGTAAGACAACACACAACCAGTGAATCAATACATGAATACTTAACAATCAGTCACGACACCCGATCCATAAATCCAATATCCATGAATCAAAACAATTAAACGAGAGTCTAAGAATCAACAAAAACAAATGTACAAGGAACTAATACAGCTGAAAACATATAAAAGGCTTTCCTTTCAACCTTCCAAGAATCAAAGCTAAATGTAGAACCAGATCTATAAACAACAAAAAAACACTAAGCAGATCCAGATCTACACAAAACAATAATCAGTCAACACAACATGAGAATCAGTGACTTTGAAGCTACTAACGATTCAAATCTAAAACCCGGAACAAGATCAACCACGATGCTCAACAGAGACACAGATCAGCACAATTGAACAATCACAACCATCGCAAAGCAAAGAACATCATCACAAACGAATTGAATCAAGGTCGAAAGGAGAAGAGAAGATAGAATCTCACCTCGGCCGTCACAGAGAAGGAGATTCCTCTCGCAAATCGCCGCACCAAAAACCCTAGCGAAGCGAGAGAAGAGAAGAAGAGTTGTAGCACTAGGGTTTGCTAGTGTGCACCACTTTTTATAGCGTCAGTAAGAAACGCAGATATTACTCCAAGTGGAGTCGATTACCGAAATTGACCCTACTTGTGTTTTTAGGTACGTAAGAATCCATTTATATGTCACGGAGGGTTTAATTTTTCATTGTTAATTTCTTATTCCTTGTTATTGTATTTATTCCGTAATACATTTGGGTTGGTGATCGAGTTACTCCCACCTGATATTTGTAGTGTATTTATAACACATTAGGTTGTAGCACGTGTGATCGAGACACTCGGTGAATTGCAACTCGAGTTGCACTAAGTTACAAGTGTCGGTTAAAGCCGACATAGGACAGGCACCGAGAGGAACCAGGTGAAAGGAAGTATGGGCACCGACCGAAAGGATTATGGGGTCTGAAGTATAGTTTAGTATGAGCGGGACGAGCACACACTTTGTTTCTCTTTCATGTTATCTATTCATGTAATGATCGTAGCACAGTTGCACGTTTAGTTTCTATATAATTTTTTAACATGATTATTGATATCCATTTACTTTCTTATAAATGATCGGTGTACTTTTGGAATCTTATTAATTGTACTCTCCATCTAACTTTTTATGATGGTTGAGTGCAGATCCGATACTAGTAGAGGCAAAGGAATTCTTGACGACTTATTTTGATTGCTCGTGATTGAGGACCCACTAGTATGTGTTATTTTGATATTTTGTTTTACTTTTGGGTATTATGAGATTGGAGAGACACTCTACTTGTATATATTACTGCTTATTAGTATTGTCGCCTATATACGGAGTATTTTCCCGGATTTTCCATAATATGACATGCTCTTATGAATGATGTTTCATATGATGATCAACTTATTTGTTTTACTTACGCTAATTTAAGACTTATGTTGTTTTAATGTTAAAAGTGATTCAATTGTTTAACTAAACTAATTAAACGAAATGAGTTAACACGTATATCAATGAATAGTGAGGCGACAACTGATGTCAATGACGCGTGGGACCCAGTGGGTTAATGAAGTGACAAGGCTGCGGGGTCGCGACGCTCCACGTGGTGACCTCGGGATTCGGGGCAGTCACAGGTGGCATCAGAGCGAGAGTTCTATGAACCTTGGGAAATTAAATGAAAGAGCATAAAACTTAAAAAAAAAAAAAAAAAAAAAAAAAAAAAAAAAACCTTATATATGGAAACCCAATGTACTTGCCTTAAAACTCTAATTGGGAAGTGATGGTGAGGCGGGTAGAGTTAGGGTTTATATGCATGTTATGTTTTACTGTAAATGATATATTATACGCATATATATACTGAGGCTGATATGACGCACGTTTCTCGATGCAAATCAATATGTACGGACAACCCTCTACGCATATATATATGCTAGGTATAAGATATACCATAACCGGATATGTCGAGACTGCACGATAGAGGTAGGGGGGCATCAGTTGTCGATAAACTTATGAGTCTTAAAGTACCTCGAGTTTGACGCACTTTTAAGGATGGACCGGTTGACGGCATATCATGCACAACTCAATCGCTTCCAAAAGACCGTCACATTTCAAGTTCCGGGGATTCCAGAGTTCACGTTTACCGGAGTCGCAATCGCACTACCCATTACCAAAGACCGACTAACTACGATTCAGGAGATGAAGGCATTTACAACGATAGTTGAGCCGAAGGTTAAGACTAAGTTCATTGCACTAAACATGAAGGTGACTCAAAATGTGCACGCGAAATGAACACACTCATTTTGAAAGGACACCATATGTGCATGCCCATTCAGTGCCAAATTGGTGTGCTTAAAATAGCATGACTACACTTGCTTTTCCTTAAAATTAATTTAAATACTCACTAAAAATAACTTATTTACATAGACATTATAATAATAGTTTTTTGACATTAGGGTTTGCGCTGCATCTTCTTCTGTCAATTCAAACTGGCCCTCAATTAGTAGTAGTACTATGACGAGATTCGATGACATAGAATGAATGTACTGAACTAAACATCAAAATCGTTGTTATCATGTCTGTTTTGTTGTAAATTAAGTTAAAACTTTCTAAAACTAGATAAGAAAAATAAAACACTAAAAACTTCTATAGAACACTAAAAATTTCTACTGCTACAAAAGAAAATATAAGAAATGAAATAATTAGACTGAAAAGTTTTTCATTCAATTTGATATGTTTTTCCAATGAAGTTGACACCCTTTATATAAGCCCTTTGGTGATGATGAAACATATACTAAAACAATATTTACAAGTAACACATACATCACACATCATACATCTTTTCACAAACAACATTGACATTACATGAAATAGTAAGTACATTGAATATGAATACAAGTAAAAGCAATGCTTGATTTTACAACTTAATGACAAAGTCATACTTGACAATGTGATTATCTAAAATCTTGATTAATTATTCATTCATATCATAACATGTTTCCTTGTATTGATCAAATTTTTTTTTCAGATATATTAAAATGAGCTATTGAACATTAAACAGGTAAATTCCAGACAAGTCTTAGAGGATCCAAACTCGATCACATTCTAAATAAAAGAACTAAACAACTAAGTAAACCACGTTCCAAACAAATATGGAAAAGTTACATGTGAGAGACAAACCAAAAAGAAAGAAAATCAGTTACATCATTTGATCTGCTCAAAACTCAGATCCAGAAAAATAAATTTAAAACAACTAAGACCCATATGAGGTGCTGAACGTTTCTGCTCTTGCAGCTTCAAGTATCAAGTCCTTCAGTGAGAGATGGTGCCAAAAAAAAATAAATTAGGCTCCTAGATGCTGCAATAAAGAAAAAGCATAGATTAAGAACAAATTTTGTAGTATTGTGAAGTCCACTGTTCATCTTCTATATATAATAGGACAACTTGTAAGCACATCAAATTCATCGTTCCACCGTTGGAAAATTGTTTCCAACACTATAATGAAACATTTGACAAAACAAATGACATCTACAACTTTCCATTTACATAGCAAAGGCGAGCCGATGCTTGAGGTCATGATATTTTATGCTCAACATTGGCTATGTCAATGATTCGATAGAAAGACGAATGGGGCATAAGAAATAAACAACAAAAGTTTAATACTACCAATCACGAATCATAACAAACAAATGGCCTTATCCTCCTAAGATGAGCACACACAAACAAGGGATTGCAAATGAATCCAGAACATATTCTCTAAGAAAATTGGAACATTCCTTCTACACTAGGAAGTATAGTTTTTCATCTTAAGTAGTTTCTACATTTTCCTGGGTAACTTCCATACAATCCCACTTCCCGAAACAAATTTTTTTTTACCAAATATCCAACTTTTAAGTGTTTCGCAAGTTAGGTACACAACTGCTGTGGAAACAGCAAGCATACAAAGACTTACCATTATACCAAACCAAAACCTTTTCTTCAGCATGTGCCTCTAAATATTCCAAGTTTCTATGTTCGCAAATTCGCATTATACACAACTCACTTGCAAGTAAGATTGTCTGAAGATTCCTTATTCCCTAACTGAACAAGATGTGCAAAACACTTTCTAAGTGAGCATATAATAACAGGCTTCAAAAAAAATTGAACAATATTCTTATGATCAAGTTTAAAGATATAATTTTAAAAAGACAAACTAGGACTGCAGATCAAATAAGGTGAAAGGCCCGTGCAGGTAAAGAAGTCGAAGGTAGCATTACTGCCATTACACGAAACAACATGATCCGGTGATATTCGCAATCTTTCAATACAATAATGAATCGAGATCCCACAACTCTAATAGCAAACAACAAGATTAATTGTACGAAGGGAAAAAAAAAACATTTACAATGAGCCACTATCAAAATCGCACAAAAGATTTTACCTAGGCGGCACTTAGATAGTACTGGGGTACATGAAAACCCTAACCCTATCTCCCTGCAAGAATAAAAAACACAGCCATTAGAGCTCCATACGATCATCCACCAACATCACAATAAATTGATTGATGAAGAAATTAAATGCTACCATAGACTTAGGCGGAAGGTTGGACTTGAACTTGGCGCGGACAACGCCGCTATTGCCATGGGGCCTTGTGACCTTGCCCCATATGCATCGATAGTGAGACCCATTCTTCTTCACATTAGCCTTGTAGATGTAAGCCATCCGCTTCCCAGCGTACCACGAGACCTCCTCCTTGGTGTTCACGCCCTCTACCTGAATGAGAGAAGTGCTTGGGTACTGGTTTGACTTCGACCTCTTGTACCCTAATATGGTCCCCCTGACGTACAATCTGCAATGCAAATCAATAGATTCAATTGAAAGATCATCGAATCGAAACATCAGACACAATGAAGAATCAGAGTATGCATGGTACCTCACTCGCTCACCACTTCCCTTCACCATTTTTGCCGAGCAAACTTGCAAACCCCAACAATCTAACACTATACATATGAAAAATAATCACTACAGCCCTTCAACACAGCAAATAACATAAATTTTCTTAGAAAAAAAAAAGCCAGTAACTTGATTTGCATGAAAAACCAAAATAACCTGTTCGGTTTCATCCTATTTCGATTAAGAAATTTTAATTAAGGAACAATGGAGAAAATCCAGTTCAGCAATCAACTTTGTTATATGACGCATACAAAGTCAAGAATGCAAATCACAAACGAATCAAAGAAAAAAAAAACAGAAATGCAACAAAACCAACTGCAATTGAAGAAAAGAAAAATTCAAAACAGAAAACCAATGAAAATAGGTCTAGATTTTTCTAAAAAATTGAACTTTCGATACAACACAAATCAAAACAAGTAAACAGTTGGATTCAATGAAATATGATCAATCGCATCGAACAAATCCCAAAAACAACTTTGGAAATCCCTATCACGCAATCTAATAAACCGAAATCTTACAAATCCAATCCATCACTGGAAAAACATGAACTTTCCATACAACGACAAGAATCGAAACAAGAAATTTAACCTAAACAGTCTTACAGAGAATTCAATTCAAGCAAACAGTTAAATTAAGCAACACAACACAAATCAAAACGAGATTGCTTAACCTACACAGTTGGATTCAACAAAACACGAACAATCTAGCCAACTGAACAACGTAATTCACATCAAACTCGTAACATGCGACCTAATCAACCGAAATCTTAGATTCAATCCGAAACCAACCAGAACAATCGAAAGTAACCATAAACACGGGCTGCATTCAATGATTAACAACTATCTGAGACGAAGAATTGAATGAAAACGCGAATTCAAGCTATACCGATAGAGACTGATCGAGATCTGACCTTGTTGAGACAGGCGCACAGAGAAACCCTCGGAATTGGTTAGGGTTTGAGTGTGAGCGTCTCCTTTTATAGGTCGAGAGTTTCTGAAGAGCACTCCCAGCTACTAGGGTTTTTGACACAGCTGGTTGACGGAAATGCCCTTCGTTTAAACCAACAATAATCGATTGGTTTGAGCGGTAGAGAGACTCATTTTCGATTTTCCATTTAGTAGGGTCACTTGAAGAAAAACACTAGATGAAAAACACTAAATTGAGAAACGGTGCTCGAATGTGAATTAGATAGGGCAGTTCACGTGTATATTTAAAAGGGTATCTATCAAAAACTTCATGGATCGTATATATATATCTTAAATTATTAATAAAAAACTCTTTGCACAAAGAGTATATTTAAAATACGTGCGTGATACAATGAGAAAT
Organism: Stephania yunnanensis; assembly: GCA_039657365.1. Classification (NCBI taxonomy): domain Eukaryota; kingdom Viridiplantae; phylum Streptophyta; class Magnoliopsida; order Ranunculales; family Menispermaceae; genus Stephania; species Stephania yunnanensis. The sequence goes on along the minus strand of CM077586.1, from coordinate 2,010,704 downwards.
GTATGTACATATTTTTAAAGTGTATTGCACTAAATACTAAGGAGACTTAAACTTAACTCTGCACGCAAAATAAACACACTTGTTGATGTTTTTTAATTTGTACTTTGATGTGCATGTGGTGGAAAATCGATGTGTATCTAATTGACACCACATGTTTGTGCCCAATTAGAGTCACCCTAGTATTTTCATTTAGAAGTATATCGCATAGTTATCACATCTCTATCTATATCTATATCTATCTTATATATCTTCTATCTATATCAATTTATCTATCTATCTATATCTATATATGTAAGTACATTCAACTCAAACTATGGGCAAATACATTGAATGAAGTATAGTGTAAGTTTTATTTTCTCTATAAATTTCACATCTCATTCATTCTTCTTGCAATCCAATTGATTTTTTTCTCTTCTCCTTTCAAATAATCATAAGAAAAAAAAAAAAAAAAAACCACAATACAATTCCGCTACTTCCTTCATTTCATATTTTGTTGTTTACCTTTATTAAAAATACAAAGTTATTTTGAATTCAACATTTGAACAGGAGATCCAAATGTTTACTTTTACCGATGTAATTTTTAGTATTGGACATATGATATATTCATAATATCAACAAAAGATATCGATTTTGAGACTTAGTTAATAATTTGAATTAATTTAATAAACTTTTTATTGTATAGTTTCAATAACACCTGCACGAAAAGCGCATAGAAACGACTAATATATATATATACAATTAAGAGTTATTATTAAGGGCGTGATCCGAACGTGCTCAATGTGGGTCAAAATATAAGGACTATACTTGCTTTTCCCCAAAATTAATTTAATTGTTCACTAAAAATAACTTTATTTACATAGACAATATAGTAATAGTAATTGTTTGTTGACATTAGGGTTTGTGCTGCATCTTCTTCTTCTCCACAGCATTTCAGGTAAAGCTCTCCAACCTCTCCTCTGTTTCAATCAGTTCGCTCAATTAGTAGTAGAAATAGGAGGAGTTTCGATGACAGAGATTGAATGAACTGATCCAAACATCATAATCGTTGTTATTGTGTCTCTTGCATTGCATTGATCCCATTTTTTGGGGTTTTTGGTGAACTTTGAAGGACTAATTGAATCAGTGAGGCTCAGAAAAATTGCCCCTTTAAACGCCCATTTCTTAAAAATGTGTAATTTGTTCTCGAGTTCAGTTTTGGATGGAATTACTGTTTTTTTTTATGAGTAATTTCAAGTGTTTGTGTGATTTGAAGTCAAATTTTGTGTCTTGAGTTTGATTGATCTTCGAATGCTTGTTCTCACTATGATAGAACTTGATAATTTTCGAATGTGCCCAAATAGATTTGTTGAATTTGGAGTTGTTTGTTATTTTTTTTGTTAGGGGTGCAATTGCGTGTTAGGTGATAGTGGTGAATTATTTTTGGCTCAAATCATCGTCTTGTTGGGTGATTTTGTATGGAGAGAGGATCGTCGGAATGACGGGCTTAATCTGCATAGAAAATTAGTTTTCTTGCAAATGTGCAAGTTGACATCGGTTGCGCCGACGACCAATTGAGCACTTGGCTCCATGTAGTATTGGATCTAGAATCTTTTAGGGAATTTGCCATACTTATGGTACCGCGACGTAGTTGCAATGCACGGAACGGACTTCATTGTTCAATTCTATGAAAACTTTTTTTGGGGAAGCCATTCATTTCATTTATGGGAGTTTTTAAGGGTTTAGGATTACTTTATGTGTAATTCTCTTTTTGTGATTAATTCGACATTTGATCGAAAGTATTGGCAAGTTTGCTTACACATAGCACATATATATGAACTTGATAATGCATTTTAAGTGAATGGAGGCTCAGTTTGTTACTTAATAGCTAAACGGGCATTGCTTGTATCGATCTTGTTAATTGGACAGATGCGAGTATGTGTCTCCATCTTGTGTCTACAAAACAATAAGTGAATAACCGGGCCTCTAGCGATTGATTCATGGATTTACATTGCATTATTTATGTAGGATTTATTCTCTATCGTTGATCTTTTTGGTGTTTATACAAGAGCTTGAGCTTTCAGGCTATTGATATTTTGATGCTTTACATATCTTGTCCACACTTGCTCAGGAGTCCATGGCATCGAAGTTGCTTCAAATGAAGTCCAAGGCCGTTCAAGCTTCGTGCTTTGCGGTGAAGCATGGAAATGCCTACTACAAGCAGTTGTTGGAAAAGAACAAGCACTACGTCCAGGAGCATCCTACCATTGAGAAATGCGACCTGCTGTCGAAGCAGTTGTTTTACACCCGCCTTGCGAGGTTGGTGTCTTTTTCAAGTAGTTAACTTCCTTTATTTTCTTTACTTATTGACGTTAACAGGGCACTTAATTTCTTTCTGCATTATAGAAGTAGTGCAGTAGATTCATAGCGGCTAAGGCGCTATAGACTCCACTAATTTAGGAATTGAATAAGATGGACCCTTTTAACTCAGCGGTAGAGTAATGTCATGGTAAGGTGTAAGTGATCGGTTCAAATCCGATGAAGGGGCTTTTTTCACAAAACTAATCATTGATGCATGAAGTAGTCAAGCTCACTGCATTCAGATGCAGTAAAGACATATAAGGTTTTCGCAATGGAATTTGCCCATCCCCGTTTTATTTTCCATTGGGGAAAGAAAAAAAAGATCTATCAGATCTTGACCCTTAAGTGATCGTGATCCATTTACCACCCTTCCTTTAGTGTGGTGAACATTGACCAGGGTAATGAATCAAAATTCATTGTCAGAACTTTCAACAAGCATCCAAGCGAAAATTGGTATGATTGCTAGTAATGTCTTGTGTATTGGAAGATATGTATCATTGTTAAGCTATCACGATTTTTCTCATATATGTGTTGCTTGCTGTGTTAGGACTGATTGTAACAGTTTCTGGTATCTTCTACATGTTAAACTAAGACTAGCTGCATGTTTCCAGCCATGAAGGAGTGTTATTATTATGAAAATTTTGCGCTGAATATGATTGCATGGAATGTCCAAACCAAAGATTTGATTCAAGGGTGATATAGTGATAAAAATTTCGAATAACATAGCTGCTTGCTCTCCCCACAGCATGTTTAATCTTTCTCATCGAAATTACCATACACATTATAATTATGCCCGTCCAAATTCCTGATTAATTGAATCGATTCATTTCCGTCTGCAGTATACCTGTTCGCCAAGAAGCATTCTGGAAGGAAGTTGATTATGTCAAGCAGTTGTGGAAACACAGACAAGATCTCAAGGTCGAGGATGCAGGCATCGCTGCTCTTTTCGGACTAGAGTGCTTCTGCTGGTTCTGCGCTGGTGAGATCGTAGGAAGAGGATTCACATTCACCGGTTACTATTTATAAGCATAGCAAAATTTGAGGAACTTTCACATCATTTACAATTGTTGTCAGTGATTTGCATAAGTAAATTTGGGATTCTTTGTCCCAAAACAATTTGAAGTCAATCAGTCAGTTAGCCTCAATAATTTGCTGGTTTTGTAGTTGTCACAGTGGGATGAGTTTATTCTTTTCTTCCATGCCACTTATTTGAAAATTTTATTCTGCTTCACAGGAACTAAAATCTTTTTTAGGAATGCTGGGTGATGTTGCCCAGAAAGCTTTTTCTTTGATTTATAAAAGCTGATTACATGCTAGCTGTAGCTGTGTTTACAAAGAATAAATAAACTCTCATCCTAAACAGTTCAAAATCAAAATCAAGATGATACAAGGTCTAATGATCAAAGCTTACAAACTTGCAACCTTTTAAATCTTGATCATCAAAATCACATTGACCTTGAACACCTGATGAAGCGCGAAAGCTAGGATCGACGCGCTTACAAGGATTATAAATTGCATAATTCCTGTAATCATCTTCATCACATAGCATCCCTCCATCTTCAAGATCATTCCCTGAGAAAACTTCACTTCCTTATAGATCCTGGTCGACGCTATAATCACCTTCAGTTTCTGATGCCTCTTGGTCTGTGGAATTCAGTTCCATTTCTGAAACGTCGGAGCCATAATCGGTTGGACTGAGGCTTTTTTCAGCAATAATTTCAGGTTTGTTGAAGTTTTTTCGTCCATTGGCGAACATTATATCAGAACTTCGAGTATGTGGATCGCCATAAAGTGCAACATGCCTGTAATAGAGTTCTAGTTCTTTCTCTGCTATAGCGATGAAGCGCCTCACAGAGTCAAGTGATTGCTCATACTTAGACTTCTCCAATGCCTGGAAAAATTTCAAAGATAATCAGACAAAGTATATGTTTTTCATCAAGCCCATTAGGATCACATAGTGATGAATCAAATATAATTTATCTATAAGGATGATTCTCCAAAACAAATGTCAGCAAAACACACCATGCTAAATGAATGACAACTCTTTTGCGTCGAAATCAATGAGAAAAAATTACAAGTTCAATGGCCTTCTTAGAGACAACTCCTACAAGGCGAGGGATCGTGTTTTAAAGAAATCACCTAACAAAGATTAGTTTGGAGCAGCAGAAACAAAATAGAGAGGTAAAAACACATACCCTTTTCTTTGACAATGTATCGATTGGCGACATAACTTCAGGCTGAACATAATCCTTTCCGCGATAAAAGACTATTGTGTCATTTCCAATTATCTGAATTGGGGTACCTCCACTCAGTCTAGCAATCTCCTTGGCATATTCTTGTACTTGACCAGGTTTACAAGGCTTGCAGATGACCTTAACTGTTTCATGTTTCTTCCAGTGTAGATGCATGTTAAGAATAACACCGCCAAAGACGCCTCTCCTACCGACTGGTACATAGTTCGACCCTTTCTGGGCCATCTTTTTCATGTAGAATCTCTCCTCGCCAGTCAAGGTTTCCGGTTTAACCTCAGGACCTTGAAGTTTAGGAACTTCATATCTCTTGAGTCTTTCAATCAATAAGGCCTCCTTAATTTTAGCCTGGAACGACGAGGTAAACGATTGAAGGTAATCTAACTTTAGCATTTACGTTTACTTTATTTCGTAAGAAAAAGACATGGCACCGAGGGTCCGGGACTGATCCTCTACAGCACAAGATGTTAACTAGTCGAGCAGGATGCTAACTGTAAACATTTTCAAAATTCTGATGAGCAATAAGAAACATCTTTCATGGTAGTCAGTAGTAACTGCTAACTCATTATCTATCACAAGATGCAAACATTTGATTGACATCTCGAACGTGCTCGCCTGAATTTGGTAGGTTTGATCATTGTAACCTTCTGTGTCAACATCAGGATACAAGACAACAACTACATTTCAAGTGGTAGCATAATGTGAGCATCTCTAGCTAGCACTTATACTATGAACCTCCAAATTGTTACAAAACACTAACACTTCATCTTCAAATTACTACTTCATTAACTGCTACAGCACTTAAACTTCTTTAATTTTCAAGGGCAACCTTCCACCTAAAATCCTACATACAACAACAACAACAACAACATAGCCTCAATCCCAAATTAGTTGGGGTCAGCGCAATTTCCCAATAATGCCATAGTACGATGCCAACAGAGTTTGAGACGCGAATGGCTCAAGTGTTCAAAACCATGCCTAGGACTTGCGCTAATACCTACACCAAGAGACCCTGCACAAGTGAAGTGCCCCCCAATGTAACTAAAACATTCACTTTTTGTTTGTTTAATTTTTTTTTATTTTTTGATAGCTGAGGATATTAGAGTCATTACCGCTGACACTAGCTGCCACTAACCTAAAGGTTGAAGGACAAAAGTTGCCGTGAATCAAACCTATCACTTCTGCCTTAAAAAACGTACTAGAGCTCTCTTTGAAACCACTGCACCACACTCCTTGAGACACCACCTATACTGTTTTGACTCCATAAACATTGTTTTCTATACTTCCTTCTCACTCATTAACAGCTAAGCTTAATCGCGCAATTGATTTTTTTTTTTATATATATATCCGTGGATATTCAGTCGAGTATGAATATTCTCACGAGATCCAATGCAACTGGCCTTAGCGTACCTCAGAGCTAGCCAGAACCTGGGACTTGATTGCTCAATTCATTGACACATTTCATCAAACACCTACTCAACAACAAAAATGACTCAAACAAACCCAAAAAAGGTGTCACCTTTTCAATCTTGGACTTGATCCTCTCCTCTGGGCTTTCAAATTTCTGCTTCCTCTTCCTCCCCTTCACTCCCAGATGTCTGGGATCCCTCTTGTTGGCAGCTCTCCTCTTCTTCTTCTCTCTCTTCCTCTGCTGCTTCAACCGCTTCTTCGTCTTCCACTTCTCCTTCTTGGGGGCCTCGACTTCGTGGGTCTCGAACTTGGGCTTCCCTTCCGAGATCACCAGATTCACGTGTCCGTGGCTGAAATCCCTGAATACCCACCAGGGGTGCCGCGCAATTGGCCTGATCGAGGCGCGAAATGGAGGGAGAGTCGATCGGGATTTGGTGGGGATGGATGGATTGGGTGGAGTGTGGAGAGAGAGGTGATGGAGCAGAGGAGTCAGAGTAGCTCTTCGAAGGCCGCAGCGAAGGAGGCGGTTGGCCATGTTCGCTTCATAGGACTCCAAATTGATGACTGACTGCTGCTTCAAGAACACACATTTGCGTATAAGACTATAATGGCCTGTTTGGTTCACATATTAGTGAATCCAAACTCATGGGATTAATTAGTGATGGGACTAACACATGGGTTTAGATAGTTTAGTCCCATTTGTGTATCTTGTTTGGTTGGAAGTTTTAAGGTTGGGATTAAATGAGGTTGTACATGTACATTTACCAAAATACCCTTATATAAATAACACCAAAACCCCACCATTTCACACATTTCTCACTCTTTGCTTTTGCTGAAGAGGAAGCCGTGCTCAAGAAGAAGAAGAAGGCTGTGTGGTATCGTGCTCATTGCTTGCTCATGATCGCCCGATCTTGCTTGTGGTGGCGATGGAACACCAAAACCCCACCATTTCACGACCTTCCCTCCTCCTCGCTTCTTCTCCGTGTCGATGCAAAACGGGAAGGGAGAACGAAGACGGCTTCGTTGGCCAAAACAGGGAACAGAGGTGCGACTCTAGCGGAGAAGATGAACAACACGAGACGAAGCCTATTTTAACAAAACAGTGCAGTTGTATGTTTGGTGTTTGTTTTAATGGGAGGGGTAAAGTGGTAATCTCCACCACCACCCACTAAGGATTAGTTAATCCCACCAAAAATGGTGGTATTATTTAATCCACTACCATGCCTCTAAACTAGTCCGCTGGACTAGTTAATCCTCCAAGCAAACAGCGGATTAACTAGTCCAGTGTAACTAATCCGGGCTAATACCACGAACCAAACAGGCCATAAGAGTCTCCTCACGTGCATCGGGATACGGGCATGCATAAATCACAATGTTTAACATTCAAGTCGAGGATGCATGAATGACTCTTGTGAGTCAATGAGTCTTACTATGTGACATAACTATTGTCAGTATTTTCCTTAAAATTAAGCAAAAATATCTCAACTTTATGTGCATGCATCGAGGCACGTTGAGACATAATAAATATCTTTTGGTCCTCCGAAACTTAATTGATCTACATTTAGTCCTTGAATTTTCATTAATATACGTTTGGTCCCTAAGTTTTGGAGTTTTTTATGCTTTTGATCCCGATTTTGAATTTTTTTTTTAAGAAATTGAGTCTTTTTTATATATATTATTGTTGGTTGAAATGATAAGTCCAATTCAATAGTATAAATCCGCTTTACGGCTTTTACTCTTCTTGAGTCTTGATATGCAACACTTTTTGAGCCATTGAATATTAAAAGTTCAGCAAAAACATTACAAAAGTTGGGAGGCCAAATGATGAGTTTTGCCATTATGAGAACAAATCCTCAAGGGAAGTACTAGGCTTACATACGTGTAGAATTATTGCCTACTTTGCGAATGAAGATTTTAGAAATCAAATCAACTTGAAACACTAAGGCCACATGAACTCTAAAGAAGAGCCTCCTCGTTTTTTAGGAGTAGAGAAGGATCTGATTTTGATTATGGTTTATAACTTATACTTACTAACAATGCTATTTTTTGACATTCTTTGGATATGATGCACCCGAGGGTCGATTTCATTGAGATATGTGCAACACGTTTCCCAATGACATCACAACATTGTGTAGCAGCGTACTTCATGTGGTTCACTGACAACTTTATTCATCATCAGAATCTACCAACATTGGTTTTTTAATCAATTATGCCCAAACGAGAGAACCCAAAAAATAAAAATAAAAAAAGCTACGTTCATTGTTCATTGAGTTTTTCTGTTGGTACTTGCTATAGTTCCCTCTTCGTACAGGGTTGGAGTCTGAATTGATGGAAACATAATTACTCCTCGTATGGACTCACCAGTAAGAAGAAGAGTACATCATCATGGCGGGCATTCAAGCGAGCAATGCGGATCGTGAAAGCTGCACTGAAGCGGCTGAAGTGGCTGGCAAATAATTGCAGAATCGCTTCCAAAGTCGCCGGAACAATGAGCATGGAAGGCCTAGGCTTGCGAGTTGGGACAGATCACCAGATCTTCTTTCTCACCCAAAATAGTAGTAGGACAACTCCAATCACAATGGCAAAGGGTGCCCATTTTCGAATTAAAGCCTGCATCCATACAAGCCACCATTTTCAATCAGTGAGTATGAACAGAACAGGTAGATCAAACCATTAAGATGTTAATCAACAATGATTCATAGAGAAATTGAAGGGACCCAACAAAATCTAAAGCTTCCATCTACCGATATTACATTAACCGCTATTTACTAGTATTGCGTCGTAGGAATAACTGCACTATGATGCAAACAACAATCATTCTAAGATTTTACGACTCCAAATACTATCAGAAATCCATGGTTGTCTGAACTAAACAAACACACAAGCCATAAACCATCGTTTGTTCAAATTCAAGTATCTCATAAAAAAAACCGAGACTCAAATTCGCTATAACATGGACGGCAATTAAGAGGCCTCGGGAACCCATGCCAAAATCCAACCTGTTTACTGAATGGAAGCGTACCACAAAGCCACAATCTATAGTCCGGCATGGCGAATCAATACTTCACAAGTAAGAGGACCTATCATAATGGGAAAGCTGCATAGTGATCAAATTCCAAATATTGGTTCTCCAAAAAAAACAATCACTTAGTTCCATTAATGTGAGTCACAAGCCTTAGCTTTGCAAACATATACAACAACATAGCCTCAGTCCCAAATTAACTGGGGTCGGCTACATGGATCAAACTTTTCTATTGTGCTTGATTAAGTGCAATTGATGGTGAGCTTTGCAATAGCTTTGCAAACATATGAAGCGCAAAAATGTTGTCAAAACCCTAAAAAGACATTCAAATCATGTGTAAACAGACAATCAAAAGATACCATTGGGTGAACTAAGAAATGCCTTTTTGTCTCAAAAGAGGGGAAAAAAAAAGCCCTACACATGAGTGTTCAGCCTATTCAAACGTGTAGTCATTTAAAGCTGAATTCATGACTCAAACAAGTCAAATAATGCATTCAGTTTAATCCTTCAACTTGGTATCCAAAAACACGCATTCCAACTGAGAAAGCGAATACAGTACAAGTGCCTTGAGCCAAATCATTAGCACGAAAGCTACAACAGAGCGAAATCTGTAGAATTTACAGTAAGTGTAAGGCTGCTAAATTACCCATTAAACTGACCTGCCTATTAAGATCTCTTGCCTTCTCAGCATAAATTCGGGTATCAGAAGTTAGACGGCTTGACATTTCACTCACCTCTGCAAAATGGAAAACCAAGGGAAACTGTTTTCACTGCATTCCCGTAGGAAAAGTATAAATAGATGATGGATCAGACATACTTCATAAAAGTAATGGGAAAATTGAGATCTCCAAATGATAGAATTAATTAATGATTAAATATTCTAGAAAAGAAAAGCTTTCGCCTAAATATAGCTAACATAATTGTTAACCGACGCTTAAACTAAAAAGGTGAAATAGATTTTCTGAACAAGTACAGTACTATTGGGTTTCTTCCAAAAAATAATAATAATAATAATATTGGAGTACAACAGATTTGCCGCCACACGATGAAGCTAGCAGGTCTAAAATAATAGAAGCTTCTACTTCCAAAATCTGCAATCATAAACTAGAGCAAGTTCCTATCGGAATACATGAAAATAATTAGACTAAAAATGACAAACTTACGATCCAACTTTTCGCCAACACCAAGCACTTCTTGCACATTGCGAGTCATTATTTGGTGGACTTCATAAAGCTCGTCATTCAATTTGGCAATGTTCCTCTGAGTGTGGGTGTCCAAATAAAGTTTTTTAGTCTTCTGTATAAATGTATCTGTCGAGAACAAGGAAAACAGCAACCAAAATGAAACAAAAGTCAAATTTATAATAAAGCCGAAGAAGAGAAGCAACAAACTTATCCCAAGAGACTACTGATCTAAAATAATAAGAAAATAAGATTGTGACTGAACATACCAAATTTGATGAATTGATAAGGCCTTGCAGCAGTTTCTATTTGACCACCAGCGACTTTTTCAAATTCATTTTTGAGGTCCTCGAGATATTGAAATGCAAGTTTCTTAGGATATGAACGGTCACACATTGTTAAGTAACATACACGGCCTTCAATTATGTAGCTGTACCATATATGTCAAGGAAACCAGAAACTTTTGAACATCATATAAATACAAAGCAGGAAACAATAGTAAAGTTGCCGCAAACTTCTGGAACAGGGAGGGAAATAATAAAGATGCAACCACAGTCTAACACATTAAACAACTCTTGTGTGTTGTGAAAAACCTAAAAAAGCAAGTTCCAACACAGAAAACACTAAGCCTCAATCCTCAAATAGTTGGGGATGGAGCATCAAATGTGTCATAAATGGTTTCAAAAAAAAAAGTATCATAAATGCCATTAAGGATCAATCAATTTGCACAAGGCTATATGGGGTCAAGTTTTCATGGCCATCAAATGCATTTTTTACTAAAACTCCTCTGTAAGTCCAATTCAATGGTAATCTATGCATGTCCAAATCAATGGTAATCTATGCATGTCCAAATCAATGGTAATCTATGCATGTTCTTGATTATACAACAACAAAACCTAAATCATTAGTTGTGGGAGTTCATTTTATTTAAACAAAAAAATAAAAATTATGCAAATGCCATATCATCTCTTAAAATATCAGAGTTTGAAAGAAAAAATGGAAAACCAAATTATGTAATAATAAAATATAGGCCTAAAGCTTTCGAGGTAGACTACCATCTCTATCTCAAAACCAACTCCACCAAAAGATGCATCATTATCACAAAAAAAAAAAAAAAAAAAAAAAAAAAAAAGAGTTGGAAAAGGTGGAATGTAGTCAATTCAATTCCGACATTTTCCACCAAATATGCCTGTTGAAGGATCATTCATGTATACCTTTAAAACACAAGTTACTGCACCATCTTGTTTAAGTTCAACTTCCAAATATGCAGGGTGTAGGTAACTACTCAATGCATCCAAATAACAAATATGGATAGACATGGTACCTATGTAACCATCGTGACGCACCTTAAAGATTTTTCCAGGACTTGTATCAGCAAATTCAACTCCTATTCTTAACTGACTTTCAAACTGACCAAAGGTCTAAAGTTTGCATTAAATACAAGCCAAAAGTTTTTTTTTTTTTTTTTTTTTCTAATTGACAAATTCAATCTTATACAAAGTAGGAAAAATGAGAGCAGCGGTGCTACATGGGCGAATCAGAAACCAGATCATTTTAGGAGACAGGAAAACCAGAAGCAAGTTTACAATGACACCAATTCATGATCTTTGAGTTGGTTCAATGAAATTGGCAAAAGAACTATGGAAATAAAAAATTATACGATAATGATATTTTATGGGGATAAGAACATTAAGATGATAAACTTTCAAATATTCATTTTTCATGGTGGGTTGTCCTCCAAATATCCTCCCTTTGGAAGCGATAAACATGTCTTCAAAATGTGCTCTCCTTCGTGGTGATATAAGAATTGATTAAACCAGACATTGACGCGAACAATTGAAACAACAAAAAATCCAAATATTTAAACGACAGAAATAGTTTATTAGAGGATACTGAAAAAAATTAGGACCCGTTTCAATTGACATTCTTGAAGCTTCATTATGCCCTTTTGACAAGTTCTTGAACAAAGCCTTAGCCTGCTGCTTGTAGAAATCAAGATCCTTCTGGTCACGACCATCATCCATCCCTTCTGTCAATGGAAGGCCATCCGTTACACGAGCTATCATTGTCAGCTTAACCATCTTTACTCCACGGTCACTGAACTAACAGAACTCACAGATGATATCACCTAAAACCTGACCCAACAAATAAATTAAACCCATAGTTTAGAAGTATTTATTCCGCTGATAAAGAGTAGTCAGACATTCCATACAACTAAAGGTGAAACTTTAAGCAAATTTAATACTAGGACCAACTAGTACTAGAGAACGCCTACTACAAAAGCCTACTCAGTCGTAGTAAGATAAAGCAATGCCAAATACAATCAAATTAAAAGGCATAACTAGTCACTACTTGCATCTAAATTCAATATACAGTTAGGGTTAAAAAGGGCCTGAAACTTCAAACAAATGCCTGGCTGAAAATTGAAAGGGCCTATTCAAACGAAATATCCAACCAAATATTCGCGAGCTCCTAAGACAGATGATTCGAAGAAATTAAGCTAAAAATGTTATAGCACTATATGACTAAAATAAATAATACATACCCAAGAGAGAAACTAAATCCGTGCAAAGTTACGCGAGAAAAATATATATAGATGATTCTGATTATCATAGTTCATTTCCAAGTCACAGCATCATTGCGATAGAAATTAGAGCATAACAATCGACTTCTAACAAGTTAATTAGCTACTCCATTACAGTCCAGTGAATCAAACCATTCCTATCAACTTAAATTCAATAAGCCTGAAAATGCCAACAAGGCCATAAGCATTACAACAATTAATCTTGAACAATGTATTGTAGAGAGCTAACCAGTTCACGACAACGACACAGGACAATCTTTACTTTCTTAATCATGCAATGCCGCAACGAATCATTTCTCGACGAACGACATGCGAGACACATTTTCCTTGCCAATAACTATAAAACTAACAAACCAAAGATTGAATGCAACAATCTCTCGAGTTCCTCCTCATCAAGACAATTCAAACCTTCTCAATCACGCATATTTGAATCAATCCATCACTATATCATCACAATGCATTCACGATAGCAAATTCACACAAATCCCGATCAGATCTCCCACGAATCACAACAACGACACAAAATTGAACAACGAATCTGATCGGAAGAACTCACATTTCACGAAATCAAGAAATCAAAGCCAGCAATCTCAAATTCCAACACGAAACAATCAAACGTACCTAATTCTCTCGATCAGTGCTCATACTGTATCGAAATTCAACGGATTGTCGCGCGATCGGATCGTGATCGCGTTCTAGGGTTCGAGAAGGGAAGGCGAAGAACGATGAATTCGAAGAGGGGATTTAGGGTTTGGAAGGAGAGGAAATGGAGAGGAGAAAGAAAGTGTGAGTGCGAGTGCGATTGCGATTTTTTAGGGAGCGAATGGGATTGAATGAATGAAATCTTTGATTTAAGGAAGAGAAGACGGACGGTAGAGGAAGGTCGCGGGTCTGAAAGCCACGTCGCTCGTGCAATCTGGGCCGTCCGATTGAGGAATTTGGTTTGACCTGGTATTCTTGGGCTAAGTAAATAGAGGGTCAAATAGTTTGACCAAAAAAAGAGAAGGGCTGAAATGACGATAGCATGTCACAACATAAGAGTAAGACATTATTCGTCATCTATGTGTACCTCGAGATTCAAACATACATAGATCTTTATACGTCACACGCGGATCGAGGTAGCATGGAAGGCTTTTGTGAGTCAATGTCTTATGCGGTATGACATTGTTGTTATCATTTTAGTATTTTTCACCAAAAAAAATTGTCAATGAGGCTTCAAAAGAGAGGTGATGGACTCGAGTCCGACTCTGTTGACCGCCTTTTGCTTTTAGCTTATACTTTGATGATGTAGGTAAATGCTTACTAAAAAAAAAAAAAAACATACATGAAGATGCTTTTGAAAATCACGATGGTTTTAGTAGTTGTAGTTAGTTTTGAATGTCATTATTCAATCACAAAAAACATAAAATAACCAAACAATACAAAAGTTGCTTATTAAGTGTCACGTCACCTCGGTAAGCAAGAGCATAAGCTGAATCAAAAAAGCCACATTAGTTGGCGCTCAAGTCCCTAAAGTAGAGATTTTGGATTTTTCATTTTGGATGATTCTAAGAGTGTGTTAGAGCTCGGTCCCTTAAGTAAAAGTCTCGATTTCAAATTTTAAAAGAATGAAATCACTTTTATTAAGAGGGTTTTTGAATAGTAAGTGGTGCAAACAAAAAAAATAAAGAGAATGCTCAATTAGAATAGTGAATGAGATTTGAAACAACTAAGTTGTTCCCTCTGCTAAGAGAAAATGCAATCAGAGACTCAAAGTTCATCAAGTTTGCACTTTAATAACAGTTACAATTGTCTTTAATAACTAAGTTTTTGCTTTCCATTTCCTAATCACAAATGCATTTTTTTAGAATATGACGAAATGAGTTTTTTTTTTTTTTTTTTTTTTTTTTTTCAGATATAATGAAATGAGCAATTGAACATTAAACAGGTAAATTTCAGGCAAGTCTTAGAGGATCCAACTCATTCACATTCTAAATAAAAGAACTAGACAACCAGTAAACCATGTGCCAAACAAATATGGCAAAGCTACATGTGAGAGATGACTAATTCAAAGTTATAACTAAACCAAATAGAAAGAATTCAAAACAGCTAAGATCCACATGAGGGGCTGTGCGTTTCTGATGATTCTGTTGATATGTTTCCCTCTTGCAGCTTCAAGTATCAAGCCCTTCAGTGAGAGAGGAACCAAAAAAATGAGGCTTCTTGACTGCAATAAAGAAAAAGCATAGATGTCAAAACAAATCTTGTAGTATATGTGAAGTCCATTGTTCATCTTCTATATATAGGACAACTTGTATGCACATCAAATTCATCGTTCCACCGTTGTTCTAGAAAACTTTGCTTTTTCTTTCGACTTGCCTCGTAACTAAAATTTTATAGGACCGCAATTAGGCCAGCTATGCTCTATGGAAGTGAATGTTGGGCGGTAAAGCAACAACAATTACATAAAATGAACGTAGCAGAAATGAGGATGTTTAGGTGGATGTGTGGTAAAACTCGTAAAGATAGAATAAGAAATATAGAAATTCGAAGACGAGTAGGAGTAGCACCAATTGATACAAAGATTAGGGAAGGGTGGTTGCGATGGTTTGGTCACCTGCGAAGACGGCCTACAAATGCTCCAACTAGAAAACTTGACTCAATAGAAACTGTAGAAATTCGACGAGGTAGGGGCAGACCAAAGTTAACATGAGATGCATTAATTATGAAGGATTTGAATGGTTTACAAAGTTCACCATCGATTGCACTTAATCGAGCACAATGGAAAAGTTTGATTCACGTAGCCGACCCCAGTTAATTTGGGACTGAGGCTATGTTGTTGTTGTTGTTGTTGTTGTTGTTGTTGTTGCCTCTAACTAGAAACCACCATTAGCCACACAATTAGAAATCTTTTATGGATAGGATAAGCGAGGTGATGAGAACCAATATACGTGCACTAACAACTGACGAAGTTCTTTTGCTACTAGAAAATAAAGGTTGAAACCAAAATGGGCATTTGCTGAATCCAAAATAATTCTTACTTGTAACACAAAGAAGAGGAACTATAACTCGAATATACCTGCAAAAATGCAAAATATTATAGTTCTTTAACTTCAAGATGAGCCCTGGAAGCTGCTTTATCTGCCTCGTCCAAGACAAACGCTTTGAGTGACTCCACATCTCGGGGTCCTGCACATTAAAATTAGAGAGAAGTTAGATGTCTTCATTTGTGACTTCACCACCAATATATACAATAAGATACTTGAATTTGTTAATACAGATACATGGATAAATGGCTAAACACCTATTTTAGCAAGTAAAACCTTCAGCCAGTATTTCTCAAATAATAGCCCTCCCATTCACAAATGGCAGTCCATTAATCCTCGTTTTGGAGTGTTGTGGAGAGTAGGACCAGAGACTAGGCAGCAGATATCTAGAGAATCAGAAACTCTTCAACATATCAGGATATTTTTTACATTATTTTATTTAAGGATGGCTCCACGGCTCCCACTTATACGTCAACAATCTTAGCATTTTTCCTCATAGCTTACCACTGTTTGACTTGCAACAAGGAGGAAAAAAAAGGAAAGCCTAATAAGCTAATTCGGCATTGATTGTATGACTGTTCATTCATGGCGGAGAGGGTGAAAGAAGGTCAGCTGGATTATGTTAGTGAAGACTTTCAACTCTCGTGGTTCCAGTAGATCAAAGGTAACTCAAGATCTTGCCCAATATTTACATATTTTTTAGTCCTACTATAGACCTGTCATTTCATATTATTTGGCCTCAACAGTATAACCATGCGATAGAAGAAGTATTTGAAATGAATGAACATAAACAAACGATATGAACATGCCTAGGAAAAAATAAATAGATAGCATACTTCGAATGAGGGTTAAATTCGCAAAACATTAAGAAGATACAATTCCTTAAATATGAAAGAACCCAAATCATAATGAAGATCGGTCTAACTGTTGTTGCCCACATCCAAGGTGTGTTAATAACACAAAAACTGCCTACAACTGGAATACACTTAAAGGTTGAAACTTTGATGTAGCTGATAGAAGAATTGTTAGATTTCGACGTTCTGTGCACTAGTTTTTTTGTCATGGAACAGAACAGTGTCATAGCAGCACATTAAAAATAAAACACAAAAACTCCAAATCATAATCAGTGTGTCAACCACTTCAATACCTTTATATTTAGCAACTTCTTCTCCATCATAGAAGACCTTGAATGTAGGGTATGAATGTATGTCAACTTTAGTACAAACTGCTTTCTCCGTACTGCAATCAACTTCTCCAACTTCTATCTCATCCGCTCCTTCCATGGCCTTTCCAAAGTCATCCCACAACGATCCCAAGTTTTTACTGAAACATGCATGATCATCCCATAACCAAATCAAATTCCAACCCACATAACTTATAACATGATCACATTAGCATACAAAATTCAAGCACAACGCATCAACCGCATTCACAAAACATTACCAATGTTTACACCAGGGGACGCAGAATTTCACAAACCATGCCGTGTCCTTCTCCTTCACCTAAACAAGGTCAAGAAGTAAAACCATCAGTAGACTCGTAACTTAAATCACATTATAATTTATAACAATTAAGAACAAAAATGCACGTTCCGGACGCAAATAATGTTGTAAGATTATTTAGCTTTCATTTGCGAGCATAACAACCAATCTTCCATCACTCTCAACAACAACAACAACAAAAAGCCTCTATCCCAAACTAGCTAGAAGCAACTACAAGAATCAAACTCTTCCATCCAGCTCGATTCAAATGCCTAGATGGCGCGCTTTCAAAATCCTTTCTAACCAATGCATTCCAACTCATGCGGTTGAATTTCTTCAGTTTCTACTTAGTCGAGTTTTCTAAAATTCTTAAACATAGAGATCGTCAAAAAGCACGTTACGTTTCAAAATGCTGACTTTCCTAGCGAAACGCTTGATTCATCATCGAATCGAATCAATCAACACACAACAAGAATCACACATCAAAGCCTTCCACAACGAAACATCAACAAAATCGAAACTACAACGAAACTAGCAAATCAAACTCATGAAAGGAGTAACCGAAAGCATACAACAACGAAGGAAAGTGATTCAAGTGAATGAAGTAGGGTTTGTGGCCTTAATTACCTTGTCGGTGAAGGTATCGGAAGTTAGGGTTATGACTTCAGATCTCACAGCGACCGCGCAACTCAGAACAATGACAACAACAACAACAACGATGAAGAAGGAGAAGAGATTGAGCGAAGAATTTCGATCTCTCATGGCGTTCGAAGGAGATCGAAAACGAAAAAGATTGGAGCTTTGATCGTCCTTCTCGATATCCCCTCCTCGTTCAAGATGCAAAGGCGCGCAGGCGCCTCGAGATACATATATGCTCGTAAAATTATCAACCAAAGCTTATTGGTTATCGAGCACATCTTATTAACTTTATCACCGCACTAACTCATTCGGATCATGTCGTTTTTGTTCTTGCTTTGAATTGTTATAACTACATCAAATTCGAGCACTGGGAGGCATAGTAATGCTTTGAATAGGGACCAATGGCCCCAACAACATTACTTGGGAAGCATTGGTTAGAAAAAAAATGTAAAAGAGTCGTGGAAAAGTAATATTAGAGTCTTGTTGGTTGGGGGTAGAATTAACTCTCAGGAGATAACTTGGAGGGAGTTGAAATTAATTTTGTTTGGTTGCCCAACTTTCGTACAAGTTATTTCTCAACTCATATTCAAGGGTGAGAGATGTCTCTATCGCCTCCCTAACGAGAGTTATCTCTCATGAGTTTGTGGACACACTTACCTCTCATTAGTGAATATAGTTACCCTTAATAATTACTTTTTACTCCATCCGATCATTTTTATAAGTCGTTTAAGGTAAGGATACAAGAATGAAGATAATCTTAATTACGAATGTAATTTACATATATGTTTTTTGACATTAAATGAATTGAAAAATTGAAAAATCATAAATGTTTGAATTGAATAAGGATAAAATAGGTAAAAATGTAATAAATACACTATTGAATTCTAAACATGACTTAAAATTATGAATAAGAAGTTTTTGTTATAACGACTTATATAAATGACCGGTGGGACATACATTTCTTTTGTTTGAAAGGTATTTATGTCAATTCATACATTTAATTATTTAAAAGTTTGCAACTTCCCTGCATTTGAAGTTGAAACCAAATGTGAAAATATAATTTTTCGATTTGATTAACTTCATTCGCATTGTAAGTTTATGAAAACGAACCAAACGAGGCCTAGGTCTACCTCTACGAGTAACTTGATAAGATTGTGACAAAATTAATTAGTCCTTAGAGTTTGGAACCAAAATTCAAATCACCACAAATATCCAACCATGGTAATTGTCACGGGGCTAATGAAAGAGGGGTTTTTCACAAGGAGATTTTTCTCGCTAAATCAAACATGTGGTGCCTAAGGGTCACCTTAGTTCAGCACACCGATACTCAAATTAAAGGGACGACAAGCAATAGCAACAAGGAAACATTTTTACTAGCTCTCAATTGGGAATATAACACTGGAACTCTCTATCAATTCATGTCACTCATGCATAAATTCTCTCTACCTAGAGCATTTGGCTTTATAGACCAACCAACAATTAGTTACATAACCGTCATAGACTAGGTAAAACCTCACTCCTTGTGGTCAAGGCAGTTGCCCAACTGCATTGTTCCCTTGTTGCCACCTCGTTTCATAACCGCCTTGACCTCCTAGTCAAGAGGCACATGCTCATAGTGCTGGAAGTTGTTAGGGACGTGCCTTGGTCATGCTTTGAGCCATGACCGAGATAATTACATAACCGCCCTGTAACCGCACTTGACTTGGTCCGTCCAAGCCTTAGTTCACCTTGATTGAGGGACAGGGTCGATTCGTGGTGCCTAGCTGCGCGCCTAGACACATTTGGGTGCTAGCCGGGGCTCGGTCCAACCGAGTCCCACCGACTCGGGGTGGCCGACGCCATGATCAGTCCATGGGTCGTGCCTTGGCATTGTGCCCAATGCATGCTCGAGGGTCCTTGCTACTTCGCCCATGCCACCCCTGGGAGAGAACACACATCTCCCTATAGTAGATGTTAAGTCGTTTCCTCAGCTCCAATAGGAAACATCCCAAAATGAGACCAAACGTACTTTAACTTGGTCAACGCCAAGTCAAATTTGTCAACCCTTGCCAAGGTATGTCTTGCTCGTGCCAAAGAAATCTGCCAAGGTATCGCCTTGCTCGTGCCAAGGAATCTGCCAAGTCTGCGCCAAGGCGCATGCCAAGGCCCGCCCGTGCCTGCGCCAAGGTCCGTGCCAAGGCGCGTGCTAAGGTCCGCCCGTCCTGCGCTAAGGCGCGTGCCAAGGTCGCCCGTGCATGTGCCACGCCCATGCCCAAGGTCCGTGCCAAGGTCCGCCCATATGTTCCACGCCTAGGCGCCGTGCCTAGGCGTGCCCAAGGCGCGATCCTGTCCACGCCCATACACGCAGCCTCATCTATGCCGCATACAATTTCTCGTCCGTATGCGCGAGCCTCCGTGAACGATCTGTGGTGCACCATCCAACAACTAACTCCCATGAAACTTTCCAAGTCCGCCAAAACCAAGATATTACTAGGTTTTCCCGCTGCCTAGCCAGCTTACTCCGGTCACATTATTGAGGGGCTGACATTAATCTCAAAGTTGATGTTTGGTAAGCATCTTCAAACTAGATATAACGTTTGATCGTGGGGACTCTCCCATGTAATTGGAGATATACATCAAGTTTTGATGCACTTTTGGCACTTGGCGTGAACTTGTTGAAAGTCCTTTAAATGCACATCGAGTTTCTTCCACATATCGTTGTAACAATTAAGGGTTATAATCAAGGGTTTGCCGAATTGGCGTGCTCAATAAAATCTCATGTCTGGAGTTAGGGGCACCCAATTACTTGCATTTGTATGGAATTAGTTTAATTTTAAATAAAGATAGGCTGGAAAAATATTCGAATCATCACATTTTTAAAATTTCAGCTAAAGTCGAAGCTACGATCTCCCTAAATCTTATCTTTTAATAGGCGATATCTCATTTGTCTCGCTAAATATCCTATGACATTTGAGTAATCACATTATTGAAAAACAAAACAAACAATTAGTTTCATATCATCAATAATAATATGTTATTGCTCACCGACTTTCCATACACAAGAAAATCATATTATATTATTTTAGAATCCAAAAACTGGTTGAATGTTTATCATCTGAAATCAATAATATGAAGATTTGTTCTCTTTTGGATTACAAAAATAAATAAAAAACAATAACTATAAAACGGCATTTTTTGGAAAATGTCATGTTTCCCATCTTCCTGAATTCCTTTAAATGCGTGTCTGCAAAAAAGATGTGCATGTCACGCTCACATATTTGTTTTCTTATATGATAATACTGTTTTTATTTTTATTAAACTTTTACTTAGTTTTCTTTAGTATTAATTGGACAACTCATGCTCTAGTGATACATTAATGTGACAGCAACCTATATACCCCGAGTTATGCAATGTATAGGTAGAAGAAGCTCTTGACATTAATTCTTTTCATTATCGTGACTCATACTCGAATAACGTTATAGAATACGACTTACTTTTAGTCGTGCTTATTAAACATTAATTTTGATTTAGAGTTTGAAAAGTCTAAAAATATGCTTTAAAAAGGATTTGATGACTTTAGTTTGAAATATTCAAAAACGGTTTCTTAATTACTTTAACTCTAGCCTTGCCTTACAATAAAAGAATAAAATTATTACTTAACTCGTATTTAATTTATAACGAAGATAAGTCATATAGTGACATTTAATCAAAAATTTATTTTATTATTTAAATCAACTTCACAAAATTTTAAAAAATTTTAAATCAAGCTGAATGAAAATGTGTGATCTATATATATATATATATATATATATATAGGAGAGAGAAAGTTTCACATCCTCTCTCCTTCCACCATTTCATTTTTACGATTTTTTTAATTTTTTAATTTTTTTATTTTAAGATATTTATTTATATACTTTTGTTATTTATTGTTAATTTTAAAATATATTCATCTCCCCATATTTTTGAAAAACGAAAAAATCTAACTTTGAACAAATAAACGATGGTCTAATTAATGATTATTCATCAATGCATTAAGTCTTTGTTTGAAATCTTACACCATTAATTTGATTACCGTAACATTTTTTTATCAGAAACCACAACATTATTTATTTATACTGTTGTGGGCACTGAAATAACAATAAAGTTCACTTGCATTTTTTTTTTTTAGTAAATAGTTACTTCAATGATTATAAGTAAATATTTTTTTAACCCTCTATTATATATATTTTTTTAAGAAATATAGTTTGATTATTGTGAATTGTAATTTTAATTGTAAAAATATTATATTATATTCATGTAAATTAATTTATTAACTTTATCTTAAAGTTTTAATAACGAAATCAACTATCGACTCACTTTCTTTTAATATAAACAATCGGATTCTAAAAGTTTACTGAAATCTCGATCGAATACATTCTTCCAACTTCCAACTATAGTAATTAAAGCAACTTGGTTATTACTCACGTGAAACTGTAAAATTCACGTGACAGTAACCAACTGTAACTCGCCTATCCAATTAAAGCATAGTACATGCCAAATTAATCAACTTATAATTACTCTCATAATACAATGTTTACAAATGTTACTAATTATCAAACAAAACACATTAATTAAAGACAGTCACATTTTGTTGTCTAAGAAAACATATTTTAATCTTGTAACAGTGGGTCCCACTTTCCTACCACAATGTGGGTCCCACCGCAAGTCTGTCGTTGGGATCGTTGAAACTTCATTTCCAAGATCCGTTTTTTCTCTCTTCATGACTTGCTTGTTCATTGCTTGAACACACACACACACACACACATCTGCAACTTCAACTTCAATTGCTTATTTGTAGAGACAAAGTGAGAGATATTTGTGGGATTTGTGGGTTTTCGAGCACGTAAGGTACAAATCTTTGTGGGTTTTTGGATTGAGTGGAAAATTTGGTGTATTTTGATTGATTGATTCGTTGGTTCATTTGTTAGGCTGTTTGGTCTGTGTGGTTTGATGAAAAAAGGGTGTTTTTTGTGGGTTTTGAATTGATTTAATGATAGAGTTATTTGATTCAGTTAATGGGTTTGTTTCATTTGTTGGGTTGGTGAGATTTTGGATTTCATTTTGTTGAATTCACTGTCGTGTAGGGGTTTCAGATGTGAAGTGACATTTTGTTGAAGATCTTTGGTTTTTGGATTGTTGGTGTTGAGTGATTTGTGTTGTTTGATTGTTTTGTGGTAGATCTGATTCTGGATGTTCAGTTATTATAATAATTATTATTATTTGATATCGGCGGTGTCCAAGTGAGCTTTACTATTCCCACAAGGGCCTAGTGGAATTGGACTGGGCGTACCCAAGTACCCCACAATCTTGTCACATTAATCGAAACCGTTGTGGTTTAACTCAACCCGACCGGGGTTGTGAACCCGACGTTCAGTTATTTTTCATTGATGAACAGTTACTAATTGGGGTTTCTATTGTGATTTTGATTTTTTTTTTATCATAAGTGTGTGTTTGATCTGATTTTTTTGTTTTAAATGTTAGAAACTAAGTTGAGGAATGATAAGAGAATATGGGGAAGAAAGGGAATTGGTTTGGTGCAGTGAAGAAGGCTTTCAGTCATGAAAACAAAGAGAAGACAAATCAGGTTAGTAAAAAAAAAAATAAAAATTCTGTTTTGTGTTTCTAGATTTGATTGTTTCAGTTGGTTTTGATTAGTTGATATGTAATTTTCGGCATTATTGATTATATGGTGTTTTGATTGAATAACATTTGTTTATTTAAGTATTGAATCAGTAGTGCTGTTGTTGAGCAGAAAACTGGTAAATCGAAGAAGAAATGGAAATTTGGCAAAGATAGACGCTGTGATGAAGATCCAACGACAGTGAATGTCGTCCCAGAACCGCGTTCCCCCCTTCCGAGGAGGTGAAGTATGCAGAAGCTGAGGATAAACAAACAAACCATGCTTATTCAGAGGCACTCGCCTCAACTGTGGCCGAAGAGGCTGCTGTGACGGCTGCAGAAGCAGCTGCGGAGGTTGTTCGACTCACAAACGCTGCGAGATATTCAGGCAAATCGGTGGAGGAAGTGGCGGCAATTAAGATTCAAACAACATTTCGAGGATACCTGGTGATTACCCTCTTCTCTTTATATGTTTTGATATATAGACAATAGCAGCAAATAGAAGCATACTATACAATTAAATGTTAAATTTGTAGGACATTATTTTATGCTTTCTCATGTGATTCTTCATGAAAATTTTGGTGGAGACTTTAGAGGAGTCAATGGAAGAGTTTGATCCATGTAGCCGACCCCAATTAATTTGGGACTGAGGCTATGTTGTTGTTGTTGTTGATAAAAAAAGTGAGGCATCAGTTATATTTTGATGACATTTGCATTTGCGTTGTGTATGACTTCGAATACTTTAGAAGTTATCAAGATTGTTTAGCCATGTTTGCTAATAAGTCTTTTTCATTGTTTTCAATTGGCATTTTTTTTTAAAAAATAATAATAATTTTTGCCTGCTCATAACCTTGGATTATGGAAATTGATCTCGTTTCCGCTTTCATTTCCCAGGCGAGGAGGGCATTACGTGCTCTAAGGGGGCTTGTTAGGCTGAAGACACTGCTACATGGCCAGTCTGTAAAACGCCAAGTCATGTCGACTTTGCGATCCATGCAGACCCTGGCTCATGTGCAATCTCAAATACGCACTAGGAGGATCAGAATGCTAGAAGAGAACCAGGCTTTACAGAGGCAGATTCAACAGAACTGCGAGAACGAGCTTGATAGACTGAGAGTTAGTCCTATGTTTCATTCTTTTTTTGTTCTACCTTGTTTGAATTATCTTTTTCATATTGTCTTGTTCTTGATAATTATATAAACCGCATACGATTTTCTTTCATTTGAGAAAACTGCCTGTTCAATTTAATCTATAAGTGATTATTTGCTCGAAATATGTTATTGATTCTCTGAATAAGTTATCGTCACTTAGATTGTTTGTCAGAGTTCTTTCATTTATCGAGAATTATTAACTGGGATTCTTGTCGTCTCCTATTTAACAGATGGGAGAGGAATGGGATGATAGTTTACAGTCTAAAGAGCAAATTGAAGCAAAAATATTGAACAAACAAGAGGCTGCAGTGAGAAGGGAAAGGGCACTGGCATATGCATTTTCTCATCAGGTGATTTTTTACATTAATCTGTTTGTCTTCAATGACTTTTCTCCTTTACTTTTCAAGCATAGCTCCTTCTACGGGACTTTTCGGTTCTTTAACCTTGAAACCAACTTTTGGGTGAAAAAAGTTAACATGCGGTTTCCTGAATGTGAGTGAGCTCATTTTCAAGCCACTTCTTCTATTATTTGCCCAAGAGATACACATTCAGATTGGTTGAATCGGTCGACATGAACTTGATATTTGTGATGGGGATTGGTTCAATCTAGTTGATTTGATCCCACCTTGGGGAGGCAGACTTATTTAGTTTAGTGACGATGTGTTTCATCCCTACTACATTGGTGGGACTTTTTTTTTTTTTTTACTTTATTTAAGGGAAACACATCTTTTCTCGTCTTGTATATATTTTTATGGGTATATATTAAATAAAGCCTCGTTCCTATAAAAAAAAAAAAAAAAACTTGTTTTGCAGAACTTTAGTACAATAGTTATCTATAGACAAACAAACTTTTTATTTGGATTTTGTTTTGTGTTCTTGAGTATTTGCTTAATTGTTCTTGCATGAAATGGCATTGCAGCAAACACTAAGAAACTCTTCAAGATCTGCAAGCCTTACATTCATGGATCCAAAAAATCCTCACTGGGGATGGAGTTGGTTAGAGCGATGGATGGCAGCTCGGCCATGGGAGAACCGAGGTTTGACAGAGAAAGAAACCAATGACCATGCATCTGTGAAAAGCTCGGTCCATAGCACCGGAGGAGGAGAAATCAGCAAAGCATATGCTCGCCGTGAACTTAATGCAGGGAGATCTTCACCAGCCTCCCAAAAACTAAGCCACCCTGCCAACCGCAAGTCCCCATCAACACCAACCTCCAAGCCTCTATCTTTGTCGTCTGGAACCAATAAACTGAAGTCCCCGCGTGGAGGAAGATGGACTCCCGATGACGACTCGAGGAGCACCTTGAGCATCCAATCAGAACAATACCGACGCCACAGCATTGCTGGATCATCGATCAGGGACGACGAGAGCCTTGCAAGCTCCCCAGCAGTCCCAAGCTACATGGCCTCTACAAAATCCACGAAAGCCAAGGCCAGACTTCCAAGCCCTCTAGGCCTCGAAACGAACGAGACACCTGAAAGGACATCATTCGGGTCTGCAAAAAAGCGGCTGCAGTTCCCAGCTTCCCCATCCAGGCCAAGGCGACATTCGGGTCCTCCCAAGGTCGATACTAGCTCCATCAAAGACATTGATGTGCATACATAGTGAACCATAAGCAATGGAGATCAGTAGCTGAAAGAACAACAAACATACTGCCGCGGAACAACACACATGGTATACAATAATCTCTTCTATCTAACACTTCCCAGAGATGCTCAACTTATTGTTTGGTGTAAATCAGTCTCTTGGGCTTCAACTATTTATTCTTGGTTTGTATTGATTCTTATGGAGTTCCACTTATTCTTTGTTTTTTTTTTTTTTTCTTCTGTTGTTGTGGTTTCTTTGGTTTTCAATACTCACAAAGACATAAGGACTCAGTCCAGTAATTCTACAAAATGTTTGTGATTGTTTTTCATAGTAATGATATTGTTATTTTCATTTCTTTACTTGCTATATTTGAATTGAACTCACTCCACTTGTATATGTAAAGCAATAACATAAAGTGAGATTCCATGATAAAGCAACCATTCAAGCAAAGACTATAAAAGTGACAGTGAAATTTCAAAAGCAAACACTGGTTAGAATGGATTTTAAACTCATTGCATCTCTCAACACTGCAAGTACTCAACTTTTTTGCTACTTAGCTTCTAAGGAACAAAAGCCACCAAAGAAGGTGAAGAAGAAGAGCAACACCACCAAACAAGGTGAGCAGTAAACGTGTGTGAGTGGTGGCATTCACAGAAGGAGTTAGTTAGTTGTGCAGAATAACTGAATTACCAAACATCATGGAAGACTATTCAAACAGATCTCGGTTTCAAAGAAGCACGAGATCAATTGAATCTGTTACTCATAATTCCAGAAGAGAACTGCCCTCTAGTTTGAAACGATCTAGGAATGCTGAGATTGAAGATTTGGGACACTTGAGGAGCCAGATGAGAATTGGAGTGCCCAAGTCGTTGATTGATCGGTTTCGAAGAAACAATAGCCTCACTGTTACTGATTTTGCAAATAGTGTACATATTTCTATGTTCCACTGGTTTTCTGTCTTTCTTTTTTCCTCATTTTGGATGCAATTTTACTTGGCTCACCATTCTCCTTTGTTATTGATCCAATGTCAGGTGTGGTGCGAAAAGCAAACGGAATTCAAGCTCTTTTATAGTCACCAAATAATCACTAATGAAATGAAAGTGGGTAGCGCCCGCCATTTAAAACTCGAGCAAGAGGCAAGCTTTCACACTTTTTTAAATTCATTTGCAGATGTGCACTTTGATTCTGTTTAAATCAGTAATTCATGAGTATACATTTCTTTCAAGTTTCTTATAATCAGTCACAGTATTAGGCCTGTTCATTAGATCCAAACATTCCCTTGTTAAAGCTTTTCATGGCTATTGTCTAATCAACTCTAACAAATGAGAGGAGAAGTACTTGGCAGTGAGAGAGGATAGTAAAGCTTTCATAATGGAATGCACAAAGTATGTATACTTGCGGCTCACTGTTATGTCGTTAGCAATTTCTAACTTATGAATTTGTTGTGTCTGAATTATATTCGCGGAATAGGGGACAAGGAAGCTAAAAGTTCCAACCGTGGCAGCTGAAGATATATGGGCTGTGAAGTTTATGAACTTCATCATTTCTGCGGATGAGCTATTGACAGAAGGACTAACGCGCGAGGTGCCATTGTGAGTTACTGCTCTTTGTTATCGGCATTTTCTTGGCAACGTATACCGTTACAATGAACTAGTCCTATATAGGATTTTGCAATTTTCTTGTTGGAGTTCAATATATGTGAAATATGTTCATTTGGCCTCAAAAGATATGTTTCATTTTTAGCTGAACTTGAGTGATTTTACTGCTTTTGAAGTCATGATTGAATAGTACAGATATAGTACTTATGACAGTTATGGAGCTTTGGTGAATATTTAATCATTTATCCAAGCCAAGACATGATCAAGTTTTGTGAATTCAGGGTTGGACTTGTGAATGATGTATGGGTGAATGGTGCGATCGATGAGGTCCAAATGCCTTTCGGGCGAAGACCGCAAAGACCTTCATTAGTAGAGACAAAAACTCACTCTCGACCAACTGGTCCTTCTGAGCCTACAAAAACACGAGGAAGGTGCGCCTATTCTCATAATCACTGTCGTGAACTATTAAGGCGAAATTTTTAAGAACATTGCTCAAATTCCTCTGACAGGTTTCAGTTAATGCTCTACAAGCACCTCTGGGACATTATAGTTATCAGAGACTTTCCCGCCGCTCAATTCTTCAATGACTTTGTATTGAATCCTCAACACACTTTATCCGAAGAAGTCCAACAAACAGCTACAAGCCTAGGCTTTTCGGCGAAGGTAAAACAAATTTCTCGGGCAACTTGATCATTCAATAATAATTATGCTGTTCAGTTCAACATTGCAGTTTTGGAGGGCTTTTGAGCTTATTCTGAGATTCAGTTTCATATTTTTGTTCTTTTCTCATGCAGACGCTAGATGATCTAGTAATGCATTATGGTAGCACTCGCCGCAAACTGCCTCCTGCCAGCGATTGGCTTCAGTTGAGGTAAGTCATATAACGTTTGCTTCGCGGTTATTTAAGATCGATCGTTTAGTCTTAAATTGTTAGCCTAGGCCTTACTCTACAATTGGATTCTATGCTGCAGATTTGAATTCCAAGAAGATAGTTCCTTGCCTAAGGAAGAATACTTCGAGTATGATGCTGAATTGTTGATGAATCAGATTGAAAACATTCTCAAGTTCTGGAAAGGAGAGCGAAAAGCGCGGTATGTCTCTCGAGAGGAACGATGGAAATGCGATTACTGCCACTTCAAGTATGAGTGCCCTTCAGGCAACAATACTAGTCATTACAAGGGAACCAGTTCAAGAAGAGAACCAGATCAAACTCATCAAGAGCAATACACTATCATTGAATAATAGTTCAATTGTTGTGACTGTGACCCCAAGTTGTCAATCTTTTTCTAACTGTTGGTCATTGTAACA
Organism: Stephania yunnanensis; assembly: GCA_039657365.1. Classification (NCBI taxonomy): domain Eukaryota; kingdom Viridiplantae; phylum Streptophyta; class Magnoliopsida; order Ranunculales; family Menispermaceae; genus Stephania; species Stephania yunnanensis. The sequence goes on along the minus strand of CM077586.1, from coordinate 1,981,493 downwards.
AATTTATGTTGTATCTTTCAATTCCACATTTGATAAGAGTCAAAATATAAGATGGATTTATAATTAAAAAAACAATGGATGGATGGATGGATGGAATTGTGATGCCAAAATCCAATCTCAAATTGAGAAGATTGTTTTTCTTCGTTGAAAGTTTTCAAATCTATCAAACACATCTTTAAATTAAAGGAAAATGTTAGAATGACAACACTACGTCACAATAGAATGCACAACAGTTGAAGTGCGTAAAGGTTCCACATCAAAATCCCATATTGTCATTCTAGCATTTCCCTAAATTAAATAATAAAGTTATGAATTATTGTTTTCTTGGAAGGGACTAGAAAACTATTTTTTTTTTTTGGTGTATAAATCACCAGGTATTTGAAATTCATACTATCTCGAGATTGCCGTGAGTCAAACACAGTGTAGGTGGGAGAAACTTCAAAAGTTGGCTTTTCCATTCTCATTACTCGAAATCGAGTCACTAATTAAGGGACAACAACCCGCTTCCAGTCGTGTCGAAAAGAATTTGAGTCGCGCTAAAGGCACCCCAATTGTGCATAACGGCGTCTCAATGATTTAATTTTTTTGATCTCCCATCATCGAAAAAGACTTTTCCGCCCTTCACTTAAATATATATATATATATATATATATATACATGGTGTGTCCTTATACACAACTGGGGTGCCTTTAGCGTCTCTCAAGAATTCTTGGGCTGGGCTTTACACTCCTTTAAGGGCCTCCTTCATTTATTAAGCCCATCAAAAAGCCCATCTAATGATTAAGCAAAGTGAGGCCACTGAAGGTTCTTGAAGTTTCTTCCCCCAAAATCCCAAAACCCTAACAATGCATTGAACCTCAACAAGCGCAAATTGGGGGAAAGACAACAAATAGGGGGATCAGCGAATCGAAATCTCATCTACTCGATCAAATGGTGAGTCTTTTCATATAATTCTCCATAGTTTTTGTGTTCTGTCGAGTTTTCTCTCATTCGATTGATGAAACAAGAAACCATGAAGTTCAAGTTTTGATATTTGTTAAAGATTGATTCTTTATGTGTGTTTTGGGGATTCTGAGTAATGGGTATTGTGTGTTTGATGTAGATTTTGTCTTCTTTAGCTATTTATGTTGATTTGGTGAGTTTGGATGGTAGATGTGAAGTTCAATTTAGATTTGGTGGTGTGGATTTTTAATGTGTATGTTCTGATTGATTTTGCTATGATGGGATGCCGGGTTAAGCAAATGTGCGAAAAAATCGTGAAATAAGGAAACTTGAATGCATTGCAAGTGATTTGCAAACTCAATTTTAGCTATCAATTATGTTATGATTCTTTTGAGTTCATGTATGGTTATCAAAGATAGTTGTCGATTTGGTTTCCGTGTTTTTGACTTGATTAATTTGTCCACAACAACAACAACTACATGGATCAGACTCTTCCATTGCACTCGATTTAGTGCAATTGATACTCTCGATTGATTTTCCACGTTGATTCAAAATTGTATCTTGCATGATTGTTTTAGTATTATTGATTTATGGATGTGCATTAGACTACACCGTTTATAGCGGGGGTTGCAGTGGCCGCTGCTGCTCTTGCTGGAAGATATGGGGTTCAAGCCTGGCAAGCGTTCAAGGCTCGCCCTCCTTCTGCGAGGATGCGCAAGTTCTATGAAGGGGGTTTCCAGCCAACAATGACGAAAAGAGAAGCAGCTCTTATTCTTGGTGTCAGGTAACAATATGTGCTACATTGATTCATATTATTTTTCCATAACGCGGAACCGTTGGTTCCTAGAATGTAGTTTCAAGGTTTAGTCATTTGATATATTACTGTGTGCGGTTACTTTAACCCATCCATGTTCGATTCATTCAGCAACCAATCTTGGCATCTATAAAATGTCGACGTAGAATGGCGCATAGCACTTCTAAGATGTCTGGATGTTTGTAACAAATATAACCGACAGGCTATGAACAAATTGCTATTTTGAATGGCAATGCTTTCAATTTTCTAGCTTGTACTTGAGATTTTCATCTAGCATTTCTTCTGGGTCTTCCTTGATTCGATCTCCTATTACTCTTATAATGAAAAAGATTATACTTTTCTTTTTTGTGTTTTGGTTCTCTCATGTTGTCTGTCCCCCATACGGATGGCAGCCCTCCAAACCCAATTTTTTCCATTCACGAGACTTAAACTCAAGACCTCTTAAGGGAACCGTAAAGATCGTACATTTCATCATTACAAAAGTTGATTTTAACCTCAAACCTTGCTTCTTAGTTTAAAACTTTTAATCTGATCCACTTTCAGGCTGTTAGTTTAAAGTAAAAAAAGTTGTCATGATGTACTTAGCTTGTTCCTTTTTGTTTTTAAATTTTTCTCACTAAGTTTTTGGTTGTATATCAGAGAAAGCGTACCGCAGGAGAAGGTGAAGGAAGCGCACAGAAAGGTCATGGTAGCAAATCATCCAGATGCTGGTGGTAGCCATTATCTCGCTTCGAAAATTAACGAAGCTAAAGATGTCATGCTTGGAAGGACAAAAGGTTCAGGATCTGCATTTTGATACTTATTTAACAACACTTGCTTCAAAGCGCTTGTAAAATCTTCAGGAACTACTTCCTAGTTCTCACAAGAGAAAACATTGGTGTGATGAGAACTTATTTATGCACCTTTACCAATATAATGTCTTCCTCCAGAGCTTTTATTTCTTCTTTGATTCTGAATCAAAAGTTAATGCGTGTTTCGAGGCACTTTGATGCGCATCGATAACTGTTTTTCATGTTTTTTTTTAAGTTAGGTAATGCATTTTTTGAACTCTTATACACTTATTTGTATCTATCTACATCACTCAGGGTGACCACCCCAGACCTGACCTCATGCCCCAATTTGGACAATATATAATTTGCTATTAGTGTATTTTTCTTTTTTTTTTGAAGAACAAGTTTGTGTATTTTCACTTAATTACTCAAAACTTAACTCATTTATTTGCGTGTTGTCTATTTTGGCGAGCACTTATCTTAGGCACATTACTCGATTCATAAATAAATAGGTTAAGTTTCTTAATTATAAATTATTTTTTATATTTTAATCTTTTTATTACAAGACTACACCGAGGAAAACATGAGTTTGATTGTTTCTCTTTAACTCACGCATCTAACTTAATAATCGATATATTATATATAAGATCTTTATTATCAAGCTTATAGTACATTGATCGATCAACTTTTTCTCTTTTATGTATATTTTTTATATATATTTCAACAAATATATAATGTGTATTCTAATAATGTTTGCGTATATTTTATGCTATTGTAACAAAAGGTTTTTTTTTTTTTTTGAAGAAACTTAGATCAATTCTTAGTTCAAAAAAGTGTTTGTTGATAAAGCTTAAATAAATCTTTACTTTAAAAAAGTATTGTTTAAAGTCATTCTAAACTATAAAAATAATAGAATTAATATCCATTTTTAAAGCTAGTCAATCAAAATTAATATTATAATAATTTATTTATAATTTTGTTAACAAAAATTATATATTTGCGTGTGTACAATTGATAAATCTAAAAATAATACAATTAGATGCACTATATACAAAATAAAATATTTTTTCAGACAAATAATTATTGTTGAATATTACATTGTTTAAACTTAATCAAGATATAATAACATATCATAGCATATTTTAATTTTGAAAAATCACATGTGCGTTTATTAAATTATATATAAACTTAATAATGTGTAAAGACCAACGTATCTTTATATGCTAAATTTACTTATTAATACTTTTATGTATTAATTATGTATTTAATATATTTTGATATTATAGTTATAAACAACTGTTTTTATGTTTTAAATTATATTTTAATTTTCTTGATTTAAATCAAAGATAATTGGGTTAATTAAATTTATAAGCCTATAATTTCTAATCTCCCTGATAATTTGGATAACATATTTTATGCATTCATATGATTTACGTTGTTGATCTTTGGATAGACATAGGGATGTGATTTTTTTCATCTCGAGATGAGCGATTGGTACTGTCTATCTGTAACTAACCACCTTAACTGTAAAACTGAAACAAAATCAGATATCCAGATTTTTTATAAGTCATTTGGTTGAGATAAAAGGAACAGAAGAAATGAACTATATTGAAAGAAAGAGATGAGAGAATATAAACCAAATTGGTGCAAAAAAAGCAATGGCTTTGAATTCAAGTCGATTATCATCTGCTCCATCTGCATCACTGCATTCGGCATTGTCATGTTCCGCCTCGCCACTGCGAACACACACTCCCTCGGACAAGTGAAGTTCTTCTCCGTCGCTGGATCGGTTCTTGCCACTGCTCCCTGGATTCTTCAAACCATTGTCTCTGCTACAATCATTGTCCTCTACAGCACAGGAGTCTGCGATCTCACTTGGCTCGTAAATAAGCCTTCGCCGACCAATCCTGCACCGGAGGAAGCCACCGTCGATTGATGATTCAAAGAAATGCGTTGAGAGAGGTTTGAAAGATGATAGTTTCTGATATGAATCTTAATATCATATCTTTATGTATTCATGAAATGTTTGCTTGGTTTTTATATTAACAATGGCTCCCTTTGTCCACCAAATATTTCTGAACACAATAAAAAGCCATGCAGAGATAGATTTGAATTTAAGCAAACAAAGCTGCTATCATTAGAGGCAGTGTTGAACTCAAATTGTGACAAGCAACAAAAGAATGGTGAAATACTGATGATTATCAATAACTTAGAGAAAAAATAAAGCACGTCGAATTCTCGCTCATTTTCGACATATTCTCTACACCTGAGGCTCTCAAACAATGCGGTATCTCACACCCTATACCAAGATTCGCCATTAACAGAACGAATAACTTACAGCTTTCAGCTCCACGATGCGTGGAATGGCCGTATGTACATGTTTCTTTTTTCCTTTCTTTTTCTTTAACCTGATTAAGCTGAAACTAAGTCAGAATCTGGGAAACTAAAACGCAAAACTGCGGTGTTCAGCGTGTGTCTACTGTTGAAACTGCAATCGACGCCAGCTCTAAATTTCCTTCTACCGAATCTTGATTTGCCTCCACTCTCGCGTTGAGGGGGCCCAGGGGGCTTCCGAAAAGAGTAGAGAATATCTGCCTATGGCATTCATCGCAGAAACAGAAATATGAGAAGTGGCCATCGTCAGGGAGTTTATGTACTGTGGCACCATGTACGAGCCTGCAAATAAAATCAGCGGTTGATGGCGCAACCACCAGATCCTCCATTCCCTGATTCATCATCATGAGAGGGGTAAGTAACATATTCTTTCCATTTCAATGCATGGACTTTTTTGTATAGAAACCAAAAAACTGACTTTCAATGATCAAAGACTAGAAAATTGGGAACAATAGAAGCAAGTGCCCTCCCTTAGAAACAAATACAACCACAAGCAAGAGAAATCATATAACATGTGAATCTGTGACAATACATCCATTATAGACTAGAAAAGCCCCTATTTTTAAAGCCTTCATGATATTTTCTAAGAAACAGAAATGTCAAGTCGTTCCGTAAGTTTGTGCAGATAACCTAAGAAGACTAATGGCAAGCTGTACTAGGAGTTCACAGCCCATGGATCAAATTTACTTTCTCTGTTCTGCAGAGCGGGGTCGGTATAACACTAAAAATGGGTCAAGCTACATTTATGTTGAAGTGATCACTTGAAGTCTTGAGCAATGTGGTTTCTCAAAGAAAGTGAAGCGATGAATTAAAAAAAGCTAAAAACAAATTAATTAGGCTCCACACTGTCTTTGCTCGACTTAACCAGAACAAAAAAGAGCTACAAAAAAAGGAGTAAAGGCGCATACCTGCCAAATATGTATTGGGCCTGTAAATCCCTGCACCTCTTTTTCAGGCGGACTGTATGCAGACTTGATCCAAGCAAGGATGCCACTACCCTGATGCCTCCTCCTATGCACTTGAATGTCTGCTAAGCTGAAGCCCCAGTTTGATACCTGTAAGACTGTCTCTTCAATAAATGGTTTAGGACTCCCTTGTCGAATTGACTCCTCAACATCCCTCCGCCAAAACTCTTCGAATATTGGATCCTCCACCAATGTCTTATCCTGAACAAATCAACATGTAACGATAAATATTGAATAAAGAAAGCTCCTTTCCAGATTGGGAATTTAAATTTCCCTCATGTTCCATCTGACTATCAAAGAAATCGACAAATAAGAGGTGGTCCTCCAAAAAATTCCAGTATTTATTTTTAGTTTTAGACATATAAGAGATTACCATTTACAAAAATACATTCATTTTCAAGTTTGAAGCATTTTTTGGTTAACAAGTTTAATCAAGTCTTTTCGATATGAGACAGTTTTTCTCTAGCACTGCACGGAATTGAAAAGATGACAAGTGATAAATTTGCCACTTTCTAAAACAAGGATAAGTTGTTGAAAACAAACACTTTCAAGAGTCAGGCAGGAAGCAGCATTTCAAATGACCAGAAAATGAACTTGAGAGAAGATTGACCGTGAAAACAAAGGGAGGTATAAGCTAATCAATACTACAGTTATAAACATGAATTCCATTTTTATTCTTAAAACACATATTGAGTCAAGCAAATAAATAACAATAATTGAGAGATGGTGCCGACTAATAATGAAAATGAAATACCTTCCTTGACAAAATCAAGGATAGCGACTTGTCAAGCCGACCATGTATTCCAGAAAGGAAGCTTCGACGATAAAAATAGGTAAGAAGTCCCGGGAACCTACGAGCCAAAAAGTACAACAGTTTCCTTCTTAGCGTCCACTTCTCCCAGATAGTGTATCTCTCTTCCTTTGCCATGCTTGGGTCATATGGATTAACAATTGGAGCAAACATGGCAGCACCTGCAAAGTCAATTTTGATCCATTAGATATGGCCATTATGATTGAATTTTTAGGATAATTGAGAGTGATAATTGTGTAGGAATTATAAACGTAGAAATAAAAATCACAAAATGAATCGTTCAAATCCTCGTCCTATCATACACATCCCAAAGGTTGTTTAATCGAAACACAACATACAAAATCAAAACTTAAATCTAATTTGAATTGGTATGATATGAAGGAATTTACAGACCATAAATCCTTTATATACCTGCCAGTCTCTCAGGAATGTATCTGGTTGCAGCCCAAGCATGCATGCCACCGCCAGAATACCCTAACACCCAGAATTTCCCATCAACACCAAGGGCATCTGCTATTTCTAGCATATCCTGGGCTGATGAGTTGAGGTTTCTTTTGGGATGAGGATCACTCTCGCCAAAACCAGGAAGATCATATGTTACCAAGCGGATGCCAAACTCATTTAGCAGCGATTCCTTTACTCCAGGTATTCCTGTTACGTATCATTCAATATATAAATAAACTGTTAGATGTGAAACAGAACATTGTGAAGGTCAATTTATTCACACAGAACTTAGTTGGGTGAATCTGCCATACCTGCAAGGCGTGATGAAAGAAAAGAATGTGGAGAAATCAGAGTGAATCTGGCAATGTCAGCTATAACACCTTTTTCATGATATGCTATGCGCCTTCCATCCGAAAGCACAATATGATCAGCACTTGGGGGATGTATGTACACTTTCTTTGGCATTGGCTTCGGACTCTGAGGTTCAGTATTTACATTTAAAACTGCACATCTTTACTTGAGTTACCAATTGAACACTAACAAGGAAAAGCAACAAGTTCCAAAGAGGCATCCAAATTTCTCAAATACAGAGAAAGCAATAGAAGAAAAAACAATATATTTCAGCACTCCTTCATGATATCAGATTGCATCCAGGCACAAGAGTTGTAAATAAACTGCGCAATGTTGGGTTTTTTCAAGAACAATTGCAAGAAAACACGAAACAAAATGAGGACAATAAAATCATGGTCAAAAACAAAATGAGGACTAGAAATCATGCGCAAAAGGCAGTGAAGTCTCAAGTATGTGTAAACTATAAAAATTACATTGAGCTCCAGAACTTTTCAACTACATCTCTTATGTTTCTCAGGCTTTCTTTTTTTTTTTTTTTTTTTATTTTTTGAACCAAGTTTCTCATATGATTATTGAGTAAATATAGCAAAAGCCTCATCTCAAATTAGTTGGGGTCAGCTTCATGGGTCAAACTCCTCCATTGCGCTCGATTCAGTGCAATTGACGGTATCCTTTCCAAATACTTTAAATCTCTCCTAATTAATTGAGTAACATACTAATATAGCAATGCACACACACACACGCAAGAAAGGGAAATGAGTCCTCAATTTTGTCCAGTGTGTTACAGTTTTACTCCATTTGGTCTCTCTGACTCTCACAGCCCTAATCTTGCTTGTATGTCTGAATGTCACCCAAGAAGCGAAATTTAAGGAAGACAAAACGTGCAGGGATCATAGATGAAATTGATAACATGTAAAGATTATGATTCATAAACAATGCCCAAGAAAATAAGCAACTCTAACTGAGACCCAAAATTTCAGATAATCATCATCAAATTAGATCAATCAGAATTACAAGTAAAATCGCAAAAAATCGCTCAAAAATCATTACCTGCAAGGGCCATGACGAACACAAAAAACACAACAGGCCAAGCATGGACCGGATCACGGTCCTCCGGCAAGAACTCATTCAAGAATCTCAATTTCTTCGACACCTTCGCCCAATGTCCTCCAAACTTCCTCACAACATAAGAATCCTCATGTCCAAGACTCTGCAACGCCACATCTCTGCATCCTTTCGCCAACTCGCCGATCATCTCCATCGACGCCATTAAAAAACCTCGAATCTGATCCCCAACGCTCTCCTTCTCCACAGTCTCATCGCCACCGGCAACAAAATCAACAAAATCAACAAAACCATCAGATTTCAACCCGACCTCGGCCGACGCCTCCGCGGCTGCCGCATCGCCTGCGTCTCCACGCCTGTGTCCTCGACCAGACTCGCCAGCTCCTCCTGCCACGACTTCAATCTCGTCATCTCCGCCATTTCGATCAAATCCGCCAAAAATTCACTCACGAATCGAAACCGCACATCAAAAACCGAGATCAACAACTGTCAGTGAGGTTCGCAGCAAGTCTTAGTAGCGAACGAGATCTGTTCAAAAGCTACGAAAAAAAAAACACACACACAGACAGAGACAAAGAGGAATCTGATTCTCTCGCTTTTTGCTTTCGTCGCTACAGTCGCTACAGCCGCTACAGCCGCTACAGGTTTGTTCGTTTCGGTTTCCGAAGCGAACCTCCGATTTCGGTTGTGCTCTTCTTCGTCGCCATTAATGGCCGATTTGAAGCTCTGCGAGTCTCACAGAGAAAGTGAGAGACTGAGATGGTTTTTTTCTTTTTGTGATTTGACGAAGAAAATGAAGGTCCCTCGCTCGCTCATCAGTGATGATGGACTCACATAAAATAACACGGACGGTGTGGATGTTGCCACGTGGAATTAACTGCCGACTAGCGATTTAACTAACCAGCGCGCTAGTGCTGGCTGTGGTTGCAGGTTATTTCTAACGGACGTTTGTTTTTTCTTTCCGGTACGGACGTCGGTTTGATAACGACCGTTTTCCTTTCCTTCACCCGCTTACGTGGCAAGACCAGTATCTGAGCTTATTTAACAAACGAAATCCAATACACCTCGAGATACGTGTTCAAAATATATTAAATGATGCATGATCGTTAGGAGACCGAAGTTGGTGGTTAAAGCGACTACTCAAAGATTTTCCTTTGACAAAATATTTAATGTTGTATTTTTTTTTGAAGACATGTTTAATGTTGTATTATACTATGTTGTTTACAAATTTTGTATTGTTTGTAAAACTTGACTTAATTTTAAGGGGTGGTTGTGATAATAATTTGCGAAAATGACTGTTTGAATAAGTTGTGTTTTTATTTTTTATTTTTTTTGTTTGGAAAGATATATTACTCATTTTGTCAAATTTTTTTTAAAGAAATTCTAAGTTTGGCATTGTCTCACTCATGTGTAATCAATTATATATATGTGCAATGTCAAACAAATGTCAATGAAATTTGACAAAAAAAAAAAAAAAAAACAAATGTCAATAAAATAGATCGAACTTTCAATTATTAGTATAAACCAACTAATAATATATAACGAGTCTGCGTATTGTAAATGGTGAAACTTTAAATGAATGTTTCGTAAGTTTAAAAATTGGTACTGCACAAATTTAAAAAGCCAAACATGCTGTGATTTTTACTAATAATTAGCATAACGTTGATGTTGATACTGTTCCCAAAAATATTGCCAATCGATTTTTTTTTTTATTTCAACATGTTTTTCTAACAAATTAAGAAGACAATTTTTAAAATAAAAAAGTATAATATATAGGAGTTTTCGTTTATAATATCATGTTGTTGTGTTGTTGATGTTATGAATCACCAACTTTTAATATGACTTGTTAAGAAAAAGTGCTTTATATGCAAGAAAGAAACTTTGATATAAATATTAGTGGTTTCTGCCAAATCATCTTTTGTGAAAATAGTAGAAGCGTTACTCGTCAATAATGACAAAGTTTGTAGAGGTCGTGAGGTCGACTCCTACTTAAGTAAAAATAAAAAATAAAAAAAAATAGTTGTCTCTAGAGTTGTAGGGTTAGAAATCCTAACGAATCTAATGAAATAAATTTAGTCAAGGATTACGATATCTATTACTTTAAATATTGACATAATGGTACTTAAAAAAGAAAAAACTCCCACCCTTCAAAGTGCTAATCGCATCAAATCATCTTTACTTCACTTAACCTTTCTTTTAATTCCCCATTTTCAAAATCTATAATTAGGTGAGGCATCGTTTTCAGTTTTCACCGCTTAAAATACAATAGATTCCTGGATATATGTGTTTAATTTCTAAATACGAGGCACCATGTCACGCTCAAGTATTTTCTTTTGTATTTGTACACACAAAAAAAAAAGTTACTTGTGGAACCTTGAAAAGAGGATATTAATATATATACATTATATATAGTCTCCACGGCAAACTCTTGTATTTATTTTTAAAAAATATTAGAATGACAACAACAAAGTTACATTACAAAATACATTGACTTACAAAAGTCATTAATGTAACTTCGACCCGCATGTTATGCATTTAAAATTTATGTATACTAATATTTTAAGATGCACGTAAATGACTCTTGTAAGTTAATGCATCTCGTGGAGTAATAATATTTTTTTTTTTTGTTGTTGTGTGATGTGTGGTAGGCAGAAGAGTGGATGAGTTATTAATGTCAAAAACTTTTGGTCGGCTGTGGTGATGCGATAAGAACTAAGAAGCAAGGACTCATGAGTCAATGATGATGAGGAGAGCCTTTTCTATCTAGTGTGTTCTAAATTTCTAATATATACACGGGAATCGCAAATTATATGACGAGGCAAAGTCAAAAGATTAAGTCAGAAATAAAATTTGAACTACATACAAAGATAATAATATTGAATTAATTTTATAAATAGTTACTTAATTTTATAATTTGTAGCACTTGAATTATTAAATTTATACTCATATTTAATATATCACCTCAAAGTGAAATTTCATAAACAGTCACTCAACTTTATGCAAAAATATGTCAAACTTATCTACAAAAAAAGCACATTGACAGTATATAAATCTTTTTTTACGAAATAATGAGGAGAGTTTTTTGAACGCGTGGTTTAATTAACGAGTCAATTAACACACTAAACTATCCATGTTTTTGCAGTTTTTTACTTTATTTGAGATGATTCTCTCAATTTAATTTTTTATAGAAAAATTAAGTACCCTGCCACTTGAACCACTCGCGGTTGGCGAAGGAGAGATGGAATGATTATGTAAATGAACCACCCACATTAGTCTAACATGTTAGTAATTATTTGCACAAGCAAATGACAGATAGGACGATTTAATTTAAGCCAGAGTTTTGCATTGGATAATAAAGCTGAAAACGTTGAGGTTTTAGGATTAGGTGTCGCTGTGACCCTGTGACCACATAACCCAACCAAGTATTATAGTAGTGGTTTGACAGGGTGGTCCCGACCACCAACTCCCAAAACGGAGATGGTGATGCACGGGTGTGATGTGTGGCTAGCTGTGCATGGATGTTTGTGAATGCATGGTGGGTGGGACCCTGTTTGATGATGAAACTAACATGCACATATATAGTAGCTTAAACTATACGCTCTTTTTTTAAAATAAAAATAGAAATCATAGAAGCTTATAATATACATTATACATTTAGTCCAAGGAGAAGAAGTTAAATATAACAAGCCAGACAGACTGGTAGTTACTTCACTGGCTAGCCCACCCACCATTTGTTTATGGACCACCACCTCATATATATATATATATATATTGTAGTTTCAACTCAATTAATTAGAATGTTATACTTTTATATATGTAGGCTATTGATGAAACTTTTGTTTTAAGTTTTCCCAACCATCCTTAGTTAGGCTTGACCTAGTTCATGTCAATTATTCTTCTTAATTAGTTATTTTTTATAGAGTTTGATGGTTTGCGTAATTCATTAAGACTCCAAAATCTAATATGGTGTGTCTACAGCTCTAAAAAAAAAAGAAGACAAAACACATTTTTTGGTCATTGAACTTTTAGACTTTTATGCTTTTAGTTTTTGAACTTTTATTAATGTTAATTTGGTCTTCGAACTTTCATTTTTGTACATTTGGTCTCTTGAACTTTGGAGTGTTTTATGCTTTTAGTCCTTTAACTTTGAGGTTTTTACGTTTTTTGGAAAATTTTTTTTTTTTTTCAGCTTTTATTGATCGATGTGAGTGGTTCGGCTTAGTAGTATAAACTACTTTACTCTTTTAGACTAGTCACACGTTACTTTTATTACCCGCATTATCGGAATTTAACACTTTAAATGGTGAAATGATTAAATGTAGATATTTGTGAAAATTTAATGACCGAATGTGTAGTAATAAAAATTTAAAGACTAAAAACATAAAAAATACAAAATTAAGGGACCAAATGATGAGTTTTGCAAAAAAAAAAAAAAAAGTTTGTTTATAATAGTAGTGAAGCTGTCAAATTTGTTACTAACTCACCTAGCTAGAAAGAAGTAATTAATATGTGTCAAATTAGTAGAGCTAGCTATTATAAATATTAATAATAATCCATTTTGTTTTTTTAGTCACAAATTATACTCACTGTGACCAATCTCAATTCTTTTTCTTTAATAAGAATGAGGTGTAGCTGCCTAGTCACAAAAGACACATCATTGAAAAATAAACTTTCATTATATTGTCTTTATATAAGGACTGGCCGGTACCAGCTTAGATGGACATTGAGAAAAGCTTTTGAGATTATCGAGTGTTGCACTGTAAAGTTGACCATCCAATCCGGCCGCCACTCGGTTGCTATGAATGTGCACAATCTTAATAGGCCAATTTATTTGAAAAAGTTGTCTAATTAAGAGACACATGTCTATGGTGGTTAATGCGACAACATCATGTTAAGAAAATTATAGTAGTTGATATATTTTTATAGTTTAAGTATTTAGATAGTTGCTATATTTTGATATTTAGATAGTATTAGAAAACTTTTTTTTATTTTAACAATAAATTACTCGGACTCATGAGTCTAGACTCATAGAGATGTTTTAAAAAAAAATTTAAAATATTTAAGGGGTATCAAAGAAATTTAACAAATAATTATGGTTGTTTCATTAATTATTTGAGGACGTATTTGAAATTAAAAAAAAAAAAGAAGTACGGACTCACGAGTTTAAATAACACTACCCAATATATAATAGAACATATATATTTGTGCAGTTTTGTGTATTGAAGCTAGGTGCATCATGGGGGGAATCATGCGTTGAATCAGGGATGCACATGGTTGGTCGTGTTAAAACGGCGTCTCTCTTTTACTTTGAGATCATATAGTAATTTTAGCTTCTTAATAGCACACATGCGATTAGGTCTAATGCATGGGACTCAATATTGATTTGTGAATTGCTATTTACTTTCATTTTTTTCAGCATAATATGTCTAGCTAGACTCTAGCTAGTTGAAGAAGGAAAATTCTACGCGCACATTAAAATACACATTTGTACGTGCGATGCTCTTCGAGATGTGCATGATACGTATTGTAAAATACATCGCACGCAAATCAAAACACGATTTGCTTTTACTGATATACGCGTAGCACTCCTCCTTGAAGAAAGTGTCGCGAGAATAATTAAAGGGCAATGCCACGATGGCACTCTAAACTAGCTCATGCATTTACTTAATTATAGAGACATGTATTTTACAGCCACAGGAAGCCCACACTATTCTTGCAAGGTTGGACTTGTTGGACTTGTTGGGCCCTTAATTGAATGTGGGCTTAAAAAAACAACATAAAAATACACAAATCCTATCTCTACAAAAGAACATGAGCCAAACTAGACGCACCCCACCTTTCACTTAGGGGCTTTAACGAAAAAGTCAATCTTAAAAAAAATCAATTTACTGCAAAATAATTCTTATACTCTTACTATAATTAGTGCACCTCACCATCATTTTCCTCTCATTTAATGCACCCCGCTAGCATCCCTCCATACACTCTCTTCTTGTGATTTGTAGGATATCATCAAGTGGTTCGGCCTCGCATGTCCGAATCTCTAATCGTAGAGTCGGTCAGAGCCCACCAAACCTTTAGTTGGAGAGTAGCTTATAGCCAATGAACATCTAGTTGGATAGTCGGTCGAAACCATCGAACCTTTAGATCGATAGTTGTCAACAAATCTCACAAAAGGGATTTAGTTTGATAACACCGAACCTAGAAGATAAGTCTCGGCACATGTCGCCGAACATAAAATGAATATGTCGACTAAGGTGTTGGAGTTGGGTGGTTCGATTTGGATGAAGAGATATTTTGGTAAAAATATTAGGGTGCCCTAATAAATTGAAATTTCAATTTGAGGTGCACTTAGAAATTGGGTGCCCTAAGTAAAAAGGAGGGATGCGCTTATCCGAGCTCAAGAACATTGTATATACCAAGAAACGTTATTGGCCCTTAACTAGTGTTCGAGTTTGAGTCTTGAAAATAAAAATATAAATGTTGAGAGCCCCCCACTAATATAGTGTGCGATTCAGACAGATTTAGAGTAGTCGGATAGTTTAAATACCGGATGATTTAGTCAAAAAAAAAAAAAAACATCGTAATATTGTATACATATGTTGGTGTTGTATTATTTGTTTTTTAATTAAGTTTGTATTGTTTAATAAATTACTCGCTAATTTTTTAAAACACACCAATTATATACTCCATTTGGTAATATATCTAAGTTGTTCCAGCAAAGATTCTTTGTAAAAAATGCAAATTGTTTACTTCTTTCTATGTTCGTTAATTTTACTTATTTTACACTTGCAAAAAATAAAGAATTAATGCATGGTCTTATAATCCACTCATATAATTAATTTAGTTCGAAGAGTAATATAGTACTTGTATTAAAATGTAATTAAATGACTTTTTAAATCTCGCGTGTTATCCTTTAAGTTAAACGACTTAAATAGTAACATATAATATTAGCTAGGGAGTAAGTTTTAATTACCACATCCTTAATTACATCATTCAAACCCCCGACATATTATTCGAAACACATTCTACATTTATTTGTTGCTTTTACATTATTGACATTCCTCACATGGGCCACAGACTTCCTTATAGATCAATACAACAACATTACGTTAGTGCCCACTCTCCATTTCTATATGCTTTTGACATGGTAGACCAACTAGAGCTCTCAAAAGCAACCCTGTCGAACCCAAACATATATTTAATTTTTGATGACACAATTTAATCATATAATCTATTGATCACCAAACGCATCGCATCAAAAACTTTAGCACTGCACCATTTCCATTTCATACATCTATTGATTATGCTTGTTCTTAATTTTAGATTTATTATTGATTGCATTAATCACACCATCAATTACATTTACATTCAATCAAATATGACGAAAAAGAGTTTGATCTCGCGTAGTTCTTCTAGTTGACTCTATTAATTTAGAATCGAGGTTTTGTTGTCCTTGATTTTATTTACTTTTATTACATCAAATGATAGTACTATTTGGACTCATGAGTCCAGACTTAAAAAATTTATTTATTTTAAAATCATCATCAAGTAATTAATAAAGCACACACAATCACGTGAAAAATCGTTTGTTACCTTTTAAATGTATGTAAAAATTTTAAATTTTTTTTTATAAATTCAGACTCATAAGGTTAAGCAGATCGATTGTACGTAAAAAGCCAACTATTAATTTGTCAAAAAAAAGAAGAAGCCAACCATCATTTAAATAGTATACATGCATTTGTCAAATCAATCAAATACATTAATTACACTATGCATGTAGATTACAAAAAAAAAAGAAAAGAACTCAACCGTCAATTCAAAGGCCACACATTGAAGACATAACCTTTACGACATGTCCCTTAGAGCAAGCAAACAAACAAAAAGCCTTTGGTTTCATCACCGTTCGTTCCAAACACAACAACACACCTGATCAAGACACGTGTCTCCAAATCATCCCCCTCTCCCCACCCTACACCCAGACCCAGCAAACCTAAAACAACACCATACTATCAACTCAATCACAGCCGTCCAACCAGCAGACCCTGCCAACAAATCAACAATCAGGCGCTCGTGGATGAGAGGCCACGCATGCCCGCCACGTGTGATCGGACACGCGCGCTGACGGGATTGGCCTCTCCGTAAAACAGTTTTTTACTCAAACAGGATAAGGATTGAAGAAGTTAAACAGGGGTAGTATCGTCATTTCATTAGGCTCTCCGTCAGCTCTCGCTCACTTCGTTATCCGAACGCACGAACGAATTTTCTGCGCATTTGTTCGTCCAAAAACGTCGTCGTTCCTCTCATTGTCGTCGTCGTCGTCGTTGTCGTTGTTGTTGTTGTTGTTGTTGTTGTTGTTGTTGTTGTTGTTGTGGTGGTGAGAAATTGTGGTCATTTAAGCTCAGAGGGTCGTCAATGGCGGATTTTTAGGGGTTTCGATGGAGGAATTGATCGAATCAGCGTCGATTTGAGGTTCGAAACAGTGGATTTGATGGCGGAGTGATGGATTGGAGGAGGTTAGGGTTTCGTCGTTTGCGGTGTTGTGGATTAGGTGAGTTGGTTTTGTGGCTCTGATTTGTGGTTTCGGATCTCGATTTGGTGGAGTTTCTAGGGTTTTGATTGTTGATTGTTGATTGTTTGAAGTGCGATTCGATTGGGGAGTGGGGATTGGTTGATTGGTTGATTGGTTGATTGGTTGATTGTTGAGCTACGGTTTTGTTGGTGATGGTTTCTGGGAATGACCCTGTAGAGCACTTCTTTAATTCGCTAAACGCGGTTAAAGAAGCGTTGGTGCCGCTCGAATCCGGCATTCGACGGACCGCGAAAGGTCTCGAGTTGCGTTTATCAGGTCGAAGAATCGAGGGCGATGACTGTAAGGTTAGGGCTTCTCTGAAGAAGAGACAGTTTGATGATGTTATCTCCAATGAGAGAAAGCGAGGGTTGTCATTCAAGATGCCATTCAAGGCGTTTTTGGGCACAGTTCTTCAGAATTTAGGGACTAAAAGTTGTAAAAATGGCGAGATGTCGAAAAGAGGGCATGAAGTGAAGGATTTTGTCGAAAAGGAAGGATCTTGTGCAAATTGCTTGCAATTCGCATTGACATGGTCATTACTGGTTAATGGGTTTGCCCAAGCATTTCCCAGTCCTTTCAAGACTGGGAAGAAGAGGTTTCAGAAAGAGTACACCCAACAAAATGTGGGTTCTTCAGATTGTTGTAAAGGGACATCATCTGTGAGGTTCTTTTCGAAATCGAAAGAGAGAGAATTAGATGGGGAGTGTAGACCTGCTGCAATGGAGTTTCAAAGTAAAGATAAGGTTCACAAAAATGGGGATATTTTGTCTTTGGACCTTGTCCTAGGGTTTTTGTTTGATCAGGTGATTCAAAATGTTCAAAAGCTTGAGCAGGGAATGCATGAATTTTCACACGGGAGTTGCGAGGGAGACTCTTGTTCATCTTCATCTTCCCCACAGTTTGATCATCTGGGGGTCATCAAGGGTCTTATAAGAGGTGGACAAGCTGATGTCAATAGCTTTTTGGGGAATCTGAGGTTTGCAAGGGTGGGAGGTGCTCCTGTGAGTTTAGTAGAGGTCACAACAGTCAAAGATGAGAGTGAGGATAGTTTACAACCTGCAAGTAAGGATGAATCTGATGGTAATTTGCCGCAAAAGATAGCTAGTGGATTGCTTAGCATTCCATTGTCGAATGTTGAACGCCTACGTTCCACATTGTCTGGAGTTTCATTGACTGAACTGATTGAGCTTATGCCTCAGTTGGGCCGTTCTTCAAAAGAACATCCTGACAAGAAGAAGTTATTCTCTGTCCAGGATTTCTTCAGATACACTGAGTCTGAAGGTAACTTTCACTTCTGTTTTGCATTGACATCAGTGTGGTTAATGCCTAGTGTTTATTTCTTTTAAGTGTCATGTGGATAAGTGTAGGAAATCTGTAAATTTAAAACTCCACTTCAAGCATTGTTTACTAATTTAAGTAGCAACAATATGAAATACACATTGCTGATGATTTTCATATCAAGACCATAGGAATAGTGGAATACTCGGCCGGCCTGTCCATTTTTAAACTACCGTTTAGATAAAGATTGTCTATAGTTTCTTCTCATCCGCTTTATTTTATCTCTGGTGTTTTGCTTTTACCTTGTTCATTCAACTTGTACATTGTTCATTGAAAATTTGAAACCCGAGAAGGAATGGAGGATAAGAATGAGGTCTTGTGAATTTTATCATTACTTTCGACGAGATAGGGGTAGACCAAAGTTAACATGGGATGCATTAATTAAGAGAGATTTGAATGGTTTGCAAAGCTCACCATCAATTGCACTTAATCGAGCACAATGGAAAAGTTTGATCCATGTACCTGGGACTGAGGCTATTAGAAGTTGCTATTCTTATTCGTGACCTGTTGGAAGTGAAACCTGATTTAGACTGAAATGGTTTTATAATTTTTTTAGAGTCACTCCCAAATAATTGATTGCTTCTTAGTGGGTGATTTCAAGCAATTCTGCAAATGGGCGTTGAATTGTTGAGTGGTCTAGAGGTTGGTCGATGGAATGTTTGATAGGTTTTAAGTTATTAATATTATTGCATGAGATAATCTTTCAAGCATTTTTATGTGTTGTTTCTTGCACGTTTTTACTTTTAATTGATATAGGTATCATGTTTCCTCAAAAAAGAAAAAAACAAATAGTTGTGATAAGCGTGCCTTCTTATAGGAAGGCGCTTCTTTGAAGAGTTGGATAGAGATGGTGATGGCCAGGTAACTCTTGAAGATCTCGAAATTGCAATGAGAAAGAGAAGATTGCCTCGGAGATATGCTCGGGAATTCATGCAGCGTACAAGAAGCCACTTATTCTCGAAATCATTTGGGTGGAAACAATTCTTGACCCTGATGGAACAAAAGGAGCCAACCATTCTTCGAGCCTATACTACACTTTGTTTGAGCAAGTCAGGAACATTGCAAAAAAGTGAAATACTAGCGTCCTTGCAAAATGCTGGACTTCCTGCTAATGAGGAAAATGCTGTTGCCATGATGCGCTTTTTAAATGCGGACAAGGAAGGATCTATTTCTTATGGCCATTTTCGCAATTTTATGCTTCTTCTGCCTTCCGATCGACTGAAAGATGATCCTAGGTGAGATTAATTTATTTTCCAATGTAAATAACTGTATGGGAGTCGCACTACTTCTGAATCTTTTTCTGTTCCAAGGAAACAATTTAGAAATGTTTGATGTACGTAGTTAAACTTTTGACTGCAACTAGTGAGTCTGTCATTCTTCTTTCATGTGCAAAGCTTTTTTCTTGGAGGCATATTTCTAAATATGGAATAGATGCTTCTTGAGCTGTTGACTATTTACCTCCGTATATAATTTGTGTTGAGATTCTTCATTGGGATAAGATTCTCTTGATAATGAGCTAAATTATTTCTTTGTGTAATTTTCAATATAAATTTGTTAGTTGCATATTTTCATTTGGCATGGATTGATGACATTAGAAGTTTGGATATTTCTCTGGAGAACTTGGATGTTTTTGAAATTTGGTATTTAGAACAACTAGATGGTGGCACATTGTTGAAGATATTTGGTGTTTGGAACAACAGGATGGTGGCATTGTATTGAATATATTTGGTATACGAAACAACTAGATGCTTGCACTGTACTGAAGATACTCAATTTTTAAATTTATAATTTAGATTTAGAGCAAAACTGTAAACTGTGAAGATTCTAAACCTCGTATATAACATTTGCCAGCATACTGAAAAAAAAAAGGAAGAAAAACAAAAACACTCGAATCCAATGAAACATCGAAAAATGTTTTTTTGCGCGTGCAAGTGGTATAACTCTCAACCAAGCATATAGTACCGTACATGCTTTCAACTGGGTGTCAAAAAAACTTGCTCTAAATTGTGATTTGATCCTAATCCTCAACTTGTTTAGCTTCATAGACGTGTCTGCCCCTTAAAATAGTTTTTTTTTTTTTTTTTTTTTTTTTTGGGGGGGGGGGGGGGGGGGGTCGTCTGTAGACTATGTTCATGACCATCAAAGAGAGTATGGTGCAAAGGCCACCATCTAGGAGGTGATTTGCCTAGAGGCCCTAGACCAAGGTGTTTGAACATCACTTTGGTCATGCTTTTATGTTATTTCTATATTTCTGTGTTCTTCCTCTTTAGTTACTCGTTAAGTATGTCTTTAGTTTTGGTTTTCCATGCTATTTAATCGTCAGAAAAGATTCATTTACCTGATTCAGAAAACTGTAAAGGTGTTTATATTAGTGAAGACTGCTTGCACAATGATTTTCAATAATTTTGAATCTGTTATTTGCAGGAGTATCTGGTTTATTTGGGACTGAGGCTATGTTGTTGTTGTTTATTTGCAGGAGTATCTGGTTTGAGGCTGCTACTGTTGTTGCTGTTGCACCGCCTGTGGAAATACCTGCTGGAAGTGTTCTTAAGTCTGCTTTGGCTGGTGGTCTTGCTTGTGCACTTTCTACTTCTTTATTGCACCCTGTTGATACAATAAAGGTATGGCCTTGTAATTTTATTTTTATTTCATGGACATGTGGCTCTTTTCCACCTTTTATCTTTACGTTTGTAAAGTGATTACGTTGCGTGACTTGCGGCACTACAAAATATTTCTATATGTCGTGGACATACTAGAACCTATTAATATTGGCAGAAAAATGACTTGAATTCACGCATGTTCAAATTCATCTCTTTGTGCATTCGTTAAATTGGTGTTTAGCTCTCACCAAGGGCTGCTTCACCTTGTTATCCAGGAACAATTTTGACAAACATGAGGGATTGAGAGGGACTTCAATACATTAAAAGGTTAGATATTCTCGTTGGTCGCTGTTAGGAACTTGGGACAAAAGTGGCAGTCGGAAGAGTGAAATTTCATCGATTACTTTTTGCAACAGGACTTAGATGAAATGGATGAAAATTAGTCGTTGTTAGCTATAATGTTGCTAAAGATTAAGCTCTTGATAAAATAGAGTGGAGTTACTAAGTTGGCCTATTGTACTAGAAAAAGTATGCACTTCGCTGCATGAGTTCTGTTGATGTTGATTGTTCACTTTTGACAAGTTGATCCATTGAATGTGACAAGTGATTCTAGCTTTTGAAATCAATGATGCTCGACCTTTCCTTGCCCTTTTCCCCCATTATCTCGGTTTAATTACACACATGGTCACTCAACTATGTATGTTGTAACACTTTGGTCATTAAACTCAACGTTGTACCAAAAATATGATCATACTTTTTAAAACATTTCACTAAAGTCAATTTGGTATGATGTGGTGCTTATGTGGCATTGAGAACAAAAAAATTAATATCAACTCGCCTCGACATTTGTTCTTTCTCATCAAGATGCTTAATCCAATAGTTCTCATGAGGTGTGTCCAAAATAATGTCACAAGGACTATCACATCACCATTAACATAGAAATTGAAGCATCTCCTGTCCATTCGCCCAGAAAAAATTGAATTAGCCATCATCTCCGCCTCTGCCGTATACCTCCCACAACCACCGCCATCACCGTCATCGCCGCTTTGCTGATATCAACCACCGACTCCGCCGCTCATTCCTCTTCTGCGCCACCTCTTCTTTCTCTTTCGCCTCTTCCACCACGACCATTAAATTCACACACTACCACCACCGCCTCCAAACAGACCAAACCCATATCCACAACCGCCTCCATTGTGACCCCACAACCGCCGCCCACCGTCGCCAAAACCCATGTACCTTCGACTCCCCTAGACGACAGACGACAGCCGTCAGGGCCGGTGATGTCGTCGTTGATTAGAAACACAACAAACTCCCATTTGTTAGGCTAAGGTTGCCCTCTGACTTGATGAAGGACTGGTGGAAGAAGAAATCCTCGCCGCTGTCGTCCGATGTGATAAATCCGAAGCCTAGGGTGATGAATCAAAAACCTTTTTGCCCATTTTTTTAATTTAGGATCAGTTTGTGTGTTTTTGTGATGGGAGTCCTTGTGACATTATTTTGGACACACTTCATAAGAATTATTGGATTGAGCATCTTGATGAAAAAAACAAATATCGAGGCGAGTTGATATTAATCTTTTAGTTCTCAATGCCACATAAACGCCACATAATATCAAAGTGACTTTAGTGAAATGTTTTAAAAAGTATGATGATATTTTTGGTACAAAGTTGAGTTTAATGACCAAAGTGTTACAACATACATAGTTGAGTGACCATGTGTGTAATTAACCCCCATTTTCTCAAAGGTGGTGTTGTTTTTTGTTTCATTTTGAGCGTCCCATTAGATCGGGTATTCATTTTATTAAGGAGAGATGGAGAAGTTACTTCGATAGTTTATTTAATGATGGCCAAGTTGATACTATAATAGATGAAAACTCACACCAAGAAAGAAATGTAAACTATACACGCAATATTAGAATTGTAGAAGTTAAAGAGGCATTGAAAATAATGAAAATAGGGAAAGCATGTGGCCCCGATGAAATACTCATAGAGGTTTGGAAATGCTTAGGAGAAATTGGATTGACTTGGTTTGCAAAACTTTTCAATAAAATTTTAAAATCAAAACGGATGCCAATGGATTGAAGAAGAAGCACGCTTGTGCCAATCTTCAAAAATAAAGGAGACATTCAAAGTTGCTCAAATTACTGGGGAATTAAACTTATGAGTCACACTATGAAACTTTGGGAGAGGATAATTGACAATAGGCTAAGGAGAGAAAGAACAATATCAGAGAACCAATTTGGTTTCATGCTTGGGAGGTCAACTATGGAAGCAATTTTCCTTGTAAGACGATTGTTAGAAAAATATAGATAAAAGAAAAAAGATCTTCATATAGTATTTGTAGATTTAGAAAAAGCATATGATAGGATCCCTAGAGATGTTCTTCGGTGGGTTCTAGAAAGAAAAAGAGTGCATGCTAGATACATAGACACTATTAAGGATATGTATGATGGAGTAGTAACGAGTATAAAGACATTTGGAGGAGCTACAAAAATTTTTTTCATTACGATATGACTACATCAAGGATCGGCTTTAAGCCCATATCTATTTACTTTAGTTATGGATGAACTAACTAGACATATTCAAGAGGATATATCATGGTGTATGCTATTTGCAGATGATATTGTCTTAGTGGATGAAACTAAAGATGAAGTGAATAGGAAATTAGAACTATGGAGGCATACATTAGAATCTAAAGGCTTTAAGTTGAGTAGGACGAAAACCGAATACATGCACTGTGATTTTAGAAACACTAGACATCGAGATGACGAAGTGGTAAAATTAGGGGAAGTAGAAGTTCCTAAGGTAAATCACTTTAGATACCTAGGATCAATTGTACAAAATGATGGTAACATTGAGAATGATGTCACACATAGAATTCAAGCTGGATGGAAGAAATGCCGGAGTGCAACATGGGTGATTTGCGATCGAAATGTTCTTACTAAGTTAAAAGGAAAATTTTATAGGACCGCAACTAGGCCAGCTATGCTCTATGGAAGTGAATGTTGGGCGGTAAAGCAACAACAATTATATAAGATGAACGTAGCAGAAATGAAGATGTTTAGGTGGATGTGTGGTAAAACTCGTAAAGATAGAATAAGAAATATAGAAATTCAAAGACAAGTAGGAGTCGCACCAATTGATACAAAGATTAGGGAATGACGGTTGCGATGGTTTGGTCACCTGCAAAGACGGCCTACAAATGCCCCAACTTGAAAACTTGATTCAATAGAAACTGTAGAAATTCGACGAGGTAGGGGTAAACCAAAGTTAACATGGGATGCATTAATTAGGAGGGATTTTGATGAAGTCCAAGAATTAGCTTGCAAATTCTTGATAGGATAATGAAGCCCCAATAATTAGTTTGCAAATTCTTGATAGGATAATGATGAAGTCCAAGAATTAGTTGCAAATTCTTGAAAAAATAGGAAAAGATATGACTCGCAACGATCCGGGGGTATGGGTTTATTGGAAACGACGTGGAGATCACGACTCACAGCTATGCTTTGACTACGACGTTTTTCGGCGAAATTCCATCGTTTCGCCCTCCGAAACGGCAATTTTGCTATTTTAGGAAACTTTTGTTTCGGTTATAACTTTCATTAGGAATTTCCGTTTTTATTGCCGTTTGCGGCGTTTGTTTCTATTTTTCGTCTAGTTTCCAGTTTAGGGCTTTTTGGACTTTTACTATTTTTGGCAAATTTTAGGGTTTCGCTATTTAAGCGATCTATTGGGTGTAATTCGTAGTTTTGATTGAAATAAAAGAATTTTTGAACTTTGGCTTAAGTTCTGACCTAGATCGAGTTGTTCGTAGATTCGTTCAACTGATTTAGAAGATCTCAGCTGTGTCAGATTTGAATGGTTCGCAAAGCTCACCATCAATTGCACTTAATCGAGCAAAATGGAAAAGTTTGATCCATGTAACCGACCCTAGTTAATTTGGGACTGAGGCTATGTTGTTGTTGTTGTTGTTGTTGTTGTTGGCAGAGTGCTAGTTTCAAGATGCCGTGATAACTAGTTGTAGTTACAAATTGTGTCTTTTTCTTATCTTTGTGGTTGGATGTGTGGTGTAAGTCTTCCTAATTTTGCATGCATCTTTCTTCAGTTATCTTCTCACCATCACTTTGATGTAATCATATAAATAAAAAAAAATTATGAACTTGGGTAGGGAAATAATTGCTTTGTGTAAAAAGTTGTTGAAAATCAAGTATGCTTGGTACTCAGAAGCTGAGGATACCTATTATTCAATTGTCTTTATGTCTGTAGCTGTTTTCTCGTTGGTCTTTCGTATCGTCAGCATCTCATTTTCCTCAGTTCGGGCATTTCTAATGGGTTTGTGAACTATTAGACTCGAGTTCAAGCATCAACGCTATCCTTTCCAGAAATAGTGTCAAATCTCCCACAAATTGGAGTTACTGGATTGTACAGAGGATCCATCCCAGCAATTCTTGGTCAATTTTCAAGGTTAACTTTTATCTCTTCATTTCCCATACAGATTCACTACTAGTGATGTTGGTTAATTCTTTATTCCTCTTGAGCAGCCATGGTTTGCGGACTGGAATATTTGAAGCTAGCAAGCTTGTATTGATAAATGTTGCTCCTACACTGCCAGAAATTCAGGTACTGATGATGTGCTGAAATGAGGGAAAGTCATGTTCTTTGTTTGCGTTTCTCTTGTAATGGCAGTTTTAAATTCTTGTAGTTGGTACATTGGGTCTAGGTTATAGGATGCGTTGGTTCGTATAGCTACATTATGGGATTGGCTCTGTTACTCATGTAAGATGATGGTTTTATGGTTTTACATAATGGTTATGAAGTTTCTGTTGATATTTATGCTAACGTAGCAGCAATAATGGTTTCTTCGACTTCAGTTCACATGAAGATGAAAGATATTGGTTTTAGATCTTCCCTCGCCTTTTCTTGTTTGTCTAAGCTTGTGCAGCTTTTTATCCTGTCCTATTTATACCCACTTTCGTGTACCCTTATTGTTTTATTTTTGTCTTTTTTTTTTTTTTTTTAGAAGTCCTCATTTTTAAGTCACTTCCTTTAGATGGATTATTTAGTCATCTCTGAGTTTTATCACTTTATACTCGGTAACAGATGTTGAAAAGTTGCACTTGATCTAATAGCGAGTGTAGAATCTGTTAGCTGCAGTCTCTTTTTCTGGTTTGTGTATGAGATCAATGAATTGATGGTCATACTTTAATTCAATAATAAACTACATTTTTGTTATGACTTAGCTTCCTTAAGGCAAAAAAGAAAGCTTTTCTTTTCTCTTTATCTTGCTTCTCCTGCAAAGTTATTTGGCAGAGAGGTTCTATTTTCTATTACCGTAAGATCATGCTTAAAACAATGGCATTTATGTGTTCCTTTCATATTGCAATTGCAGTGTTTAATTATTTTATTCATTTGACGCATCAATAGGTGCAATCCATAGCTTCCTTCTGCAGCACAATACTGGGAACGGCAGTGCGGATCCCGTGTGAGGTATTAAAGCAGAGATTGCAGGCTGGGATTTTCAATAATGTGGGAGAAGCTATTATTGGTACGCTGCAGCAAGATGGGATAAAGGGTTTCTTTCGTGGGACTGGTGCGACACTTTGTCGGGAGGTTCCTTTTTATGTTGCAGGCATGGGTCTTTATGCTGAATCCAAAAAGGTGCGAGTTTGAACTATTCTTGAGGTTCTGTCTTGTGTTGGTTCTTTTTGCTTCAAGTGAAGTGGAAGAGCTTAATCAATGTAGCTGACCATAACTAATTTGAGATGGGGGATTTGTTGTTTCTCAATTTCCTACCTATTTCTTTTTCTTAATCTTAGCTGACCTCGTTATTTCACTTTTTTTCTTTTCCTATTTTCCCAATTAAAATTCGTGACTTTGTCATATTGTGTCGTGTGCATCTAGACTCTAGAGTCTAGGCACACCCACAAACTCAACACATATATACTTTGATCTCAGTATATCATTTCTACTACCCAACCATACAAAAACAATAAAGTTTCGAGATTCATTAGTGAGCTTTATGGAGAATGATGTTGATACGCTATTTTCCTCTCAAAAAAGACATTGATAAGCTCTTCGAGCTTTTTGTTCAGTTTCATAAATTCCTTGCACACCTTGAGAATATCTGAGGATTGAGGAAACTCAGGAAAGTATGTTCTTTGATTTAAGCAAATTAAAGATTCATTTGGATGTTTAGAAAATTCTAGGTTGCAGTGGGGCATTCTCCATGGTTTCATTATCAAATTTGAAGGATATTACTTCGAGGGTTAGATTTTGTATGGGGAATTCAGGAGAGGTATTTTGAGGACTTTGTAGTTATAGTAGTTGAGAGCAACATTGAATCTCCCACTGAGAACTCTACTTCTGGTTTTTTGAGCTGACAAGCTCTGCGTTGCATTTAATTTTATCGTTTAGACTATTCATTGTCATGTTAACTTCAGTAACTAACTAGAGAAATATGAGGCACTTCCAGTAAACAATATCAACTGACATTGCCTTTGTTTGTCCCCCCTCCTTGCATGGATGCAGTAGTAAATGAGCAGCCTCTATTCCTCTAGGTTGCATGAAAGTTCTTACTTTGTTGCATACCTTGTAAATTTGAACCTTGTGGGCTATCTTCTCAAACTGATGTATCGAGGTTCTAATTATCTCTTGGGACATTTTTTGTTATTAACGCCGACATTTACTTTTACAAAATCATGCAGGCTGCTCAGCATCTCTTGAGGCGAGAACTGGAGCCTTGGGAGACCATTGCGGTTGGCGCTTTATCTGGTGGCCTTGCTGCTGTCGTCACAACTCCGTTTGATGTCATGAAGACTAGGACAATGACTGCTCCTCAAGGCTTGCCAGTTTCAATGTCGATGATTGCCTTCACCATCCTACGCCAAGAGGGACCTCTAGGCCTATTCAAGGGGGCTATTCCTCGGTTCTTTTGGATCGCGCCTTTGGGGGCGATGAATTTTGCTGGTTATGAGTTGGCAAGGAAGGCAATGGACAAAAACGAGGATTTAAAAGTCGATGATTCTCGCTAGAAAACCTTGGCTGGCTGATTCTTTGCGGCCAGCTATTAGCATAAAAAAGAAGTATATTTTCACTTTGTTGTATGTAGCTCAGCCTTCTTTCCCTCCATTAACGGGAAGATATGCCCTGAACTGCTGCGGCGTTTGCTTCGGAGGTTAATTTGTCGACATTCATTTTCACTCTAATGCAACTGAAAAAAGTCTAAGAGGGAAGTTTTTGATTGATGTTGCATAAAAGGTAAAGATCGATAATTTCATTTTGATGGTTAATCTTTTGTTGAGTTGAGGGGCCTGTTCATTTTGTACATGTTTTGGCTCAAATTTTAACCTGAAGAGGCTAGTAAGAAACTTTAGTGAGCAGGAGCAACACCTTCGTTTCTCTTTATTTTTATTGGTTTCTTAATCTGTATATGATGATAATATGTGTTGTTTGTTCATTTGATACTCTCTTTAAGTTTTTCATTCTCATTTCTTCATTGTTTGAAGATCATGTGATGCACCTCGAGATGTATGCATACACATTGAAGGCCCATAAGTAATAGATGATCAAAAGCATAAAATTTGGCAAAAAATTGCTACTGATGTTGAAGTTGCACTAATCCTAGTTTTGGCCATTTTGCCACTTGAAGGTGATATGGATGTCCCAACTTGTGTTTAGGTTTAACATCTTTTTCATAGCTGATCTTGAACTCTTTTATTGGCTTTATTGATGTCATCCCAACTAACTAGGAGTCTTATCTTTTCCCAAGCTAGGTTGAAAGATTTTTTTTTTTTGGCAAAACACATTTTTTTATCTTTGAACTTTGAGTTTTTTTATGCTTTTGGTCTCTAAACTTTTTTTAATGCATATTTGGTCCCTGA
Source organism: Stephania yunnanensis (assembly GCA_039657365.1). NCBI lineage: Eukaryota > Viridiplantae > Streptophyta > Magnoliopsida > Ranunculales > Menispermaceae > Stephania > Stephania yunnanensis. Next base: position 1,952,548 of record CM077586.1, on the reverse strand, counting down.
ATTTTCATTATTGTACATTTGGTCTTTGAACTTTTGAGTTCTTTAGGCTTTTGGTTTTTGAACTTTGAGTTTTTTTATAATTTTTGGGAGAAACTTTTTTTTTTTCGACATGTGTTAGTTAATGTGAGTCGTTCGGTTCAGTGATATAAATTACTTTACTCTTCTTGATTAGTCACACAACACTTATGTTACTCATATTAGCAAAATTTAACACTTTAAATGGTGGAAGAATTAAATGTAAATCTTTGTGAAAATTTAATGACTAAATATGTAGTAGTAAAAGTTAAGGGACCAAAAGCATGAAACACACAAAGTTCAATGATTAAATAATGAGTTTTGTCCTTTTTTTTTTTCCAAACTCTTTTAAGATAAAGACTAGTATTTAAGATTTAGGGGTAGGGTTTAGGAGTTACATTGATGGAAGACTACGTAAAAGAAAAAAAAATTAACATATGTTGGGTTCAAGTAAGGAATTAGATGCACCTTAAGCATGATAGTGCATGGAAAACTATTATTTAAAGGGCCGCCTATTATTTAAGCACGACCGTTCATGGAAAATTAACATATGTTGGGTCTAAATTGAGGGTTTATGGTTTGGTCATTTTACAAATCACCGCCAAATCGCGAACCATCAAAATCGCAACCAAACCGAACCATCAAATCGAACCGCAGGTTTAGTGGTTTTTCTTGTTACATGTTTTTCAAAAAAAAAAAAAAACAGTGGTGGGAGGGTGCGGTGAGAGATCATTGGTAGGAGACGACGATGGCGACTGGTGGGAAGCGGCAGTGACGACTACTAGTGGAAGGCAACAACGAATGACCTCAACTAGTGGAGGCGAATATGTTTAGGATCTTGAGATGTAAATGAAAAAATGAAACGGGGATTGTTTATATTGGTTAAGGTTAAGTTGTTTATATTGATTAAGGTTTTAAAATGTGAATTAAATAAATTTATTAAGTTACCCTCGGTTTGGTTTCGTGAACCGCGGTTTTTCAAAATTGAAACTCACCACCAAACCGCGATTTTGCGGTTTTCAAGTTTTTCAAACCGCCCCCAAACTGCGAGTTTTAAAAATCAGATCAAATCATACGGTTTGGGCGGTTTTGAGGAAATCGATGCCCACCCCTAGCAATAATGCTCGGAATTCGAGTAGTCAGAGTTGGAAAAGAAAACAAAATAGTAGCAAATACTGAGAGACAAATGGAATTCATACATAAATAAATGCACAGCCAATGCAAATATTGAGTGTCCACACAAAAAGTTAAAAGTGCTCCACTTAATACTTTGATTGTTACTTGTCAAGGTAACCCTAAGTGCAGGGGAAATGAGACCCCCATCCCATCTAATCTAATAAGACTATAATAGAGACCCTAAACCAATTTTATAGATAGAAAAAATTAATGAGTCAAGCAATGACCTGCACTTAATAGTGGCCTTAAATGCTTAGTTTAGCAACTTAAATGTTCAATCCTTACAGAGATTCAAACATAGGTTAGGCCTTAAATACTAAGTTTAGGGTCTAACCACACTTATGGTGGATTTAGAATTGTTTAGTATTAGTGCAGGAGCACTCATCACCTTCCACTGTTTCATTTGTTTGCTTCATATAGATAGACAATGGTTGAAAGAGTCTGCATTTTCGAAACAAATTCGGCGAATTCATCGATACCCTATTCCGGATTTCGGCGACTAGTAAAATGGCTAATCATGAGTTTGAAGAATGGAGGATGGCCTTCCACCATAGCAACATAGGCTTCAACTTGAACTCCTGTCCAATAAGGAACATTAGTCTAATTGGAAATGATTGATTGTATGTTCAACTTTCAAAATCAATACCTAACAAAATTAGAAAATATAATGTTCTCTACTATTGCATTGTTGCTTGAACCACTTAAGAGTCCATCAACATTTAAAGAAATTCACTAGCAGGGCAAGAGTTGGAGATTCGAAGCAAAGTAGACAATAGAAATGCATAGTTTGAACGCATCCATAGACGGCCAGCAAATGCTTTTAGTTAGAAAACTAGACAATATAGAGTTAAAAAAAAAACTCACGCAACGATAGGCGTATACTTAAAATAACTTGTCATGCATTAAATCAAGCGAAGTGAAAAATCTTGATCCGCCTATCCGATAGCCGCCCCCAACTAATATGCGAGAACAATCAATAGAAACTTCTCTTTCATTCATTCATTCATACTTTCTTTCTTTTTCTACCAAGTCTAATGGAGTCTTCAGAGAAGAATTTCAATGACTCTTCTCTTGATAGTTACTGGTCAAAAACTATGTATAGACAGTCTCCAACTCTGGATGACAGAGATACCTGAGATCATTCCTACTGATGGGCCATACCAATTTAATGGTTTTTGCTATACAACAACATCTATACTCACCAGCTATTATCTCTGCATTATTGCGCCTTCTGCTGGCGAGCGAATTAATATCGACCGCCTAATTAATGAATCGAATTCTTTGACTGGACATCGACGAGGACCGAATGATGATTTTATGATATACAACATTAAATGAATCAGTTGTAATGATCAATTCTATAAGCCAAGCTGTTAAGTTAGTTTGCTGGTTTGTTTTAGTACTAGTAATTTATGTAGTCCCCTATGAGACAGTGTGCTCAACATGAATTGAACATCAAGGGAATGGATCAGACTCAACATAATTTCTCAAAAAAAAAAAAAAAAAAAAAAACATTAGTGGAATTTTCGATCAAACAAGATGCGAAAAAGCTAGATAATTACCGAGTCGGATCTAATGTGTACTCAGATACATTAAGGAACTGGTTGATCATTAGTTGAAAATAAACAGGTCATTCACTTTAACCTTGCCTAATTCTGTATTATTAGGAGCTATCAGTCAATGAATACTACTCCTAGAGACATATAAACTATCGGCTAGTGTTGCGGTGCCCACTGAGACTCCTAAAGTCTCTACTAATTTTTGGTCTAGTTTCAACTTTTCACCAGCATGAGCTAAAGATAAGTCCTTAAGTAATTGGTATAGTGGTGGAAGAATGTGAAGTGAATGAAAATATTCGATTTTCAGGGGCGAAGGGGGACGAAAAGGGGGGAAGACATGAACACGGTTAATGATTCGAGTCCGTGGAAAACGACGCATAAAAGATTTAACTAGGATCCCCATGTATGCCCATAGATTCATAAGAAATGTTCTTTTTCAAACAACAGCCTTTTTTGTTCCCATTCACAAACAATGCGATTATGATATCTGCACATATGAACAAGACATATTTACTTTGTATATGCAACTACAGCTCTATCTATCCTTATAGTACTTGACATTGCAAAGCCGTCAATGCTCTTATTAATTCTTATCTTCTTGTCCAACCACAGATTATTTATTATATGTTGCACTAGCTGTTTAGTTCCTTTTACACTACAATGCTCAATTCACACTTCATCTAGCACGAATATGTATCGGTTTCGAAATGTTTTTCATTGTCAACTACTGTTTTTCATGATCTATGAAATGTGATAGATCATAATAACAAGCTTTCTGTCAATCCAATTGAGATGTTTTTTTTTTTTTTTCTATGTTCTTATAGGTAAATATTTGTGGAAATTTTATGAGGACAAGTTTTGTTTGGCTTGTGTTATTAAAGGAGAACTTTAGAAAAATATGTTCTTCAAATAATTCAAAGGGTTCATACTAAAGCTCATATTGTTCTAAGCAACTAGTCATTACAACTAAACAAAGTAATCAATTTAATCAACCTTCCCTATATTCCGAAAATCACGGACTTTTCCCCTTATTCCACAACATGAACATATATAGATTCAATAATCATTAATTAAACTTAAAAGTACATCTTCGATAATTAATATTGTAACGACATGCTCGAGCGATAAGTCCATTTATAAGTATGTCAAAACTTGAAAGTCTTATAGTATACGACTTTTCGAGGCTGCTTTGTTGCTCTCATTCCATCATAGGCATTTAAACTTGAATTCTATCACAGTGAGCACATCAGTGAGTTGAGAATGATCATGTAAAAATGTAAATTATTGCTAATTAGGCGACTTAATTAACTGTACATGCCAGTTACATGAAAGAAGTCCTACACTAGAGCAATTAATGCAAACAAAATGTCACAATCCATTGTACCAAATTAGCAAATAAAAACATTGGATCCTACTAATCCAAAGACTTAAAATTGCAGAAATCAACACATATATAACTACCCTAGAAAACTAGAACAGTTTGATGACTTGAGACATCTCACCAAGGTGGGAAATCAGATAATTTAACTGGGCCCCTTAAGAGCTGCTTCAAAAATGTGGAGAGGGAGATGTGGATTGACTATGGAGTTCTTTTTTTTTTGTATTCTATTGGCTTCATCACTTTGGATTTGGAGGATGAGATTTAGATATTAGTGAGAGCAAGAAAGGCTTATGTTTGTCAAACTATATTCTCTTTCAAGGGTAGAAAATAAAGCATGTTGGTTGAGAGGTAGGGGAGTTGTCTACACCTTACAAGGCACTTTTTTTTTTTTTGGCATTGTTGAAACACAACATTTTCATCATACATTTGCTGACCAAACAAGTCCTATAATTCTCTCTAGTCCTCAAAAGTATAACGGCCCGCGTGAGATCCACGTGGTAGAATCCTGTTACTCGTTAGTCACGTTGCCGCAATCCTCGAGATTCGCACCGTAAAAAACTTGATCTTTTGAGGTACCTACCAAAAGGGGCCCTTGTTTTTTCACATCATCTGTAATATATCAAGTCTTGGATATCTTTCACAAAAGCAGTGATGATAAAGGATCTTATATGTCACATAGATACATGAAACTATATATGGTGCTATAGTACTTGTCAAAGTTCAATCCAATGGAAACAGAGTAGAGTGGTGGCTAGTTCCATGTATAAATGTCCAACTAGTGCTGTGATTTTTGTCCAAATCTATTAAAGTTAAAAAGGGTAGTAACTATAAGTAGTAAATCTTGTTTGAACTTGGATTCTTTGCCAAAGAAGTTCATGATGACTAGCTTTCTAGCTTTTAAGGTAATATAAATAGATCTGCTATGGTGCTAAGTCTCTTTCACATCTCAAAAATGAAAATAGTGAACAAAAAATTGGGTCAAGGGGGCTGGTTTGACAAGTAACCAAAGAAGCATCCATTTTGAATATGCTAGTATTAGGTGAACAAGAAAGTTTTAAGTCGCGTGCTTGTTGATTTGATAGCAAATTAGTTACCAACAACTGGTTGGTCCGAGTGGTAATGAACTCGGTTCCCCTTAAGTGAGTGAGGCTTGACAATGCTTGAGCATGAATTGGTCAGTGCGAGAAACTAAAAAAAGATAAAGAGAGAGATGAAATTAAGAAGTGCAGAGACATTATCAATTCTCCTCTGTTAGAAAACTACATGAATTAGAAAAAAGAGGGGAAGTTAACCTCACTTGATTTTCTCAAAGATCTCTAACTGCCCCTTTGTTTTATTACATGTATATCTATGATTAATTAACTTCTTAATTCCTAAAAACCAATAAGATGAAAGCAAGTAGTCCCCCTCCTTTTTTTTTTTTTTGATATTACTTGGTTTCAAAGTGTTGTTGTTCTCAACTCTTCTCCCAACATGGCATATGAACTTGAGCCAAGATGGGATTGAAGAAGGATTGTATTGTATCTCCTCCGCGCCTCCATCGCCTACTTGTTTGTCGATAGAGGAGGTGACATGATCATGTCCATAGAGGCTCCCAAGTTGATCCTAGACTGCTTTCATCTAGGAATCCGCCGGCATTGTTCAATTGGAAGTTGTGTGGATTGTTCATGAAGTTGTCCATAAAGGATTGCGAGGAAGAAGAAGGCTGCGGCGAATGCGCCATCTCCATACATATCAAAGCCACCAAGTTGGCTTGTTGGCATTGCATATTGAATAGCTCTGCTTGTGCCTTAGCTAGTTGTGTCTGCAACTCATTAACTTGCTTATGGAGCTGGCATATCGTCCCCGCGCATCCGTACACCGGATCTCTGATCCTCGCATTCGCCTCGTAAACCATGCTGCTCACTGCATCTGCCCTTTGAGTCTCTGGAAGCTCCTGATCATACAATTCAACTCAACTTAATTAAATCAATCAAAAAAAAAAAAAAAAAAAAATGTTACTACATATAGCTATAGACATGACATGTAGTTATGTACCTGTAACATTTTAATTATGTTACTAGCACCAAACACTCTATGAGCAGTAGTGAACTTGAGGGGCTCCTTAGGAGGGAAGTATGGTGCCAAGACGCATTTCTCGACGCATCGGCGACGGAGTATCTTGCAAGCGGCGCAAGGGCTAACGACGACGGTGGGAGCCGGGGGGAGGGGCGGGGTGGAGGGAGAGGGGGAAGATGTGGTGGATGGAGAAGAGTATGAAGTTTTGATAGTGTTTTCACTGAGTGAGTCCATAATAGTACTTGCAATATTGCTAGTAAATGTATATATTAATGTTTGGAAGGCAAAGAAAACAAACAAGGAATTGATAGAAGAGAAGCAAAGGACAATGTGCTACTTTTGCACAACGAGAGAAATGCATATATAGGGGAGGCATAGTGGATTATGACGCCATAAATTCCGAATATCACGTCACCGTTGAAATTTTGGGGGATACGTGGCGAGCGCCGATTTACTTAAATAATATCCGTTAGGTTTGCAATGTTTGGAAACTTTTGACCGTCTTTTTTCTTGTATTAATTCTTTGTATTCTTCTTTCTTTTTCTTTTTTTGCCAAACAAGAATTTTTCATCAAAAAAGATTAAAAAAAAAAACATACCTGGAAATAATAATTAAAAAATAGAATGAATTGACACCCCCAATTTTATAATTTCGAAGAAAATTAAAGGAATATATATATAGTAACACTTATTTTTTTTTATAAATAACTAAAATTATATTTTCCATTGACAGGGATATTATTATATTTCTGTTTAGTTTGTCCTTGGTGTTCGGCATCAATTATACATGCTAAGTACAGATTAATTTGCGTTTAGACATTGTAGGGCTTGACTCTCAACTCATGCACAAACTCGATACTTTACTCAAAGGGAGCGAATTTCTTAGAATGAGACCATGGATTTGGATGGAAATGAATTCATCTCGAATACAATCCACATCCAACCCAAAAAATGTTCTTTAATAGGATCATGGATTGTGAATGTCTAGATGATGTGGAAGGGAATGAATGAATCAAAGTGGAGGAATTGTCTACCACAATGTCCTTTTTTAGACATTGTAGTCTATTGCTACATCATTATTGTTTGTTATAGAAAGTTTAAAAAGTCATAATCCATAGTCTAAATTTACATTACCATTGGAGATCAGACTATCTCAATTCTAACATGGATTTAGATGGATTGGTGCCACATCGATCATGGATGTGGGAGAGATGTTTATTTTATGTGGCATTAGATATACATTCACATCTTAAAATGATCACCAATGGTAATGTGGATTTAGACCATGAATTGATGAGTTAGCACTTTTATTTTTAATTTTCATAATATTAATTAAGGCTTTAAAAAAATAAAAACTTTAAAATAATTAATAATGTTGATGTGACAGTCTACCACAACGTCTAGAAGTAGACATTATGGTAGACACCCTTCATTTTAATTTCATACCACATAAGATGAACATTATGAATTCATGGTCTCATTAGAGAGCATTTTTTGGGGTTGGATGTGGATTGCATCTTTAAGTGGATCCATTTCCACTAGGGCTGGAAAAAGTTGTCGAGACCCGTTTGTCCGGTTTTGTCCGGACCCACTATAAACGGGTTCGGACAATATTTTTGTAAAAAACATATGGGTGTAGACAATTTTTTGTGTTCGTTTAAAAATACGGGACCGGGTCCGGACAACAATTTCAAAAAAACTAGGTACTCGTTCAGTGATTAATTTAGACTATTTAGATGATCTCTCTTTTTTTGAAACTTTTTTTATGTGGGCATATAATTTTAAAACTTAGATAATAGTGATGCGATGCTTTGACTTGCATTCCTTAAAGATTTTTTTGTCTATAATATTTATATTGGAAATTAAGAAATTGTGATGTTATGTATTTATTTTTTGGTGATTGAATATTATGTGACATGTAGTTAGAAGTTTTTTTTAATAATTGATAAATAAATTATTTAATCATATTTAAAAATAAAAATCGGACAAAACGGGAGCCGTATGTTTTACAAAAATACAAGTCTGGACAAAAAAAATATCCGTTTTAAAAAGGGGAACGTGTTCAAAGACTAATTTTAATCATTATAAGAGGAGGTATATCCAGTCCCGTTTATGTTCGTTCCCTTTTTTTGCGAGCCCTAATTTTCACCCCGTCCCATTGGAGATGCTTACATTTTGGAATTTAAATGTTTATTTAATGCCACATAAGATAAACATTCTCCTCACATTTATGACAAGTCACCCATCCATGTTTTAAATCCGCATTACAGTTGGAGATGCTCTTACCTCTTGAACCACTCAGTTGTTTGCAAAATCAACGAGGCATCATGTTAATAGCATCGTAGATTCATACTCAAGTTGATTTCTTATTTAAATTAAAAAAGGAAAAGTATACATTTTTCTTCAAAACATATACGTGCAACACGTGTTAGGCTGCTTGTTGCATGCATCCTTATATATGATCGTATTGTTTTTCAAGATTTGATTCATTGAATGGCTTTTTTTTTTTTTTTTTTTTTGTCATAAAATTGATCGAATGGTTGATTATGGATGAGTCATTCAATCTCTTCAATTTTTTCTTCTAGTAAATAAGTTAGGCATGGATTATACACCCAATAATACCACCAAACAAAATTGTGAATCATATGCACGTTTATTTTTTTGATGAACGTGAATCAAATGTGCCATGAACTTTATTTATTTCCAACACATAAATTTATCTAGGCGTGAAAAGATAATAACGCTTTTGATGATTAAAGTTCCACACGTGATCAATGAAAATCAAAGTGATTAAAGTTGTAGCATGATCCGCACGCACTGGTCAAGTTTAATGACTCGATCAATATCATGTTAGGATGAAAAATAATCTAATTTTATTCATAAGCGGTGACATTGGAGATGTTATACTTTGTCACGCTTTGATTGGACAACCTTGAAATTTGAGTCTCTGTAGCTGTAAAATTATGTCTACGTTTAAATGAATCTTTTTGTTTGGTAATCCAAAGTTTCAAACACCCTTTATGAAAAAAATGGATTAAAGCCTACTTTTATGGACTAAGATGTGACATTAAAACTACACATTTCAAATGGCTATCATTAGATGCAACTCAATTCTAATAATGTGTCAATTCTACTCCCATACAGTTTAATTTCTTGAGAATAAGTAGTAGATTTATTTTATTTTATTTTTGTTCAACTTAGATCTTTTTTTTTTTTTTTTCAACAATTGATCCATGAAACCTATTCAAAGAAGCGCCCATATATTATATATTATTAATTTCAAATAGTTCGAAAGAAAGTGTTAAAACACACAAAATTTAACACTTGCCATACACTAGTAATTATTATGGACGGAATTTATTTTTTTTTTTTTTTTTTTTAAGAAAGAGTTGAAGCTTAATTATTACTCCCCCAAAAGTACATAGACAGATGAAAAATGTGACCCCCACCCCCCCATCCCTTTACACCATTCAAATAATATAGCAACATCAGTCGACATTTGAAAATACAATACAAATTCAATTCAAATTAAAGTTTTTCACGTGACTTCTCATCTAATCTGCAGTTTTGATCCCCTTTATATATTTACGTTAGACTTTAACTTTTAATTATGGATTTAATTAATTAAAAATACATAAAAATATAAAAATAAATAAATTTCAAATAATTAGCCATAAATTATTTCTTTTCTTTTTAAAAAAAATGACTTTTTTTTTTTAAAAAAAAAGTGAAAGTAATCATTTGTCATCTCTCTCCACAATCCACTTGGAAAATGACAAGCAATTAATGGAAGGTGAGGTAACTGATTGAAAGTAACCATTAATTGAGTCGGCAAAAACTCGGCGGATAGTGGCGAGGAGAACCAAATGTTGGGAAGAACCAAGACAGGGACAATTATCCACTACCTGCGTGACGTGGCGAGTATTTGACGTGGACGTAAGTCCAAGAGTAAGTAAAACTCGGCCCATGGGCCCGTTGTGGGCCCATGGATTCGGTGGGTACCCATCTCCCTGTAAACTCGTTGGGCGCGCGAATTTCTGCCCATTAATTAACACATGCACACCATGACGCCAGCGTTGATTAGAAACAGGTTATTGTCCTTTAAAAGATGGCTCGAGTTCGATTCTTAAAAATAAATAAACACTAATATTGAAAGCTCCTCTAATCTACACGGTGCGTGACTTGGAATAAACTCAGAGTAGTTGAATAATTTGGATATTATATGGTTTAGACTCGAAAGAAAATGTGAGTCATCACGAATATTCTACACCTAAGTTTCACCATTGCTATCCGGTTCCAACGTTAACTCATAAAGGTTTTAATTGAACAACCTGACTTAGACACTCATAATTATCAAAATAGCAATAAAAAAAATTAACTTGACGAATAAAAACAACAACAACAAAAATTAACTAATCAATTGGGTGACTCAATAGTTTAGTATGAGATTTGAAAGTAAAAAGTCACGGGTTCAAACATTCGTGAGTACAAAAGTTATTTCTTTCTATATATATAAAAAAAAAAAAATAACAAAAATAACAAAAACAACAATAAAAAATCTTTATTTCGAAATAATAGTTGAGGTAATCTACATCAATCCAACATGCACGTTTCCAACTCGACTAAGAATGAGAATTGAATTCTTGCACTAAAGTACATTATAGAATTCTATTGATTTCTAACACTTCATTTTTTCTAATTTGGACTTTCGAGTCTTCATAGATAGTTTTTTTAATGTGTCTAAACTATAATGTATGCCACTAATTTAAATTTCGGGACAAGTGACATCTCGAAGTTGTATGAAATTAATTCTTCAAAAAAGCATAGGGCGTCATATCCAAGTCTCAAAGAGTCTCAATTTTTTCCTAATCTTAGAAAAAAAGAGAGACATATACTACTCTAATTGATGAAGAGCTTAATCACTAGTGGAAGCAGTTGGAACACAACACACATTTTTTTTCTGCCTTGTCAACAACCGTATAAACTAAAGTCTCGTTAAGTCTTAAGCGTGTGGACTTTAGTTCCTCACAAAAAATATTGAAACCTATATGCTACTCCAAATTAATAATTCCACCCACATTAGTATATACTAGATAGAAGAATGTATCATAAATTAACGAATCTCGAGATGTATCGATGGACCAGATCCCCCGATGGCGACCTTGTCCCAGGTGCAAGGCCACCATTGGTTGAACATGCAAAGATGGTAATTTAATCAGTAAAGAATTTTTTTCGATGAATGTTTGGAGTAGCTAAGAGTGACATTGACTGCAATTGGATCAACATGGACGAATGGTCACAAAACAAATTAAATAAGGAGAGGCCAATCTCAGGTTGGGGGGATCGGACGGTGGACAGTTGATGATCGTGCCACGTGTCATAAAGGGTGTTGAGAGTCAAAGAAGGCACTCCCCTTTGGTCAACCATTCTCATCTAACCACCTTTACATTAAAAGAAAGGTGTTTAATTGCAAATATCATTAAAGATGGCAAAAAAAAAAAGAGTATGTTTAAACGTTGACAAATCAGTTGTCCAGGTGGCGGTGTTTGATTGGATGAGTTCATGCCATTTGTAGTGCTTAGAAGGTCCTCTTTGCGGCCGAGGACCTCTGTCTCCACTGCTTACAACTTCTAAATACTATAAATGGATTTGGATTGGGCCCACGCGCCTTCCATGCATGACTTGGCTTAGATTAAACCTGTTTCCCATTAATTAATCCTATATTAATCAAACAAGCCTATATACAGCTAATTAAACGTCTATACTCTACTTAGAGTTATTAACATTTCATAATAGCTGTCGCATTTTAACCTTGACACATGAATGTAAATGATTAATTCACCATAAAAGTTTCATACAGAGTCGACACTTTAATTAAATTATCTTATCAGAAATAACTTCTCTTATGATGGCCGTTGTTTAAAAGTAGTGATTAACAGTAATTGATTGGTTATAAAGTCTCGTTTCTATATAAAAAAAAAAAGGTAGTGATTCGTGTTGTCGTTCGCTAATTTGTTTGGACTTAAAATTGAAGTAATTAATTAATTAATGCTTCTCTAATTTGTTAATGTTACATATATGTTTGTTAACTATTAGTTGTTGAATGGATGGAGAATGATTTAATTCTCGAAAAAGTTATTTAATAATAATCCTCTGTTCTAGAAAAAATAATAACTCTTTTAATTTTCAGCTATGACTAGTATTGCGAATATTATAAGAATGCGATTATTTTAAAAAATAAAATAAAAATGGCTTTGCTTTTAGAGAGAGAGAAAGTCATAACGAAGAAAAAAAGTAAGGTAGCTCGTACATGCCATTTGAAGATGTAGGGCAATATTTATATATTGGGCAGAAGCTTTTTTTCCATAATTCATTGATCTTAACAAATTTTATTCTTTTTTTCTGGATAAGCTATTCTTAATTAACATACAATTTAATTGATTAGTTTTGCTATACATAGTACTAGTAAGTTTAATTAAGTTAATTAGGGATACTTAAATAATTGACTGGCTATGGTACTTTGTTCAATATCATCATAAAATTCATTATTGTATCGAGAATGCTATATCAATTTGAGATCAGATAGTGCATAAATATACTTGAAAATCATCCAATACACTGATGATTTTTTTTTTTTATAGGAAACCCATGACCTTTACTTAATTTCAAATCCTATATCAAATCATTAAGCCACCCAATTAGTTGATAATTTTTCTCTTCTAATTAAATAGATCAATTAGTTGGTAAATTTTCCTCTTCTAATTAAATAGATGTGTAAAATTCTCGGTGTTTAATAAGTACCGATATTGTATTCCAACTTAACCACCTATCAACTCAACACTCCCTCATGGATCGACTTCATTTCAAAGTTTCATTTAACGAATGCGGGATAGATGTGGGATCAATTTTCAGTTCTAATACCAAGTAAAATTCTTCGTTCTAAGATTTTTTTTTTCATTTGACGAATGCGGGATAGATGTGGGACCAATTTTCAGTTCTAATACCAAGTAAAATTCTTCGTTCTAAGGTTTTTTTTTCTCAAGAACCGTCGCGCTAGGCTGCATTGCACACGAGTGCGCGAGCCCGTGGATCTCCTCTGCTATCACCGATACTATTCCCAAAACTTAACCACCTTCAACTCTTATAGATGTGGAGTTTTAACTTAAAAGGTCACGATGCTTATTAGGAGGAATTAATCGGTTATATACTTCATTTTGAAGTTTCATTTAATAGATGTTGGACTAACTTTTTTTTGACACATCTTCAACAATTTGTTCACACATCTTCAACAATTTGAACTCTAAGTTGATCATCGTGGCGTGAGGTCTTGCTTATGAGTTGGAAACATGCGGCATGATGAGATGGAATTTTTAGTGTTTTAAGACTTTGGATCGAAGAGAATATTAGGCAGATTAGAAAAAAGAATGATCAAACTTTAATCCATTTTTTTATAAATAAGCTTCCCTAAAGTTCTTCACTTTATTTGAATGATTTTATCGAACTACTTGTCTCAATATATTGCCTAACTTTTAACTTTATTTGTGGTTTCAAACCATGAAACATAAAAGAAAATACACTCCGTATTTTTTAACTTATTTGTACATTCAGGTCGTGACAATATATACTTGTTAATTTCAAGAAAACCATTGACAATGGAGAAATTGGTTTATAGTCAGTCTTCTATTGATTAGAATACGGTGTCTGTCAAACTATTGATTAAAACGACTAACTAGCTAGTTATGAAGGTAAACAATTACAAGTTGGTTTTATACGAGTGGCCTAATGGTATGATACGAAATTTGTTTGAACCACAGTGAAGGCAAGTTTGTTTTTTTTCTTTTTAATCGAAAAACAAACAAGTTGATTTTATATATTCTTATAATTTCAAATTAAATGGCTTAAACTGACCAATTTGTATGTTATAAAATATTAATTACGAAAGTGAGTTTGCGAGACCTTTGGAAGCACCAAATATACTTAGTATATGACCTTGAACCTCTAGAAGGTAGGTATCATTTTCAATCTACTTCAATTATTTCATATTGGACTACATATCCCCGACAATCTTCATCTTGGACCAGTATTATCCTTAGCCACCTTCAACTCATAGACGCAGTGTTATACTCTAAAGAGCCTCGGTACCATCTGAGAGATTTCCACACTTATGTTATTCATTATGAAGCTTTACTTAACCGATGTATGACTATATATATTCACTATAAAAAAATAGTTTTTAAAACACTAATACATCATCGATATTTGTAAATTAGTACTCGTGAAAAAACATCAAATTAAAATTCAAAATGTCATGTGCATGTTTGATACACACTCGTAATCACTTTACTAGTAGTATTCATTAATTAATTTTCTTTTTTGAGCCACGAGATCACAGGTTCAACCTAGTTGATTCGGTAAGACCGTGGCACTACGTAGGGTCGTGCTTCATTGATGACACGTTTCTAAGGCGGGGAATGAGGTAGTTCTTATTAGGAACGACGCGTTTTTCTTCTACTACATTGATATAAGTTTTTTTCGACTTTGTTTATAAAAACACATTATTTCTCGCCCTTTATAATTAAGTACCCACATCTTGTACAAATTACACTATTATAAATAAAAGTTTCATTCCTATGAGATTTTTTTTTCTTTTGAAAATATTCATTAATTAGTTTTTTTGTCAATTTATTAATTCATTCATTCTTGCTTGTTTCAATTATTTTAAAAAAGAATCATTCAAAAAACAAAAATATAAAAAAATAAAGAACTACCCTACTTGCTGGAGACTATATATACTATAATATTCATATTAGAGTGGGCAAATAACCAAACACAAATCATCCAAATACATCTACTTGAGACTTGTGAAGTCAAGTCACTAGCAGTACCACCTCATATCCAGCACAATTGGCTACAAATATACATGTATGGACCCGTTAGGCCTCTGTATCTGCATATGCTTACATCGTACAATGTACAAAATATATGACTAAAACCTGCAATGCTTATATTATACGCTACCATGTGAGCTAATATGTATGCTTTGTATCTGGGTTGAAACCATATTGTGATTACTCAAAGGTATCCGGACAACTTATCTGACTAATCCTACGAGCCTTGAGAATCGAGGTTGCACAACGAAACCATCAGTGACCACTAATCTACACAACTTCGTATTCGCGCTTATCACTAGCTAGGCCACACACGTTCGGGTGAACTAACTATATTGTAGCTAGGTTCATGCACTCGCGCACACGGCACGCAATGCGAGCAAGCCCGGTCCTTGTGGTGCACATGCTCGACCACCTCGTCTCGTCTAACACAGCAAGAGAGAGTACACACATTAGTCAAGATTTTGAATGAACCAAATCAAGTCAACTTGGTCAACAATACTAGTGAAATTTGTGGACAAACTAAATGTGGAATATTTCGAATACGCATCTAGAAGCATATCGAACAGTGTTCGAGTGCTTGTTAGGAGTTTTTGCAAAATAATATTTCCTACGCTGAAAAATATTGATAACCACCATTTAGTAATGATGGAAAAAAAAAAGATGCTCTAGATAATGACTCCTTAAACTTGAAGGGATGACACCTTGGTGACATGTTGTATCCACCAACATGAAGATAAATTTATAGAAATAGTTCTCAGCGCATAACATACAAGATATGTATCTCAAAGTGCATTGACGTCTCTCAAAGATGTGGACTTACATGACTTTGAGGTGTCATAGTAGCATCTTCCGTAATGAGGCATATTTTCTTTTGTTTATGTTTGGAAAACGCAAGGGGGAGATAGATTTTTTATGCACATCCATATAATACTTATTAGTTATAAGTAGACATGTTCATTCGATGAAGGCCTGCTGGGCCCGCTCGATATTGGTCAGGTTTGGTTTTACAAATTGAAGATTGGTTTGACCCAGGCTTGAGCTCGCCAAAGTTTGCCTATTTAATGGGCGGGCTTAGATTTGTACTTTTAGCCCAAGTCCAGCTCAAACTCGCCTGCTTTGAATAAAAAAATATATTTTATAAATACTTTGTATGAAAATCAATACTTTATATAAAAAGTAATGTTAGACGTGAGTTTGTGAGGTTCAAACCTAAACCCTCATGCTCATTTGAATAGATTCTAACCACTTCACCACTCATTTTTTTTTTTGCTTACTCATGAAACTTAATAAACATATTTAATTTTTTAAAAAAATAATAATAAGCCTAAGTAGGCCTACCCAAGCCCCGCTCCCTCAAAAGTCGGGCCTGAGCGGGCTTGGACAAGGCCTTGAAAAAAAACCCGCCTAGGCTCCCGCCTATATATAGATGCACATCGATCGAAATGCGTGAGCGTAAAATCTCGATGCACAATTCAATGGACATCAACAAATTCGTTTCAAAGAATTGTATCTCATCACTTGGCACTCACTTATTTTCTTTTTTTGACGTTGGCAAGAGTCGGACCCACGTACCACCTCCCCTAACTTTGTCTTTAAACAAGTGACGCATCTTCCCGATCTCCCATATCACAAGAGATGTTTTGGCAATACTTATTCTCCTTAATCTTAATTTGTTCTATAGATATTTGAATGTACATTTGGTTTATTTTGAGAATGCAAGCTAGCTTTCCCACACCTCGACACTGTTGCTCACCCAAGTTTTTCATTGAACTAAACCTCTCTTGATTTGAAACTTTGATATGACCGCTAAGCTTATCTTCTAAAACAAATACGAAGTATGTATGGATCCGCCGAACCATGGGTGGAATCTAAAAGAAACGTGTGGAAGGTTGAGTATTGTTGAATCATATACATATTTAGAGTAGCTAGCATTAATTAGTAAAATTTCAAATCAAACTATACAATTAACTGTTTAAGAACCAGATGTCTCTATACATATATGAATTGAGTTACATTGTAATTTGACTAGGCAGCTAGCTAGGAATATATGTTGCATCAAAAAAAATTCTGACTTTTAGTAGTAGTGGCAGTAAGTAGGAACCTTTTGAAGGAATAGTTTTGTTTCACATCTAAACAAAGCAGCCCTATGAGATATGGCAAAACATCTTAATCAAATCTAAATTTATTTAAAAAAAAAAAAAAGGTACAAATTTTATGACTCCTTAATTGAAATTCAGCAATAAATAAGGTTGCATGTTTTGTATTAGTTAAATAAAATCCAAAATTAATGAAAACTATTTTCTTCCATATGTTTTGGGGAAGCGAGTTTGCTTTTTATACTTTGCTTTACAGTTGTTATGATTATTTGCTCAATTATTTCCACCAACCACAAAACTTTAATCTCAAATTAATTGAGTTGAGGATAACTACATGAATCAAACTCCTTCATTGTGTTTGATTTAGTGCGATTGTTTGTGTGCTTTTCAAATCCTTTAAATCACTCATAATCAATGCGTCCCAAATTAACTTCAACACACTCTTGCAACGTCAAATTTCTTTAATTTTCATTAAGTAGAGTTTTTTAGTGAGAACCCATCTTTGAAAGTGTACAAATCACTTCAACCACTCGTTCCCTAATCTTTTTTTTTTTTTTTTTCAATTGGTTTCTCTTAATTTTTTTTAAATTTATGTATTTCTTATTCTTCTTACGAGTTTTACTAGGCATCTCCCTCAGCAAAGTTAAATCGGACACTTGTTCTATATTTTTCTTAACCATCCTCCATTCTCATTTTTCATTTGTTTATTGACTTCTCCACAAATTTGAAAATATAACATACTAATATAAACATCAAATTTATTATAATTGCAAAGTGATACCACCAAGTAAGTGGTAGCTTAATGATTTGATATGCAACATCTTCTTCGATTGGTTGAGAGATTTTAAATCTCCTCCTCATGTGTAAGTTTGAGGTGTGACAAAATATAAACTACACACATGTTTTCAATTTTTCAATTGCCTTTTGAAGCCCACAAAAACTAACCACTACAAAGGCCTAAAGACAGAGCAGCCCATCAAGTTGAAAACGTATCCATGAACATCAGCATAAAAATTCACTCTAATGGCCTTGTTCGCTTCACGTTTTAGTGAGGGCATGGGATTAATTTGTGATGGGACTAACACATAAATTTAAATGATTTAGTCCCATTTGTGTATCTTATTTGGTTGGGAGTTTTAAAGTTGGGATTAAATGTGGTTGTAATTGTACATTTACCAAAATACCCTTGCATAAGCAACACCTCTTCACCTCATTTTCGCACCTCGCACCTCGTTCCCAACCGCATCAAGCTTGGTATAGCTCTTGAAGGTATGCACGACGCACTTCCCCTCGGTCGTGTTCGCGCTTTGCACATCGTAGTGATCGGACAAGAACACCTCCTTGGATCTGTGAAACTGTCTTCTTCCCCCGATCGATTCCTCCGGCCTGTAGTACCACCTCACCCTAACCTTCACTTGCCCTCTCGCATCGACTTCGATCTTCTCAACCCTAGCCACGTACGGCAGTTTCGACGATGCTGCCGGTTTCATCAACACACGGTCTCCAGCTGCATGAATCAACACATCGAGATCGAGCACAACAAGAACATGCAAATTTCTTGATCAGAAATCGAAATTGAATCGATTCGGATGGTTTGATCGGTTTCTAGACAATCGTCTTCTTCTTCACGACAGCGGTGGTGACAAAATAAGGTTCCTCCTCCTCACTTCCTCCTCCCCTTCTCCAGCAAGCAGTGGTGATTCGGTGAAGCAGTGGTGCTGGAGCGAGGAATCGGTGAAGCAGAGGTGATTAGTTGAAGATGGGTAGTAATGTGAGGGGTAAATTGGTAATCTCCAATAACCACCCACCCACCCACCAAAATTGATGGTATTGTTTAGTCCCCTCTTATGCCCATTAACTAATCCCGTGGCCTAGTTAATCCTCTAAGCGAACACCGGATTAACCAGTCCAGTGTAGCTAATCCGACTTAAGACGGTGAAGCGAACAGGCCATAAAGTCTGGATGATGATGATGAGAGCCTAGATTATGTTCCCTCTCAATATGAATATCAAGCTAATCAGAACAGTCAGACATCCAGAGAACCTAAGTGACAACCTGATACATAAAGCTTGGCAAAACAATTATACAATTTATATCAATTGCTTTCGTTGCGACTCCAAGACAAATTGTAGACTAAGGAGTTGGAGGTAGCTGAGGTTTGGCTCTTGTATACCCGAGACTTATCAGCTTTTTCACAAGAATCAGCTCGGCGTCGGCCTGAAATCGACAAAAATATCATCATTAATAATGAAAGTGAGGAACAGAAAAGTCATGCGAGGTAACGGAACTTTGAGGGAGGAGACACCTCGAGCATAGGACTGTTCTTAGGGATATTGCAAGCCAGAACTATATTCAGACCAGTCTTCATTACTGAAAAAAAAAATGGATGTGAATCAATTGGCACAATGAGCTAAGTGAGCATCTCAGGTCGGGTCGATGCATATACTACCTAGGCGACGAGCGATGCTTGAACCTGTGTTATCAGAGGAACCTCCAAGTATGGAAGTGATGCTCACGCTATTGCTCTGCAGGATTCACCAAATAACCATGAACGGAATTAAAACGTATGCTCCAACAAACAAGTAGGTTAGACTGGCAAAGCGGCAACTCACTGGCCGAGTAAATGCAGCTGCATATATATGCCCAATCTTAGCAGAGTTGCATCCAATCCATGCATATATCTGCAATGTCAAAACTTAAAACAAAAGCAGAATCAGACAGAAGTCAACTGAATGAATGTAAGATTTAGTAGCAACCTCTTTAAGTTTGCACGAGATTTTGGAGTACTCTATAATGTTGATAAGCCTAAGCATTAGTTAAACAACAACATAGCCTCAGTCCCAAATTAACTGGGGTCGGCTACATGGATCAAACTTTTCCATTGTGCTCGATTAAGTGCAATTGATGGTGAGCTTTGCAAACCATTCAAATCCCTTTTAATTAATGCATCCCATGTTAACTTTGGTCTACCCCTACCTCGTCGAATTTCTACAGTTTCTATTGAGTCAAGTTTTCTAGTTGGAGCATTTGTAGGCCGTCTTTGCAGGTGACCAAACCATCGCAACCGCCCTTCCCTAATCTTTGTATCAATGGGTGCTACTCCTACTTGTCTTTGAATTTCTATATTTCTTATTCTATCTTTACGAGTTTTACCACACATCCACCTAAGCATCTTCATTTCTGCTACGTTCACTTTATGTAATTGTTGTTGCTTTACCGCCCAACATTCACTTCCATAGAGCATAGCTGGCCTAATTGCGGTCCTATAAAATTTTCCTTTTAACTTAGTAGGAACATGTCGATCACAAATCACCCCTGTTGCACTCCGCCATTTCTTCCATCCAGCTTGAATTCTATGTGTGACATCATTTTCAATGTTACCATCATTTTGTGACATCATTAGTTAAACATACGAAATATTTTCTTGCGCAATTTAGTAGTAGACGCAAGCAAGGACGGCAATAGGGAGGGTCCTCATGAGCAGTGAATAGATGTATGGACCTCAAACATGATAGTCAATACATCACGGCATCAGTCGGTCATGCTTGCATAGCGATTTCGGGTTTGCGCCCCACCCACCATTTTCCCTTCTATATGGATTCCTAAAATGTCTTCTAACCAAATACTGCTAGGTGACAGATCACCATTCAAAACTGTCAAACAATTTTCCCAGAGATCCGTGAGCAAGATAGCACCACAACAACTCTACACCAGTAAGAGGTCTTAATATGGCTACGTCGTATGAACTAAGAACACCATTCAAGATTTTTAGCCAATTTACGAGGTGATCTATAAGCAGAAGATGGCACTACAAAATTCTAGATCAGTTAAAGGATATTTTGCGTACCAAACATCAATCCGAGAATCTAAGTACTAACTTCGAAGAATCATAAACACACATGCCGAATAAAAATCCTACAATGGATGCACATTACATGATGTATGATTCCGCATGTGAGGTTATAATGAGAAGGAACAATATAGCATAATGACATGCCTAATCACGCATGATAGCATTTTCCAATAGGCCTAATGAGAAAGAAGTGCTTGTGGGCATCTTTGACGGGGAGCTTAAAAAGTGCTCAATGAAATGATTTTGTTTGATAAATATAGTTATCATGAAATTTATATTGAGCATATTTGAATGATACGTGATCTAGACATTAGAGTCTAACTATAATGAATGATAGTTTCACAAATTAGAGTTTGATGAATTGATGAGGAAGCATCGAATCATATTATTGTAACATCTAACCATCAAAGACGCTCTAACATTAACCTGCACGAATGAAACGAGGGAAAGATAAACACGCACATGAACCAAAATACATATAGACAGCTTCTCAAATAATCAGGAGGCCGAGCTAGCAAATCTCATTCCGAGCAGACGACTCTCTCTTACACACCTAAATTAGCAACATTGCATGAATATCCTCGAATGTGAATACGCGAAAAAAATTAGATGCTCCAAAACTGACAAAAGTATTATGAAAAACCCAAAATAAGAACAATGCATATAGAATAGGTGACTTGAGTAAGATCATTATGTGTCTCAAACTTATGTAACCTATGAATTACCTAAAGTCACTTGAGTTTCCTTTAGGTTACCAATTTGATGGAAATTGGTATTAATGTAGGAAGCTTAAAGGTTCTCCCTACCATCAAACTATGTGCCGAATGCATTGAGGCTCATGAGGGCGATAAGGTTTTCGTGTAGTTCATGTATTTAAACTAGATAATCGCTTTTGCAGGTGATTGTCTAACTGATCGATAATTCTTAATGTTTTGAATGTTTACATCTTGTTCCATCAGTGTCTAATTGGAGCCTTTTAACGCCATAAATCTTCATTAAACGTGTCGCTAAACCACCAAATTTGAGCAGTCTCTACACTAATAAACAAGAGTAGCATTGGCATTGTGGTCAATGCACCAAAGACTACATCGCTTGATGGCTATCCCAATATTAGAAATTTAGCAATGATGCCCTAATTTCTCAATGCGCCGCGGTGCCGAAGAGCGTAAACAACAAATGCATCCATTTTTCAGGTACTGATGATTCATCGGAGCCCAAAATTCACTACCTATATTGGACTACTAATCGCCCAGTATGTTCAATCGAATCTTATGAATCAAAAACTGAACGTCTCACCTGCTTTTGAAGGCGAATGATCTGGAAATGGAGAGTAACGTCTCTGACTTCCTCCGAGAAGCACGTTATCTCTGCCCCATCTTCGTCGGGTTCGATCGAAAGCCTTTGATTTGAAGAAGAGCTGCCGATTTCAGTGGACATGATCGATTCTTTGTCTTCGATTGCGAGATCGTTGATCTTCTCCAACACCATCTCGAATTGATTGTGATGCCCGAATTTGGGGTTTAGGGTTTTGCAAGGACTGTTTGGGGCTTTTGATATCCGTCGTTGGAATTCGTCCCGCGTAATCACGAGAAAAACCGCGCCCAGTAACGATTTTCCTTTTAGTCGTGCTGTAGGCACCCCATCGCTTACTGAGTGCACCACATTTTTTTGGGGGAGCCATCAATTTTATGAGGGCACCCCAACATTTTGCTAAAATATTGTCTACCAACGCACCCCACCACCCAAAACACATAAAAACGAACTCAAAATCAGCGTTCTCTTTTTTCGCTCCTTAATTCCTCTCATATTCATGTTCATTGAAATTCAGTCTTTATATGATTTTTTTAAGTGACAAAACGACCCTAAGGTTTAATAACGAATTTTCAATCAAAATAATTTTAAGTTTTTTTTCTATTTTTAGTTAATTTTTTCGCTTATATTTCTTGTAATGGGTTCATTTTCAATTTATTTGACAAAAAAAAGGTTCAATTTCAATTTCTTTTTGGCTATAATGGTAAAGGCAGTGAATTGTTCTCCTAAGAACTTTTTGTGAATGATAATGACAATTAAATGTTGTACGTTTGAGTTAAAATAATAAATTGTAAAAAATAATTAAATGGAATACAAAGAGGGGAAAAAAAAAACATCCCCTTATGTCAATCGATATTGGCACCTTACTTCCTCAGTACTTCACAAGATTGATAAAAAAGTGAACGTCAAGATCCAATATATCTATCGCAAGGACAAAAGAGCAACGGATTGGATGGCATAGCAGGTCCTGCTTATATTCAATTAATGAGTTCCCGATTTTTCTAACATATACCTAATGATTTTGGTAATGTAATAAAAGATGATATTAATTGTAGGAGTCATATTTCCCATATTTTACGCTACATAATTGAAGGCTTTTTACTTTCCCCTTCTAATTAAAAAAAAAAAAAAAACTCAACACGTCATCAACATCAATTGCACTAAATCAAAGTGTAACGAAAGAGTTTGATTTATGAAGCGGACTTACATTGATATAAAGCCTTTGTCATTGTTATTATTGGGTTTTTAAATACAAAATCTAGTACTAACCACGCCGTCAATAAATAGTGCAATCTTGTGCTGCATATGAGCCTCGGAAAATGCGATCCCCAAGCTTCTAGAAGTCAAAGTCAACTTAGACGGCCCTCACTTTCATGATCTTCTCTCCCGCTCAGTGGTCCGCTAGCGTTGTCCGATATGATAAGGTCGCCCAATAGTACGTTGCCACGTAACTAAGAACGCCAATATTTTATGGTGCGTCGCGACGTCGTTTAATAGCGTGGCCCACACCGCTACGTGTTTCCATCGCCCAATTGCCCAAACCAAACCTCACTCATGCACTTTTTTTTTTGAGGACCTTACTCATGCACATGATGACATGAACGGCCATTATTTTTAATTTGTTCTTGGCATCAATGGCTATTATTTATCGTCACCTCCAAGCAACCACAACTCATTAAAGTCCATTACCTTCATCATTTACTTTAATGCCACCTTCTTTGATTTAAACTTATTTTCTTGCTTAAATTATAAATTTCTCTATATAAAGATCATATTTTTTTTCGATCAAACCCGCGATGCTACAGTGCATGCTACAATTAATTTTTAAGAAAGTTTGATCAATGTAGCCGACACCTATTAATTTGAAACTGCAGCTATATTATTGTTGTTGTTGTTGTTGTTATATTCGACGCAAATAACGTCGATTAGCTCTTATTTCGAGCTTTGTCCGCTCCTTACTAATGATTTTTCACTCAAATTAATTTTTTTTCAATTCACGACACCCAAAATTAAATTCTCGTTTAAAACCAATTGAATATTTTTCCACTTGGACTAAATTTATTGATCATTTTCTCCAAAATAGCATTTATTTTCTTACTTCTTGTAACCAATTTAAAATAAATTTAATTCTTGAATGATTGAAAAAACCAGTCTCATCATAAGAATAATAGCCATCTATTTAAAGTGGATGGAATAATGTCTGAAAAATAAAAGAAGAAAAGTCCACAGAATAAATAAAAGATTGATATTTTTTAAAAAGTTAAAGGTGGACAATATAATTACATAAACTGCTTGACTGACCCACTTTGAACACCAAAATTCGATATTTATCAACTCAGTACTTGTGCAATACACTTTAAAAGGCGTACATATCTCAAAGTATATCGCATGGCTCCGAAGTGGATAAGTGTTTAATCTCAATTCTTAAAATACGTCATCCGTTTTTATCCTATACTTGCATACTATTTTTGTGGAGTTAAATAACACGGTATCTTCCGGAACATCGAGCCCTCCATGAAAAAATCCCTGCCGTCCGTCGGCTCCCAATCGCATCCTCGAATTTCTCCAACGAAAAATGAAGTAACAGCGACCGTCCGTTCGTCAAGTCGTGACAACGCGTGGCGCCCGCTCGCACGGCAGGTCAAAAGTGCGCCCGAACGTCTAAAATGCGCTGGAGGCAGCGTGACGACCAGCGCAGTTTAACAAGGCTCCTTATTTGATTAATTGAAATCAAATTCTCCACTCCCATCTCTTCAATTTCATCTCCTCATCAATCTTCGAAACCCTAGTTTTCAGTTCGAAGAGCGCTGCTCGACATGGTTCAATTGAAGGAATTGTATCCTTTTTGGGGCTCTAATCAGTGCGATTTTAGTTCTTCTGTACTGAATTGGTTGTGTTGGATCTCTGGTGCTTAGTTTTTATGTGAATTGTAGTTTGAATTGTAGCAATCTGTTATTTTTTGTGTTAGTTAAGCAAGATTTGTGGACAAGACATGGTTTTTTTGTGCTTTTTGGGGATTGGTTGTGATCGTGAACAAGAACTTGAAATTGTTGACTTGTTTTGAACTTTGGTGTGTTTTGATTTTGATTTTTTCCTAAATAGCTGCAAAAGTTTTACGTTGGCTGTCAACTTACCCTGTTTTTTTTTTTATTGTTGTGGGTGTTCGAACTACCTTAGCGCCTTCTGATTAAGACTCAACTAATCCCACGGGGTTAAAAAGGCGCCCCTATCACTAACCCAGAGTTCGAATGAGAAATAGTGATGTTGTTGCAAATCGAAACCATCACCTCTGCCTTAGTCAAAGTACTAAGGCCCTATTCGAAACCACTACACCACACCCTTTGGTGGCAATCCTCCCTCGTTTTTTTAGGAAAGGAAGGACCTCCCTCTTCCATTTTCCGGGTATGAAAAATGAGCTTCGGAGTGCTCCTCCTTTATCCAAGATTGGGACTCACTATGTGGCGCATATAAGTTTGTTTAAATGTGTATTGTGGAATAAAGATGAGATTTTGATTTAGGTTTGGTCAGGTTTAACTTAGATATAATTATATAAATATGGAAACTCAAGAAGAAAATTTTTCCCTTGCATTCCTTGACTATTTACTTTTTTGATGAAGTCGGATTGTAATGCCTATGTCAGTGGATGAGGTGAGGCTGTTGAATAAATTTGAGAAGAAATTGAATTTCTCGGACTAGCATTTGTCGATATTTGGAATTCTAATTAGTATTTGGATGTGCATTTGCAGTATCAGGTAGCTCAGATGCATATGGTCATGAAAATGCAGCAACAAAGTACGACGGGGGGTGAAGGGGTGGAGGTGTTGGAGAATAGACCTTTTGAAGATGAGGTTTTTGGAAAGGGTCAATACACGTCGAAAGTATATCACCTCCAAAGGTATTCCTATTTGATTGAATGCAAAGTGACTATATTGTCTTTGTTGTTTTCCTTTGAAGCTTCACTAGTAAATGATTACTTTTACGGTCGCAAAGTGTAGGATGTAGAATTGCTGAGTGATTAGGGATTTGAGCTATTTAATGTCGTCGTTCGGATTACTCTGCCAAGTTCCAAGCTTATCCTTTATGTGAATGATTTCCTACTTGGCGTTTTTATCATTCATTAAAATGACTATAGAATGCACCAATGTGGCAATGTGAACAAAATCATTCATTTCCAGTAAGATGAATGGTGATTTTTTGACATTTTCGTTATAGAAGGTATTTGGTTTCTCACTCGATCTTCAATTTTGCAGCAAAGTTCCAGCTTGGCTCACTGCTTTTGCACCTGCAGATGCCCTAGTCCTACAAGAGGAAGCTTGGAATGCATATCCAAGATGCAAAACAGGTTTTCACTAAATTATCTTTTGCAACGTTTGCTTACATAGTTTTATGAAACTCATACTGACCAGGTTTTATGGTTTGCTTTCCTGAAACTGGATGGTGCATTACCAGTGATCAAGGTGATTTTTCTTTTCATCTTGTGTTAGCTCTGCAATCAAGGATAGTGCTCTTAAAATTATGTTGGCCACTGCATAGACATGGTGTTAAAACACTGGAAAACTCACTTAACATGAGGCCTGCTTAAAATACCAGGCTTTTCATTTTAATGTGTCCGACACACTAGTCCTTGCTATTTTCACATGATTTATTGTAGACTTATTGCATTTATTTATCTGCGCCATTAGTCTTTTTACTTAAACCGAATTTCATCTTGCAGTGTCCATACTTTGCACGGTTCAGTCTAACAATTGAAACTGTTCATAAGGCTGACAATGGACAATCAGAAAATGTAAGTTGTCTCACTTATCTTATTTCTGTTCTCTTCTCTTCTCTTCTCAGTGGCAATGTAGATTTCGATGTCCTGGTTTAAAGGCTTACTAGTTTTAGATCTCTGGTACAAATCACAGTGCAACTGATTTTTTATTCCAATATTTTTAGGTGCATGGTTTAAGCAAAGACCAATTGTCGGTAAGGCAAGTGGAAGAGATAGATATAGCCTCTGCATCAAGGGACTATTGGAGTTATGCAATTGGCACCAGCAATGTCGACGTATCTGAATTTCAATCACAAAGAACAGGCCGTGGTCCTCTTTCACCGGGATGGCAGGTTTGCACTTTTCTATCTCTAGACCGATATAATTACGGACAACTGTTCACGTTTATCTATGTGATTGTGCCACAATTTCCAAATGATTTACTCAGATATCTGAAATTATGACATAATTGTACCATAATTGATATGGTAAGTTGGTAACTCATAAAATATTAATCTCTTTTATGGGCTTCATAGCTTCAATTCTAGGGACTTTTTAGCTTGAATTTCTTGAAGGGTGTTAGTTTTTGCAGTTGCTAACTCATGAAAACTATTTTCTGTGCATGCACTTGCGGAAACAACCATCTCTTTTACGTGCTTCATTGCTTCAATTCTTGAGGCTACTAGCTGGAAGTCCATAAAGCTTGTTATTTTTTGCAGGATAGTTGTAATCCCGTTATGACAGCATACAAACTGGTGACTCTGGATGCTCCGTACTGGGGATTTGGTTACCGGCTGGAACAAGCTTTGCTGGCAGTACGTATCTAGTGATTGGTAACATTATTCTGTTAGTTAGGCGGAGCTAAATTGTGAATGCTCTCTTCTTTCTATAAATTGCATATTCTCTAAGCTAGCATAATGTATAAAACCAAGTAAAAATGATTTTGCTCGAAACACATGGAGCCATAGAGAACTTTCATCAAAAGGTTATTTGACTAGTTATTTACCTGGACAGGGGCAAAACAACCGACTTTGTCTCATTAACCTCTTCAATTTTGCTTGATTGTTTTAATAGTAAACAACAAATTATCAATCCTCGACATTTTTTATATAGATGCTACAAGCGAGAATCGATGTATTCTCCTTATAATTATGCCAAAGTCTTCCAAAAAAACATCATTTTTCTTAGTTATGTTTCAGAGTGACATTCATGACCTTGTATACATTCTGTGACATAGTCGTGGCCCTTGCGGGACATTTCATGGGAACGCTATTAATATTATTTTGTTCTAATTTTCAGGCGGAGAAAGCCCTTTTTGCAGAGAGCCACAGAAACTGTTTTTATTGGATCGATGAATGGTTTGGGATGAAGGTAGAAAAATTACGAGAAATGGAAAAACAAAGTGACTCCTCATTAAATAGGGTAAGAAGATCGGAACTCAAACACAGGCATCACGATCTTAGTGCAAATGATTTTTATTAGGTTGTTCATTCCAGTTCGCATACTTTTCCTAAAGATCCAGTTTTTGTGAAAATCCTAGTCTTTCTCATGCAAGACTTCTTGAACAGTGGTATGCCTGCTCATTGTGGAAGCTTATTTCTTTAGTGTATTAATTATAGAGTAGGATGACCACTAATAATTAGATTAAGCAACTTCCTTTAGCTTGTTAGTAGGGCATCTTACCTTGATTGGGTGATGTGAGTTATAACTGCTCCTGTTGAGTCTTCCGAAAGGGGATCTGGACCGTGATCATTTTTAGAAATGCGTTTCCGTTCTAATTAGGATTCACGATGTTTACTTTGTTGCATCTATTTGATTTGTGTCGGGTTAGTTGTTTTGTTAGTTGTTTTGTATTGATGTAATTGGCACTATTGAGTATTGACTAATACCTTTCCCTTGTCCAAAACAGAAACTCCACGAAGCAGCCTACAATTGCTAAAGAAACCCAAACGCAGAAGTTCGTAATGGTGAATGATTATTGTGCATATAATATAGCTTTACATCCTTGTCAAGAATTCTTCAAAAGGTTCGGCGACACATTTATTTCCACAACCTGGGCTATTAAATTGCTACTGACGCCTCTGCCGGATTATTTAGCGATTGAAGAACTTAGATGGGATCCTGGTAATATTGTTCCGGTCCCTCCTATTGCTTACTTCGTTGTATTAGAACTGAGAGTTGCTGCTCAGTAACATTATTTAAGCCAATTTCATAGATAAATGTGTATTTTCTAATCCACATCGTTTTAATTTTAAAATATACTTCTGTGAAAAATCATCCTACTGAGTACTGTTTTGTTCTTACACGAGTTTCCCATAATTTTTTTCTATCAGGGCTTTTGTTGGAGGTGTATAAACCGAAATAATAATTCCACATCGGATAAGTAAAACTTCATTACGAAGTATATAAAAGTGGATTTTTGAAGTACTGGTTCAATTACTTTATAATTTGCTAAATAGAATATGCCTGTTTTATACTCAATTTTAGCTATCCAGAATGCAAACAAGTCTTATTTTGATTCTCTTCCGAAGAGGGTGGGAGAAACTTTTGAATGATTTACAGGCAACCAAATACTTCAAATTTCTCTAAAAGGGTTGAAAATATTTTTTGATGTGTGACCTGATTTGAAAATGAGAAACCTGAGGAACATATATGCTTCCTTTTAAGGTTTGAACTATTGAGTAAAAACAACAGATCTAATTAACAATGGCCCTTGTAATCATGTAATTATTCTTTGCTTTTATTTATTCATTTTTGCCAGGGTTGTGAGGTTTTCCCATGCACATGGGCATGCAACCGCAAGAGAGGCAGAGCATTTAATAATCATACTAAAATAGCATTAGATTTCAAGGATTTAAGAGTCTGCACCTCAAAAGATGCATTCACAATTTTCTGATAGTCATAGTTTGTTCAAAAGCAAACTCACTTTGATTGATTGATTGCTTCAAGAAACCCTTCTAACTAAAATATTTGTTGAGTCATCAATTTCTTCTTTAAAAATCAAGCCAAAGTTCTTGCTTTCACGCTTTCACTTTGATTTGAGCTACATCTGACAATAAATATGAAACTTGCGCATCCATTAACAATAACTTCGCAGCAACTCCTCTAACATCTTTTCTTCATCCATGTCCCCTTTCGCCTTTCTTCGCAGAATCTTCAAGATCTATACATAGAAACTCTATATTCTAATCACTGGACTTAGCAACAATTTCGGGTATTCCACATGCAAACTTGAATATATAATTTACACTACTACAAAAACCTCAAGATTCAGTAGTCTTCTAATAAAGTTTTTAAGACCAAATACACTCATGAATACATCAAATGCAACTCCAAAACTAAAAAAACACCATATATGTTTATGCATTCACATCATCTAATATTGAAAAAAATAAAAAAACAGCAGTAATACTAGCTAAGACCATCTCAGTTGAATTGCAGAATGGAAATATATTTATAAAACTAAGTTGATCAATCACCTGACCATGGATAGCTAATAACTAGAACTGGATCACACTAGGCTGAGCTTTGGTCATCCTGCCCATGCCGTAAGGTTCGTCGTTGTCCATTCGCTTGTTGTTTCTAAACGCCGCCAATCCGATAACGTAGACGATTACCAGGATGATGAGCACAACAATGTTGATTATTGAAACTTTCCTCCAGCTCTTCTTCAAGCTTGCTAACACTCCTGCCTTGCAAGAGTCACATGAGTAGCATAGTTGTTCTTGGTCATTGCTCCACCTTGTGCAGTCCATTAAGTTGCCCATGAGCCCTCCTCCAGGGTTCCAAGTAGTCTCATTCACATACACAAAACCACATTCACTTGGTGGCTTACAACACCCTGACTGCAAAAATTCAGACAATGTGATTTAAGGTTTCGAATTTGTTCACTTATTAATTCATGTAATGCAACATATATATTTTTATTTTTATTTTATATTCGTGGGTGTCCAGGCGAGTCTGACTATTCTCACGAGGCCCTGATGCAATCGGCCAGGGTGTACCCCAGTGGCCTGAGCAATCTTGCCAGACCGAGGAATCGAAACCGAGGTTATGCACTTAACTCACACAACCCCACCTTCGCCCCTACCGTTGTGGCAACCCGACCGAGTTGTAAAGCATACAAGTTTGGGATAAAGGGTAGCAAATAAATCAAATTTAACCAAAAGGGTGTGGAGGCTTTAGCATAAAAAGCTTAACACAGGCCAATATTTCCACTTTTTTCAGCTTTAATTTGCTCATGGAGCAAAATCACAGCTTAAAATGAGTAACTTTCCCTTTTTTAATGAGAATTGATCACCCGACCTCACCCAGGTGGGAGCATGCTTTTTTTTACTGCACTACAAGCGTAGTTGGCGTAACATTGACCAAAAATGAGTAACTTTTGTTCAAAAAATCAAGGAAAAAATTTACTTTCCATTTCTACTAAAAGTTACAACAGAAGTTGACCCTTGACACAAAAAGGATGAAATCAAAGCATCAAAAGTGAACACAATATCTATTATCATTATAAGAAATGAAATGAGAGTGAAAATCATGGCACCCACTAATCAAAAATTATATCAACAAAAACCCTCATTTACAAAGAAAGCAAAAACAATAATAACATCACCAACAACAAAAGTCAGTCCAAACAAATCATAGTGTTGGTTTATCAAAACAAGAACATATATAGAACACTATGTGATGAAATATACATAGACAAAGAAGTACCTCAATAGAGTTGAGCCTTCTGACATAGAACAAATCAGCAGATTCAGGAGCACCCCCATAAGTCCTCCCCATCTTACCACAAACCTTAGAATCTCTAATACAAGAACTGATCTTCCCCCAATAACTATCACTCTTAACTCTCTCCTCCAACCACCCTTTATAGTCCTCCAAATAATAATCCAAATACACCCTATTCGGCACAGCCCTTCCAGACCCCTTGTCAGTCACCACATAAGCAAACACCACAAAACCAATCAGAGTTGCTATGACAAAGAACATCACAAACAGGTAGAGCCACATGAGGAAAGTGTTCCTGTAACATGCACCAGCAAAGCCAGCTAGAGAGACTACCATGATGGCTGCACCTATTACGATTATGGGCCATTGGAGGAACCTTAGACAGTCTGTTGAGTTGGCTTTGCTGCTCAGCCATATCCCTCCTCCCAAGATTGGGATTGAGAGCAGGAATGTTAGGAAGTTTATTAGGCCTATCAAGCTGTTGCTTAGTCTCATTTTTTTTTTCTTCTGTTTTTTGGGGTTGTGATTTTGGGGTTCTATAAAGTTTGGGAATCAGAGGTTTGGATGGGTTGATTTGGGAAGAAATGGAGAAATGATAAGTGTTTTTGTATTGGTAGTACTGTATTTGATTTGATTTTTTGGTGTTGAAGTTGAAGAAAGTAAAAGAATTAAGGTGGTACAATAACAACTTAAAGTCACGCCAAGCGACGTGGCATACAAATTTTATTTAAAAATAAGTTTACGCATATAAGTTTACGCACATCATTTTTAGTGCATAACTAAATAAAAAAAGATAAAGATTGATCGACTCACTTTAAGCACCGAATTGGACACATATCCATTCGGTGTCCATGCAATACACATCAAGATGTTCATGCGTCTGCTTTTAAGTGTATCACACAAGTACTGAGTGGATAAGAGTCAAATCTCAATAAAAAAAAAAAATACTAGATTAATGATATTCTAAAGGCATACTGGGTGACGTAACGTGCAGATCCACATCTTTGAGAGTCGTCTATGCGAGCTTCGAGATATACAGAACGCACGTTATACAACAAGAATTATGTGTACACACAATGTCACCCTAGTGTGACTTTGTGGCGTCGTGGTTAGTAGTCTGTTAGACAGGAGACAGTGTAGTTCCTGTTCTTGTCGTGACGTGTGACGCGTGGAAGAATACTGGACGACGTAGGGGTGACATCAGTATATGGGCCACGTGGGAAGTGGGTATTGGTTAGTAGTCAGTTTGGTAGTCTTGTTGTGGATCATATATTTAGGTGGATTAAATGAGGAGCGTAGGATGGTTGATGAGACATGGAGTGGACACGTGGCGGGAGATGGCTAAAGAAGACAAAATTTGTTCAAGAGTGTCGGAAATTGCTTGCTAATCGACAAATTAGTGAAACTAATCATCCATTTGATTTCTCTCAAAAAAAATAAAATAATAAATCATGGGTTTGATTAGTATGATTAAACTGATTTTAGATCTATAGTTAATTTTCCTTTTGGGCTATAATATGATTTTTAATGTGTTGCCGACTTATATAGAACTCGATTTAATAAAGTTTAGTCTTTATTAAGTGCGAGATCGGTTTTTCACTCGTTTCATCTGCATTCGTAATATTATATAAATATATTTTAAAAAGGTATTACATCCAAGAATATGTTTAGTGTAATAATTTACGTCTAGATTCAAAAAAGTGGGGGATTGATTTTAAGTCGAAGTAGATAAAAAAAATTAGATCGATAAAGAGACATCTAATAAAACACTTAGGATGTGTTTGATAGCAAAAAAAATCTTCAATGAGGAAAACCTTATTTTTTAGCAAATCTTCTTGAGAGAATTTTATAAATAAAATTTTCTCATAGTCGTTTGATTGCACGAGAAAAAAATTTCTTTTATGGTTCAATCCGTGTGTGCATCTAAATCATCGTCAATGTCGGGCGGCACGATGATGTTGGTGATGAAGCCGGAGATGAAGAGAGAAAGAAAGAATGTATATCCGCGAAAGAGTAGCAAATGCCAAGTTCGTTTGGGTGGAAGAAATGTTCAGTTCATGAGAGAGATGAAGAGATTTTCAATTTTTCACACTAAAAAATGAGAAAATAAATGAGGAAAATAAGGGAATGTGATTTTTTTCTCAGTGCAGTTACAAAGCTATCAAACAATGAAAAAAATGGTTACACAAAAAAAGTAGATAATTTTCTATAATTTTTTTAATTTTTTTTTGCTATCAAACACACGCTTAGTAGAATTCGAGTTGATTAGGGCTTAATACCGGCAGCGAAACTAAGAAATTAATAGAAAGAACCATACTACGGAAACATGGGTGACCATGACGAGCCCACTAGTCAAATAATGGAGAGAGCCCAGATGA
The DNA here is from genome assembly GCA_039657365.1 of Stephania yunnanensis. Lineage (NCBI taxonomy): Eukaryota > Viridiplantae > Streptophyta > Magnoliopsida > Ranunculales > Menispermaceae > Stephania > Stephania yunnanensis. Next base: position 1,918,350 of record CM077586.1, on the reverse strand, counting down.
GGAAATGCACTGAAATTGCAGTGCACATATGTGTCAGTCAACAATATATATTTATGATCCTAAGTTTCATTTTATATTTGGTATTCTCAGAGAAAGATTAATATACAAGTAACGACTTATAAAAATATCTTTTAACAAAAAAAAAAGACAACTTACAAAAGTATGACAACTCATATCTTACCTTATCAATATTTTTAATGAACATCGCTGTCTTTCATATCTATACTAATAATAATAAAACATGATAGCGATTATGTTGATTAAGCCGTATATGATAAAGTGAATTAATTACTTGTTAAAGTAGGCCATCTAAAATTTATTTATTTTTAATGCACTGTACTTTATTTTCTGATCGGTCAATTCTGTTCGGTCCTTGGTATATACCCAAAATAGTAGTGGGGAATTGTCCCGGAAAAGGGTCCAGCCCCATGTGAATAAACCCATGGCGCTAGAAAGACGTCGAGTATTTAATTGAGTTCTTAATGTTGTGAAGTGTGGATGACCATGCATGTACACCAACATATTGTGTAGTTATGTACTTTTACTAGTTTATGTATTGTCATGTTCTTTGTAACCATTTCAATGTACATGGGGTGTATGTTTTAGTCCCACATTGCTAAGGCACATTTGTCATCATACCAAATGGCCTATATAAAGGATACTAACTTCATTGTAAGAGCACACCAAGTTGAATGAAAACTTCTCATTTCAACTATCTCATTTCTTCTCTTCTCCTTTGTAGTAGTAGTTTGTAGTAGTAGAAGTTCTTAGTCTTCTATTTCCTTCTCTAGTTCTTAGCAAGTTCCAATTTATTTTACAACACGTTATCAGCACGAGCTTGCTCTAGCATTAAGGAGATCTTGAAGTTCAAGAAGGCTTGTTAAGGAGAGAAAGCTAGGAAGGTATAACTTTTGTTATTTAAATAAGTTCAATTTACTTCTATATTATCATGGTTGCTTCCTTTTATCTATGCATACTTTATTCATATATTACGCATTATAGCGTCACCGATTGCGAAAGTATGATATGTAGTTGCGTCTTGTACGATCTTCTACATCAGAAATCAAAAGTCAATATGTGACATAACTAGTTTTCTCTTAAAACTACAAACGATTAGTTATTGTTCTATTCTTGATTTTATAATACAAATCATGCTATAAGTTTGAGTTGATAGTGGGTAAGCCTTGTCCCCGATAAAGCTAAACATTGAAAGGGAGACGGGTTATCCCGTTCGAGGAGGCATGACATTAAGCAGACTTTGTCTCGCCACCCAACCTGGAGGTTGTCCCACCAACTCATACGAATAGTACATTTGATTATTAATAAATCAAGTTGTGAACATATACTTAATCATATGTTATGTTTTTTTATTTACATAAAAAGAAAAGAGAAAATTATTTTATATTATATTTAATTTACTTTCAAAATATTAATCAACCATAGTTGAATTTGTTATCTTATTATAATTCTTGTCATGATAATTAGATATTACAAATTATGAATAAAGCTTGTATCCATGCAAGGTTGTATGTTGTACACAATCATTCACCAATTTCTCTTTAGAGATTTGAAAAGTGAATATTTCGCTTTATATATATTTTCACCTTATGGAGTTATATATATACATACCAAAAGGGTAATGCTCCAAAAAGCTCAAAATGAGCTAATTTGAGTCTCATGCTACAAAATTTAATCAGTCAAATATTAATTATAATTCCACAATTTTAATTACCTCTATGTTGAGGCTATGTGGAAATATGACTGATGAGACAATAAAGAGGTCACGTGGCCCGCCTCGATTAATTGCTGCAACAAATATCGAGTGCGCATGTCAATCCAATAAATATTAAAGATTGATTTCTTGTCTCATGGTAGCTGAGTAAAATAATGAGATATTATAAATATAATATCGCTCCCGTCCAATTAGTTCAGCTTCAAATTAAGAAGCATATGTTGCATCTAATGATCATGATCGCAATAATAAATTTATGGACGTGGAAAAGGTGAAAAATCAGGTAAAGGACGTATTGACAATTCCACCAAAAATTGGAATAAAAGTGGTGCACCACTACAAATGGCAAATAATTATTGACAATGAGCGCTCATAATTGTGACATTTTTTTAGTTATATATGAAAGGCTATTTTGCCTAAATATTGTCATATATATGCCCGAATATTTTTGTGACCTTTACCATGCCTTCAAAATCAAAGGCAAAATATTATGAATTTTATCATTGAAATATGACTCTTTTTCTGATTTGCCAAACATTATTTGTCCAGATGGATCAACAAATCATGTGTTCAAGTCATGAATCAAATAAGAGCGATATATGTCTTGTTGATTGTGTTCAAACAGTATCTGGCACCTCCAATTTGATTAATGGCTTTGGAAGAGCAAATATTATGTTGCCTGGGGGAACAACAATTCATGTTGAAAATGCCTTATACTCTGAAAAATCCAGAAGAAATTTACTGAGCTTTAAAGATATTCGACAAAATGGATATCACATTGAAACCGTGAATGAAAATAGTAGAGAATTTCTCTATGTCACATTGGTTTCAAATGGGAAAAAAGAAGTGTTAGAAAAATTCTCAGCTTTATCATCTGGATTATATTTTACTCATATAAGGCATGTCGAAATGAATGTCGTCTTGAATAAGAAAATTAATGATCCAAAGACATTCATTTTATGGCATGACCGGCTTGGTCATCCAGGATCATCAATGATGCGAAGAATAATTAATAATTCGCATTGACATCCTTTAAGGAGTCACAAAGTATTTTCAGCTGGTGATTATAATTGTGCTAGTTGTTCTCAGGGTAAATTGATAGTTAAACCATCCCCAAGTAAAATTGTTGTGGAATCCCCGGTTTTCTTAGAACGCATTCAGGGAGACATATGTGGACCTATTCATCCCCACTGTGGACCATTTAGATATTTCATGGTTTTGATAGATGCATCAACTAGGTGGTCACATGTTTGTTTGCTTTCGACCCGCAATGTTGCATTTGCTAGACTTTTAGCACAAATCATTAAGTTAAGAGCACAATTCCCTAACAACCCAATCAAAACCATCCGTCTTGATAATGCCGGGGAATTTCAATCTCACGCATTTCAAAATTATTGCATGTCTATAGGAATTACCATCGAACATTCTGTTCCACACGTGCATACCTAGAATGGCTTGGCAGAATCTCTGATCAAACGCATTCAATTAATTGCTAGACCTTTAATCATGAGAACTAAGTTATCAACTTCATTTGGGGACATGCAAATTCTTCATGCAAAGATCTATCATTCGTTATAGGCCTCACGCATACCATGAACATTCCCCCATGCAACTCATTTTAGGTCAACAACCAAATATTTCACACTTGAGAATTTTTGGTTGTGCAGTGTATGTTCCTATACCACCTCCCAATAGAACTAAGATGGGTCCACAACGAAAACTTGGGATTTATGTTGGATTTAACTCATCGTCTATTATAAGATACCTTGAGCCCTTAACAGGGATTTATTTACCGCACGTTTTGCTGATTGTCACTTTGATGAAGCAATTTTCCCACCATTAGGGGGAGATAAGAAGCCAATTCAAAAATAATGGCGTGAACTTGCTTGGAATGCATCAACTTAATCACATTATGATCCACGCACAAATCAGTGTGAACTTGAAGTTCAACGGATCATTCATTTGCAACAAATCGCAAATCAATTACCTGATGCATTTACTGATGTAAAACAAGTGACAAAATCACATATACCAGCTGTAAATGCTCCTGCAAGAATTGATGTCTCTGTGCAAAAAAATGCACAAGAACCAACTAAACGCTTAAAGCGTGGAAGACCAGTTGGTTCAAATGATACAATTCCTCGAAAGAGGAAAACGGGAGTAAAAATAAGTGCAAACCAAAATACTCCTGAGAAAGCACAAGAATCCTTTGATAAGGGTTTGTCAGAACAAGTTGATTATGATGAGGAACAACTTCCTCTAGAAAAAGAGGAAAATAATGAGATCTCAATAAATTATTTAAACTCTGGTAAGATTTGGGATCGAAATGAAATTGTTCCTGATGATATATTTGCTTTCAATGTGTCATTTGAAATATGTGAAAATGATGATGATCCCGAACCACGATCAGTGGACGAATGTCAAAAAAGACCTGATTGGCAAAAATGGCAAGATGCTATCCAAACAGAGCTAAACTCGTTAAGGAAACGAGAGGTTTTTGGACCAATTGTCCAAACGCCAGATGGCGTAAAACCTGTTGGATATAAATGGGTATTTGTACGAAAGAGAAACGAAAAAAATGAAGTTACAAGGTATAAAGCAAGACTTGTAGCTCAAGGTTTCTCACAAAGACCCGACATCGATTATGAGGAAACATATTCTCCTGTTATAGATGCAATCACATTTCGGTTTTTGATAAGTCTTGCAGTCTCTGAAGGGATTGATATGCATTTAATGGATGTCGTTACAGCATATCTGTACGGATCCCTAGACAGTGAGATATATATGAAAATCCCTGATGGATTTGTAATATCCGATGAAATAAAATCAAAACCTCATAACATGCACTCTATAAAATTACAAAGGTCTTTGTACGGATTGAAACAATCTGGACGAATGTGGTACAAACGCCTTAGTGATTATTTACTGAAAGAAGGATATGTAAATAATCCGCTTTGCCCATGTGTCTTCATTAAAAGATCATCAACAGGATTTGTGATTATTGCTGTATATGTTGATGATTTAAATATAGTGGGAAACCACGACAACATCGTTAGAACATCTGAATACTTGAAAAAGGAATTCGAGATGAAAGAACTTGGAAAAACAAGACTTTGTCTTGGTTTGCAAATTTAACATTTTTCAAGTGGAGTATTTGTCCATCAATCAAATTATATTGAAAAAATATTAAAAAGATTTTATATGGACAAGGCGCATCCATTGAGCTCTCCAATGGTTGTCAGATCACTTGAAGTGGATAAGGATCCATTTCGACCTCATGAAAGTGATGAAGAGCTATTTGGTCCGGAGGTACCATATTTAAGTGCAATTTGTGCACTTATGTATCTTGCAAACTGTACAAGACCTGACATTGCTTTTGCTGTTAACCTACTAGCAAGATATAGCTCTTCACCAACTCGAAGACATTGGAATGGGATTAAACATGTTTTTCGATATCTTCGAGGAACAAGTGACATGAATTTATTTTACTCGAGAGGGGTGAAACCGAATCTTCGAGGTTATGCCGATGCTGGATTTTTATCTGATCCTCACAAGGCCCGTTCTCAAACGGGATATGTATTCACATGTGGCAATACTGCTGTATCATGGAAATCAGTAAAGCAAACTATGGTTGCTACTTCTTCCAATCATTCTGAAGTACTTGCAATTCATGAAGCAAGTCGTGAATGCGTATGGTTGAGAAACATGATTGGACATATTCAAGAATCATGTGGATTACCTTCAATAAAAGATTCTCCAACCATATTATATGAAGATAATGCAGCATGCATTGCACAATTAAGTGAAGGATTCATAAAAGGTGACAGAACAAAACACATTTCACCGAAATTCTTTTATGCGCATGAGCTTCAGAAGAATGGTGAAATTGATGTTAAGCAAATCCGATCGAGTGATAATCTTGCTGATTTATTCACAAAAGCCTTACCAACTACGACATTTAAAAGGCTTACATATGGTATTGGCTTGCGTAAACTTAAAGACATTGCAAGTAAAGAAACCGAACAAGTTTCACCCATGTTCACATGAGGGGGAGTTATTGATTAATGTATTGCACTCTTTTTCCCTTAACTATGGTTTTATCCCATTGGGTTTTCCATGCAAGGTTTTTAATGAGGCAATCTTAACAATATTATACCCATCTTAATATTTATGAGAATAGTGTACTCTTTTCTTTTACTATATTTTTTCCCACAGGGTTTTTCTTAGTAAAAGTTTTAACGAGGCACAATCTCTAAGCAAGCGTCATCCAAGGGGGAGTGTTGTGAAGTGTGGATGACCATGCATGTACACCAACATATTGTGTAGTTATGTACTTCCACTAGTCTATGTATTGTCATGTTCTTTGTAACCATTTCAATGTACATGGGGTGTATGTTTTAGTCCTACATTGCTAAGGCACATTTGTCATCATACCAAATGGCCTATATAAAGGATACTAACTTCATTGTAAGAGCACACCAAGTTGAATGAAAACTTCTCATTTCAACTATCTCATTTCTTCTCTTCTCCTTTGTAGTAGTAGTTTGTAGTAGTAGAAGTTCTTAGTCTTCTATTTCCTTCTCTAGTTCTTAGCAAGTTCCAATTTATTTTACAACACTTAAGTTTTTTTTTTTTTTTTTTAATTTTTTTTTAAGGATTGATAGATTTCAATTAAGAGTCTAAAAATTATATTAATATGAGTAAATTAAGTACAATAGAGTGCTCTTATTTATAGAGCTAAATAAATCATAAAATAAGAAAAAATACTAAAATTACTTAAATATCAAAATATAAAAACTTTTTAAACACTTCAACTACGAAATATAACAAATACTATAATTTTTTCAACAATGATTATTGTGCATTCTAACAGTTGTGTCATGCACCTAATGATGTTGATGCACGTGAATCTCGAAGTGTATTGCGCCTCTGTCAAAACGTGACGTGCATTTGATGTGAGATGGGCAATGTGCTTGTAGCACTCTCTCAAAGAAAAAGCATGGAAAAGCAATGCGTCGAATAAGTTGTTTTGTCTGTCTCGGAAAAGGAAGCTAAAAAGTGGGTGAGACGTAACGCTCATACAAATACAAATCAAGAGATGCATACAACTAGAGAAATAAAATCTAGATGTTACGTTTTTGTGTGTAAATTAATTGTAACTGCAACCACACGTTCTTTGTCTACTTATCTTAGCAATTTTGTTGGAGTGCTAGTATATATTTGTGTGTGTTTGGATCATCCGAGGCCATTGGCATAAAATTAAAGAATAAAAAAGCCCAACCTAAACTGTTAAATATATATATCAACCATCAACAACAACATTTATATGTGTTTGATCTATTTAATGAAGAGTGACAAGAGTCTTACACTGGCTGTCGACCTATCACAACTTTTTTTTATTTTTTAATAATAGAAAATGAGCTTGGAGCCTCCTCCCTTATTTTTCGGATATGAAAAATGGATTTAGAACCTCCATTTTCCATTTTTTTGCAAAAAATAAGCGTCAAAGTCCTCATCTTTTATCCAGACTTGGAACGAATTATGTAGCGCACATAGTGTTCTACATAGGTAGAGTTAATACATATCAACCGATGTTGAAAACATATTGTACACATGATAAGGGTACATCAATTGAATATAAAAAGTTTATCTAGAATGTTGTTATTTTTTTTCCTAAAAAAATTGGTTATTTGTTTGGAGCATTAGAAATTAACTCTTAATTAACTTATACTGGTACAATATATTTTTTTTCAAATAAATTTTCCGACAACATCAAGTCGAATTTGACATCATTTTGATCATATAGAGCTTAACACAGTTGTCTACATACAAAAAATCTTTAGTAGATGGACGATGACCTTACAGTTATATATACCTGCGACAAAATTAATTGAGACGTTATGAACTACATTAAAAAAAATGAAAAAATAAAAAAACAAAAAAATAGATTGTTTTAGAACTCCAAAGCATCTCTGACAAGATGGACGAAAAACACCATTCGTGGAAGGCGTGGTGTGACGGTATAGTCAAGAAATTATCGGGCCTATAACTGGTTCAGTATGGGCCCCCTAATAGTCAAAGCCCATAACTTTCTCATACTTCGGCCCATATACTCTTTTTTTTAAATAGCAATTGGTGGCACGGCCCTGAACACGTGGCGGCACAGAAATAAACGTGGCAAATTCTAAGGCCACGTGGCGGGTCAAGCTTGTTTGACGGCCACATTTTCTCGGTCTTCTCTAGGCCCCCATCACGTCCACTGCAAAGTCAATTGGTTGTTATTGTTTTTGTTGTAAGAAGAAGAAGAAGAAGAAGAAGAAGAAGAAACATAAGATTGAAATTTGAAACTAAATAAAGCATGGGCTCTGCAACGTTCGTGGAAATCTTGCTCGCCATTTTCCTTCCTCCCATCGGAGTTTTTCTTCGCTATGGCTGTGGCGTAAGCAATATATATCTCTATAATGCACATCTTTTCTTCTTTTTTATGTCAAACTGTACTAATTAATTCACGTCCAAGCACTGTCCGGCTTCAATAAGTTTAATTTTCTTGTGACCTAAAATATTGATTAAAAAGAACTGAGTCCCTCACCGCTTGAACCAGAAAACGATCATCAATTTAAGATTTTTTTTTTTTTTGGAGAAAAACATTTTTGATTTTGGTTTTTGTGTTTTGTGTTTTGTTTTTTTTTTTGCAGATAGAATTCTGGATCGACTTGCTATTGACGTGTTTGGGGTACATACCAGGAATCATATACGCCATTTATGTTATTGTGGGATGATCCACATGCACTCACTACGGTGGATGCTTTTGTTTGTTGTTTTAATGTTCTTGTTATTGTGCCCATGACACGGTCGATGTATTGAAAATATTGTTTTGGGGGATTTTTTTTCTTAATTGATTAGTTTGTCTGTGTTGGTCAGTACGTACGTTCGTAGCACATATCTTTGACATTCAAAAGGAGAAAAGAAATACAAAACAAAAGAAGAATTGTTTGTGAAGGAATACTATATGTATATATATATATAGTGTTAGACGATTTGGAGTTACTTAAAAAAAAGCAATCAAATGTGCATGGTGTTATTTTATTTCTCTTTTATATCTATGTTGCGCTTGGTATGATTAAGTCTAAGCACTTGGGGTCCAATGTGGACATATATATCTTCTCATCCAAGTCTTAGCATTTCTTTGGTTTTTTTTTTTTTTTTTAAATCAACATTAAAAAAAATTAAGTTGATTTGATGATTTTAAGGAGGAAGTTAGGAGTTTCAAGTTTGCAATCTTTTTATCTTTCCAAATTAAAAGTCACAAAAAAGCAACTCTAATGAGTATTAAAAAGTCCTTCTTTTAGACATCACATGAGCACTATTGATTAATTTCACTAAACTCCTATAAAAACTTATTTCACTAAAAACGAGTATGCGTACGTTAGAAAACATGGATTTTGCTTTCAATGCAAATAAAAGCAAGAATCTTTAATTTGCCAAAATAGAAGGGGACGCGTGATCACAGATTGGGACCATTTTGATCTACACATTCATTGAAGCCAAATTTTATTTGTGGAAGATATAAGGTTCCTTTACATATATAGTGTGTGAGTAGAAATCTTTTAGTTTTGTACTAGGAGATATTTTGTCTTCATGTGAATTGCTTGGAATAATGAGAATCTCCCAGCGGCCTCTTTCCAAAACTTTAAAATTCTTCCTTTCGGTTTTGTGATTTTTGTTCTTAAATCACATATTCGATCAGCGGTGTTTCTAATCAAATCTTTTTTACATTTTGTTTATACAATAACCAATAAATCTAATCAGATTTGTGAAGATTGATTCATCCTTATTGCGGTCCATCTTTGTGTTACGTGGAATTGGCGGTGTTGGATTGGTCTTATCTTTAATTTTATTTTATTGTCAGTTTCCTTCCTAAATTGAAAGTCTTTGATTTTGTCTTCTCCTTGTTGAGAAGTTTTAGGTTTTCTTTTCTTCGTTGGAAAGTTTTGTTATTCGTTTTGTGGTTCTAGTAGTTTTGTGTATTGCCATAAATTTCAACGTTATCAAGAGTAGTTTCTGATTGTCAAACTGTTTCAATTTCATATTTACAACTAAATTAATGACAATTTGTTTGAACAAATAGGATTAACGAATCAATATATTCGATTTCTATGTCTGATTTTGTATTGAGCCATGAATGATTAATGAAATTTTTCTTCGTAAAAAAAAAAAAAAAAAACAAGAAAATCTCCCATTAATCAATGCACTGGAGTTGTTGATTTTGATGGTTAAAAGCTTTGGAACTTTTTTTAATTAAAATGTTATAGCTAGCTATATATATGTGGATCATAAAGTAGCTTGGAGGGTGGGGAAGACCAAATAGTTGCTTGCCTTGTTCAAACCGTTACATATAAGTGGGCCTTCTTTGGTCTTTATTTATAGCTTAGTGCGTCCTTTTCAAATTAAAGGTAACACAAGTCATATTATATTTAGAGACTAGTGGGACTCACAATAGATCACGCTTTGAATCTTACTTTTGTTTTTTTGCTTTGATGATTATGTTCAATTAATTAAGATGACAACGCTCTCTGGTATGATTAATAAATATTGTAGCAAATCAAATAAAACTAAAAACCATAAAGACAATAAGCTCGAATAAATATCTTAATTAGTAATGTGTATGGTAGGTGTAGATTGGAAATATATCTATATCATTTGTATTTATATTTTGACTCGATTGTTTTAGAAAAAATTGAAGGAAATCAATATGATATAGTACTTATATTGTTCGTAGGGAATTAAATGCACCATTGAATAATGCAGGTTGTACTTTGTATGTTGATTTGAACAGCTAATATATGCATAGAGAGAATAATGAAGAAATTATGTTATTCATCACCGCAAATTGCTGCGATTAATAAATCGAGTACAATAAAAGAGTTTGATTTAAGCAGTCGGCCTAACTAATTGCCATAGTTTTTAATGACTTTTTGTGAAATATAAAAGAACACGACCTCTTACCATTAAATAAATTATTATATTAAGAAGAGTTTGGATCTTTTTCAAGTCCTCATTTAGTTTGATTTGTAACATGAAAGTTAATCGGGCACGCCAACTCCATAATTCAATAAATTCAATTAAAGTCTTAGAGTTTTTTTATTTGTTATTACACCACACCATCTCTAAAGGGCGAGTCATTAATTTTTGTCAACAAAATATTTCTTGAAAATAACGTAGATTCCTCATTTTATATTAATAAAACATATACAAAAAAGGAAGATAATATAATAACAATTTAAAATCACACTTAAATTAAGTTACGCGGCTGAATATAAAAATGAATGTATGAAAATAATTTTCGATGCATAACATATCATGATGATATAACATGCGGGCTCCACCTGTAACATTGGCCCGCACGCCACCACAAGGGGTGTGGACTTTAGGGGTGTGCTTGTAACATTTTCTTTAAAAATAAAAAAATAAAATAAAAAATTAAAAGTGACATGGAACGTTTTTACACAGAAACTCCTGATGGAGAAACCACTTCACTGCCGTCAGATCAAATAAGGACACAGATGATGATGATGATCAGACAAACCCAGAAGCTCTGAAAGCAGTAGCACAGCATGTCAGCAAGAACACACACCCCATACGTTACTGTCCCTTACATCTCAACCCTCGCCAACTCAACTCCCTCCACGTGTCCACCTCACCACATACGACAAAACCTCCCCAGCCCTATCGTACGCCGCGCAGCACCTGAAAACGAAACTCCACGGACAGAAAACGCTCCTCGAGAAACTCAACACAGTGGAAGAAGTCTGAACCTCTATAAACAAGTAAACAACTCTCTGTTTCTGCTCTGTTTTCTGGGGTCCGTTTGTTTGATTGCATAAAAACTTGATTTAGTAAACATTGTGTTTTGGCTCGTAATTAATGAGATTAATCATGGTTGATTTGTGCGTGCTTTGCAAGGAATCAATGTTTCAAAAGTGATTTGTTCTTTGTTGGCTCCTGTGTTAAATTGTGTTTCAGGTTCGGATCAACAGCAACTCCATTTCAGTCTCTCTCATCGAATCTAAGCAAAATTAGGTATGATTTGATCTTTTTTGTTGGTCGAAATGGTAGGAGATTGATCTGGTTCTGTTAAGCGCGATGTCTCGAATTTAAGTTTTGTAAATAAAAAATATTAAAAAATAAAACATTAAGAGCGAGCTTGAGATTGTGTGGGTTAGGTGCACGACTCCATGTTTGATTTTTTTTTTTCATCAAAATTGTCTGAGCCACTGAAATACACTTTCGTGGTAATAATCGAACGAGCTTGAGATTGTGTGGGTTAGGTGCACGACTCCATGTTTGATTTTTTTTTTTCATCAAAATTGTCTGAGCCACTGAAATACACTTTCGTGGTAATAATCGAGCGTGCATGAATACCCACAAATATTAATAAAAAAAAGAAAAATAAGCTCGACAGTATTCAAACATAAATTAGTCGGTACACGTAACACTTGAAAAAGAAAAAAAATCCTCTTTACCTAAAAAACACTGTTGTGATTGTTTTTCATGTGCTGTAAATTACCAAAACACCCCTGGTGGGGAACCGAAAGTGTCATTTTCTGCTCACTAAGGACGCAAGGTGACATGGTGTTGGTGGCGGTGATTCGGGAGCGTTTCATGGTGTACTAAATGAGGGGCATTTTAGTAACTTCTGACCAAAGCATGGGCAAAGCGTGTAGTTAGGAGAACAGCAATGAAGTTGATTTTTGTTTGGCGAAGTGGGGGTTGTTGTTGTTGTGAGTTTCTTTGAAGGGATATTGTTGTTGTTGTTAGTTTGTTGCTTTGTTTGGATTTTTTGGTATTCATGAGTGTAGTGTATAGTGTAGTAGTGTAGTGCCAACTAATTAAATTTCTCTATCATTCTTAAAATTTGTTCTTACACACACATAGGTTTCTATGTTTGTTGTTAAGTGTCACAGTTTTTTGTGGGTCACGGAGCATTGAAAAACTTTCAACTTACTTTAATTTTCCCTGCTTTGTCCTTCTCAGGCAAGTGTGAGTAACACACAAAAAAAAAAAAAAAAGAAGATATGCAGACATCAAAGCCCAGGTGTGATTTCTCTTTGTGCTTGTTGTTTGTTTTCTCTTAATGGGTCTTCTTCTATTTCAATCTTTGTTTGCTTGAATTCATGGTATGTTGATCAAAAGAGACAACATTTCTTTTTATGAGACACTCCGTGGAGGTATTTAATTATGTTTTATATGAATTGTGTCTGTAGAGTTCATCTGCTGCTTCAATGGTATTAATTTGGTTTTGGTGAATTCAGTTCTAGTTGAGTTTCCTTTTGAGCCCAAAAATTTGAGGTTTTTGCTTGTATTTTACACTCTTACGTTGTGCCCATTTGTTGGTTTAATTTGGTGAATATATATTATTTTACAATAGTTTTTCATTTGTAGTGATTCTTAGTAAATAATCACTGAATTTTGATGGTCACATGTATGTAAGAAAAGAGAATTCTAATTTTTTGGTTTTGGTTTTGGTTTTGATGTTCAATAATTTTATGTTACAGTAATATTAACTAATTAAGATGGCATTTTCTCTTTGGAGGTTTTTAAACTTCATGGAATTATTGTCTTAGTAGAATTAATATATGTGCAATTGATGTGCAGTAGGTTCAAAGACAAAGTCATGAATTTAGGATTGAAAAACCTTAAAATGTTGATGCTGTTGATCAACCTTTCTGTTTATATTTCTTTGGGTCCCTTGGTCTATTAAGTTTGAAAAGATTGGTATCTTGTGTCACTTCCCTTGACTTAATTCATGGAGGGGGTCCTGTGATTGCGGTGAAACGCGCTTGGAAAATCTTTTAAGAGAAAAAAGGGATGATTATTATTATTATTATTCTATGTATTGTCTAGACAGATCTGGTTAATGAATAGACTTGATTTGTGGGGATGGATGTTATGTAACATTATTTTGTGTTTGGGTGTGAAGTATCAATGTTGATTTAGATTCTGTTTATTGTATGGCTTTTGAGTGCAGAAGTGGTTCTTTGGAGGTGGCTAAGAGGACATCCTCGGCAACAACTCGAACTGCACGGCAACTAAAGATGAGTGGTTCGGAATCTGATCCGGCATCTTCACACTCAACCAGTCGGACGCCTAAGGAACGAAGCCCCAAAGTCATTGAGCGTAAATCGCCGAGGAGCCCCATGCCTGAGGTACCATGGGATTAATACACCTATCCATCTATATATTTATGAATCTTACAAGCATAAGGATTTATATTACAATTGCATGATTTTGCTAGCATGTTGAATCAAGTTTGGAATTAAAAGTTGATTGCCTTCTATTCGACTTTGTTTTAGGGAAACGTATTGTTTCTCGCCGTGTACATAACACATTGGCTATAATAGAATTAAGTCTCGTTACTATCAAAAAAATAAAAAAATAAAAAAAAAATCGATTGCCTTTTATTATCTGTCTTTGATTTTTAGTTGATCATATTGTTTGTGGCATTCATTTGCAATGAAGGATCCATATAAGTGCAATGAAACATCGATCGTTTGTTCTATGCTTTCGGTTGCAGAAGAAGCGGCCCGGCAAAGTTTTGGAATTGGAATCTCAACTTGCTCAACTCCAAGAGGACCTAAAGAAGGTTAACGATGAGCTGAGTTCATCGGAGTCGTGGAAGAAGAGTTTGCAGCAGGAGAATGAAGAGGCAAAAAGGCAATTTGTAGCCATGAAAGCTAAGTTTGAAGAGTCCCAGCGCCAGCTTCTAGAGTTGTCCGCTTCGGATGATGCCCGGCTTCTTGAGCTCCGTAAGCTTTCTCAGGAGAGGGACCGGGCATGGAAGGCGGAGCTTGAAGCTGTCCGAGAGCAGCATTCTGTTGATTCAGCTGCATTACTCTCATCCATGAATGAAATACAAAGACTTAAGATCCAGCTTGAGAAGGTTACTGAGTCTGAGGCAACTCAAAGCAAACGCGAAGAAGCAGCAAAGGCCGAGATCCATAACTTGAAACTAGACCTTGATGAAACTCTTTCCCTTTTGAGCGACATGAAAGCGGAGCTTTGCAGCTGCAAAGAATCTGAAGCTCAGGCCCAGGCATTGGTTAATGAGACCTTACTAACGCTAAAAACAGCTAAGACATCAGAAGAAAATGTCGGGGGCGATGGAGGTAACGCAATGGAGGATTACAAACTGCTTCTTTCAGAACTGGATCAGTCAAGAGCGCAAGTTCGATCTCTTGAAGAGCTAGTAAGCAAGCTTAAGGCAGATTTGGTTATCGCCGGAAACAAAAGTTTTGGAGATCAACTAGTGGAAGGTATGCATTCACATAGAATTGGAGAAAATGTGAATACTGAGGAAGTTGACAAGCTTAGAGCAGAACCAAACTCCACAAAATCAGAGGTGCAACATTTGAGATCTGCCCTTGAAATAATGGAAATTAAGTACCAAGAAGAACAGATTCGCAGCACGATGCAGGTTAGAAGCGCGTATGAACTGTTGGAACAAAGAAAGTCAGAATCAACCTTGAAGGAGGCTGAATTGGAAGCAGACTTAATGAGAACCAAATCCAATCTTGTAGAATTGAACAAAAATTTGGCTGACAAAGAAACCGAATTGCTGATCATCTCGAAGGAAAATGAGGATATGAAACTGAAGATTGCGGCTCAATCCGAACAAAGGATGTCTGAACTTGAAATGGAGCTACAAAAGTTAAGATCAGATGTTGAAGACATGAAGGCAAACTTAATGGACAAGGAGACAGAACTCCAGAATGTATTCGAGGAGAACGAAGACCTTAAATTGGAACTCAAGAAAAGAGAAAGCGACGAAGCCAAGCAGAAGGACAAGGCTGAAGCCGAGGCCAATGTAGCAAGGAACACGGAGCGGGAAGTTTTAACGAGGCTTGAATGCGCGACAGAGGAGGCGGACAAGAGTACCAAGAGAGCAGCATGGGTGACTGAGCAACTCGAGGCCGCGCAAGCAACTATTGCGAAACTGGAGACTGAGCTAAGGAGGCTCAAGGTGCAGTCAGACCAGTGGAGGAAGGCCGCCGAGGCTGCAGCAGCAATCCTTACGACCGAAGAGAACGGGAAGCTAACCGGGCAACTGGACAACTTCTATGATCCAGTCACTGGCAGGATATGCTCTCCTAACTCAGACGACCAAGACGACGACTCGCCTAAAAAGAGGAACAACAACAACAACATGCTGAAGAAGATAGGAGTGCTGTGGAAGAAAAGCCAGAAGTAGACATGATTAATTGGTCAAACTGAATGCAAGGTTTATTTAGTCTATTTGCTATGTTGCCTTGTTTGATCTTTAACTATATAATCTATATATGTCTCACTCACAGAAGAATTTGCTTTGTCAGGTTTTGAGGAGGCAAATACATATATTTGTACTGTTCCCTTGTAGAATTTTGGATTAATGCAAGAAAAATGTTTGCCTTCTTAAGGCCATTTGTATGAGGACTACAACAGTTATTGATCTGCACTATTAAATACTAGTAGTAGTTATGTTGTTAGTGTTACTGATTTTTCTGGCTTTTTAATTGCAATATGCAAGTTCTGGTAAATCTACAAGGCCTTAATTTGCTCATGCATAGGTACATCTATACAATCTAATTTGTTGCAGGTTTGGATGTCGGGAAGGCGAATCTAAGACGATCGAACCCAATGGAATTTGGTAGTCATACAGACAGGGTCCTGACTAATTCGGAGTCGAGCCGCGTAAGAGAATGTAGGGAAATCTCTCAGTCACAGACTCCATTCACAAGACAATACCAACTTAAACCTTGCTCAAGTTTTTTCTGCTTAGGCTAACAATTTGTCACCAGCATGATCCTTTCTTTTTTCATTGGCTTTGGCTTATATATATTCCTAACTTAAGACATGCTGAGGCAATCTATTACATGAAACGTAAATTACATAGAAGTATAGTTTCAAACACATTATCTTGAGTTGTTAATCAGTTTGAACTGTGAAGTTTGTTTTTGTACAGTAAAAACATTCTTTATGTTGCGAGCTACGTGAATTATGCATCGTGTTGAAATAGTTGTTAAAAGGCTTTGCTGTTAAATTTTACTGCTGAAGTTCTTTAACCACAATTATTTGATTGCTTGCCAACAATTTATATGCTCTACAGGAAGACAAAGGTGTGCAGACAAATCATACAAAAAAATCTCACCTTGGTAACGAGTGGAACAAACCATTTGCCGGGTCCTCTTCTCATGCTAAGGCCATTGTTCTTGAGAAAAAGTGAGGCTTGTTGTTAATTGGATGACCCTTTAACCAAGCTTATGAATGATCACATTGTCAAGCATAACTCTCACATTGAATTGTAACATCAAGCATGAAGAATGTATTGTACACTGACATAACTTGTACAACTCCAATGTATAATCATTTATCCATATTGTCTCCTCTCCATGTTTCCATGCTTGTCTATGTTGCTTGTGATGTGTTGTATGACTTGTGGTGTATGTATAACTTGTACACATTGTATAAGTACAATTATCATCATCACCAAATGCCCTATATAAAGGGTGCCAACTCCATTGTAATTCACACATCAATGTTGAAATGAAAATCTTTACATCTCTCTTATCTCTTGTCTCATCTTCTCTACTTGTTTTATTAGTTCTTAGTTTATGTTTTCTATGCTTAAGTCTCTAGCAAGTCCAACTTAAGTTCTAGTTGGCTTACAACTTAATTTACAACAAGGCTTAGATTGTTAGGTCTTATTTTTTGATTCAATACTCTCATTTCTAACATCACATCTTGCTCCAATTACGTTTGTGTAAATCCTTTTTCTTCAATTCAAGGACAACTATGACTTCACATACAAGTAGAAAAAAAAAAAAAACAAAAAAAGAGTTCTACAATGATGGATTGTAGGAAACTAAATTACAATTATGAAGACAACAATCAAGAACTCCAACTTCCAACTTTCAAGAACATGTCAAAATGCAGTGGGAAACACTACAAACTTCGAAAACTTTTCCTAATGAAATTAAGTTCTAGGTGCATCTCTCTATGATTGCAACAATAGAACACTCTGTGACATTCAATTAAGTACAGAAAAGTCCACCCTCCAAGAATTTGCTGAACTCTATAAATTCAGCTGTTTGTTTTATAGGGCAGCTAATGAAATAAATGATGCTTATGTGAATCCATTCCAGAATGAGTTTAGCCGCCGGAAAAGTTCTCGACTGCACTTAACTAGACCGTCGAAAATCCTTCAGTCCAAAATAGGATTATCTGAACCATTTACATTAATAAGAAACGGAAGAGCCACTCTTTCAGTTGAGTTCATCCATGTTCAAATCTATGGCACCTGCATGTCTGCTCAATGTATCAATCCGATCCTCCTTTTCATGCTTTCACAGCGCAAATTGAGCTTACTCTCTACTTCATCCTGAACACATTGAGTAACTTCATTTGATGCATCGGACGCGGTTACGTTTTCATGAGAACGTGAAGCTGCTGTACAGGACAACTGAGCCCCTTCAGCGCTTATGACTGCATTGGCACTATGAGCTACTCTTTCTATATTGATATCGGCATTCAGTGAATCCTGGCTGCTGTTCTTCACATTCAGAATAGAATCTATACCGCCGCTGTCTTTGTTTGCATCTTCCGCTTCCTGAGATTTTGGCTCACTACCTAGGCCAATAATGTGCGATGCATCATCGTTCTTCAGTTTTGAATTTTTCCATCACGACCTTCTCCTGCACTAGCGGGGGAAGATAGCTTTGATGGAACACTTGAAGTTTCTTGAGACTGAACAGATGAATGCCTTGTACTCATAGGAGAGAACCGTGTGCCAGGTTTGCGGAGTCGAGACTATTACTACTAGTTCCATTAGGAGTTCTGGAGGATTGATGCTTACTGAGCTTTTCTTTGATGGTCCCTCCACTCAGCTTGCTAGATTCAGCCCCACTTTTAGGTGAGCCGCTTGCATAATTAGACCGCAAGCCACGACAAGGAGTACGCATCATTGATTTCTCCTACAAAACACATAATCAAGTTGAAGCAACATGAATTTAACACTCAGAAGTTGCAAGAAATTCAACCAAACAACTATAAGAAACTGATTCGCAAGAACACAACTAACCTGATCAAAAAACCCAATCTTAGGCGATGGCATACGAAGACCGGATGGCTTGAAGCTTCTAGATGCATCTTTAGATATAGTATTTGAGATTGCTGGAGATGTCAATGATTCTTTTTTATCACATTCGCTTGGACGCTTTGTTCCCTCACTCTCATGTTCCCCACTAGGGTGTGTCTGCGCATGTAATGATTGCATCATTTCGCTCCCCAAAGAGAAAACTTTTCGAGGAGAAGTGTTACCAACGATTTTCTTAGAACTGCTAGACTGTGGATTGATTGTAGAAGTTGATGATGACGAACCAGTCGACCAGCCATCAATAGAGCTGGCAGGTGATATGCTATTGTTCTTGGAGACAGACGAAAGATATGCTGACAGACGAGCATTTCTAAGGTCTGTTTTACTTTTTGAAGGTGCTCTTAAGGGGGCTTTGAGAGATGAACTAGAAGACTTGGCATCTCTTGAATCTAACCTGTTCTTCAAAGACTTCAAGGGAGGTTTGCCAGAGGAATCAGAAGAATTGCTACCAGATCTTGAGAGAGGAATAGAAGCTGTGGACTTCATTTTCGTAACAGATGGAGATGAATCGGAGGAAGATTTTGGAGATGATGTAGAGGTACTTGTATTTGGTTTGTCCAATATAACAGGTTGCCTCCTTCCTGCACCTTCACAAAGTGTTCCATGGTATTAAGAAACAAAACAGAACAAAAAAAGAAGAAGGAAAACATGGAAACCTGGGAGATTTTATTATGAGAAGGCTTTGGCAGAATCATTACCAATTGTAGGTCTATTGGTCCCCATAGATGTTCTTTTGGTTGGAACAGCTGAACTGGAGTTGGCCTTGGGTATTATCTTTGGCGGCTTATGAGACAAAGAACTTGACTCTCCAATTTTAGGAACCTAATCCACAAAAGAAAAACAGAAAAAAATCAGTTCAACAATATACATAACCATACAAATGTTTGCAGCATGCGTCAAATTTCCAATATATTGGAATTGCACAGACCAAAAAAGATCACACGATGACACCATCTATGCGCTACATATCCAGTCAATGTGTTCAAACTCCATAGATGAGGCCCCTAATGCATGGCATAATGTTAAATATAAAACTAATGAAATTATCTGATACTTGCCTGCATTCCTCGTGGTTGAATAACAGTCTCCTTTTTTGTTTTCTCAGGAATTTGCCCAATAATACTTTGTCTCTTGGAATTTGTGATCGGCTTCATCTGAAAATTTCGAAATTGGAGAATTAATAGATATTTTTATTAGAAACACTAACAACGTCAGTTGCAAGAGAGCATACCCTATTTCGTGGGGGGACACCAATCTTCCTTGAAGCTGAAAAAGTATATAAAACATTTCAGAATAAAATGTCACAACACACTCAGTTCCACAAATGGTAAAGTCACGAAATGAATTCGGAAGGTCCTAATCTAACAAAAAAATAGGAGAACCCATTTAGAGAGTTCTAATTAGAATAAGCAAGCAGGGAAAAGATTTGGGACCTTTGCAAGTAAAATTTGTTAAGAAATATCTAACTTCTAGAGTAAATTTCACAATATTCAGCTGATATAGAGAATGATATTGAAGGAAATAAAGAAGTTGAAGGTCAATTAATAACTAGCTAATCATTCTTTTTCTACAGGCAAGATATTCTCAGTGCACCATGAAACTAAAGGAGCATCAGATAAAATTGGAAGAATAACAATTTTTTCTATAAATAATTTAAGAACAAAATGAAAAAGGTTCAGATACTTACTTTGGACACCAGATTCCCCAGTTGTAGCTTTGCCACTGTTATTAGCTACATTGGCAGCTTTACTGGATTTCTGAATGGAAGCTCGAATGTCATCAAATAAACCAACCTCAAGGTTTTCCAGTGTGAAACTGTCGCTATCTAATGTGGAATTTGACTCTGTAGACCTTCGTACATCTTCTTGTATCCCAGGTAATGGACTCGCATCAGTCTTCTTCAATCCACAATGTATTGTAGACAACTCATCAGGGTCAAGAACACCTGGGTAAGAAATGAAAATGATTATCAACTTAATGTTAAAAGTGACCTAAATCGTATGAAACATACTATCAATCAAACTCAATATATTATGGGATTTTTGAAGATGCCTAAAAGGTGTTGTCAACTTATTACATGAACGATATTATATTTACATTTTAGTTAGTTTTAGAACTAAGCAACCCAGTATATTGATTTGTTTTTGGAAAGGTAGGGTAACTACAAATTCACAGTTTGCAAACAAAATGTCAAACTGTTAAGATAAGGGTTCATAGTTCAAACCTCTAAATGGTTTAGAAACTTAATGATTTAAACAATGACTATCAAAGCCTCGAGAATAACGACATCAGTCTTGAAAGAGTTTTAACATTTGATAATAAAACATCAATATTCTTTGAAGAAAGAAGAGAGTTTTGAAGATAAACAAGGCTGGAAGAAAATTTTTAAAATTCCTTCTTTTTTTTAGCACTTCTTCAAAATATATTAACTAGTTATTGCTAAGTTCTTTCTAAGAATTATAAAGAACTTCCAAAGTGTCCGTGGGAACTACTACCATGAAATTTGGGGAAGAATGTGGACTCTATGTTAATGAAACCTAGTGAAGCCCTGATAACAGTGATTGAACAAGAAATATGCATTTTGATTTGAATGTACATAGAGCAAACCTGCACTTGTGAAAAAGGCGCTATCCCATGCTAAACTCTTCCGCAAGTTAAATTTGGCATCTTTTCTTGTCCGTTCTTGTTCTAGGGATTTAAACAGTAAACCATTTTCCTCCCTTTCCTTAAAGAAATCGACAGAATCCTCCTCCTCCAAATTGTTGCCAATCACAGACATATCAAAGTAGTCCATTTGGTTTTCTGAGACCAATGCCAAGTTCACAAAGGAATGACTTCAGAAAAGAAAAAAAACATGACACCAAGAAAGCAAAATGGGCACATGACATCTGCGAGACTGTGACTCACATTACCATCTTTACATACAATGAAATTCAAATCTTTCATGAATACAAGTTCAGTTGAAAACAAAAGGCTTTTATAGAGCAATGTGAGACAAAATCAAAATTCTAGATATAATTGGCATGGTTATGCTGTAAATCAGTCACGTTTTCTGAAACGAAATACTACGAAGAACGATTCAACTCTCCTCTCGTAGGGACACCAATTCCGCAACTCACACATGAAAAATTGCAACTTTTCTTCATCGAAACTCGTTCCCTCTCCAAATGATCAAGTCAGAGCTAAATCTTCGCAATTGAATCGCAAATCGCAAAACCTAACCTAAACAACTCACAATCCCACTCCAAACTACACGAACAATCAAGTCAAAACCTAAAATCACACATCCGTTACCATTACATCCAAAACAACATCACCAAACCCTAGAATTCAAAACTCCGCACCTAATCACTCCAAAACCAACACAGATCAAACAAAAGCAAGATCGAAGCGTACCGCAAGGCGATTCGATGAGGCAATCGTCCTCGGACGACACATCGATGAGGCGCAACCGCCGCACCTCCTCAAGCTTGTTGTTCTCACCGACGATCTCCTCCATCGAAACCACGATCGATCGAGTCGGCGATCGAGAGAGCCTCTTCGGACGTATCCGATCGAAAGCTAGGGCACAGATTCGACAAATCGAACGAGATTTCGAACAATCAATACGAAATTTGAAATCCCAAACAAGGCGCTTTCGCGAATTTTGTACCAACCAATCAAGTCTTCATTTATCCGATCTTCTGTCCTGACGAACAGCGAATAACGACTGTTAGTTTAAATTGGGAGGATTAACGAAGCGGGAAGGGTTTGGGCTTTGGGCCGTGCTTGTGTTTGGGCTTAGGCCTTGATTTCTCTGTTGAGCAGTGAACGTACTAAATGTCATTCGGGTGTCCTGGCCGTTGGATTTTGTGATCTGGTTGGTGTAAAGTTGTTTAACGGATGTTATGTGTTTTGTTGAAGTGAATGGGAGTACAGGATTGTTGTTGTTTTAGTCGTGGAGTCGGAAAAGACGGAAAAGCCCATACTTGTGTTAAGTGTATCAGAAACTAAAACTGACTGACAAAAGCGTTTTTGGTCTGGAAACCTTTCAAGGAAAGCTGGCGCTGCACTGGGGCTCTTTCTGTCATTTCAAATATAGATTTTTTTTTTTGACAAGTCATTTCAAATATAGATTAAATATTTATTTTTGCATATAATTTACCTTTTTTTTTTTTAGAAGGGATACAATTATTTGTGTTCCAATTGTGAATAAGTCATTATATTGCTTATAATAGATATTATATTAGATAATAACACTCGAAACTCGAATCTAAATTAGTAGGATTTTGACATTCTTCGTTATTTGAAGCTTTGAATTGTTTATATATGCATTTGCCCTTTCCTGAATTAATCCTTTTAATAATAATACATTTAATACTTTTCTTGCACAAAATAACTTGTATAATTGTATGCATATTATGGCAAACCTCCGCGAGCAATTTGATAATATTTTCATGTTATATAGCGTGTGCGTGCATATGCATATTTTAAGAATGACCAATTTGTAGGGACTAATTAAAGTGCGTATTTTTTAAAGGATTTGTAACGAGACATATTTGCAAATAATGAAAACATATCTAAAAATTTTCATTAGTGGTCTCAGTTGATATTGAACTAGTAACAACTACTACACAAATCATTCATAAATCAAACTTAATTCAGCTCCAAAGGAATCAATTAAAGCAACTCTTTCACAACATAATTAAAGGCAAATTCACATAAGAGAGCTGTTAATTAACAATGGCCTTGCCATGATGATCCAACAAGTCCATCATTCCAACACTGATGATCCCTCCCTTCTCCTCCCAACTGCAATGGAAAATTCCAACACACATTCATGTTGGTCTCACCACCAATGTCATAGTTGAACATTGGTTTATTTGTTGATTCTTCATGAGCCATGGCAACTCTCATTTCATTGCAAGTCATCACAATGTCTTCGTCGCAGTTATCTCCGCCGTCCTCATTTTCCATCCCGCCAAATCCTCCGTAGAAACTACGTAAATTATTATGGAAACTAGTAGTACTTCTATATGAGTCTAGAAAAGCAGTAGTACTATGGCTTTGATCAATACTACCAATAATATTTCCCATTAACATAGAATTATAGTCAGTGCTACTTAGGCCTAATTTCGTCGACTGTTTTTCAAGTACTCCTCCGTCGTAGGCGAGAGAGAGATCATTCAAGTACTTCGAGTTCGACGCATTGTTGTCGATGACTTGTAATCCTTGATTAGTACTAGTAGTACTAGTACTAGTAATAGTGATGCTCTTCTTTGATGGTCTCTTGTTCTTTCTACATCCACCACCAACTGGAACATTTCTAAGGGACCCCCCTTTAGTCCAATACCTTCTACAAGCCTTGCAGAAGTACCTTGGCTGTGAAAGACTATAGTTGTTGTAATAACAGAATTTTATGTTGGTAGAATCACATCTGGGACACTTGAGTGATTGGTCTGGCTGAGGCCTCACCAGTGATTTCCTCTCTTGAATCGATTGGGTCGCCATGGCTAGCTAGCTAGGCAGCTCTGCAGGGAATCAAGACATAAAAAAAATTAATTAACCGAGCTTTGCTAGACCAATTATGAGACAATGTATATGTTTATGTATGCGTATATACTGCTTTGATTTTTAAAAGTCCATTAAAATCTTTTGAAATCCAAATTAAATACACATCGATTTCAAAATCCTCCAAACTCTTTTAAAATACTTCCAAATCATCTAATGACACACCCCTTTTTTTTTTGGGTTACAAATACACCCCTTTATGTATGTGTACTACAATTTCATCTTAATTAGTTAGTATGGAATTGTTCAAAACTACTATACCTAACAATGACATCAGAAAGGATGAAGTACTATGTAGATACATGAAAACTGCATGCATGGAGTGGTTGTGAAGAAAACTTTAATGACCACACATAAATAAAACTTGAGTGAAAGCGTTTGATTCATCCCAAACAATTTGGAATTCTGGTCATAAAACTTACACTCAATATTATCAAGAAAATAAAAGCAATTAAGGAAACCAAGTTGATTGAATCCCCAAATATATGTATATGGTGATGAACACACATAAATAGATGAAAAAAAAAAAAAAAAAATTGTTTGTTCTGAGAATCTTGCCCACCCGAGTTTTAAAGCCACTTAATTTAGTGAAGTTGAAGCAAATTAAAGTGAAACTAAAGAAACAAAACAATATAGTGTAATTAACCCTTCTCATGAATCATGATAGGTTTATATATAACAAAGCTATCTATGCAGCAAATTTTATTTTCTTCTCACCTGTTAATTAATGTTGTGCTCTTCAGGGACCAAAGCATGCAACCAAAACCAAAAAATTGAAGTGTGAAAGAAAGTTGTAGAGAAACATATTAAAGAAGGTGGCCCTATTTATAAAGGAAAAGGCGCGCTAGACGTACATCACCAAACTCACGTCGCGTTCTGCTGTGCATGCGATGATCCTCGGGGATGAGATAGAAAGAGAAAAAGAGGTGTATTGGCACGTGATGATTACTTCTCGTATAGGACGATCGAAGGGTTTGGCTTGCACGCATTTATTAGATAAATCAAGCCTGGAAAATTCGAGCCCATCGGCAACAGATTCGTGAGCCACAGTGGACCTGCTTTTGCGTGGGTGCAACCACTTTAAAAATCATCAGTTTTTTGGTTTTTCTTATGAACATCATCTATGGATTATACCTCTATAAATTTGCTTGCATGGTTTGTTCATGGAAAATGCAACATCAACAAAACATCAATCCCGCCAACAATTTACTTGGAATTTATAGTACGGATCAAATTTTCAATTAATCTTCTACTATCTGAATTTAATGCAGTTGATGGCGTGTTTTTAAGTTCTTATTCCCTCCCTTCCACAATATGTGTCACAATTTTTGAACTTTTTTTTGTTCAACAATATGCATAAAATTGAGAAATTACGGAAGCATTAAATGTTTTGTTTCCAATTTTAACCTCATTCTATTTAGTTAATAGTATCACTAGTCACATTTTCTTACACAATATCCACAATAAATAAAGTCATTTATGAAAAGGTAGTTCAGTTTTTTTATACTATCTTAATGGTGAATTGATTATTACTTTAATTATTGTGCATAAGCAAAAATATAGTGCACATCACGGAACGGAGGGAGTATAACAAAAGTGATAAATGTTTTCGAAAACAAAATTGATAAATAAATCCAATTATACCCGTCAATTCCTGAATTATATTGTATTTGTTACCTTGGTTATGTAACTTATGTTAATTTAAACTGTTTTAGTGTAGCTATTTAAAAACTGTACGTGTAATACGAATCAAAACAAGTAGGCAGACACATCTTGGAAATATTGTTGTAGGTGCTTGACTTAGTGCATGTCTTTTCCCTTCAAAAATAGCATTTCCCTTTCAAATAATATCCATTACATATAATTATAAAGCAAATAATATAAGTCTTTTTTTCTTATTAATGAGGTAAAAAAAAAAAAAAAAAAAAAACCTCCATCCTAAAATTAACTGGAGTGAGCTAGATGGGTCGACCAAAGTTAACATGGAATACATTAATTAAGAGGGATTTGAATGGTTTGCAAAGCTCACCATCAATTGCACTTAATCGAGCACAATGAAAAAATTTAATCCACGTAGTCGACCTCAATTAATTTGAGACTGAGACTATATTGTTATTATTGTTATTGGGCTAGATGGGTCGATAAATGCAAACCATATAAATTTGTTTTTTTTCTTTTGAGTCTAAATAATTTTGTATACGACTATCCAACTACTCAATCCTGACTAACCATATTCTTGTCCAAACAAGCACCGAAGTGGGCCTACGTCATCATTAGATCAGTCAAAATCCTTGACTAGTCTAACCTATTTAGCTATTTTAGTCAAAAGAGTGGTTTTCGGTGGGCCCAACAGGAATAGGCCCATTATCTTAGGGTGTCGGTGTGATAGTTAGTGGCCCATTAACATGTCCGTGTGGACACGTGTCGAGCAACAACGACTGTCACAGCGAATATTTGAGTTTTTCGAGGAAAAACAAAGGTATAAAAGCTCGACGTGGGACCCTCTCGGTTCACCCTCATCCGAAGTAAGGGACAATTCGGCGCTACAACAACAGCGTGCATGGATGTGACCTCGAAACGTGACTGCTTGACTGAATTATATTTCGAGAATTATATTTCGAGAGAAGGTGCCGCAACACAGACACACACTATATATATTAGTAGTCGACCTTCAATATTCATAAAGTTGTCAAAGAATGCGTGAACCAGCAGTGAAACCAAGAATATCATCGGAGGGACCATTGGCCCCACAAGTCCCTCAGCCCCTATACATATCAAATTATCAATTTAATAAATCTACTTGGACTCATGAGTTCGGATTTACATAAAAGTTTTTAAAATTTTTATAAATATTTAAAGGATATAATAAAAATTTTATAAGTGATTATGATTGTTTGATTAATTGTTCGATGATGTATTTAAAATTAAAAAAAAAAATTGAATCCGAATTCACGAGTTCAAATAACATTACCCTTATCAATCGATACATGTTCATTTATGTTCATTTATGCCACTCCACTTTAGATTTTACAACGTGACGGAAGAGAACATCCTAACCCCTATACAACAATGCGTTTGTCTTTATTTTTTCCTCTACCACTTTAAATTTTGTTTCAAATCTTTGTAACTCAGTCCTATTAATAAACAAAGTACACACATAAAGATTAGAAATAAATTTTTGAGTACTAAAACTTTGTAAGTTTTTCTTTGAGTTGCTCCTCCTTTAGTTCAAATATGGGTCCCTCATTGGCTCAACGTTGTTAAAATTTCTCTAACATCTAATAAAACTTATCAAATATTAACAAAACAACGATCCACTGTATATGAAACGAAAATGCCTCAGCGTCACCATAATTATAGAAATAAAAAATAACCCGTTCTCTTTATGCATAAATACAAACAAAGTTATTGGTAATTTTATAAAAAATTACAATTACATTTTGTTAACCATAAAAACCCACAACTTTATTCCTCTCTATTTTCCATTTGGGTTCAAGAATTCTATTAAAAACAAATAAAAAAAAGTATAAAAAATAGCAAGTAAATCATTGCTAAAAAAATAGATAAAATTCTTACTTAGTCGCATCGTTAGCATAAAATATGATTTGCTTTTATAAGGCTTGAATAGAGAGGATGGTGATGAACACTACATTCAGCTGTCTTATAAATTTATTAATAAGACCATCTTCATAGCAATACTATGTGAAATATAAAAAAAAAAAAAAAAGTGAAAGGCAATATCACCTAAAATCCATAGTAAGAAATTATTGTGTGAGGATTTATAAATTTAATAAAATCCTTTATTTTATAATATTTAATCAATCATTACATGTTATTTATTTTTTACTACAAACAATATTTGATTACATATTAATTGAAGACTTGATAAGTTTTAACAATGTATTTTATAACATCATTAAACTAAATATTGTAAAAAAAAAAAACTATTTTTCCTTGTAAGATCTGGATCGTCATATTTCATTGACATCATCACATTCATATGAGGTGAATCAATTTTGTCGAATTTGCTCTGATTTTCATCACTTTTATCACAAAGGAGCAAAAGAAATAATGAAGAGAGCGATCTGCTAACATGTACTTGTTTTGGAGCACCAAATAATTTTTCTTAGGGATTTGTCATGTACAATAAGACTTTAAATAGTTAATTAATGGTTAGCGTGAAGTGTAATTTGAATCAAGAGACGGTTGGTTCCATGAAGATTTAAACAATAGCCTATATATTAGTGACAAATGAACAGATCAAACACTTACTTTCACCATGTTGGATTTAATTAGTATAATGAATCGCAACAGTTGATAATGTATCCGGATCAAGGATCTCAAGACCTTGATCGCGTATGCTCTTATATTTTTTTTTAAGTTACTTATAATTGATCAAGTTAATTGTTATAGATTAGTTTTTTGTTGTCTTAGGTGGTCTGTCTTCGATTTTTTTCTCATCATCGAATAGAAGTTTTATTCCGTCGAGTTTTTAAACTAGAGTATGTGCTGATCGTTTTTTAATGTGTCCACGTCTCTTCATCTGTTTTTTGTGATCTTTACATCATTTTTTTTTTTTTTTTTTTTTTTGGAGGCCATCTTTACACAATTATTGACATCGATCAGTATGCATGTTTTATATAAGCCAAATGTCAACTGACGACGTAAAAAATTTTTAAACCATAAAGAGAAAACACTAGTAAAGCTTAATTTCTCAGTCAAGTGTAATTTACTTTTTTTAAGCGTGATGCTTTATTGATGGTTGTTCCAATCCTAATTTATTAGTTGAATTGGTATTAGCCCTTCTAACAAAACAAAAAAAAAAAGAAAAAGAAAAAAGTAGAAACTCTCGAAACTTCAATCTTCATCACATCTCGATTGTTGTTACTTTAAGGCATCGTTGGTTTGTTTTTGCTAACTTACAAAGTTAATTGAGAGTTGCCAACTCCCTGTATAAGTTATCTCCCAGGAGATAACTCACCCCTAACCAAATAAGGCCTAAGATTTTCTTTGATGAAAACTAATCACAAAACTTTCCTTTAATTTAAGTTATAGGGTGTCCATGGTTCAACATACGATCATGAGGGGGACGTGGTAAATGAGTAAAATTAATTTGTCAAAGCATCTTTAGAGAGATGGACGAGACATCAATTGTCAAAAAAAAAAAGTTTTAAGAAAGTAGTGCATTCACTCCAATTGAAGTCCAAGAAAAAAATTAACATGAATAGCATTCTAATTATTTCGTTCTGTGAGACCGTGACATATATATTATGTTTTTTACAGTTACAATTATCCAAAAAAAATAAAGGAAAATATTAAAATAACAACAACAATATCACTCTACAAGACATATATATTTGCTCACAAAAGCTTTTAATGCTACTTAAATCTGCGTGTTATGCGTCGAAATTTGTGTGTATCCACATTTCAAAGCACACATTAATGATTAGCTATTATAAGGCAATGTGTCTAATATGCTGTTATGGTGTTGTCATTCTATCACTTCACAAAACGTCCATCAAGCACATAATGTCCAAAACATCCACGTGTCACACGATTAACAACAAAACAAACACCAATCGTAGAAACCGCATCTGGAGGAAGTGTTCGATCTTCGAAAATCCTCGACCGCGCTTTCAACCGAATCACACCTCTCTCTCTCTCTCTCTCTCTCTCTCTCTCTCTCTGAAACTCGCTATGGCAGCGACGACACTGAGAGCTCGACCTTGATCTCTAAAATCTTTTAAAGTTTTTCTCATGTGTTTCATTTTATTTTTTTACTTTATGTTAATATCTAGGAATTCAAACAGATTGAATTCATGAGTTGATTTAATGAATGAAAATGATGATATTATTGATCTTTTGTACTGTATAAAAAAATAATCAACAACATTTGTATATATATATATATTATATAGAATCAATCTTTTGAACATTCCTCGTTGATCTTAAAATGTTTATTTATTATT
The DNA here is from genome assembly GCA_039657365.1 of Stephania yunnanensis. Taxonomy (NCBI): domain Eukaryota; kingdom Viridiplantae; phylum Streptophyta; class Magnoliopsida; order Ranunculales; family Menispermaceae; genus Stephania; species Stephania yunnanensis. The sequence continues at coordinate 1,887,911 of CM077586.1, read as the reverse complement.
TTTATTTTTTCTCCACAGATTGACTGATATGAATAACATGTAAGATCTTTACATGTATAAAAAAATACTTTGTATTTTCCAACAGTAAGTTCAATAAATAATCATGGATGTACAACTTTGATAAAAACAACAAAAAGACACATTAAGTCGGACTAGTGAAAAAAAAAAAATCACTACATTTTGAAGTCAAGAACTCAATAGACAGAATTAATAAATTAATTTATATATCCAGAAATTAATCTACATTTTGAAGTCAAGAACTCAATAGACAGAATTAATAAATTAATTTATATATCCAGAAATCTAAGTCATATAAATTAAACTAGATCATAAGATAAACTATAAACTATTCATGGAAAACTCTACTCATCTAATAGGCTTTGATACCACATGTAAATATTCTTAAATATAAGAATTAGATCAAATAGACAATTACCTGAGGATGCGAATATATAGTAGCACTATACTAAAAAAACTTATCGCCCTCATGAGCCTCAACTTTCATCACATTGTTTGATGGTACAAGTGCATTTTTATAGGTTGATGGAGAACCATTCAACTTCCACGATAAGTACAAATTTCCATTCCATAATTTGTAACATCAAAGAAGCTTAATGGACATAATGTTGATGTGACGGCTCCAAATTTTGAGGCAAATCGGGCACCGTCACGTCGCGGACACGTCACCAAGCCATGCTACGTCAACTACACACAGTCTATGACGGCCCGCGAACTATCCGTCTTGTAATCCAATTTAATAAATTTCGTTGTTTTAAAATATTAATATTTTATCAAAATATGCTAAGTTAAGAAGTTTACAACTTAATTTGTTTATTTTAATTCTTTTCAGATTTTTTTTTAAAATAACGGAAGTCTTAATAACATGCATATAATTAATGTAAACAAGTTATGCATTAATTAACAACCTATGGGGTGGAAACCCAACAAAAGGATACCATGTATATCAGTTAAGGCGACAAAAATGTATAATAGGTGTCAATATATATACATGTATCAAGTGAAAAAGTATCCCAAAATGATCCCAAAAAGTATGTATATGTAAATACAAACACCTACGAGTAAGCTAGTGGAGGCGCTCTAAATCAGAGGTAGTCATCAATCATCGCCTTCCCCGGCTCGTCGTAGGATCTGCAACTTGCCACCAACAAACAATGACAAGTTCCAGTGAGTAAATCCCAGAGAAATTCAGTTAGTATTCACAAAAAATCCAAGAAAAATGCTACAATTCATGCATATAAAGTAAATGAACATGAATGTAAAGCATGGATATAAGTCTTGAGATAATCAAGAATATGGAACGCGAGTGTGGTGTATAACTGTCGAGCCCTGGACGTAAATACGTAAATACTAAACCGAGAAGGCCCTAGATGTGAGGAAATCCACACCCCCTTTTCACTATCAAAATAAGGATCTCTGTTGGTCGGAATGTAGACTTTCGCCTAACACCTTAAAGAGAGAAATATGTGACGGATATGAGTCTCACATCAACTCGTTCTCGAGATCATCGACTCGCTGAGAGATATCTTACGCGTATTCTAAGGTATGACCAACACCGTAGCAACAATCGGATCATCATCAACGACAGAGCCGGAAAGGGGTCACATCGTCCATTCGACCATACACAGACACACGCGGAATAGAGTAAACATGCAAGTTGAGCTGGCGAAAAGTAATGTGAAATAAATAATTTACAAAGAAAATAAGTAAATTCTAAATCGACTTTCTCGTGGGTTTACTTACCTCAAACAATCGCAAATATTTCTTTCCAAAATGTCATGCTCACGCCTCGAGATACGCGTATGATACTCGACTATAGTCTCCTAAGTCAATGGTATTCAATTATACCACTTTTGTTATTTTAGAGTGACATTAAGTGAATTTATAATGTGTGACCAAAAATTTGAGATTTTATTTCAAAAAGTTTAATTTCGGCACACTTTTCGAGTTATACCGGTGCCTTTGTTTGGTGCCCCCAAAAAGTCATCAAAAACTACTTTTTTATATTTTTCCCATTTTATTATACTTTTCTTGATTTTTCTGGATTTTTTAATAATCTTCTAGCTATTTTTCTTATATTTATTTGATTTAAAAATGTATTTTATTTAATTTTTTAAATTTTTTAATTAATCAAAATTAATTAGGGTGGGTTGGGCCCGAGCCGGACTCGGTTCGGCCTAATCGGGGCCACCGGGTTTGGGCCGAGTCGGACTGACCCGCCTGGGTTTGGGCCGTCTGGCCCAGCCCGCCTGGCTGCCCACCCCTTCCCTCTCCCACGAAACCGTCTCTCCAAAGAACAGTTTTTCTTCTTTTTTTTTTTCACAACAACAACACCACCACCAACTCAACAACAATGACAATAACAACCACCCAACAATACAATCACTATTAAACTCTGAATTTCTCCACAAAAGTTAACAAAAACTGACACACTCACCTCGATTCGAAGATCTTCACGAGCGTCGCCCAGTGGAGAGACCACCGCAAGAGATGTGCGACCGAGTTGAGCGAGTGATGGAGAGCTTGGTGGTGAGAAGTTGGAAACGGAGAAGAAAATGAAAATGAGAGGGGGAAGAAGAAGAGTTCGAGTAGAGAGAGGAGTGGGTGAGGGAGAGTGATTTTTTTTGTTTGATTTTGGAGAGGAGAGAGAAAAGTGGGGAATGGGTTGAAGTATGGTGATTGGATAGATGATGGGATGTGTGATGTGACAACTAAATCTCATACTATCCCATACACTCGTTACGTGAACAACGCGACGTCATACACTTCTCATCACTACAAGCGAACAACAAGTGTAATTCTTAATTAGCGTGACACAAATTATTAAATAATAGTAAAATAATAAACACTAGCCACACAAAAATATCAATTTTTACTTCGTTAAATATGTTCTAGACTTTTCCGCGACATCTACATGGATTTGAGCTTAGGATCTTAATTTATAGTTTTTCAGTTAATCGAATTAATTAAAGCGAGTCGCTACAATTGATAAAAATATAAGTTACATATTTTGATTAATATGTAAGCATAAACTAAAATTATGAGACACGGTTTAACAGGACACTCTTATATAACCGTGTGTATTATATAGTACAAGATTAGTAAAACCGCATCTCAAAGTGTACAGATTGATGTTGTGTCATTGTGATTTGGTGATATCATTGTAACATTTCCCTTACATATTTTATAGTGCTACACGGACATCACCTAATCATAATAAGAACGCACACTTAAAAATGTTGTGCTCTACGTTGTTAAAATTTACCTAACATCTAATAAAACTTATCAAACATTCACAAAACAACGATCCACTGTACAAACATTCACAAAACAATGATTCACTATACACGAAACGAAAATGAGCCAGTTGCGTCACCATAATTATAAAACTCAAAAAAAATAAACGTTATCTTTATGCATCGATACAAATAAATTTATTGGTAAATTTATAAAAAATCACAATTATATTTTATTAACCAAAAAAACCCACAACTAATATACCTATTTATTTTCCATTCAGTTTCAATCAATTTATTAAAAACCAATAAAAAATTATAAAAAATATCAAGTAAAGAAAAATTAGATACAATTTTTACTTTGTTGCTTCGTCAAAAAAAAGTAGTATAAATATGGTTCGCTTTTTATAAGGCCTTAGTGGTGGCTAGAGAGGATAGTCACGGACACTACATAAATTTAATATTAAGACCATCTCTTATAACAATAGATGAATTATAAATAAGTTAAAAAAAAAAGCGAAAGGCAATATAACATAAAATCCATACTAAGAAATTAATGTGAAAGTATTTATAAATTTAATAAAATCCTTTATTTTATAATATTTAATCAATCATTACATGTTATTTTTTTACTATAAATAATATTTTATTATATATTAATTGAAGATTTGATAAGTTTTAACAATGTAGTTTATAACATCATTAAACTAAATATTGCCAAAAAAATTATTTTTCCTTGAAAGATCTGGATTGTGATATTTCATATTGACATCATCACATTCATATATATGAGGTGAATCAATTTTGTCGAATTTGATCTAATTTTCATCACTTTTATCACAAAAGAGCAAAAGAAATAATTAAAAGCCTTATACTAGCGTGTACTTGTTGAATCACCAAATAATTTTTCTTAGGGATTTTTCATGGACAATAAAACTTTTAGATAGTTAATGCTAGCAAGATATGTAATTTGAATCAATAAACAGTTGGTTCCATCGAGATTTAAACAAGAGCCTATATATTAGTGACAAATTAACAGATGAAACACACTTTCACTATGTTGGATTTAATTAGTATAATGAATAGCAACAGTTGATAATGTATGCTTATATATTTTTTTAAGTTACTTATAATTGATCAAGTTAATTGTTATAGATTAGTTTTTCTGTCTTCCATTTTTTCTCATAATCGAATAAAGTTTTATTCCGTCAAGTTTTTAAACTAGAGTATGTGCTGATCGTTTTTTAATGTGTCCATCTCTTCATCTGTTTTTGTGATCTTTACATCATTTTTTTTTTGGAGGCCATCTTTACACTATTATTGACATCGATCAGTATTCATCTTCAATTATATAAGCCAAATGTCACCTGACGATGAAATTTTTTTAAAACCACCAGTGGGAGGGCACTTGTCACGCACGTGAATGTTTCTAGCAATTTGACTAATTAAATCAATAGATTCAATTTACATAATTACTCATATCCACTCTCACTCTTTCTCTCTCTCCACGTTTATCACTTTTAAATCTCCATCTCCATACACACTCTTTAAAATCTATTCACAAAACCACCAATCCTATTGTTCAACAACCACAAAAAAAAAAAAAAAAAAAAAAAAAAAAAAAACTTACAATCCTATAAATATGCACAAAAAGAATTATCAATCGAAAAGTCTTGAGATGTTCTTCAACACCACCTGCACAAACGAGGACATTTGAAACAACTTAATAATTGAATAGTTGAACTTAAATTTTTCAGGGACATAAGCATCATAGGAGATAGAGCTAAGGTAGAAGAGCAATGACTCACATCGAACTTATAGTGACGATCCCTGCACTCGACCATCAAAGTCTACAAACAAGCAAAAAGATTAACATTAATTAATTCATTTGAGATTTAAGAATCCACAAACGATGATAAACACTGCATATACTGATTTAAGTAAATTAAATTCTTACCAATCCAGTAGGAGGAAGATAGCAATGTTTGTCATTTTCACTTTTATCTTCATTTTCTAAAAACATATAAGAAAACAAAAATATGCTACCTCATAGATAGACCAAAAAACTCATAAGACTATTTTCAATCAATCCACTTTCACAAGCTACAAAATTTATCATAAGCTCACTCATCTCATTTCAAACTGAGCTTTTTTAACTTTCAAGAACCAAACAATAAACTGTTTAATCCATTTCATAAAGATCGATTTACATTGGCTTTCACTTATTGCAACCCACCCCTTATTTTTCAAGCGTGACGGTGACTCCTTTACCTTTATCTAGAGCACACGATATTCTACATAGGTTGAGTTTGACAATATCAACTTGATGAGGAACTAGGATACCTTTTAAGTTGTGAAGTATGAACTTAATGAGTATCAAACTATTGATCACACAAAAAAAAATGATATGGACTTGTTATTGCCTAAATTTAAAGAAGACATATCCTTATTCAAACAACAATGCAAATTATAGATCATATTCAAGTAAAATTTATGCATTAAACCACTTAATCGAATATTTCAATCAAAAAATGAATGAACCAAAACCAATTTTAAATATGTTTTTCATGGATTCTTAAAGTAGTATTTACTTGAATTTATTTAGACTAACTTAAATCATTTAAGGACTCAAACCTCATTCCTAGTTATCGACTTAAGTCATTCCGACTTTTAAACCATTCTTTCAAATCAAAATCGACGATTCGAGTAAAACAAGTATGCGGTGAAGCAAAACAAGAAAAATCTCATAAACTTAGTTATCCAATATAAATTGAATGCGATCGACTAATCACAACTAAAAGATTCAAATCAACTCATTAGAGTCAAGTTCGACTTAAAATTCTCAAATCATAGCATTTAGTCGAAAATCCATGATTTAATCGAAGTCTTTTTTTCAATGGATAAAACAAAGTCTCTTCCGCATCTCAACTTAGCTTCAAGTCTCACCCAAAATGATGATTACTAACTACATTCAATAAAGTTGGATTGAACATATTTCAAGACTTGGGAAAAAAATTAATGAGCTCTCCTTGAAGCGTTTTAAAAGGATTTTACCCAAATCAATGCAAATTAGCTACAATCCTTTCGAGACATGAAAAATCATACTAATGATTGCTCGATTAAATCATATCATAGAAACAAAGCTCAATAAAGAATCCATGAGACTTTAGAATCATGCTTTTCCATGCACTTCGTTAAAAGAACAAGTTAAGGTCTCTTTTGACAATTTCATCAAACAAAAGAGCACATTATCCACCAATACCTTTTACAAGGCATGATCACTTTTGAATACTAGCCCAAATCATCAATATCATATAAATTTTTTTTCATGGAATGCAACTAACCATAACAAAATCCCAAACTTGCCCTAGACATTCAAATTTCCAAGACAAATAGAATCACAAAAAAAACAGAAAAAAAAAGAGCTAAAAAGGTAGAGATTGAAATTCAATAGACAACCAAAAATCGAAATACCTCGGCGGCCAAGTATTCAAGCACGGTACGCCAAGTAAACAGAGCGCCAACATCGCCGCCTCGCAATGAAGAAACCCGTCGTCGTCGACTTGGTGAAGCATGGTGGAATTTGTTTGCGGTGGTGGCGGTGGCGGCGGCGACACGGGCTTGTCGGACGAACGCGCCTTAGTTTTAGGGTTTTGGAGTGAGGTTTGAAGAGGGGAGGGTTTGAGAGGGAGAGAGCGGTCGACGGTCCGTGAGAGAGCGGTGACAGAGAGAGCGGTGAGAGAGAGAGAGAGAGAGATCTGCCGTCGAGAGAGAGGGATTTTGGGGAGATAGGGTTTTCCGGAGAGACGAGAGAATCGGGAGAGAGAGCGGTGAGAGACAGAGAGAAAGAGATCTGCCGTCGAGAGAGAGAGAGAGAGAGATCTGCCGTCGAGAGAGAGAGAGAGAGAGATCTGCCGTCGAGAGAGGGGTTTTTGGGGAGAGAGACAGAGAATCGGGAGAGAGAGGTCGAAGGGTTTTGGGAGAGAGAGAATCGGAAGAGAGAGAGGGAGTTTTATTTTTGAATCATCGAGATCGAAAGATGCACAACTCTCTCTTTCCACAAGTATCACTTTTATGTTAGTTAAATTAAATTTACCTAAACACCTTTTTATTTTTTTCAAAGATCTTTTCATCCAATCAAATGTTAACATTGAAGGGTACTTTGGTCAATAAGGTTATTTTGGCTTCAAGAAGATATTAAGAGTATTCCCTTTATATATAAGATAAAAGAGAAAACACTAGTAAAGCTTAATTTCTCAGTCAGTGTAATTTACTTTTTTTGAAGAATGATGATTTATTGATGGTTGTTCCAATCCTATTTTATTAGTTGAATTAGTATTAGCCCTTCTAACAAAAAAAAAAAAAAAAAGTAGAAACTCTCAAAACTTCAATGTGCACATCTCAATTGCTGCTACTTTAAGGCCTCGTTTAGTTCATTTTTGCTAACTTACAGTATTAATTAGGAGTTGCCAACTCCATGTACGTTATCTTCCTAGAGATTACTTCACTCCTAACCAAATAAGGCTTAAATTCTCTTGATGAAAACTAATCACAAAACTTTCCTTTAAGTTATAGGGTGTCCATGGTCAAACAAACGATCATGAGGAGTGATGTGGTAAATGAGTAAAATTAATTTGTCAAAGCATCTTTAGAGAAATGGATGAGACATCAATTGTCAAAAAAACAAAGCTTTAAGGAAGCAGTGCGTTCCACTCCAATTGAACTCCAAGAAAAAAAAATTTAACATGAATATCATTCTAATTATTTCGTTATGTGAGACTGTGACGTATATATTGCATCTTTTACGGTTACAAATATCCAAAAAAAAAAGGAAAATATTAGAATAACAACAACAATGTCAACTACAAGGTGCATTGACTCACAAAAGCTTTCATGCTACTTCGATCTACGTGTTATGCATCGAAATTTATGTATGCCGCATTTTTAAAGTGCACATAAATAGCTTTTATAAGTCAATGTGTTTGATAGTGTAACGTGGTGTTTGTTATTATAGCAATTCTCCAATAATATGAAGCACAAAACGGGGATCAAGCACATAATGTCAAAACATCCCTGTCACGTGTCACACGATTAACAACAAAACAAACACCAATCGCAGAAATCCGCATCTCGAGGAAGAGTTCGATCTTCGAAATTCCTCGACCGCGCTTTCAACCGAATCACACCTCTCTCTCTCTCTCTCTCTCTCGCTCTCTGAAACTCGCTATGGCGGCGACGACACTGAGAGCAGGACCTTCAACGACCCTCCGATCAGATCGCAATCTCTACACGCACAGATCTCGAGATCGCATACCAACCATCACAATCAAAGCCTCCACTCAAAACCCCCAAAAATGGCGGACCTTTCGATCCGCAACGTGTTCTGTTCACGCAAACAAAACCCTAGATGGCAATAGCAGCAGCAGTAGCAGTAATAGCAATGGCGGCGATAAGGAGCTGCAGAGGATCTTCGACGACGCTCAATCGCTTCCGAGTAACAATTTCATCAATTCCAGATCAGTCGATTGTGTTTTGCGTGGTTTCGATCTTTGATTCGTGATTGTGTTGTGTGGTTTTGTTTCAGAGCCGCTGTCGGTGTCGGACTTGTCGAGCTCGTCGAGCGGATCTCGGCTTCGCGTTGCTTACCAGGTATGGGAATTGGAGTTGATTGAGCCAGATTGGTTGGTGAATGAGTGAAATTTGTGATTTTGTTGATTGGTTTGTTAGGGATTTCCCGGCGCGTTTAGCGAATCCGCGGCGGCAAAGGCGTATCCCAATTGCGAAGCTGTTCCTTGCGAGCAATTCGATACCGCTTTCGATGTGAGTTCTGTTCAATTGTTTGTTTTTGTCGTTGAATTGGGATTCTTCTTGTTGTTTTTTTGGTGTAATTTTGTATTTCAATATCAAAACTGTGTATTTTTGTGATGAATTCCTTATAAGTTTCCTTTTTGTTGTGAAGAAATGATAAAAATGTGTACTTTGTGTTAGTTGTGTTATTCATGATTAAGGGTAGGTTAAGAAACATGAAAATGGGAAGGCATTTGCATATATTTTTAAACATATCTCATATCGAAAGAGAATTGAAGAAATGGAAAGTGGTCTCATGTGTTCTTGTTCTGTTGGTAGGCTGTTGAGCGATGGCTCGTTGATAGGGCAGTTTTACCAATTGAGAATTCTCTAGGAGGGAGCATTCATCGGAATTATGATCTCTTACTTCGGCATAGCTTGCATATTGTTGGAGAAGTTAGACTTTCGATTCGACATTGTTTACTTGCAAATCAGGGTGTTAAACTTGAAGATTTGAGAAGGGTTCTGAGCCACCCGCAAGTGAGTTTGTACCTTGGAGTTTTTCTCTATATGCCGCATTGTTATGTGTTATTATGTTCTTTCTTCTGATTGTTAATTTGTTTGCTTATGACTACTGCAATTCCTCAGGCTCTTTCTCAATGTGAAAACACGCTTACGAAATTAGGAGTTGTGAGAGAAGCTGTGGATGATACTGCCGGTGCTGCACAGGTAGGATGAACTTATATTTCTTTATCTTATAAAGTTTTCTCATGAGTGGCTTGATGTAAATGTTACTAATCCCATGCTCTTAGCTTTGAATAGCTTGGACAGCTTTGTATTAGTGAAAATCATAGTTCACAGGAGCACTCCTTTTTCCTGAGTTTTTTATCCACTTATTTTGGAAATGAAGTTGTCTCTTACTGATAATGTATTATTGTTAACAAGTTGTTTAAACATCTAAGTCATCCGTACAGAAGGTTTTTTAGATGCATTCTTCCGTCGTGCAAGTGCAACTGAAAAAATAAAATAAAAATGGTAGTCTATATCATAGAAATGCAGTTAATTGGATGCGTGAACGTGTAGTCTATCTATTGTTTAGAAGTTTACGGCGTCACATAGCTTTAGCTAATGCTTAATCTATTGATACTTTTGATATTCCTGAGTTCTATCATTTCGTTTCTGGATAAATATAGCCTTTAATTTACAGCTGAGTGCTTTATTGTTCATGAAAATCTCAATAAAAAATTAATTGGCACATTTATTGCAATAATATTTTGCCTTTTGCGCTAGTAACTTGCCTTGGAGAGGATTTAACTTACATGCTGATGAAATTGCCGTACTTTGTACTTTGTCTATTTTATTGATGCCGTACACCAGAATGTTCTTGTCCATATTATTTACAAAGAGATAGTTTCAACATCCATGCATTACATCTTTACTCATGGGTGCATCACTGGTGGTAGTGACATCTGTTTAGAAATATCTGGTGCGCCTCAAGTGAGAATTATGAACGCCTAATGTTGAATTTGACTAGCTCAAAATTGTTTCCTTTTCATGTAGTATGTTGCACTCCAACAACTTAAAGATGCTGGAGCTGTTGCAAGTGCTGGTGCTGCAAAGATTTATGGGTTAAATATACTTGCTGAGGATATTCAGGTATTCATTTATGGTTATAGTTGTTTTTTTATCATATGAGATTGATGATTCAACATTCATGAGTTGAGTCATTCCGTCAAACAACACGTGCAGGATGATGCAGATAATATTACTCGATTTCTGATGTTGGCAAGAGAGCCTATAATTCCCGGCATTGATAGACCATTCAAGGTATTCTCCTTGTTGATGATAGGTTAATAGTAATTTAGTCATCAACTAACTTTGCAATAATGGAGGATTTTCCTATTGCCACCAACAGACAAGCATTGTATTTTCCTTAGAGGAAGGACCAGGCATTCTCTTCAAGGCACTTGCTGTTTTTGCATTGAGGCGAATAAATCTTACAAAGGTACACGCTCTTTTTATTCTCTTTGTTGTATGCTCTTTTTGCATCTGAGCCTTCAATCGTGTCCGCGTGACATTATCCGTGTACTCTAGTTTCAGTTCAAATTGCCAGTAGTTGAAGAAGTCAATATCAAAAACTATCTCACATTATTCCTATTTTACTCCAATACGCTATTTTTCGGTAGTCACCAGTCATTATGGGAAAGGTTTAGTGGTAAAGATCGATTAAATCTTTTCTGTTCATTCACTCATTTTTCTGTCATTAAAAAGAAAGCAGGAGACAATTTGCCTATGTCTAAATATAGGATACTCACATGTACTTGGTCAAGCTCTTTAATTCTCACATCTGCGAGTTGCTGAAGTCTAAGAAAACCTGTATGAACTTTATGTAAGAGTCTAATATCCATTTGGTATGATGACAAATGTGTCTTAGCAATGTGGGACTAAAACATACACCCCATGTACATTGAAATGGTTACAAAGAACATGACAATACATAGACTATGGGAAGTACATAACTACACAATATGTTGGTGTACATGCATGGTCATCCACATTTCACAACACTCCCCCTTGGATGACGCTTCCTTAGAGATTGTGCCTCGTTAAAACTTTTACTAAGAAAAACCCTGTGGGAAAAAATATAGTAAAAGAAACGAGTACACTATTCTCATAAATATTAAGATGGGTATAATATTGTTAAGATTGCCTCATTAAAAACCTTGCATGGAAAACCCAATGGGATAAAACCATAGCTAAGGGAAAAAGAGTGCAATACATTAATCAATAACTCCCCCTCATGTGAACATGGGTGAAACTTGTTCAGTTTCTTTACTTGCAATGTCTTTAAGTTTACGCAAGCCAATACCATATGTTCACCAACATATTATGTAGTTATGTACTTCCCATAGTCTATGTATTGTCATGTTCTTTGTAACCATTTCAATGTACATGGGGTGTATGTTTTAGTCCCACATTGCTAAGGCACATTTGTCATCATACCAAATGACCTATATAAAGGATACTAACTTCATTGTAAGAGCACACCAAGTTGAATGAAAACTTCTCATTCCAACTATCTCATTTCTTCTCTTCTCCTTTGTAGTAGTAGTTTGTAGTAGTAGAAGTTCTTAGTCTTCTATTTCTTCGGATATTACAAATCCTTCAGGGATTTTCATATATATCTCACTGTCTAGGGATCCGTACAGATATGCTGTAACGACATCCATTAAATGCATATCAAGCCCTTCAGAAACTGCAAGGCTTATCAAGAATCGAAATGTGATTGCATCTATAACAAGGAGAATATGTTTTCTCATAATCGATGCCAGTCTTTGTGAGAAACCTTGAGCTACAAGTCTTGCTTTGTACCTTGTAACTTCATTTTTTTCGTTTCTCTTTCGTACAAATACCCATTTATATCCAACAGGTTTTACGTCATCTGGCGTTTGGACAATTGGTCCAAAAACCTCTCGTTTCCTTAACGAGTTTAGATCTGCTTGGATAACATCTTGCCATTTTTGCCAATCAGGTCTTTTTTGACATTCGTCCACTGATCGTGGTTCTGGATCATCATCATTTTCACATATTTCAAAGGACACATTGGAAGCAAATATATCATCAGGAACAATTTCATTTCGATCCCAATTCTTACCAGAGTTTAAATAATTTATTGAGATCTCATTATTTTCATCTTTTTCCTCTTTTTCTAGAGGAAGTTGTTCCTCATCAGAATCAACTTGTTCTGACAAACCCTTATCAAAGGATTCTTGTGCTTTCTCAAGAGTATTTTGGTTTGCATTTATTTTTACTCCCGTTTTCCTCTTTCGAGGAATTGTATCCTTTGAACCAACTGGTCTTCCACGCTTTAAGCGTTTAGTTGGTTCTTGTGCATTTTGTTGCACAGACATCAATTCTTGCGGGAGCATTTGAATTGGTATATGTGATTTTGTCACTTGTTTTACATCAGTAAATGCATCAGGTAATTGATTTGCGATTTGTTGCAAATGAATGATCCGTTGAACTTCAAGTTCACACTGATTTGTGCGTGGATCATAATGTGATAAAGTTGATGCATTACAAGCAAGTTTACGCCATTCTTTTTGAATCGGCTTCTTATCTCCCCCTAATGGTGGGAAAATTGCTTCATCAAAGTGACAATCAGCAAAACGTGCAGTAAATAAATCCTCTGTTAAGGGCTCAATGTATCTTATAATAGACGATGAGTTAAATCCAACATAAATCTCAAGTTTTCGTTGTAGACCCATCTTAGTTCTATTGGGAGGTGGTATAGGAACATACACTGCACAATCAAAAATTCTCAAGTGTGAAATATTTGATTGTTGACCTAAAATGAGTTGCATGGGGGAATGTTCATGGTATGCAGTAGGCCTATAACGAATGATAGATGCTGCATTAAGGACTGCATGTCCCCAAACTGAAGTTGATAACTTAGTTCTCATGATTAAAGGTCTGACAATTAATTGAATGCGTTTGATCAGAGATTCTGCCAAGCCATTCTGGGTATGCACGTGTGGAACAGAATGTTCAATGGTAATTCCTATAGACATGCAATAATTTTGAAATGCGTGAGATTGAAATTCTCCGGCATTATCAAGACGGATGGTCTTGATTGGGTTGTCAGGGAATTGTGCTCTTAACTTAATGATTTATGCTAAAAGTCTAGCAAATGCAACATTGCGGGTCGAAAGCAAACAAACATGTGACCACCTAGTTGATGCATCTATCAAAACCATGAAATATCTAAATGGTCCACAGTGAGGATGAATAGGTCCACATATGTCTCCCTGAATGCGTTCTAAGAAAACTGGGGATTCCACAACAATTTTACTCGGGGATGGTTTAACTATCAATTTACCTTGAGAACAACTAGCACAATTATAATCACCAGCTGAAAATATTTTGTGACTCCTTAAAGGATGTCCATGCGAATTATTAATTATTCTTCGCATCATTGATGATCTTGGATGACCAAGCCGGTCATGCCATAAAATGAATGTCGTTGGATCATTAATTTTCTTATTTAAGACGACATTCGTTTCGACATGCCTTATATGAGTAAAATATAATCCAGAGGATAAAGCTGTGAATTTTTCTAACAATTCCTTTTTCCCATTTGAAACCAATGTGACATAGAGAAATTCTCTATTATTTTCGTTCGTGGTTTCAATGTGATATCCATTTTGTCGAATATCTTTAAAACTGAGTAAATTTCTTCTGGATTTTTCAGAGTATAAGGCATCGTCAACATGAATTGTTGTTCCCCCAGACAACATAATATTTGCTCTTCCAAAGCCATTAATCAAATTGGAGATGTCAGATATTGTTTGAACATTAGCATCAGCTAAGTTCAAATTGGAGAAATATTAACTGTTTTTAAGAATTGCGTGCGTTGTAGCACAATCAGCAAGGCACATATCGCTCTTATTTGGTTCATGACTTGAACACATGATTTGTTGATCCATCTGGACAAATAATGTTTGACAAATCAGAAAAAGAGTCATGATAATATTCATAATATTTCGCTTTTAATTTTAAAGGCATGGTAAAGGTCACAAAAATACTCGGGCATATATATGACAATATTTAGGCAAAATAGCCTTTCATATATGACTAAAAAAATGTCACAATTATGAGCGCTCATTGTCAATAATTATTTGTCATTTGTAGTGGTGCACCACTTTTATTCCAAATTTTGGTGGAATTGTCAATACGACCTTTACCTGATATTTTCACCTTTTCCACGTCCATAAATTTATTGCGATCATGATCATTATATGCAACATATGCTTCTTAATTTGAAGCTGAACTAATTGGACGGGAGTGATATTATATTTATAATATCTCATCATTTTACTCAGCTACCATGAGACAAGAAATCAATCCTTAATATTTATTGGATTGACGTGCGCACTCGATATTTGTTGCAACAATAAATCGAGGCGGGCCACGTGACCTTCCTTTTATTGTCTCATCAGTCATATTTCCACATAGCCTCAACATAGAGGTAATTAAAATTGTAGAATTATAATTAATATTTGACTGATTAAATTTTGTAGCATGAGACCCAGCCGCTCATTTTGAGCTTTTTGGAGCATTACCCTTTTGGTATGTATAACTCCATAAGGTGAAAATATATATAAAGTGAAATATTCACTTTTCAAATCTCCAAAGAGAAATTGACGAATGATTATGTATAATGCACAGCCTTGCATAGAATTATCATGACAAGAATTATAATAAGGTAACAAATGCAAACTATGGTTGAAAAGTATTTTGAAAATAAATTTAATATAAAATAGTTTTCCCTTTTTTTTTTTATGTAAAAACATAACATATGATTAAATATATGTTCACAACTTGATTATTAGTATGCAAAATGTATTACTTGTATGAGTTGGTGGGACAACCTCCAGGTTGGGTGGTGAGACGAAGTCTACTTAAAAACCATGCCACCTCGAACGGGATAACCCGTCTCCCTTTCAATGTTTAGCTTTACTGGGACAAGGCTTACCCACTATCAACCCAAACTTATAACACTATTTGCAATATAAAAAATCAAGAATAGAGCATAATTAATCGTTTGTAGTATAGCGAGAAAACTAGTTATGTCACATATTGATTTTTGATTTCTGATGTAGAAGATCGTACAAGACGCAACTACAGAGCATACTTTCGCAATAGGTGACGTTATAATGGTATATGAATAAAGTATGCATATAGAAGTTATGCATGTAATAAAAGGAAACAACCATGGTAATTTAGAAATAAATTGAACTTATTTAAATAACAAAAGTTATACCTTCTTAGCTTTTTCTCCTTAACAAGTCTTCTTGAACTTCAAGATCTCCTTAATGCTAGAGCAAGCTCGTGCTGATAACGTGTTGTAAAATAAATTGGAACTTGCTAAGAACTAGAGAAAGAAATAGAAGACTAAGAACTTCTACTACTACAAACTACTACTACAAAGGAGAAGAGAAGAAATGAGATAGTTGGAATGAGAAGTTTTCATTCAACTTGGTGTGCTCTTACAATGAAGTTAGTATCCTTTATATAGGCCATTTGGTATGATGACAAATATGTCTTAGCAATGTGGGACTAAAACATACACCCCATGTACATTGAAATGGTTACAAAGAACATGACAATACATAGACTATGGGAAGTACATAACTACACAATATGTTGGTGTACATGCTTGGTCATCCACATTTCACAACAAATATAACCTTCATGTCAATTTTTTGTTGTCAATATTTGTTTTCTAAAGGCTTGTGTTCTGCTCATTCCTACCAGATTGAAAGTCGTCCACGGCGTAAGCAGCCCATGCGTTTACTTGATGATGGATCTCTAAAGTGAATATCGTGAAGCCTATTAATTTTGATTACTTTCCTAGTATATGTTGTTTCAATATGTGAAATGAGAATATGATGTCACTAGTGGTCACAATTTGTGTTGTACACATCCTGAATGTGCAGGTACTTTGACTATCTCTTCTATGTGGATTTTGATGCATCGATGGCTGATGAGAACGCACAGAATGCTCTTAGACATCTAGAGGTATTAGTTTCCACTCGGAACTCTTGTTTTTGAATGGAAGCAGCAAGTCTGACAATGTTTCAATTATCTCCAGGAGTTTGCCACATTCCTGCGAGTGCTTGGAAGCTATCCTGCTGATATTAGCTTGACATGAATAACACGTTCCAGGTAAGAATCTATAGAACTGAACGTTAGCCTTGTTCCTATATAAGCTGCCATGTGATTTATCATGCAATGGATGATTACCGCTTACATGCTCTTCATAACACACCCATTTTATTCCAACCAATGTATGATTGTCTACTCTAGCTTCAATAATTTGACCGTGGACATGCTATGTGTTCAAGAGTCTAGTCCAACCAGTGCATTTCTAGAAATAACTGGGGAAGGCCTCATTGTTTAGTTAATAGTAGTTATCGATCTGTAGTTACGCGCTTACTCCGGTACTTATATAGAAGCTCATAATTGGTTGAAAAAATGAGCCGGGTTGAATAAGAATACTCTATATAATTGATTTTTTACTATAATTGTTTGGTTTGTTGGGTCCATCAATCCCGCCATTGCTTGTAATGATAGGGCATGTTGAAACTCGATCTGTAGATCAAGTGAAACAGTAGATGCATCATCATCCTATTGAAGCTCCATGTAGCTTCAAAAGATTATGCATTTTGAACACTTGTCACCTTATGGAGGAGACCTATTGATTTTTGGCAGCTGTATAACTTCTTCTCATGGTTGCTGTCTGCAACAATATTGCTTCTTCTTTCTTCTTTTTTATCGGAAACGGCTATTGTATTAGTAATGAGAATTACAAAATACAAGAGCATATGCTATGTAAAAGAAAAACAGAAGAGTAGATTACCAAAGAACAAAAAGGATCAAGCCAACCATCCTAAGCAGTCTATCCTCATACAATAATATTGCTTTGTATATACAAATCGATATTTACCGGGGGCGTGGGAGCTCTATACGAGCAAACAGGAACGCCAACTTGCTTAGAAAGCATTGTTAAAGTTGCCAACGTTATCAAACATAAAAGTACACTTACTTGCACCAGAGTCATTACAGTGTAGTTGGTATCTACTAGAGATAACAAATGCATTTACTTGAATATCTAATGCATTTACTTCTGTTACAGTCATGCCTGATTAGCACAAAATTAATTTTGCTTGCACGTCAGTAAGTTCCCAAGTCCATATGCTCATTTGTAGATCAGTGCTGAATTTGCTTTTCATGTGCAGAGGAGCGGAATTCAGTAAAGAAAGTAATCAATTCAATATATGTTTTGAGGGAGGAGTTGCCATACTTTATTGTCAGTTCCATTGTTGATGCGACGCCGATGTCGAGGCTTTGGCGAACAAGGCTAAATTGTTTCATGCAGCAGGCATTTTGAGCCTTGAACTTTATATCGATGTTTGAGAAAACTGTATATAACGCCGGGATTGCGGATTATTTATTTAATTAGAGGTGTTTTAGATCCATAAACGTGGGTTTGGAAAAAACAACCTGTCTGGGAGATCAATGGGGGAAAAAGAAATATCAAAGAGAAAGCTTTATCGTCTCATCTTTATTTGTTTGTTCAATGATCCGATTATGTTTGTTTTCATCATACATTTACCGGCCTTGTTTGTTTCTTGACAACACTGGACAAATTAAAGTATTCTCTCATCTTGCATTAAATTTGATTACCATAATTATTACAAGTGTGTATTTAGACTCCAAAGTCTCCATGTTCTAATGGTTGTGGTAATGTCATTGCTTTGTTGTGTGTTGCGCATGTACGATCTCTTGGAAAAGAGAAGTGCCATAATGTAACACTGTGTTACAATGCAAGACACGTTAACTCGTAAAAAATAGTCATTTATGAGCATCTCGATATGCAGAGCATATATAGATCTTGATGTATAATATGCGAGTTAAAATCGCATAAAAAGTTCTTATAAACTTAAATGTTAAGTGGTGTGACATTGTTGTCATTTTAATATTGGTCGTCGTGCTACAAATGTAAAGAGGAGTGGTCAGTTCACTTTTTTTTGTTTTGGGCAAGCTCTTTTTTTTTTTTTTTGCTAAGCGTAGACATTATATTGCTCTACAAAGTGCGTTCATGATACCAGCTAGAATCCTACTATTTTGACCTACTTCTCACACGTCAATTTCATTCATTTGGAGTCCTTTACTAGCACATCAATTTTTGTAAGTACACTCTTGCGCATGTCGATACAAAAATCAAGTCACAATCAAGTGCGTGTGAAAATAACGTTGTAAAAGCGCGGGTTAAACAGACATTTTTCTCTCCAAACTAAGAAGGGCAAACTTCAGAGAGCAAATAATTTTCCTTCAGTAATCTTCCCAATATCATGAACATCATTACATGAAACCCATCTCCCACAAAAAAACACCACCAATATATAAAAAGCAAAACATATACTAAAAACCATTATTGGTGAACAAAGCAGAGGTAGTGCAGTTCTTATCACCTTAATCAAATCCCAGATCATTAAACAAAGCTAGTGCAGAATGTACACGCAATCAACACCAAAAGAGAAACTTCCTTCATAAAAGGTTCAACCTATTAAATTCCCACACACATAGACTTTATAGCTATTGCAATTTGCACCAAGATCATCCTGCAATCCTAAAAGGCACAACGACTAGGTAACAGTGTCACGACGGCGCCTTAAGTTAAAAACAAATGCTCCCAGGGTAGTATAACTAATTTTACTTTATGCAAAGTCACTGCACCTATGTTCCACAATAGCAAGTTCAAATTAATTGTTGAAGAGGAACAATACTGTAGAAAGTTTTTAGTGATTAGTCGTTTAAGGACTTTCTTTTAGTAATACAAGAAAAATAGTTTTTCACTATGTTACCTCCTCTTTCATAATTTCCTTGCCTCCCTCAATCTATACTTTTCTCCTCGACTCGCACCAACCCCTAATCCAACCTCTGTCAGTTTCTCCAATCTCTCTAACACTATAGCAACTTTTCACTCTTTTTCAGTTTAAGGCGCCGATTCATTACGGTCTTACACACAACAAAGAAATTCTCAAGCCTACATGGACAATGGCCAATCGGTTATAAAGAGGTTTTATAATATGATCAGGATTGAGTTTCCCCCATGCAATAGAACAAACTAGACGCATGCAAATATTGACCAGAACCTCAAATAGCAATGCATGATTATTTTTGGTTCGAGTAGAAAATGGTATCATATTTTAGGCATGATATCATAAGATTTAATGAATCGTAATTTTATCATTTCACTTGTTTCAACAATCCTTTTAGCAAACAAGTCGTTAACATGTGATTTGCAAGTTTAGATGAAAACCAAAGGAAAATATATTTGACAATGCCAACCCATGCAGCCTTAGTGGATCAATTGGATTGGTTGAAGGGGTCCAATGGATTCAATATAGATTTTCCGTAACTTAGGAACGTCGAAATCATACATGGCCATGATTCAAACCAATATCAACACCCCTGATTCAGAATTAGCAAATTCTTTGCCTCTCTAGCAAGGTTTTTGTTTAGAATTCCCATGCAATAATCAGCTAATAAAATTTACACATAGCTCTTAGGAAGCTCTCGAGAAAAATTAAAACTCACACGGACCCAAGTATCTGACAGAAACATAAAAGATGGATGATATAAAATGTACAAAACTGGACGATCCAACCTGAATAATTTCCTTTCTCCGGATAATATCAAGCGAGGAAGACAATGATAATCGCTTCATAATTTAGGCTTTATCTGACACCGTCCCTTGATTCCATCTCAACATAGAGCACCTACGACCTGCATCACAATTAGAAAAACATAAGAACAGCAGTAAAGAAAACCAAAGTTGCAACAATTTTATTCAATAACGTAGCCCTGGTTGGTACACACTAAGATGAGGCAAAAAAATGTTTGGCAGATGGCGTTTGCATTGTTGATGAAAGATATATATTTTTTTACTCCTCAAACATAATATTCAATGAAAAGTATTAGGTGCATCTTCTCAATTAAAAATCACGCAATTCACACCTACTACATCATAAACCATGGACACTCGTTCTGCTCATATCGCATGATCAAAATGAATGCAAACAACTACTCAGTGGACGAGTATAGGCCTCAAGTCTGAAGGAGACGATGACTGAAATGCGAACATGCAAACAGTAGGTCTTATAATCAAATTAATTGAACAGTTACCAATGTAAGACATGCTGAGGTAAGTCTCCTAATTAAGACTAATATACATAAATTGTTCAGTTCATTGGAGACTAATATCACATTCAACTATTCAAGAAATGGCGTCTTCATCCAAATAAACAATGACACTACCTGAATTATTGTTTCTTCTCGGATTAGTGGACCATCAGGTTCAGTCGTACGAAGATTTCAACTGTGTTGCTGATGGAAGATACATTAACTGGTACGTGACGACAGTTGACCCAAAAATGCTGAATTTTCCAGCGCTGTTACAAGCTACTTCTGCATCAATCCGCTTCTTGAAAACCACTCTGGCACTACTTGTATCCTTTGTGATTTCTGTTTCTGCTTCCTTCAAAGGCCCAAAGCGGCTGAAGATCCTATTCAGATTCCTTTCCGAAGGGATAGAATTTACCTCTGGAAAGTTTAGAATCAGTGCCGTCGGGGTCTCATTCAAATGGTTTGGTTGTAACATGTCATGCTCATCATCATAATTTTGTTGTTTAGACCCCAAAGGACTTCCCATGTTTGTATGGAGCTCAAGCTTAGATCTTCTTCTCCGCCTCCTTTGCTTGCCTGGTGGTTTTCCATTCATAAGATCACCATTACCATCACCATCACCATCTTGCTCATTGGTGTCAAAAGTAGGATTTGATAAAGAGCCATGGTCTGCAACCTCCAATGAGAGATCGGCCTGAGATTTTCCTTTCCTCTTCCTGGTCGCGCGCTGTTGCTCTTCAGGACTGCTTTGGATAACCCTGTCAGTCCAATAGGTGTCACTCATATCCTCAAAATCAAATGTGTAAGCAGATCTAATTTCAGCATCTGATGTTATTCTAAGCCCAGTACAGGTTTTTATGCCATCCATTTTTTCAAACTTCTGGCGCTTCCATGAGCCAGAAACATCCAGGCAGATTGAATTCCTAAAAACAGTGAAAAAGCTAATAATGGCATTAAAAAAACTGTACCCTTTTTTAGGATCCCGTCCAGTCAAGCAGAGTTGTGAATGCATCTCCTCTGGATCGCATTCCTTTGAAGCGACGAAGTTTCTTCTTTCGGACTCTTCAGAAGCATAGTGAGAGCCAGCATCAAACTCGTCTTTCTCAATGCTTTGATCTACCTTAAGTGCATTTCTCAGCAGCCGTTCATTACTGCCCTTGAGGATTGGGGGAGCACCAGTGAGTTTGCTAGCAATTCTTCGTATGCATTCTCCAACTTTGAAAGATTGTGGAGCATGAGATTCGGTTTCAGCATCTCTTGATGGAGAGAGATATCTTTCTTACTCTTGACCGATGGATCATCAGATATAGCATCAACAACATCGAGCTTCATGCTTGAAGGAGCAGACTTATCATCAGCCTTTTCATCTACTGCACTTTTGCCGCAAGATGATGTCGAAACGTCATTCTCATTCATCAAATCTGACAAGCCCTTTTCTTTCTTCATGGGATACGAGCCCTTCTGCCAAACATGCTTACGCTTACGGAAAGAGCTTCCTTGGCTTTCAACTACTTCCCGCAAACGCTTTCTCCCCCCCAAGACTGAACTACTTAGCTCTGTCTCAGAGAAATCTCCATATACATGGAATTCAGGCAAAGGAAAGCCCTTCAAACAGTAAAAAGCCTTCAGTTGAGCTTCAGCAACAACAAGATCCACTTTATTGCGTTCGCCACACGGGTCTCGCCCTAATGCTTTGATATAAAGGACAAGCTTATCAGGCTCGAACGAATAAATACTCAAACTTTTGTCCACGCCATCCCATACCCTGGCTTCTTCGCGAATGCCAGCATTTTCAATCACTTGAGATTTGACCTTGTTTAAGGCTTCTTCCTGAGTGCACGAGCAGGCCATCCCAATCTCTACTCTTCTCTGGACCTCATTCAAAGCACAGCCAACACCACCACGAAATGTTTCTGAACCATTTTGCTTCTCCATCTGAGAGAAATGCATTCGAAATGGTTTCAGCGCATTAGAATCATTCCAAGCAAATGTTTGATCTCCAAAGTACGCGACCAAGAAGCTGTCTTTTTTTTGATATCTAAGTGCCTGTTCGGAAGCATCAGATGGGTCAAATATCTGCCCAGGCCACCATGGATGGCTCTTCACCTTACCCCAAACTAAATCAGAAACAGAAAACTCGCCTTCCTTCTCAGGCAACAGAAGGTACTTGGCACAATTCTCAGAATCAGATTCAGGTTCCAATGTTTCACTTTCTATACACTCAGCCTCCTCGCCATTCAGCTGATGAAACCCCCATCCTGAAATGCGATTTCTGAATCTTTATTTTCATCCGGAAAAACTTGTTTGATGCCGCCTACAGCATTATCATCAAAGTGCTCTGGTACAGAACATTCTGTATCAACAAACTCATACAGTTGGGTAATATCGTCTTCCTTTAGAACATCATCGTCAGCATTCAAGACGCCTTCAGCTTCAGGAAAGCTTTCTAAATCTTCAGTAACCATCTGCCCCGTTTCATCAACCTGAGGATCTCCAAATTCAGATACATGAGATTCTGCAATTTGCTGTTCATGCTGCTTTATGGAAGCATTGTCTGTCTCAAAATCATCTGCATTTTCTCCAGGATTACTGAGAGTACAACCTTCACTATCTCGAACCTCTAAAGTCCCAATACTTTCAGCAGCAAAAGCAGAAACAGGTTCGTTCTCGCTGTGAACATTAAAAGTCCCTTCGTCGCGATTTTCCTCACCAGCATATGTATTTGTTTTGATATCTTCGCATGGAACTACTTCATTCCCAAGTGCCTCACTCTCCTGCTCCACACCTTTCTCGGGAATATTCCGTGGGCTGCTAAGACCCCCATTTGGAAGAGCTTCTGCACTTCCAACAGCTGTATCTTCGGACATTTGACTCTTTTCGGAATCAGGACTGGTGCAATCTATATCATCAGCCACTGAAACCTCATCTTTCACCATTGAGAGTTCCTCTTTAGCTGCAACCTGCTCTACAACCTGTTGACTTTCCTTTTTTGGCAAGTCAGTTATCTCCAACTCGCCTTCCACTCTTACAGATTCATTTGCAAGCTCCTGTCCTTCACCATCCAACCCAAGTTCTTTAGCTAGCTCAACCTCTGACATGGTAACGTCTTTCTCTGAATCTGAAGCAGCAGCGATTACCGGGGTGGAGTCGGACTCATCCACACTGGGTATAAAAGCAGCAGACACTGACTCTGGGCATTCATTGGCAAACTTCACTTGTACATCTAAATCTACAGGGACACTGGCTTCCATGTTTTGACTGTCCTCAACCAAAGGAGGATTGAGTTCCCCTTCCCCACCTACCTCACTAGTAGCTGACAAAACTACTTCAGTAGCTGAAGCATGTTTCATCTCGTCCGCATGAGCATGAGCATTTTCTTCAATGCTGGAATGCTCGTGCAAACAAGAATCTGTGCTTCTATCCAGAACTTCATCTTCCAACCGATGACTTTCATTCACAAGACCGGTATTACCTTCCACGGCATTGATTTCCGAAATCCCATCTCCTATTTCTGAGGTATCTAAATTGTTCATAATCACGGTTTGCTCTCCGGAAACCTCTTCATGTTGAGAAACCAATGAATTGTCAATTAATGTTGAATTATCAACCCCTTGGGATTCAGTTCGAACCTCCCCTTGGGGCTCAGTTCCAACCTTCTGTTCTTCCCCTATCGGCGTATAAGAAACAGACATATCCGTCTCTGAATTAGATTTGTCATTGCCTAAAGGCCCGGCAGATACAAAATCATGACAAGAATCAGTACCACTGACCACTTGTACGTGGGAACCCTTAGTTTGAGACATATCAGATTCCAGGGAAGTCGGGATCTCACGAGCCTCCTCTCGCAAATTTCCCTCAACCGGAAGTGAATTCATTGACTCATCCTTGTCTACCTGAACAGACACCGGTTCATCTTTCACAGTTTGTGGGGAAGCACATTCATCCCTCCTAGGACTCTCCTCTGTAAAAGATTCTACATTTTGCACTGATTCCTCGACTTCCAATGAACCAGTATTCTCTACACTAGTTGTACAACTGATCAAAGTACTGCTGCTTTCCAGCATTTCCGATGTCGTTCCTGAAACCTTTACATCATCTGGTAGCGCAACTTCCGTCGCAACAACTTCGCCAGTTTTCCCAACCGGCGACTCTGGAGTCACCACTGCATAACTCTCATTTGCAGCAGCATCGCCAATCAGCTTCTCCTCAGCTATATGTGGAACCATGTCTTCATCTCCATGTACTTGAGCAGATGCTATTTCAGCTACATCACTAGCTTTCTCTTCCTTTATGTCCTTATTATCGCTGAGGTGTTCTCCATTCGGCAAAGATTCTCCGTCGCAACCCGCTACACCAGCTTTGTCTCTTTGAGTTTCTTCTGCACAAGATATTTCTTTATCTAACGCATCGATGTGTGAACATTCTTCTCTACTTTTCTGATACCTTCTCCGTATCCACATTACCAATTTCGCCGGCAACAAAAACATGAACTTGCTCGGTTACTGGTTCGGTAATCTCCGATGAATTCTCCGTCTCCCCAACTTCATTTCTTCCTTCCAGCTCCTTATCTACCACTGCAACACATTCCTCTAACTGAACATCAGAATTCAATTCACTCGCGATCGAGCCCGAGCCCGAGCCCGAGCCCCCAACAGACTCAACCGCTACTTGAGCAGAAGAAACAGGTTCTTCTACCACATTATGTGCAGAAGCAACTGCACGTTCAGTTTCAGATACATTGGAAGCTTCAGGGGCAGAGTCAGAACCAACAGTAGTGACACAAGGTTCCTCATTTGAACTCTCTTCTACGCACTGTGAAACACATTTCTCGCCAGCATCGACCGACGACGTAGAAACCACGCCATTCCCATCATCAACTGCTTCTTTCCTTTCATCTACTGCTGAGTCATCTCCCTCGCCATCCAAGATTTGATCTTTCACTGGGGGAGACAACGGCCTCTCCTCCAGAACATCACCGGACGCTTGATTCTCCGTTTCGCGCCTCGCATCGCCATCATCGTCGTCGTCATCGTCGTCGTCATCGCCCTCCATCTCCGTCGCACCTTCTTCAACAACAGAATCAGCGATCACCTCTCCACTTCCCTCCCCACCACCAGCATCGCCAGGCCCCAACTCATCCCCATCAGAAACCCTAATCCCCTCCTCAGCTAGGGTTTCAGCTACAGAGCAACCGATCTCCGCAACCAAATGTTCTGAAACTTCAGAAACCCTGACCACCTCATCCTGGTCGTCCAAAGCCCTTGCTTTGGCGTTCAAGTCGAGATCTTTCTCAGAAATGGCAGACATCAAGAAACCCTAGAAATCCGAAACCACAACATCAACCACACATCATCATCAACGCCACTACAAAGATCGACCGCACGAACCCTAATCGGTCAAATCGGGAGCGAAAACACATCAAATGGATCACGAATCGCGTACCTGTTCGATCGATTAGCTAGCTCAGCTGCTGGTCGGTCCAATCGATCGATTGAGCTGGAATTCGATGGCGAAGATCATCAAATCTTGAACAGCAAGAACGCGAAGACAGTGCGTCGATTCGTTCTTCTTGAGGCGCTGAGCGATCGGTGTTGCGATCTTTAATTAGTGCGGAAGTGGAAATGCTTCAGTTTCACTGAGCGAGCGAGCGAGCGAGCGAGTGACTCGTCATTCTCGCGGTCAAAGTGAAAGTAACTTTGTGAAGTTACTTTTACTTCGTCAGCTAGCTGTGACGATTGGGAGACACTGCGGTGACTTCTGAGTCCTGACCTGACGACTTCCAAGTTCGAAGCGCCTACTTTCAACGCTTTTTTTACGTGTCTTAAGTAACGGTTCCGTTTGTATCAATCCTCGAGATGCGTGATGTCAGTGGTGGAATCAACATAGATTTTACGCCATATATATTAAAGGATAGTGTTATTTAAACTCGTGAGTCTGAATTTAAAACTTTTTTAAAATTTTAATATATTATCGATCAATTAATTAAACAATCATAATTACTTATAAAATTCATTTAATACCTCTTAAATATTTATATAATTTAAAAATCTTATTTATGAGTCAGAACTCATGAGTCTAAATAGATTTATTGATAGTTAAAATTAATCCCAATATAATTCAACTCAAACTTATTCTATAAAATAATACAATTTACACATTTTGGAATCCAATAATATGATATTTACCACAAAAAAAGTTGCATGAATTGTGTTTTTGGATAGAAAATAATTTTATAACTTACTTTTGCAACTCAAATTGACACAAATTGAGGTGTAATGGGATGCGGCGCATATACACGTCTTGAGGTGTCTCGTATATGGCGCGTATTCAATTGTGCTCATTTGATGGCATCAAAAGTGAGTTAGAATTTTTTTTTATTTTTTTTAGTGCCGCTAAGGGCACCCCACCTATTAATGAATGCACCCAGTTAATGTGGGCACAAACTGATTTACATGGGGCACACAAAAATTAGACCTGAAATATCAAAAATACCCCTCGTGCAAAAAACCCTCACACCCCACCACCCCCACCACCACCTTCACCGAACCCTGAGCACCCCACCACCTTCACCACCACCTTCACAGAACTGTTGTGCAAGAACCCATTTGGTTTGAACCGACCAGTGAGAGGAATCCCCGAAATCGTGTTTCCCGTGTCTCGCCTTGTGTTTTTCCTTCGGTTTACGATTTTTTTGCAGTTCATAGGGTCGTGGTGTGAGCCGATTTCGTCTTCAAGTTAGGGTTCGGTTGAATAGTTAAAGAAATGGGAATTCGCGGTTCTCGGCCACACGGGCCGAGATCGCGTGCTACTTCTTGTCTCGGCCTCGCATGGCCGAGACGAAGCTAAATTTTGGGAACTCGAAGTCTCGGCCACAAAGGGCGGAAGAGTTCACGATGTCTCGATTACGCATGACCGAGAATACTTCGATTATCTCGGCGAGACATGACGAGAGCTAGAATTAGTGCTAGGTAATGTGGTGTCGGTGGTGTACAACCGAGAATTTGCTAGTACTCTCGGTCGTATCGATCTGTGACCTACGTGAAACCTCTCGGTCCTCTATGGCCAGAGACATTACTATACATCTCGGTCTGCGAGTAGAAACAATCGCGCACCCAGACAGAAACTTCTCCCAACCGCATAAAAAACACAATAAATTTGCAAAATTACCTCAAGTTCGACCTCATCTTACACGGTAGCAGTACGATCCTCAATTATATAGTGGAAACAAGTTCGGATTTGAAGAAATTATCAAACCCTATGTTGACAAACAAATCATCATTTTCACAACTAAACAGTTCTAAAAAATCATCATATGGTTGTCAAACATTGTTACTTCGCTGTTGGATGATGTCAATCCGCAAGAATCGATAAAAAGTCGACAAACGCAGTGTGGATTTGTGGTTCAACCTTGTGGTGGGGTGCCCTTTTTCTTTGTCAAAATAATTTTTGGGGTTTGAATCATTATATATACAGGGGCAAAAGGGTCTTTTCCAGTTTTGCTATAATTTTTACAAAAAAATTGGGTGCCTTCATTACTAGGTGGGGTGCCCTTAGCGGCCTTTTTTTTTTTAAATACAGTATATATTTAATCGAAGCATTTGAGATGAAAAAAACAAAAAACAAAAAAAAAACAACTTGAAGCATTTGAAAGTTGAAACTCAACTCTGGTGGAAGATACATGTACTGGCAAATAATGCGTATCCAACTCACTAAAATGCTTTTGCCTTATCTAACACTTTCTCTTTTATCGATTTGATATTGATAAATAACGATATGAATGGTATTTCAATAATAAATATTAATTTAGTATAGGTAAATATCATTGTTTTTGTTTTTTTTCAAAAAAGTATCATTTAATTTGAAACTAGAACATAAAAAAAAGGTTACACTTAATGATAAATAAAGGGAATCAAAATTATAAAGTTTTAATTTTAAGAACTCGTTGGTTTTGTATAGATATTAGTTATATATATATATATATAAAAATTCTACAATTGCAATTTTTTAAATCAAGTGATTTTAAATTTTCACCATTAGATTTAGATTAGACGGTGAATACGAAAACTACATTTTACTACTCTTAAATGTGTGCACAAGTTCTAAAAAGACATATTTATTATCGAATCTAAATCTAATTGTCAAAGTTTAAAATTACCATATATAGCGATTTTTTCCAACCACATAGTAGAACTATATATATGTGTATGGTTTGTGTATGGCCAATTCAAATAAGTTTTTTGAATAGGTCTAATTCTAAATTCAGCGATCTTACATGTATATGGAGCGAACTTTATAAATACGACAAACTTTAAAACTTATCAAGCATTAAAGATTAGAATGTATAACCAAATTTTTAATATATATATATATATATAACCAACCTAACAAGGGGAATCTATTTTTGCGATATTTGTTAAATGCAAGGACGCCCACAACAATTAATTGATCCAAGTAATGAATGATGACACGATCACTCAATTTACTTTAAGCGAGCCTTTATAGATTAAGCAAATTAGGTTGAGAGAATCGTTCTTCGCACTAAACCATAATACTCGCATATAAATCAGTCGATATCATTTTTGTCATATATGAAAAATAATAATAAAAGAGAACACGTAAACTAAATATATATTTTTTAAATATTAATTAAATGATTGATAAGATCATAAGTCACAACAAATATATTTTTTATTTTGTTTTTTTCTGAAATAAAAGGTCATAACAAATTTAAGAGAGTGGCCAAGTTGGAAATCACTAATCACCAACCAGGTTCCTTATTCGTGCACTACCTCGTGAGGAAAAAAAAAAGCTTAGGGTGGAAGCAACACAATATGTCCAAAGGAAATGTCCAGCGAAGGCTCAATAGACAAATATCATATTCAAGGGCCACTTACGTACACAACTCTCGCCGACACAGGATCCACATCGTTTCCATCCTTCACCACATTTGGGCCCACCGGACCCACTTCAAGTCCAAATATGCGGTCAACTCTACAAGACTCCAGGTGCACCTAATCAAAATTTCTTCCACATTTCCACCCACTAGAGCTTCATTCCTCCGTACAACCGAAAACAACTTTCCTAATGTTGAAACTTGAAGGCATGCATTAATCTTATGATAGATTAATCTCATTGGTCTGGTTAAGTCGGTGTTCACTTCGTGAATTAACTAGACCACGAGATTAGCTAATGAGCAGTATATGGGACTAAACAAAACTATCAATTTTTGTGGGATTAACTAATCTAAATGGTTGATTATCACAGATTACCAATTTACCCCTCATTTTCACAAACTATACAACAAAATCGATCTACCTTAATCACAACAACCAATCGTCCTCAACAACCGATCAACCCTCAAACAACTGATCGTCACAACAATCGATCTACCTCAACAACCAGATTCCACTATCGAACAGAGAGAGCGTCGACACAACAACCTACCATTGCCGAAATCATTGCTCACCATAGAACAGAGAGAGCGTCGATCGTTGAGGGAATGCATCATCGACTATACACGCTAGAAAGTAAGCTTTGTTCACTGGTCTTCTTTTTCATTTTTGTCATGTGATGGAGACCGGACAGGGAAGAACGCGATGTGAAGAAGGAAACGTTGACAATGATGGTGACCGGACAGAGAGAAGCGATGTGAAGAACACCGTTGAACAAGGATGGAGACCGGCTAGAGAACAAGAGGTGAAGAAGGAAGTGGAGTTCCAAAATTTGTTGGCGATAAAATTAAATGAAAAGGTAATTTCGTCAATGTATCATTACAATCACATTTACTCACAGCCTTCAAACTCTCAACCGAACAAGTCTCATAAATGATACTAATACATAAACTCATGTGTTAGTCCCATCACAAACTAATCCCATGATTTTAGGTCTCCCTAAAATGTGAACCGAACATGCCAGAAAGGTGTAGATTTCTATGCTACCCAAATTAGTAGAATTCTTCTTAGTGTTAAAATAAAATATGCATATAATCTTTTTTTCTTTTTTGGTATGTAAATATCAATGGACCTCAAATAATACAAGTTCAAAATTGGATACGACAATTGTGTGGTGGCAAAGCTCTCATTTAAAATTTTTTAAAAGACTATAGATTTAGGCTCAAATTTGAGACCAATAATTTTTTTTTTTATTATCAAAAAATATATTATTTTGTTCAACTCTCCCATATATCTCGTTGTAACATTGAAAATACATCAATAATAGCTTATTCCTATGTAGTTTAATACTTTTGATGTTGTAAAAGAAAGTCGTGCTATTTGGTGGACAAGCTTATTTGATTGTTAAAGTATGTGAACTATCTTTTCATATCGGATGATGAGAGAGGACGTAGTTTTGATATTCGAGTATTCTATTAAGTTATGATTTGTTCCTATCAGGTGACTTAGACCATTAACCATTTTATAACATCTAATTCAAAAATAACTTGAGGTAGCCTCATTAATTTAGCCCTTCATAAAGCTTTACAGACAGCCTCTATTGAAATGGATCGGCGGAATTAAGAAATCTTGTGAGGGGGCAAATTTTAGACAAAATTACAGGAGGCCTCAGGATTTAGGAGGGGGGACCATATGAAAAACAAAGCATAACAAAAAAAATAATTGACTATGCGTAAGGAGTACTATAGGGGATCCCGAGGGTTAGGGGGTGGCTGCCTCCTTGTTAGGGATGCAAGTGGGGAGGGGAGGGGATGGGGACCCATCTCCATCCCCATCTCCGCTTAAGAATTCATCCCCCCGTCTTCATCTCCATCCTCGCGCAGGGATAAACTTCCATCCCCATCCCCTCCTAATCTTCGCAAGGATGGGAAATCCCCATGGGAAAAAACTTTTCCCATTGAATATTCTCGCAAGGATTCTTGTTAGGGAATTTGAGAAGAATCACCGCGAGGAAATTTTTTCGCACTCAATTTTTTTCAAAAATTTATAAAAAGTATGTACACATACATATATATAATCACAAATTGTTGAAAATTCAAACCAAATAAAATGTAACATATAAATATAATTGCAAACAATTCAAAACAAAACGTATAATCATTTTAAAAAACATATAATTAACAAAACGAGTTAAAATTATAAATCACATTAGAGTTTGTTTATCACTAGTGTTTTGGGTGAAACATTTAATATTATATAAAATTGATATATACAATGTATATAGATATATTTGATATATACATGGATCTTCGCGGATATCCACATGGGTAATCCCCACGGGGATCCCCGCGAATATATATTTTTTTTCATCCTCGTACCCATACCGCATGGGTATGATATTTTTTCTCATCCCCATCTCCATTGCCATTTAAATTCTTCATCCTCATTTCCCGTGGGGAATCCTCGCCCACTTGTATCCCTACTCCCTATTCTTAGGTCCGCCACTATCTGATGAAATATGGTGAGACCTTTTATGAATATTTTCTCTTCATCATTAAAGCTGACCTAACTCGAGCCATCGCCCATGATATAGCCTTTTTGTTTCAAAAAAAAAAAAAAAAGAAAAAATCCACTGACGCACCTTATCATTTTGGAGTCCACGTGGCTGGAAGAGAGACCTCAAGAGCTCGATTAGAATATATAACAACGGAGCAGCGTATGCACTCCGGTGTAAAGCAGGGATAGGAATTTTGCTAGTCCAACATGGCAGTTGCGAGTCGCGAAGGAGAGCTGAAAACAAAAGGCGAGCGAACGAGAGATGGAATTTCAGATCTGAAAGTCGGTTCGTTCTTCGTTTAAACGCAAAAAAATCTTCGATTCCGCTCGTTCATGGGATATGGATTTCCTCGACAAGATGCCTTCGATGGACTTCATGCGTTCGGAGAAGATGACCTTTGTTCAGCTCATCATCCCTGTCGAATCCGCGCATCGCGCCGTCTCTTACCTCGGCGAGCTCGGGCTCCTCCAATTCAAAGACGTAAGTGCGCGATTCGGATGGTTTCGATGCTCATTTTAGCTTGATTTCGTGTTCGTCGAACGTATTTGAATCGGAACTTTGTTCAGTTCGTTAATTATCCGGATTTGACCTAGATTCGGTTTAATTTTCGATAGTTGAATCGGTAGATTCAGGAATTTGTTGATATTGAGTGTTTCTGGTTTGTTTGCTTAATTCGATGTCGCCGAGTGTTGTTGTTGCCAGCTTTGATTGATTTTCTTGCTGATCTTTGATAATTTGGTGTTCGCGGAAGTTGCATTGTTGGATTCATTGATTGTAGAACAATGTTGTTTAGTAGATCTGGATTGGATCTGTGAACTGAAGGTGCGGAGAGTTAAGAATCTGCTTAGTTTCGAGATCAGTTGATACCTGAAATTTGTGGCGCGATCGGAGTAGTGTGAAATGCGAAAGAATTTGCAGGAACAGACCTTTTGTGAGGTTGTTAATTGCTATTTCAGGTTTGTTCTGAAATTGTCTAATTGATTCATATGCGACAAAGTAGAAGGGCTGGTGTGCATACAATACAACGTTCATTGGAAGAATTACAAAGAAGGATTTTAGAAATGGTAGATTTTCATCCAATGTAATTATGGCGAGAAACGGTGGATTTTCAGTACTACGCGAACTTGAGACTTTTATTACGTGATTTTTCTGATTGTATACCTTTCGAGCGGAAGAGCTGAGCTCCTGTTATCTGCTCCCGTTGCAATTATGTTCACTTTGGGAGACACATACACATGTACATGTGCAACGTATATACTTCAATGCCATATTAGATGAGTTAATACAGTTATTTCAAGATTACCGTAGACAGCATTGGCGTGTATAGTCATTTGTTTACCATTCCATTTCCTTGAAATTATTCCAATGCAAGGGGGAGTCTTTTCATTATTCGGCAAAAACGTCAATGCAAAAACTACACCACTTGTCATAATCTCATTATTATTATTTTTTACGTATAATATTTACATTCAATCCATGCACTCAACCTCAACTAATTTGGTGTCGAAGCTTTGTTGTTGTTGTAAATATTTACATTTGGCATGGTAGTAAAAAATTCTCAAGGTATAATTCTCTTCCGTGTTCTCTGCTGTTGGACAATTTTAAGAGTTCATGTATCATTGAAATGAATTGCTTTAGTTATAGATATAATTTCCCCTGACCATTTCTTTCTCTTTTCTTTCATTCTGGCAGTTAAATAATGACAAAAGCCCTTTTCAGAGGACGTTTGTTAGTCAGGTAAAACTAGTCAAGAGCTCTTATGATTGGATGTGCACAGTCTTTTCTTTGATTTTTTTAATGAGCTTTCTACTACATGGTTGATAGTTCATATTTGTCCCATGATTATGCCCCTCATCTATTGTTGGGTATGCCTTACGTGCAGTTTTATCACAAACGATTTCTTCATTCTGTTTTTCGACGACCGTAATATTTTTCACTACGATAGTTTTTATTTATTTGCCAATCAAATGAGAATACCAAAGTTTCATGTCTCTTTCAGAGCTCAAGTTCCCAGCAATAAAACTTGAGATGGCCATTCTCTTCATATAGTGGAAAGGGTTATTTTTTCCTTGCCTTGAACACAGCAACCATATTTGTGTGATTGTGTTATGAATACCTTCCACTAAGTATTTGAACAGTATATAAAGGTTTGGAACTGCTCGCATGTGTTCTTTGAAAAAGCAAGAAATTTTAGCATTGCTCCTTTTTTATGCAGCTGTCAAGTTCTACAAGGGTGTAGACTTTGTAATTTTCTAGCATTGCAAAACTCATATTTTATTGAGATTGACCTGTCATCTCAATGAATAGGTGAAACGATGCGCAGAAATGACACGAAAGCTACGATTCCTCAAAGATCAAATAAGCAAGGCTGGTCTAGCATCTTCTGCTCTCCCTGCAGTGCAGCCTGACATTGAATTAGAGAATTTGGAGGTGGGTAACTTTTGGAATAAATAATCTCTCTTCATTTGAATCCTTCCTTGTTTTATGCTGGCAATATGGATGCGTTTAGATACATTTGTACAAAATTCTCAAAACATATTTGTGTACCAAAGAAAAGAAGTAATGTTTGCTTTTGTTAATTTCTTTAGCGTTTTGTACAATAAATTTGGTCAAAGAAGCATTCTGCATGGAAATGCAATCAATTTTTTCATTTGTATGTTTCTTCCAAATACATACTTTTTTCACTCAACAACAATAACAAACGACCATAGAGCCTTAATCCCAAATAAGTTAGGGTTGGCTACATGGATCAAACATTTCCATTCAGTTCAATTTAATCCATTTTTTTTCCCCCATAGATTTCTATAACGTCATGTATCAATGCACCTCTTAAGAGTTGGTTGATGAAAAGTAGGTTTGAATTTGTTCAGTCCTTTCCTCTTTAATGATTAATTATTCTGAGACCTATCAGTTTAATTTTATTTTATGTCTTTTTGGTTTCAGTTACAACTTGCCGAGCATGAAACCGAGATTATTGAAATGAACGCAAATACTGAAAAACTCCGACAGACTTACAACGAGCTGTTGGAATTCAAGCTTGTGCTACAGAAGGTATTGTCCTTGAGATTGCTAATGATATAATGGCATCTAAATAGATGCCACTGTCTGTAATATGTTTCGGTTCTTCCATGGTGGAGATGAACTTCCATTTGAACTTCCCACTCGCTGGAAATATGTTGGGTTTTCAAATTCCTTTTATAAAAATGAGGGGCTTTCGAAAAA
Source organism: Stephania yunnanensis (assembly GCA_039657365.1). NCBI lineage: Eukaryota > Viridiplantae > Streptophyta > Magnoliopsida > Ranunculales > Menispermaceae > Stephania > Stephania yunnanensis. The sequence goes on along the minus strand of CM077586.1, from coordinate 1,852,446 downwards.
TGAAGGATTGACTCGTAGCCCCTTCTGTTATAATTGCCTATTACAACAACAACAACAACAACAACAACAACAACAACAACAACAACAACATAGCCTCAGTCCCAAATTAACTGGGGTCGGCTACATGGATCAAACTTTTCCATTGTGCTCGATTAAGTGCAATTGATGGTGAGCTTTGCAAACCATTCAAATCTCTTTTAATTAATGCATCCCATGTTAACTTTGGTGTACCTCGTCGAATTTCTACAGTTTCTATTGAGTCAAGTTTTCTAGTTGGGGCATTTGTAGGCCGTCTTTGCAGGTGCTACTCCTACTTGTCTTTGAATTTCTATATTTCTTATTCTATCTTTACGAGTTTTACCACACATCCACCTAAGCATCCTCATTTCTGCAACATTCACTTTATGTAATTGTTGTTGCTTTATTGCCCAACTTATAATTGCCTATTGCATAAGATAAATTATTAGATACTGTTGTGTTTCAATGAATTGCAAAAAGTTATCATTTTAGGCAACTTTAGTAGGTGGCCAAAACATGAAGATCATTTTACCAGCAATGAGTTCATTTTGGTATTTGATGTTCAATGAAAAGTGATTCATGAGCATACAAGCATCCATATGGGAATGAATTTTAGATTTTATCCTCTGTGAACCATGATCCATGCATGTGGCACTTATGTAAGGTCATTCATTTGAGCCTTGTTGAAATTATTGAAGTTAAAATTGTGGAGCTGGAGTGTGTTTATAACCTAAGATTTTCGGAGATTCAGGTCTGTTCTTTGATAGAAGCGAGCAATATATGGATAAGACCTTTAGGAATACATATGGAGATGAGGGAGAGGAAAGGAGATGAAAGAAACGTCTTATTTGATGTGACAGTGTTTGGAAAAATAGGATTATCATAATGTACAAGGATGGAGGAAAGGCTATAAAATTAGTTATTATGCATACAAGTTAATTTAATGAGTTTCAAAGCTAACTTGGGACACATTGATTAGGAAGGATTTAAAGGATTTGGAAAACACGCAATCATTTGCATTTAATCAAGAGCAATTGAAGAGTTAGTCGACTACAACTAATTTTGGATTGTGGCTTTGTTGTTGTTGTAAATTTCATGAAATTTATTCGTGCATAGAGAATAAGGTATGGTGCATGTGAGGTACCATTTGAGTCAAAAGGAATATAGAAGCATGCCCCTTATTAATGTATGGGTGCTAGACATATTGACTTGTGTTCATGTGAGCAGAATGGAATTTATCATGGCCTTTTTAGGGCCATGATGTTAATTCACTATGTTCGTCTTTCGACATTTTAATAAACATCTCATTTTTCCTTGAGAAAGCTCTCTCGTAACTTAAAGCATTTGCGCTTTTTTTTCCTTTTTTTTTTTTCAGGCAAGCAGCTTTGTTGTTTCAACTAAGGGCCATTCAATTACAGAGGATAGAGAACTTGATGAAAATGTATATTCTAGGGATGATTATGTGGATAGATCTTCATTGCTTGAGCAGGTGTTCCCCTCATTTTGGTTTGAAACTGACACTTATCTTGAATAATCAATCACTCCATGATGACGATTTTGGTTTTACTTATTGTGCCATCTTCTACAGGATATGCAACCTGGTCCCTCAAATCAATCAGGCTTAAGGTTTATCAGTGGGATTATTTGCCAATCCAAAATTTCAAGATTTGAGAGAATGTTATTCCGTGCAACAAGAGGCAATATGTTCTTTAATCAAGCTCCAGCTGATGAATATGTAATGGATCCCGTATCAACAGAAATGGTTTGGATTCCCCTTTTTCCTACATCTTTATTTCCATCTGTATTAGCAGAAATCAAAATAGTTTGCTGCTCCGTGCATATTGTAACATCTTGTCGTTTTTTTCAAGCTATTTAACACTTCTGCAACCTAAAACATGTAAGATCGGCTCTGCAGAATTGATATTTTATGTTTGGGCATTTTGTTCTTATTTTTGCATTGACGTGTTGATCAGACAGCATAGGAGTACCAAAAGAAGGAACTGCTTATTGACCTATTCCCTATATTGATCTAAAAAAGAATATGATAGAGTGCCTATAGATAATAGCATGATTGGCCTTAGGCAAAGGAAGGGATCACCACTCTGAGTAAAATTGAGAGTTGGCATCAAAGAACATGTTATTGATAAAGCTAGGGTTAAACCAGAATGGTGTGATGATTATATAGAAAGCATTAAAAGGTAAAATCCTCGATAAATGAATTTTAAAAGTAGTGTTCTGCTGTATATGTTCTACTGTTTGGTAACAAGATGGTAGAGTATACTATCAACAAAGATGGTCTCGACTTGTACATCAAATAAGAATAGATCCACCAGTGTAGAAAAAGTAATTGATTAGAAAAAATGTTAAAAGAAATAGGGATGCCTAGAAAAACCATGATATTCTATGGGCATGGCATTAATGTGACAATTGCCGAGGCTTTGCATTAAGTGCAGAGGACTTCCGTGTGGTGGAATTGACAAATCTGATTCTTGTAGCCTTTATAGTCAGGAAAAGGTTATTGTTGAATTGTCTTTGAGTTTTCATTCGCATATATGTTCAATGTTTCATTTCATTTCATTGTTGTTGCGGTCATCAAATTCTTTACACACTGTAATGCAGGTGCAAAGAACAGTTTTCGTAGTCTTCTTTTCAGGGGAGCAGGCAAAAACCAAAGTTCTGAAAATCTGTGAGGCATTTGGAGCAAATTGCTACCCAGTTCCTGAAGATATCACTAAACAGAGGCATATAACACAGGAGGTTTGAGTTGGTGCTCTTCGGGAGGCAATCATCGCTGTTTCTTTGTGTCATGAAGCATGACATTTGGCTTTTTTTTTTTTTTGGTGAATATTCGGCTTCATTTTTAAACGATCATGGTCGCCCACTACACTTCTTGCAGGTTCTATCACGTCTTTCAGAACTAGAAACTACTCTTGATGCTGGAATCCGTCACCGTAACAAGGCCCTTTCTGAGATTGCGTTCAACTTGTGGAGATGGATAATTATGGTAAGTAATGTTCCTTCCATTTTTTTAATAATGAATTTGCCGATACCAAAGCCTGACAATGTCATCAATTTTTTCCAAAATTAAAATTTTCAGATTAGATGCTGTGATGAGCTGTTATTTATTCTATTAAAATTAAATTATCTATCAATTGCAATCTTTTTGTAGGTTAGAAAGCAGAAAGCAGTGTATGACACATTGAATATGCTCAATTTTGATGTTACAAAAAAATGTCTTGTTGGAGAAGGCTGGTGTCCCGTCTTTGCGAAACCTCAGGTACTTTTTTCATTGGACCCTGCTTATTTCAAATGGAGAAGGGATTCTTCATTGATGATCTGTTGATTAACATTGGCTGGATTCTGAATGGCTTATGGTGCTACAGATTCAAGAAGCATTGGAACGTGCAACCAATGATAGTAATTCTCAAGTGGGGATCATATTTCATGTGATGAATGTCATTGAATCACCACCTACATATTTTAGAACCAACCGCTTCACTCATGCCTATCAGGAAATTGTGGATGCATATGGGTATTTTCAGACATTTTTCAAGATTTTAAATTGATTTTACTGTCTAGATTACGTTTGAGCTTGGTTTTTGTAGCTTCTTTTTGGTCAGTTGGGTGATCTAAGAATGAAATTCTCTTGTTCAAGTTAGTTTTCTTGTAGCGACTTCATTACAAAGTAGTAATACCACTATTCTTTTATGCAGTATTGCTAGATATCAAGAAGCAAATCCCGCTGTTTACACTTGTATCACATTTCCATTTCTTTTTGCTGTAATGTTTGGTGACTGGGGTCATGGAATTTGCTTGTTGTTGGGAGCTTTGTTTCTAATAGCTCGTGAAAGCAAGCTTGGGTCTCAGGTAAATGTTCTTATATGATCCTTGAGCTAAAACGTCATACGGTTGTTTGAATTTTAATATGTTGTGTTTAGAACTTAATGGAATTGAGATGATGGCATCTGCATATATTCTTTGCACCAATAATTTTGTAACTCTTTGAGGAAATTTGGAGCGCAAAGAAACCCAAAGTTATGAAGAGGTTTTTAATGCTGTTTTATTTTTACTTGCAATATTTAACTTCAAATTCCTTTTCTTGCAGAAACTTGGGAGTTTTATGGAAATGGCATTTGGTGGGCGCTATATAGTTCTTTTGATGGCACTTTTTTCTATATATTGTGGTTTGATTTACAATGAGTTCTTCTCTGTACCATATCATATATTCGGTGATTCTGCATACAGATGTCACAATTCCACTTGCAGGTATGCTTTAATATACGAAATCCAAATCATGCAGCAGTTTTTCCATCAGTGTTTAAGCACTTTGCATTAAATATTGATGAAACCTCAAATGCTTTATTCTCAGTGTCTCTGATTTCGTGCATAACTTTGATTCTTTGTAGCCTACACAAAATTTAAACTAGCTTTCTTGTACGATATACTAGTCTACTAGTTTCAGATTTACCATTAAGTTAAGCTTTGTATTATCCTTGTATTTGATAGGAATCACCTTTTTCTTTTCTTTTCTTAAGTTTGATTCGATAGAATCAATAGTTTTAAGTTGATAAGTTATTTGTTTTTCAAATATTTTGTCTAATGTGATATCATTGCCTGTTTTTGCATTTTGTTTGTTCTTCATCATCATACCATCAATTGCTTTAAATTGAGGGCAAATGGAAGAGTTTGATCCATGTAACTGAGCCTAACTAATTTGGGATTGAGGTTTTGTTATTTGTTTTTCATCATCATTCATATTTTATGCTTTTGTATGTGTAGAACTCTTACTAATATAAAAGCATGTTTCTTACTTTAAAATTGTATAACTACTATAGATATGTCTATAATGGCACATAAAAACGTATATAGCATATACTTAATGTTAGGTTTTATTTGTTCTGCTGTTGCAATAATGTCTTCACAATTAATTAAAAAAAATGGCTTGACAAAAAAAAATTAATTAAAAAAAAATGTCGTCACAATTTTCTGAACATGCGGTAACTCTTTTTTTTGGTGTGCTTAGTGATTCACATACAATTGGACTTGTCAAATACCGCGATCCCTATCCCTTTGGTGTTGATCCTAGCTGGCGTGGAAGTCGTTCAGAGCTACCTTTTCTCAACTCTCTCAAAATGAAGATGTCTATTTTGTTAGGAGTCTGTCAGATGAATTTAGGGATCATCTTGAGTTACTTTAATGCAAGGTTCTTTGGTAGCTCATTGGATATACGGTGCGTCTTTCTCTTCCGCATTTCATTATTCTTCATGTCAGAATCATGTGTATTAGTTGCGGTATTGTAGATAATTCTGATGCAATCTTTGTCCGTAGGTATCAGTTTATTCCTCAGATCATATTTCTTAACAGCCTCTTTGGCTATCTTTCGCTCCTCATTGTCGTCAAGTGGTGCACTGGATCTCAAGCTGATCTATATCATGTAATGATTTATATGTTCTTGAGTCCCACAGACAATCTTGGAGAGAATCAGTTGTTTTGGGGACAAAGACCGTTGCAGGTGCGATCTCTCTGTCTGTTTCTGTTGCTATTCTTGATACTTCAATTTGTCTTTGTATTAATTTTGCTATATCTTCCACGCAGATTCTCTTGTTACTTTTAGCCATTGTTGCAGTACCATGGATGCTCTTTCCAAAGCCTTTCATCTTGAAAAAAATTATACAGAGGTAAAATGATCTTACTTTTTAGAATTTTACATAGTTCAGGTGCATCTAGGACGTCATTAATACCATGCTCACAAAGGGGCTCTGCTGACTCTATAGCAGCATGGCCTATATCCTTCACTTCTTGCCGTGTGTTAATTTTTCTAAACTTTTCCACAAAGACGGCAAGAGTAAAAAATCATGACAGAATCACGTTTGCTTTGCAATAGAAAGTTGTTAAGGACTTCCCTCAAATAAAGCAACACCGATTCTTAATGGGGATTCTTCCCGAAGGCGTAACAATTATCAATTCCTTATCAATGAAAAGATATCCGTTTGTTCCTTTGCAGCTAAATTATGGCTGAGGATTTGATGTTTCCATGTAGTTTTTAGTGTTGCATCCTTCGTCTGGGCCTTGGTGTTATCAGTACAAAAAACACACTAAATTGGTGAAATACATGCGATGGCCCATCTCTGCTAAAGATCCATCATTGGGTTAATTTACTTCAGAGCTACTAGCCAGCCAAAGAACTTGATCTACAAAGACCTCTGGTCTCCATGGGAATGATGCACCGGCAAAAGATTGAATGTTGAACCATCCATAGAATGGTCGGAACATGACTAGTGAGAAAATGTTAATGGTTTGTCTTGCCACTTCCAGCCCTTATAAAAGTGGGCCCAGGCATTTTGATTCTTTTGTATCCAAGCTTTCTACCTCCGAAATTTGAAATCCCCATGTTATGTTGCATGAATCCTTAGCTGGAGTTAATGCAATAGTGTCGATACTGTTCAGATAAATAGGATCTCGAAGTTTAGCAAGGATATACTTAATTTGTTTATCTTTCTAAATGTTTAGCAGAGATTTCAAGGTCGTAGCTATGGAATCCTTGGTACGTCCGAGATGGATGGTGATTCAGAACCTGACTCTGCAAGGCAACATTACGAGGAATTTAATTTTAGTGAGGTTTTTGTACATCAAATGATACATTCAATTGAGTTCGTTCTGGGAGCAGTTTCAAATACTGCATCATATCTTCGGCTCTGGGCTCTAAGGTACAGAAAATATTGCTCGCAAATTTCCTTTCCTATATCATTATTCCAAATTACTTTTAACTTCATATTTAAGCCTTAACGATACTGTTGCAGCTTGGCTCACTCGGAGTTATCGACTGTCTTCTACGAAAAAGTCCTCCTCCTTGCATGGGGGTGAGTTATTTTCTCACTCAAACTTTTTTTTTTTTTTTTTTTTTTTGCATTTATTCTTACTTTGTTTTGGATTCTTTATTAATGCATTCATCCTAGATAGAGATATTCTTATTTTTACTCCACAGAATGAGAGAGACAAAAGCAAGCGATGCAGTAGAAAAATGAGTTCAATAAATAATCATCATATTTGTTGCAGGTACAACAACCCCGCCATCAAGTTGGTCGGGCTCATAGTTTTCGCATTTGCCACTGCTTTCATATTGCTCATGATGGAAACTCTCAGCGCTTTCCTCCATGCGCTTCGTCTCCACTGGGTCGAATTCCAGAACAAATTCTACCATGGCAATGGCTACAAGTTCAAACCTTTTTCCTTTGCTTCCTTGGTAGACGAAGATGATTAATTAACCTACACAATTATTTCCATTGCGGCAATCCTCTTCATCGCTTATGAGTCAGAAAAAGCCTGAAAAGACCAAGAACACTAATTATCAGAGGCGGAGTAACATAATTCTTTGAGTTCACTGGACGAAACCCACCAAAGCCACTCGAGCAGTCCTCGCGGCACTCGCAAATTCCACAGCTTCGCCCTCAGCTCCGAAATACAAGCCTTCTACCCAATTTTTTTAGAGTCATTTTAGTTACACAAAGAATGAAAAGAAGTTTTCATAGTTCTTGGCAAGCTATAGAATCCAAAAGGTGAGTTTTGTAAAATTTTCTATTGGAGGCCATTGTTAGACCACACCTGTATAGAGAAGAGGCCAGGATGCTTAATACCTTCTTGTAGCTTCTTCTTTTTGTTGCACCCTTTTATGCATTTTAATTCCCCAAAACTAGTTCGATTTTCGCGGTTACTAGTTCGATTTTAATTCCCCTCGTTGTAGGGCTGTTATTAAGGAATGTTAATCCTGTGTTTGGTATTGGATTTACAACAGTTTTGTGCTTGCAAATTATCATAGAAGATGTGCTATTGTTATATTCAAATAAGAGAACAATTTTCGTGTTCAACCAAAATTGATATTGGACGAAGTAAGGAATATGAAAGTTAAGACTGCAATTCTCAATTGTCATTTAAGTTTCACACTTGTAGATATATGAGGTCTGAGAAGATCACTGGAAACTTGGGATTCATTTATCTTTGTGGGAATCTAAGTCTTTGCAGGGCATGGCTTCTTCATGTTGCTCGAAACTCTTGGCACCGCCGCGCCATCGAGCTTGTATAGAACTAATGTAGCTTAATAGTAGTTGATGCAAATGTTGTGTGTACCAAAGGTAGAGCTAATGACCCACAAAGACAAAAGCGATTGCAGTGCCCATTGTGGGTAACATAAAAGAGTCATAAAAGTACTGTGAACGTTAATAAAAGCTAGTATTTGTAAGGCATAAAGTTGCACAACATTAAACTTGAATTAATAGTGAACGTGAAGGGAAGAACTAGTGATGAGTTATGAACGTGCAGTGATGAGGAGAATCACTTAGCAAGCCTGGCCTGTTGTTCATTCAGAGACAGCCAGTCCATGTGATGAAGAGAACAGTCTGGACTATTAGTTGTCACCCATGCTCTTGCACTTCTTTTAATAACAAAAAAAAGGAGAATGCATACACATTGATGTGTATAATTATTTGATGAAGAGAATGCTGTGGTCCAATTCATGCACCAATTTGAATGAAGTCATCAAAAGTTTACCATAAAATAGGTGGTAAACAGACATGACTTTTGTTACATTTTTTTTTTTATTTTGTCCCAAAGTTTGCACATCTCATCAAGAAATGCAGAGTTAGCTAGAGAGAATGAATGAATTTTATCATGAAATTGATCTAAATAATAACTTATAAGAAAAAAAAAATAATAGTTTGTGATGAAGAGAATAAAGGAATCATGGATGGTTTTGAATGATCAGATTGAATAATTCCCCACTGCATCAGCTTCAGCCTTCTTTAATTACATGCTTCAATTGCTCTTATTGGCCTCTCTTTCTATTCCTCCTTTCAACAGTGCACCAGTTCCTATTCCACAGCCAAACAAACTGTCTGTATATATCAGCCACTGAACAAATAACAAAAACAATATATAAACACATGCACACACACAAAAAGAAGAAAAAAAAAATTATGAAATATTTGTTACATATTGAAACTTCTCTATCATCCCCTATGTCACTATCATTCATTCACTAACCCCACTCATGTATATTTATTCTTCAACAACAAAATCAAGCACAATTAGTAAGATATAACTAGTGTAACAATTTTTCTCAACCAATGTAATTAAATAGCTAAAACAACCACCAACTACTCATATTAATGTAACAATTTCTTCAATCCAAATATTCATGAGCCCTTTTGTAAGAAAATTTTGGCATCCTAATTTATATAGATAGGATTCTAGGGTTTACAACATAAAAAAATAAAATGCAAAGGCCCCCATTAATTAATTTTTGAGTGTGTTTTAATAACAACAATGTGCAACACATATTAGTCCACATTCAGTGCTATCGGCCCCTTGCAAAGTTGTCCTTTTTCTATACCAACTTACTTTGTCTACGAGACTCAAAATCGAATGTTCGCTTAGAGAATTGAGTCCCTTATCATGTCAACCACAACCTATTGTTGGTTTTCTATTTATATTTGTGAAACAAGGGCCCCAAATACAATGTGTCACCAACTATGTGGCATTTGTTGTTGTATTAGCTGTGTGGCCTTGTTGAGCATGAAAATGTTAGGCAACCCTTTTTAGACATTCGGAATGAATACTTGTTCACGTTAATTCAATACACATTGATTCGTGTGCGCATGCATAAATATCAATCCGGAAATACAATACACATTTAAAAAGGAATTAGCAGTGTTATCAAATGTAAAGGAGAGAGTGTGGAGATGTGCCTGCATTAGGAGCCATGGCAGGAGGCTTAGAGATGATAGTAGGGACAGCCGTCACGTGCCCAGCTGCCGTCGTGGGAGGATACACGTGCGCGGGTAGGCCCATCGTCTGGGATTGATGGTGATGATGAAACTGGTACACCGGATACACGGGCATGATTGTGTTCCCACCCATCATTCCCTGTCCCGGGTACACATGCGAGTAATGCCCACTCATGTAGGACCCACCACTGTACCCCATTTTCTGTCACCCACCAACAACGCATCCCCACCGTCCGATCAAACCACCAATCATGATATTTCATTTCATTACATAAATAAAAACTCACTCAGAGACTCATAAACGACTCCCTACTTACCTGATTATAGCCCATGTCGGCTGTAACGTAAGCCGGGGAGTACCTGATCAAAGAACTTTTTATTAGCTGTGACGCAATGCTTAACGTAATCGATGCACCTTAGATCACAACCGTTAATCAAATCATGATTAGTACCCGTAAGCGTGAAAAGGGACGGCGTGATGAGCGTGAAAGGGAGAGGCGTGAGTTCCGGTCGGGTAGTACCACTGCACGTGATTGCCTTGTGCCGCTGACGTGGCTCTCGGGCCCACATTGCACCCTACACGATCCAAACCCACATTCAAGTCAGACCTCCATGGAAATCGTATTTACGGACAATGCCATTTGAACAATAAAAGGGTATTTTGGTAAAAACGCGCCATTAACAGAACCAGCACCACCGCCAGCAGCCCCGCCGCCGCCGCCGCCTTGATGTTGCTGAGCCGGCGCCGTCCTGGGGCGGCGCGCGCCGAGCGAAGCCAGATTGCAGTTGGCTCGGCGCCCGTTAATGGTCGGCGTGGCGTCCTCGCAAGCCTTCTTCGCGGCCTCGGCGTCCTTAAACGTCACCTGTATGAATAGTATAATATACGTACACCACGCGCGCACATTAGCAAAGTCGGTAGTTAAAACATCAAACTAAACGATATGGTGCAACGGATGCGATCTGTTAAGGAGCGCTTACGAATCCGTAGCCCTTGGATCTACCGGTGGCCTTATCAGAGATGATGACGGCTTCCAAGATCTCGCCGTACTTCTCGAAGTGCTCTTTCAAGTAATCCTTCTGCGTCTCCCAAGCCAGACCCCCCACGAACACCTTCGTCAGCGTCGTGTCTCCGAACTGCCCGCCACCCATGTTGCTGCCGCTCATCATCGTCATCGAGAAACGCGCGCGCCTGATGATGGTCGATCAGTGTGTTACTATTAATTAGTTGAAAGTGCTGAGAAAAACGGGCAGAGGAGTTCGATCGAAATGGGTGTATTGAGAGAAGGAGAGAAGCTTATATCGAGAGTGTGAATGGGAGAGAAATAAATAAAGTAAGCACGAAACACAGGGACAGACAGGCGGACAGATAGACTTTGCTTATTAGCATTCAACGTGCTTTCACTCACTCTCATAGTCTCATTATATATATCAATTAGTGCTGGACTCAAAATATTTTTTAATTTCAAATACATCCTCGATCAATTAATGAAACAACCATAATCATTTATAAAATTTCTATTATGCCCCTTAAATATTTACAAAAATTTTAAAAACTTCCTTATGATTCCGGACTCATAGGGAGATGTATAGAATTTTTGTAAATATTTAAGGGGTATCAAAGGAATTTTACAAGTGATTATAGTTGCTTCATTAATTGTTGGAGGATGTATTTGAAATTAAAAAAAAAAATTGAGTCCGGACTCACGAGTCCAAATAGCACTACCCTATATATATATACTAGTTGTTTCTTGCGCTTCGCGTAGGTGTTAGTAAAGACCTTCATGGTTTATATGTATAAAAATGGGTAAAAAAATAAGAAAGTTACAAAATGATGGGTGTCGTAGTTGACTCCTATGTCAAGCAAAAACTATATATAAAAAATAAAAAATAAAAATCGGCGTGCTCGACCCTTTACATAAGCCAACTCATGGTACTTGTGCATCCATTCAAACACAAAAAAACTAAAATTTAGATAAGGACCAAGCATTCCCTAAAAATTATTCAAATTGGATGCAGGAGAATTACAGCGTAGAAGAATGGATTAGAGGTGAAATTTATAGGGGGAATAGAGCTTGCACTACTCTCAATTCCATGTATCTGCCCATAATTTTTAAAAACTTTTACCACACTTCATTCCATGTATTTGCCCATGAGTTCGAGTAGAATGTACTAATTTTATTAATTCATTCGTTGATAATATAACCATTATTAATTATTAATAAATGCACATATAATAGATAATTATATTTTAAAACAAAAAAAAAACACAAATATATAAATATTTATTTTTCGTTTTTCAAAAATATGGGGATGAATGTATCTTAAAACAATAAATAACATAAATATATAAATATCTTAAAATAAAAATTAAGAAAATTAAGAAAATTTTAAAAATGAAATGGTAGAAGGATAGAGCTTGTGAAACTTTCTCTCTCCTTCAACTTTTTTATATATATAGATATATCTATCAATAAATCTACTTAGACTCGTGAGTCCAGACTCATATCGAAGTTTTAAAAAAATTTGTAAATATTTAAGGTGTATAATATGAATTTTACAAGTGATTATGGTTATTTCATTAATTGCTCGAGGGTATATTTGAAATTAAAAAAAGTTTTGAGTCCGGATTCACGAGTTCAAATATCATTACCTATATATATATAGTAGTATTTTTAAAAATAATAAATCTACTTAGACTCATAAATCCAAAATGATATGAATGTTTTTAAAATTTTCATAAATATTTAAGGGGTATCATATGAATTTTACAAACGATTGTATTTGCTTTATTAATTACTTGGGATGACTTTAAAATTAAAAAAACTTTTGAGTTTAGATTCATTAGTCCAAATATAACTATCATTTTAAAAAATGACATTACTATTTGGACTTATAACAAAACTCGAAAATACTTTTTATTTTAAAATCATCCTCACAAAGGCATACAGCAGTTGTCTATGCTCAAAATGGGCGAAGCCATGTACATGACAGCTATATATATATATATACATACATACGCGCGTGCGCACACTCTTTTATGCTTGCAGTTGTTTACTAAAATTAATTAGGTAGGCTAATTTACTCTTCAAATTAATTCATATGCTACCATGTCATGTTCGAAGGCATATGAACGACTCAAAGCCCCGACATCTCAACCTTTTGTCATTTTAGCACTTCTATTTTTTTCCACTTTGTTTGTGACTAGGTGTGTTTTGGGCACAACTGCGCGCGCAGTGGACGAACTCTCTATTTGGTACGCTCGGTTGTTTTCCATGTGACCCTCTTCACTAATGGTCTACGCGTGTAAATTAGAGATGGAACTGGAGGGCCATTTCAACGGCTGTGACTGATCCATTACTTTTGACATAATGGGACCAGCTAGCGTAGGTCAAGCAGGGAATGACGCGTGTCCTAGGCCCTCTTGAACGGTTTCTCCTCCCATAATTAATGGGCCCACTGATCTCGGTATTACTTACCTTCTTTTCACTGCATTCCCAAATACACAAAAGTGCTAATTCACCAAAAAACATTAGAGATGAAATTGCGGTTTTACATTTATCATCAACAATCGATTTGGTTTGAGTGACAAGAATTTGATTCATTTTAAATAAAGTTTTAAGTTCAAGTTTTATAAATAAAAAAAAAAAAAAGTTGGAGGATCGATCATATATAAGACCTGAAAGTAAACATTACAATTTTAATTGATGTAAAATCATGAATTCAAATATAATATTGATAATTATATCATATATCCTTAATTTAAAAAAAATATATAAAATTTGAGTGTCTGACTAATTTATATATAATTATCAAATCAAAGTAATTAAGAAGAGACGAAAAAGTTTGAACTTCTCAGCTCAAATATTAAAAGCAAAGAAAATTATAAAATATTTTAAAAGAAAGCTAATAATTAATATCAAATGAAAATGGAACAGTGGAAGAGTTTCATCAACGGAAAATGATAGTGTAGGCCAAAAACTTAACCCATAAAGTACATGCACTTGTGTGCAAGCTGTGCGATGTGCCTCAGATCTCGCCACAAAAGCTGTGAATATCTGATGTTCTCCCGGTCCCCTGACCACGACCGTTCGTTTTCAGTACGAGTCCAACTTCAGATAACATGATAGCGAAATCTAGCACTGCCACATGTACGGTGCTGCAAACCGCAGCACCACACGGATATATACGTGGACGGCTCGATCCACAGTAGTATTGTAATTAATTAGCATCAGAGACCACCAATATTCTTTGAAGAAGTGACGTCAGCTCATAACTTAAGTCAATACGTCGACAAGTGGCGACGAAACGCCGTACCGTTATTCTGGTTACCGTAACGGGCCCATAAGCACAACGGGCAGTCGTGGCCGATCTCTTTTTTAATTAGAGATTAAAAATTGAAACGATAGAATAATTTTTTATGATTATAACGTAGAGAGAAGTGCGCATCATAGCTTTTGATTCATAACATGCATTGTATGTATATCAATGTGCACACATAACTCTTATAAATATGGATCAACAAAATATATCACATTTTTATGTAAAATTTATACGCCACGTAATAAAAGTGTAAAGTCGACTCTGAAAATAGCAAATGGGGCAACCGCCTTAGGCCCTTCTCTCTTTGAGCTCCACTTAAAAAAAATGGATACACATAATTTTTTTATTTTTTCTAAAATAAAAAAATTAGTTACTATTAATCTTCCAATAAAATTTATTAATTATAAGTGATAAAATAATACTTTGTAAATTGTTTGTTTTTCAAATTAAATTTTATTTTCTGTACTTAACAAATAGCTTTTTCAACCACTCTCTCCTTTTTGTGACTTAATTATTTTCTACTTTGCATTTTTAAGTGTGGACACACTTTTTTTTTAGTTATAAAGTTTACTTATTTGTATTATTTGAATATATTTTATAATCGACCTTAATTAATTTAAAATTGAGTCTGTTTTGTTGTGTTTTGTATAAATTTTTTGTGTAGTCCATAAAAATTATGCATTTATAATTAAAGAGCCCAAATTATTATTTCGCTTTGAGCCCCGAATACTTTGGACCAATCCTGTAGGAGTGTCATTCTAACATTTTCAAATTAATTAATTAACGATTAAACAAAGTCTGGCGTTTTTACAGATTCCTTAATTTGTTGTTCTTGAATCGACGGCATCGTCCTCGATGCGCCTCTCTTGGTATTCTTCTTCCACGTGGCCCCACCAAAATCACATCACATCCTGATCAGCATAGATAAGTTTGTTTAATGTATTTGGTATTTGCCTTATTGCAGCTGTTTTATGAGGTGGGACCGTAATATAGTCCATTAGAAGTTTGGATTTCCATCAAGATAAAGATGGATTAGGTGCATATAAAGCGACAACTAAAAAATCAATAATTCGTAATTGGTGAGAAGCCATACCAATAGCCATCTCACGCATACAATACATGATCTTCATTTACAAATAAAACAAGCATGTCCATGTCTCAAAAATAAAATTAACAAACCAAAAGGTTGTCGCGGATGACATCATCACACGGATCCCATTTTAATTCTACCTTAATCATATATGTCTCAAGTTCAAATCGTGAAAATAAAAAAATTTAAAAGAATAGTGCTAGATGAACTCAAACAATCAAAAAAATATAAAAATCCTTAATTTAAATTCATTATCGATGTTTGGGGTATAGGGTAATTATGATTTTTACTTAGATATATATCTTAAATTATTAATAAAAAAAATCTTTGGGTCTAAACTCAAAGAGTCCGAACAGATTTTTTGAATTTAAAATGCTTTGCTAAAGGTGTCACCCTTGTGGTATTACATTCATCAAGTTTGAAATTAATAAAAGTTAATTCCGGGGATGCCTTCACAATAATAATAATAATAAATGATAAAATTAATAATCATATATAAATACATGCTACGAGATTTGATATTTTGCGAATTAGATTTCAAAAAATCTATTTGTATTCTTTGAGTCTAAACTCAAATAATTTTTACTACTAACTTATATTAATTAATTATATAAAAAGATATAATTACCCTTACCTCTAATTAACATCAATATTACTCAAAATGGTATATAAATTTTTATGAACTCTTTCAGTCCACCTAACACTACTTAAATTTCAGTTTTGAATCTGCTTGACATAATAAATTAGTTCCGAATGACTTCCTTGCAAGAAAAATCATTAATGACCGAACAATTGACATTGGATGTATCTTTACAAACCACCCCCCAAAAAACAAAAACAACTAAAAGAGAAACTTTATAGGTTGGAAGGTTTAGTGGGCCATGTGGGTCCTGCAGATGACAATTGTAGCAAGTCTGGTTCGACCACGTGGAGTGAGGAGTAAATAAAATTTATACAGACTGGTTTTGATGTCTCATTAGGTGTGGTGTTAACGTTCAATGGAGGACAGCACGCAGTTTTCAGATGCAAAAAAACATGCAATCACATCGATCGTTGAAATCTGCGTCATGGATTGCACACAAAATACGTACACAATAGTGCGAGCCCATAACAGAAGAACAAGCAAAACATGTACAAACGAGAAAAAAAAAAAAAAAAAAAACATGACAGCTGGCTTTGTGTACATGGATTTATTTTATGTTTTGTTTTTGTTTAGCTTCCCAGTGTTGTGATCCGGCGTACGTACGTACGTGCCAACATTGAGTCTATCATGCACGGCCAGCCAGCATCATTGACAAATTGATTAGACATTTTACGCGGCTTTTGATATTAAAGTGTAGGGTCACCATAGTATGAAGATCGAATAAATAGATATACAGATATTTGTGCATCACATTAATTGTGATATGTTATGTTAATGCCCAAGTGCAATTTTTGGTGAATACTGCATGCATGAGCGTAGCCATATGAAATACTACTAGCTAGTACTAAATTAAATTAATTAACCATGTTTTATGCAATTGTTTCAGTAATTTTATAAGATTAATTGTTTTATTTATATTTTTATAGGAACATACATTAATTAAAGTTTAAAAAGTACTCCATACTCGAAATTTAAAATTGATATATCTGGTTATGGGATGATCAATATAATTGTGTGTGACTTTAATTAATTTTGATGTTAATGAACCCAAGAGCAATTTTGGTGGTTATTGCATTATGGAGATGCTCTAAGGCGATAATCCACCAAAAACTTAAAGTTTCTCCGTACTCATGAAAACTTAAAATCAAGATCTCTAATAAAGGGACGATATAGAACTCGTGTAACTCCACCGCAACACTTTTAGGTAAAATTAAGTGAGTCGCATGATCGATATAGTTAGGTTACCATTTACTTGAAATCCAACCTTAAAATCAGACAGTTACTTAGAATTGAAAAGTAGAAAATACTAATAAGTTGACATAAAATTTGACACGTACTTGTGTGTTTATTGATTTATGCATCTATGCATATGCATTTAATTAACACACATAAATGCATTTTCATTTTGTGTGCCATTTTGAATCACTCTATATAACATTTTTCTTAAAAAATACTTAGCTATTTTTCGAAATGAAATCGGCGTTTCCCATCCTCTACCCCTAAGTGGACTTTAATGGTGGTTTGGGATGAGGCTACACCTCTACCCCTGAGTGGACTTTAATGGTGGTTTGGGATGAGGCTACATGTGTCTCCGTTGTTTTCATGGAGATTGATATTCATTAATGTATATATTGAAGTTGCAATGATTCTCACAAATTATCAATGTGACAAAAAAAAAAAAAACTAGATGTATTGTAAATTCATAATGTTTTAGATTATTTGTTTGATATGTTTTGAATGATACAAAATATATGATTTTAAAATCATTTAACAATATGAGAGCTTTGAGTACGAGTTATGTATGTGCTCTCTAATAATATACAAATGCACGCATCTTGAGTGTACTTGTAAAAATTGTTATAATAAAAAAAATTGTTCAAAATTGCAAATCGATTTTTAAATTCAAAATATATTTATTATATTTTTAAAATTTTAAATTTATTTAATGTCGAAAAACATATAAGTAAATTAAATTCATAATTAAAATTGTCATATTTGTTATGGGTAGTGCTATTTGGATTCGTAAGTCTGGACAAATTTTTTTTTTAATTTCAAATACATCCCTAAACAATTAATAAAATAATTATAATTATTTGTAAAATTCATATTATACTTTTTAAATATTTATAAATTTTTTAAAAATATCTTTATGAATCGGGACTTATAAGTCTAAATAAATTTTTGATTTGTTATTTTTCTTTACGTTAAATGATTAATATAAGTGATGGGAAGAAAGTATTCGACAACAGACAAGACTGATGCTCAAAGCTGATGCAAAAACTCCGTCATGCTATAGGCGTTCCTAAGAACTTAGATTTTAGACAAAACGGCGGCAAACCCGTACGTCTCGAGCGAGAAAATGACGCCAATTGCCCATCGCATGCATGAAAGCGCGCTTAATCAAACTAAACGAAACTGTACTGTCCTCCATCAACGGTGACAAGATTCCGCAACATTCATGGCTGATTGAACGCCAGTAACCAGTTGGTGCGTGCGCGACACCAGAATAAGTCCCAAACAACTCGCACGTACAGAGAGTCAAGAGAGAGGTGGGGTGTGGTACTTCGCAGGTGTAGATAGGAGTGCATCCACTTGGGTTTCACCAGCACACGCCACGTGCAAGACTGACCCTGTGTTTAACCGTCTCTCTTCTTTTCAGTGTGCTACACAACGTGGCCAGCTGTAGAGCATCAAAGACCAAGGGTTAAGTCCGTCATTTCGCACCTGCTTGCTTTGACCAAGAATCTTATGCTCCTTGACCAATGAACGACCACTCGTGTGAGCTGGGCGTGAGTTGGCATGCGCGACACCTGCTTGCACCTTAATAATGCGTCTTCGCGCTCCTCCGTGGACGGATCCAAGCCTTCATTCCGTTCGTTTTTGTTAATTATCTTTTAGAAGTTAATATATATATATATTAATGTTTGGTTAAATTTTAAATTTGTAAAAAAAAAAAAATATAAATTTTATGTAAATAACTTTCATTCAAAAAAGAAATGTGTAATAAAATGAACATTAATAAAATGATATAATAAAAAATAATTCTTTATGAGTTAGTGGAGAGATATCTCACGCTTTATATAAGGTATAAATTAAAAGATAACTTACATACAAGATAACTTAAAGTTATCTCCCAGAAAATAACTCTATCCCTAACTAAACAAAACCTGAATATATATGACTCACGCCTTCTATTATCTATATATACTCCTCGTTCCTGTACTCTCAGGCGTCGTTTAACCAACCAGCTTCCTTGCCCCACCTTACGACATATGCATGCTGCAAATTGATATCAGTGTACTTCTTAATTTGGTATCACTATTGCTTTAGAAGTAATGCCATGGCCCCTGGTGCACTATATATATTATACATTTAAATTTTGATAACTACAACATTATATTCTTTAATTTCTCTAAAGTTATTATATTCTTTAGTTTCTCTTATAACCAATCAAACGCTAATGTAAGTATATATATATATATAAATGAGGTTGAAATCTATTTTTATAAATCAATTTATTTATGTTAGGATCCAATTTTTTTCACTCATATATACCGCCAAGTCTTATTATATTTTTGAGATTGTGATATTACATGCTCTAACGAGCCATCCTCATTAATTCTTACCAATTCATCAAATCGAAGTAGGAAAAGTTAAAAAATTAAAGGGTTTGACACATCATGAGTGATAAGCTATATGGTACCAAACAAGCCCTACATATATATCAGTATTTTAAGTAATGTATATATCTAGTGGGTTTGAGTGAGGGGCGAGTGTTGGTTGGTAACGGGCTTCCGGGAGTAGGGGGAACGGATGAGTTGTACTGTGTTGGGCTTGGGCGTGAGTTGGCGATGCGGTGGGTGGGGTGCCGACAATAAATGATGGAGACGACGTGGGTGCACATATCAAATCGTTAACGTATGTTACGTAAGTATGTGTGTGGGTTTATGGGTTTTAAGGATTGTTGCAAATCGGCTTGGGTTGGGGCGTAGCTTTTTAGGGAGACACCAGCACTGCTTTAATGTCATGGGTCACGTGTGTTCCACGCACTACCTATCAGATCAGATGCTCCTCTGTCTCCTCTCCTCTCGAGTCACGTTCCCCTCGCGTGCCTCATACCAAGCAAAAAATCTCAAATGGACTTTTTTGAGTCACGATTTCAAATGATTTTTTTAGAACTTAGATTACTCAATTATATAAAAAACATAATTACTTTATCCTTAATTAACACTAATACTATTCAAAATAATATATAAGTCTTTATTGTTATTTGAGTCTTGACTCATTGAGTCCACCTAACACTTTTTTTTGAGTATTTCACATTTATTTTCTTCATCAATGTATAGATTTTATTTTTATTTTTTTGTTAATCAAGAGTATTCATACACTTGTTTCACTAATCCTATGATTTTGAGATTGCCAAAAAATTCATCAATGACTTAACGGTTGGCTATCGTGAAAAATTAAATTCAAAACCACTCACATAACCCTTAAGTTTCGCTTTCACTTTTACCGTTAAGCCAACGGTTCAAGTGATGCATGCATGAATTTATTGTTTTAACATTTATGATGAATAATAATATGAATGTGCATGCATATATATATGTGGTCTTGACTCATGAGAGCGAGAGATGCACGTTGAACATGGAATTCTCTATCATCATTTGTGTTGGTGTAGCATCTGATGTAGATATATGGAATTGATAATGAGAGAAGTGTAGCTGTGTTCGTTGTCATGGAGTCATCTGATGAGATTTATATATGATACACCCGGGACCACGTGATCACCAAGACCATTGGCCGCTCATTACACTCGGTCTTTTTGCGAGTGTTCGACTCATGCATGTGTCTCTCTCTCTCTCTGGTCTTTTTTTTTCCTTGAAAGTATATATGCATGTGAGCTCCTTAATTTGTTTTCAACTTGAATTTTCGTCAAAATGTAATCAAGTTATATTATATATTGCCCAATACTTTTTGGTTTAGTTGTTTAATATAATTCTTCATTGTGAGTTTGTAATCGAGACAAATACCTATTTTGAGATAATTATATTTATAGTCAACTGACTAAGAAGGGTTTTGCGAGAAGGAATCAAAGTCAACCGCATAACAATTCTAATCGACAATGACTTCGCAAACATTAATAGAATCTGACGACAAACAATATATGTGTGGCTTTCGAGCCTTTTCATTCACCCAAAAAAAGTTACTTTTCTCGAGCTTGTGGTTTTTAAATATAAGAATGGATCGATATTGAAATATGAAAATCAAAAGATTTATAAATAAAAAGGGTAACAACGACCTATTAATAAGTTATTAAAAAAAAAAAGAGCTAGAGGTACTCACTTTAAACAAAGACTTTAGGTATCTAGCAGTCGCGCACCAATCGATACACTTCAAACGCGTATCTCAAGGTGTATGCACAAATGTTAGGTGCCTAAAGTCGGTGTCTAAAGTACCGAAAACTAGAGCCAATATGTGTGACTATAGATTAGAGGCTTTAGAGAATGTTGTGCGTCGATCCAT
Organism: Stephania yunnanensis; assembly: GCA_039657365.1. Classification (NCBI taxonomy): domain Eukaryota; kingdom Viridiplantae; phylum Streptophyta; class Magnoliopsida; order Ranunculales; family Menispermaceae; genus Stephania; species Stephania yunnanensis. Next base: position 1,831,073 of record CM077586.1, on the reverse strand, counting down.
GAGCAAGGCTGAGCCCGGCCCAAGGCCCAAGAGCGCAGATCGTATTGGGCTTTCGAAACTGCTTGAAGCCCAGCCCAAATATATTGAAAGCCTAAACGTAACGTCCGTAGCGTTTCCCGCTCGCCAAACTTTCAAAATCAGATTGATTGAGAGAGAGAGAGAGAGAGAAGAGCAGACCTTGCCCTGCTGAGTACATGTGTTCGCTCGCTGGATCGATCGATCACGAGAGATGGAACCGCTCGATCTTTCTCTGATAGAGATTGGCGGATCAGACGATTCGCTGATCGAACAAGACTTGAATATCAAGAGCATCCGAAGCGATGATCTTCTCAACGTTGTCGATGCTGCTGGTGCAAACCATAATTTCGAGTGCTCTCCACTCCAAACCCTCGGATTCAAGCGCTCATCTGCTCGTCGTCCCGCTCCGGCAATCGGTACCGATTTCTTTCCCAATCCGATCTCTATTAGCACTTCAATTAAAGATTTGATGCAAATTAGGAATTCTAGGGTTAGGTTTGAGTCGGACGGTGTTCTTGATTGAATCGCTTGGTTAAATTGTTGTAGAGATGTCGAATGTTGATGCCGATGACATCGGCGCGGTATCTGGATCTGTTGAGGGAGTAGTCGACAAAGAGAATGTCGACGAGAAGAAGAATTTGAGTGCGGAGAACTCCAAAAAGCAAATGAAGATGAGGAGGAAGGTTAAAGGATACAATTTGCGGAAAAGCTTGGCGTGGAACAGCGCTTTCTTTACCGAAGAAGGTACGGCGATTCTTCAAGTTTTTTTGCTTTCTTGAGTTGGATGAATGTCGAACGCCGCGCAACATCACATTCCTTTCATTGCAGGCGTGTTGGATTCTTCGGAATTATCCACACTTTGCGACAAGTCTATCAGAGAGTCGAAGAAGAAGACGAGTACTTTGTCTAGCATTTCTGAGGAAACAAGTGCTCCACTACCTAAGAGTGGCGATACATCACTTCGAAAACCTTCAAATGAAGTTCGAAGGCTCGCCGGTGCTTTGTCACGAAAGGCTGGAACTGCATCTCAAAAGACCGCGGCTTCAACGCCTTCTGTCAGTTCCAACAAACTTTCTTCTCTTTATCATCTGGGGACATTGATTAGGGGAAATGAATCTAATTGTGGATTTCATTGATATGGTATTGATGTTTTGCAGAAGGTGCAGACGGGGAAAGGCACTAGAATTGGATCTAATGGAAGAGGTTGCCCAAGGCCCCCAGCTTCATCATCATATCCTTGTTATTGGAAAGTCTGGTTCATAAATTGGTAAATGTTTAGAGTGTACAATACTACAATGTTTTACTTTGTTGATTTGAATTTCGACGAAGCTTAACCTTGACGAATTTCCACTCAAAAGAAGCCCCTGAACTCAAATTCGAGTAGTGCGCCGGTTGTAAACTCGAGAGTTGCTAAACCTCCACTTCCGAAGTCGAACCTTCTTCGGTCTCCTCAAATAAATATGCTGGTACTGCTGCAAGAGGATTAAACTCTAATCTGAATATTCCTTCAGGTAATCTTAATGAATTTTCTTATATCACTTTTCTTGTTTGTTTGTTTGGATGATGAACCAATCTGGATTCCTTTACACGTTTAAAACCAATTGACATTAATCGATAATTTACTCAAGATTTTTTACAGTTAACTTGTCGGTTGATCTCTTTGTAGGTAGTGTTCAGAAAAATGTTGTATTGAAAGGGAGGAATAGTACTAAAGTTGCATCTGGGATTGCATCTTCTTCTTCTTCTTCTTCTTCTTCTTCTAAGTCTATGTTGCTTCGTTCGGGGAAAAATCTGGTTAGGATCGGAAAGGACACTGTATGGTTTCGTTTAAATTTAAGCGGCTAAAATGTTTGTTGTTCCTTATCTTCCTTTTTATGATGTTGTTTTTGGTTGGTTACTGAAAGCGTTTGCCATATAACAAAGCAGGGAAAATCATTTTTGCCCGCACCTGTACCAACCAATTCAAAGCTTTCTCAGGCTAGCAAACGTAATGATACTGCAGGGAAGAAGGTTTTGAATCCTGCACTTCCGGGTGATAAACCTGCTCCAAGAAATGTTACTGGCTCGAGCGGCATTGTTGAGTCTACAGCACCAAATAATAACGAGAGGGGTAGAAATATTCAAACTGTTCAAATTCAAGTGGCGAAACCAACAGGTTTGCGGATGCCTTCACCTTCACTAGGATTCTTCGACCAGGTACTCAGCTTCTTCCTGCCTCTATCTAAATCCTTATATATGTACAGCCTTCAACTTGAAGCATATCATTCCCTACTGGTAGATTCACTAGTATTCAATGTTAATTGACATGCCGAATTGTTTCAGTAAATTTAAATCTTAATTCTATACAAGCTTCAGTTGATGGCCTTGTATAATTCTGTTGATGGTTAGACTATAAATTTTAGATTAAGTCATGCCTTGTATGTTTCTTTTTATTCGAGCAGAAGAAAGCTTCAGCTTCCCCGGGTATCCTTTCCCCACGACCACGAGGTGCTCATTCAAGCAATCTTGGTGACCATGATAATCCTACTTTTCAGAAACTCAATACTCCAAGCCGTAACAGTGAGACGAAAAGGGTAACAGCAGGGACCATGAGACTGCCAAGAGAGGGAACTGATTCTACAAAACATAGAGTTGTTGCTTCGAAAGACCGGATTCCATCCAATATAACCAGTCCTTCAAATGTAGTGATGAAGTTGAACTTGGAACCGAACAGCTTGCTGACAAAACTGAGATCTGATTTCAATCCTAGTGCTAATAATCAAACACATACTCAGCAAGGTTCTCAAGTTATTTTGGAAAATTTCGCGGGCTTAGATGAGAAGCAAATGGAAGTCAGCAATCCCACTTGGGACGAATTGGATCACATTTCTAAAGATGAGAACAAAGCGCTTGCACAAAGTGGATCTTCTCCGCAAGATCATTATAATTCTCATCTTGAAACAAGTGAAGTTACTGATTTACAAGGCTCCAGTTCTACTCGAAATGAATCCGACTTTTTACGAGTTGAATGTCAAGTGAACTCTGAAATGCCATTGAAGAGAGTAGATAGTTTACTTGGGCACAAGGAGTACACAGTAATGGAGTCTATATCAACTGACAACCATGATGACATCTCAAGTACAGATTTCAAAGATGATGCCTGTGTAAAGATGCCTTGGTGGTGGATTTCGGTTTCTCAGAAATTGGTCTGAATGGCAACGGACAATCAGCAGGAGCAGAAACTAGAGAGTTTAGTCTTCATGATGTTAATGAAGCCAAGCATTTACAGAAAGTCTCCAATGCTCCATCACAGATGAACTCTCAAATGCATGCTTCTGAAGAAGGAATTCTAATGGAAAGTGACCATGGGATAGGCATACAGACTGGGATTCTGATTTGTAACTCGGTTGGTAACGAGGATGTAGTTGCTGCCCACCTTATGAGTGCCATTAACCAAGCAGGACTTAAGACTGTAGTTCCAGGTGATCATTGTTGTAGAGTTTCATGTGACACCGATGGAGAGTCTGAGCAGCAAGCAGAGCTCATAAATCCTCAGAATGGATCTGAGAAAATTTTGTTTGAGCATAGTCCTGGAAACTTAATCAGTACTCAAGAAGATAGAGAAGCTAAAGGAAGATCATTGCAGGATTCAGATGCTATAGCTTTGTTAGACCCTGTAGTGCAATTGAAAGAAAGTTATAGTGGAGGACAGAGAGGGATGGACACTCAGATAGAAGCCTTGCATTCATTACATGACCACCTATCATATGAAAATCATGATATCAACTTTGGTAAGAAACATACAGATGAAAAAATCAGTAGCAGTGCGCCGACTGATAGCTTTGGAGTTGTTAAGGCTGTTGGTGAGCCAGATGAAAACAACAGAGCATATAGAAACTTCCTCCGATGAAGTTGTGCAAATACTCAGTAAATGTGATCCTGAATTGCTGAGACATGACATGATTTTGCTCAATGAGGGCATATATTCTGAACAATATACACATGAAGATAATAGCAACTTATCGTTTGTCCAAAGCAGCACTCCTGAACTGCCAAAAGATGACAGTTTTGATAATGCAACAAACGATATGGAGTGCTATGAAGAGGAATCAACATTGAGGCCAATAAAGGATCAAATTGCAGCAGACAATAGATCAGAGGAAGATCATATGCTGACCAAGATTGTTGGAAATGATATATCACCAAGTTGTAAGAATTCAAACGGATCTTCAAACGAAGGAAACTGTTCAAAGTCGATACAGTGAGTGATTGTTTGTAATTTCTTCTCTTGTTTGTGTATTATTAGTTTTATACATTAACTTTCTGTTAATCAGTAATACACAAAATAATTCCAACTTGATGTATTGTCTTTATAACAGCAAGAGAAAATCTATGGATGGTCTAATGCCAGATGCTCGCGCAATGAAGCCTAAACTGAATGACCTACCTCATGATGAATTACTTGCTGCTCATGAAGAAGCTGAAGGGGAGGTAATTAACACATAAATTACTGATTTAGTTGTTCAAATTTTGTTGAATAACATCAGTCTTTTGTAGGATGGTAACAACATTATATTTGTGCTAGAATGTTAAAAATTCAAAGACAAGTTTCAATTGACTTACTCATCCAGGACTCAATAGAAACTGAAGACCAAAGTTAACATAATGGCAAAGGAATTTGAATGGTTTGAAAAGCTCACCATCAATTGCACTTAATCGAGCACAATGGAAAAGTTTGAGCCATGTAGCCGATCCCAGTTAATTTGGGACTGAGGCTATGTTGTTGTATTAACCATGTTCTTCTACATTTCTTTTACTTGTGCAGAAAAGAGCTTCTGCTTCCCCTACCATCCGTTCCCCAAGAGGTACAGACTCATGCAGTCTTGTAGGGGGAATTGATTCTACGAAATATGGAGATGTTGCCTCACGCCATCCATCATGACAAGTCTTTCACATCTTGTGACAGACTCCAACATGGGACCTAACAACTTGCTGATTAAACTGAAATCTGATTCTGATCCTAGTACTTCGGACGACCAAACATTTATTCAGCAAGATTCAGAAGTTATTCAGGATGACTCTGTCGAATTGGATGAGAAGCAAATGGAAGTTAGAAGTCCTAATCGGGACGGGTTTGATCACATGTCTCATGATGAGAGAGATTGGCAGAGAAGAACAGTGTACAAAGAAGACCTTGCAAGATCAGAGTAATACTCATCTTGAAACTAGTGCGGATGTCCATTCACAAGGCATAAGTTCTGTTCAAACAGAATCGGAATTCTTACACACTGAAACTGAATGTCAGGTGAACTCTGAAACTCAAGTGGAAAGAGTAGACAATTCGATTGAGTCTCGGAATGGGGAGGACATTGTAATAGACTCTTTATCAGTTGATAATCATGATAGTATCTTAGAAATCAGTCAGGATGGCGATAGACAATCAGGACAAGCAGAAAGTAGAGAGGGTGCTCTTCATGATGTTAATGAGACCAAGGATGAACATGAAGTCTCCCATGCTCTATCGCAGATGAGTTCTGAAATGCATTCTTCTAAAGCAGGCAAGGAAAGCCGGGTAGACATTGGGTTTCTGACTTGTAACGTGGTTGGCAACAATAATGTAGTATCCGAGCTACACTTCAGTGAAGCCGTTAACCACGTAGGATCTGAGGTTTTAGCTTCGCATGGTAATTGCTTTAGAGGCTCTTGCGATACTGACGGAGCGTCTGAGCAGCAAGCAGAGCTTGGATATCCTTCCAATGAATCTGAGGTAGTTCTTTTTGAGGATGTTCATGAAGAGCAGAATGAGAATGTATCAGTGAAACAAAAGGGACCTATTGACGAGTCCTGGGAAGAGATAGGTTTCAGAAATTTAGTTAGTACTCAAGAAAATAAAGATGCCAATGGAAGATTAATGCAGGGCTCAGATGTTTCAGCTCTGTCAAGCCCTGCATTGCATTTGGAAGGAAGTGATAGGGGAGAATATATCAGGATGGAGGACAATCAAATGGAGGCTCAAATGCAGTTCAATTCCTTCGATATGCTTGATGAAAAACTCAATAGCAGCGTACCAAACGCCGGCTTAGGAGTTCTCGTTAATACTTCCTTGGTTGAAGTTGAGCAAATACTCTTTACATGCAACCATGAATTGCAAAAGCACGACGAGATGATGATTAACGATGACAGATATTGTGAACCATCACAGGAAGATAATGTTGGCATCCAAAGCAGTACTTGTGAACAACTACCAGAAGATCATAGCCTAGAAAATGTGACGAACTCCAGCTCAGAAAGGAGAGTTTTCAGCGCGGCTGGTGAAGATGACTCTTTCATGCATTCACATACTGTTAATATGTGTCTGAATTCATCAAGTAACAATCCGCCTATTGAAAATCACGAAACTACCAAGGATGAACTTTTTGAGCATCTCTTCAGTGAAAGCTATGAAGCTGAATCATCTTTCATATCAAGATCAGACCAAACTGTGGCTGACAATGGATCAGAAGAAAATTATAAGTCGTCCAAGATCACTGGAAGCGACTTATCACCAAGCTCTAAGAGTTCAAATAGTGGATCTCCAATGCGAGGCAACTGTTCAAAGTCGATAAAGTGAGTGATCTTTTATGAATTATTATACTTTCCTACTCGAACCATTTGCTGAACTACAAAGAACTAATCCATACTCACTGTTTGCTCATGACAGCAAGAGAAAATCTTTGGACGACGTCAAACCGGATGGCCGCGCAATGAAGCCTAAATTGAATGCAGTTCCTTTCTCCGAAGAATGGTTAGCTGCTCTTGAAGCTGCTGGGGAGGTGATTAAGCACTTTTCGTTTATTTAGTTATTTTAATTTGGGATTGAAGGTTAGTTGTTATTTTGAGGACAGAAACTGCATTGGCCTTACCTTGTGCTAGCATGTTAGTATTATGTTCATGCACATCCCTGTAGTATTATTATAGCTGACCTTGTATGAAAAGTAACTAGTTGCCCCAATAGAATTGGTGTGGTGGGAAATTTGTTGTGTTGTGTTTGGTAACCAATAGGATATGAGACCAAATCTGTTGGTTTCTGAGTCACTAGGAGCTCAAAAAAGGTTAGAATGCCCACGATTATCTTAAACAAAGAAAAATGCAATTAGTTTTTTCTTTTAACATCGACGAAATATTGGTTTCTTGTAAAATTAGTCTAGCCTTAATGGAAAGGAGGCCGAGGGGCCCAAAACAAGCTTGAAACACTCTATATGTTAAAAATATATCTTCTAGTTTGTTACCATTGCTTTCTTATCAAGCTTATTGTCATTGCGCTTATTCTTCCGGCTACCTCTTGCAGGATATTTTGACTATGAAGAGCGGAGCTGTACAAAACTCGCCGCCTGAGAAATCCACCTCTGAGCCCAATCCATGGTCTCCGGTATCTTTCCTTGTTTCCCAATGATCTTACAGCGAAGATGTATAGTTTTCTTTATAAAAAAAAAATCTTTTTGTTCTTCCCATCATGCTCCATTGATACATTAACTTGGTAACTAAATTTGCCACATAGTTGTTGATGTCCTTTGATTTGGTGCGTCGTGATTTGCGCATATACAAATTAGAGTCAAAAGGACATCAACAACTGTGTAGCAGATGTATTAAAAGTACACCAACTTAGCATTCAAAATCTTGATATAACATTAGATTGATTATCAAATTTGTTAAAATATCCTAACCTTTCACGACTTTTGTTATTATATCCTAACCTTTTGAGATTGATATAATAACAAAAGTTGCAAAAATTTAAGATATTTTAATCAATTTAGCCATAATTTTTTTGTTTATAAAATTTGAGCACTTGATTTTTTCCTTAACGTATAAACTTTCAATTCTAGATATTACATTAGATGATTTGCACTTGCTTCAGAATTTGAACCTACCAATCCTAGTGGCTGCACTCTGAACCTTGTTTTCATTAACTTTCTTTTTTGACAGGTTAAACGGAAGAACAATGAAGAGATAGGACCGTTTCACTGCACGAAATACACTACTCTTTTGCAGCCACCCCAGTAACTTGACTGTTTGATTCAATACTAAGTTACTAACCATTTTTTTTTTTTTTACAGTTCGCAACGATTCAACCACGCAACACTAATTGTAATGTCCTGCGTCGACTAATGTAAGAAACGATCAATGAATGAACTATATTTATATTTACACTCTTTCCATTGTCAAACAATAAGAAGATACATTCTAAATTGAAGGGAAGCTTTTTGGCAAATTACATTTGTCAAATCAAACTTTATTAGATCGAATCAAACACAGTAATAAAACAAAAATTTATTACCTGACTATAATTAGCAGTATATACAAGGAAAGAATGGCCGCGCTGCTAGAGCATGGAAAAATTGAAAGAATTGGTCAGGAAAACTGTAAGTTACCTTTCATGTTCTCTGTGCTATCACTTGGAATTCTTAAGTGCACTATTTAGAGGTATTGCCAGTCGATTTTCGGCTTTTTGGGTTGGAGTTGCTCTCTAGTATCACTTATAATAGCAGCTTTTCCACCGCGAAGCTAAGAGAGATGAAAGGATCCCTGTCCTTCGCTGATGGCCAAAAGCAACCTTTCCTTCATGATCTCCTGCAAAACCAACAAGTAATTGGAACCTTAGAACGCAAGACTAAGATTGAGTCGTATGTCATTAATCCGAAGGGAGGAGGATTGATAACATTGTTGAAAAAGTCACCTTGCTAGAATAAGGAGGAAGCTTCAGATAATTGGCGCATGTCATTACACTAGGCAAGTCCCAGTCGGGTTGGTTGTCGCTTTGCTGTTGGAAAATACATAAAATGAAAGTCAGGAAACTAGTTGAAAGAGATAGAGAAAGAACATAAGTTGCAGCTAATTGAGGATGACAATCAACCTTCCGAACAACTGTGAGTTTTGGATTTAGAGCCGCTAAGCCTCCCACCGGAAACTTGGGTGCTCCGGTCACAAACTGCAAAAATGCTCTTTGTTGGCTGTTTTCGAATCCTTGCATGATTTCCAGAAGCTGCAATGTGGAGTGCAATGATCAGAATCTGTTTGAGTATAGAATGCCGATAGAGAAACTGATATATCGCACTTACATTAATGATCTGAGGGCTGGAAGCTGTGTATCCATGGTCGAACTTCATGTTGTTTAAGAGCTCATTAGACTAAAAATACAAAAAGGCGAACTTTACATGTTAGGTTTCATTCATCGACCGCTCAAATGTGCAAAACCATTCAAGAGTTGGATACTTACATCCCAGGCAAAAAGTTCGCCACATAACAAATGCTCGAGCTCCTCCTCGGTGAATATTTGAAGTCTTTGTATAGGAAAAACCTGAGAAATCAACAAATCTGAATTAGATGAACATAAAGATCTTATTCTTTGGAAGTTTAAAAGGTATCTAGTTATATTAAAGGATGATTTGAATGCGTAAACAAAAGCTAAATAAAGGTAAGGAAGAATAAAGAAAACTAAACATTTGAAAATTACATCAATGCAACAGAGGAAGAAAAAGGCGGACTAAATCCTGATCTAAAAGTAGTTATAGGATGCAAACCTCATTAAATCCTGATTTAAAAGCTTCCACTTGTCTGGAAATCCCATTGTGTATGGTTGCATCGACCAAGAAAGAAACATACTCGTCTAAGTTATTAACTGTCACCTGATAAAGATAGTGCAGAAAATTTCAGAGGTCTTTGCTATAAATTTCCAAGGACATATTTAATCGAAGAAAACATGCTTTATCACCTCCTCACAGCCAGCATTATCAGCAAGCGTGTAATCAGGATAGCCAGGAAGGCTAAAATCAAGGCAAAGGTCCTCGATTTTGACACCTCGGAAGCATGATTTAAACATTGATCTTGTGATTCTCTTGGAAGATGACTCCAAGATTCTCTTTCTTTCAACAATAGATTGAAACTCCACTAGAGTCCTTCCTAGTTCCGGATCAAAGGAATGGACGTCATATACATTCAATTCCTACATATACATATTAACGAGATTGTCATGAATATTGATATTTAGTGTTCACTGGAAGGATTATGCAGATAAATTAGAAGGCTGAGCAAATATACCTTCCCAAGAATAAGTTTATAGAAGGCCTTGGAAAGAGGTAGGTCCAGAACTCTCCTGTCCTGAAGAGCCTTCGCCACAACCTTTCCGAGGAGGGTATACTTTTTTATAACTTCTGAAAACCGTGCCTCATCCGTGGCACTCATCCTAATTGCCCACGGGCGAGGGAAATGTCCATGCGGGGCCAGTACAGATTCAGAGTTGTCAACTTTTAAATCACTTCCTAAAGTAGAAAAACTTAAGTCAGATCTCCACATTCCCAGGCCGACTTTCTGAAACTCATGACTGATCAAGGTATAGAACTCCATTGTCGGACCCAGACCAGTACCAACTTCACCAAAATACACTACTTCCAAAATAGCATCAGTAATTCCTTGGTGATCAAAAAGTTTTACGGCAGAATCCAGAATTCTGCCTCGGGTTATCTGAGACCTTCTCTTTGGGAGGCTACTGAGTGTTCTATAATTGGGAGTAGCTAAGCTTGTAATTGTTGCTAGTGAAGAACTATATGCATGCATATGGAAGTATTGACACCTTGTCTCAAAACTAAATAAGAATGGCGCCACAGCCAATAGCTGGTCGCACCATGAAGGGATGCAACCGATGAAGACAGCCAAAGGGTCTTTCATTTGCTGTTGCAGTTTTGAAGTCAACTTATGGCTGACAAACTCAATCTGTGGAACAGGGTAGATTGAGTTCCTTAAATCATTCAAGGTAACAGTTTTATCTCCAGCAAAGGCTCTGCACTGCGCCTGGGACATTAGATGAAATGCAAATCTGTTTAAGCTTTCCAAAAGTTTTAGCAGAGACAGCACCCCACATATCTTACTAGAATCCTCAAAGTCACAATGAAACTCAGAAATCATGCCTGAAAAACCCATCTCATTCAGCAAAAATTGTTCAGGATAACTTCTTTCAATGTCATGGATTGACCCAAGATGGGAGTCACCTCCATTACTCAATACTGGTTCCACATGTGCTCCATAGGTTATTTTGTATATTTTGTTCCAGAATCTAGGCCCCTTAATAACATCTGCTCCGGCCTTCATTTGCAATTGAATAATCGATTGATAGAGTGTCATTGAAGTGTTGAGCTGTTGACCATCAAAGCAAAGTCTCAATTTCTGATGTTCTGTTGATCCACTAGAGCTTTCAACACAATTATCACTAATTTTAGGCCACAAATATTTTTCAATATCACCCAAAGAAGAAAAAGGTTCAGCTGTAACAGTATCTCCACCATATTCACGAAGAGTTGTCTCGCCTTCTTCCCTAACAAAACATAACAGGAAACATGGAAGCAGAGTATTGCGTCCCGTTGGGATAGCAGCATAAGTTTTTTTAGTTTCGGGAGCATCGTTCACAATCACAGGGTTATTCTCCAGGGAATGTAATGAGCTTAAAAGTCTTTGTATTAGTAATGCCAGAGGTTGGTTCTCCCAATTCTGACCTGCATTCGGCAAAGAGCATTTGGCAAACACCTCAAACCTCTTTATGATAACATGGAAGTGGTTTGATAAGTCACCAACACCGAACTTTCCATCGAGATATTGGCCATTGAGCAGGTAATTTAGAAATGCTTGCACTAATCCACTTTCTACGAACTCAAAAGTTGACATAGATTTGTATTCGTTGAGCTGCACCATTATTTGACCCAATATCTGAGATAACTGCTTCTCCTTTTGATCAGAAATCACATTGTTCATGGATGTATTCAATGTATCAGTTAATTTTTGAGATAAGGATCTAAGCCTCTGAATCATTTTGGTCAACCCTTTCTTATGATGCTTTGATCCTTTAGCAAAGTAGCCAGCTCGCAAGTGCCTCGCTAACTTGTAAAGAGAATCATCTTCAAGCACACAACTTCCTGTTGTAGAAGATAAAGAAGAATCCAAATCGTTATTGTTACACAAGCACCTTTGCACATCATCTGCACCAAACTTTCTTTTTGAACTAGATGAGACCTTGGAGCTTCTAGTTGTTCCATGTTTCAGTATAGCGTCAATGGCATATATTACACCCTCCTTCATAAAAGCATTCAAGGAAGGGGACGACCTTTGCAGAAAAACCTCAACAACTCTTAGGGCTGTCATTTGAATGTGAGCATCGTTCTGGGAGCACATACCTGCCAAAAAACTGCAAAAGAAGTACAAGCAAAAGACTTTATTCTTCTGTACATTCTTCAAATCTTAATCATAAAATTGGGGAAGAGGAAATCACTTTCACCTTGAAATTTTTGTATTTTCGATAATGGGAAGAAGTCTGTCACGTCTGCCGAATAAAACTAATTTGTAGATGACAGAAAGGCATGAACAGCAGATAACTGAGTTCGCACCGGAAGCCACCTATAAAATCAACGGAAAAACATTTACTATTTAAGGGAAGAGAAATTGTGAATATAGTTAAAAAATCAGATAAAGGGATCCAACCTCCAATAAGATCGGAAGAATATCAGTTTCAAGTTGCTGCAGAAATTCTGGATGATCAGTTATGACCTTGTTCTTGTCTGAGGCTAACTGATCATCACAGTTCCTTTGCAATGGAGGGAGAAGCGTGTTAAGAAACTTCAAAACTTCAGATACCTGAAAAAAAAACAGAAATTGTCACTAATGCTATCTTCAATACTGAATTTGAACAGATTGCACATGAAGTATATGCCTAATAATTGTGGCAGCGTATACAAGGGGGTAAAATAGAATTTATACAGCAGAACAGGTAAGATGCAGTGATCAGAATGTATAACTCCCAGTTCTTGTTTCTTTTATTTTTTCCAGCTTAGGTCTTAATAGATGCTTCGACATATAATGTATACAAACTATTGCATCATTGCCTGTGAATCTAAAATAAAACGACACTTCAAAGCCCAGGAAAAACCTGAAGATCATCACGCATGTGGGAGTGAGTGCTGTTTGAGAAGCCGTTGCTAGACAAAATATGTCTCAATGTATTGCTTATATTAAGCTCAACAAGAGTTGTAATTGCTGAAGCTTTTTTAGATGCAAGTCCGGAAAGCAGCCCCATCAAACCCTGTAGACCACTATAAATCAAACCATAATCCTCATAAAAATCGCTGAAAACAAGGAAAATTGGTTGGTTGCAGATATATTTACATTGAAAACAAATTGGCTGAGAGCACGTCCATCGCGTGAACTTAGAAGATGCGTGACCTGACGAATCAATCCATGCTTGCAAAGGTCATCCAGCAAATCTGAACAGCCGTTCAGCTGTTTTACCATCCTTATTAAACAAATAGCTGCAGTTTCTACAAGCTTATGTATACAAAACCATACACAAAGAACAAAGTAAGTCGGATAATCAGAAGAAAAGAAATGAATGCAATATGATTTTGGACTCGTTAACAAAAAAGTACAAGAAGTACCCTTTGATCCTCATACTGGAGAAGGTTGCACAAAACAGGAACGGCATCCTTGAGTTTGTCGTAGCAGCTAGCGGGGATCTTTGAGCATATATTTACAACGGCACGGACTGCAATTCTCTTCAGAGAAAAGAATAAAAATAAAAATAGAAGCATTAGTATTCTAGCTTTCAAACTAAGCTCATTCTTCAAATTCATTTAGAACACAGTTATTAAAATCAAATTCATGCATATGAAAACGCTAAAAAAAAAAAAAAAGCAACAAAAATGCAAAAAGACAATCAAATGGATGGTTTTCCAATTTTCAGATATATGACAAATGTATCAATGATTCTCAAACTTCCTAATTAGAGAATGTATCGCTGATGAACTATAGGCGACGGAGTAATTAAAAACATATTAACTAGCATCCAAATGGTGCCGCATTGTGTTTTTGTATACAATGCTGAATGCAAGACTTCACGCAATCCACTTTTTGATGAAAAATCCGTTGAAAAACCAAGAAAAGACGGAGTAATTAAAAACATACTAACTAGCATCCAAATGGTGCCACATTGTGGTTTTGTATATACATTGTCAATGCTGAATGCAAAGCTTCACACAATCCACTTTTCGATGAAAAATTTGTCGAAAAACAAGAAAAGAAATCAAAGAAACCGTGACACCTGAGTACTGAGTGTAAAGAAATCAATATAACTTAAAAGAGCCATCACTGCTCCATCTTCCAAGCACGCTTGCGGATGATAGAAAGAAATCTTCTCCAACGCTTCCACACACTGAAAAAAACACAACAAAGACTCAATCAAAAAAGCACAAAACCTAACCAAGTCATCAATTTCAAAAACTCCAATCCATCAAACCTGTTCTGCAACATCCAAGTACTCAATTGATCCCAACTTCGCACAGAGAGCACGGACAGCGTGTTGATTGACCAAAAACCGCGTCGACGCCGGCGCCGCGTCGCAGACGTACGTCATTGCCCTAACCGAGAGCAGCATCACAAGAGGACTGGTTTTATAGTTAGCCAACACAACAAGAACGACAGCGAGCGAGTCGGATTGCTCGTTCGAGATCCTCGGAAGTTCATTGAAGGAGAGCAGATCGCAGAGGTTTCTGAGTTCGGCGACCAAGGAGGACTCATCGGCTCCTTCCGCTCCTAGAATAGTCAGAATCTTCTCGAACTTGTGACGAGAAGAAGCGGCGGCACCGGCGGCTGAATCTGGCGGTCTCTGTTCGGATTGAGAGGATTCATCGGAATCCATGGCGGCGAGCGAAGAAGAAGAAGCGATTGAAGAGGAAGGAGAGGAGGAGGAGGAGGAGGTGTGAGTTTCTTTATTGGATATACACGGAGCGATCTTTCGGGACTTCATAGTGTTCCTGTTCTTCATGGAGTTCGAATTGGAAAGGAACTCGATCGACTACTTATAGTAGTTCATGCCTTTAATCTTGCGAAGCGCGCGATTTAATGCACATCTAAGAATAAACATACTTTTTTTTTTTTTTTGGTCTTTCTTTTTTATTGGAGGAGAGCTTTCTATTTTCTTTGTTCGAGTAAGTTTTGTTTTTGGTAATAAATGAAAGGAAGGTTAATTAATATTAGTACCTACATTGAGTACTAGTAATATTTAAGTTAAGGGTAGTGCTATTTGGACTAGTGAGTTCGGATTCTAATTTTTTTTTAATTTCAAATACACCCTCGAGCAATTAATGAAACAAATATAATCACTTGTAAAATTTCATTATACCTCATAAATATTTATAAAAAATTTTAAAACCTCCCTATTAGTCCGGACTCATGAGTTCAAATAGATTTATTGTTAAGGTAATTGTCCACGCATTAATATAGGAAAAAAAAGATGAAATATTTAGATAAATATATATTATTACTCATTCCAATCAATCATATAAGACTATAATTTGTTTTAGCAGTAACTAAGAGTACAAACTTCCTGTTAAAAAAACATGAAATTATGGGTTCAAACGGATTCTTGCCCGTGCTTTTATTATGTGATTGACTACATCAATTTTTTATTTTATCTAATAAAAAAACATACGTTTAATTACAATTAAATATTTAGGAGTAAAATGGGTAAAGAGGTAATAAAAGTTCTTTACAATAGTTACATTTTTGACTTTTTTTTTTTTTTTTTTGTAGAATAGCTTATAAAAATGAAGTGACGGGAGGGAGTACAACATTGATACTATCATACCAGTGGCTCAATTTTCTTTTTGTAAATACTGAAAAGAAGCTAATAATCTAACATTATGGGCAAGTGAATGGATCCCACATATTTTTAGTGCATATATGTTCCCTCCTAGTTCCAAATTGGCATCAATTGTATTAGAGTAGACATTAAAGCCAAAAGAGTCGATATAAAATCTCGCTTTCATCTGAGGTTGCACCCATAACACGACTGGGAAAATTTTGAGTTACAAATTTATAAAAACATCATACTACACGGCTTCCTATTGTTGGTGGTACATTTGGATTGGAGAAGCATTTTTACGTTCCTACATTAACACCTACAACTGCATTAAAAGCACATTTCTATTATCTATTCCTTTCTTTTGAAGTATATGGATTTCTCTATTATTATTATTATTGCATCAATGATCTTGCACAAGCTACATTGATGCAACATTTTCATTTAGATTGATTGAATGCAATTGATGAATTAGCACAAACATAAATGAAGAAGAAAAAAAAATCATAAACGAGCAATATCAATTTGCAACTAGAGCAGAACAGTCAGGGTTTTAAAAATTTTCAAAAGGTCACAGACTCACTAAAATGCAGAAAAACAGAACAACTATACAAGACAGTAGAAAAACAAAATTACTAATAAGAAGTAAAACACGAAAGCACTGAACGATCCTAAAAACATAAAACTGTAAATTCCCAACAATGGATAGTATGAATCACCAGCTTCACGAACTTGAGACAAAATTCCAAACTGAAAAACGCAGGACAAGGATGAATTCAATCAGTCGATCCCTGGCATGTGGAAAATATACTGCTGATTCTGTCCCTGCAGCACATAAAAAAAACAATAATATGAATAAACAATAACTAATGCTGATTCTGTGTCTATCAAGCATCACCATACACAGATTTGATTTTGATGACCTAATGTCAATAAGCTTTAGTGTATATTCCTTGTCTGTGCGGCCCCTGAATATTCATTGTGTTTTTCACTCCAAAGCAAAATTAGCCATGCCTTTATCAATGTGAGATGTTGACAAAGATTTGACTCTTCCAGGCTTAAAAAATAAGATGCACAAAGCAAGCATACAGATCATGAGAAATATAGTTGGCAATTTCAGAAGTACGGCCAAGGCCCAAGGTAATGCTTGGTTGCTACAGCACTAAGTTCCAGTCTGAATAATGTAAACAGGTCCTCAACCAGATGACCAATTCAAAACCAAGCAAAAACGTGATTCTTGGGTTTCCTATTCTTTTCCAATTTATGAGAAAGAAACTAAAAATTTGTACAAAATACAAACTGTGAGGTGAAGGATACTTTCTGCGACACAAACAGCCCTAAATCATTCACTGTCAAGTCAAGGAACTCCCCCATCCAACTTGAGCAGTATGGTCCATAAAGTGGCATTCAAAGTCATTTAAGTTAACGAGCATTAATTTACTTTGCTAACTACGATGATACACAAGTTTTTTGGCGAGGAAGGTGTCCGTTTTTTGGCGAGGAAGGTGTCCATCAGTCTAGGGAGAAGTAAAGAAATAACTACTTGGCTTGGGTTTCCAAATCTCTTTTATATATCTCTTATAATATAGGGTCATTTCAGAAAAAAAAACCAAAAAATATAACAGGAAATTTACAATAGATGTGAAACTATATAAATTACCCAAAAAAAGAGAGAAAGATATAGGTCATGTATAGTGTCTGTGTGTAAGCAGATCACTTTAGGATATGTCCATGACCAAGTCCTTGCACACACAACAAAGAAGCACCGCCGCACCGGTCACCGGATTTCTTCAACCACATATAGTCCGAGTAATTCTTATCCTAATGCAGCTCATCTAAAGCATCCCTAACAATCTACCATGTGATCTTTAACATGTTAGCCCCACGAAAACCACAAATCCAACTTTTATTTAAGCCAGTAAAAACAATGTTATTCTCAAAATTACCAAAAGGGCACAGATTTCAAAGATGATGAATTACTTGCTACTATATCAATTTATTCCCATCCTTTAAAATGTCAATATCTTCTCCTCGAGCCAAAATCATTTCTTAACAAAATGAATCATATAAAAGTAAATCAATAGGATGAATAGATGCACGGATGGAAAAGAGAGAAAAGAGAAACATTAGCCTTATCCTATTTTCAAGATCTTATGAATCTAGGAAAGCACATACGTGTATCTGTCTTTTTTGATGAGAGTACATGTAACTATCATGAAAATAACACATGACCCTATACACATTGAAGCCAATCATTTTGTCATCTTACACTTCAATTTTTCACCCATTTCTTTTGTCACTTTAAATGTACACAACAATAGGGATAAGCATCATAGTTAAGACCTATTACAGGCTTGCACAGTTGGTTCAAAGCCTACTTCCAGACCTTAACTGGTTTAGCTGGGGATGAAGAAGTTGACTGGATCAAGTTTTGGATAGTCCAATATGTGTAACCCAAAGACTCAAACCCAACCACAGACCAAGCTAGACCTTCTCTCTCCGTGTCTGTGCATATGCATAGTGTGTGCGTGTATGCTCTTTACAAGCTTTCACAGTTTCTCCTCACTGTCTCTACATCCAGACAGGGTGATAGAGTTGAAACCAAGCAAGGTTTGGTCACTAAGTAGGGTCTATTTATATCATGGGATAGCCAGACCAGACTTCGCCATTCCATATCGGGATATCATATCCGTACACATATGGAGAAACCTCAACAGCACAGCTAATTATTCTTATCTATGAAGAGATGAATATTGAGACAAAAAGAAACGCTCGTTTGCATCTCCATGGCTGAATAATTAAGAAGACTCATTTGGACAAGCAATTTGCAATAAAACTTCATCAGGAATCCTTATAAATGCTATATGAGATACCTAGAATTGCTAACATTCGTTGCATATAATAACAAAATTCAGCATAAACATACCATGGCATCAATGTCGGGTTTAACATCAGGTACATCTCTTCTTTCAGAAGGCTTCACAGATCCCTTGGTATCACCCTGTTAAGATTCCACATTACAATTAAAATTCAATAAGAATCTTCGCAAACATGTCAACCACTAAAGAATTACACCGAGAAAAATAAGAAGAAAATCGACTACCTCAATCTGCGACCGCGAGTTCATACCCACGCCAACAAACAAGAAAATCAAGTGTAAAGTCAGCAACAACTTTCACCAACATAAAGAAGAGTATGCACAAACAAAATCAATCAAACAATGAAACAAACACCATGATTACCTCTCTGTACCTATTGAGGTACGATTTGAGCGGTTCGATATACTCGTCAAATCCTAACGTCGCCATTGCATACAACAGATCGTCTCCATTGATCGTCTTCCTCTTCTCTCTCTGGCACTTATCACTCGCTCTGAAAAAACACAATTTCTCAAATTAGGTCAACCAAAACACGAAAACACAACAACACTCAACAACCAAATCAAAGAAAATCAAAAGAAAATCAGATCTCGCACTCGCTGGTGACGAAGCTGATGAACTCCGACACGCATTCCTGCATAGTCTCCTTGGCATCCTTGGCGATCTTTCCGTTCGCCGGAAGCCCTTTCTTCATGATCCGACTGATATTCGCGATCGGAAGGTACCTGTCTTGCTCTCGCACGTTCGATCGCGGACTCTGCTCTCCTCCGCTGTCGTGGCTCCCTCCGCCGCCTGGACTCAACGGAACCTCGGCCATCCTCGCCGGAAACCTAAACATCACCACCACCACCACCTCACAATCAGTCTCACACAAAACCTAGAACGAACGAACGAACGAACGAACAAATTCCGCCACAACGAAGCCCTAGCTTCGCCATGGCCATCAATCGAAACAATAAAGCAAGAAAGCGCGCGAAATTGAAGCGAAACGAAGAAACTACGAAAAACAAATCACCTGAACTGATTAAAAAAATTATAAAAAAAGGTGTCTGCGTCTGTGTCGGTGATTGGCGATTTTGTTTTTGTGTTCTCGGAAGAGATCGGACGCTTGAGAAGAGACGAAGAGAGACTGAGAGATGGAGATATTTGAGAGTTTGGTTTGCTTATCTAAACCGTCCGTTCTTATTGTAAGCAAAGCAACAAAAACAAACAAAAAGGTTTTCTCTTCTTTTATTACAGAGAGAGAGAGAGAGAGAGAGAGAGAGAGAGAGAGGTTTTTGGAGAAGAAATGATGAGATGAGAGCATGTGATTGTGAATCAATGCGCGAAATCGTCCAGTGGCCCACAAAAAGCTCTCGATCTTTGACTGATGACTCGCACCACTTGATCTAACGGCCTGCAATCTCACACGCAATATGGGTCGTATAAAAGAATATACTTTTTTTTTTTTAATAGACGGCTAAAATATGTCTAAATTTGGAGAAACATTAGAGAACAAGAGCCGAGTATTTGGATATAAGCATATATAGATCTCGATGCATAACATGCGGATTGAAGTGACATGAAAGGCTTGTGAGACAATGTGTTTTATGGTGTGATATTGTTGTAATCTTTCTACTATATTTTTTTTGTTACATAAAATACTATAATGCTAAAATGGTAAATTACTTTTGTTTGAAACTGGTTTCTTAATTAAATTTAGGAGTACTTTTGACAAAGAAAAATAAGGAGTCATATTAAAGACATCTCAGCTATATATGTATTTGGGCAACTGTGAGATTTAATTTTTTTTAACTTTCTTTAAAAATGACTCTATGCGCTTCACTTAAATATATACTATATTGGTTTGCCCTTAAGCAAAGCTAGGGTGCCTTGACGCGTTGTGAAGACCTGGGCTACTACAGTGCACCCAGGACCTCCAAGGTAGTGTGGGTGCACCTCACCATGCCATTTGTGTCCCCCCTCAATATGTCAGTGCGCCAACCCGCAACTCGTAATACATTGAGCACAGTCTTTCGCCTCTCACGTTTCGAAACCGAGTCCAAGGCAGTGTGGGTGCAGCTCACCTCCACACCCACACTTGCCTTGGAGGTCCTGGGTGCACTGCAGTGGTCCAGGCCTTCATACGCGCCTCAAAATAAATGATGATAAAAAGGGTGTGTGATTATCTTAGCTTGGTTATGAATTTACACTAATATAAATTGGCATTATGTTGAAAAGCTATGTAACTCCAATTAAGAAGAGACCTTAAAAAACTCAAAGTTTTCCATCAAAAAAAAAAAAAAAAAAAACTACTAAGGCCTTAAACAACTGCATGCAACATCTAATACTAGAACACAACTATGTGCAGTAGATAATTAGACGCATGGTAAGGTTCTATCTTCCTCTTCTTAAGAAAAAAAAATCCTTTCTAGTTGAAATACATTGAGATAACAAAAATAGGTCTCTTCGGAGACATCCGATAAAATGGGACATAACAAAAATAGACTACAATTGCAGGCCTCGATCCCAAATTACTTGGGACAGGCTACTTGGATCAAACATTTACACTCTGCTTGATTTAACAACAAACATTGACTAGGCGAGAAAAACCTGAACAATGAATTTGGAGAAAAAAAGCAGAGAAAATTCACACTAGAATGAGCAGACTAGCGAGCTGCCGGTTGAGCAATCGACTCTTCAACCAAATCCATTGTGCCTAAATTAATTGAAGAGCTTGTAGAAGTTTTTGATAGGTCGTTGGAGTTCCCGTTGACAGCAACCTCAGATTCTTTTTCAATTCTGATTGCATCTTGGATCTCCTTCAGTACCTCTGATATTGGTGGTCTTGAACTCCCATAATTTTGCACACACAGCAATGCTTTCTCAGCAATCTTCCACACTGACTGGATGTTAAACTCATTCTGCAACGCGGGATCAATGATTCCATGAATGTCTCCACTCTCAATGTGTGTTTTCGCCTGTAAAAATTATTTTTAAGTATTAATTAACAATTTGCAAAGACCTGAAGAAACCAAGTTCCAACAATGATATGTAGTTGAAAGAAAAATAGGACTGACCCATTGGACAATGTTGCGGCAATTCACTCCAAAATTTTCTTTCGATATTGCCTCTTGACCTGATATCAACTCGAGAAGAATGACGCCAAAGCTATACACATCGCTCTTGTCTGTCAATTGTTGTGAAACATAATACCTGAGCAGAAACACAATAACTGACATAAGTTTTACAAAGTGGAACGGGAATTGACATATCTAAAACATGGCATTCGAGAGATTAGCATAAATGCTATGGAACCATTTTGTAACTTGTAACAAACGTTGACACTATTACCATCTAAGTTAATGGGCTATATTTATAATTACCGAGTGATTAAGTGTATAAGCTTGAGTGCATCATTATACAACAGATTGAACGATAGTGCAGGACATCTAAATGGCTCACCCAAAGCAATGCAATTGCAAATAATGATATTAGTCGATTGAAATATAAAATTTAAGCTAGCAACAGGTAACATCTCCACAAGGCATGCAAAAGATAAGACACTTCTGTCATTATTCAACAAATTCTTGAAATGCTTTTACACACAAGCAAGAATTATAAGGGGGAGAAGGGCCTTACTCAGGGTCTAGATACCCAACGGTTCCTCGGACTATGCTCGACACATGAGTGGCACCATCGATTGCAAGCTTTGACAGACCAAAATCCGAGACCTTTGCTCTCATGTTTTTGTCAAGAAGGATATTGCTGCTTTTTAAATCCCTGTGAATGATGGCCGGTATGCATCCAGTATGGAGGTACTCAATCCCTACGCCAGTTCATAATCAACGATGATCAACAAGATTTTTCTCAAAAGACTAAAAAGAGCAAATATTTACAAATGTGGTAGTTATAATCCTCGGATTTTCAACCTTTTGCAGCATCTTCTGCAATCTCAAGGCGCTTCAGCCAGCCGATACTTGTCTCACGAGCTAAAGGTCCTAGAACAATGAACAGACATGTAAGCTAAAACCTGAAACTATTTATAGGTCTAAAAATCTAGATGTAGATAAGACTAACCATAAAGATGTTCCTTCAGGGTTCCATTATGCATGAACTCATATATAAGCATATTTTTCCCTTCTTCTTGGCAGTAACCCAGAAATTGCACGAGGTTTCTGTGATGGATTCTTGAAAGCAATGTCACCTGGTAAAATTAAAAAAAAGGCAATTTACAATATAATTCTTAAATTAACCGGATTACTAATTTAGACCATCATCCAACGCATTACATACTTAAAATAATTTAGAAAGCACCGGCTCAACAATGAATGCAATTAGATTGTTATTTTATCATTCAGACCATGAAAGGGCACTTTCCCTTAAAATCCATGCACAGCAAGGAATTCAAATTCTGTAACTGTTTCAGAAGCATAACCGAGTTTTGTTATGCAATTGGCGAAGCAATTGTGAGAGGAGTTTTATTAAACAACCAGTGCCATGATTTGATCTTAGTTCATATTTTTACACAAATTCCTAAGTGCTGCTAATTTGCTATCTGCTATTTTTCTACCCCCAGCTTGCTAGTTTTGAGCACAACTATAGCCTTAGCACATGAATTCTTAAGTGTAGTACTAATAGATACATAAGAAGTTACCTCATTTGAAAATTCTCTCTTTCCCTGATAAGAATTATTGGTTAGAACCTTGACAGCAATTTCTTTTCCATCTTTCATCATTCCATAGTATACCACTCCAAAGCCACCAGATCCGATTCTTCTCTCGAAATTATGGGTCGCATCTTCAATGTCGGACAATGAAAGACGGTGTGTAGTATCAGAGCCAGCATCACTTAAGGTGGAAACCAGCCTCTGGACAGGCACGGGACTTCTTAGCACATCTGAGGTAAAGGAAGTTAGGCCGTGAACAACTTTTAAACTGTTCAGGCAATTGCTGAGTTTGATGGACAAAAATAAAGTGAAAGTTCTCAAAGCAGACCTTCGGAGTACCTCTTCTTTCCTCGCTGCATCCATAAATAAGACAAAATAGTAGCAATAAGCAGGACAGCGGCCCCAATGGATGACCCAATTATAATTGATTTGTGGTTCCTTCCACCCCTCTCAATGTGAAGATCGCCATTTCCAGAATAGCTGACAAGCAAGAACATGTAATGATCTTGGAGTTAGTTGTTCAAAAGAGGCAAAGAAAAGCATCGGTTAGCGTAAATGGATTTTTAAATGTGGTTCAAACTTCAAAATCCCACAACATGAAAATACTAGACATGTGTAATTATGTATAAACTGTGCATGAAGAAGAACACTAAACAGGGATACTAGGCCAATCTCTCTTTTGTTCTTACTATACTTGTAAATTTTGTTTACCTTACTTTTGCACTTTTATATAAAAAAAAAAACTGTGCATGAGTAACACTTTTGACACCCTTAGAAGTCTATAATGCAGTCCATAAGTAAGCTATTATGTTCGATTGGAATTAAATAAACTGGTCGATTGTATGCCAAACATGGTTGGAATCTGAAACCATCAATCAAAATAAGAGAGAGTTGAAAGATAAGACCAACTTCAAGATTAGGTTCTCGGCCAGAAGACTTGCAGGAATTGTGCCAGATAACAAATTATTTTGCAAATACCTGAAAACATTACAGGAAAGGCATAAGAAAATTTCAGACAGAAGAATGGAACACAATCTACACAACCAAACATAAGGCAAATTATGCGAAACGTAGATTCAATATCCGACAACAGAAGTTGCATGTGATTTAAACAACTATTTAATTTTCAAGATTTTAGAACTCACAGCTCCCTCAAATTCTGCAAGTTCATCAATGATGAAGGAAGTCCGCCAGTCAAGTTGTTGTTCTCCAGATGACTAATGAAAATAAAAATGTCAGACAATGTGATTCAGTTGACTTTAAATGATATTATAAACTTCAAGAAAAAAGATAACAGATTTTACATGATTTTTAAGTCATTGCACCCACTGAGATCAGGTATAGGACCTGTGAGCAAATTCCCATCCAACCATCTGCATCATATTGTGAATATTTACAAATGAGAATGAAAATCAGCATGAAGAAGCTACTATGATAAGTAATTATTAATATAACATAAGCAAGCCCATTGAATCTTACAACTCGATTAAGTGTGGCAAGCTTGTCAACTCCAAAGGAATATTGCCTGTTAGATTCTTCCCCGACAGAGAACTGAAGGAGTGACATTCATCAAAACATATCTAATTAGTGTTACCCTTCCTCCGAGCTATTGTTTAGAATGGCAAGCAAAACATAAAGATTAAATGATTGCACCCTATGACAATTCAAGCAAGGAAAACGTTTCTTAAAGTACATTGAGATTATACTTGGCCGGGATCAGAATTACATCGCACCCATGACCAAGAAACAGGCAAGCATGGATCACCACCCTCCGAGGCCCAATCTGCTGATGGGTAGCGCGAAACTAGGCTAGCAATAGCTGGTCCTAAAAATCACGAAAAGCTCACATCAGAAAATTAAAAATAATTTGTGAGACAAAAAAAACTAATCAATAGAAGCAATTCATTAAACCAAATTGGAGCATACCATCTAAAGAACCAGAATTTATCTCCAGGTACTTATTTATCTCCATGGCATTCAAGAGGGGCCCCCTGGATGAATCAAATGTCTTCCCAAATCCAAAATTTAAGACAAACGGGAGAGATAAGTTAGTGAATCCTGGTTCGTACAAACGATATTTTCCTTGAGCATTTTCTTCAATATTAACAGCCGCTTTACTGACACCCGGCATGCCTGGAAGTATCAGCCTAAATTTTCTGGTCTCATTAGGCCTTAAATCCTCAATTTCGGCAAAGTAAGAGACTGCCCATCCAAAGCCTGGAAAACCTTCCAAATTCAGTCTGTAAGTTAGTGATCCCTTTGTACCAACCACAGCCGTCTGCATTACCTTTTCAGGTGGCTGTTCATCTATGCTGACATCGATAGGCATTTTGGTCGAAACTTTTTCAGTTCCTTCTGCAACATCAACAAGGTAATTTGCCTTCTTTAAGGAGTCAGATTTCCATATTCTATCAAATGGATCATCTGGATACCTGAAAAGATTTGAAAGTTTAAAATAACGTTAACATCAATTATATTTCTTATAGACAGAATTAAGGGGGAAATTTTTAGGAGTTGGCTTTACGAATTGATTTACTCAAGATCATTTACGTAAAAACCAGTGGACAACATCAAGATAAGTTAAAATGAAAGGCCTATTCATAATTTCTATAGCCTTTAAACAGAGAACAATGCTACTAAGTAATTTCAAGCTTACCTAACAGGGTCTTCACTCTCTGCGCCAAAATTTATTCTTGCAGACACACTCAGGTAATACTGAGTTTCAAGTTCTGTATAATAAATTGAACCATTAAATTGCCGAAGCTCAAGAGTAGAGATAAATGGTTGCCCAGTCGTTGCGTTGGACAAACAGATACTAACTGTTGGTGAATTAGCCAAAAAGATCAATTCTCGAACCTCTATGGTACTAGCATCTGAGATGACAATTGTTGACCAGTGAGTCGCACTGAGTGAAATATCAAATTTTGGGAAGACGTTACTGTTGTCAAAATTCCCATATAAGAAAGTTGCTCTTACTAGGTACCGTGTTCTACTCTTAACACCGAGATTATAGCAGTATTTTCTACTATCTGCCGGAAAGTATCTGAGTGCCAAATATTGCTTACGAGTCTTGTTTGCAACTGATATGTAGGCTACTTTTCCATGCATGTATTGGTCATCAGGAGTCCATTGAAGTCCTAAATCATCGGTGAAATTCTCCTTCCCTCCACAGTCCACGCTTACAAACCCTGTTTGACAAAGTTGAGTTCCACACCGTTCAGTCTCATATTTTCAATCTCATTAGATGAAATATGTCAGGACACTCTATAAGTGCTTCGCTATTGTAATTCTATAAAGTGCATATTTTTTGTCAAGCTAGATTTTTCCATTTTTAGCTAGAACAAGTAAAAGAAAATTGATTCAAGAAAAATGTTTTATGAGCATGACAATGCCTCAATTCTTCAGATGAATAGAACTATTACATTGGACTGAATCGTATCACCGGCAGAACATGAAGATCAAATTTAAGAAGTTATGCAACTCCACAAAACACTAGATCGCTTGTAAAACTAATATCTAATCACAGATAAATTGATCTAGCATTAATACATCAATCTCTATTGCCTAAACAACAACAACTTATAAATAGCTAAAGTAGTAATACTATCTTCATCAAATCAAATCTTGCGGTCAATTCAACTATGCTACGCATTTCGTCTCACTCAATCCTTTTCATCTTCAAAATCCAACTCTAAGAGTCTAGATCTTGCATGTAGATATTCATTGTAGGAACCACATGTTTTTCCACTACTACACCAGTAGGGGTTTTTTTTTTTTACTTTGTTTTAGGGAAAAACATTGTTTCTCACCATAGTTGTAAACTTTTTTTTGCTATAATAAAATAAAGTCTCGTTCCTATAAAAAAAAAAAAAAAAACCATATTCCACACATAATTCTCAATTTATCGTGAAGAACAACAAAACATTATTCATGATTAAAGACCATATTCCACACATAGAATTCTCAATTTATACTAGTGTTGAACAACAAAGCATTATCTGCGACGTATTCCACACAGAATTCTCAATTCATTCACATTATCAAACACAGATACCATTTTTTTATTTTATTTTTTTTTTATATCCGTGGGTGTCCAGATGACCCTAACATAATCGGGCGGGACGTATCCCAGTGGCTCGAGGAATCGCAACCATGGTCTTGCACCTTCACCCTTACCATTGTCGCAACCGAATTAACACAAATACCATTCGAAAAAGTAAAACCTAGAAAACGTCACTAATAACTCATACTTGGAGTAATATATATACAAGTACAATTAGCAACAAACTTTAATTACCTTTACCTTTTTTAACCACACGAAACGTAGATGATGAAGAAGAAGAAGAAGAAGAAGATTCCATCAAAATCAACACAGGATTCAAATTTGATAGAAAATTAAGCGAACAACAAGTTAAGCAGTAGTGATCATTAATCTAGCTATAACTATAAGTCTATAAGAGAGAATCTGACCGGGCATTTGAGCTGAAACATTAACAAAGAAGACATGATTGCGATGAAGAAGAAGTAGAATAACAACGAGAATCAACAACAGTGAACAATTGTTGTTGATCGATGACATCTCGTTTTCTCGCTTTTTCGTTCGTTCGTTCGTTCGTCACAGAGTGAGAGAGTTCGAGGACAGAGTGGGAAGTGGGAACACTACTTGTTGGAGTTTCACGTGGATGGATGGATTGATGGATGGATGGATGGACCGCGCCTTTCTTTCTTTCTTTCTTTCTTTCTTTCTTTCTTTTTGGGGCGGACAGGTGGGACCCGCTGCTTTTTCACATCTCGAGGCATCGCCTCTTCTTCTTCGTTGCAATATGTAAAGTGGATTTTCATTTCGGTGAATTTTGAGTCTAACCACCAGTTGGTTGGTTACTTGGTTAGTGTGGGAAGTGATCTCGAGTAATATAAATAAATAAAAACACATTTGGGATGCAAGCTTTATTTTTTAGTCATTTATAGTGTGTTGGAGACAAGAAAGAGTCTAAATGAGTAAAAAAATAAAGTGTGCGTCTCAAAGAGTGTTATTTTATCATTTTTCAATAAACAAATCAAATCAAAAGAAAATGCTAGCTTTCTTTAGCAACAACACGCGACTAACTCAGTCGTTTTGGGGGCCATCAAAATAATTTTTTGTTTGGTTTGTTTGTCAACTTTTTCTGACTTTTTTTTTGTTTTTTTGTTTTTTTTATATTGCGTGGTTATAACTGATAGTCAACTGACTATTTCCACCACTAAGTTAGCTACACGAGGTTGCTGCGTGCCTAGATGAGATATACACCTTGTCGCTGCCCTTGATTCTTAAAGCACTGATTAGTGGCACGACAACTTTTTCCTAAATAAAATAGATTGGGAGAGTCACTAGATGTAGGATTTGATAGTGCTTAAGCTCAGATTAGTGAGTAAAACTTTTTGTTGTATTGGACTAATAACCTTTTAGCTAACATGAGGAATTAGATTTGGTATTCAAATTTTGATCTCATTGTTGTAATTTTGTTTTCTTTTAACCTAGAACTAGTGATGGTGAAAAGTAATAATATAATATACAACTATACAAGCTCTTTTGGTAAATTCTAATGAGTGAAAGTTACTTAATTTTAATAAAGTGGATGCAAAACTATTGAGATTAATTAGAGTAAACTTACCATTAATTTCGTCAAGCCCTGCTCAAAAGGGAGCCAATAATCAACTTCTGGTCTTTGGCTTTCAAAAGTCTTGTGTGGTTTACTATGCAAACAAAGGATACTATTACTATAATTGCCAATATTTTTCGTCTTTTCTACTTGTCAAAGCGACTTCCACTTTATAAAAAGAGAACACTATGGCCAAAACACACGTGAGCATAATTCTGATCCAATAATGCATGATGAGTTAGAGGCCATGAACACATATATCATATATATAATACTGTCATACAAAGTTAATAAAAGCCTTAGCCACTAAGTTTTCTCATTCTCCACATAAAAGATAAAGACAACAAAAAATTCATTAATTGATTAATGAAGACAAAGCTTGACAATTGATATATTTCCCAATGAAATTATTCCTAATACATTGAATATTAACTTCAATGAAAAAAATTATAAGAATACATAGATGATGAAAACCAACTGAAATAGCCACAGTGGACTAACTCTAATCATCCACAAGCAGGAAAGAATATATTACAAAGGAAAATGTTAGAATGACAACGGCTAAATCACACTCTGAAGTAACAACGAACGTATAAATAGTCCACACGGCCTCGACCCACGTGTTATTGCTACGAGATTTATGTTTGCCCACATTTTAAAGTGCGATAAGACAACTCTTGTGATATAACTTCGAATGTGACTTAACCGTTGTCCATTCTAACATTTCCCAATTACATAATACTAGAATACTAGCTAGATCCAGAGGTAACAACACTTCACGAGACTTTATTTTTCTAAAAAAAAAAAAAAACAAAAAAGACTCCAATGATGGTCCTAGGGATACACATCAAAAAGTCCCTTAGCCATTGAATTTTCTCCTTAGCAAAAAAATAATGTGGGAATTCCTATGTTTGCTGATGCAGAATATATGGTCAGATGGTTTCACCAGTATGCAAACTCAGGATTGAATTCCAAGGTCTCCCTGTATATCAATTCCTTCAATTCCTCATCCATTAAGGGATGTTGCTCAAAATCAAAAGAGAATGGCTTGCAGCAGACTGGTTCATCTGTTGGCTGATGCAAGCTTTCAAGGTAAGGATGAGCAAGAGCCTCCTCAACTGCAACCATAAAAAGAAAGTTCACACATCAGTGAAAAAATAGAAAATTCAACATTGTTTTATTTTATTTTATTTACTTTAACGGAAGTACAACCCACAACTTCTCCAAACTTTGCCTTATAGGCAACTGATAACCGATGCCTCGTCGCTTTGGCAACATTGAGTTTTATTTATTTAAGTATACTCCATACATATCTCCAAACTTACTATTATGCACTTTTTTGGTTTTAATTTAGTGAAGTATTAAAATAGTTACTTATAAGAGAAACAACTGATTTACCTGTAATTCGTTTGGCAGGATCGAAAATTAACATTTTCTCAATGAGATCAATGGCGTCACGATTAACATGAGGGAAAACCCTTGCGAGCGACTGTCGAGGATACTTCTTTAACTGGCTGATATACCTCTTCACATTTTCATTGTTAACAAATCCCAGTTCAGCCTCACTAGGTGTGCCTAAAAGCTTCAAAGATTAAAAGAAAACACAAATTCAGCATCAACAACAACCTTAAGAGCAAAATTAGAAACTAAGCATAAGAAAACCACAAGTTCTGAATCCTATCTCATCAATCAATACCTCCGTCAATAACCGCATTTGATGCGAAGTGTCTCTGCCGGGAAACAATGGTTTTCGGTTCATGAGCTCCATGAATATACAACCAACAGACCACACATCAATGGCTGCAGTATAATCTGAAGAGCTAAGCAACAATTCAGGCGCCCTGTACCATCTAGTAACAACATATTCAGTCATAATATTGCTCTCTGATGCAGTTCGAGCGAGACCAAAATCGCAGATTTTCAGGTCACAATTTGCATTTACTAAGAGATTGCTTGGTTTCAAGTCGCGATGAATGATATTTGCGGAATGTATGTACTTTAAACCGCGGAGAATCTGGTACAGAAAGTACTGCACATCACAGATAAAAGATTTTGCTTATCAAATTATTGAAGATAGTTGAGTTAATTCATCGAATATGACAACAAAGCCTCCATCCCAAATTAGCTGGGGTCCGTCACATGGATCAAACTCTTCTATTGCTCACAATTTAGTAATGCATTCAATTTAAATTCTGAATACATACCCAAATTATAGGAGAAATTAAGAAAGATTAAAAGATTTTGCTTATCAAATTATTGAAGATAGTTGAGTTAATTCATCGAATATGACAACAAAACCTCCATCCCAAATTAGCTGGGGTCCGTCACATGGATCAAACTCTTTCATTGCTCACAATTTAGTAATACATTCAATTTAAATTCTGAATATATACCTAAATTATAGGAGAAATTAAGAAAGATTGAAAATATACCTGTGAATGTTCTTCGGATAACGCTTGATTTGAACGAATTATTTGATGAAGATCGGTGTCCATGAGTTCAGTTGCAATGTAAACATCAGAGAATTCTCTTCTTGTAGGTGGTGGGATCACATCTCTAATGCCAATAACCTGTTTGATTAAAAAAACAAAATAAGCTAACAGACTAACAATATTCACATTGCAACAAAAACATATAAAATAGAGCTTGAACAAAGAGTAGTTCCAATTAGATTGCAAAATTTCAAAAACTTCAAAACTTCAAAAGCCCAAAAGATGAGATTTCACTAACATTCTCGTGATCCAAATGCCTAAGAAGTTTAATCTCCCGAAGCGTCCGTTTCGTGTCGATTGGATTGTCAAACGCATCGGCAATCTTCTTAACCGCAACCATCTCATTCTTCTCCATATTCAACAACGAACTGCAATAAAAATCCCAAAAAAACTCAATTCAAATGATCATCAAATCGAAAAACTAAAGCAATTAGTCTAAATTTATTCAAAACCTCAATCCTCAATCCCAAATCAATTAGTGTTTGCTACATGAATCAAACTATTTTATTGCGCTCGATTTTGACACAATTTAATGCAATTAATGACGTGCATCCGAATGAGCTTAGGTCTAGAACTCTAATTCTACATTATAATTTTTTTTTTAATTTCTATTGAGCCATGTCAAATAGATATTGAGTTTTAGACTCATAAGCGTCCAGACTCACAAATATTTTTAATTTTAAAATCATCTTCAATCAATAAATGAACCAAGGAAAATAACTTATAAAATATATTTGATGACTTTTAAATATTTGTAAAAATTTTAAAAACTTCATATAAGTTTTGACTTCAGTTTAATAAATTTATTATTTATTTTTAAATTTAATATAAACCGAAGAAATTCGAAGATCGAAACTAAATAAAGTAAAATCAATTTAATTCAATTCAAGATAGAGAAACACAAAATTGATCATCTGGAACTCAAATTAAACAACCTAATCACACAAACTCAGCTCAAAACCCTAAAACTCACCAAACAACTCCATACGCGCCGCGGCCGATAGCCGTGATCGGAGGCCTATACTTGGAAGTGATCTCGAACAGGTTGCCGAAGATGTTGTACTGCACGAACTGGCCGTCGTGACTCAACACGGACGAGAAATTGTTGTTGTCCGCCATTGAAACTCTGAGTACGTACGAGTTGCTTCGAATTCGATGTTTGAGTTTCGAAGGCGAAGCCGAGCGGAGTGAAATAGAGGAGTTGAGAGTGCGAGGAAGACGACGCGAAATCGCTCGCACGCGTTGACGATGAGGATTGGAGATCGAGCCGCCATCGATCGGACGGTTGTGATTCAATCAGGGGAGAGTCAGAGGTGGTGTGGAAAGTTCGGATTGTGTTGAGTTGACAGTGTGAGGAACGCTCACGGAAGGTCAACATCGAATTCCATTATAATAATTGGGGTTTGGGGGGTTTGTGGCCGTCGGATGTAAATGGATATTTGATGAACGGTTGAAAGGGCTCCACGTGGCGTTTTATTTAGTTAGTGTCGTGTGAAAGAGGTGGTGGTGTTTGTCAACAGAGTCAGAGACTTTTTTTTTTTTTTTTTTGGTGTGGTTGGCGGTTGTTTCCTTCGCGCCATTGACCGACGGTTTTCAATACTACGTGACAAAAATGTATTTGATTATTATATGTTTATTTAATCTCAAATGAGAGACCCGTTTAAGACCAAATGGGATTTTCTTAAGAAAAAGAGCTGATTAGTTGAGCAAAAGTCTTGAACATTTCATGAGCTTAGGAATAAGAATCTAGACTTATTGTTCTTATTGTAGACCTTAGAATTATTCTCTAATAATACAATATGTAATTTTTCGAATACAATAAATTTCTCTTTTTTCATTTTTTGATGAGAAATGATACATCTACTTGGTGAACGCTCTCGTACATATGATAATATTTCGTATGCGTGTTTATAAGTCTCTAATTGTATGAAAATGTATCGTATAAGCAAGTGTGGTTAAGTGAGGATGTTTACAAGGGTATCATTTGCCTTTTCTCATAAAACATTTTTTTCGCTCCTTTCCCTTACCAAGCATGGCATTCGTGGAGTGATTGGAGAACTTACTGGTTGTTAATATGAGCCCTCGTTGAGATCACATGTCTGAGTTTTCTAGTTTTAAAGGCATTTGTGATCATATCAGTTGCAGTTCTAGTGATCTCTAAATTGTTAACCAATATTTGACATGTTATGCACCTCTAGTTATCATTTAGCATCCTCTGAAAACAATATGGCCAAGAGACTGATTCATATATTCGGAACCCACTGATTTGAAATCGATGCTTTATTGTTATTGTTGTTGTTGAATGTTGATGTATCTGACTCGTTGAACAATTAGCAAACCAAACTTTGGGGGCCTGGGCTCTATGCAGGCACTGCTCCATGTTTGCTCCGGCCTTCAAGAGAGAATCCGTGTTTCATGCCTCGAAATACTTGAAAAAAATATATATTCTCTCGCCCTTCAACACTCTTGTTTTTTTTTTTTTTAAGGAAAACCAATCTGACCTTTGAGTTTTTTTATGTTTTGGTCCAAATATCACGTATTTAGCTAAAAAAAGTAAAAGGTTTACATTTTTTAATCGAATGGCTCATTTCAACCAACAACAACAATAACATAGCATGTCTCAAATTAATTGAAATCACTGCATGATCAAATTTTTTATTGTGCTCGATTAAGTGCAATTAATGGTGAGCTTTTCAAATCATTCAAATCCCTGTTAATTAATGCATCCCACTTTAACTTTGGTCTACCCTTACCTCATCGAATTTCTACAGTTTCTATTGAGTCAAATTTTCTAATAGAGACATTTGTTGGTCCTCTTTACGGGTGACCAAACCACCACAACCGCCCTTCCCTAATCTTTGTATCGATTTGTGCTACTCCTACTTGTCTTTAAAATTTTATATTTCTTATTTTATATTTACGATATTTTACTACACATTCACCTAAGCATCTTAATTTTTACTACGTTTATTTTATGTAATTGTTGTTGCTTTACCGCCCAACATTTCTAAAAAAATATAAAAAATTCAAAGTTTAAAGACTTAAAACGTAAAAAAAAAACTCAAAAGTTTAGAGACTAAATATACACCAATAAAGTTCGAGAATAAACGCACACTAACGAAAGTTCTGTACTAAAAATATAAAACTCGCACTTTAAAGACCAAAAGATATGTTTCACCAAAAAAATAACCCAAAAATGGTCTAGTTGAGCCGGCATCATAGAAATTACAGTAATACGGAATAATGGCTTTCTCCTATTTCAATTGATGGTAGTAGGGGAGATGCAACTCATGCATCAATCAACTTAATCCCAAATTAGTTGAGGAGGAGGCTAATGGATGATAATGTCCCTTGCAAACCCTGACCCTTACAATCATAGCAGCCAAATATACTGCGCTACTGGATGGTAACGAATACAGATTGGAAGGATTGAATTTATGTATGCATGCATCCATAGTTTAATACCAAAAACTAACAATCATATTTATCAGAATACTGCCGTTCTTAACATCTTATTCTCCAAAATGACCACAACAAGAAGTACAAAGTTTTGTACCCACACAGCGAGAAGCATTGAATTGTCGCCAAAAAAACTGCCTAACAAACTTCTGCTAATATTTGGAGGGAAGAAGAAACAAAAATAGTGATCATCCTCCATGTAGCTGGCGACTGCAATGTCTTCAAGCATCAGCAAATCTGGAATTACAAAGCATATTGTAAGCAGACGAAAACTACTATAAATCTTGCATGATCGTTACAGCACAAACAAGCAGTTCTTACCCCAATTCTGAGAGCTTCAGATGGGCTTCAGCATAGTCCGCGAAGAAGGCATCCTCGTCCTGCAACAAACATGAGAATAAGGCTTGAGGCAATAAACGAACGTAACATATCTTAAGACAAGAAATCTGAGATAGAGAAACTTACAGCAGCATATTTCTCAACATAAGGGCGGAAGGCAGGGTCTTCATGAAGGACCTTGTCAGTTGGAAGCATGAGCAAACCTTCTTTGGGTTCCAAAACCAACCTGGTAAATTAATTAAATATATTAAAACAGTCGGCTCCAAACAACAGTAACAATCATCCCAAATGAACGGCCAAACCACTTCAGAACCCCAAAAAAGAAGGGGCAAGTCACAAGTTCCACTGTAAAGTATGAAAAAAGAAGAAGAAGAATTCATTGATAACAACTAAAAAGGTCAAATTAAGATCGAACAATACTTGAAGAAGGAATTATCGAAGACTAGGGGGTTTTCAGTCCAGGGTCCCTCAAAACCAGATCGTTCCTTGTGGCACCTTCCCTGTGAAAGACAACCCAAAAGAACTAATCAAAATACCATCCACATCACATCTTTAGTTGGAGAATTTAAGAATTAAGTCATTGGGGTATCATCCACAATTTGTCAACCAATTAACAAAAGGTAATTCAGAAACAAACCAGGGTGTGGCCACCAGAGAGAGCAACTATGTCCTTGTCAGTGAGACCCATTTGTGTCCCAAATACTTGCCTCAGATGGTCCGAACCTGAAGTGGATAAAAAGAAAAAGCTAAAGAAACAACCCCTCCAAGATTTCTTCCTGATACTTCTTTATTATAAAAAACTTAAAAGCTAAAGTGCATCCAACATGATGAACATAGGGGTTACAACTTAGCATAACATTCAAGTCCAAAGTGCTTTGCTCATACAAGGCTAGATATGAGTCTAGAATTTGCCATGTGTATGACTTAACTTGATGTTTTTCACCCAAAAACAGAGAAATTAAATTACCCACTTGTTAGTTAGGAAATGTAGTACTAGATAATGTATATCAAGATTCAAACCTGTATCAGACCAGTTGGATTAGGACAATTTTTTTTTGTTTATACCCTATGAACAATGAGTCGCTGTTTATCAAGATTCAAGACCCGTTGGGCTGACTTTTTATTTGTTTACTAACCCTATGAATCATGAGTTCGCAAGATTCAAACCTGTATCAGACCAGTTGGATTAGGACATTTTTTATTTGTTTATACCCTATGAACAATGAGTCGCTGTTTATCAAGATTCAAGACCCGTTGGGCTGACTTTTTATTTGTTTACTAACCCTATGAAATTCAAAGACAAGTAGGAGTAGCACCAATTGATACAAAGATTAGGGAAGGGCGGTTGCGATGGTTTGGTCACCTACAAAGACGACCTACAAATGTCCCAACTAGAAAACTGGACTTAATAGAAACTATAGAAATTCGACGAGGTAGGGGTAGACCAAAGTTAACATGGGATGCATTAATTAAGAGGGATTTGAATGGTTTGCAAAGCTCACCTTCAATTGCACTTAATCGAGCACAATGGAAAAGTTTGATCCATGTAGCCGACCCCAGTTAATTTGGGACTGATGCTATGTTGTTGTTGTACAAACCCTATGAATCATGAGTTCGCAAGTTTTCCCAATCCAATTGAATAGTATAATAAAAATAGGAGTAATGAAGGGTACAATATGTATTATGCGACCCAAAAGAAAAAGAACTAGGACAATACTTACCCTTGGTTGCATCAGGCAGACGCCCTTCTGGGGGTGGTTCATGCCTGTCCTGTAATAAATAAAGTATTTTTATAAGTTCAAGGACTCGGAAGAAAGAACAGTCAACTAGTGATATAAATGATTTGAGATCATAACTATCATAAGAATAAAAAACTTGGTTACAACTAACTACATAATTTTTCCATCAGAACAACCATAAACTAGCAACAAAATGTATAATAGACTTCATAATTGAAAAACTAACAAATTTAATATGACCAATGCTAACTAACTCCACGTTCTAGTTCAATCAGGGAAATAAGCAAACTAATTCCTAATGCTATTGCTACTAACATTGGACCAATGGTGAATACACACATGCGTGCTCAAATAAGTGATAGGTATCAATGTGAATTAGAGATAAAGTTATTAGTACTAAGAGAAGCTTTATTATTGGGTGGTAAGCCCATCAACATTATGAAGAGAGTGTCTCTAACTTTTAAGCATCTTTTAAAGTTCCTTGTGCATATAAACAATTGAAATAAAAAATGAAAAACAAAGAATAAAGAAAAATCGTCTTACAATCCCTTCTTTTATTCTAAGAGCCCTCTTAAGCTCAGATTGAAATTAATCTAATTTGGCTCATATCTTAAAATGAAGAAGAGAGAATGAGATTGTTTTTCTTTCTTCTTCATTTTTCCAATTGCTCTTAATAACCCAAAAGAAGCTCAAAAGTAAAAAACACTTTTCCTCATAACACTGCACATGCAACCAAATAATAAAAATGTAATTCACATTGTTAGTTGTTACCGATGGACAGCACAAGTATCTTCCACCCTACCCTGTACTATCATGACCAAATTCATCCTATGCCATACATTCAATTGATTCTTGCTTATATTAGAAGCTTTTCAGAATGTCACTACTCCTACAACAAAAGATCTGAAACCACTAAATACACAACATATCCCTCCTATTAAGGCTTTTATCAAAATCCTCCAACGTTCAATGCTCGCCTCGACACATAAATTAATTCGAACAACTATAACAAGGACTTCTAAGTATGGATGAATCAAATGAACGTGTGGAGAAGTTTTGGTCCACAAACCTCTCTTCCTGGGTGGAATGGAACCTCTGGACCTCCAGCAACTTCAACAGCGACGACACCGGCCAACTGCAATCAAACAGGTCGTAAGATCAATCAAACAAAAGATTCAATACAACAAATCAGTTCCTCAGATTTTCCAAGAAATACCTGATAGAAGTCGGCGTATGACAGAATAGGGACCTGTTCCTTGATAGGCTCCAAAAGCCTAACAGCGATTTCCAGCCCTCTGTTGGCTCCATGAGCTTGCTCTGATGCATGCCTCATCGTACCGAACGGACCTCCAGACTTCGTCTTCACATCGAATGTCCCAGCAGAGTGCCATCTGCACCATCAAATCAAACAAGCATCTCTTAATCCTTGATTCACCGGAAAAACACTAGCAAACCAAAGAAACCAAAACCTAAAAATCATCGTCTCAGCACTTACGCCAATCGAAGCATCAGAGGCGCACATTGCTTCTCGGAGACGAGAGCTCTAATCTTCCTCCTAGCCTTCTCTACAGCCTTCTTGTAGTCCTCGCTCACAGTCGGATACACCTTCCCCATCGCGGTTTCCTACAAAACTTCAGATCAACAAAAAACAATCCGGTCAGATCCATCCAAGAAACTCACCGATCTGTTCTTACATCGTAATCGTAACATCAAAAACGATCAAAATCCTTCAAATGAAGAATCGATCACAGATTCACATTCATAACATCAAAACGTTCAAACAACACCCCATCGAAACCACGAAGAAATCGCCAATGAAGTAAAGAAACATCAAAATCCTTCAAATGATTAATCGGTCGTAATCTACACTTCCAAAACGACCAACCCACAATCTACGGAGACAAACTACTCTCTTCTATCGATTCGAAACCACAAAGAAGACGAAGAACGGCTATGGAGATTAGGTGAAGAAGAGGCGCGGAGCGTACCTTGTGAAGTGGTTTCAGAGAGAGCGTTTGGCGAGTGTGCTAGCGACACGAGCAGAGCACAAGTTCGTGTTTTGGAGCCAATCAAGGGAGCCTTTTATGAAGAGTTTTTGTGATCGTAGAACCTTCTAGCGAGTCTTTGTGATCCGTCTGATTCAAATCTTGGACCCTTTTTGTCGCTACGTTCAACGGCCGAGATGACCTTTGACGATGAATGTGTGGTGGTTGGTGAAGGCCAAGCAGGGTACAGCGAACTTCATAAAAGGTAAGTTGTCAAAAAGACGTAAATGACCTTGTTCCGCTGAGGACCGCTTCTACAAACACGAGTGCGGTTTTGTCTTTTCAAAGAGGAGCCCGTTCTTATATGGCTGTGCAGGTGTGAACGCGACCGAAAAGAAAAGATTCCTTCCACAAGTGGACGACTTTCACTACGTCAGATCGACACGTGTACGCTTCAGATTGAGTATGAGAACGACGGTTCTGTCCGTCCGATGGCACGCACGCTCGATCGTCGGGATTGACCTTTTCTTGTGTAGATGATTGGGCGGCCACACGAGGGAGTGCATTGAAGGAATTATGGTTGGGAGGGTGTGTGTCTAATAGTTTCAGTGTGTTAGCATAAACCATTGACATGTATATGTATGGGAGGAAAGTTAGTTGGAAACTGTTATTGTTGTTAAGGAGTTAGTTGAGTCTGTTATGTTTGTTAAGTTTGTTATAAGTGTGTACAATGTAATCGACAGTGTAGACATTACAGTTGTAACTGATTCTTTCAAGTATAAATAAAAGTAATCACTCTCTTCCTCATTGAATAATTGAGAGAAGAAAAGATGATCTTCATGTCCTGTTCTTGATGTTAATATGGTATCAGAGCTTTTGAGAGTGATATGTGGTTCTTAAGGAATCATCATCATCACTGTGTTTCTTGGGAGATTTATACATCACCATGGATGCTTCGAGTCTTTCTTCTCCAAATGTTTCTAGCTCCTCTGCAAATCATCAAACAATGATCACACCATTCGGTAACTCTCTTAACCAAATTGTGTCGATCAAGTTGAATGATAGTAATTTTTTGTTGTGAAATCCATCATTGTACCTGCAATAGAAGGATGTAGGTTAGATGGAATCTTGTTTGGAACAATTGAAGTTCCTTCACTGTTGAATGATTAAGGAGAACCAAATCTTGAACATCAAGTTTGGCATTCTCGTGATAGAATGTTGTATGCTTGGCTTTTGTGTACATTGGAACCACACATTGCAACAGCGGTGGTTTCCAAGGATGGAAGAACCTACACAAACTAATGAACTGTGGAAATCCATTGAAGAATTATGTGGTGCACACAATCGAGCACAAATTCAGTTTAATAGAACTGCAATCGAACTACAAGAAAAGGATCTACCAAGATGAGTGATTACTCGAGAAAGATGAAAGAATTTCTTGATAACATAGCTACTTTGGAGAACAATTCTCGATTCTGCAGCTCATATCTTGTATACTTTCTGGTTTAGATGGAGAGTATCTTCCAATTACAACTTGTATTAGAAAGACAATGAGATCTAAAATGGACTCAATTACAGATCATGTTTACTCGATTTTGAAGCCAAACTTGGTCGAGTTACAAATGATTTCGGAATAAATTCTATGACTCTTTAAGGATCAAACCGAGTGAATTCAAATTTGAAACGAAACAAGGAGGATCAAACAATGGTTGGAATAATAATTCTCGAGAGACAAGGAGGAAATGGTGGAAGGAATTTTAATAACAACAATAGAGGTCGTGGTGGTCGATTTAGAGGAAGAGGAGGCTTTCGATTTCCAAACAATAGTAGGCCAACATGTCAAATATGCAATAAGGTTGGACATTCTTTGCATTCTGCTATTACAGGCGATATGAATTACATAGGTACACAAGTTAGTAATTCAAATGGAAATCGGTTCAATGGTTATCGGGGAAATCGAAATTTTAGAGGAGGAGGCCGGTTTCATGGAGTACAACCAAGTGCACATTTTCTCGGGAACACAGAGTTACGTTCGGTTTAAGTGAAAATTCATCTGTTCAGTTTTTGGTTTTGGTTCTGAAGTATTGAATTACGCGATGATACTTCCTGGTATGCGATATAGTGGTGCCACAACTCATGTTACTAATGATACTTCTCAAATGAATCATATTTCACCTTATCAAGGTAATGATTCTTTGATAGTTGGTAATGGTAATTCTATTCCTATTAAGTATATAGGCAATGCAAAAGTATCATCTGCTGATCATAGATTAAAGTTTTCAAATACTCTATGTGTACCAAACATAAGGAAAATCTTATTAGTATATCTCAATCGGTTAAGGACAACAATGTTGTTAATGAGTTCACTAATAAGGATTGTTTGGTGAAAGATTCTTCAACTAAGGAGATCTTACTTAAGGGAGTTCTTCAAGATGGACTTTACCAGCTTTCCCGAGTTCTCCAAGTTTGTCACAAAAACTCGGTCAAATTCTACACAAGCTTCTTGGGCATCCGAAAATCATTATCTTCTATATGGCATTTTCGGCTAGGACATCCTGCTGTTCAAACTTTACAACAAGTGATGCGATCTAATCTTCATCTACCATGCTTATCTACTGAGTTTTGTCATGTCTGTCCATTGGGAAAGCATCATGCTTTACCATTCTTAAACTCAAGTTCAAGATGTAAACATGTACTAGATCTCATTCATTCAGATGTTTGGGGTCCTTCTCCATTACTTCTCATGATGGTTTCAATTACTACATTGTATTTGTTGATGATTGGTCAAGATTTACATGGATTTTTCCTTTAAAGAATAAATCGGATGCACTTCAAGCCTTCAAAGTGTTCAA
This sequence comes from Stephania yunnanensis, assembly GCA_039657365.1. Classification (NCBI taxonomy): domain Eukaryota; kingdom Viridiplantae; phylum Streptophyta; class Magnoliopsida; order Ranunculales; family Menispermaceae; genus Stephania; species Stephania yunnanensis. The sequence continues at coordinate 1,789,392 of CM077586.1, read as the reverse complement.
ATCCGAGTTGAAAATCAGTTTAATGCAAATATTAAATGTTTACAATCGATTGGGGAGGTGAATTTCGCGAGTTTCGATTGTTTTTGAAGAACAAGGTATTTTCTTTCAACATCCATGCCCCTATACACATGAACGAAATGGTAGAGTTGAAAGAAAACATAGACATATAGTTGAAACAAGTTTAACTCTACTTGCTCAAGTTGGTTTGCCTTATAAATTTTGGTATGATGCTTGTGAAAGTTTACTACTTTTTGGTCAATAGATTACCTACAAGAGTATTGCAAGGATCTTCTCCATATCGCTACTTTATCATGTCCCTCTTGATTACATGATGTTGAAGGTGTTTGGATGTACTTGCTATCCATATACAAGACCATACAATGCTCATAAATATCAATATAGATATGAGAGGTGTATATTCTTGGGATATAGCTCTATTCATAAGGGTTATAAGTGTATGAATTCTCATTGGTAGAATATATGTTACAAGACATGTACTTTTCAATGAAGATGAGTTTCCTTATCGAGATGATGTTTTCTCCTAAACAATTACCTTCACTACTTGCTCTCTCTGTCCATTAATATCTCTACCTATATGCTCTTCATCGAAGCGAAGTTTGTGTCTACAACAAAGTCTGTAGATGTATCATCTCAATCATCAACTTCAACTCTTAGTCCACCGGATGTTACTTGCTATTTCCTCTCGCTCCAATTCATACCACAAATAATGGTCCCGCCAATAAACATTCAATGGTCACAAGAGCTAAAGTTCGGAATTATTCGGAAGAAGGTGTTTGTTTCTACTACTTCTTCTAAGATAGATGAAGAAGTTCCTAAATCAGTTAAACATGCTATGTCTATTCCTCATTGGAAAGAAGCAATGGAACATGAGTATCAAGCTTTGGTCAATAATGGAACTTGGTCACTTGTTCAACCTATTACTCATCAAAATATAGTAGGAAACAAGTGGATATTTACAATCAAGAAGAATTCAGATGGTTCAGCGAATAGATACAAAGCTAGATTGGTAGCAAAAGGATTCAAACAAGTTCCTGGTATTGATTTCTCGGAGACTTACAGTCCAGTGGTTAAAGCCTCTACACTAAGAGTGATTTTCTCTATTGCTGTTACTCTTGGATGGAATTTGAGACAAATTGACATCAAACAATAATGCATTTTTGAATGGACAACTTAGTGAAGAAGTATTCACCAATCAACCTGAAGGTTTTGTGAATTCAAATTATCCTAATATGGTATGTCATCTTCACAAGGCATTGTATGGTTTGAGACAGGCACCAAAAGCTTGGTTTAACAAGTTAAAGTCTCAATTAATCTCTAATGCAGTATCTGATTCTTCATTGTTCATTTTACGTCATCAGAGTAATACTCTATATGTTCTAGTATATGTGGATGATATCATCATCACTGGCAATAACAATGATCTGATTGATCTTTTATTGATCAATTGAATCGAAATTTGCCTTGAAATACATTGGTAACTTAAATATGTTTCGGGATTTGAAGTTCATAGAGATAACTCGTCTCTATCTTACACAATCAAGCTATGTGTCGAGTTATGAAGAAGCGCAGCATGATCAATACCAAATCTGTTGATACACTGTTGTCACAAAAATGCACTGATGAATCTGCTACATTGTTCACTGATCCTTCTCTTTATCGAAGCATATTAGGAGGTCTTCAATATGTGGTTAATACTAGACTGATATAGCTTACATTGTCAACAAGCTTAGTCAATATCAACAATCTCCTTACAACTCACATTGGCAAGCATTAAAAAGAGTCTTAAGGTACTTGAAATGGACTATTCAATGTGGTTTGTGTTTCAAACCAGGTTCTTCTTTTATGCTTACTTGGTTACTCGGATCTTGATTGGGCATCTTCCATTGAAGATCGTAAATCAATTCTTTGGGTATGTTGTCTATTTTGGATGCAATCTAGTGTCATGGCGATCTAAAAAGCAAGGAGTAGTGGCGAGGTTTAGTACAGAGTCAGAGTATAGAGCTCTTGCTCATGTTGCATCTGAGATCACTTGGATTAAGTCTCTACTCTCGGAACTTCACCTTTCTATTCAACAAACTCCAGTGGTTTGGTGTGACAATATGAGTGCAACTGCATTGGCTAGGAATCCAGTTTTTCATTCAAGAACAAAGCACATTGAGATTGATGTTCATTACATTCGTGATCAAGTTTTAAAAGGATTGTTAAATGTTCAGTATGTTCCTTCTCATGATCAAGTAGCTGATTGTTTTACCAAGGCTCTATCATATTCAAGGTTTTGCTACTTGAGAGACAAACTTAGTGTAGTGTTACTCCCCCTTCGTTTGAGGGGGGATGTTAGCATAAACCATTGACATGTATATGTATAGGAGGAAAGTTAGTTGGAAACTGTTATTGTTGTTAAGGAGTTAGTTGAGTCTGTTATGTTTGTTAAGTTTGTTATAAGTGTGTACAATGTAATCGACAGTGTAGACATTACAGTTGTAACTGATTCTTTCAAGTATAAATAAAAGTAATCACTCTCTTCCTCATTGAATAATTGAGAGAAGAAGAGATGATCTTCATGTCCTGTTCTTGATGTTAATACAGTGGTTATATAAACCCTCAACAAAATGCCTAAATTGTCTAAGAACTGATTGATACTAGTGTTAAAGTGGATAAGTTCCACTTCAATGAAGGGTATGATGGAGTTTGGAGGATGGCCTTTATAGATCTCTAGACCAAACATGAATTATAGTAGTCGGATATCACGAGTAAAATTAAAAAATAAAAAATGGTTTTTTTCTTATACTATATATAGTCTTTTCTAACAAACATGAATTATAGTAGTTGATATCACGTCAAGAACCAAAAAATAAGAATTTTTTTTTTATTATATTACGTAGTACTTTTTTTTTTTTGAAAACAAACTATGCATTACTAAAACATCACCGCTTATTAAGTTGCGGGATTCGACTTTCTCTCCATACACATATTCCAATCTATTAATTTTTTTTTACTAGTTTATCATCATTTTAACCGATGCCTTTTTTGAAGTTATTGGAAAATAATTTTTCATATTTACTTTTTCACACTTCGAAATGTGTGCATATAATATTTTCGGTGCATTACACGTTGGAGGTGTATCTCAAAACGCATACGAACAACTTTGAACGCCTCGAGATGCATGCATACATTGTTTTTTGTGCATAACTCACAGGTTGTATATCTTGAGACACACACGAATGGCTCCTAAAATCGATGTATATTTAGATGATGTCAAAAAATCAATTCCGATCTCTGTTAGCGAAAAATTAAAATAGAAAAGTTAATAAATTCTTTCTACCTCATTCTCTCCATCACAAAACACATGGCACATTGCGATTAGTAACTGTGCAAATCTTACAATATATGCAATTCTATAAAAGCCACGTCCTCCTCAACAATATAAAAAAAAATAAAAAAAATTGCTTATTAATAAAGAGGAACTCGAAGCAAGTTAATAAAAGAATAATATTTTATTCCTTCCTGAACGCAACATGTAGTCATATTTACAAATACAAAGCAGACAAAACAAAATTGTAGTCCGTGAACTAGCACCAGTAGGGCAAGTCTAGTATATGCTAAACAATATATTGCACAGCTCTCAATTGTTGCAGAAATACCTGCAAGAACCCGTTTAGAGCAGCAAAAAAAAAAATAAAATGCCGAATACAGATTCTCAGCTCAAATATAACTGTCTACAACCACCATCATGAGTTAAACTATATAATGTTACCAAAGTCTATAGCGATTTATGCGCAATGTCATAAACGGATATCGCAATCTCAGCTCCAATCAATATAATGATGACCCATTCCAAAGAATTGGACTTTCTATTATGTAGAGTTTCTTGTAGGAACTTTATATTGTCCTGCAAAGAAAAATTGAAACATTTACTAGAAAGATCAAGCATTTTAGAAGTAGTGAAACCCTCCTTAGTCCTTACTAATCATCCAAGTTCCATTAGGTGCGTGTAGTGAAGCTACGATACCTCAACAAACTTTAGCTTAAAATCAAGAGTTGTGAATCTCTGTGTGAGCTCAAATTCATCTCGAAGATACTCCCATATTTGAGCATAATTGGCATCTTTCCAGGCAATGTCAAATCTGTAAGAAAAAAAATCCAAAAATAAAAAAATAAAATCAGTCAACAATGAAACACCACATTGCATGTTAGGATTAGAAAAAATATCACTAAGTGTACCCTTGCATTGCCATAAACTATTTGTTGTATTTTAAAGAAAAAAAAAAAAAAAACTAAGAAGCTGCAAAAAATTGCAGATTTTTGAATGAGTTTTGAGGGAATACAAATTTGGGAATACTGCACTAATTATAATAAAATTGATTGTGTTATTTGGTCACAATTGCCACTTTGATATTACATAATGCAATGGTTAGCATTTTTCATTTTTTTAGACAAAAAAGTCAGCTAATTCAAAACGTCAGACATTCAAATAAATGCCCAAAAAGATAAAGAATTCAAGGTCAGCATTAAGGCCAAGGGAGCATTTGCAAGATTTTCAAGCCCCTAATTGAGAATATGAAATCGTCCAAAGAAAGGGGATTGAGGAAAGACATACCTCTCAAAAAAACCAAGCTTGAGAATCACATCAGCTAGATTAGAATTTGCCTTCCCCGCAAGTTGAAAAAGTCTCTTCTTTTCCACGGTGAATGAACCCGTTTTCTCCATCCCAAGGTTTATTTCAGTGAATTCTGCAACCATTCCATCAACCTGAAGGAACCAAAAAAGTTATAAATATTTGCCACAGCTCAGGAATAGTGCATACTTTTGTGATCCTAAAATAATAAATATGTACCTGGCAAGCATAGTAATCGAGAGCAATGCTTTGACCAATAACACTGCCAATGGTACGGATTCCATCAATGTTCAAGTTCTGCAGCATTATATAGTCCAAACCACCTTGCATCCATGTTTGCAATGCAGGATTTTCTCGTACCTCATACTCTATAATCCAAAAATCATAGCCAAGCAGAACATCATGTCATGCCACCCAACAACAACCCCTAATCCCACATAGGAAGACTCAAACAAAAGGTCTGGAAGAACTCACCATCCTTTCTCATTTCTGGAAGGAGTCCAGAAGCATGTCTTTCAACGATCTTCAGGTAACCATCCACCTCATGATCCAGAATGTTGAAAAGGACAACAGATCCATATTGGAAAACCACCATGTAACAACAATCACTCCCCCTCAAGCCACTGCCCACGCCCTGAAGAGAGAACTTAGCACGATTTAAGTTAGATAAATTCCATAATTATGTATTGACATTAGCCAAAAAGCATGCATCTAAGAATCGATTTTTAGTTTACAACAACAACATAGCCTCAGTCCCAAATTAATTTGGATCGGCTGCATAGATCAAACTCTTCCAATTTGCTTTGATTAAATGCAATTGATGATGAGCTTTCCAAACCATTCAAATCCCTTCTAATTAATGTGTCCTATATTAATATTGGTCTACCCCTACCTCGTCAAATTTCTTCAGTTTCTATTTAGTAAAATTTTCTAGTTGGAGCATCTGTAAGTTGTCTTTGCAGCTGACCAAACCACTGCAACCGCCCTTCCCTAATCTTTGTGTCAATTGGTGATACTACTACTTGTCTTTGAATTTTCATACAATATGTAGTACAATATTTAAATTTATGAAACTTGAGGCATCATTAGAAAGTCAACTAAATAATGCAAGAAAAAAAAATTTGCCACAAATAGTACTTATTTGGAGTTGTAGCACTATATATATGGGTACTACTAACATGGGAACCACAAAAATACCCATATCATGGGAACATCATTTACAACCATTGGATTCTAATCCAACACATTAATCTATCAGTCATAAATGCACAAAACATTCAATGCACAACATATGTTGAAGGGTTCTCATGGCATGGGTATATATTTAGGCTCCATTGTAGAATTTCCATGTATATTCCATTGTTGAATGTAGAATACATTATTTAGGTCACAACTGAACTCATTCATAATCTCACGTTCGTTAGCAATCTCTAAGTCAAGTCCTAACTTTAATTATCCCACATCCTCAACTAGACTATGTAGCTATCTCTAGTCAAAACCATAATCTTGCCTGTGCTAACAATTCCTCACGTAACTAATCACTCCTAAATTTGTATGTTAGTAAGCCCAATCCAAGTTTACAAGAGTTTGAGCATTGCACTGCAAGCCTGTGGCATGAAAAATATAAATATGTTAAAGTGAAATGAAGCTCGAACTTGCAGAATAAGCACAAAAACGCTTACAAAGGAGTTGGACTTAGCATCTCCAAATCTAAGAACAACGTAGTTAGTCATTCGAGACCACAGCGGCATAAAATTCGCCTTATCGTCTCTGCGGAGACATCCAATATAATTCGCCTTGTTCTGATCCGTTAAACCTCGCAAGTCGATACTGCAATCACTCCAAAGCACCGGCAATCAAAAACACAAACAAAAACCTCAACAACTTCAAATTCAACTCAAAACGAACCAAGACAAACCTAGTAGAGATGAAAAACGCCCTAACAGGAATGGAAACCTTGGCGTCCTGTTCAGCCAGTCCACCACCAGCATCGCCGGCCTCCGAAGAATAGACTGGCTCGTTCAGATCGAACATGTGCGGCGAAGGCATCGAACAGAGACTTCGCGTAACAAGAAGACAGAATCTAGAACCGCCATTGGAACAGGAATTGAAGCGCGTTTGGGGAAACAAAGCTAGGGTTCTCGCGGAGGAAACGAAGCGAGTGCGAGTGAATGTGAAGCTAGGGTTTGATTGATGAAGAGCTCGAACGGACGATCGAAGAACAGCTGCGCAAGACGAAGACGACAACGCGCGCATCGTCTTCACACAATTGCTCTTCCACATAGTGTTGTGTTATTCGGAGATTGAATTTGTGAACTGTAAAATTTAGCCCATCTTTTCTCAACTTTGTCTTTTTAGCGCATAACTATTTGTGAATTGTCTAAGCTACCCTTTCTTTTGGTACTTTTTTTTTAATGGCGCGAGAAATAAAATCAAAAAATACATTGATTTATTAATTTTATTTGTTAAAAAAATTGACATTAATTTGATTGATAATGCAATTGTGAAATTGAAATAATTTGATAATCAAATACTGTTCTTTACAATATTGAAATTCATTACAATACATTTAAATATACAAACGCCACTAAAATTACATAAGGAATGACAAAACTCCCCAATAAAAAAAAAAAAAAATCTAAAACTTCTTACCAAAAAGATGACAAATCAGAAAACTTCCAACTAAAGAAGACAAACTAACTATGAAATAAAAAACTTTCGTACATTTTTAACCATGCCAAGGACACAAGTTAGGCAGGCGTGCTTCTTAGATACATGAATCGTACCCTTCCACGCCAGGCAAAATCTATAGAAACCCTTTGCTACAACAAGATATTGCATGACACCCCAATGTAGCAGAAATACCTGTAAGAACCACCCCTTCTAGAGCAAAATAAAATAAAATTGCAGAGTATAAATTCCCAGCTCAAATATAACTGCCTTCAAGCCTCTTCATAAGTTAATCATACTGTTACCAAAGTCTATAGTGATTTATGAGCAATGTCAAAAACAAATATCGCAATCTCAGCTCCAAGCAGTACAATGATGAACCATTCCAAAAAATCAGACTTCTGATTCTGTAGAACTTCTTGTAGGAACCTGCTATTGTGCTGCAGAGAAAAATTGAAACATATTACTTACAAGGCCAAGCATTTTAGAAGCAGTGAAAAATCCTTAGCTAATCTTCCAAGTTCCACTAGGTGCATGTAGTGAAGAACAATACCTCCACAAACTTTAGCTTGGAGTAGAGCGTTGAGAATCTCTGTGTGAGCTCGAATTCATCTCGAAGGTACTCCCATATTTGAACATATTTAGCATCTTTCCACGCAATGTCAGATCTGAAGAAAAAAAAAGTCAACAATGAGACACCAAGTTGGCATTAGGACACCATAAAGTGTTTGTTGTATTTTAATTAAAAAAAACTAACAAAATTGCAAAGAATTGCAAATTTCTGAGCAAGTTGAGAGGGGATGCAAATTGAGGAATACTACACAATCACAATAAAACTGAATATGTTATTTGATCACAACAGCCGCTTTGATATTATAGAATGTAATGGTTAGCTTTTTTCCTTTTTTTTTTTTAGACAAAACGCTCAGCTAATTCAAATAGTCAAACATTCAAATAAATGCTCAAAAATATAAAAGATTGATTCAAGGTCAACATTAAGGCCAATGGCGCATTTGCAAGATTTTCAAGTCCCTAATTGAGAATAAGGAATTGTCCAAAGAAAGGGGTAGAGGAAGGAGACACCTCTCAAAAATCCCGAGCTTGAGAATCACATAAGCTAGGTTAGTATTTGCCTTCCCCACTAGTTGAAAAAGCTTCTTCCTTTCCATAGTGAATGTACCCGTTTTCTCCATCCCACGGTTTATATCAGTGAATTCTGCAACCATGCCATCAACCTGAAAGAATTAAAAAGTCACAAATATTTACCACGGCTAAAGAGCAGTGCATACTATTGCGATCTTAAAATAATAAATATGTACCTGGCGAACATAGTAATCGAGAGCAATGCTTTGACCAAGAACACTGCCAATGATACGAATTCCATCAATGTTCAAATTCTGCAACATTATATAGTCTAAACCACCTTGCATCCATGTTTGCAATGCAGGGTTTTCTCGTACCTCATACTCTACACTCCAAAAAAAACCATTGTCAATCACAATATAAAGTCATACAGTGTTTTTTTAACGAGAATGTTATATAACATAACTGAATTGAGGAAAGGTAGCATATCACTCCTAGAAAGAAGTTTGACTCGGTCATTACTCAACGCTCAAGCAGAAAGACTAAAAAGAAAAGCTGATCATGAACAGCAAAAAATAAAGAAATATATGTTGTTTTCAACTGCCCTCGCCACCTTTGCATATCACTCCTAGAGTAAAAGTATGGCACGTGGTCATCTGAATTATATAACTCCAATGAGTAAACTCTATGCACAAAAACAGAAAACCTCCTGAAGGATTTTGTGGTATGATGACATAAACTAATAGGTATAATCGTCCCTTGAAAGCATCTTGATTGATCTTGAGTTATGAAAAAAATCGACGGATAATACACGAGTAAAACTAAGTCAAAAAATTAACTTGCAGAAAGGTGTTCAAGAGCTCACGTGCATTCTGATTTGTAAAATAAATGGGTATCATTACATCTAATTGGTCAGTAGACTTTGTACAAGAATCACTAATAATAACCCAACAACTCCTACTCCAACACAAGAAAACTCAAACCCTCACCTCTACAGGTTGAAGACATACGAAACTAGTGGAGCTGCCACTTGGTAATAATTCATAGTAAAGAATAAAAAAAAGCGCTAAATAATCAGAATAATCCCAAACATTCAGCTTTGTCTCAAAATAATCTCAAACTAATAATTGTGTCTAAATAATCTCAAACTTTGCGATTTGTCTTAATTTTGGCCCAAGGAGGAGATTCATTTTTTTAAGGAAATGAAAGGGCTACTTTGCAAATTTTATAAGTCACAACTTCAACGGATGTTGATCATTCAAAACCAAAACACAAAAAAAAAGTTAAAACGCAAATATCTTGTCTCTTCCTTGATCTTAGACTCAAAAAGTCATCTACTTCGGTAGTCTCCGTTCTCTGCATGTGGTCGACCTCACCATCTCTGCGCTCGGTCCACATTGCTCTCTTTCTCGGCTAACTAATCCTCTTCTTTACAAAGAATGCATGGACCAATTAGGGAGAAACCCTTTAATTTTCAACTATAACAACAGTTTCATGTTACCAAATTGATAAAAAGATCACTTTTGTTCAAGGAATTCGACCATTCTCATCAAGAGATGTAATTAGTTACTAATTAGTGAACTTGGTTTCATTAATCAGTCTCTTACAAGGTGCCATGGAAGCATCACTACGAAAAAATCTCAATTTTTAAAGTCTCATGAAAATATACGAATGTAACCCCACAAAACTTCATGGGTTCCAAGGTCAATAATTAACAACACAACCCCCACAAAAGTGAAAAATATTGAAAAATATATCATGAAAAGAAGGCCATGTTAAATAGAGAGAAAAAGATAAGCAACGATCAACAATTGTGGTCGTTTCAACTTTCAACATCATCATCCTCTTCAAGCAATTAATCCATCAGTGATCATCAAATTCAAACTCATCTTCGCGGGACCAAGGAACGATGAAATACCCCATATCATCATCGTTGTGAAATCAATGCGAACCTAGCTTTGTGAAGAAGATGTCTCTGTGAAGAAGATGTCCCTGTGAAGAAGATTGTCAAGCAACCGAGAAAATGAGCAATGCAGACAGAATGCGTAGGGAGGATGAGGCGACCACGCACAAAGATCGAAGAAGAGTTTGAGTTTTCCAATTGAGGGAAGCAAACAGGTTGTTTGCATTCTTTTTGTTTACGTTTCGGTTAATTTAGGTTTCAAAATAATCGAAACCCTTTGTGAATTTTAACTTATAAAATTTACAAAAAAACTTTTTCATTTTCTTAAAAAAAAAAAATTGAATCGCATCCTTGAGCTAAAATTGAGACAAAAACAAAGCTTAGGATTATTTCGACACATTTATTAGTTTGAAATTATTATGAGTGTTTGACAAAAAAAATTGAGATGAGAAGCAACAAAAAATCAGGGTTAATTTCTTTAACGGTCACCCAACTTTATAAATTATAACATTTTGGTCACAAAAGTTACCTTTGCAACACAAAAATTATAAATTTTTTTAAAATCTTGCAACGATGGTCACCCAAGCTTTTTTCAGTCATTTACTGGCAAATTCGCCAACGTGGCAATGAAGTGGTACCACGTTGGTAATTAAGGTCAAAAATACCCTTCACTCCAAATTAGTCAACTTGTTTAATTTTGTAAAAAAAACTCAAGAAATCCTTAACCCAAAAAAAATAAATCCTGAAATTTACACCTAAAAAATCTTAAAATTTATATATTTCCAATCTCTAGAAATTAAACCTCCTAAAAAATAGTTTCATTTCTATAGTGTGAATATTTTACATTTTATGTTTTCAAACTAATTAATCATTTTGTTTATAATTGATATTTGTTTGCATTGGATTGCAATTTTTTTTTTTTTTTTTTTTGAAACATTGTAGGTGATGTATTGCTGCAAATTAATTTGTAGGATTTGTTGTTTTAATTGAAAGCACTTAATGGAGCACAATGGAAAAGTTTGATCCATGTAGCCGACCCCAGCCCAGTTAATTTGGGATTGAATTGAAAAGGTTTATCTATATTTGTTAATTATAAATTTTCATACTCTTTTAAAAAGTTTATGTTACTGCACTAAAAAATTGCCAAGATAGATCGTTTTCGTAGAAAAAAAAATGTTTAGGATGATGTAGAGATAGTTCAACACCAAAGCAAAAATGTCTTTTTTTTCTTGAGTTCTTTAATTTTCTTTTGGGGTGAATTATGTTTTGAGATTGTGGGGATTGTGAAATAAAAAATTAGTTGTCTGATTTAGAGTGAGGGGTATTTTTGACCCTTAATTGTCAACGTGGCGCCACATCATTGTCATGTTGGCAATCTTGCTAGAAAATGATAAGAAAAAAGATTGGGTGACCATCATGGTAAGACTTGTGACTTTTGTGTTACAAAGATAACTTTTGTGACCAAAATGTTATAATTCATAAAGTTGGGTGGCCGTAAAAGAAATTAACCGCAAAAAATCACAAGAACTAAAGCCAAAGGAGTATTTGGTGTTTTTCCATGTTTACCCTCCATCTTTCCAACTATTATTTATAGCTATAACCACCTATATTAGTGGTGCTAAATCAACACGCATGACCAATAAAAAAAACACAAATTGATAGTAGTTTGTTCCACGAGAACTCACCATCCTTTCTCATTTCGGGAAGGAGTCCAGAAGCGTGTCTTTCAACAATCTTCAGGTAATTATCCACCTCGTGATCCATAATGTTAAAAAGAACAACAGATCCATATTGGAAAACCACCATGTAACAACAATTACTCCCACTTAAGTCACCACCCATACCCTAAAAAAAGAACTTAGCACGATTTACGTTAGATCAATTTCCATAATCAAGTATTGACATCAGCCAACAAGCATGTATCTAAAAATCGATTTTCTAAATGTTTTAGTAGAAAATTTAAATTAATGAAACTTGAGGCATCATTAGATATTCAACTAAATTATGAAAAAAAAATTGGTAAAAGTGGTACTTATTTGGAGCTATAGCACTTTTTAAACTATATATTCATTGTTGAATGTAGAATAAACTATTTAGGTCACGATTGACCTCTCTCATAATCCCACGGTCCTTAGAAATCTCTAAGCCAAGTCCTAACTAGACTATCTATCCGTTCATAGTCAAAATCATAATCTTGCATGTGATAACAATCCCTCACTCAACTAATCACTCTTACATTTGTATGATAGTAAGCTCAATCCAAGTTTAGAAGAGTTTGAGCATTGGACTTAAGGTTTGAGAGAGGAGGCTTCACCCAAATGCCAAGGCACTTTAGTGTTGTTTTTCCAATCCAAACTCATAACCAATTCTCTTCTTTCTTAAGTGATCAATGTGGAACTATTCTCAACAATTAAAACTCCTCTTCTTGCAACTCCTCTTCTTTAAACTATGAAAAACATAAAGAAGAGTAGTGTTGAGCTCAGCCCTGACACAACCACTCTCTTAGGCTACCGTGGAACATGCAATAATGATGAGTCTTAATTCTTCGACAATGCTTTTACTACGCTCAAAAATATGTTTTTATATTGGTCAATAAAGTAATAATTAAATGTGGCACTAGGGTTACCCACGACTCCTCTATTCCTATCATTGATAAATATTTGTCACTCAAACACCAAAACAAGTACTAAAAAAAGCCTCAATTTAAGTCGTCAACAAAATGGATCAAACTCTTCAACTCCGCTCAATTTAATGCAACTAATCTTGTGCTTTCATAATCAGTTAAATAATTTTTAATTATTATGTCCCGAGTTATCTTAGTTTTATCCCTATATCGTCCAATTCATTCAGTTTCTATAGTGTCGAGTTTTCCCTAATTTTTGCCAAAATCCTAAACACAAAAAGAAGAAAGGATAAAATTTTACATCATGCTTGAAAATCTTAACACCATAAAATCACTGGTTAAGAGAGTTACAATTGCAGGACATCCCTAGCTAAACCAAAGATTTTATGTCACCAGCTAATTAAGCAGATCAATAGTGAAGTGAAGCTGCAGTAGCCACCATTTGCACTTCAAGCCCGTGGCATGAAAAATCTAAATATGTTCAAGTGAAATGAAGCTCAAACTTGCAGAATAAGCACAAAAACACTTACAAATGAGTCGGAGTAAGCATCTCCAAATCTAAGAACGATGTAATTAGTCATTCGAGAGTTCGGCGGTATAAAAATCGCCTTACTGAATCTTTGGGGACATCCAACACAATTCGCCTTGTTCTGATCCGTCAAGCCTCGCAAGTCAATACTGCAACCACTCCAAAGCACAAGCAATCAAAAACACAAACGAAAACTTCAAAAAATGAACAAACGTCACAAACTTCAACCAAACCAAACCTAGTAGAGAAGAAAAACGCCCTAACAGGAATGGAAACCTTGACATCCTCTTCAGCCAATCCACTGCCAGCATCGCCGATCTCCGAACAAAAGACCGGCTCGTTCAGTTCGAACATGTGCCGCGAAGGCATCGAACAGAGACTTCGCGTAACAACAAGACATAATCTAGAACCGCCATTGGAACAGGAATTGAAGCGCGTTTGGGGAAACAAAGCTAGGGTTCTCGCGGAGGAAACAAAGCGAGTGCGAGTGAATGTGAAGCTAGGGTTTGATTGATGAAGAGCTCGAACGGACGATCGAAGAACAGCTGCGCAAGACGAAGACGACAACGCGCGCATCGTCTTCGCACAATTGCTCTTCCACATTGCGTTGTGTTTATTCGGAGATTGAATTTGTGAATCAAAAATGATTTTTTTACGGAGCTTGGTAGTATCGTAGAAATGGTGGTTTGTGAGGGCATTAATGTAATTTTACTCTTAAATATATAAATAGTTTTCTCCTCGAATAATCCTATAATGCATCTTTGTGAAATAGAAAGATACGATAATAACTTACTTTGAGCATCTACTTTAAGCACTTAATAAGTTCGAGTTGATGTCAATCGTGCGATACATCTTGAGGTATATGCTCGCACTCTTCGAGGTATATCACACGACTAAACACCACTCGAACCCACTATGTGCATAGATGTTCAAAGAAGATCACCAAAGTATTTTTCTTGTGAAAATGATTTCTTTACATCTAAGAAGTCACATGACTTACTTCAGTCACGAAAGCCATCAATATGTGTTTCAAGATACACACCTCACGCATTGTAAATCAAAAATATTGTATGTACATGTACCAAGAAACACGCATGAACGGTTATCAAAGTCGATATGACTTCAGGACGTGAGTTTCGCTTTGTTAGCTGCGCTTGTAATGCACGAATTGTTGAGTGTTAGTCTCTTCAAAACACAGAGTCCATAGCTAAATTGCGCATTTGTTCTCCCTGGTTTGCACTGTGTGGACTCTCACGAAAGTTTAGTACTTCAAGCTTCACTACGTGTCCACAATACTGCATTTTATTTATTTTTTGTTGCTCTTACACTGCATTTTAAGGCAATTGAAATAAAAATCTAAATTTCTTACTGAAATTATTTTAAAACAATCTAGACTAAGAAAATGTTAGAATGACAATTGAATTCCCAACAATGGACATGTGGGCTCCACATCAAAATAAGGTATTGAATGCGTTTTTATCATGGGCGGGTCAAACCATCACCAAATCCGAGGTTCATGATTTGACCGTTTTGTAAACCACTATCAATTTGCAAACCCTAAAAATCGCAATAAAACTAGCTATGGACTTTGTGTTTTGATCGGATTGGTTTTAAGGTTTTATGCGACACTTTCTACAAAAATATTACACAATCCATACAAGTCCATACATATCCATCAACAAAACACATGTTCATACATGAGCATCCACCAAAAATACAATGAAACATATGAACTCAATCAAAATTATGAGTCTTAGTTCATTTCAAATTTTACAACAACATGAAAAAGTTTCTAACTTTATTCTATTTCATCCCATGTTTGAGGGCGATTTTGCGATTTTGTGAACCGCAGTTTTCTATAAATGAAAAACACCACCAAATCGCGTAATCATATTTTTATATTTTTTAACATCCCCCAAACCGTAAATTTAAAAACAGACCATATCATGCGATTAGGATGGTTTAAATGGTTTGAACAGTTTTGGGGAGACCAGCACCCGATATTACTTTTTACGGGACTTTGTTGACGGGATTTTGTAGTGCAATGTGATGCGGACACGCACTCGCGCACAATAACTTTCTCCAGTTAGATGTACTGTGCACACCCAAAACCTTTTGCGTACAGATCTCGTAATAACTTAAAACTCCAGGGGCATTAACGGAAACGCGGTATTGTTTACTCGTAGACCTGTGGTTTTTCATCGCTCGCAAACCTCTTCGTCCTTCTCTCGCTCGCTCGCTCGCTCGTTCGCGCTGTTATTCGCGATTTCTCCTTCGCAGGCCTTCGATCCGGCACTGTAAGTGCTCGAACTCGACTTCTGTGATGTTCAATCTTGCTTTCGACGAATAGCTTCGCAGATCGTTTGTTGCGTGTTTGAGATCCCTAGGTTTTGGTTCCGTGTTGGCCTTCGTGATCAGGTTTTGGTTCTTGATTTTCGTTGGTGCAGTCTCCGATTTGGATTTTTTTTTTTTTTAGGTTTGGTGATCCGGTCAGTTTGATCAAACTGATATTGCAAGATAAACAAAGGCAATGCCCACAAAACACAGGGATAAATAACACTCCTCCAAACATGAGATTCATCGTAAGGAAATTTTTTGGTTTAGAGAAACAAATACATGTCGTTTCTGTTTCGATTTCTTACTCCTCCAAACATGAGATTCATCATAAACACTCCATTGAATGATGAAGCATAGCAAATTGAATTGCAAAATCTCAAATAGCAACTTGAGCACTAGAAAATTAAGGAATCCAAATAAGCGAAAAATCTTAAACAAAGTGTGTTCAATTTTTATGATCTTTCAGTAAAAGGTGAAGAGAGTGTGGTAACTAATTTTATATAGGCAAAACTAATGATTTGGTCCTTAAACTTTGTGTTTTTTATTCTTTGATCTTCAATGTGACAAGATTCTATTATTACACATTTGAGATCACAAAGACTTTGATTCTTCAAATGATTGTTAAGGCCACATTTACGTTTAACACAATATCAAAAAAAAAAAGAAAAAAAAAGAGTACAATGAGGGACCAAATAAATCCAATTGCAGCATAGATAAGACAACATAGAGAGCTAGTAATGCTCACAACGGTAAGAGTGGTGACAGAGTTGTTTGATACTAAGCTCCAAATTTTTTGCATTAGAGCCAAAAGAAACCTCACTAACAAGGCTATAACCATCTGCTAAATAAATTAGTTAACTCGTCTAATGAAGTTACAACAAAACCCAATGTTCAGAAGCGAATGGTGAGTATCAAATAAAACCAGGTCTTAGCTACTCCTAGAATTCATAAACACTCCATTGAACGATGAAGCATAGCAAATTGAATTGCAAAATCTCAAATAGCAACTTGCGCACTAGAAAATTAAGGAATCCAAATAAGCGAAAAACCTTAAACAAAGTGTGTTCAATTTTTATAATCTTCCAATTGAAAGAGAAGAGAGTGTGGTGACTAATTTTATGTATGAAGTACAAGTGTGAAAGTGAGGTTCACTCCGCACCTATAATCCTTATTACAAGACCTTTGGACGATGTACAAAAGTCTCAATCCAATTTTTGTACTATAAGTTTCAATCCAAAAGCGAGTAGATAGCTAGTTTTATGTATGAGTTTGCTTGTATAAATATTCACAAACTTCTGATATGAAAGAAAAAAAATTTGCAACCTCAACTTTTTTTTTTTTTTTTATCTTTTCTTCCTCATCCCTGGTTTTAACCCTATTGTCAATTTGAGGGTTTAGGAGGGCATTACTGTAACTTCACATCTAAACCTGTAACGTGAATAAGGGTAAGTGGGAACTAAAAATTTTCGCCGCACTTGCCCTCTTCTCTCTCAGTGCTCCCTCTTTTCGCTCGCGGTAGTTCTTCAAGGTTTGTATTCGAACTCTGATTTCTGCCCCTGTTGTGATTGTGTTGTGTGTTTGCAAAAAGTGGTTGAAGTTTGAGTGATTATTTAGTTTTTTTTGTTGTTGTTGTGATAGAAAGGGTTTCGATTGAAAGGGGTTCCACTTCACCTACAATCAGGTCCATCGGTGGTGTAGTTTTTGGTTTTCTTGGGTGATTATTGGGGCACTCAAATGTTACACAGAACTGGGCCTTCAAATTTGGATGATTTGGTGACAACGATTTTTTATTTTTTATTTTTTTTTGGCTTGTTAAACTGTTGAGGATAATCGGTCCCAAATTAATTGGGGTCGGCTACATGGATTAAACTCTTTCATTGTGCTCGATTTAGTGCAATTGATGGTTAGCTTTTCAAACCATTCAAATTCCTTAATTAATTTTCTTCAGTTTCTATTGAGTCTCAAATTTTCTACTGGATCACATCCTATATGTGTGGGAACTGTTGCTCAATTTTCTCTATATCCAGGCGGTGATGTGAAATACACCCTTGCTCATTTCTCACTACAGCCGGGCTCGATGCAGCGCATCGCTAGGTGGGATTGTTGATAGAACATCCAAAATCTGTTAACTGTTGGGGTATTCTTCACAGCTGATTGAGAGTCATCTAATTATGTGGTGAAATTTACTGTGGATAGAGTCAATGTTGCTAGCTTAACTGCTCTCGCTGCCTTGGCATAAAGCGTGTTGTCGATTACCATAACCTCCTGTTTGTTCTGCAACGTTGTGAATGATGCTAATATTCTTATTTGCCTGTTGTGTGTTCTCACCATGGATATTTTGTTTTTGCTTAAAACTTGTACATCATCTGAATTTCATATATAATCTTGAAATATCAAGTTTAGAGAATCTTATAAAAAAAATTCATCTGCAGTAGATGTTTGATTAAACTTTTCTATGACAATTTTCTAATTGTTTTACATCTAACTCTACCATGCCATCCCTTCATCTTCAAATCAAGCGTCAATTGGTAGCATGTCTTGTTAGAACATTTCCCATAGATCAATGTTTGCAAGGCGCCAAGACGATGCCGAGTTACCTGACCTAGGCAAGGTGGCCTAGGCGGCGAAAAAAATATTTATCTAGAGGTCCTTGAATAATCATTTTATTTATTTTTAGGTCCTTAATAAATACTAATTGCCCAACAGCATTTTGATCCATATTCAATATATATATATATCAAGGTTAATAATAAGCCTTAAAGTCTTTATTTAACACTAATTATGTTAAGATTTTGTTGTTGGGTGGGTTGTTATAACATCAAAGTCAATTGTAATCAACTTTCAAAAAATTACTTATGACACTGCCCCACCTAGACTCCCACCTAGGAAATTTTTCTCCAAAACGCACGAGCCACGCCTTGCAATCACTGCCATTGATGACCACTGATTTATCACTCTTTAATTCATCCTTTAAGGACAACTAAATATATTCCTTTATATAGTAAATTGGATCCATTGTCCATACAAAAGGAGTGAGATATTTTTTACACTGTTTGTCAACCTAACACAACCTCCTCATTCAGTTGATCCAACAAATGTTGGGTAGAGGCTTTGCTGCTGTTTTCTAGTAAATCAATTCTTTTGAAATTAATATACCAAATCAAATGCAGTGCACTAGGATCTAAACAAAAGCCTTTTCCTCTTCATTGCTTTGTGCTAGAACTCTGAGAGTTGTGAGGCAAAACAGTTTTCATATGAGAAACAAATATTTCATCCTTTACCTATTACTGCAAGTAATTTTTTCAAACAACAAATGAAACAAAGCCTTAAACTCAATTGTAATAGCCCAGTCCTGAGTAAAACTTCGACGTTTGTACAGCTTAGCTATTTCTTGAACCATTTTGAATTCTAGTGTCTTTAAAACTTGATTCGGTCACTACCAAAAAATAAAAATAAAATTTGATTCAGCACAGTACGCTCTCATCATGATTGCAAGTTAAGGTTTTGAATAACTTGAGCTCCATTTGCACGAGATAGCCAACAATCTGTCTATCTGGCTTTCTGTTACATCCGAAAACTATTTCATCCAGTTTTTTTTATATAATGAATCATACTCAGCTTCCATGCCTGATCATCTTTTTGGCAATGAAGGAGTAGTGTCATTTGATATGTTTCCTCTTGTGCTTTTCCATTTGCTCCATTCTCTATATGAGCTCGTGAGAAGCTTTCCGAAAGTAATTTTGTCGAAGAACACACAACCGCAGTAGTTATTCCCTTTCTCTATTAGACAATCTACATTTTTTTCTTATATTGTTATCTTCAATTTATTCTATATCAAACACGTTAGTTTCTTTATTTATTCATGCTTGTTTATTACTGAAGTGTATTTTGTTTTTGCAACTTGCATGTTTGGGGTGTTCAAACTTTTATTTGGTTGTGTTGAGAATGGAGATGTTCTCTTAAATACTATTTGGTCTGGGTACAGTTTCTTGGGCATCATTAGGTTTCAAGAGATGACAGTTCCTTTGGTTTTATGTTTATCTATGTTTCTAATCTCAAGATATTATACATTGCCTATTCTGTCAGATTTTTGCATAAAGAGAGGAACTGATTGAGATGAGGCTTTTGACACACAACATGTTGTCCTGCAACATCAAGGGCGTGACGAATGGATTTCCACTGCGAATTGAAGTGGAGAAATCTATGGAAAAAGAGGTTGATTTCAATATCGATTTTCTTAAGAGCATATTTTCAAAAGTTGAGTGGACAGCTTTGGTTGAAGCTGCCCGGTCATTAGGGTACAATGACCTGCCTGAAGAGGTTGTGGATTCATCAACAATGCTTGAGTCGTCTGATTTCTTAAAGAAATTCCATCACGCACTTCTTGAGCTTCATCTCGAGGAGGGTGCATTGATATGCCCTGAAACTGGGCGCCGGTTCCCTGTTAACAAGGGCATTCCCAATATGCTTCTCCATGAAGATGAGGTCTGATAGAGAGAGAGAGGTGGAGATTATCTGCTTGGTTTGGGTTTTTTGAGGTTAGTGGCAATAGTTCTATGTATTGAAGACGAGATTAGTTTATGTTTTGAAATATATTCCTATCTTTCGCAGTTGATTTCCCTTCTTTATGATTAGGGGCTTAGGTTTTGTAAGATTAAGTAAAAAAACAATTTCGAAACCATATTCAATCTAATTTTATGTACAATTCAGTTCGAGTTTGGCAGGAAAATTTCAATTTAGGCTTTGGATCTCCCCTTCAAATCCTTACTCTTAAACCATTAAGAGAACTTTTTTGTTGACCATATTTGGTCAAGTAAGAGCTACACTAGTAACACAACCGTGCTTAAACAATTGCTCATGCCTGTGCTATTCTAAAAACTGCCCACAGACTTTAGAATGGAAGTCTTGGTGAAATAATTGATTTTCTAGTCTGTCTTAGAATTGTTGAAAGTGATGTTAAGTTAAAGTGGATGTTTGAATTTGATTAGTGGACAAACAATCCCCACCACTTATGGTAGATGCTAGTTTTATAATTGCATAAATAAGCATTTTAAACCCAACTTCCATCTTATTTTGACAGGAAAAAATGGGGAATTTAACTTTTCGAGGCACCATTAGTTTGTATAGCAGCATTAGAAATTAGAAGTGATTGATAAAAACAACCATCAAATCAACAAAATACAACTATCTCGTATTCTTTGACACGGGTTTGAAATGCTTATTTATGCACTAGTATAAAACTAGCTTCTACTATAAGTGGTGGGCATTGTTTGTCACTACTCAAATTTAAACATCATCTTTTTACTTAACATCACTTTCAACTTTTCTGAAATAGTTGATGTGGTAAAGAGCATCTTCGATGGTAAATGTGGCTTGAGGCCATGGATTGGTGTCACTTCATGACGTGGGGATGATGTCTATCTTAGGTGGTGTTAATTGTTAAATATACATTCAACCTCAAAATGATCTTCATTGCACAATGTGGATTGGGGATTTTTTTTTTTTTTATTTTATTGTTATGTGGATTGTGAAATTTGTTTTGTTTTTTTTTAAATTTCTATAATAAAAAATAATGGAGTGTCGGCGAAGAGAATGACTACCACAGTGTTTACAAGTAAACACTCTACTCTGATTCTGAGCTCACCTCAAGGAACGAACTTATACATCTTGAGGGGCATAACACGATCGATAGGAGGGGTGGGCAGTTTGAGGTGCATTACACGGTCGTTTGCCTACGCATACGCTTGAATAAAAGTCATGTCAAGTAACTAAAGTTGTGTTCTCTGGTTTGTCTTTCCTTGAACTGCTAAGGAGACACTGCCATCGAATGAGTCCATGGAATCGTCCATGAAAGTATTTTATATACTTCTCTTATGAGTTGTTTTAATTTGTTTATTTTGAAGACTACTTAATGGCTCACATCTGTATACCCATATTTTAAGCTCGGAGGTTGGTGTTTGGCTATTAATAAGTTCAACCCCGCGAGGAAGATAAATAATTGTACTGTAAGTGAACTTAAGCTATTGTCCGAGGAGGTTATGTATGTTGAGTGAGCAATTCCATTTGAAGTATCTTCTTCTTCTCTTTATTTTTTTTTACATTAACTGTTTCTTGTAATTCTTGTATAATTTGAAAAAAAAAAAAAGTCTCTGTGAAGTATTATATAGTGGAAAAGCCTCAATTTAGTTGGACTTGTTTACGTGGACCAAACACTTTTACAACATGACCAATTATATATTTTCATGACAACCCTTTAAATCATTCGTAATCAATATTTTTCAAGTTGTTTTAGATCCCGTCTTAATAATCTCTTAAATCATTCGTAACCATCAAACTATCAACTAGACAAAATAATTCAATTTCATCATTTAGAATCACTCCAATATACATATTATATTTTGCCAAAAAAAATGCATATTCGATCTTTTTAATGTGTCAATAAGTATCAAATCATTGTTAGATTTCTCGATTTTCGAATTTCAAGTTCACTTGGTTCTTAAAAACAATCAGTTTTACATTACACGAAGAAGAATTACACAAAGATAGAGACCATCCCCAAATATTACACCGAAGTTGATTATCAACCATTTCATAAACGAAACCTCACCACCATACCGCCGTTGTCAAGACTTCGCCCGCCTTGCCTAATATTTAACCCAATTTTTTTATTTGTATTGCTTTAATTTTGGAATTTAACCCAATATTTCATCCACGCTAAAAACACTCACCACATTTCTTGCCAAAACATTTGTTGGCAATTGACATCCAATGTAACTGTATATTCTGTTTAGAAGATATTCAATTCAATCACCTTTGTATCTCTAAAATCACATTAAAAATTCGTTAAAAAAAATCACATTCCAATTACGTATCCACAACACTGCATTTTAAGGCAATTGAAATAAAAATCTAAATTTCTTACCAAAATTATTTTAAAACAACCCCGACTGAGAAATGCTACAATGACAACATTAAGCCACAACACATTTTACAATAGTTAATATGTCGCGTAGGCCCTACATCAAAATGAGTGCATTGAGTGTGTCTTTTAATGAAATTTTGTTGTGTGATTCTATTGTGATATATTGTTATAATTGTAACATTTCCCATCTCGACTGGTAGGATGTGTCTTGATACGCACTCGGCGCACAATAACTTTACCCTGTTAGACGTACTGTGTACACCCAAAACAGCACTGCGTGGTGGGGAAGAGAAAGTTAACTTATGTGTGTGCAAAATCCCCCACGTTCGATAAAATCGGATTTTGGGGTGATCTCGTAATTACCCAAAACTCCAGGGGCATTAACGGAACGCGGTATTATTTAATTGACAGAGACGCAAAACAACAGCAGCAACAAAGCCATCCAGAAAGAGCGTCTCCTAGACCTGTGGTTTTTCATCGCTCGCAAACCTCTTCGGTGCTCGCTCGCTCGCTCGCTCGCGCTGTTCTTCGCGATTTCTCCTTCGCAGGCCTTCGATCCGACACTGTAAGTGCTCGAACTCGACTTCTGTGATGTTCTATCTTGCTTTCGATGAATAGCTTCGCAGATCGTTTGTTGTGTGTTTGAGATCCCTAGGTTTTGGTTCTTCGTTGGTCTTCGTGATCAGGTTTCGGTTCTTGATTTTCGTTGGTTCAGTCTCCAATTTGGATTTCTTGTAGGTTTGGTGATCTCTGGTGATGCATGCGTGTGGTTTTGGTTGATTTTCGATGGTTAGGTCTGGAATTAGCGTTTTCGATTGGTAGAGATCTTGAATCTTAGGGATCTGAGTTGTCGATGGTTGCGATCTTGATTTCCGAACGGTTTGTGTGGTTTGGAATTTTGTGGTTTTTGTTTTGGTCAATATGATGTTTGGTACGCGTTTTAGGTTTTTCGTTTCGGTGGAGTTGAATGAGAGTTTTGGTAGGTGCCGATTCGTGGTCCTTGAAGGTGCGGCGGTGTTTTGTGATGGTTTATTAGTTTTGTTGTTTGGTTTTTGATGCTTTAGGGCAACCATGAGTGACCTCGGCGAAAAGACTTGCCCTCTGTGCACAGAAGAGATGGACATGACCGATCAGCAATTGAAGCCTTGCAAATGTGGCTATGAGGTGTGTGTTTTATGCTTAATTTGTCTGTCTTTGGTCTACAATCTATGCACAAGACCTGAAACCCTAATTGCGCGATATGGCTCTTGGAATAGGAATGATGTCATAATTGATGCCACTGCAATTCCTTACGATCTAGTGGTTTGGTTTTATGTTCAACGTGTGCTGTTGTAGTGATTGCAAGTGAGTGTTTCTGTAATTTATGTGTGTAAATCGGTACAGGTATGTGTTTGGTGTTGGCACCACATCATGGAAATGGCTGAAAAGGATGAAACGGAGGGACGATGCCCCGCATGCCGTACGCCTTATGACAAGGAAAAGATTGTAGGGATGGCTGCAAACTGTGAAAGGTAATTGCTGCGGTGAATAATGCGTTCTGTTATTTGCATTTTATCGATATTGTAACAGCAAAACCTTTATCTTTATCGAGTGAGAAACAGCTCAACAGCCTCGATTTGTGCCTCCTTTACAGGTTAATTGCTGAAATTAATTCAGAGAGAAAATCAAAGTCACAGAAGGCTAGACCTAAAACATCTGAAGGGAGAAAACATCTGAGTAGTGTCCGAGTGATTCAGCGGAATCTGGTGTACATAATAGGGATACCTTCCAACTTGGCAGATGAAGATGTGAGATATTCGTTTAGATCCGTTCCATTTTTGGTTTAGCTTACTTTACGTTTTTAAGGAATAAATTTTACTGTTGCATCCTAATAGTTTATTTTATCTGATTGATGTCTTGTGGTGTGATCAGCTTCTACAGCATAAGGAATATTTTGGACAGTATGGAAAAGTTTTAAAAGTGTCCATTGCTCGAACAGCAGGTGGGGCTATACAGCATACAGCGAACAATACATGCAGTGTGTAAGTCAGAAGACTAGTTTTGTTCTCTGTTATTTTTGTGGTGAACCTAAACTTGTGTTACAAGTTTTCAGTTATTGTTATCTTTACTTTAGTGATGAATCATCCGTATTAAGATGAATCGTTGTCAAGAACTGGCTGTCACCATCATATTTGATTCACTTGTCTGATATTATCATATTCTGCATTCGTCAATTGTCTATATCTTTCTCATTAATGTTCAGATTTTTCTGCTTGTGTGACGTTGGACTGTACTGGTGTTTTGTCTCAGTGATGCACATAGCTTTTGTAGGATTATCAATTCTTGGGTATATGCTTGCATATTCTTATTCTTTCTTCTTGACAGATATATTACTTACTCTAAAGAAGAGGAAGCGGTTCGATGCATCCAGTCAGTGCATGGTTTTACTTTAGAAGGTAAACCATTGAGGTGAGTATTGTTGCTTCACACCTTTTCTTGCATTAATGTTTGATATGATGTTTCTCATATTGATCGCCTAAAGCTTCTATTTGCAGAGCATGCTTTGGAACTACTAAATATTGTCATGCATGGTTGAGAAATATGGTATGGGTTTCTAATCTCAGTCTGGATGTCTACTGCGAAGTTTTATTGTCAGAGACTCGAAAGCTTGTGTAAATTTATAATCATATTTGACCTGAAATTGTTTTATGTCATCATAGCCTTGCAGCAACCCCGATTGTCTATATTTGCATGATATTGGCACCCAAGAAGATAGTTTTACTAAGGATGAGATAATTTCAGCCTTTACAAGGTATGGATA
Source organism: Stephania yunnanensis (assembly GCA_039657365.1). Taxonomy (NCBI): domain Eukaryota; kingdom Viridiplantae; phylum Streptophyta; class Magnoliopsida; order Ranunculales; family Menispermaceae; genus Stephania; species Stephania yunnanensis. Next base: position 1,763,889 of record CM077586.1, on the reverse strand, counting down.
TCACTCTCTTACCAAACTTTACTTTCTCTACTTTCTTCATAGTTTATCTGTCTTGAAATAAAAGTTTTATATTTTGATCACCTGAAAGAAAAAATCTTTGCTCAAGTTCTTTGACATTTTCTTTTCTACTATATTTTGTTTTTTATATTTTATAGTTGTTAAATTGAAAATAAATAGTAAATGAGATGGTTACTTTAGATTTTGCAACTGTATCATTATTTTATTTTAGGGATTTTAGGGGCGCATTGTTGTAATGAGGCCATGTATACCACTTTCTCCTTCCTGTAAAATTGAATACAGTGAAAGAAAAAGTCATTTGATATAGCTTTCAGGAAGTCTGAATACATGTGGAATGAAAAATATAATGTTGGAATTGCAGTGACTGGTGAGAGTAAGAGATCTCAAATTCTGTGGTTGGATATTTCTTTTGGCAAATATGATTAAGAGATTCAACTTCTAACTGCAGAATGGAGGACATTGGATGTACAGACTGAGATCTAAATTGGCTTCTACGTTTCAAATTAGCGAATGAGATGGTTCCTTTAGATCTCCCTTATGGGGTTTTCCATTATCCTTTTTTTTCATATAAAACTTATTTCTGGTAGGATGGCTTTTACGGGAAAGTTGGCCTCTATGGTGCAAACTCCGAAATTGCTCTAGCGTTGGACTTCTGAATGATGTGTCATAAATGTTAGCATTCAACAGGTATCGTATCACTCGTCGTCAATGATTGTCAGGCGCCAGGAAGATCACTGGCTGTTTTGAGGCAGTGCATGAACAACAGATTTTTAGACCTTAGAGGCACCTGAAGGGCTAATTATTTGTTATTGTGCCCTTATTAACACAAAGATCTACTGGTCGCTGTCATTTGTATTCAGAGCATATATTTAGAATAGTAATGTATGTGAAAAATATTTAGTAGAACTTCGTAGCAGCATGTTGTCGATTTCTACTAGTTGGTCATCGGTTGATAGGTCCCTCACTTGTTTCTGTTAATAAGGAAAAATAAATTTTGGTAGGAGACTCTAAATGATGGTGCTTATGTCATTTTGAGGATGTAGGGGCTGTGGTAAGAATGAATGCATGGATAACACAAATGTGGAAGATTTGGAGACCAGCTGTTTCCTCCCCTGTTGTATATATTATGTTTATCATTTCCTTTCAAACTTTTTGTTTTGTTACTAGATTTCTTTTGGTGTTGACTAGTCTTTGGTCTTGGGGCAAGTTGATTGCAAAAGTATAGTTCGGATTCCTGTGTCGGAGTTCTCACGCGTTTTGCTGCTGGTACTCCAGCTAGAGAAGCTGTTGGATTTGTTTCAGGAGTTATTGTAGCTTTTTTGCCTTTCTCCCGCAGTTGTTGATAGTTTGTCAGTTTTTTGTGGTTGTAGTGAAGTTTACTTTTCAGGTTGTTTCCAACCTAAAAAATAGTTTCACCTTTTAGTTTGCTGCCTGGTCATTTTTTAACATCCTTTTCTTTATCTATATTTTTTTATTGACTCAGTTCTCTTTCAGGAGTAGAGTTCAACAAATTGCTGGCGCTGCAAATAATTTGCAACGGCGATCAGGAAACACATTGCCTCCTCCTTGCGATGACTTCTGCACTAGCAGCTGTGCTTCTTCTGCAAATCCTATCACAAAACCTGTTACGAATGTGAGACATTTAGTGTTAACTCGTTTACCTTGGAGTTTTCTTTTTTTTTTTTTTTTTTTTTTTGCCATTCAAGCAGATGGAGCATGTGTTAAGTGAATGTTTTGTACATGAATGTTATTTTTTTAGTAGTATATGAATACTATTATTGCCAGTCACTGAATTGATTTTGGTTTGATTCAGATCCCTATAGGTCAGACTAAATTGTCTCCTCCTAATGGTAGCTCTGGAAGATCTGTGGCACTTCCAGCTGCAGCCTCATGGTATAACATTAACTTCTTAGCTTATTATTTAGTCCATTGGGCACTTGTACCTAAGAACATTTGATCTTGATTACCAGGGGGTTGCGTATGGCAAATGGTCGGCCACCAACTTCAGGCTCATCGTGTTTAAATGTGCCTTCGAAATTAAAACCTGATGAATACAATGGTTCATTCACCCCCGTGGCCGCTAGCCCGACCCAGGGTGCTATGAGGCATACAGATGTAGGAAAGAAATCCTTAGTAAATGACGAAAGTCAGGTGCTGCATATCAATGGTAGAATAGGAGCGTCGGAATCTTCCCAGCAAGGTGATGTTGGAACAAACATATTTGATGCCAGTGAGGAGGGTGTCAGCAATGTTGCAGCTGTTGCTGTGAATTCGAGCACACACTTGTCTGGCCAGTCTACATCCAGTAATAATGATAAGGACAACTTATTACTTACTACTAGTAGCAATTCATTAGAACTTGACCGACAGTCTTTCAAATCTGTTTTAAATAAAGATGGAAGTGTGGCTCTAAATGGAATGATTCCCAGGATGTGCTCTGCATTAATAGACCTCGATGACCATGGTGGTGTTGAGAATGAGTTGAAGGTTGACGGTTCCATATCCAGTCTTCATTCTATCAGATCACCTGGGGATCAGGGTGCCTCACAGAAATATTGTTTTGAACATGTCGATGAATCTTCACCTTTGACGACATCTAGAAAAGCTACCATGATGTCTGATGGCTTTTCTGCTTCTGAAGAATCACCTGAATGGAGAGTAGAATCACCTATGCAAGTATTACCAGATGAATTAGCTGAAATTGATGATGATTTTAGATCCTTTGATGAAGGAAGACTTGAGGATACAGATGACAAAACGGCTGATTCTTGGTTTAGTAGTACAAAAAACCTTACTAATATGGATGGTAGAATTGCAGATTCAAAAATTGACAGCATATCTCGTCCCTTAACATCTTTTAATTCAATGCTATCAAATGGTCCTGAATTAGACAATGGTAACAGCTCTACTGGGTTTTTGAATACTTTTGGAAGCCCAAACATGGACTCAAATCTTGAGAGGGGTAAATTCTTGGGAAGATTTAATGAGACTGAGGCTGACAAAGCTGCTTCTGTAGATATAGGTGAAAGCAGCATAATCTCAAATATTTTATCTCTGGACTTAGATGTGTGGGATGATTCCTTGACGTCGCCTCACAATTTAGCTAAATTGCTGGGGGAAACCGACATACAGAACAGTTCTCTTAAAATGTCGAGTTCTTTAAGGGTGCAAAACAGTAATCAATCCAGGTTTTCTTTTGCACGGCAAGAGGATTTTGGCAATCAGCATTCCAATATGGAGCCTGCCTTCAGTAGTGTTGGGTTGATGTCGAAGTTTTCTGGCTCTCATGATAATGTTGTAAATAGAGATCCTTTGTTTGAGAGGCTTCAGAATGGCTTTTCATCAAGCTCGTTGGAAGAATCTGATCCATTTTCCAGCAGCCACTATAGCATCTCTTCAAATAAGCTCCCAGGTGAGTGGTAGTTACTATTACATTTACATATAGATGCATTTACTTCCTTGTTTCTCTTTTTTACGTTGCTGATGTATTAATGTCTTCCATTTTCTTGTATCTGTGTTTTTGGATAATTTCATGTTTGTATTTCTTCTACAAAATCATTTTCGTGATTGGGAGAGTTACTGCTGAAAAAGTAATTTTAGGTGTAAAACTTTCATTTCTAGTAGTTTAGCTACCAAATAATTTTTCTTGGACTTGTAGTTGAAAAGTTTTGTGGTTGAGGCTATGTTGTTTGCGGTTGTTGTAGTTTGAAAAGTAGTATAATTGGATGAACGTTGATTGCATCCCAGCGAGCGCTAGGGAAGAGTTTTCTTATGCATAACTCTTCATGAAGTGACAGGTTATGTATTTCATTTACTGAATGCTTGATGATGCTGTGCTAGGGAAGAGTTTTCTTATGCATGACTCTTCATGAAGTGGTGGTTCATATATTTTATTTACTGAGTGCTTGATAATGCTTGTGTCATTCCCCTTACCTATTGATCTTGCACCTCTGTTCTGAATGTTGGCCTTGACATATTCCGAATACTTTGTACCTTATTCATTTGAAGAAAGATAGTATTTGAAGGGTACTCAGTAGGACCTCCATCGAGCACACGTTAAATGTACTTCATTGGAAATCAGGTTAGATTTGCAGGTGTTGTGAAAAACTTAAAGAGTTTGAAATATTAAGTACGACCTCCATTCAACTATTCAACAGGAAGGACTAAGGAGAGATTGGAGATTCTATTAAACGACTTATATAGCATTGATGTAAGTCTGTTATCAGATTAAAGTTGATGTAGTTTAGATGTTTATAATCTATGGAACCTGAATGTTGGGCAGAAAGGAAACATGTTAGTATAGTGTGCAACAGAAAAGAGAATGTGGAGTTCGGTGGGGAAATATTGAGTTGTATAGCACCGAAATGAATAATAAACAAAGATAGTATGTTGTTAGTTTTGATTGTCAGTGTAGGCCTTTACGATTGAGTTATGGAGCTCAAACACTTTCCCTATTTCAGTTGTTTTTTTGTTTCTGTAATCTGCAATGCTGTACTTGTTTTTGATTAATTTGACTTGAAATTAATGTGTAAAATGAATTGTTATCTGAAACTCCATATGTTTATGGCATTGGCATCAATTGTGAGGCAGTTTGAATTGAATAATAAGTTTGTCCTTTTTTTTTTTCAGTTTCTAGATCTCAAATTTCTGCTCCACCTGGATTTTCTGGTCCCAGTAGAGCACCTCCTCCTGGATTTTCCTCTCAGGAAAGGATCGATCATGCGTTTGAATCTATTTCTGGTGCGTTTTCTTCATTAATTTTATTTCTTCCACATTCAGTTCTATTGGCCTCGATCGTAAACACTTGTTTGTCTTCTACTCTTTTTTAGGGAACCATTTGCTTGAAAATTCATTAAGGAATCAGTATTCGGCACAACCAAGTGGGGGCTTTGGCAGCGCTGCTGACATTGAACTGGTTGATCCGGCAATATTGGCTGTGGGCAAAGGAAGACTGCCAAATGGGATTAATAACTTGAGCTTTGATCTGAGGTCAACGTTCACTTCGCAGCTTTCACCTCCTGAAAACGACCCGAGACTTCAGATGTTGATGCAACAATCAATTTCTGCACAACAAAGCCTAAGATACCCTGACCATTTGATGGATAGGTTCTCCAGTCCTAGTGATGCTTTTGGAATCCCTTCTAGGCATTTGGATCAATCTCAATTTAACAATCTGTCCCCATTTGGACAATATTCTCTCCAGTCAAGAAATGCACACTTGCCTAATAGCCACTGGGACAATCGGAACGAGGTCCATACTGGAAACGACTTGATAATGTCTGAGATCCTTAGAAAGGAGAGGCTGGGAAGCCTGGGATTCAACAATCACTTTCCTACTTATGAGGATCTGAAGTTTCGAATGCCCGGTTCGGGTGACGTATACAACAGAGCATATGGAATTTGATATCTGATGAGGCCACTTCAGTCATGCGGCAACCATGTGGAAAGCAAAATGGCGTTACCATGCGCATAACACAACTTCTGCTGGTCGGGATTCACGACTTCCATATGCTTCACTCCTTTAGTGATCTCAAGAGTAGGCTTTGAAGCTCTGAGGCCTGGGATAGTGAAGCATTCTTCCCCTGAAAGTGAAGGTTTTTGTGGGTAAGTAACATTGAAGGGCACGTTATATTTGTTGGTATCAGTAATGCGTAGCTCTCATATGATCATATATCCATTGCGCAATTATGCTACGGTGGAACACCAGCATAGATCTTACACTTAACCTGTCTAACGCCTCTACCGCAACAGCTCACTGTTTTCCTTTGTTCGTATTTCGTGATGGAAGGAGTGTTGTAATGTCTTGTGCTTCTGTCGACAGGCCCCGTGCATCCTGAAGGTTGTGATATGCAAATGCTGTCGGATCTGAGGAACGCGCTCATCTTGGACGGAAGGCAAGGGGCTGGAAACAAAAGAGTTGAATGATAATACACTTTGTTGATACTGCAATTTTTTTTTGTTTGCTCTGGTACAGGGATTTCAGTTTTGGGGAAAGTTCAAATGATGAAAATAGTAGTGAGAGCTTTTTCAGATCTTGTTTTGAAACGTGTACATTTGGCGATATTGCATAGAGGACTTATATTGATCTTCACATTTTCGGAGTTAACGAGGTATTTCCTCTTAAATATCCTAAGTTTTGCATTGTTTTTTACTTATTTGTTGATGAGAAAGATTTGAGATTCAAATAATAAAAAGAATTTGCAAACGCTGGATACAGAAGAGTTAAACATAGTTGAATCTCGTCTAATTCTGAATATGGTACCTAGTTGCCATGACAAACCATGGTTTTGGTCAATAATGTCTCTTCTTACAAATCCTCTCTTCAAAGAATCATAATAAAAAGAAATTCTACGCTTCAAGTTCATTCAATTTCTGGGGTTTCTTCCCACTCAATGAAGTTAATTTTACATCATAACTCTCCACTTGTAACAAAATAAGTTGTGTGACCAAAGTAATGCATGTGAATAGAATGTAAACCTTTATTGAAGCCCCATAATGGCCTGGTAATTCATCTCCTACACAAAATACATATATGAAGAATAAACCAGACTCGTTTGTCAATATTCTCAATAATTGAGGATCACTCATCCCATCGCCAACCAAACAATGCATACATTCATATCCTCATCTCTACTTTCTTCGTATGGATTTAGAGGTTAAATCCGGCTTTTCGGCGGGGCTGGGTTCCTCTGTAGATTTCAATTCCCTAAAAAGATGTTTATGAGAAGGTGAGTCGGACCCCTTGAATTTGAACTCTCGTTGTTCATCTTAGACTCTGCATGAACTCTCACCTCTGGCGGCGCCCCCCCCCTAAAGCGTCACAAAAAAGTTACCACTACTACATCTGAGTAGAAATTTCTATTTGGGTCACAAACGATTAAACGACCGTACACAATAAACATGATTGATACAAAATTCACCTATTTGAATGCATGTTAATAACATGATTTATTTATTTTATTTATAGACATCTTTTATCATATTTTATTTTATATTTGAGAGGAAATATTCATTTTACTTTTAATATATTATTTATGTTTTAGATTTTATTAATAATTATTTATTAAGAAAAAATAAAACTTTTCGCCAAAGTAAAATTTAGATATTTTTGTAGATGACTCTTATAATTTTGTTTATGTTATTATTACGAGTCATTTTTGCTTTATTTTTAAGAGTAATAAAGACTTGAATGAAAAAGTAAAGTGAAACTAACGACTATATACAACCACATTATATTTTATTGGTTATTTAGTATGTTTTTTCGAATTTAATCATTTAGATATATTTTTAAAAAATAGTAACTTAATTATAAAAGTTTAAATAAAATAAAATTTTTAAATATAATATTTAATAAGTGGGTGACACGATTACACGACACGTTTAACACACGACCCACTTAGACACGAAAACGATTAACACGATTAATAAACATGTCATGTAATGGATTTGCATTATATGGGACACGACACGTTTACGACACGACACGTTTACGACTCGCCGATACGAATTGCCACCCCTAATACAGAGTAACTACAATGTTTTTATAACATTCGGCTCTTGGTATGCATTGATTTGTACATGATGTTTGTGCAACCAAAGTGTTCATTTCGAGTCACCTAATACTCAAAGTTGATTTTTTTTTTTTTATATTTGCGAGTGTCAGGAGAGTCTGCCTATTCCTACGGGGCCCTAGTGCAATCAGCCTGGGCGTATCTCAGTGGCTCGAGCGATCTTGTCACATCAAAAATCAAAACAGATGTCATGCGTTTAACTCGCACAACCTCCACTTTCACTTTTATTATTGTGGCAACCTTTGTGGAAGACATTAGGATGATTACTCCTGTGCTTTTCTCAGATTTGTAATCCTCCCATTAACTTCTTCTTCACCTTTCTAACGTAGTACTCCTACTTACAAGATCCGATGGAGAATAGTCTCTCAGTAACCATTTTCCGAGTTTCCAGCTTCTCCACCCAGATCCTGACACGTGTTACAGCTAGAGCTTTTCACGTTTTGTTCTTGTTGGGTCACATTTTCAATGTCAAGCGAATTAAAGAAGACATGTTCACTGGGGTCCGAGGAGATTGGCAGGCTCGGGTAGAGGTGGCCCTGATTTTTCAAAGTGCACGTTCAGACCAACTCAGGCCCATTATATGTAGCTCACCAAATCCTTAATGGGTCGAGTTTAGGCTTACTTTTTTTTTCTTTTTTTTTTTGGCAAATCGCTTAATATATCCTGCCGTCTAATGTTTCTTGCAAATTTATTCAAATGTTTCTATTTCTATAATTTTATTCTAACTTTTTGAAATTGCGTAAATTGTATGATATGAATAAGTTTAGGTTGATGTGGAATTACTTTTAAGTTTTAACTATGTTGGTGCAAATAAAAAGAGTTTCTCCCAATTTACAATGTTTTGAGGTATAATTTGTGAAGTTGGAAACTTTTGGAAATGGAGAGATCTTAGGATAAATTTGTAAAAAAAACTAAAACAATAGAATGTATTTGTAAAAACTGAAACGATAAGATGAATTTATAAAAAAACTTAAAATGTTAGGATATATTATGTTATTTGTCCTTTTTTTCCGAGTGTATTAGCTTATCTATTTTTTTTTTATTCCCCTTAATCAAAGTTTCGAATTTGAGTGTTATGAATGAAAAAAATTGAATTGAGAGAGTCATTCTCCGTATGGGACAAATTAGTCGATGTTGTGATGAGACACAAATTAGTCATTTGGTTGACACAAAAAGTAACCTGGCATAATTAATTGATTTGAGTGGGAAAAAATTTGGTTCAGTTTAAGAGAGGCTTTGAGTTGAAGCCTTACTAACGGAAAACATTGTGCTTGAAGCAGGACACTGACTGGTGAGACAGCAATGCCAATCTCTCTCACTACACAAACGTGATCCAAACCCAGCCACAACATGAACCTGACGCAACAGCAACCAAAACCATTCAAAACACATTAATGTGACCCAACAACCAATCTGAAACATCAAAAGACAAACGGGCCCCCACAATAGTGTCCAAAAAGTGAAATTTAATCACTAACATCCAATTCACAATGGGCCCATCTACTTATCTACTATATGCGTGGCAAATCCTTGTATATTTATGTGATTGGCCATGCCATCTTCACATACATATATATATATATATTCTTACATGTATGCATGTGGTGTGTTGCATGTCAAAGGAGCAAAAAACAAAGAAAATATCATAAATGGTTACTTTTTAAGGGAGTGTTAAAAAAGGGGTTGTACACAAAGAATGTGAGATGACATTAGAGCATCAGTTGGGACCTCAACAGTCCAATGAAAGAAAGGGACAAAAGCCAATTAATAGCGCGCCTAACATTAAAGGGTTTTTGCCTTTTTGGTGGTAATAACTAATAAGAGTGAGAAAATAGTGTAAACTAATTTTAGTGTAAACTAGTTTTTGTGGCAAAATTAAGAAATAAGATAATAATGGTAAGAATTCATGCAACTGCTGTAAATTGAATTGAAACTTGCTAAGAACTAGAGAAGGAAAATAAAAGATTAACTTCTACTACTATAAACTACTACTACAAATGAGAAGAGAAGAAATGAGATAGTTTGAATGAGAAGTTTTCATTCAACTTGATGTGTGAAATATAATGGAGTTGGTACCATTTATATAGGTCATTTGGTGATGATGATAATTGTACTTATACAATGTGTACAAGTTATACGTACACCACAAGCCATACAACACATCACAAGCAACATTGACAATACATGGAAGAGTCGGTGTATATTTGAGAGGATTACAAGTTACATGACAATACATGTATAAGTGATTATACATTGGAGTAACAAAGTTATGTAGAGTGTACAAGTTACATTCAATGTAGAAGTCATGCTTGATGTTACAATTCAATGTGACAGTCATGTTTGACAATGTGATTATTTATAAGCTTGGTTAAAGGGTCATCCAATTTACAACAGCAACAACAATTTGTACAAGACCCTTTAATGTCACTTGTCAGGCATGGATGCACCATTAGACATAAAAGTAGTTCATATATATTGATCATAGTAATATAAATGCAAATAGTATGATTTGGTCCTCAATTTTTATGTTTTTGTTGATTTGGTCCCTAAACTTTCAAAGTTCACTTTTGATCCATGAACTTTCATTTCCTTCTATTTTTTATTAGTTGGTTAAGTTTGAAGAGTAACGTATACTAACGAACGATTTACAATCAATTTTTTGGGTTGATAAATCAGTTGTGAAACCACATGCGAATTGCTCATGAAGTAAAATTGAATCGATGAAAGTTTGAGAACTAAATCGACAAAAGCTTGAAAGTTCCACGACGAAAAGATACTTTATGCAAACACTATAAAAATGCACAAGAATAACGACAAAATCTCGTTGCTAATTTTAATTAGCGACAAGCTTTTTAGCGACAGACTTCTCGTCGCTAGCGATTTAGTGACATGAAAAGTGGCTTTAGCGACTAATTTCTTTTTGTCGCTAATTTGGTTGTTTTTTTTTTTGTAATGATTTTTCTATACATTTTTCTTGAGAAAACATTGCATGCAGTTATTTAATTAACATAAATTTTAACTGTATGTATGTAAGTAGTAAATTTATAGCTTTTGCCGACAGCACTTTCATGGGAAGCAATTATATATTGGTGATAAATCAAGTCTTGATTACTTTATCCCGGCAAATCTAGACACATAAAAGCTAGCTACGTATATAATGATTTTTAGAACTAATCATCTCATCAATTAATCAAGTTAGCTATATGACCCTACCTATATATCGATCTGATACAGTTGTTTAGAGACAAGAGAACATGCCTGTACCTTACAAGTCATCAATTTAATTTTCGAAATTATTGACACATTTGTTGCATTATGAAGTGCATCTGTTAATAATCTATCTTAATTAATTAGTTCTATCTTAAACAATTTTGATTTTGGTTTCAGCTGGTGAAAAGACCCTTCAACAATGATAAAAAAAAGGCTATTGTTTAAAGCCATTTAATCGGCCACATTTTTCTTTAAAATGATGACATTTCATCATGAGAATGATAAAATCATAAATATAGGAATTATAATTTTTTTTCTTTTTTAATAAAAACAATATAAATTGTATTGTCTTCGGTAGAATAGTTAGAGTTAATATTATTAACTCTATCATAAAATAAAAAAAATATCGGATGTTGTGCGTCTTTCTCTCGCTCTCTTGTCTTTTTATTTTTTTTTGGGTTTCGATTCCACGTGTTGTCTTTTTGTTTTTTTTTCGGGTTTCGATTCCACGTGTTATCCAGCGCCAACTGCATCAATTAATCCACACGAGTAACCTTCTCAACCCAATTCCTTATTATTAATCGACACGCCTAAATATATTTTAAAGATTAAATATAATTTTTTATTAGGGAAAAAATTATACATGCACCTGAATTTGCTATATCTATAACTTCACAGTACTGTACTAGAAGTACAAATCCGTTTTGTGTCCACTAGATTAATTAGGACTTCATTAGTAGGCACTGTTGGCTCATAAAGCATACTGTATTACTTAATTAGTATAATTCGTCTCTTAATTCTGTCAGACACGACTATCAAGCCTTCAATGGAGATAAATTAAAGGAAACTACTGATCGAGATGATTGTTCGATTGACCACCATAGGGACATTTCAGTTAATTATGCTAGTCAATGGTACTGATCACTTTCACTGCTACATCAAGTTATCAACATATATGTATAGCTGACAAAAAAAGCACATAAATTGACTTCTCAATAAAAAGTATTACTTGAATTGAGGGTTTTACTTTTCACGTGATTTTGAGCCGAAAGTTAATTAGTTGCCCATTTTTTCTTGATTTTAAAACTTTTGATAGCACGCCAAAAAAAGTCTCATTTATGAAGGGTTGATTTTTTGATGTTCACTCAATTTTATAAATTATAAAATTTTGATCACGAAAATTACTTTTGTAACGTAAAAATCACTAACTTTTGAAATTTTTTTTTACAAAAATGGTGACCCAAATTTTTTTTAATCATTTTTTAATAAACTTGTCAACATAACAATAATGTGACATTATGTTAACAATTAAGAGTCAAAAATATATCTCCGCCAAATTAATCAACTTATGTGAAAAGGATTAACTTTTGATACATATGAACTACTACATAAAATAAGAATATATTTGGTGTGGTTTTCTAAGTCTTTGCTGTAAAGATTGAATTCTGAACTGCTCTAAAGTACAATTGTTCATTCATTCTGATGCACATTCTCATCATGACCGAAAATATAAGTGGGGCTTAGGTTTTTGACTGCGCAGTGAAAAAGCACATGTAAGTGTACTTGTATCACCGTAGAATTACCGCCTTTAATCGAAACCAAAACTGCAGAAACAAAAGAGTGCACAAACCGCGTGCATGTGGTAGTCACTTTGTCAAAAGGATTAGGTAGTTGATCATCTTAGAAGATGTAATGAATCTCGATGAAAATCTAACATTCTAGAAATCTTTTCTTTAAAAAGAGAGAGGAGGGACGTGTGATTGATTTGACAAATGCATGACCCGGGATCAATGATGGCATCAGTACCTACGTACGACGTGATCAACAATGGTACACGTATATATGTTATTGGGTTTATGACACGTGGCTCCTATTCAACAGTGGTTTATATGGAGGGCACACCGCTAATCGCAGCTTTCTAGCTTATGTGAAAAAGTCCTTTTTTTTTTTTCTTAATTTTTAAGCAGCCCTGATGGTTTTTTTTAATTTTTTTTTTATTAAGGAAGAAATCAACTTGCCGATTACAATTAATTTGAAATTTAGGCTATATTGTTGTTGTAAGAAAGAAATCAACTTTTATTTTAAGAGATTCACTCGACCTTGTATAAGGGAAGTTGAAGAAAGTGAGTTAACGTCAAGAGAAGTTGATACTTATCTTATAAATTAGTAGACATTTTTTTTTTAGTAATTTGGTTGGCATTTTAAGATGTACTTAGGGATATGATAATATTTTTTTATTAGTATTTGTTGTTGTATTTGCATGTTGAGTTGCTTTAAGTAAATGCTAACAAGTTGTCATTTAAGGACATTTTAAGAATCTATTTTTTTTTTATAAGAAATAAATCACAACTTATATTATTTTTTTGAAGCAAGTTTTTATTAATCATTAATAGCTCAATGTAGGATCAAGATCAGACATAGTATCAAGTACATTGATTCGTTAATCCTATTTGTTCAAACAAAATTGTCATTAATTTAGATGTAAATGCAAAATTGAAATAATTTGACAATCAGTGATTGATCTCGATAACATCAAAATTCGTGACGATACATAAAAACTACAAAACGAATAATAAAATTTTCAACAAAGAAAAAAACTTAAAACTTCTCAACAATGAGAAGACAAATCAAAGAATTTCAACTATAAAAAAAAACTAGGTGTAAAAAAAACTAAAGACAAGATTAATCTAGCGTCGCACAAATACACGCAACACCATTGATGAAGATGCAACGTAATAAAGATTGATTAATCTCTACAAATCTGACTAGATCTGTTAGTTATTGTATAAACAAAATAGAAAAGGAATTTGATTTGAACCACCGCCGATCGACGATGGTTTAAGAACAAAAATCACAAAAGTGAATCAAATTTTTTTTAAAAAAAAATTTTTAAAGAGAAATAGAAGCAGCTTAAAATAGTCACCATCACAATTTGCATTCGACTCAAACCTCGACGTCTTGCACAACTTTATAACATATGATAGACGAACCAATCAAACAACTATAACAGTGCGTTATTTATTTATTTTTTAAAAGACTTTTTGTATTAAACAAGCGAATTTGGATTTCTTAGCTCATTGATTTTTTATTTATTCTTTTTCAAAAAAAAAATCTCAACGTTGTCGTATCACATTCACATTAATTAAACATGCGTAGGTTGCAAGGCACGTGCAATATATTAAACAACTTTAAAAGGATAGACTGATCATATATATAATATATATATCATTTAACTAAAGAAAAAAAATATTTTATTGGTAGTATGAGTGTACTGGATTATCTTACTAGTTTGTGGAGTTAATTATAAAAATGAACTAGATTATCTTACTTAGAAATCACATACCTCTTTAGGAAGTCTTGGTTTTGGAAAATCAAAATTTCTCCAAGCATTTTTTTTACAGTACCAAATTTTCATATATATATCATGCATTCGCTATGTATTCATATTGATATACACATAAATGATATGATTTTGTCTGATAAAACGATCACTTGTTATATTTAGGGGCTAATTTAGCAAACTACGTACAATTTTAAATAACAATAACAAAGCATCAATCCCAAATTAATTGAGGTTTGCTACGTGAACCAAATTCTTCTATTTATGGAGTTCCCGGTGAATCTGAATTGAGTATATTGAGTATAAAGTAAACTATTCTTGATTCGCCTCAACGACAAACTTTCAATTCTAAATTAATTAAGGTCATAAATCCTAAACCCTAACTACATGGCTCAAACTCTTGCATAAGGTAAACCAAACCACAGCTGATCATGGACTCAACTGATCCACTCGAGGTGATCCGAGGATAAGAGATAATGGATGAAGAGAGGACATGGAGGGGCCCTAGATAATGATGGGTCGAATGTTGTAGTACACACACATACACACAACCAGTAGTACATTTAGTACTGATCAATGCATGCATGCCTACACAGTATATGTATATATAACAAATAAAAAAAAGAAGATACATATATATATCACTAAAGAAAGAATAAGAACAAGACATGAATGGAGAGTTGTGAAGGGTCATATGCAATATGCATATGGCCCCTCCATGACTTGTTAACTGACCAACCACTACACATTATACTAAGTGTGCACACTGCACAGCCACCCAAAAAAGGTTAAAACACACAGCACAGCAGAATAAGAAAGATCAACAAAGCCCAGAACATCGACCAATAACTAGAGTACTAGATAGGCTTGGGAGATTTGAAAGAACGAGTCCAAAAACGTCGCTTTTGTATACAGTCTTCCTAGTAATTTCTCACTGTTCACAAAGCTGTGTAGTCGTAATATAAATATACTTTTGAGGGACACCCCCAACTCTGCCTTTTCGCTTTCACTTTGCCTTAACAAAACTTTTTCTTACTATACTGAGTGAGATTGGCTGGTTTCATAGTACAAGCCAAAATAAAAAGCCGAGGAATTCGGGGTTCACTTCATTGTGAATTATAATTCTTTCCTCAAAAGTTTGAAGTGAAAACATGTTGACAAAACAAAACTAAAACCAATAACAAAGCAAACAAAATACTATGTGAATTGAAATAGGAAAAATATTAGAATGACAACAAAACATTTTCTCATCCATGCAGGCATTGACCCGCGTTTTTTGCACCGAAATTTATGTATGTTTACATCTCGAGACGTACATAAACATCTCTTGTAAGCCAATGTTTCTTGCGTTGTGAGATACCATTGTCATTCTAGCACTTTTCATTTTAAAATATAACCAAAATATGACTACGAATCCAAGGAATATATGACCATTTGATAACATGGTACCAATTACATAACAATCATCCACAGTAATGTATGTGAGATCAATTAATTCGATGGTAATAGTAGTAGTAATAGTAGTAGTAGCAGTAGTAGTAAGAGTATGTAGTGAGAGGCAACTCACATGGCTAAAAGCCTCTGCTGTTTTTCTGGGTTTGTGATTGTTGCCTACAAAATTAGGTTGATATATGGTGGTAGCGGTGGAGGTGGAGGTGGCGGTGGCAGTGGAATTAGCTTTGGTAGTAATAATAGTAGGGGTGAGTGGGGGTGGAAAGATGTGGATGGAGGGGAGCTGCTGATGAAGAAGCAGTGGTAGTTGAAGAGAATCCTGATGATGCTGCAGCAGATAATAGCGGCAATGGCGTTGCGCTGCCACCTTGGCCGTGCATTTGCCATGCCCAGTTGGAACGTCCCGGCGGACCAACTTCAACCCTATTTTCTATTGCTTTTTCCTGTGTTTAAGACCAAAATGACAAACACAGACAGAAAGTTAATAGCTAACAATAGAAGGGACAATATGAATGCAAAGCGAAAATGCGAGTGGTAAGAACATGATAACTATCAGTATGAAGGGAAACTCGAAAGAAATGCAATAAAATGCACGGATTGTCACGAAGAGATGAATACCATATAAATTTAGTTGAAAAATTGTTTTGAATTTCTCGAGCTAGATAGGCAAAATTCAGTAACCTCCTCTTCTCTCCTTTCATAAAGAAGTTAATCGACGGCAGGTATATAGATAATTCAAGGCAAGAATTACCTCATAATTGGGGAAGAAGCCGGGACATGCATTAGACCAGAGAGCAGGGTGCTCAGGCGCCATTACTGGAGGGTGGAGGGGTTCTGTGCCCCTCGTCGCTGAAGCCTGTCGTTGCATAATAGAAGCAAAGACAAGACCATTAGCTATTAGATTGCAAGTCATAAACAAAAGATCAAGTTCTTTCAGAAATTGAAGTTCAACGAAAGGTAAACAAACAGAAAACTATCATATGGGAACTAATTTTAGTACCCTTGCCCTCCTGCTGTCAGTCGTGTCGAAGGCACTGCATTGGAGGTGCAAACTCCCCATGCCGTTTTTCTCAATTGGGTCATCGAGGAGCAACGGCGAAGAAATCCCCAATTTCAAGTCAAGATTGTGTTCAGCAACTGAAAATCAACATCAGGGTGGATGAAACATTTACAATGTGCTTTAGTTTAGTTGGTTCCAAAAGATGAAACAAAAACACGTCCAATGCCATTCTATACCTCCATTATAAGCCTCGGAAGGTATCTCCCCCTCGTACGTACTCAACTCAAAATTGGTGACTGCTTCTCTTCCATTGCATTTGATAGCTGCCTTATCATAAGCCCTGGTATACAAAACCAAAACGAATGTTCATAGTGAGTCGATAGTATATCAAAAGTTAAGCAATGAACAAGAGATTTAAGGAGTGAAAGTTCATTTATTTGAAGAACCTTGCAGCATCTACTTCACTGTCAAATAACCCAAGATATATGTACCTGCAATCAAATGTCGAAACCAATCGATGAGTAGTGTCCTATTACGAGCTAATTTATAGACTACATTTCCAAAGGATTCACTTAAGAGCAAGAAAATTCCCAAATAGCAATTTAGATAACATAAACACATTGCGGATACAGAATCGAGCATCTTAAACTTTCTATCAAGTTGAACACACATTGATTTTTCTTTTCATAGAGTATATATTGATAAAGAGAGATTTCACAAATCTCAAAACAACATAAGACCAGAATAATCACCAACTCGGATCATAGGCTCACTTAGCTTAATCTATCTTTCAACAACAACAATCAATCAATCAATTTTTTAGGTATGAAAAATGGGTTTGGAACCTCCCTTACCTATTTTTTGGTATGAAAAATGGCGTCAGAGTCCTCCTAATTTATTCGGACTTGGAACCGGCTATCACTTAGTGTTCTACATTGGTGGGTTTTTTCAATTCAAACATAACATAGCGATTCTAATTCATACAAAAATAGACTTGTAATTCTATATTTGAGAACTTACTTCTTCCCAAGAAACTGGCCCATTCGAGCTTCCCACCGACCGCATTTGTGCAGCGTAACACCTCTGTACTTGGAGCTACCCCGAGAGAACCCGGTGCTCTGGCGACGGAGTATGTGCACAAACTCTTCCTTGGTCAAATTCTTCATCTAATGCCCATAGATCACAACCACACAATCAGGAAACAACGAAGGACACACACACACACACACACAATCAAGCAAAAACTAAATTCAACAAACCTGCTTCAGATCTTCATCATAATCACTCAAATTGAAGTTGATATCTGCATCGACACCGCGAAATTTAATCGCAGCTCGATCATACGCCCTATATAATCAGAAATTGAAAATAGCTAAACAAACAGGACTGCATACAATCAAGACTAGATTGAATTGTTACTCAAAAACAGATTCCTACCTCGCCGCGGCATGAGCAGTGTCGAATCCACCTAACAAAACCAATCACCACACCATAAATTCATCCAAAAAATTACCCAAAACAAACACAGAAACAAAAATCAAACAGAAATGCTTAAAAATTCTCACCCAAGTACACCTGCTTCCCGCAATCCCTGAAACGGATCACCCCAAACACAAATTCAATCAAAACACTCAAAAACGCACAAAACAACAAAACCCCATTACCCAAACAGATCAAAATTCAACATCAAACACGAATTCAATCAAAACACTCAAAAAAACACAAAAACAACAAAACCCCATCACCCAAACAGATCAAAATTCAACATCAAACACAAAGGGATCATACAAAACCCCAATTCCCTACAAACAAGCAATTGATTCAATCGATTCAATTCATTCAATTGGGTCAAATTGGGCAACCAAACCAACCAGATATGCGATTCCCATCTCCCAGTCCTCCTATAGAACGTGACGCCGCGATACTGCGAGCTCCGAGACCTCGGCCCCCGCCGGCTCTTCTTCACCTGCTGCTGCTGCCCCGGAAGCTCGGCCCAATGCGGCCGAGCCTGCGACGCCAAAGACGGTCCAGAACCACCGCCACCGCCGCCGCCACCTCTGCAGTGCCCATCAGAGCTGACTGGGAAGAGTTGATGGGTGACTACACGAGACTGCAGAGCAAGATTGGCGTTGTGGTTGTCGTCTTCGCCCTCTTCGATCGCGCCCATTTTGAGGATGCCGAAGTTGAAGGCGACGGGGTTGGTGGAGCAGGAGTCCTCGTCGGCGGCTTCGGCATTGACGACAGAGGAATTGGAGGTGCCAGAGTCGTCCATTTGGGGTGGCGCTGATGATGACGACGACTGGATGAGCTTCTCCACCGTCGGATCTTGGTGGCGATGAGTGGATGAGCCGGTTGGGTACAACGCAACATTGAGGTCCAGCATCACAGATTCAGTGAAAGAGCAGTGATGGATGTGTTTGCGTTTGCAGGAGTTTTGGGGGTCTAAGAAGAGCACATTCCCCCTCCCTCCCCACCCCCCCAAAACACCAACAAAAACCAACAAAAAAAAAAAAAAAAAAAGGACAAAGAGAGATTGGAATTGAAGGGTCCGTCTACGAGACTCGGTTCATTGATATAGGAGATGAAGCTGCTGCTGCTGCTGTTGTTGTTGTTGTTGTTGTTGTTGTTGTTGTGAGTGTTGTTGTAGAGGAAAGGAGTGGGGGGGGAGAGAGTGGGCTCAGGTTGGGAGGAGCAGATGGGACGTGTGAAGGAACATGAAGCTATTGCATTTTCTGCTCACTCTCTCTCTTTCTCTTCTTCCTCTACTTTTAATTTAATGAGGGAGAGATTTATTTTTTTCTTTTTCATTAAAAAAAAAAAAAAAAAAATTTAAAAACCTCTTCATGAATCTAGACTTATGCGTCTAAGTAGATTTATTATTAAAAAAAAAAAAAAAATATGTAAGGCAACAAAGTTTGACATTATTAATAGTAACATTTCACATTTGAGATAATTTGATTACAAAGCTACTAGAGGTACTCACTTTAAACACTTAACGATCGTGCGTTGTTGATATACCTCGAGATACGTGTTTAAGTGTAAAAGACGATGCATGACCGCTAAGACATTCAAAGTCGGTGTTTAAAGTGGGTATTATAAACATTTTTCATTGGATTAGTTGATTAATGTCCTAATAAACTTAAAAGGGTCATGCTATGATGCTTATATATAGCACGCATTTGTTGATGCACGTGTGATATACATTGAAATGCATGCTTATTACGTTGACGCGAAAAGGCAACCAACGCTAATAGGTGTGTCCAAACTAGTGTTCATATGATGGGGGTATCAAAAAAATTTTCATTTTCTTCATAGTCCAATTAAAATCTTTCTTTATAATCGAATTTATTAATGTTTCGATTGTCTTATCCCATAAATTGAGGTATCGAATTTAAGTTTATAAAGGGCAGCTTCTAAGTGGGCTTGTATAATGTCTGAACGAATGCGTGGTTGTCTATGGTTAAAAAGGTGAGATGCAAGAAAAAAAAATCAATAAACATGGATGATTTCAGTTTACAACGTTGTTTTTTGGCGCAAATTAGGGATCTCAAGAAGAATTTTTAGTTTTAGTGAGGTTCTTCGTGGGTTTATATTTATATTTTTTGTTTCTATGAAAAGACTTGTCATAGAGAACATCTTGGATGAGAAAAGAATTTATTTTTGGTGTGACCTTACTATATTAGTGGCTGCTTGCTTTTGATATTTTCATAACTTTTCCTAGTTGCATTATGGTTGTTTATTTTAATGGTAACTTGAGCTTTAAATGTCACTTCATACACCAATTAGGAAACTGTTTAGCCAGGAATCCCACTCATTTATGTTGCAAGCCTTAATTCTCAAGAAAAGTTCAATTATAGAAGTTGGGGGAATGCCAAGTAAGTAAATAAATATTTAAACCCTTTTGTATTAAACACATGATAATGCTATTTGGACTCAAATTTTTTTTTTTTACTTTAAAGTCATCTTCAAGTAATTAATAAAACATACATAAAAAAATCCATGTGTAAGCATAGTTGCTTACAAAACATCAAGGTCGAGAGTCTCGATTTTGGATTTATCAATTTATGTGTTGATTGACGCCTCTCCTCATCGTCACTTCATTCAAATAATTAATTTTCTTTGGCCCACATGGAAAAATCATTTTATCTAGACAATTAATGATATATATATTTTTTGAAAGGATAGTGTTATTTAGACTCGTGAATCCGGACTCAAAACTTTTTTTTAATTTCAAATACATCCTTAAGCAATTAATGAAACAATCATAATCACTTGTAAAATTTCATATTATGCCCCTTAAATATTTACAAAAATTTTAAAAACCTCATTACGAATCCAGACTCATGAAAAGTAGATTTATTGTTTTTAAAATTGACAAAGATATATTGTTGAGGACATGACCTCTAATTGTTAACTTGTTTGCTTAATTTCTACTACCACATCATCTACACCAAGTCAAATATGATATTGGCATGGTTTTAAGAAGTAATTGACATTCTATATTTCTTTTTGCGGGAGTTTTAAAATTTCTTTATATCTAATACTTAAAATTAAAAATCAACCAAAGTAGATGGCTCATGAATTTGGTATAAAATTATTCGAGTAAGAGGTTGAAAGTTCAAACCTCATGGAAGACAAGTTGTGTTTCTTTTTTATCAAAAAATATCAGAAACTTATGATTAATTAATTGAGCAAGACATGTGCTATCTTACCATAATCATCTTGAGTTTAAATTATTTTGCTCTTTTCTAGTTACGAAATATTGATTATAAGATATTTAAATGATTTAGAAAGCACACTATCCATCACATTAAAATCGAACATAATAAAAAGTTTAATTTATATAGCTTACTTCGATTAATTTAGGATTGAGGCTACGTTATTGTTGTGGTCGTTGTTATTGTTGTGGTCTTTATTGTTAGTTAAGAAACATAAATGCATAAAACCAAAATAATATAGATGTGAAAAACAATTTGCAAACAAAAAATATTCTCAAATATCAAATGTAAACTCTCTAATTGTTAAAAAAAAAAAAAACGTGGAACTCCCTTATTTGCCCTTTTTGTGTGAGCAAGAAAGCAAGGACGAAACTGACGATGAGGAACGGGCCAAAAAGTGAGAGCGTTTCTTAGTCTGTTTTCGTCCTTTTCTTTGGCGTTAATCCCTAACGTGTCCTTAACTGTTACTGCTTATCTCCAACGTGGAATGAACTAATGCGATGCGTTCATCGTAGTTCTCAGCTGACCCTCCCCGAACTGCCCATATTGACCCTATACTTTTCTTGAAATCCGCAAGATTATCCCCGCGTCTCCCTTAACAGTGTTCCATTTTGGGGGTCCCATCGTTTCTTAATAAGTTACGTTTTAAAGTTATTCAAATTTTTTAAGAAAAACAGTCAATCCGTTCAAACCTTATCCTAACCACATAAGACTTAATTACGTATTAATAAGCCTTTCGTTCCTATATTTTAATCCTATTTCTCCATCTTCAACTACGCGACTCCACCGAGGGACGCATGGGAGCTCGCGGACGAGCTGCAACAGCGCCAGTAGTTAGGCACGATGGCGCATTGACATCGGTGACGGTGGGTGGTGTAACGGCCCGAAAATTTGACTTGTGCCACGTGCCAAGTCAAGGTCGTATGTGGGACCCACTCGTCGAATACGTATGTTCGAATTTTGTGTGGAGACACCGAGAGTGTTCAATTTAAGACTTTAATGCTAATTGTTGAGAAATATATACGCGGGAAATTCGGGGAGCCGAAACACGAACGGGGACGCGCTTCGAGTCGCGTGTCGATATGGGCCCGAGGTAGCAGCTCGTGGGGTAAGATTAATTAATGTACATTAAATGTAATTTAATGATTTGCTTAATAAGTGACTATAGTAGTTGTAATGTGGTCACATTAAATCAAAAAGCAAGGGCCTATAGTTTGCAAAATAAATCAAGATGCATTGAATTTTCATCGAGATGCGCATGTCACGAAACTCGAGGACTATTTGGTCAAAGGCGGGGGAATAGAGGATAAGGATTGGGTGGCCTCGATATTCGTATTGCACGAATCTCGAGGACAATAAATATCTTATCCCATTTGCTTTCAAGTCGGTAGAAGAAAAAAAAAAAACAGTGAACCGAGAGGAAGAAAAATCGAAAGAGAATGAGAGAAGAAAAGACCGAGAGAGTCCGGGGGAGAGAGAGAGAGATCTAGCTCGAGCAAGGTGAGTGGATCTCCTTATTGTTGTGTCGATTGTTGTTGTTGATGTGTGGGTCGTTGGGTTCGGGTGGCAAACTCGGACGAACTGCCATGGCAGTTCGTCCGAGCTCGAGGAAGGCAGGGGAGTGGTCTCCCCTGCATACGAACCCCACCTGGGGTTGGGGATGGAAGCCCAACCCCAGCGCTAAAGAAAAAAAAAAAAAAAAAAAAAAAAAAAAAAAAAAAAAATCCGAACCAGAGCATGAACTGCTCTGGTGAGGAAGATGACCCTGCGGGCCGGGTCGGGTCGGACCGACCCGGGGCCCGAGTGGGCCGGACCGACCCGGGTCCGCGTGGACCGGGCCGACCCGGATCCGCGTAGACCGGGTCGGGTCAACCCGGACCCACCCCCAAAGAAAATATTATATTTAAATTAAACAGTTTTTAATATATAATAAAATCCTGAAAAATAGATAAAAATATGGAAAAATTCAGAAAAATTCCAGAAAAATAGGAATAAATATATTTGTGACCCAAATCAATAAAACATCAGTATTTTCATAAAAAGTGAAGAATTCGGGAGTCGGTCGAGGCGTTATACCGGGGTTTTACCTCGAAAAACGTGAAATCGGCAAATTGTCATTAAACTCAATTTTGACCGATGTCGACAAAGTTTGGGATGTTAAATCATTAAACTGGAATCTAAATTGATACATTTTCAACTGTTAGGATCCTAGAGGAGCTAATACGGGGTTTGGGTGCGTACATCAACGCGACGGAAGCCGAATAGCTTAGGAATTGATGTATGAGGTAAGTAAACCAGTTAGGGACCTATACAATATTCCATGTTTATCCATTGACTGTTGTTATTTACTGTTTTGTGATAACTTATTGTTGTTCACTTTGATGAAAATTATGCTTGTATGCCCATATGTGTAGTTCGTTTGGGGTTAACTCGCTCGCACGCACATATGGGGGGAACATAGAAGATGTATATGGATTCGTAGTCGCTGAGCTTGCTCGCTTTGGTGTCCATTTACATCTACTTTGGGGGTTCCAAGGTTGCTTGCCTTGCCGATCGCGATCGCAGAGCTTGCTCGCCTAGTTAGGGGGAGGTGAAAGTACTATGCCCATATGTGTAGTTCGCGAGAGCGTGCTCGCACACACATATGGGGGAAACATAGAAGATGTATATGTCTTTCGAGTAATTGGGGAGACATATACATCTACCTTGGGAGTATCACTCATTGATGGATTGTTTACCGGTCTTGTATATTCATGCGTTCTTTATTCTTTTCGTATATTTGCATGAATTTGACTGCTTTGGATATCATGAACTGTTGCTTTGGATATTGTGAAATGTCGTATATATGTCCTACTGGATTTACTTACCTGGGCTCGTCATTTTTATTTTGACTGAGTGCAGAGCTGCAGATAAGTAGCAGAGGAAATGCTTCATAGCTAGGTGAAAATTTTGTATAACTGTATATTCCTCTCCTCTTATGATATTTACTGGGTTCCACAATTAGGTTGCCTAACTCCCTGATTTTTATTTTTTGTTGAGTTATTAAACTTATTAGTTGCTTCCGCTAAAATTTGTAACTCTTGAATAAAATATTAATAACTCAACTGTACAACTTTAAATGGTGAATGTACTAATAATGATGGATTGGAAGGCTGACTAAGCTCTCGTTGACCTTGCGAGACTGGCTCGGAGGTCCACGTGGGCTTAGGCCGGGCGGAGCCCAATGTGTGGAAAATTGGGGTCGCGGTGGCTCCACCGTTCAAAATGATAATTTGAGTTGATGACTCCATTGAAGGTATGGTGAGGTCTTAAACCATATTCAAATTCAAATACAAGTTCACTCCACGAGCCGTGGAAATATTTTGGTGTTGGTATCGAATGATTTCGTGGCGTTTAATTGATTTGGAGACATTTTCTAGTAGAAAATGAATAAGGTTTGTCAAGTTGACATGCTATATTAGAAAATTCGTAACTTCTCCGCTTTTTATCCAATTTAAGCATTCTTTGAGTCTATGGAGAGTAAGTCATAAGTACTACAAGTGCCTTTTTGGTTGTCATGATAAATTATGAGGTAAGTAAACCAGCTTAGAAATTTTACAGTTATTTCTTTAGCTTTAAATTTGTTCTTATTGCTCTGCTCATCGTTTCTTTTGAAATTTCTATTGGTGGAGTGATCCACTGGCAAGTGAGTCATGATTATTATTTATCTGTTATATGAGCTTTTATCTGGACGTCGTTGATATCTCCCAATTGAGTGTACGTGCCACGACCCAAAATTTTTAAATGTTATTGTCTTTTCTAGTTCTCTCATTCTTCTCCTCTCATCCACTAGCGATTCTATTTTCCTCCCGATTGAGTTTCGTGAGGATGAGAATCTCATTTAATGTATATTGACTATAGTATGTTGTTTAAATGTTAGCCTTTGATTATGGTGTGCACACGTGTCTCGAGACTCATCTCATGGACCATCTTGTCCCACTTGTCCCCCAAGTCACTTGTTAGTGACTCAATAAAGTGAAACATTGCCTCATGATGGGTTAACGCGTGTCTCGATGCACATTCAATGCCTATTGTTTTATTTTACAAACTTTATTAATTAGCTAAATGTGACCACATTAAAGCCACTTATTACCCAATAAATTCACATTTTATTTAAATAAATTAAACTTATCCCAATATGCCGCTACCTCGGTCCCACGTCGACACACGACTCGAGGTACGTCCCCGGTCGTCTCGATACCTACATACCCGTAGAAAATTAACTTAATAGTCTAAACATATACAATACACTAGTCATACATCACAACAAATATAAAACGTACCTCGACACTTGCCTCGATAAACAGACATATTATGGTGTGAGTCCCACAGTACGAGTCGTTGAGCCTGTGTAAACACGTAAACACGAATAGAGATTTTTGGCCGTTACAAAAGCGTATAAAATTTAATTAAATAATTAATGTGTATTGAAAATATCAAATAACGGATATTGTGAAAAATTTCAAAATAACTAAAAAGTATGGAAGGAGTACTAAGTAATACAAGGTATACAAAAAAAATACTAATTCAAAAAGGCGAGTGCTAAAATGGCCTAGTACAAAGGTGCGGGTTAGACACATACGCATCGTCTGTCCTTCTGATATACCTCAAAATACATACAAGATCAAGAATCAAGGGCAATTTAATGCATGTATTTGTTGGAGCACCAAAGCATTTTTTATACGTAAAAGGTAAGTGTTATGATTGCAAAACATGAACAATTAAACTGACACACACTCATCATTCGCCATTCGATACATATGGGGATGCATGCCACATTTGGTTTGTCATTTCAAAACTAAGTGTATGAATCACTAATTTGATATGATGTTATTTGAATAAGAGGTCAGACCTCACAAGTTTTGATTTCTTTCTTATCAAAAAATATATTAAAATAAATGAAATAAATTAGAGGTCTAGCCTCTCTTGATAAAAATAAATAAAATATAATTATTGTGATACATCACTCATTAAAAATCTTAAAAAATTCATATGAGGGGTGAACTTCTCCAAAAAAATTTAATCCCTTCGTGAAAATGCACTACTTATTTAGGCCTCGTTTAGTTTGTTTTTATTAACTTACAATGTTAAATCGAAATTATCTCATTCGAGTTAATATTTTTATGTTTGGTTCAACTTTAAATTTGTAGAGAAGTTTTAAATTTTTAAACAATAAAAAATATGAATTGACATAAAAGTCTTCAAACAAGAGAAATAAGTAATAAAAAAGTCATTAATAAAGGGTAATTGTGTCCACAACTCTTGGAGATAACTCTTTAGGAGGATGGTGAAGATAAATCTCACACTTTAAAATATAAGTTGAGAGATAACTTGCAGAAAAGTTGAGCAATCAAATAAAATTCATTTTCAACTCTATATACTCCATTAATAACCAAACAAGACCTTAGAAGAGAAGTCGACACCTCTGATGTTTAAGAATGTGCTCAAAATTATTAAAAAAAAGAAAGAAAAAGTCACGCATGGGAAAAGTACCTTTTTTTTCTCTCACTTCACAACAAATACATGGATGAAAATTGGTCATAGAGTAGTTTTGAAAGAATAAAAAATAGTGCAATCACTTCAAATGTAATCTTTGACGCATCGATTTTTTTTTAAAAAAAAATTATAAGTTGATAGAAATATTTATAACAAATACAAAAAAAAAAGGTAGCTGAAAAGTGAGAAGTCGAAAAAATGAAATGAAAAACATGAAAAAGGCCTCTAAACTCTAACGTTGTACCACGTACTCTTTTTTTTTTTTTTATTGTGGAAAAGAAAAACGTTGTACCACTTTTTAAGATTTCGAAAACTGTACTCAAGTGGCTTTTTTAAGACTATGAATAGAGAGCACTCAGATGTTTTTCGTGTTGAACCCGCCAACTGCATCCATGTCTTTTTAGGTTTTTCTACTAAAAATGGGAACATTTGAAGTCAAAGGTGAGTTGGTGTTTCTTCTCGTCATACTTTTGATAGTTCGATTAAATGCCATTGCCTTGCAAGTTTTACTGTGATTTCAACTTGAATAATTGGATTGACAAACTATAATTGCCATGAAATTTGGTGAAGTAGCTACACTGAAAATAGTCAAATCATTAATTAATTAAGGACACCAATCATAAAAGAAAAAATGTTGTAATGTAAAGTATTTTATGTTTACAATAAATTTACTTGGACTTATAAAGAGTTTTTAAATTTTTTATAAATATTTAAAGAGTATTAAATGAATTTTACAAGTGATTTTGGTTGCTTCATTAAGTGCTCGAGGATGTATTTGAAATAAAAAAATTGAGTCCGACTCGTGAGTCCAAATAGCTATTACCCATATGTTTATGTTGTAAATACTTGAATTCTTTTCTCAGTCAATGGAAGGAACCACATACAAAATTGTTCTGGGCTACAACTCAAAGCGACTTGAATATGTAAAAGAATTAAGATGTTGCATCCAGTCGAGTTGAATATGTAAGAAAGTTGATCACTAGTCGTTAAACAAGTAAATTTAATTTCGAACTTTTTTCAAGGTATCTAAGACACCATTAAAAGAAGATGAATCATTTTGGCGTAACTAGCAAATAATTTGCCAACAACTTAGGAAGCTTGACTTTATATATATATATATATATATATTGTAAATTGGATGACCCTTTAACCAAGCTTATGAATGATCACATTGTCAAGCGTGACTCTCACATTGAATTGTAACATCAAGCATGACTTCTACATTGAATGTAACTTGTACACTCTACATAACTTGTATTCAACTCCAATGTATAATCACTTATCCATGTATTGTCATGTAACTTGTAATCATCTCCAATGTACACCAACTCTTCCATGTATTGTCTATGTTGCTTGTGATGTGTTGTATGACTTGTGGTGTATGTATAACTTGTACACATTGAATAAGTACAATTATCATCATCACCGAATGGCCTATATAAAGGGTGCCAACTCCATTGTAATTCACACACCAATGTTGGAATGAAAATCTCTACATTTCTCAACTCTAGCTCTCTTCTCTCTTGTCTCATCTTCTCTACTTGTTATAGTAGTTCTTAGTTTATGCCTTCTATACTTAAGTCTCTAGCAAGTCCAACTTAAGTTCTAGTTGGCTTACAACTTAGTTTACAACAAATATATATATATATTCGTAGCTATTCAAACAAGCCTAACTTTTCCCACAAGAACTTGACAATACTAACACAATAGGCAATCGAACCCGAGACCATGAACTTTGGCTTTAAATTAAGCATTTACAGATAATCTCTCATAAAAAAAAGTATATATAATACTCAAATGGAAGTATGAATAATGAAACCTTGTTAATTTGATTAATAAATCACACGATCAACGTACAGATGTATCCAGGCAGAGCAAGCAAATTCATTGGATCAAATCGAGATTCGA
Organism: Stephania yunnanensis; assembly: GCA_039657365.1. NCBI lineage: Eukaryota > Viridiplantae > Streptophyta > Magnoliopsida > Ranunculales > Menispermaceae > Stephania > Stephania yunnanensis. Next base: position 1,735,137 of record CM077586.1, on the reverse strand, counting down.
CCACTTGTCTGAAACGAAAAGCTTAACTTATTCAAGGACTGCAGCTCTGTACTGGTTTAAGTACTGCTGTTCCATGATTTAATTAAAATATCTAAGCCAGTTTCATGGATGATTCTGTACGTTCTAATTACATTATTGTATATATAAAGCCAAAAAAACATATTAAATGTCCTGAACATTGTGCAGCAGTAGCACTCATCTGATCGAGATCACAAACCAAGGTTTTCTTTTTCTTTTTTTTTCTTTTCACTTAATTAGGATGTATAACCATCTACAGATATATTTCTCACCTCTTTGTTTGTTTCTCTATTTGATTACCGCAATTTAAAGGTTCTCCTTAATTTTATTCTAAACTTTACAAAGTACTATACATATGAATTACACCACGAAGCAATTGCAAACTTTGGCCACTGAGTTCACTTTTGACCAAACTTTATAATGTTGGAAATGTCCACTTTATAAATTGGGAGCTAATAGGCATTATCGATAAGAACAAGGGTAAAGTGGTCAATTCACTTCTCATGGGAACAAACTCGACGGTGTAAATCAGCATAAATAGATAAAAGGATCGAATTGATCAACTTATAGGAACCACAGCCGTCCGATCTCCACCCCAAGTCAAGGTCGTCAAAGTAGTGATAACATCGCAGCCGTCAACTCTTCTTTCATCACCGGCCCGACACAACTCATTCTCGTTTCGGCAAGTCAGGGTAATCCCAGTCAAACAGGCGGACTCGATCAATCAAAAGAATGTCGTCATGTCTTAAGAGCGATAATTGAGTTATAAATTCATTATCTAATACGCAAATTAAGGTAAGTGTATTGAATTTAAAACCTACTCACTTTTTTTTCTCATTAATTTTATTCATGAATTTTTTAGGAAGCGCAACTGAAAAACTTTTAAAAAATTAATCAAGCTCACCGTCAATTTAATATCATCAGCTAGAATATCCTTGGCGATTAAAAAAAAAAAAAGGTCTTCTCCATCAAAATCGTCAACGGGCCCAGAAGCACACCCACTTGCAGCCACTCCTTGGACGCCACATACACCTCAATCCCCTCGAATCTTTTTCCATTTATATCTCCTAAAGTTGTGGATGTCGCTAGATCTCCATAAAAATAATCTTAATTTGGAAAAAAGAGGTTCCTCAGTGGACCCCCACATGATGCCTTCATAGTTTTCTTGTTCGTGCGTTGAGACTAAGCGACACCCGTCTGCCACCCACTAAGTCTAGATCAAACATGTGAGGTCCATGATCAGATCAGATCAGACGGTTTAGATTGACCAATCAAGTTTACTTTCTTTTTCGGGAATTGAATATAGTCGATGTTTATTCTTTATTATTATTTGCACCATCAATTGGGTCGTTTGGGGTTCGTTATTTTGTTTATTTAAGGAGAGGTCCTAAGATGACTATTTTTTAAGCAACTAGTCCTAAGATGACTATAACTGGGCAGTAACGTATCTTAACCGGATATCTTGCTTGTTTTTAAATAGATTGAGAAAGTGGCTATAAAATAAAATAATGGATCCATTTGCTGTCAAAATCTTAAATAACACGACCTAGGATTGCAGACCATTGTAGTTTACAAAGGAAAAAAAGAGATTGGCTGATGAACTTTTGACGCACCTTAGCTTTGAGCCAAGGATGGTGATGGGGGACGCATATTTGATACAAGATTTTGAAGTTATTTGAACATAACAGTTGAACAAGTGGTTTGCTAAAGCATATATATAGAGATGGTAGAAGCATCACTTGCAAAAAAAATAAATTTGAAAAGGTCCTAAGTTCCACTCCCACTTAACTCCAAAAAAAAAGAAAAAAAGGGTGAACAAGTGGTTACATGTCACTAGATATTTTTCACACGCATCCCAAAAGCTAAACTAAAGATTTCTCAAATTCTCATCGGTTTTCTTTTGAGTATTCAATATGAAGCATAAACAAATTGATTGAAATAAGACAAGACATATTTCATAAACATACTAATACAGTATGTATCAGTATAGATTAATATATCCCCCCCCTCCTCCAAAAAAAAGATAAAACTAATATAAAAAAAGCAGCAAAAACAAAGCCGCAATACCAATTAATTGGAGCCAACTACATGAATCAAACTCTTCTTATTATATAAATTATAGCAAAGTACAAAAAAGGATCTTTATCTTTAAGCAGGAGCAAATACAATAAAATTACTGTCACATTTCTAGGCCAACATTACTCACATCAACATTAAGTCTTGCATTGCAATCTTGTCAATGATTCCATCTCAAACACCTCTCATGGAAAATTTCTTTTTTCTTTCTTCTGTTGTGTGCAAAGTGCAATTTTGGGCCCAAATGGGCCACCAGGTAAAGACAAGATAGCTTAATTCTAATCCTGAAGACTTCCTTGACACATATTCAGGGAAACAGGACTGGACACCAGAGAAAATGTAGAAAAAAAAAAAAAACATTTTCAACTATAATAAAATGATAGTAATACATGATTCAAACGAACATTATGATTAATCAGACCACTTTCATCAATGACAATTACCCTTTTTGAGGAAGCTAATCAAGCTAATGAAATCTACACATTAGCTCAAGGAAATAGCAGGAGAGACGTAAAAACGAAAAATATGACAAAAAAGGCATACCTTGCATGAACAATTGAGACAAATGATTGGGTTGAGACCTCATGAAAATACAATGAAGCATCTTTATTTGTACGGCTGAGCCATTAATTTGTTATATATTTAAGGGCTGAGGTTGATTTGCTGTTGCTGCCTTCCAGTATTTCAAAACTGAAGGCATCTGTTAGATCCGTCTACCATGGAACCTTTGAATCAACTGCACAAATAGAAGAGTGATAAGTGTACAGTTCATGCAAACAGTTGAAAGAATAAAGGTGACTTAGCCAGTGAGGATCCCTAGCAGACAGTCAAAGCAAGAGTGAATTTCTACCTTCGCATACCGTTGGCTTACCTAGGTAGACCCACTATCAGGCGATTTTTCTCCTATCCTATTGCCTTTAGAGTTATTAGTTATTTCTCACTTCCTAAGGCTTATGTCATCCCAGGTGTGCAAGTCAAAAACCAAGGAAAATGATCTCAAACGCACTCTGAAGCCATAACCTTCTTAGAATTACGCTATCACTAAAACTAGGATTAAGTACTGCTAACGGATCCAATGGTTTGAAGTAACAGAAGAGTTGTGCCATACAAATCATTCAGTTGCCAGCATACCAATATGGTAGTCTTGGTAGATGATTGTCACTCTGAGTGGTAACCAGAGATCCTTCTGCTGCCTTACCATCATATGACAATAGACACTTTTCCAGTATTCAAGAAAAAACAAACATATCAGAGCATTACAAAAGAGTGGAGTGCCAACCTAACTCATGTTGGCAATAAAACAAGATATATTGATGCAACTCATACTCAAAATAGTTTTACCAGTGTCAGAATTTATTTACTAATATGTTTATATGGTTCCCCATAGTTAGAATTTTATTTGGAATCTTATAAAAATATGCAAGAAAAATGTGCAAGCTTGGAAACATTTGACAGCATGATAGGAAACACCCAAGCATGGTCTCATTAGCTTTTTAGCCAAAAGAAATCTAAATTAAACACATTTTCTGAGCATAATATGTTTGAAGAGACTGAGTGGTTAATACTCACAAGTGGATCAAAATCAGGGCTTGACAAATTATTTGCAAGATTTCTCATCAACAGCAAAACCTGCACAGGTTGTTTATTCAGGGCAAAATTTAATTTATGAAGGAATACAATGAATTCATAAAGAACAAACACACAAGGAGTCTAGCATATGAAACATTTCATGTAGCATGTCAAGCCTTCTGCCCTCTAGGATAGAAGCATCAAAAGCGAACAATGCAACGTTGCTGAAATAATTTTAACATTGGAAATCCAGACCAAGCATATTCTTTTGTCTATTAACATGTAGTCGATATTCATAAGTCAAAATGATTTTTGACTTAGTATGCTCATGGAAATCTAGAGAAGCTGTTCAAGCTATCAAAAGTTGGTCTATCCATTCCCAAGGCTAAAAGATGAATCATGCCGTATGTAAAACGAAAGGAGAACAATAATTAAGGGAATTAGCAGTTGGTCTAATCTTATGTAAGATCTTTCATCTGCATGTTGCATAGTATGCTCATGGAAATCTAGAGAAGCTGTTCAAGCTATCAAAAGTTCATATGACTCCTTCAAGTTGCTCCATAAATGTGCTGATTCTCACATGATTTGAATTTAGTGATTCTTCCATATTTCAGCATTCACTGATGTGGCCTTTTGCGTGTCCAGATAGAACAAAAAGGAGAAAGCAGATTCATGTAACCAACCCAAAGTAAACAAGAAAATATGTTGTTGAGTTGATATTAATTGTATTATTAACACTTTCTAAAATAATGAATGACGAAATAATTGAAGCGCCAAAAACTTACAGTTTCAGAATTGATTGGATCCATTTCTTTAAGCTTCTGTAGCTGACCTTTTGCATCTGGATCAAACACGCTTGCTATGAAGCTATACACCACAGAAAAGTCAGGCATTCCTGCATAGATGGGTCTTATAAGGCACTCGAACCACATAGCAAAGTACGCAAAAAAAGCCAAAGTTTACCTTGTACGTACATAATAGACAGAAAAATAACAGCAAGAAAATTGTGTCGCAAAGAACAGCAACAGAGAATATTCTATGCACTTTAATTAACGAATTCATATCTAATATCAGTTTTAAAATAAAAGTCACGAGAGCCAAGCCTTGGTCAGCTGGGAGGGTAGCTCAATTGTAAGTTAGAGTCACTGGTCCAGTGGTCCTAAGACTCCTAACCAAGAAAAGACCTCTGTACAGTGTGGGTAAGGACCTTGATCCATTGTCAACCGTTGCTATAGCAACAAACTCAAAAACACCATGCATGTGCTTTTTAATTGTTTACAAAATTATTATGACTGAAAAGTATTCATCACATTATTTAAGATCATAATTTCATCAAACTTCTGACAAAGCATCACTAGTGAGATGGATGAGGCATCACTCGCTAAAACCCAAGGTTGGGGGTGGTCCCAGGTTTGACTCATGATGGAGTCAATCATAAAAAAAAAAAAGAACTCACAGAATCTTTTTAAATGGTTTTAATTAAAATGATCATCAATATCATATTGATTTGCAATTTCATTCAATGAGGCAGAAGTTCTTTATTAAAAGAAACTAAACAAATGATATGTTGTACACTTAAATTCAACTAAAACAAGAGGCTCGCCAGCTTACAATGATCCCCTTATCAATATACAGCTTAGTGTCAAAACTACAAATATGCCAAATCATGTGATTATGCATGCATTATATGAAGAAGATCCATTGTACTATATGAAAAATACAAGCACTTTATGTTAATTAAACTAGACGTTCTCCGCCACTACAGATTTAGATGTGTGACCTAGATAGTGATCGAGAGGCATACCATGGAGCAAATAGCCATTCTTTGGCATATCATGACTCAGTGATTCTGTAATTGAGCTACCAATCTCACAAGCGCTGCTGCAAATTCTTGAAATTCCCTCTGATCTGATGTTAGCTAAATCAATAAAATGAAGAATGCTGTAACGACTGGTTCTTAATTTCCGAAGTATTGACGACTATTGAGAAGTCGAGCTAAATATGCTTCAGAAAATAAGTTAAGCTTGCACATACCATTGACAGCATGAGGAATGCCATATTCATCAAGAGGTGACATGCTTCCACTCATTATTCCACTGCTCATCAGTACCGATGTGTCATGCAGGTAGGGTGCATGAGCAAAGAAACTCAATGTCGGATGATCAATGGATGATGGCAGTGGCACCAGATCTGGCATCCATTGATTTTTCAATTTAACATGTCAAAAGTATCAAAGATTATATACATACATATAAACAATAATAGATCATGGATTCTTGGTTTCAAATATACCACATCTGGATGCTTTCTGTGGGTAAGGATGGGCAGATTTACGCTTGGGGCGAGGAGGAGGCACATGTGCTACCGTACCATTCCTTTGTACCTTCAAAAAATACTTTTGGGCATGGCTTCGTATCTGCAAGTAAAATTGTAGAGCAAGGAATAACTTCTACTCTTTATTAAAATTGGAAAGTAAATAAGAATTAACTCAATAGACGATTGGCAGGCCAAAACACACAAGCACAGGACCGTGACCTTTGGAGCAGTTCCAGAAAGGAAGAGTTTCAAGAAGCAATTCCTTCTTGAAATAACAAATGACAATGGCAATGATCTAACCCATAACTGCTCTTCCCTACCCCTTCATCCCCAGTAAACTTTGACCCAAGAAAATGTACAAGGGTAAACACTTAATGAAGATGTGTGCTACATTGACTATGGGCTGCAAACTAGTGAGATCAATGGTTCAAGCCCCAGTTTACCAATTAGAAAAACAATGACTGCAATAGTGCCTAAATGGTTGAGCAGAGATGCTCCCCATGCCGATAAGCAGGAGGAGATTTGAATGAATGACCATTGCTCCCAAAGGCAAAACGTAGCCATGAAACCAACAGACATGCGTTAGTCTATCATAATTCTTCTATAAGCAAGCATGTGAATGGTTGCTTACAGATATTCAACTAATTTGTGCAGGTTTTGCGAAAGAAATAGTAACATTTGAATTTCCATTCATCCTCTACATTTCTAGTTTATATTGCATATATATATATATATATACTACTACAATATGAAAACAAGTGTCAGCAAAGCAATATGTGCGTTACAACATTCCATCCATTTTTAGTGTACAAAACCTGTCATCTAAATAAAAGATAAACTTGCACATCTAAATCTTAAATCTGATTCAACAACACACACATCGAAATCATGGTCAAAATTGAGGAAAAAACATGATTTGCTATCATATAACTTTAGTTTCAAACTTTTTTTAATGAATCAGGCATTTTACACCTCCGGATCTTCCTATAAGACTGTAAGTTACGGATACTTTCCAGAGAAGTTTAGTTCTAGCCTTACTAATCCCGGGGTCCAAAACGCTCATAATAAAGATGGACTTCCATTTTTCAAGCATAGAAATGATTAATAAAAAATTTCGCAAGACAATAGAAAATACAGTCAGATAAGTTGACAATGGTACTTGGGTTGCAGTCTTTGAACCAACATAGTCTTCAATTTTCTTCCAGTCACGATCAAACCTGAACTATCAACAGGAAAAATAATATTTCAGCAGGAATCAACTCCATTCCAGAAACAACTCCAAAAATATTGTGTGCACTCTTTGCTGATACGAAAATAATGTTAAGGACTAATGAGCAACAAGAAAATGAACCAAACATATGCAAGTTAGAACAATCATCAACCATCCTAGATAATCCTCTCTACAAAACTGGATCACAAAAACCTAAGTGTTAATAGAGATCATCATAACATAATTCGAAATTTCCTTCTATTGATTCTCTTATATTCTTCTCATTATTTGTCCTTCCTCACTAGTCACTACAGAATTAACTTAAATAACATCAACCCATTATCGATGTCGATTTGCCAACTTCGGACAATCACAAAAACCAACATTTCGCACCTATGGAGAACTTCAACATCGAAAGGGAGCGAATCCAAAATGGGTCTTCAAGTTAGGCTAGTCACTCAATCACAAATCACAAAACGACTACACAAAACTAATCGAGTTGCTTGACTTAAAAAGCAAAAACCAAACAAACAATAAAAGGCAATAAATGAAAAAAACCAAAACCAAACCAACACCACATCCCACACAGTACAACACGCGCGACAGAGGTACAATCAAAGCAATAAATAATCACTAACGAAATCAAAACACAACACTCTCTGGCGGAACAAACCAAAACAAAAGGATCAGAGGACCTAAGTAGTAATGGAGATCCTCATAACTTAACTATCGATTTTTCAACTTTGGACAGCCTCGGAAACGACATTTCACACCGACGGAGCTCTTCAACATCGAAAATCGCAATTTGATCTTCAAGTTAGGTCAATCACTTGTACACACAAAATTAACATCAGATCGAAATCCAATACCTTAAAAGGAAACAATCAAACAAACAAGAAACATCAATAAATGAAGAAAACCAAGTCCGAACCAACACCACGCCCCCACACAGTTCATCAATCATCAATCCATCCATCCAACATTTCCAACACATAGTACACCACGCTCGACAGAGGTACAATCGAAGCAATAAATCATCGAAATCTCAACCAAATCAAGAGGAACAACTCACAATTGCAGTGCTTCGAGAAACTTGTCGTGCTCTTCTTCGGTCCAGCTCTCTCTGGACTTGGTGATGGTGTAGGGTTTCCGCGGTCTCTTGATGCCTGATCCGTCCGAGGGAGCGGAAGAAGAAGACGAAGCCATTGATCGATCGAGATCGAGAGATCGAAACGCATTTGAAGATGCGCGCGAGAGGGAGAGAGAGAGAGTGAATTTATGAGGTAGGGTTTGTGCTGTGTTTTCAAAAATGGTTCGACGGATAGAGACTTCACGAGTGTTGGTCCTTCGCGGGCTCGGCTGCGTAAGCGTGAGAGCGAATTTCAGCCGCTCGATTCCTCGTCCCACTGCGGCAGCTTTTCCCGATTTAATCGGCAGTTTTTTTTTTAAAAAAAATTATAATTTAAACAAAAAAATCTCATGAGTTTTTTCATTAGAGCAGTGTTATAGGCACCCCAATTTTTAATTTTAATTTTTTAAAAAAAAACTCCAACTATATAGAATATTGTGTTCAGAGCTTGTTTCAAGTACGGGTAAAGGAGGATGACTCCAAACTCATTTTCTATATCGAAAAATTTGGGAGGGGTTCTTAAGCCCATTTTTTATTTCATACTCAAAAAATGGAGGAGGAAACCTCGAGTCTATTTTTCATTTTTAGAAAATAGATGAGAGTTGTCATAGGTTGACGGTTGACGTTAAATTTTTGTCACTCTTCATGAAATGGATAAAACATATATTTAAATAGTTTGGAAAACTCACAATCAATTGTACTAAATCGAACTTAATGAAAAGTTTGATCCATATACGAATCAATTAATTTGGGACTGAGACTAAATGGTTGTTGTTGTTGATGTTTTTTTCTTTTTTAAAGACTCGAGTAGATTTGAAAAAATAAAATCACTTTGGATATTGTATATTAAGTTTGCATTAAATTGAGTTGAGTGACATATTAGGGGCTTAGAGTGAAGCACTAGATTAGGTTCGAGCTTTGTTACAATATATGTGTTGTTGTCTTGAGCTCAACTTCAATGAAATCGTTTATTCGATGTAAAAAAAAAAATATTGAATTTGAATTCATTTAGATAACCACAAAGAGTACGGTATATCGTGGTGTCTCATTCATGACAAATGAATAGATAAGATACTCATTAGTTCGATAAAGATTAATTTCGAGGGTGATATATCAAAGTATATCAAGTTTGGATTAGGATTCAAGTCTCAAAAGAGACAATTTGTTTGGTTTGCCTTTATCTCTTAAATAAATGCAAAACAACAAAATGAAAGCAAAGTTTTCACAGCCTAGGGAAGGTGGCGGTGTGGTAAGAATTTGGCATATAAATTTTTTCAAGAGGAGAAAATCGCGTATTTGAGTCCTTGCATCAACAAAGAAATCATTTTTTGGTGGACTCTCTCGGTTGATAGATTTGGTGGGACCAACTTGACCTCATAAACACTCGTGATTATCAAAAAAAGAAAAAAAAAAGAAAAGAAAAGCGAAGTTCTAAAATTGAAGTTTTGAATGATATTTTGTTTTCTTTTTCAGTTTAGTTCAATTTGGATAACTTGCACGAGTAGTTCTTTCTTTTTATATTTGCACACTGCTTTATTTGATTATTTTCTCATGAGCTTGTTAAACATAATGTGGATTGATGATCAATGAAAGCTATAATTAATTGGAGTAAAGAAAGCAAGGTTGCCCACCACCAACTATGGGATAGTTGAGAGCCAGTGCTGGCCACGAATTCAAGAAACAAGGCAACATGGCTTCTTCCCCACTGAAAGTTGCCTTGTCGTCCTCATTGAGTTGAGGTTTTTGGCCCAGTCATAAGTCATAACGCATAAGTCATAACCGACATCCATACGAATTCAACTCTTGCATTGCTCTTTAAGCAAATGAAACAAAAGGAGCACCCCTACTTGATATTTTATTTTCCTTTCACAAAAAAGCATTATTTCATTCATTCAGCTATTCTATGCTTTTTATTGTGAAACACTATGTAAGTAACCAACATTTGTATTGGTGCAATAATTGAGACCTACTAATTTTTCACTTGGATAGCTTAGAGGTCACACTATGCAAATCTTTTAATCCTCGACACAACACAGTATAAAGAAAACATTATATATAGTTAGTGAAGAATGAAAAGACTGAAGTTGAGCCACACATGCGTTAGCTTTGTCACTTACTATTCGATCATTTTCATCTTTAGCTGCGCGTGTATGTTAATTTCAAGTGAACAAGTTGTGTGACTCCATAGAAGCAAACATTATGCATGATTCCTTTTCAATCACTTGAAAAAAGGAAAAACAGGATCCTGATTCATGGATTAATCTAATTAAATAAGTAGTGATAACTGAGACTATACATGGACATTTTGGGGTGACATGTTGAAACCAGCGGAAGTACACATCGAACTGAAAATCAAATGACCTCATAATCACTCGACCATGCCTTGAATTTTCCGAGACAGGTCTTGTATCTATAAGCAACCCTAAGACACCACAATATAGAAACAAAACATGCATGACTCTTAATAATTTGATATGATTAGAAACCAAAAACCAACATCATTCATTTCAAATTTTCAAACTACTAAAAAATACATAATTAACGAAAAAGAGAAGCCCTAATTTTATTTTATTTTTGGGCTATATATGTCTTGATTAAACAAGGCATTGGCTTCCCAAGCTAGTGTTGATGTGTTAGCAAATCTAACAAACACTGAAAGACCTCAAGTCTCCAAAGTAGGAGTTATACCTTGTTCGGAACCTCACTGACTGAACCCAATTCAACGCATCAACTTCCAACATTAACACTTTTATCGACAAGCTCAATGCCTCACTGCCTCATTTACTTGAACTTCTTCAAGATTAAAAAAATTTCACACACGACCACCAAAACTAACAAATGTTACTCTTAGACCAAAGACGTTGGAAAACAGTGAACCAGAAAAACAATAAAGATTTAAGTGACAACGTCAAATAACAAGCCACTGCAGTAGTCTGACAAAAAATATTAGAAAGCAGGAATCAAAAATGGATTTAAATCAAAACAAGATGGAAGTGTGATGCAACAAAAACTAAACAAAATTTACCGTTCCTCGAACTAGTAATTTTAATTTCTGTCTGAGACTCCAACAATTCACTACAAAGGAACAAAAAAGCAGGAAGGGTCGGGAAAGAATCAAAATAATTAATTTCATTCGCTTCATTGTCTCTCCCCTTCCCTTCTGGAGCGACCCTACTAATGAAAAGAAACCAACTCACACCCGAAAAACACAGCTTTAACAAAATAAGTTTGTTTAACTGAAAAAAAATCACTGAGAGACACCGAGCCATTTCGAGAAGTTCTCAAACTCTGTGTAGTCACTATCTGAGATCATTGTCTGATACCATGCCTTACCAGCAGCCTTGATAGCAGCAGCTTCCTCCTGAAAATGCAGATTCAATAAATTAGAGTATCTTCTTGATTCAATACAAGATACAGCACACAAAACACTCCCAGAAAATCTCAAAAATCTTGTTTCAAGAGTGTTTTTAATATAAAGATGTATAGCGTACAGATACATTATTAAGGAGTAGAAACGAATACGAACCACTGTGAAAAAACAAATGAATATTATCATGTGACATAGATATGACAGATATAGATGAACTGAAGTCTGGAGATTTAACAAATCAGTTCTGAAGTACAAAAGAAAAAAAATATTTGAATGCTAGTAGCACATGCATCAGTTTACAGATATTGAAAAGATATAAAGGGAAGTAAACTTAGGCTTTGAAAAACATATTATCCAAAACACGCAACTACCAGTACTCAAGCAAGCAACGCAACTTGAAAGACTAAAGCAAAGATCAATAAAATCCATTCTATTTGCATATCGCAAACATGTTATGTTGCAATAGAAGCGTCAATATAACAGGTCGCCAAGCTGCCAATTCATGTTAAAGAAAGGAATAATACAATTCCTATCATAAACGAAACTAAATGAACACAACTAACAAGAAAATGATTATTCATATTTTTTATTTACTAGCATTTCTAAACTCAACTCTGAAACCATAAGAAATAAACTCCAGGGCTCCAAGCTGTCAGGATCACGTCTAATCCTAGCAAACCTAATCAATTACAGATTCAGAATCCAACAAAGAGACATTATAATGTAAGGTCATTGTGAATTGTTGAATTTAAACCCCTCGTAGATATCAACAACCAATTAGGAATATAAAGTTCGGGAGGAATCCAAAAGATTGAACCAAACTCTAGAGAAAAATGCATTGTTGGTTTTATTCGATGAGATCTACATTTCCTCTATCCTTTGTCAATTTAAATTTTCTTTGACCTTTTCTATTACTAACTTTCTCAACGTTACTCATAAAGTGGCTACTTATCTTACAACAACGACCACAACATGACCTCAAAAGCACAGAAAAAATCACAATATTGCATTAGTTTTCTAAATTTTCAATAATATGGTTTAATTTTATTTGGTAATGCAGCTTTACTATTACAGATAACGCGCTTCCTTCTAATCCTGTATATTCTACAATTAAATGTCACAGCCCAATGATCCAATCCTTCATTCCAATTCACATTTACTTTGAACAATTCAAGTTCATCAAGCCACAACCATTAAAAGTAGTTATTAATCCAATCATATAACCCAGTAACCCTAACATTGTATAATACATTATTATCCTTCAAGTGGATTGTTAAACTTTTTTTAAAACAAGTTCGCTGTCCACACTGGATTACATTACCGCATCGATCACGTGAACATTTACTAACATTAGGGCAAAAAAGCATGATTGCAAGGCCTCCACATTATGAACAATCAATGACAATAATACTATTATGTAACTAGAAAGATAAGTAATGCGTAGACATACCTTGGGAATCGCAGTCCTCTTCTTGTCGAGCTTCTCCTTCTTCGCCTTAACGCGCTCGGCTTCAGCGAGAAGAGCCATTCTCCTAGCAGTCTTCGCGTAGGGATTGAGCTTCAACAGCACATTCAAGTTCTTCAATGGATTCTTCTTCATCGGCGCTCTCTTAACATCCTTCTTGATTGGCCTCACAACTGACTGAACCTCATCAGAATTGATGATCCTAGCGAGATCAGCATTCACCATCTTAGATCTCGGAAGCACGTACCCCTTCTTCTTCTCTGACTTCTTCTCGAACGATCCGTAGATCGAGTCCAATTTCTCGAACGCAGATTTCGTCCACACGATGAACCTACCAAGATGACCACCTGGGGCGAGCTTCAGCAGATTCAGTCGCTCGACATTCGCAACCTCAACACCAGGAATGTTGCGGAAGGCCTTCACGATCTTCGATCCCTCTGTGCCGTACACGATCAGAGGTCCTTTCCGGGAGATGTACCTCCTGTTCCTCATCTTACCTTTCCCAGGCCTGATCGAGAGGCTGTCCTTCGCCTTCTCCGCATCGGGGTACGCGCCAACCTGCTTCAAGACCTTGATCGCGGCGGAGGTCTTCTCCACAGCTTCGGCTGAGTCGCCGACGACGAGAGGAATCTCAGGAACCGACTCGATACGGTGTCCTCTAGCGAGAACCAAGGAAGGCACCGCGGAGGCGGCGATGGCCGACGCGACGGCGAATCGCTTCTGGTTCACGTTGATCTTGCGGTGCCAGCGGCGCCAGATCTTGGTCGGAGCGAACATCCGTCCGCCGCGACACATGTTTCCGAAAGCTCCTTGTCCGGCGCGGTGAGTCCCGCCGCCAGGAACACGTGGGATACGTGACACCGCACGGCCGGTACCCCAGGACTCGGCGGAGGTCTGGTGGCCGGCGCGGCGGCTGACGGCGTAGGGCTGGCGCGAGTTCTTGGACATGTTGGCGTGGACGAAGGTGACGACGTCGGGGCGGATGGAGGCCTTCATGACGGCGGGGAGCGGGAGGGTTGCAGCGACGTCGGTGGCCATGTCGCCGTCGAGAGCGTGGACGGTGACGGTGGGGCGAGCGGCGGCGGTGGCCATTGGAGAGGAGAGAGGGTCTGGAGAGAGGAAGGAATGCGAGAGGTGTAGTGTGAGTTTAGGGTACTGGAATGAAGAAGGCTAGGGTTTAGGTTTATATCTGATGATGTTGTGGTTGTTATTACGGTTTTGCCACTAGGGCGTTAGAAATGAGGGTGTGTTGGGCTGGGCTGGGCTTTGTTTGTTTCGGTTTTTGGTTCTGTTGGGTCGGGGAGGCCCAATAGAAAACGTTGCTAGATTTTAGAATGCATCGAGATGTGTTAGTGCAAATTTTAAGGCATCTCGACGGTAGTTAATTTTGTTGTAAACTTGTGATTGTGCAGCTAATTAGGTGGAAATAAAAATGGAGTTACGTAATTTTGATATGCACATAGTTATTGGATTCAATTGGATTTTTATATTCAAGACATGTGAAGCTCACATCTCAATTTTAATTTTAAAAAATGCAACCAATACGTAGTAAAAATATATCGAAAGTAACTTAACAATGTTATCAACTCTTGTCATTTATTTTGTAACTTTTGTAAGCAAACTAATAGTATATTACAACATTTTGTAATTTTTAAAATAAATGTTATATCATGCTAAAAATAAATTAAAAAATTACAACGTCAAAATCAATGTTGACAACTTTCGCTATCTCTAAATTGAATCGTTAATGTACTAAGATCTTATTAACAACATCCAAGCCTTCGTACTCGCACTAATATGCAATAAACTATGCTCGTAGTAAAATGTGGCTACAAAAACACTTGCATCAAAATCAAGTGAGTTTCGAAAACACTTCGATTTTTATTCATAACTTTGTAATTATAAATTGATCCAATAATTTAAAAAAAAAAACTTTTGTAACTCAAGAAAAACATATGCAAAAGAAATGCACCTATTTGAAAGCCGTTGATTGTTAGCACATATGCATCCCAAGGCGTGTCGAATGGATGCTGCAACAAGTGCACTTCATTTGTGTGCGTATTTCATGGATTACACAACACTTTAACCGCACCACCAAACAGGCATACCAAACAACAGGGTCCACGACCCAGGCTGATGAAATCGGCACAAGGCGGGGCGAGGAATTGAACGGTTGAAATTCACTGACCGTATAATGCGCACGCGCGCGCGCAAACACACGCACGCTTCGCTTCGTTACGACCACAATCTCGACTCGGCACAATGCGATTACTCTGGTTCAGTCGTTTTTCACGCCTTTTCGTGATGCTTTACATTAGTCTTCATGTGAAGACCAACAGCACTATGAGCCCGAGCCACCACTGCTCATCGTCTTCTTCTTCTTCTTCGTCGCCGTCGTCTTCGTCTTCTCCGTGCGTTCGTCAATGGCGCCGCTGGAGAGCGCAGGCAATAAGAAGGTGCGGAAACCCTACACCATTACCAAGTCCAGAGAGAGCTGGACCGAGGAAGAGCACGACAAGTTTCTCGAAGCGCTGCAATTGTGAGTTTCGACTTCCTTGATTTCTGATCTCTCTTTGGTTTTTGTTTGCGAGGTTTGTTAGGGTTTGTCTTGCAAGCGATTCAATCGAGACGAGTAGACGAGTAGACGAGTTTCTGTTCTATTCTTTTGGTTTTCTCTGTGAACCTGTTTAGGATTTTGATGTTGTCGTCGATGAATTGAGTTCAATTGTATCCGATTGGAGGTTGATTGATTGAATTCGTAAACTGAGATGATTGGCGATTTGGTTCGAGTTCAGCTGTTCAGTGCGATTGGTTTTTTTGAGTGAACGATGAAATGAGAGCTATAGAGATTCGATTTTTCTGTGGTTTAGACTCTGATGATGAGTTATCACTTATCGAAGTTATCGCGCTTTAGACGTTTGTTAGCTTTCTGAAATTGGCTGTATGTCTATGATGTTGGATCCTTGGTCAGTTTCTGAATTTTGTGATCTACTTCTCCCTAATTCAGGTTTGATCGAGATTGGAAGAAAATTGAGGATTTTGTTGGTTCGAAGACTGTAATTCAGGTACTCGTTCTGCTACGGCTTACTTTCATGCTAGTTATTAATTCTCTACCTTTGCTTTTGGAGTACACCTATTTCCACATCTATAATTAACCTACACATGTTTAGCCGGTGTGGATCCGTTGCTGATTGGGCCAATTTTTGTAATATCTATGCATATCTTGAACTAATTATGTAACTCAATTTTAAGGTTGACAAGAGGTTTTGGCCTTCGATTTAAAAATTGGGAGGTTTATATCTACCACCAAGGCTATTGGCTTGGTGCTAACAAATTTCGTTATTTCAAACTATAAAAGGGAATAACTCTTATTCACGACGTATAGGTATGAAAAGTGAATCATTCGATGTTTTTATCTTCTTGATTACAGAAACCTCCCTTCATTTTTTTTAAAACAAAACCTACATTGATCTATCAGTGATGCATGTATGTAAATATCTATATTGTCTAAATGAGAGTTCATCGAATATGATACTATATTTGGGAGTTCCGTAGCTATTTCATTTTCATTAATCATTTGTATTCTCTCCATGTGGCACAACTCAAATGATTAGGGGCAATCTTGACGGCACGGGCCACCGATAGGTGTATGTAACTACGTATGTGTATAGGTATATGCGTATTTCTTTAAAGACATGTTTTGTGCTTCGACTAGTCTTAGTCAATTTTTGTACTCTACAACTTCTCTACTTCAACTTGGTCCACTACTCTTTTAAAAAAATCGATGTGCTGTTTTCTCTTTGACGAGTTCTCAATCTGCAGATTCGCAGTCATGCTCAGAAATACTTTCTGAAGGTCCAAAGGAATGGTACAATTGCACACGTACCACCTCCCCGTCCCAAACGAAAAGCTGCTCATCCTTACCCACAAAAGGCTCCTAAAACCGGTATGTTTCTCATCAGTATTAATGCTCCATGTTCTTTTTCTTTATTGTTTATTGCCTGCGTAGTTTGGAATCATCAGCAACTTTAATCTATTTACATTCCATGATTTTTCTTTTCAATGTCGAGTCTTCTTTCCTCTGAATTTTCTGCATGGAATGAAAAAGGCTAAGCTTACTGATTCAAGTGGGGCTTTCCTCCATTATTAAATATACCAGGCTTTATTGTTTTTAGGGATGCATTTACTTGCACATGTGCTCCTTGTGCCCGACTTGACTTCTTTCTTGAATGTGGATTGAATTCAAAGAAAATGTTTAGAGATTTTAGAGTGTGTTTAGTGTGCTTACCAAATATCTGTTGGTCTCTGATTCAGATGATATTGAATTGAAGGGGTTACCAAAAATCGGCTACAGTTCTACTAGTGGAATCGGAAGCCCAAATATGACACCAGTGTTGGGGAAGCAAGGTTCTTTGCTTCATGGTATTTCTTTGACTCGCAAAACAATTTTTTTTTTCTTTTTTCATACCATATGGTTTCCTGATCTGAGATAGGGCGTAGTGGAACTGCTACTAAGTTGATATTAGTCTTTACTTGGCATATAATTTTGCTTCTAATTGCCCTTGAATTGTGAATGACCCATACAACAACATAGCCCTCAATCCCTCCTAATCAATTGATTCAATTGTGAATGACCATAATTATGCTAAAATTGGTTTTGTGTTTTTCTATGATTTTGTTATGCAGGTTTACCTGATTTTTCTGAAGTGTATAGCTTCATTGGAAGCATCTTTGATCCAGATACTCAAGGTCATGTACAAAAGCTGAAGGAAATGGATCCCATTAATTTTGAAACAGTAAGCTTTCTAAAGTTTGTTATGATTTGCAAATTTTTCTTCATTGATAGATAATATTAGTGATATAAGGCATGTCTAAGATTGGTAACTAAGTGATACATAAGATGAATTATTTTCATTACCTTGGTTCTAAGCTGAGGGAAATGCTGTCAATAGAATCAAGTAGGTGATTGAGTTCAAGAATTTTGTGCCATGAAGTGAGCAACAAGAGAAAAGTTGGCTAGTAAGAGTACATAAAAAATGCAACGACGACAAAGACAACGACAAATCCTCAATCCCAAACGAGTAGATAATAAATGCGACATATATTACTTGTAAATATTCAGAGTAGAATTTTTTTTCAACAACCTTAAGGCCAAGACATTGGGTTTAGGTTGTTGTATGGCTAAAAATGATTCATGTGACTGCCACTCCATGGTTGGTTTTGGTCATAAAGTTTCTTTCTATTTTCGGTACTTGACGCCTTGCACTCATAGATATGAGATTCACAAAATATTCTCTGTGAATCTTCAACATTCAGAGCTCCTTGTTTCTTGACCCCTCACAAACCCACTCAGGGTGAATTGAACATTGTTCTCATTTATTGACAGCTTTTTTCTTATCGCTGTAGGCCGTGCCGTGCTGTATTATTTAATCTGCAGCATGATGAATTTAACAATTTTAAAATCTGCGTTCTTTTGCAGGTCTTACTATTAATGCGGAACCTTACAGTCAATTTAGCAAATCCTGATTTTTCATCTATTGTAAGTACTGCTATCCTTTTTTTTTTTTTCTTTTTTTTTGGACTAAAAGTACTGTTTTCCTTAAATTGCCTATTTTATGTACAAATGCTACAAGCTCTGTTATTGACAATCCGTAAATTCTTGAAGATACTGCTTCGTATGGTAGTATCAAGTGAGGTTACATGTTCAAACTTAGAGTAATTTAGGTTAATAAGTTGGTTTCCTATAAAGAAAAAAGACTTGTAACTTTCCCACCTGACTTAATTTCGCGGTCCTCGTTTTTTGTTTGAACTTCAAGTGAATTTGATTTTCTTTTCTCTGTTCCTCTCTTTTGGTTAAATGTTTCTTAGCGCCGAAAGCTCACTTCATTAATATGAATTATACTACATTCAATTGTTATCACGATAAATGGATTGAGTATTTACAATTTGATTGTCATTGTGCCAAAGTATTAGATACTGTGAATTTATTGTCATCAAATAGGAAGCTTTTGTTCAAATATTGCATCTATCTCTTTGATCATGCCTCTGCCTTATCTTCCATGATCCGCTTTTGCATGGCAATGAAAAAGTAGAGAATGAAGAGCTTGAGCATGTTCATTTTCTTCAGATTGCGTATCAACTAGATTTTTCTCAAAAAAACTGTCTAGCCTATACATTCAAAAATCAAAATAGCATTATGAATATCACTGCGATTACTTTGCCTCTCTGCTGACTGCTATTTTAATGTTACAGGGGACAGTCCTCTCATCATGTGACATGAAAGCACAAGCCTTTGTAGTTCCCGGAGGAGCTGCTAATGAATAATTATTGATTATTGGCTAATAGTCTTTACGAAACTCGCTCCATACAGTTCTTTGCGTTAAGTGACTATCTTGAGTTTCATGTAGAGGAAACCTACTGAAGTAACCAGACACGGAGCGTGGAATATGATCATGGGATGCTAGAAAGCAAGACTTTCTCTCCTTGCCTTCCATTTCTTTTCATGGCAGCATCAACAAACAAGTTGAAGCCTTACTAGCTTATAACCGTAGTAGCACGCTAAGACGGGAATGCACATAAACTTGCAGACTGGATTTGAAGTTCAAGGCGAAACCAAGATCTGAGCTGAATAAATATCTGTAGTCTTATCTATTTTTTTCTCCCAAGCGCACTGCTCGCAAATTTTTTCAATGGTTTATGTCTAATTTAAGCTGTTGGTAGTCCTTTCTGGTCATCATTCTGTAGTTCTTTTTTGGCCTTTTTTTTTTTGTGCCTGTTGAAGGAGGCAAAGTTGTTGTTGTTGTATTAGATATATGATTTTGTAAGCCCTTTTTATTCCTTTTTTTGTTCCTTGTACTATCAAAGCCATGTATGTGATGAAGGATATTGTTATCTTAGGCTACTGTAAATCACTTGAAGTGTATATTTTGTTTTATTGATGAAATCTTATCATGACCATCAGAGCTCTTTAGCAGAATTCCAGCGATTCATGGGTACCAGAACAATGGACTTTGGAGTTCGTTTGTCTTGTATGAAAAATCATTTATCCGTTCTAACTTTGTCTAAAAAAAACTACTCCAATATGACATCTTTTGAATTATGTACCAAAAAAAATAGGCACGTCCATATTTGAATAGCGGATTCAAAAAAACAGAAGGAAATGGCACTTTGCAGCCATGCAGCCATGCATGTCATGCAAGACCTCTATTTGGAGTTTGATTATTTTTACGAGACCTTAACATAATCGGTCTATGCATATTTCAGTGCCCTGAGCAAAATTACTACACTGAGGAATTTAGATTGAAGTCGTGTGTTTAACTCACACAATCTCGTTTTTGCCCTTATTATTGTGAGAACCTGATTGGATTCTCGACCCTGTTGGAGTTGTAATCTAAATTAGATTAGTGTTTGAGTTTGATTAGGACTTTGAGTTAGAGTATGAGTCTATTTATGGTCTCCTAGATGGATTAAGAATATGTTTATGTGAGTCTATAAATTAGAGGTAACTCACCACATTGTAATTAACGAGTTTATTAGAGATTAATAAAGTGTGTCATTGCGGTGTCTCTAAACCTAACATAGTATCAGAGCTGGTATACTGTAGATCAGAGGATCAAGTTTCAGATTTGTTTACCAAGGCATTGAAGATTGAATCTTTCATAAAGTTAAAGGCTATGATTGGGGTTTGTCCAATCTGAATTATGGGGGGATGATGTGGAGCGCTACAAAGCTAAATTGGTAACCAAAGGATATGAGCAGAGGCCTGACTTTGATTATCAAGAAGTGTTTGCTCCAGTTGCTCGCATTGAGACGGTCCGATTATTGATTGCCATTGTTGCCCAGAGAAGGTGGAAACTTCACCAGATGGATGTGACATCAACTTTTCTAAACGACTACTTAGATGAAGTAGTTTATGTCAAGCAACCAACGAGATATGTTCAAGAGGGCAGTGAAGAAAAAGTTTATAAGTTGAATAAAGCACTTTATGGATTAAAACAGGCACCGCGAGCTTGGAATAAAAGAATTGATGAATTCTTTCAGAGTTATGGACTAGAAAAATGTGTTTATGAACATGCCTTGTATGTGTAGATCGATGCTTCTACTGGTACTGCAATGATAGTTTGTCTTTATGTTGATGATTTAATCTTCATTGGAAATGACATCAACATGATCGAAGACTTTAAGGCAGCTATGATGCGAGAGTTTGAGATGACAGACGTTGGTCTAATCTCATACTTCCTAGGCATTGAGGTCAATCAACGAGATGATGGCATTTTTATATGTCAGAGACGATATGCAGTTGAGATCTTGAAGAAATTTGAGATGTCTAGCTGTAATCTTGCCTCTACACCTGTGGAGGTTGGTACCAAGTTGTCCACAACAGGACCGGATGCACCAGTTGACTCGACATATTTCAAGCAGATAGTTGGGAGTTTGAGATACTTGACTTGCACTAGACCTGATATTCTTTATGGCGTTGGATTACTCAATAGATACATAGAGCACCCTCGACAATCTCATTTGGTTGCAGCAAAGAGAATTTTGTGTTATATTCGAGGTACTACTGATCATGAGTTACTTTATTCTACTTCAAATGATAGTTCTTTGTTTGGCTATTCTAACAGTGATTGGGGAGGAAACCAGGATGATCGAAAAAGTACTTCTGGCTATGCTTTTTATAATGGTTCTACAATTTTTTCGTGGTCTTCGAAGAAGCAGTCTGTCGTTGCATTGTCTACTTGTGAGGATGAGTACATTGCGGCCGCCTCTAGTGCATGTCAGGCTATTTGGTTGAGAAAATTATTATCTCAGATTCATTTTCAGTGTAATGGTCCTACACCAATCTATGTTGATAATGTTTTGGCTATTGATTTAGTGAAAAACCCAGTTACACATGGCCTGAGTAAGCATATTGATATGCAGTATCACTTTCTACGTGATCAGGTGGAAAATAAAGAGATAGAGCTAGTATACTGCAGATCAGAGGATCAAGTTGCAGATTTCTTTACCAAGGCATTGAAGATTGAGTCTTTCATGAAGTTAAAGGCTATGATCGGGGTTTGTCCAATCTGAATTATGGGGGATGATGTTTTGTTTTTTAATTCAGATAAGTAATTTAAATTATGGGGGGATGTTGGAGTTGTAATCTAAATTAGATTAGTGTTTGAGTTTGATTAGGACTTCGAGTTAGAGTATAAGTAAATTTAGGGTCTCCTAGTTGGATTAGGAATATATTTATGTGAGTTTATAAATTAGAGTTAACTCCCACATTATAATTAACGAGTTTATTAGAGATTAATAAAGTGTGTCCTAACATACCCTCCTTATTTAGGTTCGTTTAGTTCACGTGAGTAATTTGAATATGCTAACGTCATTACATGGGATAAATTAACATATTTGAAATTGCGGTTCTCGGCCACTCCTTATTTGGGCTCGTTTAGTTCATGAATTTCGTTGCATCGATCATGAACTCAGCTTGGAACCCCGTGTCGTTGGATGCACCTTAAATCTCTCAAAACACGTAACTCGAGGGCACACGGAAGCACCTGAGTGGTTGATCGTGGGTAGGAAATTGGATGCATGCCTCAATTAATGCATCGACTGATGAGTTTTGAAATTTTATATATGTGAATATGTGATGACGTTGTTGTCGATCGACGGTGTTACAAGTCAACGGTTTATTTTTATTTTTCTTTGTGGCGATGTCGAAAAGGTTCCGCTTTATCTCTTTAGGTCGCGTTTGGTTGAAAACATAAATTTCGTTTTCCGCCTTTAAAGGTGGAACGCAATAAAAATCAGTTTCTCAGCGTTTTTTCTTATGTTACAAGACTCGGCAATACGAGAACGACACCTTAAAGTTCGCACCCCATACTACCATATTACGCATCTTAGAATGTGTAAGCTCACGCCCTAAGGTGAATGTAGACAAATGTAAATTTAGTGTGCATTTTTGAGTGTCATCCTAAGAATTCCATTTAGTCTTATAGTCATAGGTTTTTTTTTTTTTTTTTGGAATAATGTTGTGTGGAGAGCTCCAAATAAGCAATTATTAAGTCTCAACCACTATACGAGTCATTGACTTGAGACTTGCAGCATAGTTTCACGGGCAGTCTTATCCATACTAATTGGAAAACCGTTTTTCAATGACAACCCAAATGCAGCTTTGTTAAATGGCGGGTTCGTCATATACCTCGTCCTTACGAAGCTTCCTCGAAATTTCCTAGCCCGGCAATCCGCATAGCTGAGTTTTTGAGCCATCAACACTATAAGAATGTGGCACCCTGAACAATATCAAATTCAAATCTAATTAAGCTTAGCAGGATCGAAACCCCTCGTTTGTTTGCAATTGTTAGCGCCAACAATATCTTTTTAATTTATTATCATCGATCCATTCATGGCGAACGATATTGGCGTCGAGCGCAACCAGAATGGAAAGCATGGGACTAGAATCCCACCCAAGAGAGGGAATAGAATCAAAGCTCGAATCTTGAAAATGTTTGTCCATTTATTCATGTCTGTGCTCTCGATAAAGGCCTACGACGAAGACGAATCTCCTTCAAATGACGCTGGTCATAACCATGCAAATATTGAGCTGAAGAATTAATGAATCAGTGGCGATCTCGAGTACTTGAGTTTCTTTAATTTGTTGATGTGGATTTTGAGGTTTAGTATTTCAAATGCGTATCTTTGATGACTTGTTGTTGTTGTTGTTGTTGTTGCTGCTGCTGCTGTTGTTAATTGTTGTCCTTGTAGTGTCTATATCATTGTACAAGTGGCACGATCCCCGTGATCTATAGTGCTTCGAGATTTGAAATGAACTTTTTGTTTTTTTGGTGAATGTCTTTTTTTTAAAATAAATAGAAACCTTATTACTCATCAAAGACTCTCGTTACATTTAATTGTTCAAAATAATATTAATTCAACTGTTATGAGATTGATTTTGAAGAACCGTGACTGTAGCAATATAAAATTGTTTGTTAACAATCAATCTAATAAAAATGTCTGGAACATGATATGTACGCAGATACATCACTCGAATCATAACGAAAAATAAAACTTTCGATAAGGGAAATAAATATAAAACTTTTGAAAGAGAATATCGACAATATGTCAAAACCTTTCAATTAACAAGGGAATGAAAGTGGCAAAATTGTTGTATTTGCTTAGATATGTGATTTTGTAAACCCTTTTATTTATTTATTTTCCTTTTATGATCTAAGTCATGTATGTGATGAAGTATAATGTTATCTCACCCTATGAATCACTTGAATGAATTATATTTTGTTTTACTGATGAAATCTTATCATGATCATCAAAGCTCTTATGGCCTGTTAGGTTGGGTAGATTATGTTGTCATGATAGGGTCGGATTAACAAACATTAGATTATATTGCTATGGATTAGGTGTAATCTGAATTTGAAGACTTGTTTGGTTGACATTGTAGGGTTTTAAGTGATTAAATGAAAATGCACATTCACCACCCCCCCCCCCCCCCCCCCCCCCCCAAACACTAATTCAATGAATTCAGCCAAGACTAATCACAAATCAAAATTCAAAATTGTTCAGGAGTGATCAAGTGGAGCATGAATTATAATGAAAAAAACATAGCAATTGAGAATATAGAAAGTGGAGATGCATGAGATATATATAGAAAGCTATGCATGCAAGCAAGAAGGAGAACAAGAAAATAGCACCAAAGGAAAAGAAAGGGACGCACGGAGAAAAGAGAAAGACCAGGGAGAAAGTACATTGGAAAAAAAAAAAAAAAAAAAAGAAGCAAGCATCGACATATATTCTTTTCATATCCTCTACTCGGCTATTCTCTCTCGCTGGGGAACTGGCCGGCTCCTTCGCCCCCATTCTTTTTTATTTTTCTGTTCATGGTGTTCTTCAATCATGAAGGGCTAAGTTTATAGCCTAGTTAAGACTGCGATGAGAGGTTCAATTGCGCATATTCACGAATTTGTGACATTTACTTATTTTAGTTGAATTAATTTTCATTGATATTTTATTTCCTTTGGTATTGTTTGAATAATTAGAGTTAAATTCATATTTAAACACTCATTTAATCATTAGTGAGTTGTCAGCACTCGTACTTGTGCAATAAGACCACATATGTGGCAATTAACCTTATCAATTGATTGACCTCTTTTGGGACCGGTTGAATACCTTAGGAATCTAGGTTAAATCGGACACATTAGTGATCCGATTGTTTAGGTGTAGCGCCTTCACGAAACACATTGCGGTCATCGAGTTAAACCCAATGTGTTTGAGTATAGGGTTATACAATTGACTAGAGAAATAGTAATTGCCGTACCTTGGCTATTGAGATTAGAAAGTGTGAGGAACCTCGTACGTTACCGAGTCTATAGCTACACTAGGATATTTTAATTTACATATTTTACTTAAATCGAAGACCAAATACAATCTTTTATCGAACCGAACTTGTATGTCTTGACCTATGTGTTTTTTTTAATTAATTGTTTTCAAATTATTTCCATTGTTTTATTTATTTGGTTGAAATTTAGATTAGTTATATTATTTATTCTCTCTAAAACCCTTGATTTCTATTTTTGTTGTTTTTGACCTTAGAAATAGTATTAATCTCAATGGAATCGACCCTTCGCCACTATCTACAAAATATTTGATTTAGGTAAATTATTCTATTGACGCGTTCGGCGAGGGTCAATTAACTAATCCGATTGCATTACCTAATCATGCGAAGTGAACAACGGAGGATTACATCTAATCTATCGGATTAGAGTTAAGCAGTCATGCGAACCGAACAGGCTATTAGTGGAATATATTGCGGCAATTCATAGGTGTATATCAGAACAACTTATGTAGTTCATTTGAGAGTTTGTATGAATAGGATCAAGAATCCATATATATTAGAATATTGGACAAAAGAGAAGAATTAAGAGGCTAGGAGGCAAACGAGTTAGGATATTATATAAAGGTTTGATGGCCGAAGAAAACAAGTGGGAGACCGACGTCGTTTTCATAATTTTTATGGACTTTTTTTTTGTCATTTTTAAAAGTAAACCACAGATGTGACTTTATATATCGGTGTTGAAGGTAGCTGACTTCTCGGTACAAGGGTAAGGGAACACATGCTTAATTGGGTACATGCATGCGGTGGATGAAAATTGCGATGGAGACTCGTTGGGTACGTGTTGATTCTCAGGCAAGGACTAATCGGGTGCATGAGGTGGATGGAGAGTCGTTGTCGATCGGATCCAAACGCAAACGAAAACATGTTTTTTTAATAACAACCCAACGCAGCTTTGGTAAATTGTGGATTCAATTTCATCACGACAATTTTGTACTTGATCAGTATTAAAGAAGCTTCCTCGATATTCCAATCAGTTTTTCAGCGCTCTACAGTATACATTTCAGGTGAAGAAGATGAATTAAAAAAATTTATGTGAGGTAATTGTTATTTTTGGAGATTGAGGTTATATTGTTTTTGTTATTGTTGTTCTTATTTTTTTACACAATATATAAAATATTACTATCTAACCTTTTTTTAAAAAAAGTGTTAGAAATGGAGTTATGGAAGCACAAAATATCAAAGTTGTGTTTCAAGAATTGAGTTAAAATTTTGATCGTAAGAAAGTCAGTTGATTTATGGTGACTTTTTTGTAACGTAAATGTTTTAAGTATATTACTTTTTTTTTTACTACATTTCTTATATTTTTTAATGTATGTTTAATTAATTAATTTTTTTTATTATTCAATCATTTTTCACGTATTAATTAATAACAATGTCTTGTAGGAATTGGGAGCATCAAAGTATGACATTTTTTGATTTGATGTTTTTACTTTTGATTTTCAAGCATGGGACTTGTCACTTTTATAATAGTTATTGTGATGTTGTGATATGAATTTTTAGTTTTATACTTATATTTTTAATAGTTATTTTTATTGTTATGATAAGTTTGATGTTTGAAAATGAAAATTTTGCCGTTATATGTTGCTTTTTAAATTGTGGAGTTGGGTTCTTTAGTTATTGTTTTTAATTTTGATATATCGGCTTTGATTTTTTAGTGCATTACGGCTAAAAAAAATTATGGCACATTTTTTTCAAAGTCCCATTTAAGCCCGGCTTAAGCACAGACTGTGATGGGCTTGGGCAGGCTTGGGCGAACAATAGGCGGACCTAGATAAAGCTTTCAAAAAAAAGGCCGCCAAAGCTCGACGTAAGGCGGTCCAAACCCACGATGATCAGTTCGGCTGTGGAGTACACTCAATGTCAATGCGTAACGCTCACAAGGTTGACGAAAATTGTCAATGGTGGATTCAATTTCATCAGGGCAATTTAGTAATTGATGCGTAACGCTGACACGGTTGACGAAAATTGTCAATGGTGGATTCAATTTCATCAGGGCAATTTAGTAAGAAGCTTCCTCCAAATTCCAATCAGGGACGCATTTTCGTTCCAGACGAACAAAAGGGTGAAAAATCATTTATATGTAGTTGATGACATGACTGTGATGTAATTGTGTAAGTCGAGATACATCGTAGGATGGTGATGTAATAAGTTAGTGTCAATTGTACTCTCATGTATAGTCGATGAGATGACTGTGAACACGCCGCCCCGTCATTGTGTTCCAACGATGCGCATTGTATCTCATTAATTCATTCAGTATATATACATACGCCAATACCAAAACAATCTCCATTAATTGTTAGTCTCAATTCAATCAATCTCTTATTAATTTATCAGCCAATTCATCACCTGACATGGCGAACGATAACATTGGCGTTGCAAAGCAGCAGCAGGGGACTTCATCAAGCCGCATCCAAGGACCAAAGAGACGACGTCCTAACAGAATCAAAGCTCGAATCTGGAAAATGTTTGTCAATTCACTCATTTCCGCCTGCTTTTCATCGTCGAAGTCCGTCTACGACTAGAAAAAGCTGCGCCGCAAATGACGTAGTCGACGCTGGACGTTGCTGTTGCTGGTGATCATTGATCGATCGAGTATGCTTGATCAGTTTCTATGTTATTTATGTGGGTTATATATATATATATATTTCAATAAAAGCATTAATTGGTTACAACTTGGGAGTTTATATGTACTGATCAGTACGTGACTGACTCGACCACGCTTTTTCTTGTCCTTATATATGGTCTATATACACACACAGCCTCCACCACTGCCCACGCCACAGCCACTGTGGTGCGCCGCCTTCGCCGGCCATCGCAACCTCCGCCGACTTTCCAGTCGCCTTCCTCCCTCTCTCTCTCTCCCGACCAGATCTAGCTGCCTCTGGCCGAGAAAGAGAATGAAAGGGCGATCGAGGACGTCGGCTGTAAAGGCGATGAAGCGCAGCGGCGGTGGGTGGTGGTGAGGGTTGATGAAATTGATGTGTCAAGAATATTAAAATTTCTGACGTAATTTATCTTCTTTTTTTTTTTTGAAAGCCTCTTAGCCAATACATTAGGAAGAAACTGCGGTGCAACTCTCCACTTGCTTCGACCAGACAAAGAACTAGCATCTCTTGTCATAGTATGAGCTGCCAAGTTCGCTGATCTCCAAAGATACAAAACTCTATAGTACTTGATGTCCATTAACAATGCTACACAATCCCCTATGAGTAATCCAAAGTAAGAATTGTCCCTATAATTATTGTTGATGGCATGGACTAGTTGCTGTGCATCCACTTCTATGCATGTCTGCTTCGATCACTCCTCTCTCATTCAGGCTTCAGCCATCTTAATGGTTCTCGAACCCCGAGCGCCTCAGCTAGCTATTCTCGGTTCCGACATTCCTTCCCATGTCATGCCTATAGCTGCTCCAAAGTGGCCCATATCATCCCTCAAATTAAACACCTACATATATAGGCGCTTATTCCCCTTTCTTCATATACGGCTGCATCCGTATTACATTTCACCCTACCCAGCCGTTCTTGGACGCTTCCATTTCAATTGCACATCACATTGATTTGTTGCTAGCTGCGGACGTACTGTCGCTTGCTCGAGCTTCCTTCCATGCCTCCAAATGCGATTTTGCATATGCCACAATTTTGGATGAGCTTTGACTTCTATTTTTCCAACTACCGCATTACGATTGTTCCATAAATTCCACATAATAGCCACCACAATCTCCATTACAACTGCTGTGTTTACCTCAAATAAATCCTCCAAGCAGCGATCAAATGAGGATCGGTCATATCGATTGGGAACTAAACCCATTTCCGCCCAACATTGCTCCGCAACTCCGCATCCAATCAGCGCATGTAATGTATCCTCGGCTTCATTTTGGCACACTGTGGCGGCACTAGCCGCTTCGGTGACGTGTCTCCTTGTACTCATTGCCAGCTGGCCTAACTACACGTGTACGACACCTGCCCGTCCTTTTTCTGTCTCAAAATTCATATACACTTGTGTGTACAACGTGTATAAGTGACATTTTCAACTGAAGTCGTATTTTATACCATTAAGTCAAGAAATATTAATAATCAAATAAATAAATCTTATTGTGGAAAAACCCTGACAAATACTCGGTATAGAGATAGACGACTATATCATATAAGGTATCTACATGTACAATATCATGATACTCCACAGTTCCCAAAAGAAATTAAAATATAAAAAACAAACACACGTACAAGTAGTCTTCGACAACAGGCAGTCAGAGGTAGTCACCTAAGATCCCCTTGCCCTTACTTGTACTCGAATCTGCACTCAATCATCACAGAAAAAAATGGATTGGAGTTCTGTAACTAAAATCCCACGAAACTCTTCTGAGCATTCTAATAAATAAGTGGAAGTCAATAAATACTGTTAAAAAAACATGTGGAATGTAAACAGACAACTGTAATTAGAACATCGCATGCATAGATAATAATAAAGTGCAAATGTAAGTGCATAGATATTATATTTTCATTCGTTACCAAAAAACGTGGCTGTATCAAATGTGAACTTATATATTAATTGAATGAAAAAATAATAATCCCAATGAACAAGAAGAGTGTTGGTGGTGAGAAGCCCATGACCAAGCACAAGCCCAAGCCCACTAAAAAAGTACATAGCAGGAACAAAGATCTGTTTGTTGTGTTTGCTTGCTTTATTTTTAGAAGAGGGCAAGTTGCATGCGACACCTTTTATATGTAGAAAATGCTGGAATGATACCTCTAATGACATTTATACGACGTGACGTGCTATTCTCACGTAAAAGGAAAAGTGAACGCAAAATAATATTTGATGCATATTAGAAGGGAGATAGCGACATTTTTACATGCGTTTGGTAACGAGGTCATGCTGCGCTGTTCGCAGCGGAAGTTGTGAGCCATCAGATGAACGCCAACGAGCGCCAAAAACGTGTTCAGACGTGAATTCGAGAGCTTAAAAAGCCAAATTGACAAATTAACGTGCCCATTGGGGCCATCTCTTAGGCGTATTTTTGTAGAGTTGCTTTTGTGATGGAATAAGAAGCAAGACTTTTTTTTTGGCACGACGTGAGGTTTTCAATTTAACTTGGGAAGTCGTGAGGTTTTGTATTTCAGTGTAACATTTCCAACGTGAAAAGCATATGCCAAATAGTAAAGTGTACGGAGTTTTGTATTTTAGTGTAACATTTCGCATATGCCAAATAGTAAAGTGTACGGAGTTGTATTATTATTATTATTATTATCTCTTTTTTTAAGGTTTTTTTTTATGTCAATACACATTTTTTATTTTTTAAAAATTTAAAACTTCAATTCAACCACACGTAAAACATTAACTTCAAAAAGATAACTTCGAACTAACACAATAAATTAGCAACATGCAACATTAAGGGTCTGTTTAGTTCGAGTTGTAGCTTATGTAAGCTTATGATTAGTTATAAAGTTGGCGTTTGGTTCGAGTGTTATATAATACATACTCTTATCAAAGTGGGTGGTGTATGGTTTAGATGGCGTACCGATTTGGAGGACCAAAAGGCAGTGGAACCGATTTTATGTCAAAAGTTACACGATGTTTTAGAAGAGGTCTTTATGCGACAGAGTTTTTATTTGCTTTGATGATTGAGTCAACATGCATAAAGTATGGTTGCCTTGTGTGTAAACAAGGATGATGGAGTACAGTCGCATCTCAGGTTCTGTGCGTGTACAATTGGTGGTCTCATGTCTGATGTTTTGCTTCAGGTTGTTTTGAATAATTTTGGTCATTTTTCGTGTAGTATAGGTCACCTTTTTTTGTAGCACTTGTAAATTTTTACATTTATATATATATATATATAATACAACTAGTATCGCCTCTTATTACTCAAAAAAAAAAAATTACATACTCTTACCGACTTCCAACCCAAGCTTACCTAAAGACAGGCTGATGTATTTTTTAGTCAAAAGTCCATCCTACCCCTAAGTAAATGTAACCTTTCCCAACCATCTCCCCGTTCTTCACGAACTCATCTCCTGTCTCCACATCGTCTACAGCCGGTAGAGGAAGACAAGATGAAGAAGACCTTCACATCGGCGGTGCTGAGAAGCCCATACTGTTGGTTCTGTTGGGTTGGTGAATTGATCAATTTACAGAGGATGGAGATCCTTCTGGCCCCTTTCGCTGGATTGATGAGGAATCTGTTATGTGGGTGTTTTAATTTATCTTGGGAGATGTTTTTGGATGCACTGACTGGTGATTGATGCCTAGTCTCTACAGTTTGCAACCGAGAGGATGCAACAAATTCGGTGTTTGGCAGTGCTCCTCTCTGTTTGTTTTTGCTTTCTTTTTTTTGGCTCTCACTCTTGGTGAGGCTTCATCGGGGTTTGTTTCACCCCTTGCAAAGCCTACATCACTCTTTTGTTCTTTTTTTCTTATACTTGTGCATACTTATTTTTACAGATTAATACAGATAGCAGTTGAGTATTACCTCCTATTCATAAAAAAAAAAATCAATTAACAGAAGATTGAAATATTGTGGCTGGCCATCAGTTTTGGGTGGAAGAAGACCAATGGTGGTGTGTAAGAAATTTAAAGGATGGGTGGACAATACGGCTCTCAACGAGGCGTCTTTTACAGGCTCCAACTTCACATGGGCAAGAGGTATTTGTTATGAAAGGTTAGATATAGCTCTTTATAATCTACAGTGGCTCCAATGTTTTTATCCAGTTGGGGTTGAACATATAGTACGCGTCCACTCGGATCACTCTCTCCTCTATGCTTTGAAGTTTGAAGTGAAGAGCCTGATTTCGCTACTTGGCCACATATCTTTTTAAAAAAAATATAATGATGAAGTCCAAGAATTAGCTTGCAAATTCTTGATAGGATAATGATGAAGTCCAAGAATTAGTTGCAAATTCTTGAAAAAATAGGAAAAGATATGATTCACAGCGTTCCGGGGGCATGAGTTTATTGGAAACGGCGTGGAGATCACGACACACAGCTATGCTGTGACTACGACATTTTTTGGTGAAATTCCATCGTTTCGCCCTCCGAAACGGCAGTTTTGCTATTTTAGGAAACTTTTGTTTCGCTTATAACTTTCACTAGGAATTTCCGTTTTTATTGCCGTTTGCGGCGTTTGTTTCTATTTTTCGTCTAGTTTTCAGTTTAGGTCTTTTTGGACTTTTTACTATTTTGGCAAATTTTAGGATTTCGCTATTTAAGCGATCTATTGGGTGTAATTCGTAGTTTTGGTTGAAATAAAAGAATTTTTGAACTTTGGCTTAAGTTCTGACCTAGATCGAGTAGTTCGTGGATTCGTTCAACTGGTTTAGAAGATCTCCGCTGCGTCAGTTGGTATCAAAGCCTGCTTCAGCGTGATTGGAGAAATCATGCCGCCGAAGAGGAACCAAGGAGCGTATCGAGGAGGTGTATGACCGTGACAATCAAATCGACAAATTGGCCAATTGATTGACCAACGCATGGACGCGGTGGTAGAACGATTAACCGCGAAATCGATCGGTTGTTGGGTCAAAATATTGATCGTGTCCGTAACCATCGAAGGGAACCTGTTGGTGATGAACCAGTAGGAGATTCTTCTACCGAAAGGGAGGATGAGTATGTTGAGGCACCGAGGAGGCGCTACAGGCCGCGTGCAGTTGAGGATGATCTCAGGCGGTGGGAGTCTGGGTTGAAGACGGATGTCCCAGAATTTCATGGCACCTTTCAACTAGAAGAATTCTTGGACTGACTGGCGTCAGTTGAAGAAGTCCTATAATTCAAAGGTGTGCCCGAAGATAAGCGTGTGCAACTTGTTGCGACCGGATTCCGCAACATGGCCATGGCTTGGTGGCAACAACAGAAGTTGATGCGGAATAGGAATGGAAAGGCGAAGATCACCTCGTGGGAGAAGATGAAAAAGCACTTACGGGCTGAGTTCTTGCCTTACAATTTCCAACGCCTTATGTATCAGAGGTTACAGAATCTGAGATAAGGGGCAAAGTCAGTAGATGATTACACTACTGAGTTTTATCAGTTAGTCGCTAGAAACGAATCTGCGGAGACTAACGACCAATTAGTGGCGCGATATATTGGTGGACCGAGGGTGCAGATCCAAGATGTCGTCAACATGTTTGATCCGGCTTCCTTATCTGCAGCGCACCAGCGAGCATTGTTGGTGGAGAAACAACAACGTCGGGGTGTGAGTAATGCTTCCAGTAATGTTAGTATTGGGACAACCAATACTGGAGGTAATATCGCTGCAATTAACCCTGCTAGTCGCACAAACAGACCTAGCACTAGTGGGATTAAATGCTTCGGTTGTGGCGAAGTTGGTCACAGGAAGTCAGAATGTAAAGGGAAGAAGACTCTCTTTATTGAGAACGAAGAGGAAGACGCAGGGGAAGAGGCCAACATCACTGCAGAACCAACCTTTGATACTTCTGACAACACAGAAGAGGAGATCGTGAATTTGGAGATGTGGGTAATGCCTTGGTTGTGAGGTGTTCTTGTATGACTCCTAGAGCTTTCGCTGATGATGAGTGGCTGTGGAATAACATCTTTCAGTCCAAGTGTACCATCTTAGGCAAGGTGTGCAGGTTCATGATTGATGCAGGCAGTTGCGAGAATATCGTCTCAGTTGAAGCGGTTCAGAAGTTGGGCCTTGCAACGGAACAACACCCCAGGCCCTACAAGCTAGCTTGGCTGAAGAAGGGTGGTGAGGTGAAGGTGTCGAAGCGCGCCTTGGCTACTTTTTATATTGGTGCTAACTACGAGGATTCAGTCTGGTGTGATGTTGTGGCTATGGATGCTTGCCACTTGTTACTGGGACGTCCTTGGCAGTTTGATAGGGGAGTTGTGCATGATGGCAGAACCAATAAATACACCCTTATGTTCGAGGGAGTGAAAATTGTGCTAGTACCCGCCAAGGACCCGGAGGAAGTTAAGCCTACTAAAGAATCTAGCAGCTTGCTGTCTTTGGCAAGATTTGAAAATGAATTACAGGATTCTGAGGTCGTTTACATCTTGATGGGAAAGGAAGTAGATAGAGACGTTGATGTTCCTGAAGCTGCAATTCCTATTGTGAAGGAGTTTTGTGATGTTTTCCCTTATGAGATGCCAGAAGGACTACCACCATTGCTTGATATTCAACATCAGATTGACCTTGAACCTGGTGCGTCACTACATAATAGACCACACTACCGAATGAGTCTCAGTGAGCATGAGGAGTTGCGCAGACAGGTTGAAGACAAGTACAAACAATATGCAGATCGGAAGAAGCGTCACGTGGAGTTTGAAATGGGTGACTTTTTGTGGGCAGTTCTCACTAAAGACCGGTTCTTTGTGGGTGATTACAACAAATTGTCAGTTCGGAAGATTGGTCATGTGGAGGTTCTTGAGAAAATTACTCTTAATGCTTACAGATTGAAGTTGCCAAGTCACATTCGCACGGCTGATGTATTTAATGTCAAACATCTTGTTCCCTATTATGGGGATACGTCTGATGATGACAATTCGAGGGCGAATTCAGTCCACCATGGGGAGAATGATGAAGTCCAAGACTTAGCTTGCAAATTCTTGATAGGATAATGAAGTCCATGAATTAGTTTGCAAATTCTTAATAGAATAATGATGAAGTCCAAGAATTAGTTGCAAATTCTTGGAAAAATAGGAAAAGATATGATTCACAGCGTTCCGGGGGCATGGTTTATTGGAAACGGCGTGGAGATCACGACACACAGCTATGCTGTGATTACGACGTTTTTCGGCGAAATTCCATCGTTTCGCCCTTCGAAACGGCAATTTTGCTATTTTAGGAAACTTTTTTTTCGCTTATAACTTTCACTAGGAATTTCCGTTTTTATTGCCGTTTGCGGCGTTTGTTTCTATTTTTGTCTAGTTTTCAGTTTAGGGCTTTTTGAACTTTTTACTATTTTTGGCAAATTTTAGGGTTTCGCTATTTAAGCGATCTATTGGGTGTAATTCGTAGTTTTGGCTGAAATAAAAGAATTTTTGAACTTTGGCTTAAGTTCTGACCTAGATCGAGTTGTTCGTGGATTCGTTCAATGGTTTATAAGTAAACAATTTTTTTACCCTCTATTATATATTTTTTTCTAATAAATGTGGGTTTATTATTGTGAATAGTAATTTTAATTGTAAAAAACATTACAATATATTCATGTACTCCTGCGCAGAGCGCAGGAAATCGACTAGTATATATAAAAGTCGAAGGAGAAAGAAAATTAAAAAGCTACCTCCTCTCATCATTCTAATTTTCTTAGTTTTCTTATTTTTTTGTTATATATATATATATATATATATATATTATGTGTGCATCTTTTAATAATTAATAATGGTTATCTTATCATCTTGTCAACGAATAGATTGAGTACGTTAAACTCAAAATCATGGACAAATACATAGAATTGAGTATAGTACAAGTTTTATGAAAATCATGTGCAGATTCATGGAATGGAGTGTAATGCAAATTTTATTCCCTCTATAAATTTTAACTCTCATTCATTCTTCTTGCAATCTATTTTTTCCCTTTCCCCATCAAAGAATCACAAGAAAAAACCAATTTATTATACGTAACCTTATATTCCTCCAATTCTCAACCAATTATCACCTAAATTCGTCAAATCTGATCCAACAATCTCTATCAGATTGAAGGATTTCAACGGCACCTCCAATTCTCTTATATTTAACCATAGCTTCATGCATCCAGTGATGCAACAACCATTTACATCGTTTATAAGCTAAACCACTTTTGGCTTCCTTCAAGTACGTTTGTTTTATATTGAATCTAATCGCTTGGTTTTCCATAAGTTTAAGACAGGACATAATCATTGTCTATAAAACAAATCAATAATCACGTGACCTTTATGCCGCTTTTGTTTTGTTGTATGTTGATTTAGATTCTTCAATTGGAGTGGACATACGATCTGGATGAATTTATATTCAAAGGTTATGGTGAATTAATATGCTACCGCGTGAGATTACCATTGCTTGAAGATGTTGTTCCATGGAATGCTATAAAAGCTAAGGAAGATAATATAGTTACTGTTTCTTATTATTATTATTATTATTATTATTATTATTATTATTATTATTATTATTATTATTATTATTATTCTTCTTCATATGTTAAGAACCTTTCGTTTGACTCAATGGGATGAGTGTCGCAATCATAATACAAACTATTAACCTTGCCATTTAGCATTTTTTTTGTTTGCATTGTGGCGATTCATAGGTACACATGCAATTTCACGAATCAGTGTTCAATTGTCGCCATTGGAGGGTTTTCCATT
This sequence comes from Stephania yunnanensis, assembly GCA_039657365.1. Lineage (NCBI taxonomy): Eukaryota > Viridiplantae > Streptophyta > Magnoliopsida > Ranunculales > Menispermaceae > Stephania > Stephania yunnanensis. The sequence continues at coordinate 1,698,302 of CM077586.1, read as the reverse complement.
TCTGTCTTGTGTTTCTCTTTTGTGATTGATTTTTGCTTGCTCCTATTTGATTAGCATGCCCATTGGCTGTGATATGAGATATTGGTTGGTTTAATTAGTATTGTTGATCACAACACCTAGGATCATGAGCCAGTGATTACATCTATAAATTGAGGTTTCGTTAGCCTGGTGAATTATCAATAGGTGTTGTCCGTTTATTCTTAGTGATAGAGGTGAAAATGAAAACGGCAAAGATTCCAATTACCCTTGTTAAGATGTAATTATAAGTTATTTTACAATTCTCTTCCTTGTTTGTTGTCTGTCTGTACTCCAAGCAATTTGTTCGTCATATGAGAAAAGTTAAAAAAACTTTATCCATCCCGAAAATGCACTTTTGCATTAAAAACTTTGACATTGTTCGATGATGATGGGATTTTTCTCTCTGCGGTTATAAATTGAAGTGCAGTTTGCTAGTCATGTAAAACTCTTTCCATTTTAATATTTTAACATAGTTTTAACGCTTGCATGAGATTTTATGTGATTACTGATGGAAACATATTATATGTAATGACGAGGAATCATTGGAACTTGTAATGAGGGAGATTTATGTAATGAAGTATCTTAAAGGGCATCCCAATGTTGTTTCCCTTCTTGCTCATACCATTTTGGACATGGGACGGACAAAGGAAGCGTTCCTTGTGATGGAATTCTGTGAGAAGTCGCTGGTTAATGTTCTAGAGAGAAGAGGAGCTGGTTACTTTGAGGAGAAGCAAGTCCTTACGATTTTCAGAGACGTATGCAATGCAATTTTTGCCATGCACTGCCAGTCCCCACCCGTTGCTAATAGGTAATGGTGTTACATGTCTTGATTGTCAGTCTTGTAATCTTTTTTATGCATATAAGTTTTTCTGACTTGTTTTTGTCTTGATTGTCGTCTTCAGGGACTTGAAAGCTGAGAATCTTCTACTAGGCGCTGATAGATCTTGGAAGTTGTGTGATTTCAAAGAAAGATTTCAACAAATCATAAGCGCTTTGAAATGCCTGAGGAAATGGGCATTGAAGAAGACAACATTAGAAAGTACACGACACCTGCCTATATAGCTCCAGAGGTTGTATGAATTTTTTTTTCATGTTTTTGTAAAAGAGGATGTACGAGTATAATCTGCTACCAATAATGTCTTAACCTATTTCCTGATCAGGAAATCTTATTTAATTTCAATTCGCTGGATTTGCATCTTATTCAATGTCGAATCGTACATTTTTTTTTCTCTCATTTGAATATTTGTTGTTGATATATATTGTCAATGTATGTATGTCAAATTCTGCTTTTTTGGGGGATGTTAGCACCCCCAAGGAGTTGTTGGAGGGGGTGTAGGCGATGGAGTAGGTCCTATGGTTGTATTTTCAGGTTTAGAGGTTATGGAGAACCAATCGGATTGAGCTTAGTTTTGAAAACTAAACAAAGCGAAATTGAGACGGATTAGCAACGGAATTCAGAGATTCCGTTGCTATTCCGTCTCTAATTTCCGAGGAAATAGCCGCGCCCAACTGGACAAAACTAAACTTTGATACTAAATAGAAACGGATCAGAGACGGAATTCATGAATTAGCAACGGATCAGAGACGGAATTATTGCATTCCGTCCCTGATCCGTTGCTAATCAGAGACGAAACAGAAACATAATTATTGTATTCCGTCTCTGATTTGCAACTGATCAGACACGGAATGCAATTACAAGTGTACCCTTTAGAAGAATTTGTATTTCTGTTCCGTCTCTTCTCCGTTTCTAATTTCCGTCGCTAATTCGTCTCTAATCAGCAACGGAAACAAATTTCCATTGGTGACTAAATCAGCGACGACGATTTTAGAGACGGAATAGATTCCGTATCTGTTACGTTGCATAATTGAATTAGAGACGTAATTTATGCTAATCAGCAACGAAAACTTTCGTTTCTGATCTGCTTTTTTTGTAGTGTTACTATTCATTTCGAAATCATCAAAATTAATTAAGGGATTGCTATTGTTACCTTAACTTTCGGCAGAAAACTTAGTAAAAATAGTGAAAACATTTATAAAACACCTACTGTGGAAATTGGGTGAACAGATGATCATATAAAACTAACCAAAGTAATACATGATACAGTAGGGAAGTCAGTTTCTCAACCCAATATATAACCTAAAGTTATACAAAATGATGTTTGTAATAGATACATAAAGTAATCAACTACAAAAGTAGCAGAAAATATCCTCCAATGGTTCAAAACTAATTATTGATCTTCTCCTTCCTCGGTCTGCTACTTGAAATATCTACACCCACCGTCATAAAAAAGACGGTGAATATAATAAAATAGAAAGTAACATTGAGAGACATTCATCCAAATTTTCAAATATACAAGTATCTGAAACCATAAAAATAGCAAAAAAGGTGAACAAGAACCATGCTAAAAGATACTTCAGTTAAAAATCATGAAATTGACATTCAGCTAAGCACTTTTGATTTAAGGCCGATTAACTATAAAATTACATCACATCTACTCTACTCCATTATTTAAGGAATAGATATGCTCATGATTGCCCATTTTTTTATATATGTATATACTTAAAGATACTTCAGTTAAACAATTTTTTTTTTCTTTTTTCATACCATATGGTTTCCTGATCTGAGATAGGGCGTAGTGGAACAGCTACTAAGTTGATATTAGTCTTTACTTGGCATATAATTTTGCTTCTAATTGCCCTTGAATTGTGAATGACCATACAACAACATAGCCCTCAATCCCTCCTAATCAATTGATTCAATTGTGAATGACCATAATTATGCTAAAATTGGTTTTGTGTTTTTCTATGATTTTGTTATGCAGGTTTACCTGATTTTTCTGAAGTGCATGTATAGCTTCATTGGAAGCATCGATCTTTGATCCAGATACTCAAGGTCATGCACAAAAGCTGAAGGAAATGGATCCCATTAATTTTGAAACAGTAAGCTTTCTAAAGTTTGTTATAATTTGCAAATTTTTCTTCATTGATAGATAATATTAGTAATATAAGGCATGTCTAAGATTGGTAACTAAGTGGCACATAAGATGAATTATTTTCATTACCTTGGTTCTAAGCTGAGGGAAATGCTGTCAATAGAATCAAGTAGGTGATTGAGTTCAAGAATTTTGTGCTATGAAGTGAGCAACAAGAGAAAAGTTGGCTAGCAAGAGTATATAAAAAATGCAACGACGACAACGACGACGACAAATCCTCAATCCCAAACGAGTAGATAATAAATGCGACATATATTACTTGTAAATATTCAGAGTAGAATTTTTTTCAACAACCAAAAGGCCAAGACATTGGGTTTAGGGTTGTTGTATGGCTAAAAATGATTCATGTGGCTGCCCCTCCATGGTTGGTTTTGGTCATAAAGCTTCTTTCTATTTTCGTTACTTGAAGCCTTGCACTCATAGATATGAGATTCACAAAATATATATTCTCTGTGAATCTTCAACATTCAGAGCTCATTGTTTCTTGACCCCTCACAAACCAACTCAGGGTGAATTGAACATTGTTCTCATTAATTGACAGCTTTTTTCTTATCGCTGTAGGCCGTGCCGTGCCGTATTATTTAATCTGCAGCATGATGAATTTAACAATTTTAAAATCTGCGTACTTTTGCAGGTCTTACTATTAATGCGGAACCTTACAGTCAATTTAGCAAGTCCTGATTTTTCATCTATTGTAAGTACTGCTTTCCTTTTTTTTTTTTTTTTTTTTTTTTTTTTTTTGGACTAAAAGTACTGTTTTCCTTATATTGCCTATTTTATGTACAAATGCTACAAGCCCTGTTATTGACAATCCATAAATTCTTGAAGATACTGCTTCGTATGGTAGTATCAAGTGAGGTTACATGTTCAAACTTAGAGTAATTTAGATTAATAAGTTGGTTTCCTATAAAGAAAAAAGACTTGTAATTTTCCCACCAGACTTAATTTCGTGGTCCTCGTTTTTTGTTTGAACTTCAAGTGAATTTGATTTTATTTTCTCTGATCCTCTCTTTTGGTTAAATGTTTGTTAGCGCCGAAAGCTCACTTCATTAATATGAATTATACTACATTCAATTGTTATCACGATAAATGGATTGAGTATTTACAATTTGATTGTCATCGTGCCAAAGTATTAGATACTGTGAATTTATTGTCATCAAATAGGAAGCTTTTGTTCAAATATTGCATCTATCTCTTTGATCATGCCTGCCTTATCTTCCATGATCCGCGTTTGCATGGCAATGAAAAAGTAGAGAATGAAGAGCTTGAGCATGTTCATTTTCTTCAGATTGCGTATCAACTATAGATTTTTCTCAAAAAAACTGTCTAGCCTATACATTCAAAAATCAAAATAGCATTATGAATATCACTGCGATTACTTTGCCGTCTCTGCTGACTGCTAGTTTAATGTTACAGGGGACAGTCCTCTCATCAAGTGACATGAAAGCACAAGCCTTGGTAGTTCCCGGAGGAGCTGCTAATGAATAATTATTGATTATTGGCTAATAGTCTTTACGAAACTCGCTCCATACAGTTCTTCGCGTAAAGTGACCGTCTTGAGTTTCATGGAGAGGAAACCTGTTGGTTTTTGTGTGGCCCCACACACACAAAAAATGGAAAGTCCAACCCATGCAACGAATTGGTTGTGGAATAGGAATCTTGGAGAGAGAAAATAGGAAAGAAAATTGGAGTGAATTAAGGAATTGGGTGATTCTTTTAATTAGCCAATTTTGTGTGTTTTAAAAACTTCTTCTTCTCTCTTCTACGTTGTGCGTTCAAGGCCGTGAATCCAACAACAATTTTCTCTACATTGAAGATACATCAAGATCTTGAATCTAGAGGCTTTGGTGATTTCTTGGTGTTCAAGAAAGGAGGTGCAAGAGTTTGATACAATTGGGGTAGTTTTTCTTCGTTCTTAGTGTGATTATCTAAGTTTTTGGAAGAGATATTTTTGTATTACTCCATTGTTAGTGAATCTCAAGCGATTGAGATATCTTGTACTCTTTATTCATATAGTGGATTTATTCGGAGTTTGGCCTGTGGTTTTTTCCCTCTGATTTAGAGGGTTTTCCATGTTAAATCTTGTGTTCTTTGTGGTGTGATTGATTTGGTGCATTGTTCGTGGCTTAGTGGATTTTATTCATCTGTTTCTCAAGTTGAAGGGTTACTTTCTTGTTGAGTAACCCCAACAAGAAACCTACTGAAGTAACCAGACACTGAGCGTGGAATATGATCATGGGATGCTAGAAAGCAAGACTTTCTCTCCTTATTGCCTTCCATTTCTTTTCATGGCAGCATCAACAAACAAGTTGAAGCCTTACTAGCTTCTAACCGAAGTAGCACGCTAAGACGGGAATGCACATAAACTTGCAGACTGGATTTTAAGTTCAAGGCGAAACCAAGATCTGCGCTGAATAAATATCTGTAGTCTTATCTATTTTTTCTCCCAAGCGCACTGCTCGCAAATTTTTTCAATGGTTTATGTCTAATTTAAGCTGTTGGTAGTCCTTTCCGGTCATCATTCTGTAGTTCTTTTTTGGCCTTCTTTTCTTGTTGTGCCTGTTGAAGGTGGCAAAGCTGTTGTTGTATTAGATATGTGATTTTGTAAGCCCTTTTTATTCTTTTTTAGTTCCTTGTACTATCAAAGTCATGTATGTGATGAAGGATATTGTTATCTTAGGCTACCGTGAATCACATGAAGTGTATATTTTGTTTTATTGATGAAATCTTTTCATGACCATCAAAGCTCTTTATGAATTCCAGCGATTCATGGGTACCAGAACAATGGACTTTGGAGTTCGTTTGTTTTGTATGAAAAATCATTTATCCGTTGTAACTTTGTCTAAAAAAAACTACTCCAATATGACATCTTTTGAATTATGTACCAAAAAAATAGGTACATCCATATTTGAATAGCTGATGAAGTCAAAGAATTAGCTTGCAAATTCTTGATAGGATAATGAAGCCCAATAATTAGTTTGCAAATTCTTGATAGGATAATGATGAAGTCCAAGAATTAGTTGCAAATTCTTGGGAAAATAGGAAAAGATATGACTCGCAGCGATCCGGGGTATGGGTTTATTGGAAACGACGTGGAGATCACGACTCACAGCTATGCTGTGATTACGACGTATTTCGGCGAAATTCCATCATTTCGCCCTCCGAAACGGCAATTTTGCTATTTTAGGAAACTTTTGTTTCGCTTATAACTTTCATTACGAATTTTCGTTTTTATTGCCGTTTGCGGCGTTTGTTTCTATTTTTCGTCTAGTTTTCAGTTTAGGGCTTTTGGACTTTTTACTATTTTTGGCAAATTTTAGGGTTTCGCTATTTAAGCGATCTATTGGGTGTAATTAGTAGTTTTGGTTGAAATAAAAAGAATTTTTGAACTTTGGCTTAAGTTCTGACCTAGATCGAGTTGTTCGTGGATTCGTTCAACTGGTTTAGAAGATCTCCGCTGCGTCAGTTGGTATAATGATGAAGTCCAAGAATTAGCTTGCAAATTCTTGATAGGATAATGAAGCCCAATAATTAGTTTGCAAATTCTTGATAGGATAATGATGAAGTTCAAGAATTAGTTGCAAATTCTTGGGAAAATAGGAAAAGATATGACTCGCAGCGATCCGGGGGTATGGGTTTATTGGAAACGACGTGGAGATCACGACTCACAGCTAAGCTGTGACTACGACGTTTTTTGGCGAAATTCCATCGTTTCGCCCTCCGAAACGGCAATTTTGCTATTTTAGAAAACTTTTGTTTCGCTTATAACTTTCATTAGGAATTTCCGTTTTTATCGCCGTTTGCGGTGTTTGTTTCTATTTTTCGTCTAGTTTTCAGTTTATGGCTTTTTGGACTTTTTACTATTTTTGGCAAATTTTAGGGTTTCGCTATTTAAGCGATCTATTGGGTGTAATTAGTAGTTTTTTGGTTGAAATAAAAAGAATTTTTGAACTTTGGCTTAAGTTCTGACCTAGATCGAGTTGTTCGTGGATTCGTTCATCTGGTTTAGAAGATCTCCGCTGCGTCAGTTGGTATCAAAGCCTGCTTCGGCGTGATTGGAGAAATCATGCCGCCGAAGAGAGAACCAAACGAGCGTATCGAGGAGGTGTATGATCGTAACAATCGAATCGACAAATTGGCCCATTAATTGACCAACGCATGGTCGCTGTGGTAGAACAATTAACTGCCAGAATCGATCAGTTGTTAGATCGACATATGGATCGTATCCTCCCCTTCGAGAGGACGGATTACGTAGTTCGCGGGAGACGGAGGGACTCCCATCACGGATCGAGAGAGTTCGTGCGTTGGGGTTCGGAGGACTTGCGCAGACCTTCAGTCATAGTAAGCAGGGCGGTTACCAGTTATCTTCAGAGGAGTCCAGTCGGGGGTTTGCGTCGTCTCGTGCCGGGAAGAGGAGCGCAGAAGAGGAGAGCGGTTTTAGGCCCTCCGCGTTACGGGGAGGCGACGAGAAGTATTATGCCCGTGGCGGGCGTGCAACCAAAGGGTCTTTCAACCAGAGAGACTGGAGAGGAGGGCACGGTTCGGAGCAAGGACGCCAACATGATGTGACTGTTCGTACGCCGCTTCACGAGTTCGATGATTCGGGTTCGAAGGCGACGCTGAGGAAGAGATTGGTGAAGAAGAGTGGGGACAGAGAGAAGACGCCTGATTTTGGGATTGAAGATGAAGAACCAGCGTTCATGAGAGATGAGTTTGCGAGCGAGCCGCCATCGTCGCAGAAGTGGAAGGGGTCGAAGGAAGATGGGTTTAGAAAGAAAGAGAAAAAATTGAAGGGGGATAAGAAGTTTGATAAGGGATGGAAGATGAGCTCGAAGGGTGGGAGCTTGTCGGCGATTTATCCCGGCGCGATCGCGAGATGAAGGAGCTCACGGATACGGTTGCGGGCGGATTCGAGGACGACCAAGAAGGTGTTAGGACTATGGATGACGATAACTTCATAGATGATACTTTGGAGTAGACCCGGTGGCCGTGCAGACGGTGACAACGAAGGCTTTATTGGGGATGCGCCACAGCTTGAGAAGGGCCACGGAACTAGAGAGTCTCTTGATATTTTGCTTGGCAAAGCAGTCTCTTACAATCCGCAGGCTGAGGTTCTTTGGCTGAGGGGTGCCAAAGAGAAGTGGCTCGCAGGTGAGGTTGACACTGCTAGAGCAATCCTTGGGCAAGCGTATGCTGCCATTACAAATTCAAAGGAGATTTTGCTTGCTGCAATTCAAACTGAATCAAGGCATGGTAACAAGAAGGAATCCGATATACTGATGGCAAGGCAGAAGACTTTGTTTGTGGGCTGCAAGAGATTCACCAATTTATCAAAGTTAACTTGCAGAAGGCTGCCGACAAGTACAAGGATTCAGTCAGGTGCGAAAATTAATGTCAAGCATCTTGTTCCCTATTATGGGGATACGTCTGATGATGACAATTCGAGGGCGAATTTTGTCCACCCTGGGGAGAATGATGAAGTCCAAGAATTAGCTTGCAAATTCTTGATAGGATAATGAAGCCCAATAATTAGTTTGCAAATTCTTGATAGGATAATGATGAAGTCCAAGAATTAGTTGCAAATTCTTGGGAAAATAGGAAAAGATATGACTCGCAGCGATCCGGGGGTATGGGTTTATTGGAAACGACGTGGAGATCACGACACACAGCTATGTGATTACGACGTTTTTCGGCGAAATTCCATCGTTTCGCCCTCCGAAACGGCAATTTTGCTATTTTAGGAAACTTTTATTTCGCTTATAACTTTCATTAGGAATTTCCGTTATTATTGCCGTTTGCTGCGTTTGTTTCTATTTTTCGTCTAGTTTTCAGTTTAGGGCTTTTTGGACTTTTTACTATTTTTGGCAAATTTTAGGGTTTCGCTATTTAAGCGATCTATTGGGTGTAATTAGTAGTTTTGGTTGAAATAAAAAGAATTTTTGAACTTTGGCTTAAGTTCTGACCTAGATCGAGTTGTTCGTGAATTCTTTCAACTGGTTTAGAAGATCTCCGCTGCGTCAATAGCAGATTCAAAAAACAGAAGGAAATGGGCACTTTGCATCCATGCATGTCATGCAAGACCTCTCTTTGAAGTTTGATTATTTTTACGAGACCCTAACATAATCGGTCTATGCATATCTCAGTGGCCTGAGCAAAATTACTCTACTGAAAAATCTAGATCGAAGTCGTGTGTTTAATTCACACAATCTCGCTTTTGCCCTTATCGTTGTGACAACCTGTCTGGATTCTCAGCCCCTCCTTATTTAGGCTCGTTTAGTTTATGTGAGTAATTTGAATATGCTACCGTCATTACATGGAATAAATTAACATCTTTGAAATTGTGGTTCTCGGCCACTCCTTATTTCGGCTCGTTTAGTTCATGAGTTTTGTTGCACCATGAACTCAGCTTGGAACCTCGTGTTGTTGGATGCACCTCAAATCTCTCAACTACGTAACTAGAGGGCACACGGAAGCACCTGAGTGGTTGATCGTGGGTTGGAAATTGGATGCATGCCTCAATTAATGAACACGGAAACATCTGTTTGTTTTAAATTTTATATATATATATATATATGTGATGACGTTGTTGTCGATCGACGGTCATGACTTTATTACCAGTCAACGGTTTTTTTTTTTTTTTTTTTCTTTTTTGTGGCTATGTCAAACGGGTTCTCTTTATCTCTTTAGGTCGCGTTTGGTTGAAAACTTAAATTTCGTTTTCCGGCTCTAAAGGTGGAACGCAATAAAGATCAGTTTCTCAGTATTTTTTCTTCTGTTACAAGACTCCGAAATACGAGAATGACACCTTAAAGTTCACGCCCTATACTACCATGTTACGCATCTTAGAATGTGTAAGCTCACGTCCGAAAGTGAATGTAGACAAAATGTGAACCTAGTGTGCATTTTTAAGTGTCATTCTAAGAATTCCATGTAGTCTTATGGTCATAGTTTTTTTTTTTTTTTGAATAATGTTGTGTGGAGTGCTCAAGTAAACAATTATATATTAAGTCTCAACCACTATATCGAAGTAGTGACTTGAGACTTGTAGCATAGTTTCACGGGTAGTCTTATCCATACTAATGGAAAACCGTTTTTCAATAAGAACGCAAATAGAGCTTTGGTAAATGGCGGGTTCATCAGGGCACTTTTGTAATTGACTATTTACCTCCTTACGAAGCTTCCTCGAAATTTCCTAGCTCGGCATCACTAAGTTTTTCAGCTCTACACGAGTGTCATCTATATATACACTAATAATTACGTAGAACAATATCAAATTCAAATCTAATTAAGCTTAGCAGGATCGAAACCCTTCGTTTGTTTGCAATTGTTAGTGTCAACAATATATTTTTAATTAATTATCATCGATCCACTCATGGCGAACGATATTGGCGAGCGCAACCAGAATGGAAAGCATGGGACTAGAATCCCACCCAAGAGAGGCAATAGAATCAAAGCTCGAATCTTGAAAATGTTTGTCCATTCATTCATGTCTGTGCTCTCGATAAAGGCCTACGACGAAGACGACTCTCCTTCAAATGACGCTGGTCATAACCATGCAAATATTGAGCTGAAGAATTAATGAATAAGTGGCGATCTCGAGTACTTGAGTTTCTTTAATTTGTTGATGTGGATTTTGAGGTTTCGCATTTCAAATGCGTATCTTTGATGACTTGATGTTGTTGTTGTTGTTAATTGTTGTCCTTGTAGTGTCTATATAATCGTACAAGTGGCACGATCCCCGTGATCTATAGTGCTTCGAGATTTGAAATGGACTTTTTTTTTGGTGAATGTCTTTTTTTTTTAATAAATAGAAATTTTATTACTCATCAAAGACTCCGGTTACATTTAATTGTTCAAGATAATATTAATTCAAATGTTATAAGGTTGATTTTCAAGAACCACGATTGTAGCAATATAGAACGTTTGTTGACAATCAATCTAATATAAACATAAAACTTTCAATGAGAGAGAAGGTCGACAATATATCTAAAACTTTTAATTAACAAGGAATGAAGGTGGCAAATTAAATTGTTGTATTAGCTAGTATGTGATTTTGTAAACCCTTTTATTTATTTATTTATTTATTTTCTTTTTATTATCAAAGTCATGTATGGTGATGAAGTATAATGTTATCTCAACCTATGTATCACTTGAATGAATTGTATATTTTGTTTTACTGATAAAATCTTATAATGATCATCAAAGCTCTTATGGCATGTTAGGGTGGGTAGATTATGTTGTCATGATAGGGTCGAATTAACAAACATTGGATTATATTGCTATGGATTAGGTGTAATCTGAATTTGAAGACTTGTTGATTGACATGAGAGGGTTTTAAAACAAGGAGATGTTGTTATCGAATGAGAGACCCACAACCCAAACACTCAAATTTAACAAATTCGGCCAAGACTAATCACATACCAAGATTCAAAATTGTTCATGATTGATGAGTGAGAGAGACGTCCAAAGTCGAAATTGGAGGAGGAGGATCGGCTAGGGTTTGATTTAGCAAAATTGAAGGAGGGCGGGGTTGATCACTTCCCAGAGTCGAAATCGAAGGATGACGAGGTCGATCACAGAGTCGAAATAAATAGAAGAGGAGGTCGATCACAGAGTCAAAATAGATGGAGATGAGGATCGGCTAGGGTTCACATGAAGAAATCGAACGAGGAGGAAGAATGACTTACAAATCAGTGGTTTGATTTGGTATAAGTGAAGGGCAATCTCGTCCTTACACATATTGGGAGAGAATGGATTAGCTAGTGAAAGGGTAGGACTCCACTTTGTTTAGTCCAAAGTTTATATGATTACGGATAAGTCGTTAATTATATAATATTATACATAGGTTGTTTATATATTTTTATTGTCAAGTCTCTGAAATATTAGTCTAATTGCAGTTATTTATCATTTTCAAGGATATTGGAGTGCGCGGTTAAATTCGGGGTAAAAGACTACGAAAAATTGAATATTCATATGCCCGAATTCGTTTTAAACTGAAACCGCGCTAGCGCGTATTTCAAGACAAATTTGGTGGGCCTACATGTGAGAAGCATGTCATGGTGATTGATGAAGATCAAGTGGAGCATGAATCATGATGGCGTTGATACATTAAAGCATTATTATGTTTTGGTTTGCAAGATAAAAAAAAAAAAAAAAAAAAAAAGCAATTGAGAATATAGAAAGTGGAGATGAATTGAAAGCTGCAAAAAGGAGAACAAGAAAATAGCACCAAAGGGAAAGAAAGGGACGCACGGGGAAATGAAAAAAACGAGGGAGAAAGCACATTGAAAAATAGAAAAAAAAAAAAAGCCACTTAAGCCCGTCCCGAGCTCGCCCAAACCTGCAATGATCAGGTATACAGTAGAGTACGCTCAATGTGTAACTCACGCAAGGTGGATGAAAATTGGGATGGGGACTCGTTGGGTACATTTTGATTCTCAGCCAAGGACTAATTGGGTACATGAAGTGGATGGATACTCGTTGTCGTTCGGCTCCAACACTAACGAAAACCTCGTGTTTTTTCAATAACAACCCAAACGCAGCTTAGTCAGTGGTGGATTCAATTTCATCAGGGCAATTTTGTAATTGATCACTATTAAGAAGCTTCCTCCCAAATTCCAATCAGGGACGCATTTACACGAACAAAAGAGTGAAGCTAACGTACAATATGATGTGATTGTGTAAGTCGAGATACATCGTAGGATGGTGATGTAATAAGTTAGTGTACAGCGTAATCTTATATGTAGTCGATGACATGACTGTGAACAACCGCCACGTATTCTATCCAACGGTGCTCATTGTATCTCATTAATTTATTCATATGTATGTATAGACGCCAATACCAAAACAATCTCCATTAATTGTTAGTCTCAATTCAATCAATCTCTTCTTAATTTATCAGCCAATTCATCACCTGACATGGCGAACGATAATATTGGCGTTGCAGCAGCAGGGTACTTCATCAAGCTGCATCCAAGGACCAAAGAGACGACGTCCTAACAGAATCAAAGCTCGAATCTGGAAAATGTTTGTCAATTCACTCATCGCCTGCTTCTTATCATCAAAGTCCTCCAAAGTCTAAGACTCAAAAAAGCTGCGCGCAAATGACGTCGTCGAAGCTGGACGTTGCTGTTGCTGGTGATCATTGATCGATCGAGTATGTGTTGAGATTACACGTATGTTGTTGCCTACACATTAGGGATATGTACTATTATGTAGGGATATGAGGGATATGTACTATTATGTAGGGATATGATAAGTTTGAACAGGTCAGCTAGCTTAGCTATTTTGTAGCTTACTGGTACAATGATTCTATATATATTGATAGCTCTGTACCTTTGACGATATATTGAAATAAAGAACTTTATCTTTATCTATCAACTAGTTAGTTTCAATATGGTATCAGAGACACACATTTGATCCTAACTATTTTGCTTGAGAACTGTTGTTCTTCACGCATTTGCAGCTTCTTTTTCTAAAGAGAAGTTTGTTTGTCTTTTTTAGCGATTAGATTGCTTGAATCTATTCGTTATCTTTATATATTTTTTCTTGCTTGCTTGATTTTGTTTTCTCATGGCAGAGAACAGTTTATCTCAAATGGGTGCGAGAGACTCAATGGGAAACCAAAATTCATTGCAGATGCGTAACTCGGACAATTAATCCGGCATGGTACCGGTCACTTCGGTCTTGACTGGAAATAATTATCGTGCTTGGAGCAGAGCGATGAAGATAGCACTGGGAGCTAAGTTTAAAACGGTGTTCATCACTGGAGAACTCCCAACACCAACAAGAGATTCTGCCACCTATGACCAATGGAAAAGATGTGATTTCATGGTCACTTCTTGGATCCTCAATTCCATTTCAAAGGAGTTGTCTCGAAGCCTTTCTATATACCAACAAATTTCACGAGAACTTTGGCTCGAGATTGAGCAACGTTTTGGAGAGAGTAATGGCCCTCTCATCTATCGAACCTTCACGTGAGATCTCTCTTCTTTCTCAAGGGACCGATTCCATCTCCACTTATTTCACGAAACTTAAGAAGTTATGGGATGAGTTGTTATGTGTTTCGCTATACCCACATGTCATTGTAATGCAAACAAAGCACAAGTTGACCATGATTCTGTCAACAAGTTGATGCGCTTTCTCATGGGATTGCAAGATGATTTTGAGCCGATACGAAATCGATTTTGCTACTAGATCCTTTGCCCTCTCGTAGTTAAAGCCTATTCTATGATTCAAAGGGTGGCGAAACAACGTCAAATCTCTCACACTTCCATTCTCTCTGAGCATAATAGTGTATGCTCTGTTCGCTCCCAGAGTTCTTCGAAGGGCTTGTTCGGAAGGAATGATAGACCGAGGCGACATTGTGATCACTGCAACAGATCAGATGGGCACACAAAGGAGTTCTGTTACAAGCTTCATGGATTTCCCGATAAGAAAGGTAAAGGGAAAGGGACACCATCAAGAGTTATTGCTAATGTGATCGCACAAGACACCCTCTTGATAATGATGATGCACCAAAAGATTATAATCACTTAGCAATGCGATAGTACAAACTCTTCAACGAGTGGATGCTTTGCATAATCAAAGAAAAGTCGATCCTCCATCGACTGGTTTTGCAGGGGTGGTTAACAAAATTTCAGATGAATCTGGTTCATCGAAGGAGCTTCATTCCTCTGCATCTGCATACGCATTCATCGGTAATGTTACTAGTCCTATTCATTCAAATAGTTGGATAATTGACACCTGCTTCCGATCACATTTGTTTTAACTCTAAACAATTCACCTCTTTATCCGCTTTGGGTACTCCAGTTTTTCTTTCTCTTCCTAACGGCTCGACCGTTCGTGTCACTCAACATGGTCACATACATCTCACAAATAAATTGAGTCTTCAATCCGTCCTTTTTGTTCCTTCTTTCACTTATAATTTGTTGTCTGTGAGTAAGATGCTCCGCGACACACCACTAAATTTTTCCTTCTCCTCATCTTCTTGTCATATTCAGGACCCGAGGACTAATGAACTCATTGCTTGTGGAGTAGAGACAGGGGGACTCTACAAATTGCGCATTCCTGCGACTTCAAACTATGCTAGCACTTCTTTTCCAATTCTTGATGTTTTTCCTTCATCTTGTTCAAATAATGCAAGTATGTGCAGTAAAACAAAGTCTTTTTGTGATATCGACAATGGTTCCATTTCTTCATTATCTGTAAGCAGTTTATCTGACTATAATGTTTGGCATGCACGTTTGGGTCACGTTAGTGACCAAGTACTTGATAAAATTTTTGGTCCTTCAGCACTTAACTTCTCACAACACCGCTGCATCATCTGCCCATTAGCCAAACACCATCGACTTCCTTTTCCTAACTCTACCATTCAAACCAGCTCACCTTTTGAGCTTCTACACATTGATTCATGGGGACCATTCTCAACTCCATCTTTGACTGGTGCAAAATATTATTTGGCGATTGTGGACGATTTTACTCGAAATACTTGGACTTATCTCTTGACAAGGAAGTCAGAGACATCCGCAACTCTTGTTAGCTTTCTTCGAATGCTAACCACTCAATTTTCCACAACACCAAAAATTATTAGAACTGACAATGGAACTGAGTTTGTAAATTCCATAATCAGTTCTTTTCTCCAATCCTATGGGATTTTGCATCAAAAATCATGCCCCTACACACCACAACAAAATGGTGTTATTGAGCGTAAACATAGACAATTGTTAAATGTTGCGCGAGCCATTCGTTTTCAATCTCATCTACCTAAACGTTTTTGGGGGGAATGCTTACTCACTGCTACTTTTCTCACTAATCGTTTGCCAACATCCACTCTTAATTGGAAGTCACCGTATGAAGAATTGTTTCAACGCAAACCTGACTATACGGTTCTTAAGACTTTTGGTTGTTTAGCTTTTGCCTCAAATTTGTCTCCGCATAAGGATAAGTTTGATAGTCGTGCAATTACATCCATCTTTGTGGGCTATCCTTCAGGGCAAAAGGGCTATAAATTATTTGATCTCAATTCCAACACCTTATTTGTTAGTAGGGATGTTGTTTTTCATGAACACAATTTTCCATTTGTTTCTCATAAAGATGATGATTATGCATTCTCTTCTCCTCCCACTCTGCCTTCTCCATTTTTTGATGATTCATTCTCTTCCCCGCATGTGTCTTTCCAACCCATTGAACAATTACAAAATGATAACCAATTTTCACTTACTCCTTTTTCACAATCTACTAATATCCCACCAACTCCTCCTCCTCCTCCTCCTCCACAATCACACCGTAAGTCCACAAGACTTACAACTCGACCCGCATATTTAAATGATTATGTTGTTCGTTATCCTCTTTCTAATTGCACTACATCCACTATCTTGCAAGTCACTTCCTTACCTCCCTTAGAACCTATTTCATATGCACAGGCTAGTAAGTATGCTGAATGGGTTGATGCAATGCAAAAGGAACTTGATGCTCTTGAACAAAACCAAACTTGGATTTTGACAGATTTACCTCCAGGGAAAAAGGCCATTGGCAGCAAATGGGTCTTTAAAGTGAAACTCAAACCTTCTGGTGACATAAAAAAGTTACAAGGCACGCCTTGTGGCAAAAGGTTACAACCAAATTGAGGGTCTTGATTATTCTGATAGTTTTTCTCCAGTTGCCAGATTGACTACTGTCACTACAAAAAAACAGCAAATCAGCAACGGAATTAGAAACGGAACTTATTTCCGTTTCTAAATCAGAAACGGAATTAGAAACGGAATAAGTTCCGTTTCTAAATGTAACAAGATTAGCGACAGAATCGACAGGGAAATATTCGAGACGGATTTGAGACGGATCGAGACGGAATTAGAGACGGAATTAGAGACGGAAATAAATTCCGTCTCGAAAATTGGCGCCACCATTCCCGCCAAATTCTTCATTTCTTATGGCCGTTCATCATTCCTCGAGATTTGTATTTTTTCCGATCTGGCGCGCGTCTTCTCCTTCCCGCACCCCACCCCCCCCGCAACAAAACACGAAATCCCCAAAGCATTCCCACGAAAAAACCCCAAAACCTAATTCCGTCTCTCCGTCTCGTCGCGCCGGCCGATCGTCTCGTCCCCAGACGTCCATCCCGTTCGATCGTCTCGTCTCTCCGTCCGGTCGTGCGAGCCGGTCGCTCTGGTGCTCGCTCTCGGACGTCTGTTCCGTGGTCTTGGTTTCGCCGTCTGGTCTCTGGTGCTCTCCTGTCTCTGGTCTCTCGGTCTTGCCGTCTCTCGGTCTCTCCGTCTCGTCGCGCGGTCTCCGTCATCGCGAGATCTCTCGCTTCTCTCTCGGTCTCGATTCGGATCGGTTAGCAAGGAATTTTTTTGTTTTGGAGTCTTACTACAATCTTCATTTCTTATTTGTTTTTTAATGTTCATTATAATGATAGGATTTATCATGATAGGATTTCCTATTGCTCCTTCTAAAAAATCAAATTTCTTCTCTTTTTGTAGATCTTGAATTTTGAAATGTGTTTCTTGTCCCTTATGTTACAACCAAGTTTGTGGTGGTTTTATCATGATAGGATTTGCAATATGACCCTTTATAGCCGTGTTAGGAATCCCTAAAATCAAAAATTCAAATGTGAAGCTTGATTTGCAAAAGTAAAAAATATCTCGCGAGAGGGTAATTAGCGCGCTAATATTTGGAATTAGCGCGCTAACTCTGGGAAATCAAAAAAGTTTTTTCTCCCTTTGTGTTAGCGACCCTTAAACTCGTCCCAGGGCCTAACTAACCCTTATTAAACATGTTATACATGTTTATTATGAGTCATTTACAACAATCCTTTTGATAATGCCCAACTTCTTACATAAAGAACATAACTCAATCAATTCCTTCTCTTTAGATTGTGATGACTCATTAATGACTTCCTAACTTTGTCAATTTATTCTCTATTCATGAGTTTAATGTGGGAACCTCGTTCTTTCACTTAGCTATCAATTTGTTCTCTTTAGATGGTGTAGACTCTTATATTCCTTTCAAAGCCTCAAAGGTCTTGGATTTGAGGACTTAACAATGACCCACAAAGATCTCCTATTGCTCCTTCTAACAAATTCTAACAAATCAAATTTCTTCTCTTTGTAGATCTTGAATTTTGAAATGTGTTCATTCTCCTTTATGTTACAACCAAGTTTGTGGTGGTTTTATCATTATAGGATTTCCAATATGACCTTTTATAGCCGTGTTAGGAATCCAGAAATCAAAAATTCAAATGTGAAGCTTGATTTCCAAAAGTCAAAAATATCTGCGAGAGGCTAATTAGCGCGCTAATACGCCAAATTAGCGCTAACTGCAGGGACCTCAAAAAAATGGTTTTTTCTCCCTTTGTGTTAGCGACCCTTAAACTCGTCCAGGGCCTAACTAACCCTTATTAAACATGTTATACATGTTTATTATGAGTCATTTACAACAATCCTTTTGATAATGCCCAACTTCTTACATAAAGAACATAACTCAATCAATTCCTTCTCTTTAGATTCGATGACTCATTAATGACTTCCTAACTTTGTCAATTTATTCTCTATTCATGAGTTTAATGTGGGAACCTCGTTCTTTCACTTAGCTATCAATTTGTTCTCTTTAGATGGTGTAGACTCTTATATTCCTTTCAAAGCCTCAAAGGTCTTGGATTTGAGGACTTAACAACACCACAAAGATCTCCTATTGCTCCTTCTAACAAATTCTAACAAATCAAATTTCTTCTCTTTGTAGATCTTGAATTTTGAAATGTGTTCATTCTCCTTTATGTTACAACCAAGTTTGTGGTGGTTTTATCATTATAGGATTTCCAATATGACCTTTTATAGCCGTGTTAGGAATCCAGAAATCAAAAATTCAAATGTGAAGCTTGATTTCCAAAAGTCAAAAATATCGCAGAGAGGCTAATTAGCGCGCTAATACGCCAAATTAGCGCTAATCTGCGGGGACCTCAAAAAATGGTTTTTCTCCTTTGTGTTAGCGACCCTTAAACTCGTCCGGGCCTAACTAACCCTTATTAAACATGTTATACATGTTTATTATGAGTCATTTACAACAATCCTTTTGATAATGCCCAACTTCTTACATAAAGAACATAACTCAATCAATTCCTTCTCTTTAGATTCGATGACTCATTAATGTGGGAACCTCGTTCTTTCACTTAGCTATCAATTTGTTCTCTTTAGATGGTGTAGATCGCATTTCCGATTTACAATATTCTCCATTTTGGAGGCTTCTTATCATCTTAATCATTATTATTTCATTTCTTGAATAGACAACCGGTCGACAAGGGTTACGTTCGACTAGGAATGTCGTCTACAAACAGAGATCGGATGTACAACCGGCTCGACAACGGTTATGTTCGAATTGAATTCGCGGCGAAGGTTAAAGAATTTATATCATTTGCAAAACAACATTGTCCTACATACCAAAGTGAACGGAAGATTAGATGTCCGTGCAATTTTAAGAAATGTCGACTTGTTCCGTACACTGACGTCGAAACGGTTGAGCACCACCTATGTAGGTATGGATTTGTCCGGGGATATCACAGCTTGGTACGAACATGGTGAGAACGGAGATGAAGGGCCGCAAAATTTTCACGCAATGGATTGCCATATTGATGATGCTCGATGTTCGAGGCTACGATCCGACACCTTACCGCGAGATGCTACACAACGTGGCGGTCCAAGTTTCAATTGGAATGTCGTGGAAGAATCACCAAACCCCCAAGCACGCCAACTATATGACATGATTGATGCAAGTAGGGAACAATTGTGGCCTGGTTGCGAAACCATGACAACGTTGTCCGCAATGGCAAGATTACTTGCGATCAAGTCCGAACATCATATATCTCGAACGAGGGTATAATGAAATCATTAAACTCATGAAGGATTGTTTGCCAAATGACAACTCAATGGTTGAGAATTTTTATGCCACTAAAAGACTAATGCGAGGTCTAGGTCTACCTGTTGAGAAAATAGATTGTTGTGAGGACCAATGTATGATTTATTGGGAGTGGACTACGAGTTGACGTCATGTAAATTTTGCGGAAATCACGATACGTTGCACATCGACGAGGTCGTGGTCGGAACACAAAAACCGCCCTTGCAAAAGAATGTACTACTTCCCTTTGGGCCCTCGGTTGCAACGATTGTATGCGTCGAGTCAACCGCAAAACATATGCGATGGCATGCGAGATCATTCATCGCCTGAAGATGTTATGCAACACTGTTTCGATTCGATTGCTTGGAGACATTTTAATGACGTCAATAAAGACTTTGCCGCCGAGGTTCGGAATGTTCGTTTAGGATTGTGCACCGATGGTTTTCAAGTATTTGGGATTTCCGGAAATCGTACTCTTCGTGGCCCGTGATTTTGACTCCTTACAACCTTCCACCGTCGATGTGCATGAAATCTGAGTTTATGTTCTTAACGGTTATCGTTCTCGGACCGACCAACCCAAAGTTAGAAAATCGACGTGTTCCTTCACCGCTTGTGAAAGAGTTGCAAGATTTATGGAACATTGGGGTGGTTACATACGACGTTTCCACCAAGACAAATTTTGTCATGCGAGTTGCCCTTTTATGGACTCGTTAGTGATTTCCCCGCATATAGCATGTTGTCCGGTTGGAGCACACACGGTAAGTACGCTTGTCCATATTGTATGGAGGATACAAATGCATTTCAATTGCGAAATGGAGGTAAGACATCGTGGTTTGATCGTCATCGTCGTTTCTTGGAGAAGTCATCACCATTAAGGAAAGACAAAAAAAAAATTTCCTTAGAGGCAAAATGGTCATAATCGATGATCCGCCCGCTTTTGCGGTCTGGTGAAGAAATTTTGGCGAAATTGAATCGTTTGGCTTGATGAAGGTGACAGAAATCGTGCTGAATCTGTGAATGGGCGGATAGCTAAGAATTCGGGATGGAGGAAGAAGAGCATATTCTGGACTTGCCGTATTGGAAGACAAACTTGATCCGCCACAACTTAGATGTCATGCACATCGAGAAAAATGTTTTTGACAACATTTTCAACACTATTATGTGTGTACTTAGGGCAAGAGTAAGGACAATGCAAAATCGAGGCAAGATATTCGTGAATATTGTCACCGACCTTCTCAACACATTGATTCGGCGACAAATACTTACGTCCTTGGGTGCTATGCTCTTGATACATCAAGAAGACAAAAATTGTGCGAGTGGGTTGAAAAGTTGCGTTTTCTGATGGTTACGCATCGAATCTTGGTCGATGTGTAGATCCAAAGAAATCTGAATGTTCGGCATGAAGAGCCATGATTGTCATATATTCATGCAACGGTTGATACCAATTGCATTCGAGAGAACTTCTCCCAAACCCGGTTTGGGTTGCAATTAGCGAATTAAGCCTATTTTTCCGGTCCCTCTCGCGAAATGTGTAAGTATCCAAGATATGGAGGTCTTAGAGTCCAAATTCCAAAAATCATTTGCAAGTTGGAAAAAATTTTCCCTCCAAGCTTATTTGACTCTATGGAACACCTACCAATCCACTTGGCCTACGAGGCCCGTCCGGCGGTCCCGTTCAATTTCGATGGATGTATCCATTTGAGAGGTACTATCTTGAGCCCTTGATATTATTTTCCCATTCAATAGGTTTTATATCAACATTTCCTATAACATTCATATAGGTACCTTAAACATTTGAAGAACAATGTGCGAAACAAAGCGAAGGTTGAGGGCTCCATGTGTAATGCTTATTTGGTCGAAGAGGTCACATCCTTTTGTTCTTACTACTTCAAGATCACGTCTTTACGTTGCATGACAAAGTGCCACGTAACGACGATGGCGATATCGGGCCCACACCGAACTTCGTTGGCAATTTCTCAATTTTCACTTATCCCGGTCGACCCATGGGCAAGTCGAAGGAGCGGTACTTAACGAGAGCGGGAGTATAATGCCGCTCATTCGTACATACTTGCTCAATTGTCCGAGATCGCTCCTTACGTTCAAGTATGTCCATCAATTTCTTTCATTAATGCAAGACATTCATTGTTCATACATTATTAATACATCCGACTTACACGTTCGTTTCTTCTAGGATATTCGTCGATGAAATCACTCAAGCAATGGGGAGTCGCAAGTTGATAGTAGTCTAGAGCACAACTTCCCCATTTGGTTTCAAACATATGTAAGGGCATTACTTTTGTACGTTATAGATTCAAATGTTTCTCCCATAACTAATGTGTCATATTGCATCTCAAATTTTGTCGAATAGGCTCGAATTCTATAGTTGACGAGACGCTCGTTGATCTTTCTGTTGGTCCTAGTCGATCATGTACTGTCTACCCTGGTTACCTTGTTAATGGGTATAAGTTCCACTCCGCAACATATGACGTTAATAGATCGACGCAGAGCGGCGGTGTTTTGGTGAAGGGTTCAAACTACGCCGATGTTTCCCATAACTATTATGGAGTACTGCAAGAGGTTGTGGAGATTGAGTATACCGGCCTCAAACGTGTGGTCTTGTTTAAGTGCGAATGGTATGACCCTACACCAAATCATGGTGTGAGGACTCACCCAACACTTCAATTGGTAGAGGTTCAACGAAGTCGACGATATAACAACTACGAGCCATTTGTATCGGCAATGCAAGCCACTCAAGTCTACTACCTTTCGTACCTTCTATGCGGAACGATCGACAAGAATGGCTAGCGCTTGTTGTTTGTCACCAAAATTCGCCGACGAGGAAACTAGCAAAGACGATAATGACCAGGGCTCGCAGATATTGCTTTCCAAGATGGGATGCCCACCACGTGCGTAGTCGATGATGCAGACGCCGATATCAACAATCTGGATGTTCCGATCGGGACTCGATTTATTGTTGAAGCGGGACCAAGCGATGAAGTTTATAGTGGAGACGAATCGGAAGAAGAATCATCACCTTCTACTCACGAGAGTGAATTTGAAACGGATGATAGCGAATAAAGTTTGTATATGATATGTCAACGACCAATAATGTAGTTACTTTTATTTGCATGGATTTTGTTCTTATTAAGTCCAATAATATAGACCGAATTTCTTCTAATTTTTTTCTTATGCCCTTTTTCCCGATCTTTTACTCGTGAATATTGTTAATTAGGTATCATGGCCGGACGTGGTCGTAGGGGATGTCGAGGTTTGCCATTAGGAGGCCATCGTGGCGGTGGAGGTCGTGGTTCGATACCTCCATCATCGATTCCGACTTCTCGGTCTCTCGAGCACGATACGCCCGCCGCGTGCGCCTTCCCCTTCCATACCGTCGGGGTCGTCTCGTACCATCTTCTTCGTCATCAAGGACTATGCCTACTACACACTTCCCCACACCTTCTCCGACATCAATGACTCCTCTACCCACGAGGCCCGCACCCCCACCACAAAGATCACCGGCGGATCCCGACAGAAGACGTAAGAGCAGGGTTGGAGGTGACAGCCCTCCGCGGCCACCTCGAGGCCGGGGATGGAGGCCCCTCGCGTGCGGGGATCCCTATCACTCGATTGCCAATGATACGTAAGTTTGCGTTTAACTTTTATATGTCAATTTCAATATGGATGTCAAATATTGAATAAGTAGTTTTGTCGAATATGCATGTTCATGAAACACAGGAGTTGCATCCTTCGCACTTTTGTGCACGGAGGATGACAAAAGTTTTTAAACGATGGATGATTCTGAAGGGTATTGTTGGAAGTCGGTGACCGCCTCATCATAAAGACCAATACGGCGACAATGGAAGGTAAACAAAACTACCATGTGCCTTATGATATATACTAATTTCTCAAATAAGTGCTAACAATAGCAATCGCCAATTTGTAGATATTTTTTAGATGGGATGATGCGCTTCCCGAGGATCTCGTGCGAATGGCGTACGACAGCTTGCGGCACAAGGTACACCGCGTTGATGCACAAGTTGAAGAAGAATCGGGTGCGACGGTTTATGTTACGAGATGAGGCATGGAGGAGATACTTGCGATCGGGAGAGCGAGGACTTCCAGTGCTAGGTCTAGTGCAAGCGACGGAGAATAGGAACACCGAGGTCGAAGGCCCCTGGACTGGACCTCGAAGCACGGTGGTGGTTCCGTGTCATTTGCGACTACCCAAGAAAGATTGGTTAGTATTTATTAACATTTTGGATATTTTGTACATTTATACTCTTGTTCACTATGCTTGGTCCCGCACGCAGCCGATTCATCCGAGACGCCACCGTCGGTGAATGATTTGTACTTGCATCTCCACACCGTTAATCACGACAGGACGACATTCATCGATACTAGATCAGAGCGGTTCTATGTAAGTATAGAAATGAAATGTAAAATATTATTAAGTCTATCACTTACCCCATTTCATGTACTTTGTTTGTTGTGCATATATGCAGGAAAGGCTCCAGAGCAGACGTCAGGAGCTGACCCAGGCTACACCGGAGCAATCGGTGGATGATGAGGCGGTGTACCTCAATGTGGCGGGTGAGTCTTCCAAAGGACGTGTCTACGGACTCGGTCCGTAGGGAGAAAGAAGAGGAGATACGGAACTCCTGGTGCTAGCACGTCGCAGACGCCGGATGTGGTGCGCGGGCGAGTTCGATGTCGTTGCGGAGCAACTACGGGGTTATGCACTTCATGCAACGGCGTCTTGGGATGGACTTGGACGAAATAGACCTAGGCGAGCACCAACCACCACCACCGCCACCACCACCGCCACCTCACCGACAAAGCAATGTACCGCCGCAAATAGATCCGGTCGATCCACCCCAACAAGGGGACAATGTTGGGCGTGAGACGTAAGCGTGGCTCTCGAGAGATGAGCGGGTTGGTGATACATAGGTACTTCACTTGTTGTTTGTTTCAAATGCTTAGATTAAAAGTTTTATAGTGTAGACAACTTTAGAAATTCATCGAATTACTTTATGATTCACACTTCTTTTTGTGCATTTTTAGGTCGATGTTCCATATTTTATCGTGGATTTTATTTTTTTTCGCTTTTGCTCCCCCAATTCTTTTTTTATGTGCACTTAAGTAAAATATACTATAAGTAGCGAATGTTAGCGGTAATTAATCCATGGGAGAAGAAAACATCTTTGTTGTTGTGTGCAAATCTTATGCGTTGCGGGTTCTCTCGAGTGCTATGATGAAGAAAGTGGTAGAATCGACGGGGAGCGACATCTTCATGCAATAGCAAACGAATTTGGGAAGTCGATAAAGGGTCGTTTTTCGGTCATCGGTGTTCGGCACATGTAGGCTCTTCTTCTTCTATTATGGCATGTCCGTATAAGAAGAATAGCCTACGTGTTCTCAACACGAGATGACCGGAAAAGACCCTTTATCGATTTCCCAAATTCATTTGCTATGGCATGAAGATGTTGCTCCTCGTCGATTCTACCACTTTCTTCATCATAGCACTCGAGAGAACTCCAAATCATAAGATTTGCACACAACAACAAAGATGTTTTCTTCTCCCATGGATTAATTCTCGCTAACATTCGCTACTTATAGTATATTTTACTTAAACTGAGGTAAAAAAATTTATTTTTGGGAGGATAATGTATGAAAAATAAAATCCATGATAACTTATGCATCAACTGGCGTCGAAAGGCGGGTTTGTTGAAGCTCGATGTAGTAGAAGGTTCGATGATGAAGTTCCTTTACTTTTATTTTTCCCGTTTTCGGAAAGGCGGGTTTTAGTTTTTCCTATCCTTCTCGAGGGAATGGGTTCATTGCTTTTGACGATGACCATGTTGTAGACGATTTGTTTCATTTGCATGTTAAACTCATTTTTTTTTTTGGTGGTGGTGATTTTGGTCCTTATAGGACTCCAGTGTCCTGGAGGTAGGCGTGGTGGGTATAGTGGAGGCAATGAGCTTGGTGGGGGTTATGGAGGCTTTGGGGGCGTGGCTTAGGTGCTTATCGAGGT
Source organism: Stephania yunnanensis (assembly GCA_039657365.1). Taxonomy (NCBI): domain Eukaryota; kingdom Viridiplantae; phylum Streptophyta; class Magnoliopsida; order Ranunculales; family Menispermaceae; genus Stephania; species Stephania yunnanensis. Next base: position 1,672,367 of record CM077586.1, on the reverse strand, counting down.
GAATCTTCTCTTGCCAATTCTATTGTAATTAGCGATCGAATCACTTCCTTTCAATAGTTTGTCGTGTAGACTTTTTAAGTTACTTGAACGAGTTTATTGTTGGTGGTTTACTTTGTTTCAAACACGCTTGTATATTATAGTTAAAACCAAGTTTTTGGTGGTTTTATAGTGATCTCCTATTGCTCCTTCAAAAAAATCAAATTTCTTCTTTTTGTAGATCTTGAATTTTGGAATGTGTTTCTTCTTCCTTATGTTAAAACCAAGTTATTGGTGGTTTTATGTGATAGGAATTCCAATATGACCTAAGGTTATAGCCAGTTGTAGGAATCTAGGAAATCAAAAATTCAAATTGAAAGCTTGATTTCCAAAAGTCAAAAATCCCCGGGTGGCTAATTAGCGCGCTAATATCGGAATTAGCGCGCTAACTAGGGGACCTCAAACTAATTAATTTATCCCTTTGTGTTAGCGACCCTTAAACTAGGCCAGGACGTAACCATCACTTATAAAACATGTTATACATGTTTTACAACTCAACTTACATGATAGGTCCAACTTATAGAAACATTGTTCGCCATCTCCTATGCGTAGGAAAATAGCAACATTGACACCAACTTCATCCCATGATCGCATTTGCTTGATGATCATGTTTTTTTTTTGGAAGCATTCTTATTCAACATTGTATGGTTTTTTTATGTTCTTCAATGCTTTTCTTGAACCCCAGCTGGTTGTTTTTTTTTTATTTTTTGAGTAGGAACACATGGCTTGTCGCCTTTGGAGCACACAAGAGTTTAGATTGGGTGAGAGGATGAGTTCTAGAATCATACTAACATGATAGGTTTGTGCTTAACTTTCCTCTTTTCCCTTTTAGCATTCTTGCACTTATGCCATTCTTCTCTTTGTAGATCTTGCAGCTTTTGAATGTGTTTTGTCTTCCTTATGTTAAAACCAAGTTTGTGGTGGTTTTATCATGATAGAAAATTCCCATATGACCGTTTATAGCCGTGTTAGGAAGCCAGGAAATCAAAAATTACAAATTTAAAGCTTGATTTCCAAAATGGAAAAATATCTCGCGAAGAAGCTGGCTAATTAGCGCTAATACTTTGGAATTAGCGCGCTAACCTGCAGTGGGACCTCAAACTAATTAATCTCTCCTTTGCCTACTTCTTTCAGTGTGCATACTCACCGGTTGTTGCCCTCGGATGGAGATTCGAAATGCTTCAAAGCTGCGTTTTACTTATTAAATGAAGTCCTTTTTGTGTATACTTCCAAATTTTGGACCTTTTGTGAGTGTTCTTTTTTTTTTTGCTTGTTGAACGATAGGTGTGGTTGGTTTTTGTGTATACTTCCAAATTTAACAATCCTTTTGTAATACATTACAACTTTCAAAGGGATATATAAATATTTGGGCTAATTTTGAGTTTCACATTTTTTCCTTCTCTTTTGAATTTTTGTTGATATATATTTTTGATGTATGGATGTGCAATTTGACTTCTTTGGGGGATGTTAGCACCCTCAAGGAGTTGTTGGAGGGGTGCGAGCGATGGAGTATGTATGTCATATCGGGTTGTATTTTGATTTTTTAGGTTGGAGAATCGATTGGCTTATGTATCGGTGCCATATTTAAACAAAACAGAAAAATTAGAGACGGATTAGCCACGAATTCAAATTTTCCGTTGCTATTCCGTCTCTAATTTTTCCGAAATATTTTTAACAATCACAAACGGATCGAGACGGAAATATTAATTCCGTCTCTCGATTCCGTCTCTAATTAGAAACGGAATCGAGAGATTTTAATCGAAACGGAATAATCCGTCTCGATTCCGTTTAATTAGAGACGGATCGAGACGGATATTTGCATTCCGTCTCGATTCCGTCTCGATTCCGTTGCGATTACAAACGGAATCGAGACGAATTCATAAATTTATTAATTCCGTCTCGATTCGTTGCTAATCAAGAACGGAATCGAGAAGACGAATGCAAATACAAATATACCATTTCGAAATAAAATCCATTTCTCGTTCGTCTCTCGTTCGTTTCTAATTTCGTCTCAAATTCGTTTCTAATCGAAACGGATATTTTCCGTCTCTATTCGTTTCTAATCGAAACGGAATCCATTTTCCGTTTCGATCGTATCGCGACGACGTTTTGAGACGGAACGTGTTCGCCTCTCTCTGTTCGTTTCGATTTAATTCGAGACGGAAATTTATAAATCGAAACGGAAAATTCGTTTCGATTTGCGATTTTTTTGTAGTGTGTTAGATTACTTATTGCTATTGCAGTTTCTAAACGTTGGCATTTTCAGCAGCTTGATATTAATAATGCCTTCCTTCATGGTACATTGGAAGAGGAAGTTTATCTTAAACCTCCAGATGGTTACGCTTTGCTCAACCTCATCAAGTATGTCTTCTCAAGAAGTCTCTTTATGGTCTCAAACAGGTATCCCGTCGCTGGAATATTGAGTTCACTTCCTCTTTATTATCTATTGGGTTCCTTCAATCATCACATGATCATTGTCTCTTCATCAGACGTAATTCAACTTCTTTTATTGCACTTTTAGTGTATGTGGATGATGTTCTCTTAACTGGTGATAGCTTGGCTGAGCTTAATTTTGTTAAGGAGTTTCTTCATGCTAAATTCACAATCAAGGACCTTGGACTGCCACATTATTTTTTGGGTTTGGAGTTTAACTTTCAGTCTCGTGGTCTTCATCTAAGTCAGCGAAGGTACATCCTTGATATTCTGGTTGCAACTGGCATGACTGGTTGTCGCCCTGCTTCATCTCCACTTCCAACTGATTTCCATCTTTCCCCAGACTCTGGCGAGCTTCTCACGGAGCCTGAACAGTACAGGCGATTAGTTGGACGTCTCTTATACGTGACCCTCACACGGCCGGACATCACTTTTTCGGTTCATTATTTAAGCCAGTTCATGACCGCTCCACGCAAACCTCATTGGGACGTTGCCATGCAATTACTTCGATATTTGAAGGGCTGTTATGATCATGGGTTGTTCTACCCCATTGAAAACAATTTTTATTGTGATTCTGATCATGGACGGTGTCGACTTACTCGTCGATCCACTTCAGGGTATTGCATTTTTTTTGGTTCCTCTCTCATTTCATGGAAAAGCAAAAAACAACCGACTGTCTCACGATCTTCCGCGGAGGCAGAATACAGAGCATTGGGTTTCACAGTGTGTGAATTGTTATGGCTGTCTTATTTGCTGCGTGATCTCCACTTTCCAATTAACACCCCTATTCCTCTCTCTTGCGACAGCACTGCTGCACTTCACATTGCAGCGAACCCAGTGTTTCATGAGCGGACTAAGCACCTTGACATTGATTGTCACTTTGTTCGTGAGCATTTGCAAAAGAACTTCATAATCACCAATCATGTGCCTTCTCATCTTCAGTTGGCTGATGTTCTTACCAAACCTTTAGATGGGTCACAACATCAATTGCTAAGTTCCAAGTTGGGCCTTCGGCCTCCTTCGGCTCCAACTTGAAGGGGGGATGTTGAGATTACACGTATGTTGTTGCCTACACATTAGGGATATGTACTATTATGTAGGGATATGATAAGTTTGAACTGGTCAGCTAGCTTAGCTATTTTGTAGCTTACTGGTACAATGATTCTATATATATTGATAGCTCTGTACCTTTGACGATATATTGAAATAAAGAACTTTATCTTTATCTATCAACTAGTTAGTTTCAATAGTATGCTTGATCAGTTTATATGTTATGCGGGTTATATATATATATATTTCAATAAAAGCATTAATTGGTTCCACGACTTGTTCTACATACGTAGTGATTATGGTTCCAACTTGGGAGTTTATATGTATTTGTTGGTCTCTCGATCGTTGTAGTAGTGGTGACTGATCAGTACGTGACTGACTCGATCACGCTTTTTCTTGTCCTTATGTATGGTTTATATACACACACAGCCTCCACCACTGCGCACGCCACAGCCACTGTGGGCCGCCTCCGTCGGCCACCGCAACCTCCGCCGACTTTCCAGTAGCCTTCTTCCCTCTCTCTCTCCCGACCAGATCTTGCCGTCTCTGGCCGAGAAAGAGAATGAAAAGGCGATCGGGGGCGTCGGCAGTAAAGGCGATGAAGCCGCAGCTGCGGTGGGTGGTGGTGAGGGTTAACGAAATTGGTGTGTCAAGGATATTAAAATTTTTGAAGTAATTTATCTATTTACTGAACAGGCTATTAGTGGAATATATTGCGACAATTCATAGGTGTATATCAGAACAACTTATGTAGTTCATTTGAGAGTTTGTATGAAAAATCCTTTATCCAAATAGGATCAAGAATCCATATATATTAGAATATTGGACAAAAAGAGAAGAATTAAGAGGCTAGGAGACAAACAAGTTAGGATCTAATATAAGGTTTGATGGCCGAAGAAAACAAGTGGGAGATGGACGTCATTTTCATAATTTTTATGGACTTTTTTTTGTCATTTTTAAAAGTAAACCGCATATGTGACTTTATATATGTTCACATATGACAGAAATATGTTGTAGTGTCTCTGTGTTGAAGGTAGCTTACTTCTCGGTACAAGGGTAAGGGAACACATGTTTAATTGGGTACATGAGGTGGATGAAAATTGCGATGGAGACTCGTTGGGTACATGTTGATTCTCAGGCAAGGACTAATTGGGTGCATAAGGTGGATGGAGACTCGTTGTCGATTGGCTCCAAACGCAAACGAAAACCTGTTTTTTTAATAACAACCCAACGCAGCTTTGGTAAATTGTGGATTCAATTTCATCACGACAATTTTGGACTTGATCAGTATTAAAGAAGCTTCCTCGAAATTCCAATCAGTTTTTCAGCGCTCTACAGTCTACACGAACAAAAAAGTGAAAAATCATCTATATATCTATATGCATATATGATGTTTGAAAGCCCTACCAATGAGGAGGAGGATGACATTTCAGGTGAAGAAGATGAATTAAAGCTTAGTACAACTGATGGCGTCCTCTGTCGCACTGTCATCTTCCTCTTAGCGGCACCATCACTTAAAAATCTTCCATATACCTGTTGCAGCTTGTTCTCAGTACTCTCGCAATTGATGTTAGTAATAAGTTTTATCTTCGATCGAGCCCTGCTCATTTCAACAAATTAACTCATGAGTTACAACAGCCATTGCGTCGTAATCAAGGCAATGTGATGTACACGAATAGTATAAACTTTGTAAAAGTTGGAGTTAATATTTACAAAAACATGCACCGAACTATCACCAGCACCTCTACAAAATAAACCATGCAAAGTCAACACAACAGAATTCTCAGAGAATTCAACACAAAAGCTACAGACGAAAAAAGTCGCTGACATGTCCGTAAGCTAGGTAAAATGTTAATGCATCAATAATTATAACTACTAATCACAAAAACAAAACCCAATAATAATAATAATAATAATAATAATAATAATTACAACAAAACAACCAAGTAGATAAAGCTAACCAGAAGAATAAGCCATACTTGTGTATCTCCTCAAGGAACCATTGCCTTTCATAGATATTGGAACAGCCCTTCCCTCTTGGCCTAATGATAAAATCTCTTGCATTCTTTCGGGCCAATCTGAGTTTAATCTCCGGGCAAAATCCTCTACTTCCCTGCAATGAAGCATAAGATTATGAAAGGTAGGGGGACAAATTGTAGGAGCAAAATAGCAACAAAAGGTAAGAAATACATCCTTTGACAGCATTGATCAAGAAAGTTCTATCTCTGACAAGCAACATGATAAACTTTTTTTTTTTTTTTCTCTTATCGGAAAAAGTGGAAAGAGAGAGGACAAGTAACATGATAAACTTGAGTCTAGAGTTGCCGAGACAAAAATGTCTTGAGGGTCGACATGTTTGTTTCAGCAGGAAGTCCGTTTAAAGGAACTCAAATAGGAGAACTAAATCAAGCTCTCACCTATCAAGCTTTTCCTTCATTGCAGGGTCTAGTTCATCATCAATGTCGTCATCAAACTCCACTTTCGGTGAAATGGTATCATCAGCAGAATCTTCTTGTTTTGGAGTCTGACTGGCACTGGGCACAACTTTCACATGTGGAAGAAAGACTACCCTCCTAAAATACAACAATATATTTACAAATTAGCAACTTAATCGGTATACAAAAATCTAGGTGTGTGTGCATGCACTGTTTAAGTCTATCATGATTGCTAACCTTACAATTTTTATTTGCATTGTTGCAACAGTGGTCTTTTGACTGATCTTTCTTCTTCTTGTTCTTCGTCTTATGCTTTGGAGCTCTAACTTGCTTAGAATCTGTTAAATTGCAAATTCGGCTTAAATATGGTTTATGAGGAGAACGAGAAAGAAAGAATAGAAACCAAAAAAGATTAATAATAATATGGACCACAATGTATAAAAATGTTTATACAACAACAACAACATAGCCTCACTTCCAAATTAACTGGGGTCGGCTACATAGATTAAACTTTTCCATTGTGCTCGATTAAGTGCAATTGATGCCGAGCTTTGCAAACCATTCAAATCTCTTCTAATTAATACATCCCATGTTAACTTTGGTATGCTATCAAAGGATTTGCTAGAAATCCAAAAAAAAGAACAAAAGATCAAAGCTTTGTCACATTTGTTATGTTTTCACATCTTTCTAGCTCATGCACAAGTAACTAAAAACTAGAGAGAAGTCAAATATGACATGAATTGTGTTCAAAAACAATTATAATGTTAAGAAGACATATGAACAAGTTAAAAAAAAGGGAGAATTAAGGAAGCATCATGTTCTTTCCACATCAAACGTTCAATAGAAAGAAACTTATACAAAAATATTCATTCTAGGTGATATGAGGACATCACTCAAGAATACCTCCATTTCCCCCATTAATATATGACAAGAGGTCGTCAACTGAACGATGGTCCTCTTCCTCCTCTTCAATTTCAACATTCTGAATAACATTAAAAAAAAAATTTACTCAAATAATACCATAGCACAGGTCTGGAGCAGGCTCTAAGAAACCAAATTCTTTATTATCGAATAGAAAACAACACGGAATCTGTAAGCTATTAAGCTGGTAAAACAAAATGCAAGCTTAGACGCCAAATTTTTAAGAAACGCCCAACTATTCCATAAATAACAAGATTCACCTTTAGTTTCTCTTTCTCTTTTAATTCTTTTCTTTTTCTTAGCATAAAGACGATTCAATAGCCGGATTCTCGGATCATCAGCAGTATTTCTCAAAGGCTCCAATTTCTCCTCCTGCAATTAATCATTCTCCTTAATAAATGAATTTGGTTTTCTAAAAAAAGAGATGTGAAAAGAGAAAATAAGCAACAAGTGCAACACCTCAGTAAGGTCATCAGGCAAGTGAAATGTTTCACGAATCTCTTCAGGAGTTTTCCCTTCTATCATTCGAGCAAGTGCACGGCTTGTGAGATCAACTAAAGGCTTCAACTGCAAACTATCCGCAGCAGAAGTCAGCTCACATAATTTCTTTGTGTCCATCCGGATGAACTTTTCATCAAAAGATTTCCTTTCCTACAAAACAAAATGATCAAAAAATCAAATGTTCATAAAACAAATCAGGTGAAGAAGATGAATTAAAACAAAATGCAAGCTTAGATACCAAATTTTATGTGTTGTTGTTATTGTTGTTGTTATTGTTTTACACAATATATAAAATATTACTATCTTACCTTTTTTTTTTTTAAGTGTCAGAAATGGAGTTATGGAATCACCAAATATAAAAGTTTTGTTTCAAGAATTGAGTTAGAATTTTGATTGCAAGAAAGTCAGTTGATTTATGAATGGTGACTTTTTTGTAACGTAAATGTTTTAAGTATATTACTTTTTTTTACTACATTTTTTATATATTTTAATGTATGTTTAATTAATTAATTTTTTTATTATTCAATCATTTTTCACATATTAATTAATAACAATTTCTAATTTTTTTTTGTAGGAATTGGGAGCATCAAAGTATAACATTTTTTGATTTGATGTTTTTAGTTTTCATTTTCAAGCATGGGACTTGTCACTTTGATAATACTTATTGTGATGTTGTGATATGAATTTCTAGTTTTATACTTATATTTTTAATAGTTGTTTTTATTGTTATGGTAAGTTTGATGTTTTAATGAAAAATTTGTTGTTATATATTGCTTTTTAAATTGTGGAGTTGGGTTCTTTAGTGATTATTTTTAATTTTGATCTGCTTTGATTTCTTAGTGCATTATGGCTAAAAAAAATAAAAAAATTATGACTCATTTTTTTCAAAAGCCCATTTAAGCCCGACAGAATCCCAACCTGGCTTAAGCGGACTTGGGCCAACAATAGGTAAGCCTAAACAAGGCTTTCAAAGAATTCCGTCAAAGCTCGGCCTAAGCCCGTCCAAACCCAGGATGATCAGTTCGACCACTCAATGTGAAAATTGTCAATGGTGGATTCAATTTCATCAGGGCAATTTAGTAATTGACCACTATTAAGCCCTCTGCCGATGGTTCTAGACGAACAAAAGAGTGAACAATCATCTATATGTAGTTGATGACATGGCTGGGATGTAATTGTGTAAGTCGAGATACATCGTAGGATGGTGATGTAATAAGTTAGTCCACGCTGTACTCTTAACTGCAGTTGGTGAGGTGACTGGGAACACGCCGTGACGTCATTCTGATCAAACGGTGCTCATTAATTCATTCAGTATGTATATAAAGACGCTAATACCAAAACAATCTCCATTAATTGTTAGTCTCAATTCAATCAATCTCTTCTTAATTTATCAGCCAATTCATCACCTGACATGGCGAACGATAACATTGGCGTTGCAAAGCAGCAGCAGGGGACTTCATCAAGCCGCATCCAAGGACCAAGGAGACGACGTCCTAACAGAATCAAAGCTCGAATCTGGAAAATGTTTGTCAATTCACTCATCTCTGCCTGCTTCTCATCATCAAAGTCCTCCAAAGTCTACGACTCAGAAAAGCTGCGCGCAAATGACGTCGTCGACGCTGGACGTTGCTGTTGCTGTTGTTTGCTGTTGCTGGTGATCATTGATCGATCGAGTATGCTTGATCAGTTTATATATGTTATTTATGCTGGTTTTATATATGTATTTCAATAAAAGCATTAATTGTTACGTAGTGATTATGGTTCCAACTTGGGAGTTTATATTTATTTGTTGGTCTCTCGATCGTTGTAGTAGTGGTGACTGATCATCAGTACGTGACTGACTCGATCGACCACGGTTTATATACACACAGCCTCCGTCACTGCGCACGCCACAGCCACTGTGGGGCGCCGCGTTCGCCGGCCACCGCAACCTCCGCCGACTTTCCAGTAGCCTTCCTCCCTCTCCCGACCAGATCTAGCTGCCTCTGGCCGAGAAAGAGAATGAAAGGGCGATCGGGGCCGTCGGCAGTAAAGGCGATGAAGCCGCAGCGGCGGTGGGTGGTGGTGAGAGTTGATGAAATTGATGCGTCAAGAATATCAAAATTTCTGACGTAATTTATCTTTTTTTTTTTTTTTTTTTGAAAGCCTCTTAGCCAATACATTAGGAAGAAACTGCGGTGCAACACTCCACTCGCTTCGACGAACTAGCCTCTCTTGCCACATAAGCTGCCAAGTTCGCTGATCTCCAAACATACAAAACTCTATAGGAGTAACACAAATTTGAGAGACAAATTTGAAAGAAAAAAAAACAGCACACATCTATTACTCAGAGAAGATCAAAACAAGAGTTTCACGCACAACAGGGACTGCAAACAGAAAAGTATTCTTAACACATCAACAAACTGAAAATACATAGGATATACATAAACTAGTAACTGCTAGAAACTACCTTAGACATGGTCAAAGTAAAAACTTAAAATAAAACACCCACAATAAAACCAACAAACACACACGAACCATACAAACATTGAAACCGATTTAGGATGCACTAATTTTAACACTCCCCCTTAGGCGACTTCGAGTCAATAATTCCAAGTGCATCTCGAAATTTCTCAAAAGTAACCTTTGCAAGAGCTTTAGTGAAGATATCACCACTTGATCTTCCGTTCGGATTTTCTCGCAATTTGATGTCTTTACTCAATACCTTTTCTCGAACAAAATGATGATGAACTTCAATGTGCTTCGAGCGAGCATGAAAAACTGGATTTCCAAGCTAGCTTGATGGCGCTTTCGTTGTCACAATGGATCGAACCGCATCATCGCAGAACCATATCTAAATCATGAAGTAACCTCTTGAGCCACATACATTCTTGAGTTGCCATAGTAGCAATGCCACATATTCACCTCTCCGTGCTTGAAAGAGCAACTCGTTTGTTGCTTCTTACTACACCAAGAAATTGCAAAGTAAACCCATAGTAAAACAAAACCCGTAGTCGAACGTCGATCATTCACATCACCACCCAATCCGCATCAACATACCCACATAAAGAGTATGACACAAGATTTTGGTACAACAAACCAAAACTCAAAGTGCCTTTAATGTAGCGAAGAACCCTCTTAGCAAAGAACAAAATGACCAACACAAGGTTTGTCCATAAATTGAGAAAGAACTCCCACCGAATAAGCAATATCGTGCCTAGTGATTGTTAAATAAAATAAGCTTCCAATAAGTTGACGAAAAGATGTTGGATTAGCAAGCAATTCACCTTCAACCTTTGTTAACTTGAGAGAAGATTCCATAGGAGTTGGCATTGCTTTGGACTCCCCATATGAAAACGATTTAGTAAATTTCTTGCATAACTTTGTTGAGAAACAAAATAACCTTCAGATTTTGCTACTTCAAGGCCAAGAAAACAATGAACTTCACCCAAGTTCTTCATTTCAAAGCGGATAGACAAATCATCACGAAGACGATCGATTTCAAAGATTGTCATCTCCTAATAATCATGTCATCCACATAAAGAAGAAGAATGATGTACAATGATGACTTCTTCTTAATAAATAGGCTTGGATCAGAATTAGAAAGAGAGAACCCACAAAAAGTAAGATATTGAGCAATCTTACCATACCAAGCTCTTGAGCTTGCTTAAGGCCATATAAAGCCTTCTTGAGTCGACACACATGATTAGAAAATTCCTTGGAAATAAAACCTCATGGCTCGCTCCATAAAGATTTCACGATCTAATTCACCATAAAGGAATGCATTCTTCACATCAAGTTGCCATAAATTCCAGCCTTTTGTGCCGCCAATGAAATAATCGTGCGAACAAATACCATCCTTGCAACGGGGTTGAATGTCTCTTCATAATCCAAGCCATATTGTTGAGAAAACCACGAGCAACTAAACGAGCTTTATACCGATCAATTGTCCCATCAATCTTCTTTTTCAACTTGTAAACCCATTTACAAGTAATTAGCTCAACATCCTTTGGCTTTGGCACAAGTTCCCAAGTAGCATTTTTTGTTAAAGCCAAAAACTCTTCCTTCATTGCATCTTCCCATCAGGCAAATGTTCTTCAAGATCACGATAAGTGGATGGCTCATCTTCGATATCTCCCCCATAAGAAAACAAGAAATAACAGAGCAATAGTTCATGCGCACTTGATAATCCTTCAAGTATGCAGGTTGTTGTCGACGCCTTGATGATGTTGGGCGTGTTCCACCAGGAGAACTTGTACTTCCCTGCATAACATGTTGCTCTATGTCATGCTGTTCTGAATTTAGTTCTTCTTCAAAGAATTGATCATTTGTAAATGGGCACGTTTCTGAATCAACACTTTCAAGAGGAACAAAAATAGAGCCTTGATCATGTGAAACTGCAGAATAATAAGTGGAGACTTCATCGAACACAACATCTCTAGAAACAATGAACTTCTTTGTCATAGGATCCATACATCGCCATCCTTTCCTGTGAGAATCAAACCCAACAAACACACATTTTCTAGCCTTGGGGTCAAGCTTGGTTCTATCACTTTTAGGTACATGAACATAACATAATGAACCAAAGACTCTGAAGTAACTAACATTAGGCTTAGCATTGTACATCAATTCAAAAGGAGATGTAGATGTACCCACCCAAGGAGGCAAACGATTGATGACATGACATGCGCATTGCATAGCTTCAAATTTCCCATAATTCTTTTGGAAGATTTTTGTCATGTATCCATGACAAAACCATCATGCGTAAGATGTGCCAACTTGCGTTCAAGAACTCCGTTCTGCTTCGGAGTGTTTGGACATGTCATTTGACGCCGGATACCATGATTTGAGCAAAATTCTCAAAATTCAGCAGACATAAATTCTCCCCATTATCGCTTCTCAAACACCTTATACTAGAAGAAAACTCCTTCTCCACAATAGTTTTGAAGTTCATGAAGTGTGTGAGAGCTTCACTTTTATTTTTCAGAAAATATACCCAACTATAGCGAGAGAAATCATCAACAATAATCATCATATATCGATATCCACTATAGCTTGGTGAAGTAGTGGGCCCCATAAGATCGGAATGCACCAAGTCAAATGATATAGACGATCTATTCAAAGATCGTTTAAAAGGAAGACGATGAGATTTGCCATATTGGCAACCAGGGCATACCATATCATTATGAATTGTTTTGAAAAATGGAACTCCATCAAGTAGCTTCTTCCTGGAAATCTGATGCAATAATTGATAACCAACATGCCCCAAACGAGCATGCCAAAGAGAAGCACTAGAATTTTGACTTGTGTTCTCAACTAACGCTGTGGTAGCGGATAAAACATAGAGAGAATCTTTCTTTTGCCAAGAAAAAGAGTATCAAGAAGAACTTCTTTTAAATTGTCAAGAATCTTCACATCATGTGGGCCAAAAAGAACATACCTCCCGTAACTTGTTACTTGAGAAACAGATAACAAGTTCTTCTTCAACCCCGAACATGATAAATATCATGAAATGCAAGACCATCAAGATGAGTACCGCCGCATGAATAGTTAAGTCACCTTCTTTTGAACCGGATGAATAGAATTATCACCGTGACAATAGAACGCCGCCCCGATGTGGTCGAACTTCCGAAAGAAGAGATGCATCGCCTGTAGCATGATGAGAACAACCAGAATCGACAATCCACTCATTATCATAATCAATTGCAACATAAGTGGTTTTAGGTGGAAGAACTTCATGCACATTAGCACTCACATTCTTTATGGGATCAACAACCTCAATAGTAAAACATTGTTCCCATCCTAATTGTTCAAGACTTGAAGTCACTTGAGCAACATTAGCATCATCATCTGCAAGCTTCACTCTACAATTAGATTTGATATGGCCAGATTTTCCACATCTATTGCATACAACCTTCACACGACAATTTCGACGAATATGCCCAATCTTGCCACATCTATGACAAGTAATTTTAGAATTACTTTTAGATTCCCCATCCATTTTCTGGTGCTTTGTATCATTGAATGAAGATTTTGAGGTAGACTTATTCTTCCATTTGTCTTTGGTGAAGAGCACATCATCAACAACAGATTTGAACTTACCAAACATTTGTTTACAGAGAGCCTCCTGGTTTGTGAGCAAATATTCCAAATCTATAATTGAAGGTTGTATTGGCCATCCTTGAATAGAAGAAATAAAAGGCATGAACTCCTTCCGCAAGCCGCGGATGAGATAGCGACGCAAACTCGACTCACTAATAGGCTCCTCCGCATCCAATTCGAAATTTCAAAGACATAAATTTTTTACTTTCAAAAAATATTCAAAAATTGACATATTACCCTGTGTAACCGCCGCAAGCTCGTTCTCCAAGAATTGAAGCCTCATAGTGTTCTTTTGGGTAAACAACCTTTCAAGAGTATCCCACACTTTTTTCGGAGAATCCAAGTCCCGAACATGATCAATGTAGTCCTTACTGATCGATGTCCGTAATGCAAACAATGCTTTGCCGCACCTTATCTTCCACTTGCGCCGCAACTCAACATTTTGTGGAGTATCATCTGGAATTACCGAATCATCACTAGATACAAGATCCCATAGATCTTGGCCTTGTAGATAAGCTTCAAGACAAAGCTTCCAATATTGGTAATTGTTACCAACAAGCTTTTCAACAGAGACATTTTGAACCCCACCATTACCATTCATATTGAACACACACAAGGAAGCAATAAAACTTAACAAGAAATACTTTGCAACAAGACCAACTTCAATGAGTAATAACAACAAACACTAAGTGTGCAACCTGGTGCTCTGATACCATAACACAAATTTGAGAGACAAATTTGAAAGAGAAAAAAACAGCACACATCTATTACTCAAAGAAGATCAAAACAAGAGTTTCACGCACAACAGGGACTGCAAACAGAAAAGTATTCTTAACACATCAACAAACTGAAAATACATAGGATATACATAAACTAGTAACTGCTAGAAACTACCTTAGACATGGTCAAAGTAAAAACTTAAAATAAAACACCCACAATAAAACCAACAAACACACACGAACCATACAAACATTGAAACTGATTTAGGATGCACTAATTTTAACATAGGAGTTCATGTCCATTAACAATGCTACACAATCCCCTATGAGTAATCCAAAGTAAGAATTGTCCCTATAATTATTGGTGATAGCATGGACTAGTTGCTGTGCATCCACTTGTATGTCTGCTTCGGTCACTCCTCTCTCATTCAGGCTTCAGCCATCTTAATGCTTCTCGAACCCCCCGAGCGCCTCAGCTATTCTCGGTTCCGACACTCCTTCCCATGTCATGCCTATAGCTGCTACGTACAAAGTGGCCCATATCATCCCTCAAATTAAACACCTCCATATATAGGCGCTTATTCCCCTTTGTTCTTGATATACGGCTACATCCGTATTACATTTCACCCTACCCAGCCGTTCTTGGTCGACGCTTCCATTTCAATTGCACATCACATTGATTTGTTGCTAGCTGCGGAATGTCGCTTGCTCGAGCTTCCTTCCATGCCTCCAAAAGCGATTTTGCATATGCCACAATTTGGATGAGCTTTGACTGCTATTTAATTGAATTTCCATACTACCGCATTACATTGTTCCATAAATCCCACATAATAGCCACCACAATAATCTCCATTACAACTGCTGTATTTACCACAAATAAATCCCCCAAGCAGCGATCAAATGAGGATCGGTCGTATCGATTGGGAACTAAACCCATTTCCGCCCAACATTGCTTCGCAACTCCGCATCCAACCAGCGCATGTAATGTATCCTCGATCGGCTTCATTTTGGCACACTGCACATAGGATGTCCACAGGCACTCTTCTACTGTATAAGTTTGTTGTTGTTGGCAGAGTATTCGTTATCGCTCTCCATAGGAAATTAAGCATCTTTGGGGGTACCTTCAATCTCCACAGTTGAGATCATGCTGGAAATTGGTTGCTTTGGTTCGCCAGCCCGTTAGTAATTTGTAGCCACTTCTAACTGCATACACCCTTTTTGAGTCGGCAGGCCACATCCACGAATCCTCCACGTTACGATAACTCAAAGGGATTTCTTGCATCAAGGTTCGGTCTGTAACATTGAAAAGGTCTCTCAATATATCTTCGTCCCATTCTTTTCTTCCGTCACACAGTAAAGACTTCACTTTTGCATCTTCCAAGCCTCCAACAACATCGAATTGGACTCTCCCATTTGAAGGTTTTGAATCCGGTATAGGACTAATTGATTCAGTGCATAGCTATATTAGTAGTCTAATTTATTTATGTTTTGTTATTTACAATTTAGCGAGACGTGTAAAGTAATAAGTTTGAGGTATTTGTTAAGTCGTTAAATAGTTAATTATGTATATTTTATTTATATATATTTTACGTTTAAGTCTCTAAAATATAAACTTAATTGCATTTATTTATCGTTATCAAGATTTTTGAGGTGTACAGTTAAATTTTTATCGAGAAATCATGTGAAATTGACTATTTATATGTAGTGATTAAGTGACAAAAATTTTCCTCGAAATATGCACTGTACAGTTAGATAAGGAGTGACCAACATCAGACAAGTGGCATCCAACCACTGGTCTCAGCGTCTCAATATAAATCTTATGATAGTTGACTAGGATTCCACGGAGGTATGCGTGATCCAGTTTGTGAGAACTGAGAGAGTTGACTAGGGTTCATGTAGGTACGCGTGATCCAGTTTGTGGCGTCACAACCTATTTTACGTGGGAAGGTTACTAAAAAAATCTACGGGAAAATACGAGAGCAGGTGTCGTCAAAGATAAAGATTTGGGGCCCTCACAAGCTCTCCCTGGCGGGTCGGTCTACATTATGCAAATCAGTCTTGAATGCGATGCCTCTCTATACTATGCAGACAAACTACTGCTCTCCCCAAAGGCCTATGTTTGAATATGGATTGTAGGAAATTTCTCTGGGGCTCTGCGGATTCGTCAAGGAAAACCAGTCTCATATCCTGGGAGAACATCAGGAGGTCAACGAAGAATGGAGGTATAGGAATAAAGAGTATGTTTGAAATGAATGTGGCTTTCTTGATGAAACTGGGTTGGGGATTGATTTCTAATCCGACGGTATTATGGGTTAGAATTTTGAGAGCAAAATAAGGACTGCACTGATTAGGAAGGATTTTAATGGTGTGAAAAGCTCATCAATTGCACTTAATTGAGTACAATGAAAATGTAAATGTTTGATCAATATAACTGATCCATTTAATTTGAAACTGAAGTTATATTGTTGTTGGGGGTGATATAAGGACTGCCCCTGGATGTGACACATTTCCATATTTCGAATTGAGCAGGCTCTCATCTTTGGAGAAATTAGTGCAAAATATGGCCTCATGTTCCGACAGCGGATGGTGGCGGATTTCGGGGACAGTAATGGGAGTTGGAACTGGGAGGTGTTGCAGCGGTTCTTATCCTTGGAGGGCCTTCTTCGAGTGGCTGCATGCAATTCCCCCACCTTCTCCTACCTTGGCTGATGATAGATTCTTCTGGGGCCTCTCTCCCCTTCGAGCTACTTCACTTTTTCATCAGCTTATAAGGCTATCATTGGGGGCCAAAATGAATCGGCAATGTTTGGTGGGTTTTAAATTTCTTAGTCGCCAGTTTACTGAGTGGTTTGCCAATTACACATAGAGAAGGGGCTTACACTACTAACTTTGAATTGGGGTCACATGTTATTTCTGGTATTCCACTAGTTCTAGAAAGATGGGTGACGTAAGAGGGTGACGTCCCCTTGGAGTTGTGTTACGTCTCCTCCTAATAATATATATATATATATATAGCGTGACTTTTAAGCCATCATACTGATAGCAACCCAAAGGCACAAGAGGTGGAAACCAAGTCCCACTCCAAGCCCACACTGAAAGTATATCAGAGGAAGCACAAGAAGAGCACAAGGTCGGCACAAGGACAGGCTGGACAATGTTAGTTATGTGGTCCCATAGGAGAGTCTAGAAGGTCGTGATATACCCACATACGGTATAGCACAAGAGAGCCTATAGTGGTAGAGTAGGATTATAAGAAGTGAGGCTGTTCACTTCTGGGGGTATCTTTGGTTAATTGTGTATGTTGGGGAAAGACCTTTTGGTCTTGGGGAGAGGAGTGAGTCACTCCTTCTCAATTAGGATCGGCTCTCTTGTGTGTGTAAGCATTCTGTTTTGCTGTTTTGATCAATAAAACTAACAGAGGCGACCCCCTCTTTCTGCTCTTGAATTTGGCTTCTATCACATACATCTCTGTATAAAAAGAGAATCCGAGTTGAATTAAGAGGTTCAGGATATCGACTTAATTCCTCCTTTTCGCTCTTCTTGATTTCAGTTTTCAATCTATTCTTTCTTCCAATCCAAGGACGGACAGCGAAAAGAAGGGGTGAGAATGACCCCTAAGAGAGCTAACAAGATCAAAGCTCTAATCTTCAAAGTTATTGTTAATTCACTCATCTCTCTGCTCTCCGAGGCAATGTCTAAGAAGAATCGTATGGTTTTAGCTGTCGACGACGAAGGGGAAGACCGCGAGGTCCGCGGCTCTGCTTCAAATCTCACTCATCATGACAATGAAATGAAGAAGAAATGACTGCACTTCGTTGCTCTGTTTTTGCAGTTGAAGTATGAACATGGTCTCTCTGTTTTTGTTGCTCTTGTTACAGTGATGGTTGAACGTTCTCTTTGATTATTATTTTGTTTTTGTTGTTGTTGTTGTCGTTGAATCGAACAGGGCATTTCGTTGTTTGTTATGCACACTTTTCAGTTCTATCCATTGTCTATCTTTGTCTGCCACTCATGTCTATTGTCTATCTTTGTCTGCCACAGTTCAAGAGGTTAATTTGAGATTTATTTATTATAAAGGATTTAAATGACTTGAAAAGTTCGTTATTAATAGTACTAAATCGATAGAATGAGAAAGTTCGATCGATGTACTTGTTTTTATTGTTTAGAAAAGTTAATGTCTTTATTTGGTTCAATTATTTTCTAAATACTTTTACAATAATAATAAATCTTTAATTCAATCCATGCACTAAAATATAGAAAAAATAACAAACCTTAATTCCGAATTAGTAAGAGTGGATCAAACTTTTTCATTACGCTTAATTTAGTGCATCTCCTTCAATAATTAGCAAGTAATTAGTTTATTTGATTGATTTATTAAAAATATTCATTAAGAGATCAACAATAAATGAACTATATAATAACCTTTTGAGTTTTGATCATTTCGAGAGACTCTTTGCCTAGACGGGCATTTCCAGCTTATAATTGGGAAACTTTTTTTTTTTTTTTTTGGATCGAGAATCTGAGAACAATCAATACAGTAGAAACATGATTTTGGTGATGAAAAATAAAAAACAAAGCTTATTTTATAACTATATAACTTATTTGACAAAAAAAAAGAAACATTTTTTATTTAATTAAGTGAAAGTTTGAGTTACAATCACCTCCTACTTTACTTTTTGATAAATGATGCTTTGACAAAAAAAAAAAAAAAAAAAAAAGTATATGAATTGAAGATAAGTTCTTAAGCCTAAAAAATCAACATATAATTAATCATTTTTTAAAACATTATATATACCTCAATTAAATACGTAGAAAATTAGTCCTATGAGAGAGAAAATTAGTCCAATGTATGAGACTATGAGAGAGAAGTAAAGTGTCTTGTGATAAGCTTTTCTACGTCCCACCAACTCCAAAAGATTTCAATTGCTCCAAAATCAAAGATTTTATATACCTCATTAATTACAGCCGCCTCTATTTGTGTATCGAATTGTTAGGCGGTGGGTGGTCCCTTCACAATTCCATCCCTATTGATTCTTGTCAAGACTCACTCACTAGATATTCTCTTTTTGGAAGAAAGATCGCAGAAACGGGCCTTCTTAAAATCAAATTGAAGTACTCTTGTATGTTGAATGTTGATCTAGTAGGCCGTTCAGGTGGTTTGGTAGTTTTTTTTGGAATAACCCATCTATAGTGCAGAGATTATTAAATATGGATCTTTTTTTCCTGGAAATGCTTGTGCATGACTCCTTATATAATGAAAAATGGCATTTTATTGGGATGTATATGAATTCAAATAAAACTAAAAAGCTTAGCAATTTCATATCCTCCATCAGAGACTTCATAATCTGCCATAACCATTTATTTTAATGGGTGATTGGAATTCACTGATTTCTTTGGATGAAAAATTTGGGTGTATCCCATGAACTAATCAGGATCACATGATCTTATTGACTTTATGAACTCTCTTAATCTAATTGATTTTAACTTTAAGGGCCCAAAATTCACATGGACAAACAGGCGGGATGTCTCACAAAGAATTGGTGCCAGGCTTGACAGAGCTCTTATTTCTCAAACTTGGGCAGATATCTATCCAACTGCATTGCTCAGAGTTTTAATCAATCATGGATCTAATCATTTCCCTCTCTTGGTGGAATGTACAATAGAACAATTTCGGTATTTAATAGAGGTTTCTAAACCCCTATTAAAGGGGAGTGTTATTAAATAACACCTAATTGATATGAGTTTTAAAAAATTTCATGTAATACATGTATTAAAAATTAAAACATAACACATTTTCACATGACATTTAATAACACTTTATTTAATAAGAGTGGCAAAACCCCCAATCTTTAAGAACATGGATGGAACAAGCGGCGGCTATTTCATGCGGCAATAAAAGGAATTTGTTGTTCAAAGCCTGGACTTTTGGCACTTCTTTGGGCACCGCTTGGGGGAGAGAAACCAACGAATATTTAAAGAGATTGACAACACTTGGCAAGAGATATGGGAATCTACGAAAAGGAATGTAGGCTTGGCCTTGCATGGACATAAAGAATTCGTAGGATGGTCATGGCAACAGTGGCATGGAAACTGGTCTGATTTTTGTTGAAGATTTGATGGATTGTATTCGTAGGCTTATGTTTGTTTTGTGGATGCAAAAAGGTCGGGGGGGCCAACTGGGCATTGCTTTGTTTTGAAGTATCAACAAGGTAGTGCGCCCGACCTTTTGTTCACTTTGGTCGCTGCCCTATGTAGGCACACACTCGTGGTGTCTGGTGAGCGCGTCTTTTGGCTAGTCATGAACCTCGGTCCAGTGTGAGATTTGGAACTCTGATGTGGTCAAAGTGGGTGGTGTATGATTTTGATGGCGTACTGATTTGGAGGACCACAAGGCAGTAGGCACGTTTTATGTCAAGTCTGATGTTTGTCTTATGGTTTTTGTGTATAATTTTGGTTGTTTTTGTGTAGGGTATCACCCTTTTTTTTGTAGCACTTGTACTTTTTACATTTACATATATATATATATACAAATAGAAGGAGTATCGCCTCCTATTACTCAAAAAAAAAAAAAAAAAAACACTTTATTTAATAAGGGTTTTCACTATAACATTTCTGGCCTTTAATAGAGGTTTTAAAACCCATATTAAATAGAGTATTATTAAATGTCAGGGAAAAATGTGTTATGTTTTAATTTTTAATACATTTATTACATAGAGGTTTTTTAAAACTCCTATCAATTAGGTGTTATTTAATAACACCCCCCTTTAATAGGGGTTTAAAAACCTCTATTAAACACCGAAATTATTCTAGTGTTTAAAATTTTTATTAAATGTTAAAAATATTCTAGTGAAGTTCAAGTCTATTTTCAGATTTGATTAAGAGATGGCTGAGGAGGATAAATGCAATGAATTATTGATCAGGTTTGAACAAGTCTCTCTTCCAACCGTTATCTATCTTTCTCCAAAAATTTTCGAAAGTCAAACACTTTCTCCAATCAACTAATTCTTTCACAACCAAACAATATTTCATACTCATCGTCTCTTTCAACTCCAGCTAAAAAGTCGTCAAACTCCTAAATCTTTCCAAACTTATCGACAAAGAAACAACATTGCAGATTCGACCCATCATGACCCATCAAATCAAGAACTACTACAAAGGAAACATCTAAACATGCACATTCCAATTTTTTAAAATATTATTTTCTTCTTTTGCATATGGTTAATTTAGGTGTGGACATAATAGCCAGCCCTAAAAAGTATAGTTGTGCCTTTCAATATTGGGAGATAGCTAGCGATGTTCATTGTAGCCCTTCTCATAAAACTCAATGGCCAATGGCAAGGGTGCCACCAATTTTATTTTATTTTTAATGTATATCCGCGACTGTTCAAACGAACTTCACTATTTTTACGAGCCTCTGACTTAATCGATTTGGCGTATTTCAGTGGCCCGAATGAACATACCACACCAATTAAAAAATCGAAATTGATCAAAGTCGTGCACTTAACTCACATAACCCCGCTTTTATTTTTATAGTTAGGGTTAGAGTGCCACCAACATGGAATTATGATTTTTTTGTAGCCGAGAAAATAATAATGAAATCCTTACTATATATTATTGTATCATGTAATAGAATTGTAAAACTGTATGATATAGATTTTGTGTACGGACGCATTTATTACACATGTATTAATTAGCGTGTATGTAACAGTTCGAGGATCAAGCGACTTGAGGTCATAGTGGCCCAATGACTAAAAGTTCACTAGTTTAAATGATTGTGAGTCAATCATGCCAAAAGTCGGTTAAAAAGTAACAAATTAAGCTGGATTTTGATACTCATATATGCGTGTACAGTCGGACCTCCACTGAAGGCAGAAGCGAAAAGCTCATCTTTTTCATGCACATGTTGATACAGAAATTAATAAATAAATAGTAAAGTATATATATGAACAAGTTGTAATGGATGTGAACCGACTAGCATGCATCTTTGTTTTTGTTTAATTATTTGAGTTTTTTACGGTGAACATAACATACTAACTGCTGATAGTAACAAAAGCTTTCCGATCAAGAAGGAAAATTTAATTAAGAACGAGAATTGATAAGTTAAATCTCGACACATATTAAGGTCTCCATAACGATTAACGGATAAGTTAAATGTCAAAACATATTAAGGTCTACCAGACCCGTTTTGTCATGACCTACTTCTGGATGGATCCAATAAAAAGTTTCTAAGACTTTATTGGCATTCAAGTGAGTAGGACAGTTTTGTTATAAGTGGAGTATGAAATTGTAATGTTGAGGGCCCCACAGAATCTCCACAAAAGTTTGTCGCGCAGGTTGTTCAACTTGAAATTAAATAAAGGGAAAAGGGTAATCAAAGCTTGCCGTTAAGAACTTAAGAAAACAATATAATAACTCAACCATAATAATAATAATAATAATAATAATAATAATAATAATAATAATAATAATAATAATAATAAAGGAAGTTCTCAATTGATCTTTTATATTGCAAGGTAAAAGGTAATTTTTTTATAAGAACTAAATAATTTTAATTGAGCACAATGGAAAAGTTTGATCAATATAGCCGACCCCAATTAATTTGAGACGGAAGCTATGTTGTTGTTGTTGTTGTATAAGAACTAAATAATTTACCTTCACTGAGGTTTAAATATATAATTAACTTTTTACTCCCAAACACGATACTAAATTATTGAATCACCTAATTAAGTGGTATAAAGGTAATGTGACGGCCCCAGGATGTATAGTATACATTACACCTTTTTTCTTTTCAATCTCTCGAACGCTAGCTAGCTAGACCTGAAACAATGACGAATGTGAGTGCAAATCTGAAAGAAAAACAAGTGATGGGGAGAATCCCACCCATACGAGGTAACAGAATCAAAGCTAAAGCATTCGCGAAGATTTTTAATTGGATCATCTGTTGTTTCTCATCAAAGGGGCTCGAAAAGAACGGCGAGAAAGCGAAGGGAGAATCTACCTACGGCGCCGGTGAGGTCACCAGAAATGGAGATGGAGTGGCATGAGAGGTTCCGATCGACTCAGTACTCTTCATGTTCAAATTAATGGCTCTCGTATATATATATATATATATAAAATCACGAATCACGAATTTTTGAATGGTAATAAAATTTACCTTTTTATCTATACTTTATTTGAGTGCTAATAAGATTTACCTCTTTGCTCATACTTCTCGTGCCTTCCCTTAAAATTAATAAATTAATTCAACATAATCCAAATTGCACAAATTTTTGAGTGGTAATAAAATTTACCTTTTTGCCCATACTTTATTTAAGTGTTAATAAGATTTACCTTTTTGTCCATACTTCTCGTGCTTTTCCTTAAAATTAATAAATTAATTCAACCTAATCCAAATTGGATGATGCTTAAATTAAAGATCAACAACTCAACAGAGAACGCTACCTCTTCAATGTCTTGAACACTACCTCTTCAAATCGATCAACAACTCACTGATCAACCACTCTCATTCCTCTTCAAATCATTCATTCCATGCTTTCCTTTGCTCTTTGATTTAAAGGTGAGGTAATCCACCTTTCTTCTCCAATTTTTTTTTTTTTTTTTTGTTGTGTTGATTAGATTTGGTATTGAAAATTCTTAGATACCCATGATCGAGACTTTTTATGTAACTCGGTAATTCTTTGTTTTATGCATTCTACGTGTTTGATGAATTATCTAAACCATAAAGTCAAAGTTTGGTTGGTTTTAATTTCAGTGTTTAATTTTTAAATTTTAATT
Organism: Stephania yunnanensis; assembly: GCA_039657365.1. NCBI lineage: Eukaryota > Viridiplantae > Streptophyta > Magnoliopsida > Ranunculales > Menispermaceae > Stephania > Stephania yunnanensis. Next base: position 1,648,417 of record CM077586.1, on the reverse strand, counting down.
ACAATTTTGAATTTAAATTAATAAATTCTTAGAAATTAATTCCAAATGAGCGAGAGCGAATGGTCAATCGAAATAGCACGCATACACGAAACTATATATATATATATATATATATATATATATATATATATATATATATAATATATATATATATATATGCATGGATGATGAAATTAAATAAAGAGTTAAGTATGCTTATGTTTTTTTTTTCATCCAAAAAAAGTATGTATATGTTTATTTGATCAAATAGTAACGAAATTATTAATTAGCAGCCTTTAATTAATATATAGACACTGTCTTTGTGATTGTGATGATTCACTAAAATGCCAACCTCGCCTCTTCTATATCTCCGCTGATAAGTAAAGATAATAATTAAAGACCACTAAATTTTTTTTTTATCAATATCAATTGTGATTAATGTTATGATCATTTTTTTGCAATGATATGATCATCTCTCTTAATGGTGTCTATGTGGTACCTTAGTGCACGATGTATGCATGTCTGGACTTTTTTTTTTCGATTAAAAATTATGTTTCGTTAATATAAAAAAAAAAAAAATTGATTCGCCCTAAAGACACCTCAATTATATATATATTATATATGGGTGTTTCTATAATAGAATTCAAATATATACTCATGTCATAAGTATTACATATTTCATCATCGGATTATTATGAAATTTTCTATTTAATTGGATTTCATTCTAGAAGTACCTATATATATATATATATATATATATATATATCATCACATCAACCGATAAAAAAACCAAATTAAACTAATATGCAACGCAAACCTACTTATTACACAGTGTCATGTACGTATTAGCGATAAGCACTAGCAAATATCAAATAAGTTTTAAATTAATTTATATTCTGTATAGCTTAATTTGTCTGCCATGGTCTCCGTGCATGTGTCATGTGTGCATGTGTGACCGGTTATATTGCATATATATATAGCAGTGCTATGATAACACTACTTATATATGACACTACAGTACCACACTATGCAATAGGGAATTATTCTATTGCGTATGGCCATATGGGTAAAGACTAAAGAGTGAGATCTTGACGAGCATATATGGACAACAGGACAAGCTTTCAAACTCACTTCGATTGTCCTTTAATTTTATGAAGACCACTTTGAGTTAGATGAGAGAATCACCTTTTTTCTGAAGACCACTTGTTTTTTTGATAAATTATGAAGAGCACTTTGAGTCTCTCACCTTTGCCTCTGGGCATAAAAGAAAAGACTCAGGAGTCGTTGGCCATGGCCACGTATCTATCGACCGACATTTAACTCTGCCAACTGTAAATTAGCACAATTAGAAGTGAGTTACTTGTTGTTCCTTAATTAATTACTTTAGTTCGAGTTTAATTTAGAAATGAAAAATATTTACGGTGTGCGGTGCGTGACTTGAGGCAAATAAGGATTAATTAGTCCAATAATTTTGATATTAAGTTATTTATACAAAAAAAAAAAAGAACACTTTTTAACTCGGAGAAGTACTGCTGGAACGACAATGGATCAATATGTCACAGTACGTGAAAGTCACATCGAGTATTTGAGTCATCCGTATATGCTTCGAGACAAAGGCATACTCAAATATCGGTGCATGACATGCTGATTGAAGTTGCATGAATGACTCTTATATATTGATGTGTCTTTTGTTGCGATCAACCTGTTGTCATTTTAGTATTTTACTTAGCATACTCAATCGAGTCAACTCGTCCCATTAGCGTTTGTATTTTTACTATTGCATGGGTATTGGGCCAATAACTTCCCACTGATTCAATATACATTGGTTGTAATGTGTAAGGGACGTATGTGCGCAGTTTGCTAGGTTAGATCAAAAATTTGGTGTTGTGATTCAGATTGCTTGTGAGTTTATTGATTTATTGATTTCGTTTTTTGTCAATTATTGGATATATTTTTAGTTCTGAATCATGGCGATTGGAAATCTGAGCTCGTGGCTGGATCTGGAAATTATAGTGAAATTTAAGGTTGAATTGGTGGGCCGGGCCTCAATTATATAACATCCTTTTTGTTGGGACAAATTAACTTGAATATTGTGGGCTGGACTTCACACGTAAAAGCAATTTTGGTGTTGCTTAATTAGCTTTACACGTTTGGTCAGGCTACAAAACATACGATAGATCATGCAAAAAATAAAAATATGATGGACTTCTTAAGGAAAAAGAATAGTTTTTCTTTACTTTTAAAACTTGGGAAATGCTAGAACGACAACATTATGTCACAGACTCGCAATAGAATGCAACATATGATCCTACATCAAAATGGAATATTGGGTGCGTCATTTTATGAGATTTTGATGTGGGGCCTACATTTCATATCAGTTGTCTTGCAGTTTATTGTGACATAGCGTTGTCATTTTAGCATCTCCTAAAGCTTATATTAACACTAATCATGCAATTTGGTAGTCCATTGTACGGATTTGAAAGTAAGAAATCATGATTCAAAACTCAATGAAGGCAAATGTTTTATTTTTATCATAAGAAAACTTATATTATTAACAAATGAATAAAACTTTCGGGGAGCAATTTGAAATTATGATCAATCTCTTAACTAGTACATGATCCAAAAAAAAAAAAAAAAACTCTTTAGAAGTGGGTTCGAGGATTTCACCATGTAAATCATAAATTCTAAACTCTAAATGGTTTTTTTAGACAATAGCAACTAAGTGTTACATGTAAGTTTCAAAAGGCTCTCAACCAATCATATTCCATCATTTTGAAAACAGTCCATCCTCAACAAATACGGCTACCACTTTTTCACTGTTGGAAGACCGACTAGCAAATCAAACAAGTCGGACGATGACGTAAGCCGAAAAAAGAAATACAGGTCGGCCGCAGCGTACGTGGAGGAGGACCGAATCATTTATTAATTTTGTTTGTTCGAAATTGCCCCTGATCCTTATGAATAAAGTTTACTATCGTCGGACCTGAGCCAATATTGGACAGGGGCTTGTTGGTCATAAAGATATTAATTGATGAGAACTTTCGTTCCAATCGTTATATATAGTGGCACATGCAGAGAGGCATGTAACACTGCCAATTAAGTTGGTTGCTTCGATTATAGCTTGACCAGAAACAATATGGCGAATGTGATTACACATCGGAAAGAAAAAGAAGTAGCAGCTGAGCGAGTCCCACCAAAGAGAGGTAACACAATCAAAGTTAAGGCTATTAAGAAGATTGTCTTTTCAATCCTCCGTGTATTCTCAGTGGGTCTTGATGATGATGATAAGAAGGTGAAAGGAAAAATTGTAAACAAAAATTAAGGTGCGAGCAAAGAGCAATTGATCGAGATGGTACTGTTTGTGTGACTAATTGAGCCTCTTCCTGTTAAAATATATGGCGCTTATGGATGATGAAATGAAAAGTTAATTAGAGGCACTCGTGTCTAGCTTCGTGTTTATGTTAATGCCCTGTTCCGTTTTAATTAAGTTTTATTTTTTAATTTTTTTTATTAACCATGAGTATTAAGGGTGAGCAACAATTTTCGAAAAACCCACGCTCCCGTCCCGTCCCCGTCCCTCTTCTTCCTCTCACACTCCCGTCCCTCTTCCTCTCCCACTCCCGTCCCCGTCCCTCTTCCTCCTCTGCGATTTTCGAAAAACCCACACTCCCGTCCGTCCCTCTTCCTCTCACACTCCCGTCCGTCCCTCTTCCTCCTCTCACACTCCCGTCCGTCCCTCTTCCTCTCACACTCCCGTCCCCGTCCCTCTTCCTCCTCTCACACTCCCGTCCGTCCCCTTCCTCCTCTCACACTCCCGTCCGTCCCCCTTCCTCTCACACTCCCGTGCCTCTTCCTCTCACACTCCCGTCCCCGTCCCTCTTCCTCCTCTCACACTCCCGTCCGTCCCCCTTCCTCTCACACACCTGTCCGTCCCTCTTCCTCTCACACTCCCATCCGTCCCTCTTCCTCTCACACTCCCTCACACTCCCGTCCCTTTTCCTCTCATTCACTCCCGCCGCTCACCTCCCTCTCACTCCCGTCACTCCCCGCCGGCTCCTCTCTCCTCTCACTCCCCCGGCTCCTCTCTCCTCTCTCCTTTTCCGCTGCCGTCTCTCCTTTTCACTCCACCGGCTCCACTCTCTCGCCGCCGCCATCTCTCCTTTCACTCCCGCCGGCTCCACTCTCTCGCCGCTGCCGTCTCTCCTTTCACTTCCGCCGTCTCCTCTCTCCTCTTGAGCACTCTCCATCGGCCCGTCTCCACTCTCCCGCCGCCGCCGTCGCGAATTGCACCCCTAAGTAGTTGTATACAAATTCATATGTACATATGGCTTGCTTTTTTTTTTTTTTGAAAATAGGGCGCATGAAAATCGCGAAATCAAATCGATCAAACCGCGGTTCGATTTGGTGCGGTTTTGGTGATTCGCGATTTGGTAGGGGTTTGAAAAATCACCTAATCGTAGACTCTCGATTTGATCGCGGTTTGATGTTTTATACATCTCGACACTTAATTTGACCGATGGGCCTTAGGATTTCGAAAAAAGACCATCAGTAACCCGATGTTAGGCTGTCGTGGGGAATCGAACTCGAGACCTTGTGTTTAATCCACACAGACACTGTATCACCTTCACCCTTACCATCGGCGGCCCGACTTTTTTTGCTTTTAAATTTTCAACTTCAAATTTACATTAAAAAAAAGGTGATATACAAGCATCTCTAGCTAGTAATTAAGACAGTGGCACATGTGAGACATCGTTTTGCGAAAGATAAGATGTTAGGAGAGATTGTGGGTTCGAATCATGTTGAAGTCAAGTAATTATTTTTTTTAGGAAATAAAAGGGCAAAACTCATATTTTGGTCCATGAACTTTTAATTTTTTACACTTTTGGTCCTCAACTTTTCAAGTAGTGCACGTTTAGCAGTCCTTCCGTTAGTTGGATCGTTAAAATTGATGATGTCGCAAACTCGACTCGCCAAACGGAACCACGCGGCTCCAAGCGGTCTCTAGCAAGACATTTTGACTACCTAAGTAGCATGAATATCAACATCGATACAAACTAATTAATAACGTATATCATATCATTTTGTCATGCGATATCCTTTGATTAAACATAAGGCATGAGGAGTCGCCCTTAATGTTCAATCGTACTAGTCTCGATCTTTAATTAGGTAAACTGAAAAATTGTCAAAACCCATTTTCCTAAATGAATCTCAATCGGCCTAACTCGATTCATAACTTGCTAACCAACTCGGTCATTGAGCTACGGACCTAGCTAGTGAGCCTCCTTTCTTAGACATCTCATTATCATTCATCAATAATTGAAATTTAAATTAAATGATCATAATTGCAGCGAAATCTCATAAATTATAACTTATTTGGATGTTTCCACATAATGTCACTACTGAAATCAAAAGTTATTAACTATAATAAATACTCTTTTAGTTCAATTTATTCTAAATCCCAAACCCATGATAAATACTAATAATAAAAAAATAAGTTTTGATTCGATCTCGAACCATACCAATCAACAATCAAACAAGTCCTCTAACAACTGAAGCTACTCATTTTCCTTTATCAACTCTCGAAGAAGAACCTGTTGGCAAAAATTGTTGGGTAAGCACAAAGGGCAATGGTGCTCAATAAGTTTAGGTTAAGTTATTGGCGTTATGAATATTCCATATAATAAATGCAACAATAAATAAAATGCATGGCTTGTGACGCGCCGAACGCGTCAATAATATTTAAAAATTACCTAAACCAACTATTTGCATAATAGTGGCAAAAGGTCGATCCCACAGAGATTGAAATTCTTTCAAGGTTTAAAAAATAATGAAAAGAGAAATCGCAATCTAAATATAAACAAAGTAAAAAGCAATGAAAATAATTTTAAAATAATTAATAAAAATACCTAGGTCGGCGATTTATGTAAAATGTGCAAATCAAAATATCCTAATATGATGAAGATAAATAAACAATCAAACACATAGCATAATAATGCGTTGACGCAATCATACACCTAGACAACCGGATCACTAGTGTGTCCAATTTAGCAGATCCCTAAATTCAACCGGTGTCGAATCAATCAAGATGGTCGATTGCTAAATGCACAAGCAGAAGTGCATACCTGACGTAAATCAAGATTTAAACTAGTGTTTAACCTCAATTGTTAAAACAATACCAAAAAAAATAAAATAATAATGAAAAGACCGAAATTAAAATATATAAACCTCACAAATCCATTATCAATCAAACATCCCTCGTAGTCTTGCCTAGGCTAGAGGTTTTAGCCTCGCATCAAAGAACACAAAAGAAAAGAAGAAAAATAAAATAGAAAAGAATGGGGAAGAGGAGACGAGCGTTCGGCCAGAAGCCGAGAGGGAAAAAAATCCCCGAGAGAGAGAGAGTTTTTTTCGGCCAGAGAGAGGAAAAAAATATATAAGTCGGCCCGAGAGAGAAATCAGCCAGCCAGCCAAGAAGAATCGCCCCTGTTTGCTTTATTTCTTTCCTGCCTTTTCGATCCACTTTCTATTTCTCTCTTCTTTCTTTACTTGCATGTCCGTCCTTCCATCCCGATCAATACCTCTCTGCCATCTTTCTATATTTTATACTTTCTATATTTATATATATGTATCTATATGTAATATATTTCCTATTAAAATCAAGACAATAGATGTTTCCTAACTTATGTCCTTGAATCATGCAAGCACCAATGTCATGTATGCAGTTGTCACCACATCTCTCTCTTGTGCCTCGTCCACCGAATTTGCCTCGAGACTTACTTTCGCACCTACTCGATTTTGCGTAGTTTTTCGCCCGAATTTATTCCAATAACCCCGAAAATAATAAATCAACGCAATTAAGCATTTTTGAATTAATAAAAATATATAAATAACCTATATATAATATTACATGATTAATGACTCAACAGCTTGCAAATATTTAATATGATGAAGGAAATAAACAAGAAAGCATATAAACGAAATCATAATCAATGCATCAAAATGTGCAAATGCTAAATGTGTATGAGCCACTGTGATAGACTTATCAATCATGAAGTTCGTGAAAAGTGACCCTACTATGGCCATAGTGGTGTCAACACTCAATTCCCTTACACTCGAAAGATTTGCCTATCATCAAGTCCACAAACTAGTCCAACTGGACTTAACACCTACTACCAAGATTTATTGAGAACATTTGAATTAATCATATTCTCAATTAATAAATATTTATTCTAGGCAACTGCCCGTTCGTTATTCTTACTTGTACAATCCAACTGTCTCGAACTTGTAGTATTTGATGCAATGACTCCTAGTGAGCTCCACTAAGCCATCTATATACAATGTCAAACAATGCACCCCAATCTACCCGTATGTTCTACTTACATGATCCCTATCACATAGTTTAGTAGAAAGGTAAATAATCATAAAACCTATAACTTAAATCCAACTTACTTGGTACATTATTTTCCAAAATCTCTAATTGGCACTTACGAGCGCGCTCTCACGTTCAGTCAACCTAAATAAGTTAAGTGTTGATTAACAAAATAAGTTAACTTGATAGAAAACTAATTTTAAAATTCTTTTCGAAAATTACTTATTATAACAATTTAAGTTTCACCTCTTTATTATGAATTGAAAACTCAGAATTCATTTTAATTGTTTTAAATTCTGTTTATATATATATATATATATTTTTACTTTTTATTTTTTTTAAGGTTTGGGTCATTCGACCTAACTGGCTGACCCGTTCATGTGAGTTGGGCCAAATGGCTCAACTCACGAACTGGGCCAAATGGTATACAAGGGGTGGGAGCGCATGCCGTTGCATGAACTGCCAAAGGCCCAACCAACATGTGTGCGCTCCCCTCCCTCAAGTTTCATCCGCGAACTGCGCAGCCGCGCAGTCCGCTTTCTTCAATTTTTTTTTTTTTTTTTAATACAATCTTTCTTTCTTTTTCTTTTTTTCTTTAAAAAAAAAAGAAACTCAAATCTATGCCCGACGAATCCAAAATCAATCGATCCAACAAGATAAAACGCGAGAAAAATTTAGTGCTCCAAGTATCGCCTTCTTCGTCCCTTACTCTCGGCTTGCATTTTCTCACTTCCAATCGTTTGTAGATTCAACTTGCGTGCACTCTCGTCCCTAACGCGAGAGAAAGTTAGAGGTGATATAGGTAGATCCTAAAATCACTCATATTCTACATCAATAAGGGATTATTTCTTTCTTAAATCAACTAAGGATTTTCAATTGTTTTTCTTTCCTAAATTGACAACTTGAAGTAGGAAACTAATTATTCTCGCTGTTGACTTTTTTTTGTCGTGTCGATTAGGCGTGTATTATTTTGTGGGCCCACACGTCATACACATAAATAGGGTATACGTTACTAATTTAAAAATTAGAATCATCATAAAAACATCCAAGTGACATTGATCATATCAATTCATATGGGCTCAGCCATTATCCGTCTATCTTATCGAGTGATCCACTGATATCTCTCTCTATACGAGAGTGACAAATTCTATCTTAATTGCACACCTTCACATATTATTCATACGATAACAAATCACAATCTTTATAATTATCCCGTTAAAGACAACATTTGATTATGTCAAATTATCATGCTCATAATATTGAAGTATATAGTAATCTCAAGTCAAATTATCATGCTCACGAGTAACACATATAACTTAATCCATGTGGTGTTTTTATAGCGAGTCAGTCAGTTCCTTATTCCCTAAAAAATATTCATGATCTCGATTCGTATCCCTATACGCATGAGCATCAATCAAGATTCACACTAGTCTTAATTCATTATAGTTCCAAGTATAATGATTGACTAGAGACATTTAAGATATTTCAACAAATACCTATGAATCTTACTATAAGGTAAAGATGCAATCACTTATAATAAAACAACAATTAAAACTTCTATTTTATTAGCTAAAATTATAAGACAACCAATGTTTGTAGATTGATCTAGGGCACATGTCCTAACACCTCATTTACAACGTTTGTTCACGTTGAAAGTTACAATGAAACACATGCGATGACATGTAAAACACATTAAAAATGAGGAACATATGCAACATTGTTCTTATTCCATTGTATGGAACCACTTCAATCAAGTAAACCCTAACTTTAGCTCGGAAGTTTGTAACGTTCGACTTGAGTTATCCACTGATGGGTTCCAACCTTTTGAAATGATCGGCAAACTGTACTCCTCGTAGCCGGTGATTTTAACCCCGTACAACTTGCCTCCATCAATGTGTATGATGAAAGAAATTATGCTCTTAACAGTGATTGAGCTGGATCGACCAATCACTCGCAAAAAAATGAAGTGTTTCTCCGATCGTTGGTGAAAGAATTACAAGCTTTGTGGAATATCAGAATGCTTACTTACGATGTATCGACTAAGACGAACTTTCAAATGCGCGCCGCACTTATGTGGAATGTGAGCGACTTCCCAACCTACGACATGTTGTCGGGATAGAGCACAGCAGGGAGGACAACTTGCCCGTATTGCATGAATGATACAGACGATTTTCAATTGAGGTTTGACGAAAAATGACTTGGTTTGACTGTCACCGACGTTCCATGCAGATGTACTTTACACTCTTGTCGCAGTTACCGACGCCTCCCGTCGCGGGTCATGTTACCACACGACCATATTATGGGCCTACATTTTCATCGGGTGGATCAACATCTCCATCGCATCATCCCGAGTAACAAACGGTCGCACGACCAGGCCCGTCTTATTTACATGCCTCTGAGTCACCGAGTTCTATACCACACCGTTCTAGCGATACATTCATCGGCATAACACGAGGACGGTGATGAGGCACTTAGATTGCCAAAGCACCTAGAGGCAACACTTCTACGCAATCAAAGGGGCGAATATTCTTGGTTGTTAAGGACGATAAACAGTAAGTTAAAGTAATTTAGTTATAACTCGAATGTGTTTCGTTAATTGACCAAAATAAGATTTAACATAAATTTTCGATTTAGTGGATGAAAGTTGCACCCGTCCGATAGACAACCGTCCGATAGGTAAGCCTACATGCCCGAATCGGCTTCGTTCGAGTTCGTCTTCGTCGTCGCGGTTTGCTGGGCAGGGTAGGAAAGATAGGGAGAGTGAAGGGGAGGCGGTGAAATTGGACGTTAAGACTAGGTGTGCTGAGGCATTGAGGTTTTTGTCGAGGGGGAATTTGTCAAATAGTACTCGAATTACCGAGAAGAAAGGTCTGCTTGTTTTAGTTAGGCATGTTGAGAATGAGAGAGGGGAATTGCAGCTGCATTGCTTGTTTTAGTTATGTTTCTGTTTTAGATCTCTTCTTGTGATGTGGCCTTGTTCTTTTGTGATGATTTTGATTTTGTTTTCGTGTTGTGCGGGTGATTGATAGATTTGTCTTTGATAAATGAACGATCTATTTCATTTTTGTTTCTGTTTTGAATCTCTTCTTGAGATGTGATCTTCTTCATTTGCGTTTGTACGTTTGATTTCGATTTCCATTACGTTGCGATTATTTTTATGTTTCACATGTTTTTTTATATCTTTGATTATATACTATTTACATTGATTGAATTAGGAGAATAAAAAAAGTTTGCATGACTTTAATATTTAAGGAGACATTTTTTTTTTAAGGATAGCATACTAGCTTTGGACTAAACTCTATGGAGCGTCATGGTAACAAAAGATCGAAGACACTTTTTTCATTTTTTTAAATCAAGTGGGGAGGCATCTAAGGTTGACAATCTTTCTCCATCAGTTGTTGAGGCTTCATCTCGTGAGGAAACGAGACCTTTAGAATCTCCAACTCAAGAAGTTTATATTGATTCTAATTCTCTTGAAAGAGATCCGGGCTTGCGTACTCCAATACGGCAATATTCCTTCAATGTGAGAGATGAGATTAGATGAGCATATATAAAGATGGGCCCTTATCAACCTAGGTTGCCAGAATACCCACGAACTCTATTCGGAAATCAATATTGTCGCTTTCAACCAAAATGGTTTGGAGAATTTCAATGGTTGGAGTATTCTCCTTCAAAGGACGCGGTATTTTGTTTCCCGTATTACTTTTTGAAAATGGCAATACACCTCACTGCACATTAACTAATGGGGGACTTAAAAATTGGAAGAGAGTTAATCAAGGGGTTAATTGTCCATTCTTGATACATATGGGAAGCATCAATTCGCCGCATAGAAAATCTGTACAATCTGTTGAGAATTTGTCGAATGTTACTCGACACATTAACAGGGTGATAAATGCACAAACTTCAGAGGATGTTCGAAAAAATCGGTTGCGGCTTAAGGTTACAAGTGAGGCTGTTCGATGGCTTTTTTTAAAAGGTTGCGCAGTTAAAGGTCATCGTGAAGGTTCAACTTCAGAAAATCGAGGAAATCTCATAGAAATGTTTAAGCTTATGGGTAGATTAAATGTTAACATTGAGGATGTTATACTCGACAATGCTCCAGGGAATGCAAAGTACACCTCACCAAATATTCAAAAAGAGATTTTGCATATTATGGCTAACATGGTGAGAAAAAAAATTCGTGAAGAAATTGGAGATAAAAAGTTTTGTCTATTAGTTGATGAAGCCAAGGATGCAGGAGGCAAAGAAGAAATGACAATTGTGTTGAGATTCGTGGATGGTCAAGGCTTAATTAAAGAGCGTTTTTTCGATATTGTCCAAGTCGAAAACACCGCCGCTTCAACACTTAAGAAAAGTGTATGTAACTCTCTTGCTCGGTATAACTTACTTATAGATGACTTGCGTGGTCAAGGATATGATGGTGCTAGTAACATGCGTGGGGCATGGAATGGGTTGCAAGCTTTATTTCTCAAAGACTGTCCATATGCATATTATGTGCATTGTTTTGCTCATCGACTACAACTAGCATTAGTTGCAGCTTCTAAAAAAGAACCGCCGATTTGGTTACTCTTTTCAAAGTTGTCTTCTATTGTTAACCTTATAGGTTCTTTTCCAAAGCGCCTTACTGAGTTGCAAGCCTTTCAAGCTGTAGAGATTGCACGTAAAGTAGCTAGTGACGAACGTGAAACTGGTAAAGGAGCTAATCAAATCGGAAGTTTACAACGAGCAGGAGAAACACGGTGGAGCTCTCATTTTGATTCTATTTGCAGTGTGATTGATATATATTGGGCAACGATGCAAGTGCTTAAAAAAATGGTTAGTGATGGATCTACTGATGATATTCGTGGTGAAGCAAAAGGTGTTTTAATGATGATGGAAACTTTTGACTTTGTATTCATGTTGCATGTAATGCATAGAATTTTGGGAATTACAGATATGCTTTGCCGAAACTTGCAAGAAAAAACTCTAGATATTCTGAATGCAATAGATTCAATTGCCACAACAAAAGTACTTCTTCTAAAATTACGAAATGAAAGCTTTGATCACCTTTTGATGTGTGTGAATTCGATTTGCATAGAGTATGAAATCGAAACACCCGATATGAATGTTTGGTACAATGAGGGCACATGTCGTTCTTGTCAGCAAAAAAGTCTCGTCACAGTTGAGCATCATTACCACTTTGATATGTTCAATTCCGTAATTGACTATCAATTGGAAGAGTTGAATTACAAATTCAATGATGATGCATTGGAAATCCTTAAGTTGAGTTGTGCTTCACAACCAAATGATCAGTTCAAATTATTTGATGTTGATCAAATATGTATTATTGCAAGAAAGTTCTATCCTGCTGATTTTAGTGATCAAGAAATGCATCATTTGAGATTTCAATTGGAGCATTATGAGGTTGATGTACTTCACCACAAGTGTTTTCGGAATTTGTCATCAACTTCTGAGTTATTGCAGAAATTAATTCGAACAAATAAGTCGCGTCACTACAACTTGGTTGAGAGATTGATTCGTCTTATTTTGACTCTACCTGTATCCACGACATCAACAGAGCGAGCATTTTCAGCTATGAAGCGTATTAAGACTGATTTACGAAATAGAATGGAAGAAGAATTCTTGCGATACTATGATCATTCATATTGAACGAGAATTCGCTCAAAATATCGATATAGATGAAGTAATTAGAGTGCATGGGAGATGACGAAGGTTTACAAATACTTCTTACATAAGGATGACTACTCGTGAGAGCATGTTCCCCAGCACATTCGAGATGTATATTGAAATCAGTGGAAGGTAACAACTTTTTACCCAAAACTGTTTCTTTTACAAATTAAAATATATAAACTAAGTTACATTATGTTTGTATATAGTTTCCTTTTGATCGGGATCCATCGGATGACGCAGCTATCAGAGAGGCGTATGACAGATAGATTGCCACGCGTTATTCCGACTTCATCAACAAGATGTGTGTGACGACCCCAATTTCCCACGAATTGGGCTCCGCCCGGCCTAAGCTCACGTGGACCCCCGAGCCAGTCTCGCAAGGTCAACGAGAGCCTAGTCAGCCTTCAAATCCATCATTTATCGGTACATTCAACATTTTACAGTTGAGTTATTAATATCTTTCAAGTTTTACAATTTTATAGCGGAAGCAACTAATACATTGAATAACTCAACAAAAAGATCAAGAAGTTAGGCAACCTAATTGTGGAACCCAGTAAATATCATCAGAGGAGAGTATTTATAAAATATACAAAAATTCACCTAGCTATGAAGCTTCCCTCTCGCTACTGTCTCATGCTCCGCACTCATCACACATAAGAATGACGAGCCCAGTAAGTAAATCCAGTAGGACATATACACAACATTTCACAATATCCAAAACAACAGTTCACGATATCCAAAGTAGTCGAATTTATGCAAATAGAACGAAAAGAATCAAGAACGCATGAATATAAAAGACTGTAAACAATCCAACGATGAGTGATGCCCAATAACAAGGAGTCCCGACCAAAAGTCGTTGAGTCGCGGTGAAGCCCAAATAGACTCGGGTTTAGAACGAGACCCCACCTCCCACCCTAACCTCCCGCGACTATGAGACATCCATAGACTCGGATCTAGGACGAGACTCCTGCCTCCCAGCCCTAGCCCGTTACAACTATGAACCATCCATGGACCCGCAACGTGCACTCAATTGGGAGATATCGACGGACGACCATGAAAGACATCGGATTTAGGACGAGGCCCCTGCCTTCCAGCCCTAACTCTCTCATATCGCAGATAAACAGTAACCACGACTCACGTGCCAATGGACTCACTCAATCAACAACAATTCAACGATAGCTATTATCACAAAGCAGTGAACAACAATAAAGTTATCACAAAACAGAAACAACAAATGTAACCAATAATAAAGTTACATCAAAAGTGTATTCGAGATTTGTGCAACAAGAATCTCGAGGCAATTCAACAACCAAGTAGCGCGCATCCCGAGGCACCAATTCACCTTTTTTTTAAAAAATTTCGATACTCGCGCTACACGCATCACGATGCATATCCCACGTCGACATTCGACTCGAGGCGCGTCCCTGTTCGTGTTTCGGCTCACCGAATTTCTCGTATAGTTAGCATTATCATCCCAAATTGGATTCGGATATACGTATTTCGACGAGTGGGTCCCACATACGACCTTGACTTGACACGTGGCACGAGTCAAATTTTCGGGTCGTTACAATGTGCTCCAATGATAAGAAGTCGGGTCATGTATCTACCGAGATCTTCGACCATTTCAAGAAAATGCGGTCAACCCCTGACTTTAAAAAAAATATGGGCGAGCAAGCAATAATAGGAGAACAGAAATAGGGGGACCAGGTACGGGTATTGCTGTGCATACAGGTGGTTCCATATTCATCTATCAGCACGCAAAGAGGCTGGTGAGTTGCGCTATAACAAGTTCATGTACAAATATAATATTATTTAATCTTAATTAAACGTATATTTTGTAGACGGAGAAATTAGGTCGACCTCCGACTGCTTTAGAGCTATGTTTATACTTCCATACAAAAGATCATGACGACGTCACTTTCCTGGAAATGAGAGTAGAAAGAATTATCCGAAGAAAATAGTTTCGTTTTTAAATTTTGTTTACTTCATTAATGATAGGTATCAATGACTTGTATATGTGACTTATAATTTTAATTTTTAATTTAGATGGCGATTAGGGATAGACACATCAAGCTCACACAGTCGCAATCCTGACACCTCGATTGATGAGAACGAGTTATATTTGTCCGTCGTGGAGCGTGAGGACAAAGGACGAACATATGGATTAGGACGGGCACCATCGAGGTCGCAACGTTGACATTTTGGAGTTAGAGCTGGATCTTTCGGCCTATTTTTGCTCTTAATGAGCCCATTGAGCTGTTAAGGAGGGACTTCAAGGTGATACAGACAAATATTTTTCGGGTTATGCAGGATAACACTTTAACTCGTGATAAGTTGCAAGATGTCCAGAGACAGTTGCATTGCATGGAGCAGACTCTAATGGACATACTTGAGATTTCATTCACGCCTCCAAGAGATGTTCGTGATGATGACTCAAAAACCGACGACGATCCCGACGATTGAGTTCTCACTTATGTATATCCTTAGATTTTATTGAATTGTTAATGACACATACCTATCTTATTTTGTACATTTTATACTTGTAACAACTCTTTTGTTGTATTTATTTCATTTAGTTTTTTATTTACTTCAATTATTTAGTTTAATTTGTTTATATTTATTTGTTTTACAATTTTTTGTAATCTTTTAATAATAAAAAATAGTTCAAATTGTTTAACAATGTTTTTCAAATAAACTAAATCAATTTAATATTTATAACATTAATTAATTATTAATTAATTAAGGGTATTTTTCAATTGTTTTTATTAAAATGTACTATTTTAATAATTATTACTAAATTAATTTAATAATTATTTATTAAATAATTTATTTATTAAAATTATTGTTTATTTACGAAACAAAACAGTTTTTTTTTTAAATAAAATTGTAATAAAATAGCTACGCGACTATGGTCAAGCACCGTGCATGTGCCCGGTTTATATCTCGTGTTTGTGGGTCGTATACATATATGGGGAGAACTCTGACCTTGACTTGGGCTTAAAAGGAAAAAGACTTGGGAGTCGTTGGCACTTGGCCACGGCCCCACGATGAAGCCGATCCCATGGGTCCACATGGGGAAACGCTTGAATGATAATACTACGTCACAACACATTACACAATACATGATGCGTCGTGTGTAGCTTATCAATGTGCAACGTGTTGTGTTGAAATACAAGAAAGTGTTGTACTCCTAACACCGATAGGCGTGTGTAGCTTATCAATATGCAATGTGTTGTGTTGAAATACAAGAAAGTGTTGTACTCCTAACACCATAGGCCCCACTCAATACATTAACTGTGCAATGTGTTGTGTGTTCCAATCCATATGAGCACTTATACTCGTTCTTCTTCACCTGCTCAACTCATCTCCTTAGGTTTTGAAAAAAAAATCGTCTCATATTAGCATTAGTATTTTATATTGCATGGCTAGACTCAAGTTCCTAATTTCCCACGTTACATTTGTATAATTGTCTTGTTAACGTGATTTTCATAATAACGGAACCGACGTGTAATTTCATTCTACCTATTTTTTTATAGGCTTAATATGCAAATATATCCTAATTTTTAAAGTTTTTGCAAAAATATCATAATGTTTAAATTTTGGCAAAAATATCTCAACCTTTTGATTTCTCGTAAATTTTATCTTCACTTCCTATTTTTAGTGAATTACACTTAAAATATAATAAATTATGCATACAATTGAGAATATTGTATCATATAAATGGAATTGGTATGTAATCTAGGTGGTCATTCATCACTTTGATTGTGGTTTGATACATAATAATTACAAGCAATGATACAATTTGCATGAAACTAAAAGGTTAGGATATATTTGCGAAAATTGAAACGTTAGAATATTTTTGCAAAAATCTTGAAACGTTAGGATGTATTTGTTTATTAAGCCTTTTTTATACCAAAAAAATGATACAACAATAGTTAGGGTCGACTACATGGATTAACTCTTCAATTGTACTATTTAATTAACAAAAAATAACAATACTAAACCAAACATTTGTAGACTACTACGTTAGATGGAAGATGTATCATTTATTAAACGACAAAAGTAAGTTGGGGAGGGTTATGAATTAGACTTAGAGCATCTCTAATAATGGTAAATATGGATTGTAAATGTGAATTGATGACACGTAAGCAACGTAAAGTAGATGTCCATCTTAAGTGGCTTGAATATATATTAAAGTTCAAAAGTACTTGCGAATGATTAATGTGAATTGCACTAACTATATTCAAATTTTATTATTTTTTATATATATGTTTTTGGAAAGAATTGCTTATATGACTATGAATTACACAGTGTCGAAGTAGATATTGAGAATAGATAATGTATATTCTTTATAGGCCACATCATCTCAACGTTCGAAATATACATTTGCATTGAAAACAACTTTTTTGTTTCGATGTGTATGAAGAAAGAAATGATGTCCTTAACAGTGATTGTACCTAGACCAATCAATCCCTTGCAAAAAATCGACGTGTTCCTCCAATCGTTGGTGAAAGAATTGTAAGATTTGTGAAATGTTAGAGTGCCTACTTACGATGTATCGACTAAGACGAACTTTCAAATGCGCACCGCACTTATGTGGAGTGTGAGAGACTTCCTAGCATATAACATGTTGTCGGGATAGAGCACGCACGGGAGGACAACTTGCCCGTATTGCATGAATGATACATACGCTTTTCAATTGAGGTTTGGCGGGAAAACGACTTGGTTTGACTGTCGCAGATGTTCCATGCAGATGTACTCTAAACTTTTGTCACAGTTACCGACACCTCTCGCCGCGGGTCACGTTATCGCACGACCATATTATGGGCCTACATTTTCATCGCGTGGATCAATCTCCATCGCATCAGCCCGAGCAGCAGATGACCGCATGACCAAGACCGTTTGATTTACATGCCTCTGAGTCGCCGAATTCTATACTACTCCCTTCTACAGATACGTCCATCGGCACAACACGAGGGCGGTGACGAGGCACTTAGACTGCCAAAGCACCTAAAGGCAACATTTCTACGCAATCAAGGGAGCGAATATTCTTGGTTGTTAAGGTCAATAGATAGTAAGTTAAAGTAATTTAGTTATAACTCGAATGTGTTTCGTTAATTGACCAAAATAAGATCTAACATAAATTTTTAATTTAGTGGATGAAAGTTGCACCCGTCCGATAGAGATGCAAATGACGAGGGTTTACAAATACTCCTTGCATAAGGATGACTACTCGTGGGAGCATGTTCCCCAACATATTCGAGATGTATATTGGAATTAGTGGAAGGTACAACTTTTTACCCACAACTGTTTCTTTTACAAATTAGAATATATAAACTAAGTTACATTATGTTTGTATATAGCTTTTTCTTTATTGGGATCCATTGGATGATGCGGCTATCAGAGAGGCGTACGACAGACAGATTGTCACGCGTTATTCCTACTTCATCAACAAAATGTGCTCTAAGGATAAGAAGTCGGGTCATGTATCTACCGAGATCTTCGACCATTTCAAGAAGACGCGATCAACCCCTGACTTCAAAATAAAAATATGGGCGAGCAAGCAAGAATAGGAGAATAGAGAAATGGGGACCCAGTACGGGTATTACTGTGCATATAGGTGGTTCCATATCCATCTATCAGCACGTAGAGAGGCTAGTAAGTTGTGCTATAACAAGTTCATATACAAATATACTATTTTTTAATCTTAATTAAACATATATTTTGTAGGCGGAGAAATTAGGTCGACCTCCGACTGCTTTAGAGCTATGCTTATACTTCCACACAAAAGATCATGACGACGTCACTTTCATGGATATGAGAGTAGAGAGGATTATCGGAAGAAGATAGTTTTGTTTTTAAATTTTGTTTACTTAATTAATGATAGGTATCAATTACTTGTATATATGCCTAGTAATTTTAATTTTTAATTTAGATGGCGATTAGGGATAGACACATCGAGCTCACGTAGTCACAGCCTGACACCCCGATTGATGAAACCGAGTTATATTTGTCCGTCATGGAGTGTGATGACGAAAGACGAACATATGGATAAGGTGGACACCATCGGGGTCACGTTGTTGATATTTTGGAGTTGGAGCTGGAGATATAGCTGGATCTTCTCGACCTATTTCTGCTCCTAATAAGCCCATTGAGTGTTGTTGAGGAAAGACTTCAAGGTGATGCAGACAAATATTTTTCGGGTTATGCAAGATAACACTTTAACCCGTGATAAGTTGCGAGAGGTCTAGAGACAGTTGCGTTGCATGGATCAGGCTCTAATGGACAGACTTGGGATTTCATTCGCGCCTCCAAGAGATGTTCCTGATGATGACTCATAAACCGACGACGATCTTGATGATTGAGTTCTCACTGATGTATATCCTTATATTTCATTGACTTGTCACTAACACATACTTATCTTGTTTTGTACATTTTATACTTGTAACAACTTTTTTGTTGTATTTATTTCATTTAGTTCTTTATTTACTTCAATTATTTAGTTTAATTTGTTTATATTCATTTGTCTTACAATTTTTGTAATCTTTTAATAATAAAAAATAGTTTAAATTGTTTGACAATGTTTTTCAAATAAACTAAATCAATTTTAATATTTATAACATTAATTAATTAATTATTAAATTATTAAGAGTAATTTTCAATTGTTTTTACTACAAACGTACTATTTTAATAATAATTATTAAATTTAATTAATAATGATTTATTAAATAATTTATTTATTAAAAGTATTGTTTATTTACAAAGCAAAACATTTTTTTTTTAAATTGTGATAAAATAGCGATGGGGTTCCCTCGCTAATCTATATGACGTGGTAGGAAATTGTGGTCATTCAAATCCACGTGTCAGATTAGCGACGGCATCTAGCGAAGGGTTAAGCGATGGCTTCTCGTCTCTAAAGTCTGACACCCGTCGCTAATTAAAATAGCGACGAGCAGATGAAGGAAGCGTCGTACCAAAATAGCCACGAGGTCCCCGTCACTATTCTGATACATTTTTGTAGTGTTTGTTGAGACAAATTAACTTGAATATTGTGGGTTGGGCTAAACACATAAAAGTAATTTTGGTGTTGCTTAATTAGCTTAATTTACTTCAAGTTTGGTCGTAGCACAAAACATACGATAGATCATGCCAAAAAAGAAAAGTACGATGAGTTTCCAAAATAACAAGCAGAAAAATGTAATATATAGAAAAAGTTTCTTCACGACTAATTAAGTGATCCAATGGTTTGGTATGAGATTTGAAAGTAAAATGTCAGGAGTAACCTTAGTGGCTACAAAAGAAGTATTACCTCCAATTTATCAAAAAAAAAAAAATAGTTTCTTTACTTCTAAAACATATATTAACACCAACCATGTAATATGTTATTCTACTAATTCAGTACGGATTTGAAAGTAAAAAGTCATATTTCAAAATGCTTCAAAACCTATGAGAGGCAAACATAAAACTTTCGAGTAACAATTTAAAGTTACAATTGAACTATTTACTAGTACATGATCCAAAAAAAGAAAAAAAAAATAGAACTCTTTAGAAGTGGACTCGAGGATTTCACCATCTAA
This sequence comes from Stephania yunnanensis, assembly GCA_039657365.1. Lineage (NCBI taxonomy): Eukaryota > Viridiplantae > Streptophyta > Magnoliopsida > Ranunculales > Menispermaceae > Stephania > Stephania yunnanensis. Next base: position 1,627,822 of record CM077586.1, on the reverse strand, counting down.
ATCGTAAATTCTAAACTCTAAATTAATGTTTTAGACGTTACCGTCCGAAAGAGATGTGTACACACCTTCATGCTCCATGCAAAATCGAAGGAAAATAGCAACTAGGTCAAAAGTGTTAACTTACATGTAAGTTTCAGTGTTGAAAGACCGACTACCTAACCGGCGAAGTCGGTATGGTGACGTACGAAGAAATTAAAAATAAATATTGGTCGGCCGCGACGTACGTGGAGGAGGACCGAATTATTTATTAATTTTGTTTGTTCGAAATTACCCCTGAACGTTTGTTGATAAATGTTACTATCTTGATGTCTGAGCTAGGGGTGGAAAAAAAGGAGTAGGAAGTTTGTTTTTAAAATATAGAGATTTATTTTTTGTTCTGGACTCATTTTTTAATAAAATAAAATAATTTTTTACTTAATTATTAATTAAAATACATAATTTTTATATTGTCATGCATTTTAATATCCTATCACTACAAAAAAAATGGTTATAAATTCAAAATTTAAGTCTTACAAGTCTTCATATAAAAGTAACATCATCATTAGTGAAATTATAATTCAAATATTATAAAAGTTTTGAAACATTATTATAAATAAATAAATGTTATTTAAATTAATCGTTAAATGGATACTCGTGTTTTAAAATTTTTTATCCGAATCTGAATCAGAACTCATTTTTAAAACGGACAAAAAATATATTCAACTCGTATTAATTTTTAAAACATTATGTTCAGATCCGCACACAAATGTGGATAAATGGATCTAGATACATTTTGGCACCGCTGAGCGGATATTGGGCGGCGGCGTTGGCCATAAGAATATTAATTGCTGAGAACTTTCCTTTCAATTGCTATATATAGTGACACGTGCAGAGAGGCATGTGACACTGCCAATTAAGATTTGACAAAAAAAAAAAAAAAAACACTGCCAATTAAGTTGGTTGCTTCGATTATACCTTGGGCAGAAACAATGGCGAATGTGATTACACATCCGAAAGAAAAAGAAGTAGTGGCTGAGCGAATCCCACGAAAGAGAGGTAACACAATCAAAGTTAGAGCTATTAAGAAGATTGTATCTTCAATCCTAAGTGGCTACGTGTATTCTCGATCGGAGGGTCTTGATGATGAGAAGAAGGTGAAAGGAAAAATTGCAAACAAAAGTTAAGGTGTGAGCAATTGATCATGGAGGTGGTACTGTTAGTGTGACTAATTGAGCCTCTCTTCCTGTTAAAATATATGGCGCTCATGGATGATGAAATGAAAAGTTAATTTGACGCGCTTATGTCTAGCTTGTGTGTTTATGTTAATGCCACGATCCGTTTTAATTGAGTTTTATTTTTTATATTATTTTTACTAACCATGAGTATATATCTAGACACTTGTTAATTTGACTGCTAGTCTCACGGCTCTAGGATTGCAAAAAGAGACCACCAGTAACCCGACGTTGGGCCGTCGTGGAGAATCGAACTCGAGACCGTGTGCCTAACCCGCACATGCATAGTATCACCTAATTCATCCTTACCACCAGCGTCTCGACGTTTCTACTTTTAAATTTTCAAATTCGAATTTACATAAAAAAAAAGTGATATACATGCATCTCTAGCTAGTAAGATAGTGGCACATGTGAGGCATCATTTTGCGAAAGACAAAATGTTGGGAGAGATTGTGGATTCGAATCATGTTGAAGTCAAGTAATCATTTTTTTTAGAAAAAAAAAATGATGCTAAGAAGATCCAAAACAATGACACAAAAAATCTAGATCGGTTGGCCTAGTGGTAAGAGAGAAGGTGAGATTGTGTGAGTTAGGCGCACGAACTCGAATTTGATTCCCCACGATAATCAAACGTGTAGTAAGTGGTCTAATTATGTAATCTCAAGGCCCATGATTAATAATAAAAAAACACAAAATTTACTTATTTAATGTTGACAATGGTCAAGCACCGTGCATGTCCACGGTTTATATCTTTGGTGTGTTTGGTTGGGTTAATAGGGATAGGGTTGGATTAGCAAACATTTGATTAGATGACTATGAATTAGAGGTAATCCGAAGTTGGAGACTTGTTCGGTTGACATGATATGGTTTTAAGTTATTAAAAGAAAATACCATTTTACCCCTCTCCATATAAAAACCCATAAGCTTCATCTCGTTCTCACCCACATAAACCGCACGAGGATATCGAATCCACAATGTAGACCGTAGACAAACCCAATTCACCATTGCAGGCCGCGTCGGGGAAGAAGAACAACAAAATGAGTATGTCAAACTTCATTTTCCTCTTTAATTATGGCTGTTTTGGCTACCATTCTCCATCCTCCACACTCCATTAATGGAGGAAGAGGCGATCACACAGAGTTGTTGAAGATGGAGATGAGGCTCGGCTAGGGTTAACAGGACGCACGAATGATGAAGACAAGGAGCAATGGTTTCGCTTGGTATAAGTGAAGGAGTAGTGGTTTTGTTTGGAATAAGTGAATGGGCATTTTCGTCCTTACACATATTGGGAGAGATTGGATTAGCTAGTGATAGGGTGACAGTCCACTTTATTTAGTCCAAAGTTTGTATGATAACTTAATCTGATTGCATTATCTAATCATGCGAAGTGAACAACGGATTACATCTAATCAAATGGATTACTTAAGCAGTCATGCGAACCGAATATACCACTTGTGTTTGTGTTAGGGTCGTATATATATATGGGGAGAATCCGGCCTTGACTTGGGCTTAAAAGAAAAGTCTTGAGGTATGACGACCCCAATTTTTAAACAAGGCACCACCCGGTCTAATCCCATAATCAAGCCTCAATCTTAACCATACAAGACTTAATTACGTATTAGTCAACCTTTTGTCCCTATAGTCATTCACTACACATGTTCAATATTTTTAAAGTTCAGAATTAATTAAAATTTCTATCTATTTTAATGTTAGTAAATATTATCATGTATTTTAAAGATTATGCGGAAGCTTTCATCATACAAAATCCTAAGTGCGGGAACCAGGAAAATACAACATCACATGCATATATATATATATCAGTCTTAAAAGTAGGGAATTATACACTCAACCCAATGTACAACCCAAAATTCACAATAAAGACATAAACAATAATAATATAACAAAAGTCGAGACATACAAAATGAGATAGGAGAGTCATCGAACTGCTTAGAGAAAGTCGCCGATCTTCTCCTTCCTCAGTCTGTTGCTGCTCGACGGACTACACCCACCATCACAAACTTAACGATGAGTAAATATTTAAGTAATAACTTGAGAATTCTATGCCACATTTTCAAAATATAAGAATTGTATTTAAAAGCAAAAAGTAGTGAAATAATTGCTGAATCAAGTAATGCAAGTAAATACCACTGTTAAAGATGTATAGACTGACACGGACTAAGTCGAGATGAACACCCACCTAGACTGAGACCGAGACGCCAAGAGAGTGGAACCTTGTCTCCCAGCGCATGAACACCCACCTAGACCGAGACGCCAAGTCTTGCTTAGAGAGGTGGAAGAATTACCTGAAACCAGGGATCAAAAAGGGTTCCTTGATAGAGGAGGAACATAATTTGGTCATTCGCCTACAGGCCAAGCACGACAATGAGTTTTTCACCAGGTGAGGAGGTGGCAATGGAACGACCACATAATGTGTGAAAATGAGGTAAAGAGGTGTTACTTATGCAAGGGTATTTTGGTAAATGTACCATTACAACCACATTTAATCCCAAGCTTAAAACTCCCAAAGAAACAAGATACACAAATGGGACTAAACCATCTAAACCCATGTGTTAGTCCCATCATAAATTAATCCCATGCCCTTAGGACTCACTAAAATGTGAAGCGAACATGCCATAAGTGTGGGAACCAAGAAAATACAGCATCACATGCATGTATATATATCAGTCTTAAAAGTAGGGAACTATACACTCAACCTAATGTACAACCCAAAATTCACAATAAAGATATAAACAGTAATAATACAACAAAAGTCGAGACATACAAAATGAGATAGGAGAGTCATCGAACTGCTCAGAGAAAGTCGTCGATCTTCTCCTTCCCCAGTCTATTGCTGCTAGACGGACCTACACCCACCATCACAAACTAGACGATGAGTAAAGTAATATTTAAGTAATAACCGGAGAATTCTATGCCACATTTCCAAAATATAAGAATGGTATTTAAAAGCAAAAAGTAGCGAAATAATTGCTGAATCAAGTAATGCAAGTAAATACCACTATTAAAGATGTATAGACTGATACGGACTAAGTTGAGATGATCTACGTCCGGTCGGCGGTGAGAACTATCACCTAGCCTTTCCCATTACTATATGGAGTTGTGCTCATCATATTCTACACCCAAAAGCGGAGCTGCGCTCTACGCTTACAAATCATCTATCTCATTCTTGTTGATCACCCCGAGTTTCATAACTCGTGTGTTGCGCAAGTGTAGTGGTGAGTGCCGAAACCCCGAGTAGGCCCATGTCCCCGTGAACCGTGCATCTCTCGTGCAATGGACACTCGATAATTCCTACTTTAATTTTCATAGACAAATAATTCCAAATATCTAGGATTCCAAAACTAGATAGGCTACAAAGCCCAAAGGAACATAATATAAGTCTAATCAAATCCAAATTATCTCAATAACATGTTTTTCATCAATTATCTATCAAGAACAACATCAATAGTAGAAATTGGAATCAATGAAACATGTTACAAGGCATCATGTCACAATTTCAATCATGAATAGACACAAGAACAACGTGATGTGAGATTACAAGTAGCAATGTCTACAAATAGACCAATAAATCAATAAGAGTGAATGAAATGAAATATATAATTCTCATAACTTTACTTACATATTACTATACTCACTGTCTAGTTTGTGACGGTGGGTGTAGGTCCGTCAACAACAACAAACCAGGGAAGAAAAGATCGACGACTTTCTCTGAGTAGTTCGACGACTCTTCTATCTCATTTTGTATGTTTCGACTTTTGTTGTATTATTATTGTTTATATCTTTATTGTGAATTTTGGGTCGTACATTGGGTTGAGTGTAAAAATATTATGGGTAAAATATTTGCCCCACTAAAAACGCATTTGCAAAACCCGATTTACCTTACTTTTGTAATAAAAGGAAAGCTTAACTTATTTTACTAATTTATTTTATTCTTAACATTACTTTTGTAATTTTTCCTTATTCTAACACCAAACCAAAATGCAATTTCAAATAGTTTAGAGAATGATAAAGTAACCCACTTTTGACATTCACTTTAAGTATTTAGTGAATCAAGTAGGTATCCAGCCGCGCAATACATCTTGAGATGTGCGCTAACACTCTCGACCTTAAAGTGTATCATATAGAGACACTCACTTACGTCCACTAAGTGTGTAAAGTGAGTGTCTAAATGAGTTATCAAAGCATTTCTACTTTTTCCTTCCCTTTTCGGATATTTTTTCAAAGGAGCGACTCGCGCCAGCGCGACCGGATGAGACGTTATCGAACTCCCGAAACACACGAACCACAACACTCTTCTCTTCTACTCCTAACCAATATCGATCCAGTGAACCTCACGAGCTACCACAACGATTTCTTCCACAACAACAACATCAACAACGACGACAATGAGAGTGCTCGTCGTCAATGCGACCTCATCGTTGCTCCTCCTCTCACCGACCTCACAGTCTCCACCGCAGCTCCTCTCCGCAATCACCAACGCAATCAAGCCCAAACCGCCCCCCACAAACCCCAAAATCCCGATCACGTCCCCACGCCCTCCTCCTCTCCTCATGAACGTCGCCCTTCGAAGCGCGGACCGAGTGCGGTACTGCGCGGAAATGGCGTCGAAGCTCGCCATGGACAAGCGGTTCGACGACTTCGTGATGATTCTGGAGAGCAACGGCTATGATTTGCCGGCGTTGTTGGGATTATTGGATGCGAAGATGGTTTCAGCCGGGATTTGTGGGTTGATTTGCGAGGGGAGGATTGGGGATGTGGTTAGGGTTTTTAGGAGGGTTGAGGGTTTGGGGATTGGGCCGTTTGAGCTGTGTGATGAGTCGGTGAAGGCGGGGTTCGGATTGGAGTTGCGGCGGCTTGCGAAGGAGGGGGAGTTGGGGGAAGTTGTTGAATTGATGGAGGTTCTTGCAGGTGATTTGAGTTTTTGTTATGTTTTTTCTATCTTTATTGAGTGAAGTAGTGCTTTTGTTTAGGTTTGGGAGGAATTAGACAATGTAGGAGTAGACCAAGCTAACTTGGCTAAATAGAAACTTGTGAACTTGTGAATTTGCCTATAAATGTCCCCGTTAGAAAACTTGAATCAATAGAAACCGAAGAAATTAGACGATGCGTGTGTAGACTGAAGCTAACTTGACTCAATAGAAATTTGTGAATTTGTGAATTAGGCAACGCAAGGGTAGGCCGAAGCTAACTTGACTCAATAGGAACTTGTGAATTTGCCTGCAAATGCCTCGTTACAAAACTTGACTAAATAGAATGTAGGGGTATACCAAAGCTAACTTGACTCAATAGAAACTTGTGAATTTGCCCTCAAATGCTCTTATAGAAAACTCGACTTAATAGAAATTGAAGAAATTAGACGATGCGTGGGTAGACCAAAGCCAACTTTGGACTCATTGATCATGAGGGATTTAAAGGACTTGGAAAGTACACAATCAATTGCACTAAATCAAGCGCAATGGAAGAGTTTGACCCATGTAGCAGATCCCAACTAATTTGGGATTGAGGCTTTGTTGTTGTTGTTGTTGTTGTTGTTGTGTGAAAGGAAAATAAGAGTGAATTATGGCTCCTGTTACAATATAACAGACTCGAATGAGAGGATTCATGAGATCAGCTGTAGCAATTCGTTAAGAATGATTTTTCGCTTTGTTTCTTATCAACTATTATGATAATGTCATTTCTTGGAATTTTGAAACATTTTATGGATGATATATGGTAATGGTGTTGTTGAATTTACTACAATGGTAATTCATAGTGATTAGTTAGTTAAGTGCAAGTGGAGCTGTCTACTATTGGATTATAGTAGACTATCTATTCCTTAATTACGCCTTCAAAATTCCAAACTTGACGATATAGCTGAATTGTGTCTCAAGCCCTCAAGAATTAGGTTTCTTATGAACTGGGGTTTGAGAATTGTCATCGAAGTCCAAATACTGCCTTGAACCCTGAGCCTCATTATATGGAGGCTAGAATTTGGGAAGCAATATTAATTATATAAAACTTGGGGCTTATACTAGAAATGCTGACTTTATGGACTGAAATTCCTCAAAATCTTTAACATTCGTTATATGTGACTGCTTTATGATAGAAGGCTTGCATCCATTAAGATTTATTTGAAAACTGATTGTCATACATAATGCAGAGTTTTTTTGACCTAGGTTTTCGTATGTCGGTCAAAGAATTTGTGGATCCATTTAAGATAATCGAAATGTGCGTTGAGAAACGTGATCCAGATATGGCAGTAAGGTATGGATATAAGTGTTAAACTTCATTTGAACCAGTTTCTAGTGACTTGTACTTTTTTGCAAAATTTATATAGCCACAAAAATTGCAGTTTGTAGTTATTTCATCTTCTGGCGAGGGCCCTGGTAAGCTTGATAAGGGTGCACAGTTTTTCTTTGTTCCAACATATCATTGGACAATTTTTTCAGCAAATAGCTGCAAATAGCTGGAGGCCTGGAAATCTTAAGCGAACCAAACCCAATGAAAATACTTATTTTGTATATTGTTTGAAGGACCTCGTGAGTTGCCTTCCATCCCATCCTTTGTAGGTATGCACACATTCTGCCGCGTTCTTATATCTGGTTCAGTTCTATTATCCGTGAATTTGGGAAAAAGCGAGATTTGGTGTCAGCTTTGGTTGTGTTTGAAGCTTCCAAGCGTGAATCAAGTGGTCCAAATATGTATGCTTGCCGCACAATAATTGATGTTTGTGGCTTATGTGGTGACATCTCAAAGGCTAGAAACATTTATGAGGTAATTATAGACATCTTCTGTAAGATCACTTTTTGTTTGCATGAATGAACTTAGGCATTTGAAAAAATGATTTGTGCTTTTTACCCTTTTGAAGGATATTTATTTTCTTCATAAGATTTATGCTCTTTTTGTAAATCTTCAAGCTTTACTGCAGGAGCTTCTGACTCAGAAGATCACCCTTAATACATATGTTTTCAACAGTGTCATGAATGTAAACGCGAATGACTTGCGCTACGCGTTGCATGTATACAAGAATATGCAAGTAAGGCCATCATCTTCTTGATCTGTTTCTTTCTGTGCGGATTCTATTGAAGTTTTGTTCCCGTTGTTTGGCTTACCATGGATCCTTTATTCTAAGCATTTGAATCCTAAGTAAACTTGATTCCTACGAGCTGGCTGATATTTATATGATCTTGCTACATGCACCTTATGTGGTTTTGTTTTGAATGCGGTATAAAAGATTAGTTTCTTCTTGTGAGAAAAAAAAAGGATAACAGATAGGTGCTTTTATGCTTGTAATCAAATGTGCTGACCTTATCATCACCCATATTTCCAGCACCTAAACGTCCCAGCAGATATGGTTTCTTATAATATACTTTTAAAGGCTTGCTGTCTTGGTGGAAGAGTTGATTTGGCACGAGAGATTTATGAAGAGGTAAAGCAGGTGGCATCAACTGGGGCACTGAGATTGGATGTCATAATGTACAGTACAATTATAAAGGTACCTTCTGATCTTTAATATCATATCATGTGGAGGTGCCCGTTTGTTTTCATAGTTGCAGCTACTTGCTTATTACTTGGATCCTATACATGTTGATGAGCAGTCATATCTTGATGAATTTCGATTCAATATTAGGTCTTTGCAGATGCAAAAATGTGGTCTGTGGCCCTGCAAATTAAGGAAGATATGCTCTTGGCTGGTGTTACGCCCAATGTAATCACTTGGTCATCATTGATCAGTGCATGTGCCAATGTGGGTCTGGTTGAGAAGGCAGTACAAGTGTTTGAGGAGATGCTACTGGTTGGGTGTCAGCCCAACTCACAGTGCTGCAACACCCTTCTTTATGCATGTGTTGAAGCATGCCAATATGATCGCGCTTTTCGCATTTTTGAGACCTGGAAAGGGAACGTGTTTCTCGGGATAACTTTTCTTCTAAAAGGTTTGGAGGTAGAGAAATCCAAGTCAGTGTTGCTGTGGAGCATTCTAGTGGCAATGATATTGCAAACTTGCAATGCTCCAATTCTGGTTCACATTTTCCACATCTTGCTGAAGTGTTTGCCTTTTCACCTACAACTGCTACATACAATATTTTGATGAAGGCTTGTGGTACTGATTACTACCGTGCAAAAACGCTGATGGATGAGATGAAGATGGAAGGTCTTTCGCCTGACCAAATGAGCTGGTCCATTTTGATTGATATTTGTGGAAGGTCAGGCAATGTTGGGGGTGCCTTGCAGGTTAGACGTCACTTTTGTTACTTTTTTCTAAATGCTTTCCTGCCATCATGAGTCTATCGCTCAAAAGAATTGACTGAATGTGGGTTATCTGAAAATTTCTGTGTTCCTCCCTCTCTTGAATTTCTTGTCACAGGCTTTGAGAAACATGCACGATGCTGGAGCAAAGCCTGATGTTGTTGCTTATTCAACCGCCATTAAGGTTTGAATCTTCTGCCAGACTAACTTAGTTCTTGTTGTTGCTAGTGTAAACTACTTAAGAGACTTCATTCATTTCAACTGCATTCATGTGACAGGCTTGTGTAGACAATAAAAACTTGAAGCTTGCTTTCTCATTATTTGAGGAGATGAAAAGATATCCAGTAAAGCCTAATCTGGTGAGTTATCCTAAATTCTATTTTTATGCTTGATATCTCTTGCCTTTTAAAACTATAGACAAACCAGAAGTATTGTCTGCCTGAGATTAGATTAATAAATGGTAAAAGTACTGTTTCAGGTGACATATAACACTCTTCTTCGAGCTCGTAACAAGTATGGATCCTTACATGAAGTACAACAATGCCTGGCCATATATCAGGATATGCGGAAAGCAGGGTATGTGTACATAAGAGATGGAAAACTACCATATCTTCAATTTAGTCATGTTCAATGCTGCTGCTAAATGAACGAGAGCTCTTATATCTCGACCAAAGCTTTTGGTGCTTTTTCTTTTAACTTGTGTGATGAGAAACTTTGGTATTCTGAAACTACAGTTGTTCAACTTGTCTCTTTTATTTTATTTATTTATTTATTTTTACTAATTTGAGCTAGAGCTACTGCAGGTACAGTCCAAATGATTATTTTCTGAAGAAATTAATTGAGGAATGGTGTGAAGGAGTTATACAGGATAATAACCAAAGTCAGGGCATAATCAGCCAATGTTGCTCTCGGAAGAAAATTGATACAGAAAAACCTCAAACTTTGCTTCTTGAGAAAGTTGCGGTGCATTTGCACAAGGACAATAAAAGGAACCTGGTTATTGATGTTCGGGGCCTCACAAAGGTACAACTGATCATTGATTAGCTTTTTTGCTAGGATACTTCTAGCTTTTATATTTCATATAGCAACGATTTGTTGTTTATGGCACAGGAATCAGTCTTGTCGCGTTCTTTTAATGAAAAGTGTCGAATAATGTTGTCACTGACCTTAGTATTATGGTTTAGACTATTTCAAAGAGCTTATAAATAATTCCCTTTTAGTTGTTGGTCTCTTTTTCTGAAAAAACATAATGGTACGCAATCATTTTCTTCCCACATAATAGTAAATCACATTAAATGTGTATGAACTATGAAGCCCGGTATCCTATGCCACTGCAATTTCGAAAATCACCATTGAACAGTGAATTCTATGTTCGACAACCTATATATTATGCAGATATGTACATAATAATACCCTCATTTGCTGATTATGTATATGTTGAATAGGTTGAAGCTCGGATTGTGGTCCTTGCGGTTCTAAGGATGATCAAGGAAAAATACATCACAGGTCAGTAATATTTCCCTGCCAAATTTTGGATGATCTTAATCTTAATCTACAAAATTTAAAATGTGTGAGACCTGGCAAAGTTCTTTACTTGTAAGGAAAGTTTCGGATCATCTTAATGTTGCAGGAGATCCTATTAAAGATGACATGAGTATCATATTAGGAGCCAGGAAGGAAATTGGAGGTGTTGCAGACAACGAGTTTGAAGTGAAAAATGCCATCGTCAAGCTTTTACAGGATGTTGTAGGACTCGCAGTTGTATCCACAGGACCTGAAACTCCATTCATTTTGAATGATAACCGGTGGCATCGGCGCAATTCAGTTCTAAAACAAAATGAGTGCCGTTGCAACTCCGATGATTCTTCAGCAAGAAGACCTACTGTTCTACAGAGGCTGAAGGTCACAAGAGTATCTCTTGATAGATGGCTTCGGAAAAGAATAGGTGCCACCCTTTGTTGATACTTGTATAATCTGTAAATCCTTCTTATTTTTCCTAATTCAAGGCAATTCTTCCATTGTCATAAGTTTGCATTGTATTTTTATTGTCTCACAGCAACAATATAGCTTCAATCTTAAAATTAATTGGTTCGACTATATGAATCAAACTCATCCAAGCTGTTGTCTCAAATAAAAAAAAATCATTAAAGTTGATTTATTTATTTATTTTTGTTGTTTTTATTTTTTTAATAGATTCTTTTTAGAAGATTCGATTTTTTTTTTTTTTTTTTTGGCAAAATAGATTCGAATTTAATGAAAGAGGATATGGTTGTTAGGAGACGTTGGAGCTGTTGTTATAGAAAGGTCTTAATATTGACACGTGGAAGCTTTCTTCTATCAGATAAGATGAGAAGAGAATTTAGCCCATCAAATCTCAACCGTCGCTTAAATATCTCACCCATGTGGGCCCAACATAGACGAGCCTTCAACGGCAGAGATGTAAGACCAGCCTTTGCTGATGCACCACGCTTCACATAGAAACAGCGTTTTCGCGCCAACATATTAACGTTTTCAATGTCGTCCCGTTGAATCGAATCGAATAACCGAACCGCATAGAATGAAATTTCGCGAAGCGCTTCGAGTCTCTCTCGATCGAACCAGATTTCCGTTCTTCGAGGTTCGATCCAGATCATCACGTCTAGCTTCACAATCAGTAAAATTGAGATCCGAACGGTTTGTTGATTAAATCTCTCGAAATCGTGTCTCATTCAATGTAGATCGACGAGCTTTACAGTTTCGTGTTTACTGATTTTCCTGTGGTTCAGGCCTTGTTTCGGCATCGCTTTCGATATCGACGGTGTGATTCTTGGCGGCAATGCTCCAATTGGTGGATCTCGGCAGGCTTTGAAGAGGTTGTATGATGAATGCGGTGAGAAATTGGGGGTTTTTATGCCATTTCTAGGGTTTAATGATTGTTCATTAGAAATGTCGAATCGCGGGATTAAATTTTTGTGAATTAGTTTTAGTACATTTGAGAAGTTAGAAAGTCACTTTTTAAAACTTGGACAGGTTGGCCCAACAGTATGGGCAGGCGAGCTTGAGATTATGGATTATGTGGGTTACGTGTAATTCGAAATTGGGGATTTTTCTGCTATTTCTAGATTTTATGATTGTTCATTAGAAATGTCGAATGGCTCGATTAAATTTTTGTGAATTAATTTTAGTGCATTTGGAAAGTTAAACAGTCATTTTTTAAAACCCGAACGGTTGGCCCAACGGTAAAGGCGAGCTTGAGATTGCGTGAGTTAGGCACAGTTTGAAATTGAGGATTTTTATGCCATTTTAGGGTTTTATAATTGTTCATTAGAAATGTCGAATCGCGGAATTAAATTTTTGTGAATTAGTATTAGTTCATTTGAGAAGTTAAAAGTCACTTTTTTTAAAACTCGACAAGTTGAGCAAACGGTAAGGGCTAACTTGAGATTGCGTGATTTAAGCGCACGATCTCAAGTTCATTCCTCGTTGCTGTTGCGTCAAGATTGTCAAGACCACTAGGCAAACTCAGGCTGATTGCACTAGGGCATCATGAGAATAATCAGGCTCGATTGGATACCACGGATATAAAAAGGTGACTTCTTTATGTTAAAATTTGAATAGATGATTGGGTGGTCTGAAAATCAATGTTTGTCTTGCATGTTTTCTCTTTCTGATGAACTTCAATGTTTGGCGTTCACATTTTCTATGTTCAACTTTGATGGTGCATCAAGTCACTAGAATTTTTTTGATTTTCAGGCACTCTGAGGGTTCCGTACGTCTTTTTGACGAATGGTGAGAAGCTATCAGGAAGTAGTTTGGCTCTTTGAAGTAGTTTGTAAAGATGTCAAAACTGGAGAATTTTATCAATTTCTCCCTCCTTAGATGATGAACATTACTTGAATGGGTGGAAATGTGACTAAGAATTATAGTTTCGGGGCCCTATATTTTCTTACTTTCTTCTCGCTTTTCTTATTGAATAGGAGGTGGTATCCCTGAAACTAAACGAGCTAGACAATTAAGTGCGCTCCTGGAAGTTAGTATTCTACCTTCTCAGGTGACTACTTTTTCTTAATGCCCTGAGGTTGGTACAAGGCTGCAACAACCTTGATGCTCTTTTCATTGGCTACTGTTTTTCAAGGCTGTTGCGCAAATCATATCCTTGTTCTTAACCATGTTTGTGACACAGGTCATACAAGGCCATTCACCATTCAGATTGCTGCTTAATAGGTGAGATGGATGGCAAATCCGATCATTAAAGCATCTGTCTTTGAGTTCTATTTATATAGTAAATTGGAATCTTTTAGCAATCTGTTTAATTAGTGCTGCTCTTGAGCTTTTGATTAGTACCTACTTGTTAGTTTTTATTGACTTTATTAGTTTTAAAGATATCAAGTTATTATGGGAAGAACAAGCCAAAACGTCAGGCATAATGAGAAGTAATAACATGAACATTGTCTTTTTTGCTAGTATGAAATATCTATACTTCATAATGTATTTTTGACAAGATATATATATATATATACACAAATGGCACTATCACTTGAATCCCATTATTCCAAAGATACGTGTGGTATACGAAGAATCATTAGTTAATGATATTAGGAGACTAGATGAACCTCTTGCTTACAATGACGTGTAGCAGCTTTCTGCAGATTTCTGGATAAACTCATTGTCGCTGTTGGAAAAGGAGAACCTGCACAGGTCATGTCTGAGTATGGTTACAGGTAAAGGCTTTGTCATGGTTTTCCTGGTTCAGATTCTTATTGCCCCTCTAAAGAAATATATACGTAGAGGAAGAACCGAAGTTAATCCCCGGAGACAACATTTGACTTATTTGTGTTCTTTGTTCATTGTGATTCTGTAGAAGAGTTCTCTCAATAGATGAGTATGCTTCATACTTTGACAACATTGATCCTGTCTCTCAATATAAAACGTGGGCCAGTAAAACTACATATGATGCAGACATGAAGTCCAAGGCCATGGTCCCAAGGTATGATGTTTTCTCAGAAAGAGTGCAAGCGGCATTTATTGTCAGTGATCCTTATGACTGGAGCAGGGACATTCAGGTTTGTATCAGTTTTTACCTGTTGCATTTACGGATATGTGAACTTTTCTTTTTCTCATTATTCATTTGTGATGTGAATTCTTTGAAGTAGTTTTTTACTGAAACAATGGAAACTGAATGAATACAAATATTTATGAAATAAGTTAATTTTGTGGGAACCTGTGTTTCTGTTATGTGGTTTGCATTTGTCATCCGCATTCCACCTTCATCACTATGGGCACATGCACTCATTTTACAAGTTCCCCTGAAACAATTTGAAGTTTAAATTGGATCCTGGATGTGTAGGTTCTTTGTGACATTCTAAGATCTGGAGGTCTTCCTGGAAAGGTTGCTGAGCATGGGCATCAACTTCCTTTATATTTTGCAGCAGACGATCTCGAGTATCAGGTAGTTCAAATTCTATAAAATCCTGGATTCAAGTAGACTTACATTCTATGCTATACATTAGAATCAGAACTAAGTATACAGGAGGTCTCCTGGTACAAGCCTACTACAACCTGCGTACATTTCTCTCAATTCAACTAACAAGTTGCATGATCACTTCGCAATAGACCTCATGAATCATGTTTAATTTAATGCAGCATTCAGAAAAAAAAAAAAAAAAAAAAACTCATTGGTACTGAAAGATAAGGTCACTTCATCAGGTCCTCAATGAACACTGATCTACTTGATGGGGACCCTTCACATCATGATCAGGTTAATGCCATAGATTATTCAAATGCTGTCCGTAAAATTTGGATGGTGTCAAAGTGGTTTTAATTTCCATCCTTATAATTAATGTCTCAGGCCTTAATGCACTCCATATATTAAAATTGAGTTTGTTACAAAATTTAGTCTAGTTTACTCCTTTTCTTTTGGGCTGTATGGTGAATTGACATAGACTAATTAAGGCAGGCTGCGTTTCCTTCTGAGCGTCTGGGCATGGGTGCTTTCAGAATTGCGCTGGAATCAATCTTTAACAGGTAAAGGTGGACAATGAAACATAGGATAAAAATGAGAGTTTGTAAAATATTCCAAATGTTTGATTTTTCCGTCCAGTTCACTGACCTCTCTCAAGTAAAAACTAAACAAAACCTACTGAAATGAATTTTCTTTTTGCTCATTGACCTTAACTATTGTCCAAGATGAAGCAGATATTGAAAATAATACTTCTATAAGAGGGATTGCTTGTTTTTGCACAATTATATTTTTAGCAAGCTTTCAGAAATGATGAAGCAGGTTAAAAAATTGCGTACTTCACTGACTGAACTTTGTTCTGAGATGACGACAATGCTACTGCTATATTGGAAAAATGACTACTGGTTTGGATTGAATAGTTGCCGTTTCATGTGAATTTCTTCTTTGATGTGCGATAATTGGAATCATCTTCTATTTCCGCGTCCTCTCTGCAGGATTCACCCCAATGCTTTAGAGTATACATCTTTTGGAAAACCAAACTCATTTGTATTTAAGAATGCCGAGAATGTGCTGAAAAAGCTTCCTCCATTTTCTTTTATTGATTCTTATGCTGATAATCATGAAAAGAGCCAGTCTTTCAAGACCCTTTATATGATTGGAGATAATCCCCCTGTTGACATCAAAGGAGCAAAGCAGGTCTGATTGAAACTTTAATTGATTTTAATGTGTATATTTATACATTTCTACAAGCTTCTTTTCGTTCGCATGCATTAAGAGAAGTGGATTCTATTGTTTGGTTTCAGGTGGGAAGGCCATGGTTCTCTATTTTGACAAGAACCGGTGTTTTCAAGGGAAAATCAAATCATGCCGAGTTTCCTGCAGATCTGGTGTGAACTATAAATTCTTAGGAAGCGTCATTGGCATTATAAACATGCTTTACTCGCTTCCCTATTTCTTTCTTTTCATTCTCCTTTTGATTTTGTAGTCGTCAGCATTGCGCAATTTGAAAGCTCAATTTTGTTTTTCCTCATTATCCAACCTTAACTAGTTGGTACTTTCAACTTGCACCTTCATTATTATGCCCATATGTTTCTAGCCTTCCATCTCATTTCCACCAAAAATTAGTTATTTGCATAGAATAGTCTAATTCCCTTTCATTCTCCTTTCTCCTCTCTTCCTCGCTTTCTATATTAGCGAACAATTCGTTTCTTTTGTGAATCCAATGTCTAAAAGTTGCCATCAATCTTTACAGTTTGATATTCACAGTTACAACAATATCTGATGTTAACACTTCCATTTTTTAATTGCCACATATCAATGTTTCTTCATTGGCTTTTTTTTTTTCTACAGGTTGTGGACACTGTTGAAGAGGCAGTAGACTTCATCTTGAAAAAGGAGTCTGACTCACAAGGCCTATAATTCTCTCAATCACACACTAAACCTTCTCAATAATCATAGCAGTGCAACTGTGCAACACCTACTCAGGTATGCGCATACACATCTCAAGATATATTGTTAGGTATTCAAACAGGTAAGGCCTAATGCGTTACTTTGAACATGTCAAAATATTCTCTTACAAAATTTACTGTAGGCCTGTAAAACCTTTTCTTGGGTATCTGCTAGAGTGACCCACTTTAGACCCCAACATGGACAACAAGTGGTCGGCGTCCATTAAATGCACGCCGATTTGAGCGCGACACCAGTAACTAGTTGTCCATTATGAGAGTTCAAACTGGTTACTCAATCATTTTCCTCCTTATTTTAACTAGTTTGGTTATCAATGGGAATTGCTCATACCAATTGTAGAAATCTCAACTACGTTTTGAATTGTACCAAACATAACAATTGAACCATTCATAATCTTCCATGTGTGCCTGACTTTCATCTTTAAAAAAGCACTAAATCTTTCTTATTCTTTGTGACGTAATTTGTTAGTTTACTACTAAACGGCGTTGAACTACTAGATGCTGATACATTTTATTTTGCGGCATGTGCCTGTTAATCGGGACCGTCCAGGTGTTGAATCTTGCAAACTCACAACCGTCCACGGAAGGATCTTGGATTCTTGATTAATGTGCAATAGTGTTCCCAGCATTAGTTGGTTGAGAGACCCTTAGAATAATTTATCCTATCTTCCAAGCAGGATTTTGACTAAATTAATCTTGTTTTAACCCTATCATGATTATGTGTTAATCCGATTCCATTTAGGATTACAGCATTTTATTGTGATTAGCTTGATATGTATGAAAATTGTGATATTGAGATATGGATGTGTTTTTTTTTTTTTTGAGAAAGATTTGGATATATTGATTTGAAAATTTATGTGTCATTATGATTTATATGAGTTATCACCAAAAAAGAAGAAGATTTATATGAGTTTAGCATGAGTTTTTTTATAAGGAATTGTTTGTAAACTGTCTCGCTTGCATGGTCAATCCACTTATAGAAAATTGAATATATTTTTTCGTGTAAAAAATTGTTTATTTATCATATCTCTAAAATAATTATGGCGACTCAAAGTCTCTCTACATACAAAAGAGGGAACACTATTTTTATTTTTATTTGATTTAAAAATAAAAAAAATCAAATAATAATGACACATATAGAAAATTGTTTAGCATGAGTTTTTCTACAAGAAATTGTTTGTAAACGGTCTCCGCTTGCATAGTCAATCCACCTATAGAAAATTGAATATTTTTTTTATTTGATTTTTGAATGGTTTGCAAAGCTCACCATCAATTGCACTTAATCGAGCACAATGAAAAAGTTTTATCCATGTAGTCGACCCCAGTTAATTTGGGACTGAGACTATGTTGTTGTATTTTTTTATTCGATTTTTTATGTGTTTTTGCGCTCTTCACCTTTTTAAATCAATATTTTCTATCTATGAGATTCAAATTTTTAAAGAGCAACCAAGTCTTTTATCACTCGTACCAACTAGTTGTTGATCAAGAAAATACTATTCTAATATTTAAGAATGAATAATACTCTGAAACTTGACTACAAGTAAAAGAAATAGTATTTTTTATTGCTTGGGATTTAGACTCCAAAGTCCAAACGGGGCTTAACCTACGTCAGAAGTTTAGTTAATAATAACATGAAATTAGTATTATTAATTATATATATATATATATATATATATATATATATACTAGTTTCATGTCGTGCTACGCACGATTGACCCGCTCGCTTTCGCTCGCGGGAATTAATTTCTAAGAATTTATTAATAAAATTTAAAATTGTAATTAAAATTTTAAAATTAAAAATACAAGCACCTTTTTTAGCTCATCAGTATTATCTAATGTAATTGAGATAAGACGTGAATGAAAAAAAAAGCTAGTCATGCTAGGCCATTACTTCCTCAAAAAAAAGGGAAACAAGGAAAAAAACACAAGTGGTTTGACCCATTAATTTATGAACACTTGCTTGTGGAGATTCCGTAAAATTGTACATAAAGTTCAATCTTTACCTCAAACTCTATAGATAGAAAGGAAAACTTTGAAATTATGAATGTAAATAATTGAATTAGTTGAGATCCATGGAGGGTCCAGAGTCCAGACCAAGAGGGTCCTATCCAAAACTTAACTCAAACCTTATTTAATCAAGGCTGAACAAAACTGGGCCAATAAGTCCAGACAAGTTTATATAATTGCTTCCTCTTGTTTGTATATAATAATAAGTAATAAATAATCTTATCCTAAAACCTTCCTGAACTTAATTGGAACATTCATCCAATTCATTAACGATCCACATAAAACTTTAAAATTTGATAGTCGCAACAACGGGAAACAAAAACTGATGTTCACTTCTCAATGAATTTCTTCAGGTTCTTAAGCCAAACCAGGTATTCCTTGCTATCCTTGTTGATCATGTACTCATGTAAGACGTTTGTTGTGCTTGGTTTTATTCCCTTGATCTCCAAGTACTTGTGGAATGCCCTCTGCAGGTTCTCATCCAAAGACCTTCAACAAATTTCACATCCTCGTAAGAAAACATGCACTCAAACCTAATAATATATATAAACGAGAAATGAATCTCATGTCAAACGCGCACGGTCTCATGAGTTGGCTTACCCGAAGTCAGGTCCCTCGTAAGGAATATCGTCTTGAGAAACATTCGAGTCCTTAACCGACAAGCTCTCAATTGCAATTTCATCTGTGTAGGCAGTGACTCCAAACTCCAGAAACTGTCCATTTCCTTTTACAACGCTGACAACCAAAGGGATGCTTGAGTTGCCACCCTTGGAACTGTCTTCTTCATCATCGTCGCCGCCACCTTCATGGTTACCAGTAACAAGGCTGGTCATGTGAACTTCAACTTTGATCACCTCATCCTGGTATTTCCTAGTTAAGGATATGGTATTTGATGAAATGCCTATAAAAATATTAGTTTCATATAAATTCATATATAAAGATTCAGATGCCTTCATTTAAAACAGGGTAATTAACAACAAAAAAACATAATTTATTTCAAGACACGATTTTATAAGGCGTCTAACTAACTCTCGTGAAATTAAAAAGCTTGATACTCCAACCCACCCTAAAAAGATATGGTGAGTATGAGCAAAAACATAAAACTTCAACACTTAACTCATGAATATCAGATAGCAACATTAAATTTACAATTGTTATACAAAACTTTTCAGCTATATCTTAATGAACCATTACATACAATGCACAAAGGAGTGGTAAGGAAACATCATTGAAGTTCTTTCCTTAATCAACCATTACATGGCATATTTCTTACATTCCTCTCATTCACTGAAAGTAACAGTTACGTAATTTCAAAGAGAGAATTGGATATTTCTTTCATTCATTTCTAAATTTAAAACTCAATTCAAGAGCTTGCCAAGAGATCGTACCTCCTGTTGCTCAAGAATTGAAGCTCGAATTAGCATTAAAATCCTGCTCTAAATAGAGTTCATACAATTGTACTTTTCCTCATATCAAGTTTTTCATCACCCCCAAGAACAACATCCAAGCCCAGATCAGGCTATCTAACAATCACCACTATGCAAGAGCCAAATTACCTGCTTGTTTCATCAGTTTTTTCAGATAACTCTAAAGGAGTAAAGGACCAGTAATTCAACTATTCATGTTTCAAAGTTTGCCCTCTCTAAAGAATTTACAAATACTGTAGCTCCATAAAATGCAACAACTGTTCATGAATTTTGACTCATTCTTGATCTAACCAAAATCCCATAGTACTCTTTACACCCTCAACAAAAATAATAAAATTTGGAGAGTATCTTCTAGCTCGTTGAATGAGGAATATACAATTTTAAATGTTAAGCAAAACAGTTAAAAATTATGTACAGCTAAAAGATGCATTAGTGAAGGCAACTTATTATGGCAAGGCAAAAAGAAAAAAATCATTAACAATCTAGATCCTTAACACCTTCATCCTCCGTGAGGTGACATAAAACTCCTTATTTTAAATTTGAAGTTCATTAGACAATAGAAATAAAGATTACCTTGTAACAAAGTCGCTCACATCTTGAAGAGTCCTCAAATATGGTGCCTGATGATTCTGAACAAATATTCGAACAACCTAGAAAGAATATTATGATACCCAATTCAATGTCTAACATGCAACATTGTTTCGGTCTCAACATCGTAAATATTACATACGAATATCTTTAAGAACCTAGAAAGTTTTAAACCACCTTGACAATACAAATGCCAAACCAGGACAAAATTATGATAGCCAATTCAGTTCACCTTAACAAGTTATTTGAGATTACGTTACATGTCATGTCCAATTAGAACTCAATTGGTCATATGATAGGCAAAACTATATGGCTAATTAAGATATTCTTTCCAGAATTAATAAAACTAAATGCCTAAATCAATCCAAAAAAACCAACTTAATAAAACCGCTTAATATAAAAAAATATTCTCAAAATATTTACATCATATATGTTTAGCTCATCCTTAGCAAAAGGCCTTAAGTTTTATATGATAATTGGCACATACCTGTCCTATTTGCATTTTTTTTTTCAATAGTTGTCTTTGGCGTGATCGTCTCCTCTCATTTTCCTCTTCTGTCATGGACATACGGTTTGACTTATCCACCTCTCTACGCAAACAATTTCCAACAAAAAGCAAGTGAATGAACTTTGTCAATGGTCTATTTTGCACATGCACCAGAGAAAACCAAACCCCATTAGGCTCGATGGAATCGACATCCTTACCATCTCGCCCTACAAACAAAAGGAGTCAAAAAATAACGCCAATGCTTAGACACAAGCAACAAACCAAACTTGTTCCTTGTTCTTCCTCTTATTTTCAATTTTTCTTTCCTTCCTTACATCTCCTCACATTTTGCGTTTACTTTTCTTGTTTTATCTTTTCTACTTTCCCCTTTTTTATGTTTTACTCCATCTATTCTTCTTTTTTCTTAATTTATCTATTTTCTTTTCGCTTGTAACGTTAGTACATTGTCCATTCACAGTTTATTCAAATTTGATCTATTTTTTTTTATGGATTTATTTTATCATGTGTCTAACATAGACTCATCGAATCAGAGTAAAATGTCCAGCTGAGTGAGAATTGCCTTCATCAGATTAATATCAAACCTAATTTACTTTCTTCATCACTGCTTAAGAGGCGCTACTTATGACCTCAACTTACACAGCATCGGTTTAATATCCGACCTTTATGCTGATCAAAGAACAAGAGAAGTTGGATGACAAAGAACAAGTTTGCCAATTTAACACCCTTCATCTGCCAATTAAGAAGCAGCTGCAGTAGTGAAGCTGAGGAAGGAGGTCAACATTAAGAAAGTCCCAAATGCACCTCCTTTTGAAAGTTTTCAACATTTTGCTTCTTTTGAAATAGCAATAGATTTTTAACTTTAAAGAGTCCATGGACATAATTTAAAATCTTTGCTCATTGGCTTTCCACAGAAATTAAAGGGTAAAGGTAAGTGGCTTTTTCTTACTGTCATTACTGGATGACAAAATTAGTATAATACAAATCTGTACTTACATGCAGCCAACAAACATAAATTCGATACAATCAATCCATTAGCGCATCATAAGTCCAATAAAACGAATGCCTAGAAAATGATGATTATAAGTTACCTGGATAGGAGTCAAATCAAACGATGGACGTGCATCACTTTCTCTTCCCTGAGCAGACACAAGAAAGACCTTTTCCAAGCCATGCTGCTGATCCTGCCACAACCTCAGCTGTAACAATAGAAGAGGACCAAATATTGGAATTCCAGTTTTACAGGTACTTAAACCACCATGATTAGCTATTATCTGGTAGTAACACACAGCTTTATGCAATAGCTAAAATTAACCAAACAGTCGTGGCATCCATTTTAACTGCTCGAGTCTTACGCTTCTTACTGAAGTCTATGCGTGTAAATACTCAATATCAACAACCACTACGGCACTACCTAATAATAGCTGTATGCGAAAATGTGAAAACAGCAAATGCACAGTATTTTCAAACCAAAGTACTATTATTCCTCAGCGATCACCATGAATAGTTCAAAACCATCTTCTGCCGCACTGAAAATAGAACTCATCATCCTGATCAAGACAAGTGAGCTACTTCGCCGAAATCAACCAATTGGAAGAGCCGCGGATCCTCACATGCCAATAGGAAAAAAATATAGCCAGATAAAAAAGAGAAAAACATCCAACTTTCTTCAAATCTCAGTTCATAAACAAAACCCAAATATGCCCACTTCAATCAAAAACCAAACCAGCGCATTCATAACCAAATCAACTAAAAGAACATCACGAACATCAAAACCAAATCCCTAAATCGAAACTGAACCGATTCCCCAAATCACATAGACACATACCTGTGAGTTCGATCAATTTGTTTGATGAGTGATGTAGCGAGATTGAAACTTGAGAGAACATAGAGATTAATGAGATCCAGACCTTGCGAGTGGACGAAGAAACCACAACATAGAAGCAGAAAATGAGATCCAGATCTTGCGAGTGGGCGAACTTGCGAATTATAGAAACGAATTATAGAAACGGGAGAGAGAGACGTGAGAGAAGAGAATGGAGGAGTAGAAATCACGGAAGAAGGAGATAGAGTTTGGAGTTGACGTGGAGATCTATCAAAAAAAAAACGAAAGTGTGGGTAGAAATCACGGAAGAAGGAGATAGAGTTTAGAGTTGACGTGGAGATTTATAAAAAAAAAAAACGAAAGTGTGGGTAGAAATCACGGAAGAAGGAGATAGAGTTTAGAGTTGACGTGGAGATCTATCAAAAAAAAAAACGAAAGTGTGGGTGAGGGATAAAAAAGTAAATTTGATTACGACTCAAAATTTTGTGATTCGTGCTTTTATATATATGATAGATATATTATGAGTATAAAGGAAGCGAAAATAGACGTGGCTCTTCCTGTCCTTAATAAGGAGTGAAAATCCTTGTTTGGCGCTCTGAGTTTTCGACTCTCTCTCTCTCCTTCTCTCTCTCCCTCTCTTTCTCTCTGCATCCTTCGTTGCTCTTCGTTGATCGATTATTGTTCCACCTTTCGAAAATCACGTGGAAGTGATGGGATGGTTTTCGCGATCACGCAAATCGAACGCCGAATCCAACGAGAAGAAGAGCAAGAGATCATCGTCGGAGAAGAAGAAAAAGAATAAGAAGATCCTCCAGAACAACAACAACAACAACAACAACATTCTTGTCGACGACGATCGCACCACCACCTCCGCCTCCTCTTCAGGTTGTCTTCTTCTTCTTCTTCTTCTTCTTCTTCAATTCTTGCTCGGTTCTGCGATTTCGATTTCGATTTCTTGAGATGCAGTTTCGTTGCGATCGTGATGTTGGTGAGGTTTTTCCTAATTTCTTGTTAGACCGGAATGTGTTGCGCGAAAAATTGATTTCTTGATGTCTAGGTCGTGTGTGCTGATTTCTTGGATCGTAGATTTCTTGTTAGACCGGAATGTGTTGCGCGAAAAATTGATTTCTTGATGTCTAGGTCGTGTTGATTTTCGGATTAGTTTGGAATGTGTGCTGATTTCTTGGATCGTAGAGCGAGTGCGCAACGATCGAACTAGGTTTTTGTTTGGTTGATTTCTTCAATCGTAGAGCGAGTGACCGATCATCTCTCTCTCTCTCTCTCTCTTCTTGGATTTTCGGAACATGAAACAGTTTTGTAATTCATAATGTTAGTTGTGAAGGATTAATTGCTGTTAGGTTACTTGAATGATGAAACCTTGAGAGTGCATATCTGATATATGTACTTCATAATAAGCCCTAATTGGTGAAAAAATTTGAGAATTGTGGTGGTTCTATATAAAAGATGATCTCTCACCAACGGTCGGTGAGTTGGGGTGATTTAGCTTAAGAGGACATCTCGAGTTTGAAACTCCACGAACGAGTAATCACTGCTGCCTAGAGTAGTCGGTTGAGTCCAAATACAGAGTGGCTTAGAATCCCCCACAAAAAAAAAAAGATCGATCTCTCATCCTCTCTCTTCTATTAGACCTACAACATTTGGTGATTTTTTTTCACTTAAAGGTTAGCGTAGAACAAATATGTTGTTTGCCATAATAATTGGAGAATTTACAAAAACAAATGCTTTTTAATTGAACAAAATTATATTTTTTTGTTTTTGGTTTCTACATGGTATTCGATATTGACTGCACTGATTTTTACATGGTATCCGATGTTAACTGCACTGATTAATCAATGCTCGGGAACTATTGGGTCCCATTTAGGAGACAATCCTTCCAACCTAATTTTTTTTATATCCATAAGACTTGAACTTAAGACCTTGCTTAAGAGAGAAATGAAACCCTTGCTGCTCGGACTGACCGGTTGTTGGTGCTGCATGTGTTCTTTATTTTTCCATACTTCACGGAAGGGTGCATCGTGTGGTACTATAAATAGGGATTGGTTATTTTGTTTGTTTTGCTTGCATTCTTGAAACTCTATGCTTAATTGCTTAAATGCCTTTTGGTGGATGCATGGTTTCCTTCTGTATTCCAGTAGTTTACTGACATGTTGTTAGATTTGCTCATTAGATCTTTTTCTACGTGCCTTGTTTGATGGTTTCTACTCTTTATTTTAGTAACTTCTTTTCTGTTTTCCATAACTTTTGTATTTCTAATTTTGATAGTGGGGTTAGGTTTGCACATTTTATATTTTTCTGTTTTCCATACTTTTGTGTGTTAGGATTATGTCACCTGATCTTTATTGTTTTGTTTCTATTATTTGCTGCCCATTCTTTGACTTTGCTGTTTATTGTACCTCTTTTGTCTCTTCAGTTAATTTGCCTGTAAATCTCTCTTTGGATTTGAATTGTGAGCTCAATGATGTAAAGGAGTTGCCCGGCGAGAGAGACTCTGATTGCAGTTCCGCTCAGTCACTTCCCTTCCACGAATTAGCAGCTGCAACAGAGAATTTCAGGGAAGATCGTCTTCTTGGTGAAGGTGGTTTTGGTAGAGTTTACAAAGGAATTATCAAAAGTACCAACCAGGTCAAGTCCACTTTAACTGGTGTCAGGTGTTATATTATTAAGTCAATGCCATTTGATGCGTCTCCCCAGCTTGTGTTAGTAAAGTTTTACTGTGTTTAACTGTTTACTGTATTATATAGCATGTCACTTGTCATGTATCTTCCTTTTTCTTTGACAAGAACCAACTTAATTACAACACCCTTGACTCCAATATGAATCGATCCCCCAACCTTGCCTTTAGCAAGTGATGCATCATCCATCACATTAGAGAATAGAGATGCTTTGGCTTCTTTTTTGTTTACTAAGTAATGAAACTTGAAACCGTAACTAGGCGACCTCACCCTTGAAGCATTAAAAGCATTTAGTTCTATAGTCCCTGCTGTGTCTTATATGGGTGGGAGATGAGAAGCTGGGATGGTCAGAACGCTGGGTTTAGACCTTGGTATTTTTGCCCAACTTCTGCTAGTTGAGTGTTTACTCCAAGCCATGTTTAGATGCGCTTGCGGGAAGAGTTAGAGGATCGAGAGTGCAGACTCCATGGTTGGCTACGACCTTTGATGTTGATAGTACATCATGATACAGCAGGATTCACCATGTGATTCTTTTTGTGCATAGCATTTTTTGTGCATAGTAAATAAGGAGGGCAAACGACCCCTCTATTGTACTATACTTTAAGATATATACAACTTTCTGGAGCTGGTCTCCATTTCCTCAAAAAAAAAAAAAAAAAAAAAAAAAAAAAAAAAAAAAAAAACATTTAGTTCTCTAGTACTGCATTTTGAACTTGATGGTGAGTTGTGGACCTTGTTATTTTGTTATGTAGGTTGTAGCTGTAAAACAACTTGATCGTTCTGGGTCGCAAGGGAACAGGGAGTTTCTCATTGAAGTATTACTGTCCAGTTTACTTCATCACCCCAACCTGGTTAATCTAATAAGATATTGCGCCGATGGTGACCAAAGACTTCTTGTCTATGAGTACATGCCTTTAGGGTCTTTGTCGGAACATCTACATGGTATGGCACGTCTTACAGAATTTAATTTTGGTTCCATTTGCCTATTCATCAGCCTCATCTCTGTATGCTTGGTATACTCAACTTGTTTATTTTTCCAGATCTTTCACCGGACAAGAGACCACTTGATTGGAACACCAGGATGAAGATAGCTTCTGGCGTAGCAAATGGACTGGAGTATTTGCATGAGAAGGTGAATCCTCCCGTTATATACCGCGATTTGAAGAGCTCGAACGTTTTGCTTGCCGAAGATTATCATCCTAAGCTCTCAGATTTTGGGTTGGCCAAACTAGGCCCCATCGGAAACAATTCCCATGTCACAACAAGGGTCATGGGCACTTACGGTTACTGTGCGCCGGAGTATTCAAAGACTGGTCTGTTGACACTAAAATCCGATATATATAGCTTTGGGGTTGTTTTATTGGAGATTCTAACAGGCAGGACAGCACTCGTCTATTCAGATTCTTCACGCAAGCAGAGCCTGGTTCACTGGGTAAGACTTTCCCTCTATAGATTACTCTTATCAGAACTATAGAAATCATGTAAAAGCATAAACCCCTCTCTTATAGGTCATAAACCCATGTGTTAAGTAAATTGCTATTCCAATTCTTAGAGTTGCGCATGATAATGCAATGATCACAATCATGACGTTTAGAAATTAAAATCTTAGATGTGTACCTGGTTGGAAACTCCCCAGTGTGCATGTGCTTCTCTCTTTAGTTTTTATGTGGTTAGGATGAAAAACCTCATTTCTAAACTTGTGAATTACACACAATTTTAGTTTGTAGATTGTTCTTTTTGTGAACCATTGTGTATTCTAAATGCTCACTGGGGATTTATGATTGACTGCAGGCGCGTCCTTTTTTCAAGGATCGTAGAACATTTACGCAGTTGCCTGACCAATTGCTCCAAGGGCAGTATCCTCGGAGAGGCCTGTACCAAGCAATTGCAATTGCTGCAATGTGCGTTCAGGATGATCCAGATATGAGGCCCCCCATTACAGATGTGGTCAAAGCACTATCTTTTCTAGCTTCACAGAAGTACCAGATAGTTCAAAAAACTGAAGATACTAACAAATTACTACATACTGGTGACAGTGGTTCCGAGGGCGAGAGAGACATTCAGGAAATAAATTGAATTTAAACCGCGACCAATATCATGTAGCTACTCAAGAAGAGAGAAACGTTGAAATCTCATAACCCTGTCCGTCGCTTGGTGATCTTTCTGCATGTGTAATATCAGACGTCTAGCTTGTTAATTGGAACTCACTCCAAATTTCAGGTGCATTACTGATTTCCAGTGTTTCATTTTTATGCCTTAACATCTGTGCTTCTCAGCTGATATTTTGTTTCTTGTTTGTCTCAATCTCTGCGCTTCTCTGCTGCATTGTGCTTCGTTTATATCCTAATCTGTACTTCACTTGCCGTTGGAATTCGCAGTTTCAAGAACTGGTGGTAAACCAGCACTGCCTACTCGCCAGTCACCATCTCTCCAATGTATATATTCAGACTTAGCTCAGTAACTTTCTTCTTTTTTTGTACTATAATTCAGAAATTTTGTTGAGTTCTTTAGGTGACGGCCCTTAGTAGCATAGATTTGTTGTAATTTTGTTGAGTTCTTCATATGTTGTTGTTTTTTTTTTATTTTTATTATTTTTTTTTAAAGAAAGAAATTGTGATTGAATAGTTACAAGGAAAATACTTTTGTAACCTAACTACACACACACTTGTCTTGTTGGCGTTCCTTGTATAGACGTGTGAGAGCACTTATTCTATTGTGCATTGAAGAGATTTCAATAAGTGCATTCCGTTCTTAAGGTACACAAGATCTTTACAACAAAACATCTATTTTACTTAGACTACTAAATATGAAGTACTTGCTTTTCATTCTACTCGTCATTTTAAATTGGTTTAAAAGATTGATCTAACTTGTTTAACACGAATTTTCTCCTAGACGTCTGATCTGCCACATACGCGTAGAGGTCACCAAGTAATGGAAATAAAGCTTTGAGATTTCAACGTTTCTCTCCTTTTTTGTAGCTGCGCAAAATTGGGCCCTATTTGAGCTAAACTGGTTAGTATATTCATTTCTTTGAGATATATAATTTGTCCGTGAAGCTAGAAAAGATAGGGCTATGACCACTCTTATGGAGAGGCCTCATATGGGATCGTCTTGAACACACATTGCGACAATTGCAAGTGCTTGATACAAATGATTGTTCTCCTGCCTGTTATAATCTCCAATAGAACAACCCCAAAGCTATAAATATCATATTTTAGTGTTAACATGCCTCTCTTTGAATACTCCGGCACACAATAACCGTAAGTGCCCATGACCTTTATTGTGACATGAGAGTTACTTCCGACAGGAAGATGATTATTTTCTACGAGCAAAATGTTCGAGCTCTAAAAATCAAGGTAGGATGATTCAGTTTCTCATGTAAGTATTCCAGTCCCTATGCTGCACCAGCCTAGAATTTCAAATGGTTCGTGAGAAGAACTATCTGCAAACTCTACCTCTAAAGGTAACCATCAATCATCAAACACTAAGTTTAGCTGCAGAGGAAACAAGTTCACTGTCAACATTGATAAGGAGCTTCTTCGTGTTCTCAGAGTAAGCTTAAATTCACGCTCTAAATCTCAGAAAAAGAAATAGCATGACAAAAAATAAAACACTGAGGATTGTTATGTTATGATGCATGTAGGATCCAAAAATAAATTTTAACTTTTTTTTTATATGCTTTAGATTTCTAAAATTGCATGAATTTGATGTAAATACAATGGAATTCAAACCTTTTTTTTTTTAGCTGGATGAAAGTACTAACACAGACAAACACAAGTTACCTCGCGAATGCATCATCTTCATTGGAGATAGATACGGAAGAGTAGGTCCACCACAACAGTTCCTGCTCCATTTCAATATTTCAACAACAAAGACAACATCACGATATATCGAAGAAGGAAGAAAGAAAGAACTGAACAGCACATTTGGTCACAACGTCAATCAAGGGAGCGCACCATGCTTGTAGTATCTCAGTAACTTCAATGTTTAGAAGTCAAAAGCCGTTGTATCTTCTTGTGTAGGGCTTCATATCCTAAGCAGCGTTTGGCTTCCCCTGTTACATCAGCAAAATCCTTATAAGATGATAATACATCATCTGCACTCTGCGGTATCATCAATCATCAGTTTCCCTCAACACTGCTAGATTACGTATACTACAACAACAACAACAACATAGCCTCAGTCCCAAATTTGCTAGATTACATATACTAAAGAGGAAGAAATCAAATCCAATTGGATGTACCTAACATTCATTTCGATTAAAAAAATGTTGAGGATCACTAAGGGAATACAAAATGTCATACAAGCAGATGGCAGCAACGATTCAGGATTCAAGGCACGACAGTCAACACATTTTGTAAAGTAATCTTCACTACTGATATAGCCATGACAAAAGAGAAGACCTAGCTAAAACTAGTGAGGATAAAAATGGAATTAAGAGATGTAAGGCATGTGCATCTCCTTAGGAGTTTCTAAGAGAAGAAAGTTGACAAACCTAGGGGACTGATGTGCCTTGACACTGCCAGATTGGTACTGCAAAGTAGCCTCCAATGTTGATTCTGCGATGATCAGCCTCTCCTTCATTTGAGCAATTGAAGCCATAGTATCTTCATACTTCTCCTGCACGTCCAGAAATTAGAGTGCATTAGTAGGCAACTGAGAGTGCGGGTGCAAACATATTCCAGGTGTGCCGTATCCGGTGAAAGAACTTTGCAACATCACAGAGGAGTTTGCTGAACTTTGATTATGTTCCCAATAAAACTATTTGAAAGACCTTTCCGTCAGCAATAATTTTAATTCTATGTTTGATATCTGCTTTAGAAGATTTACAAAGAGACGAGTGTTGTGGAATAATTGGGTTCAGGTAGCCAACCATTTTATTATTTGGTCTTTTTTTTTTTAAGAATTATAAGGTTACTTCAATTCTAACTTCTAACTTTGACAAGAAAAACTCATCAAAATTCTTGGTATTAGTGAGCATTATGTACAACTACGTCACATGTCAAGTTGATAAATACAATGTTTTCTTTTTTAATTAATTTGGGAATGATGATGCAATTCATCTCCAGAAAACTCATCATCCCTAGATTTGAGAAAATCTAAAGATATTAAAAGTCCATCAAATGATGTTATTTCTCCTGATATCAATTTGCCTAAAACAGTCATCGCATGCTTTACTACTATGAGAAGAGCAATAGCAAACCTGAAGCACATCAGCAGCAGATTTTTGAGCAGCTACGTCTTGCTCAGCAGATATACGAGCATCCTCTGTTATCCTTTGTTCTTGTTCCACTCGCATGAGAACCTGTAATAACACAACCAAAACACACGGGTTGATAAACCAAGTTGAACAAGCAAGAAAATATCACAATCTTTGCTAAACAGAACCTGGTAGTGCATAGGGGAAAAAGACCTGAAGCATCGCGTGTTCTTGTTCCTGCTTATTTGCGAGCGCCTGTTGCAATTCTTCTACCTCTTCCTCCAAAACCTCAACCTGTTTGCAGAAACAACCAAGAAACAATAGGAGACTGAACATATCTTTCCATGCAAACATCACAAAAAAAGGGAAAAAAAAAAAAAAAGAGGGGAAAGGGACAGTAGCTTTGGACTTACCTTTTCACTCAACTGATGTCTGTTATCCTCTTTCACCATCTCCATTAATGCCGCCTCTAGTTCTTCAGATCTAACAAAAAACAAATAAATATATTAAAACTCAACACCATAAGTAGAAAAGACAAGAATTTGATATGGTAACCAAGGATTTACTTCATAATGAAAATTTAATATTGTTAGTAACAGCTGGATATGCAATGTTGAACTCCATAGACTATTAAAAGCTTTAGTTTGTGCATTCATGAGTCTCTTTTTCATATCTCCACAAGTCTGGACTACACAAAAGGAGTATTATTGCTTGATATGAAATTTAAATAAAACAATAAATGGCTGCTGGATCAATCCTAGCTGTTATTTTCCTCAAGGCAGTAGATCTTCATGCAGTAACATTACATGCACTTAGAAAAGAGAGAATGTAATGAGATGCAGAAATAACAAAAACCTGGTGATCGTGGACGTTTTTTCCTCCAGCAATCTACGCAGTTCTACCTTCAGCCATAAGGACTGGAGAAATATTGCTCCTTTCATTAGTACCATCATTAGTTTTCAAGAAAGGAAACATTATAGGCATCTCAAGTCTCAACCATTGGAGTGACAAACCATTAGAAAGGGCTTTCACAATCAATACTAACGTAGAGATTCACTTGAAATTCAATAAAGCATACATAAAAAGCTGGATACATCAAACAACAGTCTGGCTATAAAATAGCCAAACAAAAGATTACCAGCTAAAGATTGTCACCATTCATACATTTTCTTTACCCAAGCAAAGCTAAAATTCACAAGTCAATGAAAACACAAAAGAACAATAATGAACTATTGAATGGCTTAGGCAGAGTCTTCATGATTTTCTGATGAATATCTTTGTTATTAAAAGCAGACCCTTTAGAATTGCTTTTCCGCCGACCAAAAGAAAGTTGCAAGGAAAGAGAAAAAACAATCAAAAAAATAAGAAATTTTCTACTATTTAATTTAGAAAAGCATGGAATGTGTCAAGAAGGGAGTCTAGGGACAGAAAATAATAAATAAAAGCTCGAGTTACTTTGTTTAATAGTTTCCACTCACTTTTGACTATTGAGCAAGCATATAAAAGATTGTTTTTCTTGGATTTACTCCAAATTTGGTCTATTGTGTAGCTAAAAGTGAGGCGTTTAAAACATATCTTTACTGTTAGGTTTATGTTCTCTAAATCTTTTTAGTATTAACCACAATAGATCTTCCTCAATCAATCCCTTTGCCCCTTATGCATGCACACGTTTGTGCAATTTTCCCATCATCATGTGTCTGCTTATATTTTCCTTGCACATTTAATGGTCTTGTAGCCATCTTAGCCCTTCTATTGTTATTTTGTGCTAAATGAAATTACGTTCTCGTGCATATTAACAAAAACCAAGTGTCCAAAAGTAGGAAAGAGAATTTCATACATCAAATGAATTGTTCACCTGTTCTTTAAGATCAGCGACTGAATCTACAACCAAATCCCCCTTAATGCTTTCAAAGAACTCCAGATCAACACATTCAGACTCCAAAAGAGGTGCATCTTCATTTCTTTGCATGCCAGAAAGTTCAGTTGCACTTGCTTCAGACTTCACTGTCCCATGATCTTGCTTGAGACTATATAGCTTAGATGCCAAGCCTTGGGTATCTTTCCAAGCATTGAGGCCTTTGGATCGTTCCTCGATGACAGATCTTACCAGTGGCCTATGTTTATCTCTCGACTCTCTCAACCTAGCTTCAGTTACGGCCTGGTAACCCATGCAAGCAGTTAACACAAGTTGACTGCTGTCGAATGTTGAGCCAGCAAGTGACTGAAGCAAAGTGACTGCATCTCCAGCATCCTTTGTTGTAACCAATGTAGGGCCTACAAGGTGTTAATAAAATCAAGTCTCAAGGTTTTAAAAGGATTGAAAGACTAAGAGATTATAATTATAACAATAAAATGAAAAATGACATGCACACTGGCATGACATTTTTATAATTAAATGTTTATTCAGTAATATCCATGAATTTGGGATTGAGGCTGGCTTTGTTGTTGTTTTTAATATACATGGAATAAAGATATCGTTTCTACAGACAGTATTCTTCTAATTATTACTATTATTTTTGATAAAATGACAGACAATCCTTTTAATTCAACTACAACCTATACAGTAATCTCAACACAGTGTTCAGTTTTGTCTTTATCTCTTACCTCTTTCAACAACAACAACATAGCCTCAGTCCCAAATTAACTGGGGTCGGCTACATGGATCAAACTTTTCCATTGTGCTCGATTAAGTGCAATTGATGGTGAGCTTGGCAAACCATTCAAATCCTTCCTAATTAATGCATTTCATGTTAACTTTGGTCTGCCCCTACCTCGTCGAATTTCTACAGTTTCTATTGAGTCAAGTTTTCTAGTTGGAGCATTTGTAGGCCGTCTTTACGAGTTTTACCACACATCCCTCTTACCTCTTACAGAACCAAGAAATAATTTATCATTATGGAAGCAATAAAAAAATAGAAATCTGAGTTCAATGTGGCATAACTAACCATGATACCCAGATATGAGGGAAAATGGATATCATCGGGAATAGGGAAATATCAAATAGTACTTGAGTACAATAATAACTTCTGAGCCGAAAAAATAATATTAAGTATTCCACACTAGGGTAAGTCTATGAGATACTAAAAGCAAGCTCACACTGTGGAACACCTTATTATTATAGAACATAACCCGGGTATTGTGAGAGAAATATTAAAGCCTTTTTTTTATAAGAGAATTATACTAAAATCAGTACCATGCAGCTAATTTCAGTACCATATAACTCCATCAAAGCACATGCAGTCCGGAACAACATAACACGGTTTCCTTCAAACAGAAGCACATCCCATACCCGAAGAACTGCAATCAGTATAAAACACAAGGCAAGGATCATACATTTGAGAAGAAATTCCTAGAGATTAGTAACAATTAAAACTGCTTCGTCTCGCAAAGTGAAGATCATGAAAAGCCAATTTCAGTAAAATGCTCAATATTGAATAATGATACTAGCACAACATATAGTAGAGCCTTACCACTTTCCCAAGGAAGCATGTTCACAAAAATGGAAAGAAACCAGGGTCCAGTAACCCATCCCACCTGCACTCCCAGGTAATCCAGATGATTAACTGCATCATAAGATCCATCAAGAAAATGCTCAATCCGTTGCTAGCAATTTGACCAAATGGGCAAATAGTAAATTTAAATAGTTCTAACCTAGTTTGGGAAATCTCTCCCGGATCAACTCCTCGAAAACAAGTTGATCTACCTGAAGAAATGTAATAAGCAAAATAAGAAATTATAAATTTATGAAACCACAGAAAAACACTTTATACGCAGCTAAACAATTCCTATCCTTGTGCATGAATTGAAATAATGAATACGAAAAGGAATGCAAAAGAAAACAAACATACCTGAGACTCTATCATTTCCTCCGAGTAGTAGCCATCAAAATAGTTATCCATAAGACCAGTTAAGGTCCTGAAAAGATCTCACATGAAAAGCGGATTTACATGATCAGACTTTAATTAGACGATGAGAACTTAAGAAAACAGCTCATCAACATGGATAGTGACATAAGAATATCTGAACCTACCAAAAAGCATTTTCTTCAGGCATCAAAAGTAGTAGTAATCCAGCAAAGAAATTCATGGCCTGCTCAACGAAAATTATGATGGAAGTTTAAAGAGAATGCTAGAAACGATTAATCACATTTATGAAAGCCAATATGCATGGCACAATAAAATAAACAAGAAGAATAATAATGAAACATAATTTCAAAATAACAGCAAGGAGTTTCAGAAAGCAAGAAAATGTTTACTCATATATTTATATTCTTCAAGAAGATTTCACGCATGAAGTCTTGACACTAAATTGATTTTAAATCAGACAGAAGAAGAAGATTCAAAAGCACACGTATAAAGAAATCGGTAATTGCACTAAATTGAATTCGAAAATAACCAAAGCACGATATAAGCTGTGTAAGTGAAATCAACCGCCTTGCACAAAGCTCATATCAACATTAATAAACACTGCCACCTTCATTAATTTAGATCCAGCTCAAATGGCCAATAGGTCTGGTGAGACAAAATTCTTAACTCTTCAAATCTTAGTGCAACATCAAAGATAATTGTTAAATTTATGTTGGGCCCGTGTGAGCCCGTGGATCTCTGCCAGTACTGATGTTGTCCCTAGATAAGCGTAAGGTTTTAACTCAAAAAGCCTCGGTAGCATAAAGGGAGAGATCCACACTCATTAACTTCATTACGAAGCCTTTTTTAATCGATGTGGGACTATATTTCGGTCAACACATCTCCAACACTCCACCTTAGACTAAAACCCATCCAAGGTGTCTTCTCTCAAGTCCTAGCTGAACCATCGGCTCTGATACCATGTTAAATTTATGTTGGACCCACCCACACACGCGGGCGCGAGCCCTTTGGACACTAAATGTCAGAAATCCTGAGGCTTCATGTAACTGACTTTTGCATCCCATCGGCGTAAGTATTTGAAAGTGCATGCATCTACACTTCAGTTAACTTCATGCTCAAACAAATTAGGACGGCATGGATACATAATCTTTAGCAATGAACGCTGCCTGGCAATATTGCTAGAATACTCCTCTGATAGGATTTAAAATGTAACAAGTAATTTACTTGGCACTAACCGTGGCTAGACTTCTATGGCCACAAAAGTTTACTCTTCATCTTGACAAGTTGTCAGCAGCAATTTTAGTACTTTTACCGTGTAAGATGGAAGTATCAATGTAAGGACTTTTAAATCCACGTACCTGACAGTATCCAACAGAAGGGTTATGCCGTGCGTATGCTGTGAGCAAACGTCTCAAAGCATTTCTACCATCTTCATCAAGAGCAGGATGGCCAGGAAATGTTCGAGGCAAATCCTGCATGAGATACATACAATTCAATTGAAAAATAAAATTGCACTATGATGTCTATTTTAATGTATCATCAAAGAATTGACAAAGTTCAAGTTAGAAGTTCACAGTTCATGCATCTAATGACCTTTTCAATCTGCCCTTTCCACTTCTCTGTCAGGCATTCATGACTTAAACTTGATTCCTTACTTGTATCATTTGAAATTGAAGAGTCACGCGTCTGCTCATGAGCAGCATTGCTTTTTTGATGTAGAAGAGCTTGGTAATATCCATCCACACGACATGTCCTCACACCCACAAAGACTTGCCACAACTTGAGTTACAAAAGGCAAGTATGAAGCACATTCACCACCTAAATATGTTTGAAAGGAACGAATGAACTTTAAAGTTGGAATCATCAATTATACCTCTCCCCGAAGAGCCATTGGCACTCCTCCACGGACAAGACACTCGAGCTCTTCTTTCCATGACAACAAATTTTCCGGAAAGAATCCATCCTCAAGAGCTGGTAAATGGCCATTTGAAGGAATATCCCTCACTGCATCTGATTTCTCCACATCATAAAACTCATCCTCTGATTCCTCATCTGAAACCCCTTTGGAAAGAATTACCTCCTCAATCACTGAATGATGGTTTCCATCAATAATACTTTTCTCATCTTTCCCTAGATGCTTCTGCTTCCTCATACGAAAGCTCAACATATACTCGATAGTGGCGAGAGATGGCCTAATCTGAGACCAT
This sequence comes from Stephania yunnanensis, assembly GCA_039657365.1. Classification (NCBI taxonomy): domain Eukaryota; kingdom Viridiplantae; phylum Streptophyta; class Magnoliopsida; order Ranunculales; family Menispermaceae; genus Stephania; species Stephania yunnanensis. The sequence continues at coordinate 1,590,645 of CM077586.1, read as the reverse complement.
ATTTGCACCTCATGACTCTTTCTTTCCTTAGACCTTGCACATACTCCCTTTTCTGAAATATCTTCAGTCGAACCGGCAGAAGGAGAGTTCCTTCCATCACCTGAACCATTCAATTCAACATCTTTCTCTAGCCCGGCTACCGCTTCTCGAATAGTAGCTTCAGGATAGGATATGCCATTAACTGGTATTAGAGCAGATTCAGCCTGCCTTTCTAAAAAACTCATCCATCTTTCTGATCTCTCTTCTTCTTCTTCCTGATATTAGTTAAACAAAAAATTACAAAACGAGAAACTAAATTATTCCTTCTTCAAAAGAGAGAGGCATCGAAAAATCTTGACTACCTTGTATATATTTGCATGCTCTCTATATCTGTTCAGGTGTTGAGGCCTCACTGTGAACCCATAGGCATCCCTCTTTACACTGAAATCAACCAATTCTCACAATCTTAATACTTCACCAAGGCTCTCAATGATGAAAGAGAGTGCAACCAAACATTCATCAAAATTTAACTCGAATGAACCGCAAACTAACGGCATTCTTGCTAAGAGCGCATTCGATTTACCACAATAATTCGGAAAACAACGAAATCTCTACAAATGCTAATCCCACCGCCTAGATCAGTCAAGCTAGCTACGCCTCAATTAACAAACGCAATAGATTAAGCACAATGTCATTCAGAATTGCAACAACGGACGGATAATAAACTGAATTTCTAACCTAAACTTCGATCACATCAAGCACAACAACCAATCAAATCAAAACCAAACAGTAACACAAACACTGAAGTCTCCATCTCCTTACGCCTTCATCGGAAGCGAAAAAGTTCAGACGTCACTGAAAACACCAAATCTCCTTGCACTATCAGTGACAATAACCACAGATCAAAACCACATTACACGCATCTAATCAATTCTACCAAATATGGAGTTCTATAAGATCAAACCGATCCAAACAACACGAACTAGAAACCCTAGAAATGCACGGATTGAAGAGATTAGATCAATCGAGTGAGAATCGCACCTGTTGTGATCCACTTTGAGGAGATCCACGCTCTTCTTTCCTCTCATCTTCTTCAGATCGATCGACCGAGCGATCGATTTTTCCAGAACTAACGAGTTTCAGTGCGAATTCGTATTCGAATTCGAATTCGAGAGAGAGGCGAAGCAAATCCAGTTGAAGTTCCCTCTTTAAAGCTCTCGCACACTCTCGCGCTGCACTACTCGCCACTCTCCGGTGTTGAGAGTCTTAGCAGTGTGACGTGGATGCGAGTGGACCGTAGGATCTGTCTGTTGATGCGTGGCACTAGGAAAGATTTGATGTTGAAACGTTGTTACGTTGGAACAGTGACTGGATACCGAGTCACCGACATTGTGCTGACTGCTGAGTTTGTTCATCGTGGGGTGTACTGTCCGATTTCAACGGTGAAGTCGTGAGACACGTGGACTACCGGCTTTGGATCTTTGGGCCCATTGCATTGGATCTCTTGGATTTTAGTAGAGTAGGCCTAGGGGTGGCTATTGTCGTTCTAGATTGAAAATCATTATAAGGTGCAATGAATTCAAAATAATTAGATAATTCAAATATCTTTAGGTTAAAAAAAAAAGTTGAAATACCAACAACCGATTGGTTTGAGTAGCTTGTCACTCGATTTCTTTAAATTGTGATTAAGACTCGAGTTCATACAAATTGAGATGTAAGTTGTTGATAGCTCTTTATTTTAATTAATTGTGAGCTAATCAGAAGTAAGCTCAAAGTAGTCGATTAGTTCGGATATCAGATGATCTCAGTTGAAAAACTAAAATCATGGGACTTGATTTAAACAATGTGAATAAGCTAAGTTTGAATTTAAAAATTTCTATCCACATCGAACCAATCCAAGTTCCATGAGAGTATCGCTTGACTTTTATTTTATATTTATATTTCAAAATTTAACCTAACAAGATTTTCACCCTTGCACATATCTTGAGATGCATTTAATGACAAGTGCATGTCCCCATGATCTAGGGGTGACAAAATGTGTCAAACATATTTGTCCGCATTGTGTGGACATACTTTAAACGAGTCCAACATAATTTTTTCAAAATTAATACGGTTTGGACATGTTTTTTTGTCCGTTTTAAAAAATAGGTCCGAGTCCCGGACAAATTTTTTTAAAAAATGGGTACCCATTTATTGATTAATTTAAATAATGTTTATTTATTTATATAATAATTTTAAAACTTTCATGAAGTTTGAATTGTAATTTCCCTAATGATGATATTATTTTTATATAAAAATTTGTAAGACTTAATTTTGAATTTATAATATTTTTTTTTTGTGGCGATGAAATGCGCGACGACATAAAAATCATGTATTTTTTGTTAATGATTAATTAAAAAAAATTATTTTATTTTATTTAAAAAAGAGTCAAACAAAAAAAAAAAATGTCAATTTTAAAACAGGTGCACGTCATTACCCACCCCTATCATATCCAATAATCAAGTGTCCTACACGAGAAAAATGGGCGTAAACCTTCGATCAGGCCTTCCTACTTACCTCCTACAAGGCTACAGGCTACAAGTCTACAACATGAGTTTCATTAGCAAATCTCTTATTCGTTAACACTTGAAAATCAGTTCTGCGAACGACCGAGAGCGCGCGAGCACCACCACACGCGCGAACACAAACCTAGAGACCTTCAATTTCTTTCAATGTGAGTTCATGCATTTCTCATTCTTCATTGATTCTGTGCTAGATCTTGATTTCTAGGGTTAGGGTTTCTGGAAAAACTGATCAACTTTTCTAGGGTTAGGGTTTCCGATTGGTTCATTCAAACGTGTTTGAATCTTCTCTTCTGTTCTTACATTTCTGGCGCATCTACATTTGTGTTCTTGATATGCATATCAGTGTGTGTGATGAATGATTCAATAAATTTGTGTTCTTGATCAGTTTCGGTTTCTGAGTTTGAATCTTTGTCTGAATTCGTAAAGTTTGTTGATTTCGATTCAATCATAGGGCAGCATTGGCGGTTAGGGTTTTGAGCGTGTAATGGAAACGAATTATGGTGAGTCGCGACATGGAGGTTCGTCTTCGAGTGTGTATGAGATACCTGGAGAACCTGCAATTGTTATCAATGGGGTGCCGAATGTGGCGGCGCTAAGTAAATGCGTTTCGTTTCAATATGACACTGCAAAGTGTGGAGAGTTGGAGACGAGTTCTGGGTTTGGTGAATTGTTGGAGGGCAGGGGAGTTAGGAAGTTATTTGGAGAACAGTTTTATTCGGGTACTGTGACGAAGTTTGATAGAGAAACGGGTTGGTATAGTGTGGTGTATGAAGATGGTGACTTTGAGGATCTCGAGTGGCGTGAGCTCGAGCAGATTCTTGTTCCTCTTGATATTACGGTTCCCGTGAAACAAGTGGTTTCAAAGATGCTCAAGAAGAATGAAAAGGGTTTCCAAAAGGCAGCTCGAATTACTTCTAGTCGTAGGATATCCTCTGGAGAAAAGCCTACTAGGAAGAAAGCATCTGATGATCTTTCGATCATTGTATCCGACGACTCCTGTGAGGCGATAAAAGACCAAGTACAAACTGGAACCTAACGAAGATGATAATTCCATGACATCGGAAGTGTGGTTTTCTTTTCACGGTGCAATTAGATTGGCAGTTGAGCAAAATGAAGCAATATCACTATTTGAGCCGCACATCTGGTTGAATAACAAGCAGACAGCATGCTCTGAATCTTCTCACATTTACATGTAAAAATAGCACAAAGGTTATCAGCATAACTATGAAGTTTTTCTTCAAAAAAGAAAATAAACAAGCTTTTTGTACAATATTCGTGATCATATCGCTAGAAATTTTCTTTGTGAAAGTTGAATTTCGTTGTGGTTGTATGACTGAACTCCTTGCAAAGCTTCTTTAGTTGTTTGGTCAGCGTAGGGCTTCCGCAATAGAAAACACCTGCAATGTCATGTTTCAAGTGAGCTATGAGACCAAAGCTGCATCTGTATCTGGACCTTGGCAGCTTAAGTAGATAAAGATTGCTTAAAGAGAATTTGTTCTTAATTACAGCGCGATATTCCATTAAGGTTGTAAGATCGTGTGATTGATGGCTTAGAATTCAAATGTAAGAGTAACAGAAGTACTGCATAAGTACCTATTCTTGATGATGCGTGGATGCTTGCTAATTGAGAGAACACCTTTCTCCAGTTTGGTCTCGCAAAATGCGTCCGTATCTGTTGCAATTGGCATTAGAAGCTTGTGAGAGAGAACTGTTCTACATTTATTTCATAGCTTCACATAAACTGGAATTGTTTTGTTTCTCTATGCAGTGAAGACAAATGATATATTTATTTGGACAAGAAAAGGTACCCGGCTCTGTGAAACAATATCAACTCCATTCTTTGCATGCTGCAACCTCTGAACCATGCTAATAAGTGCTGAGCGCGCATCTCCTTCTTCGTGCACACTAGTTAAGTAGTTATGCATTTCTATTACGTGCTGCAATTCCCATCAAAGAACTTTCAGTTGGCTCGGTCAGTAAAGTTGGTTAGAGAAACCTTTATTTATTATAAAAACCTTACATTTTGGTCGTAATCAATGACGTCGTCCATGACCCCTCTGAACCACTCAAATGAGCCTTGTTCTCTTGTAACCCAATAAAAGTATGCCCTCTCCGGACCTTTGTAATTGACATCTCTTGAAGGCATCTGCAGGTTTGAATCTCCTACTTTTCTGAATAATAGTTCTGCATTTTTCATTCAATTTAAATAAAGACCAAGTTGGCAAGTACATATACTCACATTTGGTTCATCTTTTTGCTTCATATTGTGCAGTAGATCCTTGAGGATGCTAATAAACGGAGTTGCTCCTATTCCCAGCCCAATGAGCAAGAGAATGTCGTACTTCTTGTAATTCTGAGCAGGCGCTCCATAAGGTCCTTTTATGAAGAGCTTCGGAAACCTTACGACAAAGAAGTTAAGTGTCAGGACAGACCAGTAAGCTGAAAAACTAGGTTGGAAACAGGGAAACCGTTACCTTTGTTCGGCGTTTTCATATTTTTGGGCAATGGTTTCCATTCTTTCCAGTCTACCCTTGCTTGGTCTGGAAGGAGGAGCAGCAGCAGAAACCTGCATGAACAAAAGGCATCTCATCTTTGATTTATGTATTCAAATTCACGACTAGGATTGGATGGGTTCTTAAATGGTTGCCCACCAGGACCATCTGAGGTTATAAACTATCTTTGCTTTGCACATGTTGGGTCTCGTCGACAATAATGGGATTTACTTGAATCAAAGTGGCTAGTTAAAGGCCACTACATATGATTTGCAAGTTTTGATGATGCAGAAGATCCCCACCATCCTTTGATGGGGACTGCTACTGATATCTTCTGATTCTGATTACTCAAGGCACCATATTTACAGAGTTCAAAATATGACCTTTTCGAATAGCTTCCTCAGTGCAGTTGTCCAGTCGCCCAAGGTTCGAATATGAACACTCAAGTAGTCATCTCCAGGAGCAGAGGTGATGGAGAAAGGATGCCTGTAAATGTTATATATTGAGGTAAGCATCTAAAATTTGCAGGAATGTAATTCATTATTTTTCATGTCTGGATATTCTTTATCGAAAACTTCTTTGTTGTACCATTCAAAGGAAGATACATCTGGGCAATTGACGAATATGTACATTCCACTCTTGTACTTGAATCCTGCAGGTTTGCTCATGTACAATGCAAGGACATTCCCTTTATATATTACACTCTGTAGATGCAGCATTTCAAGTTTGATTAATCCATCGCGGGTTATGTGCAGACATTTTTTGCTAAACTGAAAAGGCATTTGGAGCTGAAAATATATGTTCCTCAGTAGATAGTATACTAACCTTCATAATGTTTACATGAGAGAATCTTCCATTGATAGTCGTCCATGTTCTCTCAACAATGTAGAGAAGTATTGGGAATGCAATATACATCCATGTCTGCAGGGAAAATTGGCTCCATTAATGTTAGTATATCAATTTAGTCATCTTCTACAAGGGTGTGAAAGACAAGACATGTTGACTTACTGTCTTTTGGTACCAGTGCATGCTTAGAAATATGAAGTACCCATGTATGATGAAGAGAATGTAGGCAATGGCAAGCAAGTGATGTGCATACCAGAAGGTGTTGAAGCCAGCCAAATGGTGGAAGGGTTTTGGTAGTTTAATTGCATTTTTTCTGAATGCATGTGTTGCCAGAGTAAATGAGAATCCCATTATAGCAACTATGATGAAACCAGTGGTGCTCGGAGTAGATGCTAAAAGATCACGGTATGTTGGCTGTTTGTTATGGAAATATGGACCAAGAGTACTCATAAACTCGGTCTCTGGGAATGAAGCTGCTCTTGGAAAATCACAAGTTAGATGCATGAAAGAATGAACCAATGCCATTGTCACGATTGCAAGTGCAATCACTTTGTGGAAATTGATGTTGTCGTCAAAGGGGATAAGGGTACCAAGAAAAGTCGATCTGAGCTTTGTGAGTGTCGTTCGACAAACAGGAAGTAGAATGAGAGCCATATTAAATTTGAGATCCTCAGCAGCACCCTTTGCAATGCAGACACAGTGACCCATGACTTGAAATGCTGGATGATGCTTGTAGTGGTAAAACTTCCAAAGAAAAAGGCCCAAGTTAATGAGTAACCACAATGCGAGTATCCATATTCTCCTCCTGTTCTCATCAATGAACTCAAATGTTCTTGACAGATATCTGCTTATGGGCGTCCTGTATCGTTTTGGGATCATTGTCTTGGTGAGCATGTTGTTCTCTTTGACAAAGTTCTCTCCTTCTTCAGTGCTGACCATCCCACGCAACAATGCTTCTAGTTGCCAAGCTGCAGAGAGGCAGGAGCATGGATAAAAATGCCAGTGAGTTCCCCTTTAATATTTTTCTGTAACTTAGAAAAAGATCTTGGATCTACGTATGATGTTTGCTGTTTTCTTATGTCTTTTACTTTCTCCGACACTTAAAAAATCTTTACAAGTTTCGTATGCCACTAAAAGGAAAAAGAAAGAATAGAAGAGATCTTGAATCTGCACTCATTAGAAGTTTTAATACCTCTATGTGACCTTGATGATCAGGATCAAGCTCCTCCATGATTAGAGAAGCATATGTTTTAGCGTTTTCCTTGAAATTGGATAGTCGGTTTGCAGTTGCACTCATCACAATCACCTTCACCATGAAATATTTCGTAATGCGGTTACATGATTGCACAATTTTAAATGAGAAGAATTTACAATAGTGTGATCCCATACGTACCTCTTTCACCTCCTCCTCTGATAGCTTACCATCGCCATTCTTGTCACACCTAGAGAGAATGGAAATTTATGAAGTTGTTATCAGATTCACTTGAGCTGTGAACCTTTAGTTAACATGCATGTAGAACATCATTCTGTTAATTATTTTTGTCTTTAATAGCTACATGGTTTTTTTTGTTCAAGGTGTGTAATTGAAACTGTGAACCACGAATCGACGAAGGTGGATTGTAGAAAAAAAGAAATATTTTTACATGTCAAAGAAAATCTGAAGCCGGGCCTCCATGTCTCGATTGGATATCTCTTCCCAGAACTGTTTCAAATCTTCTTTGCTGATGCCGTTCTTCGCATCCAAGTTCCTGCGCCGCACTAAGGTATTGTAGAGCTCACCGGCAAATTCCTTGGAATCAGTCATTCCTACATGGATAATGCTTTTGGCATTAACTATGAGCTTATTAGAATTTATTATACTGTCAGGAGATGATCAAGTACTCACCTATGCATTTACCAAAATTTTCTGCAGGCAGCTTATCATTGACGGCGAGTTCTGAGAAGCGCTTCTCAACTGCTCTCCAGGCATCCGACTCCTTACCCGTCATTGTTCGATCAAGAAATCTCAGGCTCATTAGTCCTTTGGACGCGCTTGATTTTGTCCGGGTCATTGCAGGAGGTATACTTCTCTTGCCCTTCCCCTCATCGCGCAGCTCGCGCTTGGACACATTCAAGTTCTTCATTCTGAATGACTTCTTGTTGCCTGACATTCCTCCCTCATCCTGGATTGGCACATGAACCATTCTTTCCATCTCTTCAGGAACTACAATGCTCTCGAGTATCCATTTGGAAGAATCACCGCCGCTTTCTTTTCCAATACTTTCGGAACAATTCATCGGTAACACAGTTTGATCGGTTCCGCAGATGATCAGATGCGAACCCAAAAACGTAAAGTTGCAGGAGAGTTTGTCACTTGGGGAATGTTTACAGATCGCAGAATTGAGAGTTTTTGCAACAACAAAGACCTTAAATTTGTTGAAAGCAAGTCATTGCTGAGTTCTGTTTCCTTAGTTGTCCATTTTTTATTTCTCCTGTCAAATTAACCAAATTACTGGTTTATACTATTATACTAATGTTCATCTACCTATACAAGACACTTTGTTTTTTAGGGTCTGAATGGATGAATGTTGACTTCAACTACTTTTAATCATTTCAGATATGTGTTTGTGGTCCACCAACCAAACCATCCCTGGTAAACAAAAAGTTTGTGCTCTTCATGTTCGATTATTATAGAAGAAAGTCCACTCCGTGTTCCTCACAAGCTCTCTCTGTGCATTGTTTAGTCATAGGTCCCTGGTAAGCTGGTACCCATTGTAATATAGTGCTGAATTTAAAATGGAAAATACTAGAATAACCTGCTTTGGGACACATAAGATAGATGGTGCCATCCGTTCTGTTCTGTGTGTGCACATAAATTCTGATGCCGAATAAATGGACACTATCACTGGGTCACCCTAAAATCTTCCATTCAAAATTAACTGATCGCATAAAATTAACTGATCGACATTTTGAGCTTCGCGGCAAGGCTGGGCATTAATATAATATATTAGATGATGGAAATGGTTTTTTTGACATCTTTTTTTTTTTTTTGGTATTGTTTTGACATTCTTTTGAAACATAAATTTGCTAGAGAATGATGTAGACTCTCTATCATAATATCCAATGCCCTTATACACACCACACACCACTTTTTTCTTTTTTTTTAGACCAAACTACCCTCACACACATCCTATTTCACATTTTCTCTCTCTCCCGTTCCCTCCCTGCCGGCGATGGCCAAATCTGACTAGATCTTCGTCTGGATGGTTCGGCTATATTTAGGTCTGCTATAAAGATTGGGATATCTTGATGGTCCTCAAGAGATGCACCACTTTAGATGCCATTAACTACTAATTATCGAAAGGACTAAATGTGTAGCAAAATAAAAGTTCTACGATAAAATGTTAACAAATGAAAGTTTGGGAAAAAAAAAAAAAAAAAGTTATAAAGTTTAGGGATCAAATATTACGCATTACTATTACATAGGAGACACTCCACGTTGAAAGAGACATATTTTGGAAAATTAGTAATTTCAAACTTGAGACTTAGTTGAGTCTCAAATGAAAAACTAATAAGTCACAACGACAAGATCAAGATAATTATTGGTTACAAATGTGTACAAACTATAACTATTTTATATTCATTTTAGTAATATATTTAGGGAGTAGTCGCACCCGTTTTATCGAAGGGAAGCATCGAGGCACATATATATTCGAATAAACAAGCAAATTACACATGTGCATGGTAATAATGCAATTAATTAATTCACTAATAACGTGTTTATATATGTACACCAACAAGTGATGTGTACATGTGCCGGCCGTGTTCTTGATGTAAGTTTTACCTTAATTTTTTTTTGTTAATATGACAAACATGAAAATCACGTTTGTAGATCAATTGATTGATGTCGTGACACCATACTAGATAATCCCAAATTAATACCATGACACAGCAGTCTAGTTGGATAATCAAATTTCATGTGATTAATTAATGTTTAATTATCTCCAATCTAGCTTATCATAATGTATATATGCCTATCAAACTAGATAAGCATGATACTTTAACAACTATATGTCAGTCGGCTATCCATATATATCCACCAAAAAAAAAATGCTATCCATAAAATCTAATTCAACTCTTACTTAAATGATTTAAAATCAAGAAAGACCTATAAATCATAGATCATTATAGACCGAAATTGAATCAGTAGGGCTTCAAAAAAAAAAGTTGAATCAATAGCAATTCATCAAGATCTTTATTTTGAGTACTCCCTTTCAATCTAAAGTTTTTAATCTACTCTCTTGTGCCTTTCTAAACTTTGTGTTTTAGAAGTGATGACTTATCGATCTCACTAGAAATTTTTGCAAATCAATGGGGACTGAAAACTTACCTTGATCTATGCTTAATTAATTTCTAATCTTTATAGAATTCTTCCCATCTCTTACTTCTTTGTTAGGTCTTGGTTTTAATTGTTTTCTTGATGTTTAGAATTTTTGCGACCAACTTATTGCTACGTTTGATCTATGCTTAATTAATTTATCTTGATGGTTAGAGTTATTAAATAATAATGTAGGTCACAGTTTAATATAGGGATTATCATCTAACAATCTAACATGAAGGGCTTTGGCAATAATCTTTCAACAGAGAAGAAAATTATACGGAGAGGCAAGTAAGTTTAATATAGGGATTATCACCTAATTTTTAAGTTTAGGTGTTAAAACTCAAATTTGGAAGCATCCACGGCTCCTAGAGCAGTAAAGAAATCCACTATGAAGAGATATTGCACGAAATTGAGGGACTTCACTTCTTTCTTTTAAGTTTGGGAGTTCTTGATTATTATTGATATCAAAAGTGAACTCTTTGTTCTGGTGCCTAATTATTTATCTTAGTAGCTGTTATTTTTTTTATTTTATTTTTGACTTTGAAAGTGAACAAATTAATTAAGGAAGACAAAACAAGCCTTCTGCTTCAACAACCTATAACAGAAACATTTCAGACTTACAAACAAAATAACTACAATTAGTTGTTATTTGGCAGTGGACTAGTGCTGCTTTGCTTCTGCATAGTGTGCAAGTCTGCAATGTCATAGGTTGTATGAGCAGAACTACTTATTGTTTCGTCCTCGCAGTTCAATTTCGCCATTCACAAACAAAATAACTACAATTACTAAGATTATTTGGGAACCACAACAAAGACTTCTAGAAAAAGGAGACAGGATAATAAGATGACCAATCAACATTTTTAGTATGTGAATGCAATCTAGCTAGAACAAAAGCAAGAATAAATTAAGTCCCCAGTTGATCTTTAATTGTTATCATGGTATGTTTTTTAAAGTCAGTGAAAGGGAACACTACTGAAGACAAAACAATTGCTTCTGCTACAACATCTAATGATGGACACAAAGTGGAGAGACTATAGGAAGAGGAAGAGCAAGACTTTTTAAGAATGAGGGTTCGCCGAGGGAGGGACGTGATGAAGAATCAAACAATCTAAAGCTAATAAGTAAGTCTTCGTCATGATTCTCATTCTACCGGACTTAACTAATTAAGCTTCTCTGCTCCTCCTATAGCCTTTCCGCTATGCGTCTGTCATAGATTGTCGTAGCATAAGTACTTGTCTTGTTGTCTTTGCTCTTCAATTTCACTGTCATAAAACACAATGCAACAATTACTAATTAGATTGATTGCGGACCAGAATACACAGTGAGTTCATCTTTGTGAGAAATAATATCTATTATGCTGTCTGTAAGCAGCAAGTTCAACTAAAAATAGAAAACCATGCAAGTTAGTTGCTTGTTCCTCTAATAACGATTCACAGCTGCAGCGCTGTGATGTAGATAGAAGTCCTACGCGCCGTTGCAGCCCTTCAACTTCCCGAAAGCCGATTTGTTGATTGGGACGGTCATGTGAAGAGCTGGAAACATGATAAAGACTAATTGATCAATGTAAAGCAGATCATGGATGATTCTTTTTTCCATGATGACAATGTTACCTGCTTTAAGAAAGTCATTATATCTATGGCGTTCCTACTTCCGACTTCCTCTACAATCTCAATCAACAACTCGCTTTCAGGAACTTGAAGGGGTGAAATCGTAGGAATATATATACATCATAGGGTACTGAATTAATATGTTCCGTAACCTGTACTGTAAAGAACAAGTAGCTGATGCATTTCTTAATAACGTGTCCTAATTAGTATGCATTATTATCTATTCAAGTTTAGTAGATTATCCTTAATTTTTGTTTTTGTTTTTGTTACATGCCCCAAACAACAAATTTGTAGACAATCCCAAATTGATTCTATAAATGACACAGTTGGATAATCAAATTTCATGTGATTATCTCCAATCTAGCTTATCATAATGTATATATGCCTATCAAACAAGATAAGCATGCATGATACTTTAACAACTATCTAAAGTCGGCTATCCATACATATCCACAAAAAAAAAAAAAAAATGGATATCCATAAAATTAATTCAAATCTTACTTAAATGATTTGAAATCAAGAAAGACGTCCTATAAATCATAGATCATTATAGACCGAAATTGAATCAGTAGGGCTTGAAAAAAAAAGTTGAATCAATAGAAATTCATCAAGATCTTTATTTTGAGTACTCCGGCCCTTTGAATCAAAAGTTTTTAATCTACTCCATCTCTTGTAGCTTTCTAAACTTTGTGTTTTAGGAGTGATGCTTTATCGATTTCACTAGAAGTTTTTGCAAATCAATTGGGACTGAAAACTTGCATTGATCTATGCTTAATTAATTTCTAATCTTTATCGAATTCTTCCCATCTCTTGCTTCTTTTTTAGGCCTTGGGTTAATTGTTTTCTTGATGGTTTTTGGTTTCTTATTGCTGCGTTTGCATCATAGATCAAAAACTCTTAGACTCTTAAAGTTATTTAATAGTAATGTAGGTCACAATTTAGTAGGGATTATCATCTAACAATCTAACATGAATGGCTTAGGCAATAATCTTTCAACAGAGAAGAAAATTATTACGAGGGTTGTGCCAAGAGTCGAAAACATGATGATGAAAATTAATCAATCTTAAGCAGATTATATATAGATGAGCTATTGTTCCATGCCATGATTGATATTGTTTGAGAGTTTTGAGTATGTATTTATTCATGTTTTCTTATGGATTGACAGCAATAATAATATCTTCCTAATGAATGTATAGAAATCTGTTTCTTTCCTTGTATATTGTTTGAGAGTTCTTATTGATTGACACCAAGAATATATGTCTAGTTTCTCACTCTACTAGCTAGATCTATCAACGATATATATGCGATGTTCTGGCCTGAGATCGCAATGCGTCTGATAGAGATGATTTCTTGCACCTTGTTCTGGTCCTCAATTATAAATCATTAACACAAGTGTTGTTGTTATGACATTGAAAGGGAACACTGAAGAAAGATAAAACAGTTGTTGTGATAGTAAAGATACAATATGAAGAAGCAAAGGAGGTCAAGTCCACTTTTTAAGTAGGAGGGTTTTTGGAGAGTTGGAAAGATTAATCAATCTAAATGCCTATCTGACTGGTGAAGTCTTAGTCTTTACCATGTTTCCAGCTCTCCAGATGACCGTCGCACTTAAGGGGGAAGTTGAGCTTGTTTGGTTTCGCATGCTGTATCTCGTTAGGAACAGTTACTGAGATTATTAATTAGTGTTAACTATTTTGTATTTCTGTTAAGTTCCTACAGAAGAGTTGAATAGTGAAAATGAAAAATAGGTGTGTCTGTTAATCAGATTTGAGGTTATATAACTTCAACTTTTGTTGAAATCGCTAGAGAGATATTTCTGGTTAAAGAGAACTACTTGTAACTTGTTTTGGTTCCCAACTATTAACATGGTAATTGGTATGCCAATGGAAATGAACAAAGGAAGACAACATATCTTCTGCTACAACAACCTATAATAGATACATTGTAGGCATACAATATGAAGAAGCAAAGGAGCTCCGGTCCACTTTTAAATATGAGGGTTTTGGGGGGTCGTGAACACAATGAAGAATTAGTCAACCTCAAACCAATAATCCATGATCTGCTTCAGATTGATCAGTATCTCTTTGTGATCACGGCTTACTGTAAAACCCTCGTATCAAAGTGAGCTGCTTCATCTGCATCTTGATTGATCAGTATTTCATTATGATGATTTGGAGATTTGATTACTTTATGATTATAGAGCAAGAGATTGGAAAGCAGTACTATGATCTTGATTACTTCCCTAAATCATTTTGTGCATTTCTGCATTTCTTGCTTACTTGTCTAATTAAGAAATTGAGGCCAAATCAACCAATTCACAGCTGCAGCACTATGATGTAGATAGAGTCCTACTGTTGCAGCCCTTCAAGTTCCTGAAAGCCAATTTGTCGATTGGGATGGTCATGTGAAGAGCAGGGAAAATGACAAAGACTTGATCAATATAAAACAGATCATGGATGATCCTTTTTCCATGATGACAATGTTATCTGCTTTAAGAAAGTCATTATGTTTCCCATGCCAAGATCAATATAAAGCAGATCTAGTTCCTACTTGGGACTTGCTCTACAATCTCAATCAACAACTCGGCTTTCAGGAACTTGAAGGGGTGCAATCTCAGGAATAATTATCTACATCGTTGGGGCACTAAATTATTTTTGGTAACCTGTACTGCAAAGAACTATTGCTGATGCATTTCTTAATGACTTGTCCTAATTAGTATTAACCGTGTCAATGTATTATTCTCTATTCAAGTTTAGCAGATTAAGGTCCTTTTCCCTCCTTTTGATTGCAGAGAATAGTGTTTTTTATTTTTTTTTGACAATGGAAGAAGCTTATTGAATTGCAGAGAAAAGTGTTAGCATATGCTAGTTTTGATAAACAGTGACTTAGCTACACAAACATGTTTCTTTCCTTCTACATTGTTTGAGAGTTCTTATTGATTGACAGCAAAAATTTTTTAGCAAGAGATCTCTGCGTCTGATAGAGATGATTTTCTAACAAAAGCAAACTCTTTGTTCTGGTCCTCAATTATAAATAATAGTAGTAGAGATACAATATGAAGAAGCAAATGAGCTCAAGTCCACTTTAAATAGGAGGGTTAATTTTGTGGAGAGTCGCAAAGATCAATAGATCTAAAAGCCAATTATGCATGAGCCCTTATCTGCTCAATCACATGCAGAATTCAGTCTTAGTTGAGGAAATGTTACGCCTAGGAAGTTAATGGAATAGAATATGACTACTACAAGGGAGATGAAAACAACAAAGTGACAAGAAATTTTAACCACTTAGACTGATCCTTTTTTGCATTCAGTTGAAAAGGTTCGCAAGAGGGAGGAAAACAGTAGTCCACTCAAACTAAACAACGTACTGAAGATGTTATCCATCCAACGCCAAACAAATTATAACCAAAAAGCACATAAAAGAGAGAGTTAACATGAAAAAAAGTGCTTTGCTCCTCCCACTGTCATCGGTCTCCCCTTTTAGGCTTTAGCAGCATCATGATAGATCTCCGGATTTCCCATCCTCTATTGTGCAAGGATGAAAATGTCAGGGCATTTTCCAATGACCACTTCCTCAACCAATACTGAATTTTGCATAGGTGAAATAAGTTTCTTATCATGTCTAGCAGATCCATGATCTGCTTCAGACTGGTCAAGTCTTTACCATGTTTCCAGCTCTCCACATGGCCGTCGTATTTAAAGTTGTGCTTGAGCTTCTTTGGTTCTACAAGCTGTATCTCGTTAGGTGTTGTCGCAGAAGAAGCGAGGGCCATGTCTTCACTGCTCAGTTTCGCTGCCATAGAAACAAAAGAACAACAATTGAGATTAATTGGGGACCAAAACAAGGAGGTCAATTTAAGCCAGAATTACAAAGAAATTTAATTAGATTTCTTTTCTTTGTGCGATATTTACTTAGTTAGTGAAAGAAGAAATGACAATGGTAAAAGCAATCTAGGTATAAGCAATGGAAAATTAGGTTTATTCGACAATTAGTGCAAATCGAAGCGTTTCTTTGTGTAGTTGCGTAGTCAAGAAGAAATTGAGATGAATAATATGAATGTTTTGTTGTATTCCAAACCAAATGTCTAAACACAGAGATCTAAGCAATGCAAATTGAAGATAAAGAAAAGAACAGAAACCACAATTGAGGAAACAAAAAGGAAGAAATCTAATCAATCCAACCAAGAAAACAAATTAAGAAACAACAAAAACCAGATCGATTGTTTGATTCAACAAAAGAAAAGATTGAATAAACCATAAACCCAGAATTGTAAAAGAACAAAAGGAGGGAAAGACTAATTAAGAAAACAAACCTGGAGTGGAGAAACACCAGAGAATCGCCGCTGCGAGAGCAATCGCGAGAAGGCCAAAAACCCATTTCCCAGAAAACAGTGCTCTTCCGCGCAACATCATCTTCTTGCCCGGATCCGACGCTTGATGAAACATCGGAAGCTCGGACTCTCCACCTCTTCTGTTTCTTTGCATCTTTGGATCAAAAGAAGAGATCCCAGAAACAGTAGTGAAAGCACAATTAGAAGAGAAAACCCAGGAGAGGGTTTCGAGAGGGAGAGAACTGTGATTGAGAGAGAGACAGTGATAATTGATGAACTGCAAACTCACAGAAAACTGAATTGGAGAGGAAGAGCAGAGTGAGCAGAGAAAGAGAGAGAGAGTGTGTGTGTGAGTGATGGGTTCAACTGCTTTTTAAACAAAAAAAAAAAAACCCAAGAAATGACCGTCACTGTGACACGTGGCGCTTGGCCAACCTATCAGAAGACAGAGTTAGTTAAGAGAATCCACAAAATCAAGAACTAGATAGTTGTTGTTTTTGGTGACACATTTTTTATGACATTGAAAGTGAAACAAAGACATGGACTTTTTCAGGACAGACATCCCATAAGAGACACATGCAGAGTTACCTGGCATGTTGTTAAAGTCTGCAATGTCGTATAAGTCGCCTTAGCAGAACTTGTACTAATTGCTACATATAATTCTCTGGTCTTTACTGTTCAATTTCAACGCCATACAATATAGTATATTTGAGCTCCCATGAGATTAGTAGGTGTAGGACAAAGTTTTTAAGACATTTAGTTACTACATTAGATATATAGTTACTACATTAGAAATATTGAGCTCGCAGGGCTTTGATGAAGCGCAATATGTTGTTAAGTCTTCACAAAGCCCTCTTCAAAGGTACTAAAATCTGTTTTGGAGGCAAATTAGATATTCCCATGTCCCTCAACTCAGTGGTACTTGGTATATAAGAATTGGATTTCCAAGGATTGTATGCATAGAATTGTTTAGTGCTGTTGTCAAATGCAGTAGTCTACATTCCAAAACTGATCAACAAGACATCCAGTAAAGGACTCACTTATTCAAATTGATATTTCTGTGCTACATGGAACTCTTGTGAATTCAGGAAACTAAGAAACCGCATTGGTTGAAGCCGCCATCGATTTTCACCTGGGCTAAGAGAAACAGACCTGCTGCGAACACTAAGGATGACAAGCAGAACGATAATGGCGCGCCTTAAAACACAACACGGCAAAGAGATGGCAATGCTTCTCCATATACTTAGTGGCGTGCCTTGCCTGTCTGCGCCTTTATATTCAGGTATGCGTATCTCATTATTCTCAACTTAACCACCTTGCACTCGCATTTATATCAAAAAACATTGATAAAGTAAAAGTTTAAACATTGAAATTCTATAAGAAGAAAACTCATGAATACCAAGATCAGAAACAATCCCAAAGAAAACAAAATACATGTACATAAATTGGGGCTATTGGCGAGAACCATTAATCCAGCATGCACAGCTTCTCAAATTCTGAATTAGTATTAGGTATACATACTCCTGCATTATGTGAATTTGAATTTACCGCAGCAGTAATAATTATTGGCATTGTATTTTAAGGCTTAATATCACCACATCCAACGCCCTTGCACACACACACCACACAAACCACGCCACACCATTTTTTTTTTTTTTGGGACCAAAATGCCCTCACACACTGCCTCTTTAGGGATGCAAATGGGTTACGGAATACCTTTAGGTGATGGGAATTTACCTTAACGTATACGTGTGTGTATGAGGGTTTTAAATAGAGATGGGTACAAAATCTCATACCCAAACAGTATAGATAATAAAATATATCCACGGAGATCCTCGTAGGAACCTATCTACCCATGAGGATCTTCATATTTCAATTTATATACTACTAGGTGTTTTCTGCTTCGCAGTGTCGATGAAGATCTTCATGATTTATATGTATGAAAAATGGGCAAAAAAATAGGAAAGTTACAAAATGGGCAAAAACTATATATAAAAAATAAAATATAAAAATCGACGTGCTCGACCCTTTACATAAGCCAACCCATGGTACTCGTGCATCCATTCAAACACAAGAGACCCAAACAAAAATTTAGATAATCGCCAAACACTCCCCAAAAATTCTTAAAACTGGATGCGAGAGAATTACAACAGTAGAAGAATGGATGAGAAGTGAAATTTATAGGGGAATAAAACTTGCACTATGTACTAATTCTATTAATCATTTCGTTGATAATATAACCATTATTAATTATTAATAGATTAACATATATATAATTATATATCTCAAGGACAATCGATAATAGAAATAAATAAAAAATTAGAAAATTAGAAAATTAGAATGGTAAGAAGAGGTAGCTTCGAACTTTCTCTCTCGACTTAAATAATTAATTATATATAGTTAATTAATATATAAAATTGAAAAGACGAACCACTACAATTAATTTCTAGAAAACATGAAAAACAATAAGTATGAAAACAATAATTAACAACACTTGAAACTAATTGAACAACATGATCTTCTAAATCTTCTTTATTTTGTAAAGTGCGGAAAAAACTTGCATATGGATTTTTCGCAAAAATACTAATTAACCTTGCCAAAATTCTCTCTTTCATCATATCAAAGCAATGCATTCAGTTTTGCACTTCATGATCAATATCATAAAAGTAAAGTTGCAAAAAAGATAGATGTTCTTTGTCATGAAGTAAATTATTTATAAAATGATGAATTTGGCATTGCACTCTAAACGTATATACACCCACATTACTTTTGGCATACTCTCTCTTGCACTTTACACCAAAAAATGTAAAACCAAAATTGATGTTATAAGTACGGATGTACATAAAAACTCACGTGTCTCTTCAGTGTTTTAAGTGAATAGGTCGAACATTTCTTCAGGGACAACATTAGGAACGAGTGTTACTTGACCGTTTGAACAACATAAACTATTAGATTCATGAAAAACCTTTTCGCACTACAATTTCGACAAGAGTTTGCAGATGGTAACACATCTGCTGAACTTGCAACATGCTCAAAACCCATAGCGACATAACGTGGTTTTGCATTCCGGGGACCTATACATAAAAAAGAAATAAAGGCAACTTAATTTCTAAATTATTAATTAAAATCATTCATTTTGCTTCATAGTATTTACCCTACTCAATATTTCATAGAATATTTTGTGAAGTTTCGAATTCATACTTTGATCATGAAACTCGTTCTTTTCACTCCTTAGTTGTCTTTGGCGAGTCCACTTCATTTCTTTTTCTTCCTCCATTACAAATTTACGTTTCAAATTATTCACCTCCCTACGATTAGTATTTATTGCTTTTCTTATAGCGTATTCACTATTGTTGATAACTCCTAAGTTTTTAACCATGGTAACTCGCTAATGCAAGGTAAAATAGTTATATTTAATGAATTTTTAGATGAGATTGTTAAACTACAATCTAATGAAACAAACATTAGAGTAGTAATTAAAAAAATAAATAATGCTAATTTAATATGCAACTAAATATAAAATTTAATTTGAATAATATGTATGAGTTTGAACAAACTATGTAATATAAAATTCAAACATACATAATTTGAATACTTAAGAAGTAAAAGTGCAATTCAAGAAGCATCATTTAGCAAAGAAAAAAAAATAGAAAGGAAAAAAGGGATCCATATGAACGAAATATCAAAGCAAAAGACGTGACAAAATTGAATGCACAATTGTGGACACATATACTATAAACATTGTTAAACATTACATGAAATATACTGACGGCATGAACCACTCATCTAAATACTATTTTTTTTTTGGAAAAAAATAGAACTATACATCAATATTTAGCCCTGAGGTTAATGACTTTTGACCGTTAGTCCTCCCTAGTCTTCCAAAAGATTAGCACACAACTTGCAAATATCTTCTTTTGAAAAAAAATATAACTATACAATAGACTTTTGATCAACTCGCAAATATGTCTTGTTAATTTTTATAATGTTTAATTATTTGTTCTTGAAAAAAAAAAAAAACAGTAGGACCAACTTTACAAATTGGACTTGTTTGATGAATAGTGGAAAGCAAGAAGGAAAGATTAGAGAGTTATGCCAAAGCATCTCTAATTAGATGAATTAAATATTAATGCAGATGTCAAAGGAAAGGTTGGGGGTTGACTCATTTTGGAGTCAAGTATGATGTATCTAATTAAGTTGGCTTCTTATCAAAACAAAAGATTATGGAATTATTGTTTATGAGTTAACTCAATCTAGAAGAAACTCTTTCAATTTTCTGATGTTAAGTTATAACTACCACCACCAAATGCAAGTAGTTTAAGCCACCCATTGGAGGATTGAACTTCTTATGTGTAACTTTACCTTAATTAGACCTTTAAAACTTAAATACATTAAAACTTAATTAGATATTTAAAACTTCACCAAACGGAAGTAGGTCTATATAAAGAGCAAATTACAAGTTCGAGTTCATATTACCTATTAAAAAAGATTTATCACGTGTTTTTCGAAATTGGATTACTAAGAAGAATTGCTTACGAACACATTTTCAAAATATAAATCAAGTGTGAAAAGATGGATGAGAACTCTAGGAATGGAAAGACTTTAAAACTCTTGCAAATTATTGTAGTCTTACATTCCTCAAATCCAAAATTAGCAGGGGCAAATCCCAGAATACCTCGAGAATAATCTAGAAAAAATGAAAAGAGGGATGACAACTCGCCTCGAATAAGGGGCTCTCTCATTATACTTCAATTGATATTACATATTATTCTTATTTTATTATTCCTTTATTCGCTTTAGTGTCAAGACCTACTTTGATGAAATTAACTGAAACAGAAAACCAAAGAAGAATGTGTCAATCATAATTGTAAAATTAAAATGGTCCATCATTTCATCTTAACTATGAGTTAAGATGGCTGCACATATGGAAATTAACCGATCGGTTGAAAATTGCAATCAAATAGTGTATGTCATACGATAGTGTCGAACATATATCATAATGTTTCATAATCGAGCAAATGCAATAGGCTTTGCTCCTCGATATCAAATTATAATATGATAAACCACGATTATTGAAAATATAATTTGGAGACAGTTTGTGTTTTTAGTTCAACTTCAGTTCTAAGTTATAATAGGATTAGCATGTATTGTGGTTGTGACCACTCAAAAGAATTCCACACCATAAATTATGTATCACAAAGATTACTTCGAAGAGCATGTTCAACAAGACATAAAAGACATAATTTAGCAAAAAAATTAAAAAATATCGACCGCAAGTTCGATATAGATAAAAAGACACAAGAATTTCATTGTTTACTTTCCATCTCCCACATGCTTTTATTGGAGGCTTTCATTTATCTCAAATAAGCATAAAAACTTTACATTCATTTGTGTAGGAATTAATGAACCAAGAGATTAGTTCGTTGCCAACAACACAACAAGTTCAACAAACAAAGATTCAAATTACTTCATGTCCTTTTTTTTTTCAAGTATGCTAATATAAAATATGCAATTTTTTAATTCCAACTTGTAAAAAGACAGACAAATCAAACATCTATATATTTCTAATATAAAGGAAGAAGATGAAAATTATTTTGGTATTTCAACAAACACCTAGTATTCAAGATCTTAAAGTCCAATTCAGTTTCGGCTTAGTGTCTTCAAAAAATCGCTCACCACAAATAGTCAAACATATATGTATCCCATGAATTCTAATAACCATACAATGAACGAGGGGTTGATCATATTAGCTTTGAAGGTATTGTTTCAAAAATCATGAATCAAATTGAACCATATAGACCAGATGAAATAGGGCTTTTGTGTTAAATTCAACATTGAATCAAGGGTGTATTAGACCCAAATTTCTTTCAAAAACCATGAATCAAATTGAACCATATAAACCAAATGATTAACTCATCTTTGAATCAAACCTCTCCGAAAAAAAAAAGAATTGGAAAAGAAATGTGGATTAACTCACATTTGAATTGAAGAGCAAATGAAAGCAACGAATGAGTCGATGAAGGAAATCGGGGAATGAATGATTTGAAGAGGAAGGAAAGTCGTTGATCAGTTGAGTTGTTGATCAATTTGAAGAGGTAGGAGAGTCGCTGAGTTGTTGATCGATTTGAAGAGGCAGTGTTCAAGATGTTGAAGAAGTATCATTGCATAATTTATGCACTTAACAATGTTGATCGAAAAAATTATCCACTAACAATTGATAAGTTATCTTTTGAATTCAAATTATGTAATTCTTGTTTTTTTTTTTTTTGAAGCAGCACTGCCTAATTTTTGTTTTTCTACATTACATAATTTATGCCGTTAACAATGTTGATCGAAAATTATCCACTAACAATGGATATGTTAATCATCTAAAAGTTAGCTACAATACGTTATCTTCTCCTATCGCTTATATTATCTTTTTTTTTTTTTTTTTTTGAAAAATTTTCATTATCTTATTATGTTGATCATAATTTTAAAGATATATATATATAGTTGTTTTTATATATATCATAGATATATATGGAGAAAGAAGTAAATATGATAGATATATATGGGCAAAGAAGTAAATTTCATTACCACTCAAAAATTTGGTATTCGTGCTTTTATATATATGATAGATATGCAATTAAACAAGATTTAGATGCTTTAAACATGAAACTATAACTATTCATTCATTATGTGAGTCAATTTAAAGTTTGGAGAGAATTTGCATACATTACAAAAAAAATATAAAATGTATGTGCTGATAGATAGAGATTGGTTTGGCAAATTATTCATCAAAATTGTTTGTGATATTATTTTTTTTGTTTGTAATTTGATCGTAGAGTATAATGATGTTTAAACCATCACGTTCGCTTGACTATAATCCTACCGTATCACAAGGATATTATATATGATGAGAATAATGCATCCTGTAAAATTAGGAAAAAGAAAAAACCAATAAATTGAAAAAAAGTTTAAAAAATAAAAAATAAAAATCGAGAAAGAGGCAAAGGAATTTATCGTGGTTCAGCCTACTTTGAGGCCTACGTCACCACATCCGTGTATCTTCTCTTTGGTTTCTTTGTCATCGAAACCAATATTATATGCCAATCTTTTTTTTTTTTTTTAACGTTAACAATCAAATACTTAAGCTATGTCGTTGCCAACAATCAAATGCTAACGACCACATGACAACTTAAAAAAAAAAAAATACGACTGTATTGACACGTCTGACATTCGTTCTCTCTTTTTTTTTTCTTTTTTTTTTCTTTTTTTCTTTTTTTTTTTTCATTTTTTCATTTTTTCTTTTTTTTTCACTCATCTTTTTTTTTCTTCTTTCTTTTTTTTTCTCGAGATCCTCATAGGTTTCTAACCAATATTTCGATTTCACAACTCGATTATAGCCAACTTTAATCACCAAACTATACCATAAACCTTTGATTCACTCTCTTTTTTCTCTTTTTTTGTTTTTTTTTTTTTTCTTTTTTTTTTTTTTTTTTTTTTTTTTCTTTCTTTTTTTTCTTTTTTTTTTTTTTTTTCTTTTTTTCTTTTTTTTTTTTTTTTTTTTTTTGTTTTTAATTTGATTGTAGAGTATAATGATGTTTAAACCATCGCGTTCGCTTATTATAATCTCTACCGTATCACGAGTATATTATATATGATGAGAATGATGCATCTTGTAAAATTAGGAAAAAGAAAAAACCAATAAAATTAAAAAAAAAGTTAAAAAAAAAAAAAAAAAAAATCAAGAAATAGACGAAGGGATTTATCGTGGTTCACCTACTTCGAGGCCTACGTCCACATTGAAAAGGAGGCAATTTTTATTATCCACCACATACGTGTATCTTCTCTTTGGTTTCTTCGTCATCGAAACCAATATTACAAGCCAATCTTTTTTTTTTTTTTTTTTTAACGTTAACAATCAAATACTTAAGCTATGTCGATGCCAACAATCAAATGCTAATGGTCACATGACAACTTAAAAAAAAAAAAAAAAAAAAATACGACTGTATTGACACGTCTGGCATTCGTTCTCTCTTTTTTTTTTTCCTCTTTTCATTCTCTTTTTTTTCTTTTTTTTTCACTAATTTTTTTTTTTTCTTCTTTCTTTTTTTCTTAGAGATCCTCAATAGGTTTTTAACCGATATTTCGATTTCACAACTCGGTTATAGCCAGCTTTAATCACCAAACTATACCATAAACCTTTGATTCACTCTATTTTTTTTTTTTTTTTTTTTTTCAAGGATCACCTTAAGTTTTCAACCGATACTTCGGTTTCACAACTCGGTTATAGCCAGCTTTAATCACCAAGCTATACCATAAACCTCAGGTTTCCTCTTTTTTTTTTTTTTTTTTTTTTTTTCTCTTTTTTTTTTTTTTTTTTTTTTTTTTTTCTTTTTTTTTTTTTTTTCTTTTTTTTTCTTTTTTTTTTTTTTTTCTCTTTTTTTTTTTTTTTTTTCACAAAAGAATGCATTGCGACATGTCGTAACAGTACGATTAACAAGCAAGATTACATTTTGAAATATGACCTATTGCATCTTGAGATATGACTCACACTTGTTCTTCATGGCTGACATTGTTGGCATCTTCTTAATGGTGTTTCTGAAGCCCCTCACACTCATTCTTCATGGTTGACATTGTTGGCATCTACTTAATGATGTACGTGAACGTTGTAATAATTGACAATAAAATTCACCCTTGAACATCTGTAACATCGAACATTTATTATTTAATAATTGTGACGGTACACAAGTAAACTGCAGTTCTTGACAAGAAAAGTAAATCCCTATATAGAAATTGTCTTTAAGAAAGAAAAAAATGCATTCAAAAGTGACCAAGTATGCTGCATAATCAAAGATGATTAATAACAATGTTCAATAAAAAAAAAAACAATGGAATCAATGTACGAGTTAGCTTGAAACAATCGAAAGATTTGTTAACCACAAAAAAGGATAACAAAGAAATCAAGACCAAAATCAAAAGGTGAGAATGGTCGGCCAGCCATACCCAGTAAACAGCCATTTGAAGAATCAAGAATTTTGTTAATATTTGACTTTTAATCTTCGAACCCAAAACAATAAAGAACCCACAACCTAAACCGAAAGAGATCGAAAACTATGTACGGGTAGCAGAGATTAGAACTAAAGATCAGACAATCAAGTTCCGCGTTGAATACTAAAGAATTTTAAGTCACCCATAATTTCATTAAGTCACCATATAATTAAGAAACTAATTGATCTTACATGAAAGAGTGAGGGATCCAAATTAATAATCTTTTTAATCAGTAAAACGTAACACATTAACTGTAATCACATCTAATTCTACTTTTCTAATCTAAACTCAATTCTCAACAGGAGTACCAACACAGATCCACACAATAACCAAACCAAAACATGTAATGTAACCCTTACTATGCAATGTTGAATTAATAAACCAAAAAGAAACTAACATGTATATATACAACAATTGATGACCAAAAGGAAATATGTACACAGAAACAATTGATCATGATATAAACATTGCAGGAAAGCAATTATAAGCGAAATTGAATTTAATAAGAGAATAATCGATCAACCAACCACACAAAGCAACTGAAAATATTGAAACAAAAGCAAACAAACCTAATGCATCTTCAACCTTCTCTAAATTAATGGTAGAAATTTATCAACGTAATAGAAACTCAAAATCAAACAATTGCAAAGTTAAAGAAAGGAAGCAAAACCTTAATTGAAATCAAAAGGAGGCGAACACTAAGAACTCTCTTTAATCAATCGATTGTCTTACTAACCAAACCAAGTTATTTATAGACTTGTGAAGATGTTATTTTGAGTTTATCTTATCTTCTAAACAAATCTTATCTTATCTTTCTAAACAAAAAAAAAGTAAATCTTTATCATTGAACAATTAAGGTCGGTGACTTTGATTCGTTGGATCATGCTATGACAGTCCAAATCACCATCCTAAACTCAATTAGCAAATCAAACGGTCCAAGATCTAAAATCGTCAAACTATCGAAACGGGCATCTAGAAGACAAAAAATTCCTCCAATTGATTCAAGAGCAAAACACCGAAATTGAAATAAAAAAACCCACAAAAATCAAACCTTTAACAATAAAAACTCGCATAGCTAGAACCCTAGTCATTCTCAAAAATCAAAACTTTACCAAAAAAAATTGCTCCAAAATCGTGAAAAAAATCAAAAATTGACGAAATTCGATCGATCCAGAACCCAAAATCAAATATATCTCAACACCCATTAATGAAACCAACAAAACCCAAAAAGTGTACCCTCTTTTGGATCCCAGCAAACCCTTGAGCGAGGGGGCGAATCCGCTCGACAGTCTGCTGAGACTAAATAAGCCCTTTCTCTCCTCTTCTTCACCAGACTATCCACTCTCTTGTTCTCACCTAGATATCCATGGGAACATCATATTCACTTTGAAAGCATTTCACCATCATAGCTCCGAAGTCGACCATGGCGAGAAGAACACAATGGGGAGAGAAAGCAAGAATCGGATGAAGGGACATGAGAGAGAGAGACGTGAGAGAAGAGGAAGGAATATAAATCAGTTGTTATGTGAGAGAGACGTGAGAGAAAAGAAAGGGACGCACGAGAAAAAATTGGGTGGGAGACAGGGAGAGGGACAACGCACAAGAAAAAATTGGGTGGGAGAGGGACAAAAAAGTAAATTTGATTACGACTCAAAAATTTGTGATTCGTGCTTTTATATATATGATAGATATATATAGATAATATAGATTTTTAGAAAAAAATATACAAGATGGTTTAAAAAATATTTACTTATAAATCATTGAAGTAACCATTCATTAACAAATATACAAGATGATTTAAAAAATATTTACTTATAAATATTTACTTATAAATCATCGATGGTGTAAGATTCGAAACAAAGAATATGAATACATCATTAGTTAAACGGCCATTTAGTTGTTCAAAGTTGGATTTTTCGTTTTTCAAAAATATGGGGGGATGAATGTATCTTAAAACAATAAATAGCACATATATATTAATGTCTTAAAATAAAAAATTAAGAAAATTAAGAAAATCTTAAAAATGAAATGGTGGAAGGAGAAAGCTTGTGAAACTTTCTCTCTCCTTCAACTTTTATATATATATATATAGATATGATATTTATTATTTATATATAATTCAATATAAATATTACATAATATTATATAGTTAACATTTCAAAACACTCATACATATAACAAAAAACTTTTTAATGAGATTTATAATTTTAATTTATTTAGTTAATTACAACTATATGTTTTGTATTGAATTGTTTGCAACTATTTTTATATTTAGAGTTTTAGGATAAAAAATAGTGAAAAAATTGATGACTTGGTGGTTTAAAGAGATAATGATTTTAAGGAATATTTTGAATTTGAACTTTTCGTTTTGCATATGCCATCGATTTTGTATAAACTTAATTATAAGTGTTAGCACTTAGTAGTTAGAATTTTTATTGCATGATATGTTGATTTTTTAAAACTTAACAACACTAGTAAATTATGTGTCTTTAAATATTGAAATTGACAACACTTATTGTTTGTGTCCTCATTTTTAATTTTAGCAACACTTATAAACTATGTGTCTTTAGAATTAAAACTTGACAACACTTTTAAATTAGTGTCTCCAAATTTTAAATTTGGCAACATTTTTTTAACAAGTGTCCTTAATTTTGAGACACTTGTACATTATACGTCTCGAGATTTTGAATTTGACGACATTTTAATATCAAGTGTCCTTAATTTGGAGACACTTGTATGTTAAGCGTCTCAAGATTTTAAACTTGACAACACTTATATATCATGTGTCTCTAAAATTAAAATTTGAAGACATTTTTTATTAGTGTTGGCAAAAAAGTGTTGCTATAGACCCACTTTGTTGTAGTGTATATATATTACACCTTATTTGTTTCTATTCTTTTTTTTTTTAAAAATCTCCGCGGAGATCCCCAATGGGGAATGAAATGAGAAAAAAACTTCTCCACAGAGATTCCCCATCCCCGCAAAAATCTCCATGAAAATTTCCACGGGGATTTCCAATGGGGAATGAATGATGATTCTCCATACCCACGGAGATTTGATGGGTATGGGAATGGGTATGAATATGGGTATGGTTGTGGGTATGGTGATAAAAATTTTAGTGGGTATGGTATGGGAATGAGGCCCCCATCCACTATCCTACCCATTTACATCGCTAGCCTCTTTCACCTTTTCTCTCTCCCTTCTTCCCTCCTTGCCAATGGTGGCCAAATCTGACTAGATCATGGTCTAGTCGGTCCGGCTATATCTCGGCTATATCTAGGTCGACTATAAAAATTGGGATATCTTGATGGTCCTCAAGGAATGCATCACTTACTTTAGACGCCATTAACTACTAAATGATCGAAAGGACTAAATGTGTAACAAAATAAAAGTTCAAGGACAAATGTTAACAAATGGAAGTTTGTGACTAAATAATAAAAGTTACAAAGTTTAGGGATCAAATATTACCTCTTACTATTACATAGGAGACACTCCACCTTGAAAGAGACACTTTGGAAATTTAGTAGTTTCAAACTTGAGACACTGTAGAGTTTCAAATGAAAAACTAATAAACCTCAATCAAAACTCCAAGACAATGGTTGGTTACAAATGTGTACATACTAGAACTGTTTTATATTCATTTTAGTAATATATTTCAGGAGTAGTCGCACCTTTTCTTTTTTTTTTTATCGAAGAGAAGCATTAAGACACATATTCGATGTCCGGCCCCGAAGGGGATGAGTGGGGCGACCGCTCGACCCGGCCCCCTTAAGGGCCCCACTTTTTGAAAAAATAAACTATAGGGATACATAATTTTTTTTTCAAAGAATTAGTTACTATTAATTGAGAGATTAATGTTAATTAACAAATTGTTTATGTACATTTCAAAATAAATTTTAATTTTCTACTTTTTTTAGTAGATCTTTCTACTCTCTCTCTGTATCTTCTCATTTGCATTTTGTAAGTGTTGTTACGCTTTACTTTTTTAATTATAATTAATTGAAAATGTTTTTAGAGAATTCGTTCTTCCTTTCACACATTTATAATTGAAAGGCTCCAAATTATAATTTCGCCCCGGCTCTTAAATATCTTGGACCGGCCATGTGTGCATGGCAATAATTAATATAATCAAATCTTTTTTGTCAAAGAATAATGTAATCAATTAATTGATTAATAACATGTGTTTCTACTGTAAAAAAAAAAGGCAAAAAAAAGAAAAAAAAAAAGCGTTTATATATGTGCACTTAACAAGTAATGTGTACATGTGCCGTGTCCTTGATCTAATACCATACCAGATAATCCCAAATTGATCCTACATATGACACAGTCTAGTTGGATAATCAAATTTCATGTGATTAATTAATGTTTAATTATCTCCAATTTAGCTTATCATAATGTATATATGCCTATCAATCAAGATAAGCATGCATGATAGTTTCACAAATATCTAAAGTCGGCTATCCATATATATGTATCCACCCAAGAAAAATGGATATCCATAAAATCTAATCCAAATCTTACTTAAATGATTTGAAATCAAGAAAGACGTCCTATAAATCATAGATCATTATAGACCGAAATTGAATCAGTAGGGCTTGAAAAAAAAAAGTTGAATCAATAGAAATTCATCAAGATCTTTATTTTGAGTAGTACTCCCTTTGAATCAAAAGTTTTTAATCTACTCGATCTCTTATACCTTTCTAAACTTTGTGTTTTTTGTGTTTTAGGAGTAATGCTTTATCGATTTCACTAGAAATTTTTGCAAATCAATTGGAACTGAAAACTTGTATTGATCTATGCTTAATTAATTTCTAATCTTTATACAAGTCTTCCCATCTCTTACTTCTTTCTTAGGCCTTGGGTTAATTGTTTTCTTGATGGTTTTTGGTTTCTTATTGCTACGTTTGTATCATAGATCAAATTTAAAACTCTTTAAACTCTTAAAGTTATTTAATAATCATAGAGATGATTTCTAGCGAGAAATCAACATATTCATTTTTTTTCCATGATATAACTTAATTAAGGATCAAACTGAGCATACTTATTGAGTGTGGTAAGATTCGAGAATTAGAGTAGTCGCAAGTTGTCAGTTGGTCACAAATTCTCTAAATTGACATATGCATACAACTGGCCCTGATGTGAACTTTCTCTCTTACGTAATTTAGAATGTAATGCTTTTGCTTACAATCTATACATAGTATTGTGTACATAGGATTGTGTTCAGGGTCGGGTATAGAAAGTTTGCAGTTCATTGTTTATATACGTCTGAATGTTGTCAATGTATTATTCTCTATTCAAGTTTAGCAGATTAAGGTCCTTTTGATTGCAGAGAATAGTGTCAATATATGCTAGTTTTGATATACAGTGACTTAACTATGGAAATATGTTTCTTTCCTTGTATATTGTTTGAGAGTTCTTATTGTTTGACACCAAGAATGTCTAGTTTCTCCCTCTACTAGCTAGATCTATCAACGATAGGCGATGTTCTGGCAAGAGATCGCAATGCATGCGTCTGATAGAGATGATTTCTAGCAAAAGCAAACTAACAAGTGATGTGTACATGTGCCGGCCGTGTTCTTGATGTAAGTTTTACCTTAATTTTTATTTGCTAATATGACAAACAAGAAAATCACGTTTGTAGATCAATATTTGATTCAGGTCGTGACACCATACTAGATAATCCCATATTAATCCCATTACACAGCAGTCTAGTTGGATAATCAAATTTCATGTGATTAATTAATGCTTAATTATCTCCAATCTAGCTTATCATAATGTATATATGCCTATCAAACTAGGTAAGCATGATACTTTAACAACTATATGTCAAAAGTCGGCTATCCATATATATCCACCAAAAAAAATGGCTATCCATAAAATCTAATTCAAATCTTACTTAAATGATTTGAAATCAAGAAACACGTCCTATAAATCATAGATCATTATAGACCGAAATTAAATCAGTAGGGCTTGAAAAAAAAGTTGAAATCAATAGAAATTCATCAAGATCTTTATTTTGAGTTCTCCCTTTCAATCAAAAGTTTTTAATCTACTCCATCTCTTATAGCTTTCCAAACTTTGTGTTCTAGGAGTGATGCTTTATCGATTTCACTAGAAGTTTTTGCAAGTCAATTGGGACTGAAAACTTGCATTGATCTATGCTTAATTAATTTCTAATCTTTATCGAATTCTTCCATCTCTTACTTCTTTTTTAGGCCTTCTTGATGGTTTTTGGTTTCTTATTGCTACGTTTGTATCATAGATCAAAAAACTCTTAAACTCTTAAAGTTCTTTAATAGTAATGTAGGTCACAATTCATTTAACAATCTAACATGAATGGCTTAGGCAATAATCTTTCAACAGAGAAGAAAATTATTATGAGGGTTGTGCCGAGAGTCGAAAACATGATGATGAAAATTAATCAATATTAAGCAGATTATATATAGATGAGCTATTGTTCCATGCCATGATTGATATTGTTTGAGAGTTTTGAGTATGTATTTATTCATGTTTTCTTATGGATTGACAGCAATAATAATATCTTCCTAATGAATGTATAGAAATCTGTTTCTTTCCTTGTATATTGTTTGAGACTTCTTATTGTTTGACACCAAGAATATATGTCTAGTTTCTCACTCTACTAGCTAGATCTATCAACGATATATATGCGATGTTCTGGCCTGAGATCGCAATGCGTCTGATAGAGACGATTTCTTGCACCTTGTTCTGGTCCTCAATTATAAATCATTAGCACAAGTGTTGTTGTTATGACATTGAAAGGGAACACTGAAGAAAGATAAAACAGTTGTTGTGATAGTAAAGATACAATATGAAGAAGCAAAGGAGGTCAAGTCCACTTTTTAAGTAGGAGGGTTTTTGGAGAGTTGGAAAGATTAACCAATCTAAATGCCTATCTGACTGGTGAAGTCTTAGTCTTTACCATGTTTCCAGCTCTCCAGATGACCGTCGCACTTAAGGGGGAAGTTGAGCTTGTTTGGTTTCGCATACTGTATCTCGTTAGGAACAGTTACTGAGATTATTAATTAGTGTTAACTATTTTGTATTTCTGTTAAGTTCCTACAGAAGAGTTGAATAGTGAAGATGAAAAATAGGTGCTTCGGTTAATCAGATTTGAGGTTATATAACTTCAACTTTTGTTGAAATCGCGATAGGTTTATAGCTAGAGATATTTCTGGTTAAAGGGAACTACTTGTAACTTGTTTTGGTTCCCAACCACTAACATGGTAATTGGTATGCCATTGGAAATGAACAAAGGAAGACAACATATCTTCTGCTACAACAACCTATAATAGATACATTGTAGGCATACAATATACAATATGAAGAAGCAAAGGAGCTCCGGTCCACTTTTAAATATGAGGTTTTTGCCGGGGGTCGTGAACACAATGAAGAATTAGTAAACCTCAAACCAATTATCCTTGATCTGCTTCAGATTGATCAGTATTTCATTGTGATCACGGCTTACTGTAAAACCCTCGTATTTCAAAGTGGATTTGAGCTGCTTTGCATCTGTATCTTGCATGTCTGCAGCGTCGCAAGAAGCAATTTTGTTGGACATCTTCACTCTTCAATTTCACTGACATACAAAAATAGAGCAAGTGATTGGACAGCAGTACTATGATGAAGATTTGATTACTTTGATTATATCGAAAAAAGTAGACTACATCCTTCCCTTGTGCATTTCTTGCTTACTTGTCTAATTAAGAAATTGAGGCCAAATCAACCAATTCACAGCTGCAGCACTATGAAGTAGATAGAGTCCTACTGTTACAGCTCTTCAAGTTCCTGAAAGCTGATTTGTCGATTGGGATGGTCAAGTGAAGAGCGACTTGATCAATATAAAGCAGATCATGGATGATCCTTTTTTCCATGATGACAATGTTATCTGCTTTGAGAAAGTCAATTGTTCCCATGCAAAGATCAATATAAAGCAGATCAGTTCCCACGCTCTACAATCTCAATCAACAACTCGGCTTTCAGGAACTTGAAGGGGTGAAATCTCAGGAATAATTATCTACATCGTAGGGGCACTAAATTATTTTTGGTAACCTGTACTGCAAAGAACTAGTTGCTGATGCATTTCTTAATGACTTGTCCTAATTAGTATTAACCATGTCAATGACTCGATATATTATTCTCTATTCAAGTTTAGCAGATTAAGGTCCTTTTCCCTCCTTTTGATTGCAGAGAATAGTATTTTTTTTTTTCGACAATGGAAGAAGCTTATTGAATTGCAGAGAAAAGTGTTAGCATATGCTAGTTTTGATAAACAGTGACTTAGCTACACAAATATGTTTCTTTCCTTCTACATTGTTTGAGAGTTCTTATTGATTGACAGCAAAAATTTTTAGGAAGAGATCTCTGCTAGAGATGATTTTCTAGCAAAAGCAAACTCCTTGTTCTGGTCCTCAATTATAAATAATAGTAGTAGAGATACAATATGAAGAAGCAAATGAGCTCAAGTCCACTTTAAGTAGGAGGGTTAATTTTGTGGAGAGTCGCAAAGATCAATCGATCTAAAAGCCAATTATGCATGAGCAGAATTCAGTCTTAGATGAGGAGGCAAAAATTGGAATATGACTACTACAAGGGAGATGAAAACAACAAAGTGCACATCCAATAACCAGTATTCCACTCAAACACATGTAAACAACGTACTGAAGATGTTATAGATCCAACGCCAACATAAATGAGAGAGTTAACATGAAAAAAAGTGCTTTGCTCCTCCCACTGTCATCGGTCTCCTCTTTTAGGCTTTAGCAGCATCATGATAGATCTCCGGCCTGCTTTCCCATCCTCTATTGTGCAAGGGATGAAAATGTCGGGGCATTTTCCAATGACCACTTCCTCAACCAATACTGAATTTTGCATGGGTGAAATAACTTTCTTATCATGTCTAGCAGATCCATGATCTGCTTCAGACTGGTCAAGTCTTTACCATGTTTCCAGCTCTCCACACGGCCGTCGTACTTAAACTTGTGCTTGAGCTTGTTTGGTTCTACAAGCTGTATCTCGTTAGGTGTTGTCGCAGAAGAAGAAGCGAGGGCCATGTCTTCACTGCTCAGTTTCGCTGCCATAGAAACAAAAGAACAACAATTGAGATTAATTGGGGACCAAAACAAGGAGGTCAATTTAAGACAGAATTACAAAGAAATTTAATTAGATTTCTTTTCTTTGTGCGATATTTACTTACTTAGTGATAAGTGACAATGGAAAACCAATCTAGGTAGCAAGGAAATTACGGTTTATTCGACAATTAGTGCAAATCGAAGCGTTTCTTTGTGTAGTTGCGTAGTCAAGAAGAAATTGAGATGAATAATATGAATGTTTTTGTTGTATTCCAAACCAAATGTCTAAACACAGAGATCTAAGCAATGCAAATTGAAGATAAAGAAAAGAACATAAACCACAACTGAGGAAACAAAAAGGAAGAAATCTAATCAATCCAACCAAGAAAACAAATTAAGAAACAACAAAAACCAGATTGTTTGATTCAACAAAAGAAAAGATTGAATAAACCATAAACCCAGAATTGAAAAAGAAGAAAAGAGGGAAAGACTAATTAAGAAAACAAACCTGGAGTGGAGAAACACCAGAGAATCGCCGCCGCGAGAGCAATCGCGAGAAGGCCAAAAACCCATTTCCCAGAAAACAGTGCTCTTCCGCGCAACATCATCTTCTTGCCCGGATCCGACGCTTGATGAAACATCGGAAGCTCGGACTCTCCACCTCTTCTGTTTCTTTGCATCTTTGGATCAAAAGAAGAGATCCCAGAAACAGTAGTGAAAGCACAATTAGAAGAGAAAACCCACGAGAGGGTTTCGAGAGAGAGAGAGTGGTAATTGATGAACCGCAAACTCACAGAAAACTGAGTTGGAGAGGAAGAGCAGAGTGAGCAGAGAAAGAGAGAGAGAGTGTGTGTGTGAGTGATGGGTTCAACTGCTTTTTAAACAAAAAATCCAAGAAATGACCGTTACTTTGACACGTGGCGCTTGGACAACCTATCGGAAGACAGTGTTAGTTAGGAGAATAGATTGTTGTTTTTTGTGACACGTTTTTTTATGACATTGAAAGTGAAACAAAGGATGGACTTTTGCTACGACATCCCATAAGAGACACATTGCAGAGTTACCTTGGCATGTTGTTAAAGTCTGCAATGTCACATAAGTTGCCTTAGCAGAACTAGTACTAATTACTACATATAATTCTCTGGTGTTTACTGTTCAATTTCAATGCCATACAATATATAGTATATTTGAGGTCCTATGAGCTTAGTAGGTGTAGGACAAAGTTTTTAAGACATGTAGTTACTACATTAGAAATATAGTTACTACATTAGAAATATTGAGCTCGCAGGGCTTTGATGAAGCGCAATATGTTGTTAAGTCTTCACAAAGCCCTCTTCAAAGGTACTAAAATCTGTTTTGGAGGCAAATTAGATATTCCCATGTCCCTCAACTCAGTGGTACTTGGTATATAAGAATTGGATTTCCAAGGATTGTATGCATAGAATTGTTTAGTGCTGTTGTCAAATGCAGTAGTCTACATTCCAAAACTGATCAACAAGACATCCAGTAAAGGACTCACTTATTCAAATTGATATTTCTGTGCTACATGGAACTCTTGTGAATTCAGGAAACTAAGAAACCGCATTGGTTGAAGCCGCCATCGATTTTCACCTGGGCTAAGAGAAACAGACCTGCTGCGAACACTAAGGATGACAAGCAGAACGATAATGGCGCGCCTTAAAACACAACACGGCAAAGAGATGGCAATGCTTCTCCATATACTTAGTGGCGTGCCTTGCCTGTCTGCGCCTTTATATTCAGGTATGCGTATCTCATTATTCTCAACTTAACCACCTTGCACTCGCATTTATATCAAAAAACATTGATAAAGTAAAAGTTTAAACATTGAAATTCTATAAGAAGAAAACTCATGAATACCAAGATCAGAAACAATCCCAAAGAAAACAAAATACATGTACATAAATTGGGGCTATTGGCGAGAACCATTAATCCAGCATGCACAGCTTCTCAAATTCTGAATTAGTATTAGGTATACATACTCCTGCATTATGTGAATTTGAATTTACCGCAGCAGTAATAATTATTGGCATTGTATTTTAAGGCTTAATATCACCACATCCAACGCCCTTGCACACACACACCACACAAACCACGCCACACCATTTTTTTTTTTTGGGACCAAAATGCCCTCACACACTGCCTCTTTAGGGATGCAAATGGGTTACGGAATACCTTTAGGTGATGGGAATTTACCTTAACGTATACGTGTGTGTATGAGGGTTTTAAATAGAGATGGGTACAAAATCTCATACCCAAACAGGTATAGATAATAAAATATATCCACGGAGATCCTCGTAGGAACCTATCTACCCATGAGGATCTTCATATTTCAATTTATATACTACTAGGTGTTTTCCTGCGCTTTGCGCAGGTGTCAGTGAAGATCTTCATGATTTATATGTATGAAAAATGGGCAAAAAAATAGGAAAGTTACAAAATGGGCAAAAACTATATATAAAAAATAAAATATAAAAATCGACGTGCTCGACCCTTTACATAAGCCAACCCATGGTACTCGTGCATCCATTCAAACACAAGAGACCCAAACAAAAATTTAGATAATCGCCAAACACTCCCCAAAAATTCTTAAAACTGGATGCGAGAGAATTACAGCGTAGAAGAATGGATGAGAAGTGAAATTTATAGGGGAATAAAACTTGCACTACACTCAATTCCATGTATCTGCCCATAATTTTTAAAAACTTTTACCACACTCAATTCCATGCATTTTCCCATGATTTCGAGTAGAATGTATTAATTCTATTAATCCATTCGTTGATAATATAACCATTATTAATTATTAATAAATGCACACATAATAGATAATTATATATTTTGGGACAATCGATAATAGAAATAAATAAATAATAAAAATTAGAAAATTAAAAAATTAGAATGGTGAGAGGAGGTAGCTTCTGAACATAATGTACTAATTCTATATATATATATATATATATATATACTAGTTTCAAGACGTGCTACGCACGATTGATTGATTTGCCGCTTTCGCTTCGCGGGAATTAATTTCTAGTTAATTAATCAAAATTGAAAAGAACCACTACAATTAATAGAAAACATGAAAAACAATAAGTAGAAGACGACTAACACTTGAAACTAATTGAACAACATGATCTTCTAAATCTTCTTTATTTTGTAAAGTGCGGAAAAAACTTGCATATGGATTTTTCGCAAAAATACTAATTAACCTTGCCAAAATTCTCTTTTCATCATATCAAAGCAATGCATTCAGTTTTGCACTTCATGATCAATATCATAAAAGTAAAGTTGCAAAAAAGATAGATGTTCTTTGTCATGAAGTAAATTATTTATAAAATGATGAATTTGGCATTGCACTCTAAACGTATATACACCCACATTACTTTTGGCATACTCTCTCTTGCACTTTACACCAAAAAATGTAAAACCAAAATTGATGTTATAAGTACGGATGTACATCAAAAACTCACGTGTCTCTTCAGTGTTTTAAGTGAATAGGTCGAACATTTCTTCAGGGACAACATTAGGAACGAGTGTTACTTGACCGTTTGAACAACATAAACTATTAGATTCATGAAAAACTTTTTCGCACTACAATTTCGACAAGAGTTTACAGATGGTAACACATCTGCTGAACTTGCAACATGCTCAAAACCCATAGCGACATAACGTGGTTTTGCATTCCGGGGACCTATACATAAAAAAGAAATAAAGGCAACTTAATTTCTAAATTATTAATTAAAATCATTCATTTTGCTTCATAGTATTTACCCTACTCAATATTTCATAGAATATTTTGTGAAGTTTCGAATTCATACTTTGATCATGAAACTCTTTCTTTTCACTCCTTAGTTGTCTTTGGCGAGTCCGCTTCATTTCTTTTTCTTCCTCCATTACAAATTTACGTTTCAAATTATTCACCTCCCTACGATTAGTATTTATTGCTTTTCTTATAGCGTATTCACTATTGTTGATAACTCCTAAGTTTTTAACCATGGTAACTCGCTAATGCAAGGTAAAATAGTTATATTTAATGAATTTTTAGATGAGATTGTTAAACTACAATCTAATGAAACAAACATTAGAGTAGTAATTAAAAAAATAAATAATGCTAATTTAATATGCAACTAAATATAAAATTTAATTTGAATAATATGTATGAGTTTGAACAAACTATGTAATATAAAATTCAAACGTACATAATTTGAATACTTAAGAAGTAAAAGTGCAATTCAAGAAGCGTCATTTAGCAAAGAAAAAAAAATAGAAAGGAAAAAAAAGGATCCATATGAACGAAATATCAAAGCAAAAGACGTGACAAAATTGAATGCACAATTGTGGACACATATACTATAAACATTGTTAAACATTACATGAAATATACTGACGGCATGAACCACTCATCTAAATACTATTTTTTTTTGGAAAAAATAGAACTATACATCAATATTTAGCCCTGAGGTTAATGACTTTTGACCGTTAGTCCTCCCTAGTCTTCCAAAAGATTAGCACACAACTTGCAAATATCTTCTTTTGAAAAAAATATAACTATACAATAGACTTTTGATCAACTCGCAAATATGTCTTGTTAATTTTTATAATGTTTAATTATTTGTTCTTGAAAAAAAAAAAAAAAAGGGACCAACTTTACAAATTGGACTTGTTTGATGAATAGTGGAAAGCAAGAAGGAAAGATTAGAGAGTTATGCCAAAGCATCTCTAATTAGATGAATTAAATATTAATGCAGATGTCAAAGGAAAGGTTGGGGGGTGACTCATTTTGGAGTCAAGTATGATGTATCTAATTAAGTTGGCTTCTTATCAAAACAAAAGATTATGGAATTATTGTTTATGAGTTAACTCAATCTAGAAGAAACTCTTTCAATTTTCTCGATGTTAAGTTATAACTACCACCACCAAATGCAAGTAGTTTAAGCCACCCATTGGAGGATTGAACTTCTTATGTGTAACTTTACCTTAATTAGACCTTTAAAACTTAAATACATTAAAACTTAATTAGATATTTAAAACTTCACCAAACGGAAGTAGGTCTATATAAAGAGCAAATTACAAGTTCGAGTTCATATTACCTATTAAAAAAGATTTATCACGTGTTTTTCGAAATCGGATTACTAAGAAGAATTGCTTACGAACACATTTTCAAAATATAAATCAAGTGAAAAGATGGATGAGAACTCTAGGAATGGAAAGACTTTAAAACTCTTGCAAATTATTGTAGTCTTACATTCCTCAAATCCAAAATTAGCAGGGGCAAATCCCAGAATACCTCGAGAATAATCTAGAAAAAATGAAAAGAGGGATGACAACTGCCTCAATAAGGGGCTCTCTCATTATACTTCAATTGATGTTACATATTATTCTTATTTTATTATTCCTTTATTCGCTTTAGTGTCAAGACCTACTTTGATGAAATTAACTCAAACAAAAACCAAAGAAGAATGTGTCAATCATAATTGTAAAATTAAAATGGTCCATCATTTCATCTTAACTATGAGTTAAGATGGCTGCACATATGGAAATTAACCGATCGGTTGAAAATTGCAATCAAATAGTGTATGTCATACGATAGTGTCGAACATATATCATAATGTTTCATAATCGAGCAAATGCAATAGGCTTTGCTCCTCGATATCAAATTATAATATGATAAACCACGATTATTGAAAATATAATTTGGAGACAGCTTTGTGTTTTTAGTTCAACTTCAGCTTCTAAGTTATAATAGGATTAGCATGTATTGTGGTTGTGACCACTCAAAAGAATTCCACACCATAAATTATGTATCACAAAGATTACTTCAAGAGCATGTTCAACAAGACATAAAAGACATAATTTAGCAAAAAAATTAAAAAATATCGACCGCAAGTTCGATATAGATAAAAAGACACAAGAATTTCATTGTTTACTTTCCATCTCCCACATGCTTTTATTGGAGGCTTTCATTTATCTCAAATAAGCATAAAAACTTTACATTCATTTGTGTAGGAATTAATGAACCAAGAGATTAGTTCGTTGCCAACAACACAACAAGTTCAACAAACAAAGATTCAAATTACTTCATGTCCTTTTTTTTTCAAGTATGCTAATATAAAAGATGCAATTTTTTAATTCCAACTTGTAAAAAGACAGACAAATCAAACATCTATATATTTCTAATATAAAGGAAGAAGATGAAAATTATTTTGGTATTTCAACAAACACCTAGTATTCAAGATCTTAAAGTCCAATTCAGCTTTCGCTTAGTGTCTTCAAAAATCGCTCACCACAAATAGTCAAACATATATGTATCCCATGAATTCTAATAACCATACAATGAACGAGGGGTTGATCATATTAGCTTTGAAGGTATTGTTTCAAAAATCATGAATCAAATTGAACCATATAGACCAGATGAAATAGGGCTTTTGTGTTAAATTCAACATTGAATCAAGGTGTGTATTAGACCCAAATTTCTTTCAAAAACCATGAATCAAATTGAACCATATAAACCAAATGATTAACTCATCTTTGAATCAAACCTCTCCGAAAAAAAAAAAAAAAGAATTGGAAAAGAAATGTGGATTAACTCACATTTGAATTGAAGAGCAAATGAAAGCAACGAATGAGTCGATGAAGGAAATCGTGGAATGAATGATTTGAAGAGGAAGGAAAGTCGTTGATCAATTGAGTTGTTGATCAATTTGAAGAGGTAGGAGAGTCGCTGAGTTGTTGATCGATTTGAAGAGGCAGTGTTCAAGATGTTGAAGAAGTATCATTGCATAATTTATGCACTTAACAATGTTGATCGAAAAAATTATCCACTAACAATTGATAAGTTATCTTTTGAATTCAAATTATGTAATTCTTGTTTTTTTTTTTTTTTTTTTAAGCAGCACTGCCTAATTTTTGTTTTTCTACATTACATAATTTATGCCGTTAACAATGTTGATCGAAAATTATCCACTAACAATGGATATGTTAATCATCTAAAAGTTAGCTACAATACGTTATCTTCTCCTATCGCTTATATTATCTTTTTTTTTTTTTTGAAAAATTTTCATTATCTTATTATGTTGATCATAATTTTAAAGATATATATATAGTTGCTTTTATATATATCATAGATATATATGGAGAAAGAAGTAAATATGATAGATATATATGGGCAAAGAAGTAAATTTCATTACCACTCAAAAATTTGGTATTCGTGCTTTTATATATATGATAGATATGCAATTAAACAAGATTTAGATGCTTTAAACATGAAACTATAACTATTCATTCATTATGTGAGTCAATTTAAAGTTTGGAGAGAATTCGCATACATTACAAAAAAAATATAAAATGTCTGTGCTGATAGATAGAGATTGGTTTGGCAAATTATTCATCAAAATTGTTTGTGATATTATTTTTTTTGTTTGTAATTTGATCGTAGAGTATAATGATGTTTAAACCATCACGTTCGCTTGACTATAATCCTACCGTATCACAAGGATATTATATATGATGAGAATAATGCATCCTGTAAAATTAGGAAAAAGAAAAAACCAATAAATTGAAAAAAAGTTTAAAAAATAAAAAATAAAAATCGAGAAAGAGGCAAAGGAATTTATCGTGGTTCAAATTTACTTTGAGGCCTACGTCACCACATCCGTGTATCTTCTCTTTGGTTTCTTTGTCATCGAAACCAATATTATATGCCAATCTTTTTTTTTTTTTTAACGTTAACAATCAAATACTTAAGCTATGTCGTTGCCAACAATCAAATGCTAACGGCCACATGACAACTTAAAAAAAAAAAAAAAAAAACGATCGTATTGACACGTCTCGACATTCGTTCTCTCTTTTTTTTTTTCCTCTTTTTTTCTCTTTTTTTTTTTTTTTTTTTTTCATTTTTTCATTTTTTCTTTTTTTTTTCACTCATCTTTTTTTTTCTTCTTTCTTTTTTTTTCTCGTAGATCCTCATAGGTTTCTAACCAATATTTCGATTTCACAACTCGATTATAGCCAACTTTAATCACCAAACTATACCATAAACCTTTGATTCACTCTCTTTTTTTTTTTTTTCTTTTTTTTCTTTTTTTTTTTTTTTTTCTTTTTTTTTTTTTTTCTTTTTTTCTTTTTTTTTCCTTTTTTTTTTTTTTTTTTCTTTTTTTTTTTTTTTTTTTTTTTTTTTTTTTTTTTTTTTTTTTTTTTTTTTCTTTTGTTTTTAATTTGATTGTAGAGTATAATGATGTTTAAACCATCGCGTTCGCTTATTATAATCTCTACCGTATCACGAGTATATTATATATGATGAGAATGATGCATCTTGTAAAATTAGGAAAAAGAAAAAACCAATAAAATTAAAAAAAAAGTTAAAAAAAAAAGAAAAAAATCAAGAAATAGACGAAGGGATTTATCGTGGTTCAGCCTACTTCGAGGCCTACGTCCACATTGAAAAGGAGGCAATTTTTATTATCCACCACATACGTGTATCTTCTCTTTGGTTTCTTCGTCATCGAAACCAATATTACATGCCAATCTTTTTTTTTTTAACGTTAACAATCAAATACTTAAGCTATGTCGATGCCAACAATCAAATGCTAATGGTCACATGACAACTTAAAAAAAAAAAAAAAAAAACGACTGTATTGACACGTCTGGCATTCGTTCTCTCTTTTTTTTTCCCTCTTTTCATTCTCTTTTTTTTCTTTTTTTTTCACTAATCTTTTTTTTCTTCTTTCTTTTTTTTTCTTAGAGATCCTCAATAGGTTTTTAACCGATATTTCGATTTCACAACTCGGTTATAGCCACTTTTTAATCACCAAACTATACCATAAACCTTTGATTCACTCTATTTTTTTTTTTTTTTTTTTTTTTTCAAGGATCACCTTAAGTTTTCAACCGATACTTCGCTTCACAACTCTGCTATAGCCACTTTAATCACCAAGCTATACCATAAACCTCAAGGTTTCCTCTTTTTTTTTTTTTTTTTTTTTTCTTTTTTTTTTTTTTTTTTTTTTTTTCTCTTTTTTTTTTTTTTTCTTTTTTTTTCTTTTTTTTTTTCCTCACAAAAGAATGCATTGCGTACATGTCGTAACGTACGATTAACAAGCAAGATTACATTTTGAAATATGACCTATTGCATCTTGAGATATGACTCACACTTGTTCTTCATGGTCGACATTGTTGGCATCTTCTTAATG
This sequence comes from Stephania yunnanensis, assembly GCA_039657365.1. Classification (NCBI taxonomy): domain Eukaryota; kingdom Viridiplantae; phylum Streptophyta; class Magnoliopsida; order Ranunculales; family Menispermaceae; genus Stephania; species Stephania yunnanensis. The sequence continues at coordinate 1,547,139 of CM077586.1, read as the reverse complement.
GTGTTTCAAGCCCCTCACACTCATTCTTCATGGTTGACATTGTTGGCATCTACTTAATGATGTACGTGAACGTTGTAATAATTGACAATAAAATTCACCCTTGAACATCTCGTAACATCGAACATTTATTATTTAATAATTGTGACTACACAAGTAAACTCAGCTTCTTGACAAGAAAAGTAAATCCCTATATAGAAATTGTCTTTAAGAAAGAAAAAATGCATTCAAAAGTGACCAAGTATGCCGCATAATCAAAGATGATTAATAACAATGTTCAATAAAAAAAAAAATGGAATCAATGTACGAGTTAGCTTGAAACAATCGAAAGATTTGTTAACCACAAAAAGGATAACAAAGAAATCAAGACCAAAATCAAAAGGTGAGAATGGTCGGCCACCATACCCAAGAAAATGTACCATTTGAAGAATCAAGAATTTCGTTAATATTTGACTTTTAATCTTCGAACCCAAAACAATAAAGAACCCACAACCTAAACCGAAAGAGATCGAAAACTATGTACGGGTAGCAGAGATTAGAACTAAAGATCAGACAATCAAGTTCCGCGTTGAATACTAAAGAATTTTAAGTCACCCATAATTTCATTAAGTCACCATATAATTAAGAAACTAATTGATCTTACATGAAAGAGTGAGGGATCCAAATTAATAATCTTTTTAATCAAGAAACGTAACACATTAACTCGTAATCACATCTAATTCTACTTTTCTAATCTAAACTCAATTCTCAACAGGAGTACCAACACAGATCCACACAATAACCAAACCAAAACATGTAATGTAACCCTTACTATGCAATGTTGAATTAATAAACCAAAAAGAAACTAACATGTATATATACAACAATTGATGACCAAAAGGAAATATGTACACAGAAACAATTGATCATGATATAAACATTGCAGAAAGCAATTATAAGCGAAATTGAATTTAATAAGAGAATAATCGATCAACCAACCACACAAAGCAACCGAAAATATTGAAACAAAAGCAAACAAACCTAATGCATCTTCAACCTTCTCTAAATTAATGGTAGAAATTTATCAACGTAATGTAAACTCAAAATCAAACAATTGCAAAGTTAAAGAAAGGAAGCAAAACCTTAATTGAAATCAAAAGGAGGCTTAACACTAAGAACTCTCTTTAATCAATCGATTGTCTTACTAACCAAACCAAGTTATTTATAGACTTGTGAAGATGTTATTTTGAGTTTATCTTATCTTCTAAACAAATCTTATCTTATCTTTCTAAACAAAAAAAAAGTAAATCTTTATCATTGAACAATTAAGGTCGGTGACTTTGATTCGTTGGATCATGCTATGACAAATCAAATCACCATCCTAAACTCAATTAGCAAATCAAACGGTCCAAGATCTAAAATCGTCAAACTATCGAAACGGCATCTAGAAGACAAAAATTCCTCCAATTGATTCAAGAGCAAAACACCGAAATTGAAATAAAAAACCCACAAAAATCAAACCTTTAACAATAAAAACTCGCATAGCTAGAACCCTAGTCATTCTCAAAAATCAAAACTTTACCAAAAAAAATTGCTCCAAAATCGTGAAAAAATCAAAAATTGACGAAATTCAATCGATCCAAACCCAAAATCAAATATATCTCAACACCCATTAATGAAACCAACAAAACCCAAAAAGTGTACCCTCTTTTTTGGATCCCAAAGAAACCTCGAGCGAGGGGGCGAATCCGCTCGACACATTGAGACTAAATAAGCCCTTTCTCTCCTCTTCTTCACTGACTATCCACTCTCTTGTTCTCACCTAGATATCCATGGGAACATCATATTCACTTTGAAAGCATTTCACCATCATAGCTCCGAAGTCGACCATGGCGAGAAGAACACAATGGAGAGAGAAAGCAAGAATCGATGAAGGGACATGAGAGAGAGAGACGCGAGAGAAGAGGAAGGAATATAAATCGCTTGTTATGTGAGAGAGACGCGAGAGAAAAGAAAGGGACGCACGAGAAAAATTGGGTGGGAGACAGGGAGAGGGACAACGCACAAGAAAAAATTGGGTGGGAGAGGGACAAAAAAGTAAATTTGATTACGACTCAAAAATTTGTGATTCGTGCTTTTATATATATGATAGATATATATAGATAATATAGATTTTTAGAAAAAAATATACAAGATGGTTTAAAAAATATTTACTTATAAATCATTGAAGTAACCATTCATTAACAAATATACAAGATGATTTAAAAAATATTTACTTATAAATATTTACTTATAAATCATCGATGGTGTAAGATTCGAAACAAAGAATATGAATACATCATTAGTTAAACGGCCATTTAGTTGTTCAAAGTTGGATTTTTCGTTTTTCAAAAATATGGGGGGATGAATGTATCTTAAAACAATAAATAGCACATATATATTAATGTCTTAAAATAAAAAATTAAGAAAATTAAGAAAATCTTAAAAATGAAATGGTGGAAGGAGAAAGCTTGTGAAACTTTCTCTCTCCTTCAACTTTTATATATATATATATAGATATGATATTTATTATTTATATATAATTCAATATAAATATTACATAATATTATATAGTTAACATTTCAAAACACTCATACATATAACAAAAAACTTTTTAATGAGATTTATAATTTTAATTTATTTAGTTAATTACAACTATATGTTTTGTATTGAATTGTTTGCAACTATTTTTATATTTAGAGTTTTAGGATAAAAAATAGTGAAAAAATTGATGACTTGGTGGTTTAAAGAGATAATGATTTTAAGGAATATTTTGAATTTGAACTTTTCGTTTTGCATATGCCATCGATTTTGTATAAACTTAATTATAAGTGTTAGCACTTAGTAGTTAGAATTTTTATTGCATGATATGTTGATTTTTTAAAACTTAACAACACTAGTAAATTATGTGTCTTTAAATATTGAAATTGACAACACTTATTGTTTGTGTCCTCATTTTTAATTTTAGCAACACTTATAAACTATGTGTCTTTAGAATTAAAACTTGACAACACTTTTAAATTAGTGTCTCCAAATTTTAAATTTGGCAACATTTTTTTAACAAGTGTCCTTAATTTTGAGACACTTGTACATTATACGTCTCGAGATTTTGAATTTGACGACATTTTAATATCAAGTGTCCTTAATTTGGAGACACTTGTATGTTAAGCGTCTCAAGATTTTAAACTTGACAACACTTATATATCATGTGTCTCTAAAATTAAAATTTGAAGACATTTTTTATTAGTGTTGGCAAAAAAGTGTTGCTATAGACCCACTTTGTTGTAGTGTATATATATTACACCTTATTTGTTTCTATTCTTTTTTTTTTTAAAAATCTCCGCGGAGATCCCCAATGGGGAATGAAATGAGAAAAAAACTTCTCCACAGAGATTCCCCATCCCCGCAAAAATCTCCATGAAAATTTCCACGGGGATTTCCAATGGGGAATGAATGATGATTCTCCATACCCACGGAGATTTGATGGGTATGGGAATGGGTATGAATATGGGTATGGTTGTGGGTATGGTGATAAAAATTTTAGTGGGTATGGTATGGGAATGAGGCCCCCATCCACTATCCTACCCATTTACATCGCTAGCCTCTTTCACCTTTTCTCTCTCCCTTCTTCCTCCTTGCCAATGGTGGCCAAATCGACTAGATCATGGTCTAGTCGGTCCGGCTATATCTCGGCTATATCTAGGTCGACTATAAAAATTGGGATATCTTGATGGTCCTCAAGGAATGCATCACTTACTTTAGACGCCATTAACTACTAAATGATCGAAAGGACTAAATGTGTAACAAAATAAAAGTTCAAGGACAAATGTTAACAAATGGAAGTTTGTGACTAAATAATAAAAGTTACAAAGTTTAGGGATCAAATATTACCTCTTACTATTACATAGGAGACACTCCACCTTGAAAGAGACACTTTGGAAATTTAGTAGTTTCAAACTTGAGACACTGTAGAGTTTCAAATGAAAAACTAATAAACCTCAATCAAAACTCCAAGACAATGGTTGGTTACAAATGTGTACATACTAGAACTGTTTTATATTCATTTTAGTAATATATTTCAGGAGTAGTCGCACCTTTTCTTTTTTTTTATCGAAGAGAAGCATTAAGACACATATTCAGTGCCGGCCCTGAAGGGGATGAGTGGGGCGACCGCTCTGACCCGGCCCCTTAAGGGCCCCACTTTTTGAAAAAATAAACTATAGGGATACATAATTTTTTTTTCAAAGAATTAGTTACTATTAATTGAGAGATTAATGTTAATTAACAAATTGTTTATGTACATTTCAAAATAAATTTTAATTTTCTACTTTTTTTAGTAGATCTTTCTACTCTCTCTCTGTATCTTCTCATTTGCATTTTGTAAGTGTTGTTACGCTTTACTTTTTTAATTATAATTAATTGAAAATGTTTTTAGAGAATTCGTTCTTCCTTTCACACATTTATAATTGAAAGGCTCCAAATTATAATTTCGCCCCGGCTCTTAAATATCTTGGACCGGCCATGTGTGCATGGCAATAATTAATATAATCAAATCTTTTTTGTCAAAGAATAATGTAATCAATTAATTGATTAATAACATGTGTTTCTACTGTAAAAAAAAAGGCAAAAAAAAAAAAAAAAAAAAGCGTTTATATATGTGCACTTAACAAGTAATGTGTACATGTGCCGTGTCCTTGATCTAATACCATACCAGATAATCCCAAATTGATCCTACATATGACACAGTCTAGTTGGATAATCAAATTTCATGTGATTAATTAATGTTTAATTATCTCCAATTTAGCTTATCATAATGTATATATGCCTATCAATCAAGATAAGCATGCATGATAGTTTCACAAATATCTAAAGTCGGCTATCCATATATATGTATCCACCCAAGAAAAATGGATATCCATAAAATCTAATCCAAATCTTACTTAAATGATTTGAAATCAAGAAAGACGTCCTATAAATCATAGATCATTATAGACCGAAATTGAATCAGTAGGGCTTGAAAAAAAAAAGTTGAATCAATAGAAATTCATCAAGATCTTTATTTTGAGTAGTACTCCCTTTGAATCAAAAGTTTTTAATCTACTCGATCTCTTATACCTTTCTAAACTTTGTGTTTTTTGTGTTTTAGGAGTAATGCTTTATCGATTTCACTAGAAATTTTTGCAAATCAATTGGAACTGAAAACTTGTATTGATCTATGCTTAATTAATTTCTAATCTTTATACAAGTCTTCCCATCTCTTACTTCTTTCTTAGGCCTTGGGTTAATTGTTTTCTTGATGGTTTTTGGTTTCTTATTGCTACGTTTGTATCATAGATCAAATTTAAAACTCTTTAAACTCTTAAAGTTATTTAATAATCATAGAGATGATTTCTAGCGAGAAATCAACATATTCATTTTTTTCCATGATATAACTTAATTAAGGATCAAACTGAGCATACTTATTGAGTGTGGTAAGATTCGAGAATTAGAGTAGTCGCAAGTTGTCAGTTGGTCACAAATTCTCTAAATTGACATATGCATACAACTGGCCCTGATGTGAACTTTCTCTCTTACGTAATTTAGAATGTAATGCTTTTGCTTACAATCTATACATAGTATTGTGTACATAGGATTGTGTTCAGGGTCGGGTATAGAAAGTTTGCAGTTCATTGTTTATATACGTCTGAATGTTGTCAATGTATTATTCTCTATTCAAGTTTAGCAGATTAAGGTCCTTTTGATTGCAGAGAATAGTGTCAATATATGCTAGTTTTGATATACAGTGACTTAACTATGGAAATATGTTTCTTTCCTTGTATATTGTTTGAGAGTTCTTATTGTTTGACACCAAGAATGTCTAGTTTCTCCCTCTACTAGCTAGATCTATCAACGATAGGCGATGTTCTGGCAAGAGATCGCAATGCATGCGTCTGATAGAGATGATTTCTAGCAAAAGCAAACTAACAAGTGATGTGTACATGTGCCGGCCGTGTTCTTGATGTAAGTTTTACCTTAATTTTTATTTGCTAATATGACAAACAAGAAAATCACGTTTGTAGATCAATATTTGATTCAGGTCGTGACACCATACTAGATAATCCCATATTAATCCCATTACACAGCAGTCTAGTTGGATAATCAAATTTCATGTGATTAATTAATGCTTAATTATCTCCAATCTAGCTTATCATAATGTATATATGCCTATCAAACTAGGTAAGCATGATACTTTAACAACTATATGTCAAAAGTCGGCTATCCATATATATCCACCAAAAAAAATGGCTATCCATAAAATCTAATTCAAATCTTACTTAAATGATTTGAAATCAAGAAACACGTCCTATAAATCATAGATCATTATAGACCGAAATTAAATCAGTAGGGCTTGAAAAAAAAGTTGAAATCAATAGAAATTCATCAAGATCTTTATTTTGAGTTCTCCCTTTCAATCAAAAGTTTTTAATCTACTCCATCTCTTATAGCTTTCCAAACTTTGTGTTCTAGGAGTGATGCTTTATCGATTTCACTAGAAGTTTTTGCAAGTCAATTGGGACTGAAAACTTGCATTGATCTATGCTTAATTAATTTCTAATCTTTATCGAATTCTTCCATCTCTTACTTCTTTTTTAGGCCTTCTTGATGGTTTTTGGTTTCTTATTGCTACGTTTGTATCATAGATCAAAAAACTCTTAAACTCTTAAAGTTCTTTAATAGTAATGTAGGTCACAATTTATTTAACAATCTAACATGAATGGCTTAGGCAATAATCTTTCAACAGAGAAGAAAATTATTATGAGGGTTGTGCCAAGAGTCGAAAACATGATGATGAAAATTAATCAATATTAAGCAGATTATATATAGATGAGCTATTGTTCCATGCCATGATTGATATTGTTTGAGAGTTTTGAGTATGTATTTATTCATGTTTTCTTATGGATTGACAGCAATAATAATATCTTCCTAATGAATGTATAGAAATCTGTTTCTTTCCTTGTATATTGTTTGAGACTTCTTATTGTTTGACACCAAGAATATATGTCTAGTTTCTCACTCTACTAGCTAGATCTATCAACGATATATATGCGATGTTCTGGCCTGAGATCGCAATGCGTCTGATAGAGACGATTTCTTGCACCTTGTTCTGGTCCTCAATTATAAATCATTAGCACAAGTGTTGTTGTTATGACATTGAAAGGGAACACTTTGTGATAGTAAAGATACAATATGAAGAAGCAAAGGAGGTCAAGTCCACTTTTTAAGTAGGAGGGTTTTTGGAGAGTTGGAAAGATTAATCAATCTAAATGCCTATCTGACTGGTGAAGTCTTAGTCTTTACCATGTTTCCAGCTCTCCAGATGACCGTCGCACTTAAGGGGGAAGTTGAGCTTGTTTGGTTTCGCATACTGTATCTCGTTAGGAACAGTTACTGAGATTATTAATTAGTGTTAACTATTTTGTATTTCTGTTAAGTTCCTACAGAAGAGTTGAATAGTGAAGATGAAAAATAGGTGCTTCTGTTAATCAGATTTGAGGTTATATAACTTCAACTTTTGTTGAAATCGCGTAGGTTTATAGCTAGAGATATTTCTGGTTAAAGGGAACTACTTGTAACTTGTTTTGGTTCCCAACCACTAACATGGTAATTGGTATGCCATTGGAAATGAACAAAGGAAGACAACATATCTTCTGCTACAACAACCTATAATAGATACATTGTAGGCATACAATATACAATATGAAGAAGCAAAGGAGCTCCGGTCCACTTTTAAATATGAGGTTTTTGCGGGGGTCGTGAACACAATGAAGAATTAGTAAACCTCAAACCAATTATCCTTGATCTGCTTCAGATTGATCAGTATTTCATTGTGATCACGACTGTAAAACCCTCGATTTCAAAGTGGATTACTGCTTTGCATTATCTTGCATGTCTGCAGCGTCGCAAGAAGCAATTTTGTTGGACATCTTCACTCTTCAATTTCACTGACATACAAAAATAGAGCAAGTGATTGGACAGCAGTACTATGATGAAGATTTGATTACTTTGATTATATCGAAAAAGTAGACTACATCCTTCCCTTGTGCATTTCTGCTTACTTGTTACTAATTAAGAAATTGAGGCCAAATCAACCAATTCACAGCTGCAGCACTATGAAGTAGATAGAGTCCTACTGTTACAGCTCTTCAAGTTCCTGAAAGCTGATTTGTCGATTGGGATGGTCAAGTGAAGAGCGACTTGATCAATATAAAGCAGATCATGGATGATCCTTTTTTCCATGATGACAATGTTATCTGCTTTGAGAAAGTCAATTGTTCCCATGCAAAGATCAATATAAAGCAGATCAGTTCCCACGCTCTACAATCTCAATCAACAACTCGGCTTTCAGGAACTTGAAGGGGTGAAATCTCAGGAATAATTATCTACATCGTAGGGGCACTAAATTATTTTTGGTAACCTGTACTGCAAAGAACTAGTTGCTGATGCATTTCTTAATGACTTGTCCTAATTAGTATTAACCATGTCAATGACTCGATATATTATTCTCTATTCAAGTTTAGCAGATTAAGGTCCTTTTCCCTCCTTTTGATTGCAGAGAATAGTATTTTTTTTTTTCGACAATGGAAGAAGCTTATTGAATTGCAGAGAAAAGTGTTAGCATATGCTAGTTTTGATAAACAGTGACTTAGCTACACAAATATGTTTCTTTCCTTCTACATTGTTTGAGAGTTCTTATTGATTGACAGCAAAAAATTTTAGCAAGAGATCTCTGCTAGAGATGATTTTCTAGCAAAAGCAAACTCCTTGTTCTGGTCCTCAATTATAAATAATAGTAGTAGAGATACAATATGAAGAAGCAAATGAGCTCAAGTCCACTTTAAGTAGGAGGGTTAATTTTGTGGAGAGTCGCAAAGATCAATCTATGCAGAATTCAGTCTTAGATGAGGAGGCAAAAATTGGAATATGACTACTACAAGGGAGATGAAAACAACAAAGTGCACATCCAATAACCAGTATTCCACTCAAACACATGTAAACAACGTACTGAAGATGTTATAGATCCAACGCCAAACAAATTATAACCAAAAAGCACATAAAAGAGAGAGTTAACATGAAAAAAAGTGCTTTGCTCCTCCCACTGTCATCGGTCTCCCCTTTTAGGCTTTAGCAGCATCATGATAGATCTCCGGCCTGCTTTCCCATCCTCTATTGTGCAAGGGATGAAAATGTCGGGGCATTTTCCAATGACCACTTCCTCAACCAATACTGAATTTTGCATGGGTGAAATAAGTTTCTTATCATGTCTAGCAGATCCATGATCTGCTTCAGACTGGTCAAGTCTTTACCATGTTTCCAGCTCTCCACATGGCCGTCGTATTTAAAGTTGTGCTTGAGCTTGTTTGGTTCTACAAGCTGTATCTCGTTAGGTGTTGTCGCAGAAGAAGCGAGGGCCATGTCTTCACTGCTCAGTTTCGCTGCCATAGAAACAAAAGAACAACAATTGAGATTAATTGGGGACCAAAACAAGGAGGTCAATTTAAGCCAGAATTACAAAGAAATTTAATTAGATTTCTTTGTGCGATATTTACTTACTTAGTGATAAGTGACAATGGAAAACCAATCTAGGTAAAGGAAATTACGGTTTATTCGACAATTAGTGCAAATCGAAGCATTTCTTTGTGTAGTTGCATAGTCAAGAAGAAATTGAGATGAATAATATGAATGTTTTTGTTGTATTCCAAACCAAATGTCTAAACACAGAGATCTAAGCAATGCAAATTGAAGATAAAGAAAAGAGCAGAAAGCACAATTGAGGAAACAAAAATGAAGAAATCTAGTCAATCCAACCAAGAAAATAAAGAAACAACAAAACCCAGATTGTTTGATTCGACAAAAGAAAAGATTGAATAAACACCCGAGAATTGAAAAAGAACAAAAGAGGGAAAGACAAATTAAAAAAACAAACCTGGAGTGAAGAAACACCAGAGAATCGCAGCCGCGAAACCAATAGCGAGAAGGCCAAAAACCCATTTCCCAGAAAACAGTGCTCTTCCGCGCAACATCATCTTCTTGCCCGGATCCGACGCTTGATGAAACATCGGAAGCTCGGACTCTCCACCTCTTCTGTTTCTTTGCATCTTTGGATCAAAAGAAGAGATCCCAGAAACAGTAGTGAAAGCACAATTAGAAGAGAAAACCCAGGAGAGGGTTTCGAGAGGGAGAGAACTGTGATTGAGAGAGAGAGAGAGTGAATTGATGAAACGCAAACTCACAGAAAACTGAGTTGGAGAGGAAGAGCAGAGTGAGCAGAGAAAGAGAGAGAGAGTGTGTGTGTGAGTGATGGGTTCAACTGCTTTTTAAACAAAAAATCCAAGAAATGACCGTTACTTTGACACGTGGCGCTTGGACAACCTATCGGAAGACAGTGTTAGTTAGGAGAATAGATTGTTGTTTTTTGTGACACGTTTTTTTATGACATTGAAAGTGAAACAAAGGATGGACTTTTGCTACGACATCCCATAAGAGACACATTGCAGAGTTACCTTGGCATGTTGTTAAAGTCTGCAATGTCACATAAGTTGCCTTAGCAGAACTAGTACTAATTACTACATATAATTCTCTGGTGTTTACTGTTCAATTTCAATGCCATACAATATATAGTATATTTGAGGTCCTATGAGCTTAGTAGGTGTAGGACAAAGTTTTTAAGACATGTAGTTACTACATTAGAAATATAGTTACTACATTAGAAATATTGAGCTCGCAGGGCTTTGATGAAGCGCAATATGTTGTTAAGTCTTCACAAAGCCCTCTTCAAAGGTACTAAAATCTGTTTTGGAGGCAAATTAGATATTCCCATGTCCCTCAACTCAGTGGTACTTGGTATATAAGAATTGGATTTCCAAGGATTGTATGCATAGAATTGTTTAGTGCTGTTGTCAAATGCAGTAGTCTACATTCCAAAACTGATCAACAAGACATCCAGTAAAGGACTCACTTATTCAAATTGATATTTCTGTGCTACATGGAACTCTTGTGAATTCAGGAAACTAAGAAACCGCATTGGTTGAAGCCGCCATCGATTTTGACCGAGCTTTCACCTGGGCAAAGAGAAACAGACCTGCTGCGAACACTAAGGATGACAAGCAGAACGATATTAATGGCGCGCCTTAAAACACAACACGGCAAAGAGATGGCAATGCTTCTCCATATACTTAGTGGTGTGCCTGTCTGCGCCTTTATATTCAGGTATGCATGCGTATCTCATTATTCTCAACTTAACCACCTTGCACTCGCATTTATATCAAAAAACATTGATAAAGTAAAAGTTTAAACATTGAAATTCTATAAGAAGAAAACTCATGAATACCAAGATCAGAAACAATCCCAAAGAAAACAAAATACATGTACATAAATTGGGGCTATTGGCGAGAACCATTAATCCAGCATGCACAGCTTCTCAAATTCTGAATTAGTATTAGGTATACATACTCCTGCATTATGTGAATTTGAATTTACCGCAGCAGTAATAATTATTGGGCGGATAAACTATCCAGCTAGCTAGTATTCAATCATAAACACAAAATTAAAATCAAATCGCTTTCTACTTGTTATTGCGTAAATCATTTAATAAATCGACTTTGAATGAATGAATCATTTAATTAATGCGATCAAAATGGAACCAAAATAGTTAACATGGGATGCATTAATTAAGAGAGATTTGAATGGTTTGCAAAGCTCACCATCAATTGCACTTAATCGAGCACAATGTAAAAGTTTGATCCATGTAGCGGACCCAATTAATTTGGGACTGAGGCTATGTTGTTGTTTTAAAATGGAACCAAAACCTAAATACTCAGCAGATTAATTTTACACACAAAAAAAAAGACTAATGTGTCGATCGATCGATCGATCGATCAAAAGTACACAGATGCATTAAGAACAGATTAATATATATTACTATTAGAAATTCACCAAAGACGATGAAAGGAAGGACTTGTACACGACATAAACCCTAGTAAACCCCCCGAATCCCTTTAATTACGTATTGAGCCTTTGATTATCCTCCATGTATTTTAAGGCTTACTATCACCACATCGCGTCCTGTATGGAAATACCTCTAGATGTGATTTACCCTCATGCGAGATGGATACAAAATTTTATGCCAACACATGTATAGGTAATAAAATATATCCCCCCACGAGTAATCTCTACGGGTATACATATCTACCCATAAGAATCCCAATATATCAATTTATATATAGACCATATGATATTTATTATTTATATATAATTCAATATGATATTTATATATGAATATTACATAATATTACATAGTTTACACTCCAAAACACTCATACATGCATGTAACAAAAAACCTCTTAATGACATTTATAATTTTAATTTGTATGGTTAATTAATAGTTATATGTTTTATTTTGAATTGTTTGCAACTATTTTTATATTTTAGAATTTTAGAATAAAAATACTGAAAAAAGTTGATGACTTTGCGGTTTAAAGAAATAGTGACTTTAAGGAATATTTTAAAATTTAACTTTGCATTTTGCATATGCCAACGATTTTGTAGAAACTTAATTATAAGTGTTAACACTTTAGTAGTTAGATTTTTTATTGCCTGATATGTTTTTTTTTGTTGGAATTTCAACAATTAGGTTGTTATGTATGTATATTTTATACCTTATTTGTTGCAATTCTTTTTTCAAGAATCATTGCGAGGATCCCTAATGGGAAATGGAATGGAGAAAAAATATCTCCACGAAGATTCCCCGTCCAAGCAAAACTCCCCATGAAAATTCCTACGGGATCTCCAATAGGGAATGAAATGGGTAAAACATTTTCCATAGAGATTCCACATACTCAGGGGGATTTGATGGGTATGAGAATGGATATGAAAAATTCATCCCCAAATGGGTATGGGTATGGGTATGAGTATGGGTGATAAATTTTTTAGTGACTATGGGTTTGAGGATAAGGTCCCTATCCCCCACCCTACCCATTTGCATCCCTAGGTCTCTTTCACCTTTTCTCTATCTCTCATTCCCTCTCTGCCAGTGGCGGCCAAATCTGACTAGATCATGGTCTGGCCAGTCCGGTTATATCTGGGTCTGCTACAAAGATTGGGATATCTTGATGGTCCTCAAGGAATGCATCACTTACTTTAGACGCCACATAGGAGACACTCCACCTTGAAAGAGACACACTTCGAAAAATTAGTAGTTTCAAACTTGAGACTTCGTAGAGTTTCAAATAAAAAATTAACAAGTCACAACCGCAACACTAAAAAAATGGTGGTTACAAATGTGTACATGCTGGAATTATTTTATATTCATTTTAGTAATATATTTAGGGAGTCGCACCCTTTTTTTTATTGAAGGGAATCATTAAGGCACATATTCAAATTAATACACACGCAACTTATGCAAATATGTGCATGCAGTGCCGGCCTTGAAGGGGCGAGTAGAGCATCCGGGCCCTGCCCCCTCTAGCCTCACTTTTTGAAAAAAGTAAAATATAGGAACACATAAAAATTATTTTTAGTAACAAAAAAAAGTTGTTGTTTTTTCAAAGAATTAGTTTCTATTGATTGAGAGATTAATCTTAATTAACCTTGTATATAGGTCTTCCATGAAATTTGTTTTAGCTTATCTAACTAATTTTTTAGCTTGTTTTCTAGCTTCTCTATATTGATTGTACGCATCTTCATCTTGACATTTATGTATTTTCCTGTACATCTCTCTTTTAGTCTTAATTGCTCGTTGGACATCCTCGTTCCATCAACATGTTTCCTTCTTTGGTGGTCTCAATCCTTTAAATATACCTCTTACGTTTGATCCTATACTCTCCTTATGCAACTACTCATTTCTATTCACTTTGTATTAACATCTAAATCAAGATTCAAAACATTTTTCTTTAGTAGTTTTTCTTTAAACTCTACTTGTTTACTATTTTTAGGTTCCACCACTTTATTCAGGGTCGCTAACTCTTTTATTCATATTATGTCGTCATTTTAGTTTAATATCAAGTACTAATAACTTATGTTGGGTAGTAAGCGCTTCACTAGGTACTACTATGCAATCTCTACATATTTTTCTATCTATTTTTCTTGTTAAAAGAAAATCTATTTAACTCTTATTATGACCATTACTAAAAGTAATTATATGCGACTCCCTCTTCCTAAAACTAGTATTTGTTAAGATAAGATCGTATGTTGGAGCAAATTCTAAGATTAATTATCCTTCTTCATTTCTATTACCGTAACCAAAACTTCCATGAATTCTCTCAAACCCATGGTTACTTGCCCCGACATGTCCATTTAAATCTCCTCCAATAAAAACCTTTTCATCTAATTGTATGCTTTGCGTAAATCCATCCATATCCTTTCAATACTTATGTTTGATGCTCTCGCTTAATCCTACTTGTGGTGCATAGACACTAAGTATGTTAATTTTTTCGCCTCTAATAATTAATTTAACTAGAATCAATCTATCCCCCATTTCCTTAATCTTTACGACCTTATCCTTAATATCATTATCCATCACAATTCCTACACCATTACAATTTATATCTATACCGGTGTACCACAATTTAAACCATGTGCTTCCAATTTCTTTACTCTTTTCTCATACCCATTTTTTCTCTTGGAGGCAAGCAATATTGACTCTCATTCTAATTATAGTATCTACTAGTTCTATTGACTTCCCTGTAAGTGTTCCTATGTTCCATGTTCACAAACATATTTTCCCCCTTTGTGTTTGTTTTACTTTTCTATTTCTATTTTGTTTAAAAGATCTAGTATCCGTATCTATGATTGCATTGTCTTACATAGTTAGTAAGAATTCGTTCTTAGTAGACCTTTCAACTCACTCTCTATATCTTCACGTTTGCATTTATGTATGCATGGCAATAATGTAATCAAATCTTTTTTGTCAAAGAATAATGTAATCAATTAATTGATTAATAACATGTGTTTATACTGTAAAAAAAAAAATGCGTTTATATATGTGCACTTAACAAGTAATGTGTACATGTGCCGTGTCCGTGATCTAATACCATACCAGATAATCCCAAATTGATCCTACATATGACACAGTCTAGTTGGATAATCAAATTTCATGTGATTAATTAATGTTTAATTATCTCCAATTTAGCTTATCATAATGTATATATGCCTATCAATCAAGATAAGCATGCATGATAGTTTCACAAATATCTAAAGTCGGCTATCCATATATATGTATCCACCCAAGAAAAATGGATATCCATAAAATCTAATCCAAATCTTACTTAAATGATTTGAAATCAAGAAAGACGTCCTATAAATCATAGATCATTATAGACCGAAATTGAATCAGTAGGGCTTGAAAAAAAAAAAGTTGAATCAATAGAAATTCATCAAGATCTTTATTTTGAGTACTCCGGCCCTTTGAATCAAAAGTTTTTAATCTACTCGATCTCTTCTAGCTTTCTAAACTTTGTGTTTTAGGAGTGATGCTTTATCGATTTCACTAGAAGTTTTTGCAAATCAATTGGGACTGAAAACTTGCATTGATCTATGCTTAATTAATTTCTAATCTTTATAGAAATCTATCCATCTCTTATTAATTCTTTGTTAGGCCTTGGTTTAATTGTTTTCTTGATTGTTTTTGTTTCTTATATATTGCTACGTTTGTATCATAGACCAAAAACTCTTAAACTCTTAAAGTTATTTAATAGTAATGTAGGTCACAATTTAGTAGGGATTATCATCTAACAATCTAACATGAATGGCTTAGGCAATAATCTTTCAACAGAGAAGAAAATTATTACAAGGGTTGTGCCGAGAGCTGAAAACATGATGATGAATATTAATCAATCTTAAGCAGATTATATATAGATGAGCTCTTGTTCCATGCCATGATTGATATTGTTTGAGAGTTTTGAGTATGTATTTATTCATGTTTTCTTATGGATTGACAGCAATAATAATATCTTCCTAATGAATGTATAGAAATCTGTTTCTTTCCTTGTATATTGTTTGAGAGTTCTTATTGATTGACACCAAGAATATATGTCTAGTTTCTCACTCTACTAGCTAGATCTATCAACGATATATATGCGATGTTCTGGCCTGAGATCGCAATGCGTCTGATAGAGATGATTTCTTGCACCTTGTTCTGGTCCTCAATTATAAATCATTAGCACAAGTGTTGTTGTTATGACATTGAGAAGAAAGATAAAACAGTTGTTGTGATAGTAAAGATACAATATGAAGAAGCAAAGGAGGTCAAGTCCACTTTTTAAGTAGGAGGGTTTTTGGAGAGTTGGAAAGATTAATCAATCTAAATGCCTATCTGACTGGTGAAGTCTTAGTCTTTACCATGTTTCCAGCTCTCCAGATGACCGTCGCACTTAAGGGGGAAGTTGAGCTTGTTTGGTTTCGCATGCTGTATCTCGTTAGGAACAGTTACTGAGATTATTAATTAGTGTTAACTATTTTGTATTTCTGTTAAGTTCCTACAGAAGAGTTGAATAGTGAAAATGAAAAATAGGTGTGTCTGTTAATCAGATTTGAGGTTATATAACTTCAACTTTTGTTGAAATCGCGCTAGAGATATTTCTGGTTAAAGAGAACTACTTGTAACTTGTTTTGGTTCCCAACTATTAACATGGTAATTGGTATGCCAATGGAAATGAACAAAGGAAGACAACTAATCTTCTGCTACAACAACCTATAATAGATACATTGTAGGCATACAATATGAAGAAGCAAAGGAGCTCCGGTCCACTTTTAAATATGAGGGTTTTGCCGGGGGTCGTGAACACAATGAAGAATTAGTCAACCTCAAACCAATTATCCATGATCTGCTTCAGATTGATCAGTATTTCATTGTGATCACGGCTTACTGTAAAACCCTCGTATTTCAAAGTGGATTTGAGCTGCTTTGCATCTGCTTCTTGTATGTCTGCAGCATCATAAGTTGTCATGGCAGAAGCAATTTTGTTATACATCTTCACTCTTAAATTTCACTGACATACAAAAATAATCACTAAGATGGATTATGGATTTGGAGCCAGAACAAAGACTTCGATTTTACCGAAAGAAGTAGACTAAAACATAGGATAATCAATTAACATTAGAAGTATGTGCCAGCCAGAACAAAAGCAAGAACATCAATCAATAGAGCAAGAGATTGGAAAGCAGTACTATGATGAAGACTTGATTACTTGATTGTACCAAAAAAAGTAGACTAAATCATTTCCTTGAACATTTCTTGCTTACTTGTCTAATTAAGAAATTGAGTCCAAATCAACCGATTCACAGGTGCAGCACTATGATGTAGATAGAGTCCTACTGTTGCCAGCCCTTCAAGTTCCTGAAAGCTGATTTGTTGATTGGGATGGTCATGTGAAGAGCAGGGAAAATGATAAGGACTTGATCAATATAAAACAGATCATGGATGATAATTTCTTCCATGACAATATTGTCTGCTTTAAGAAAGTCATTCTTCCCATGCAAAGATCAGTTTCCATTGAGAAAGAATTCATTTGCAATAGAGAAGGGGAAAGCTTGGGCCTTCTTATGTTTCAATGCCACTTCTCTTGGACAATTTCATATCTATGGAGTTCCTACTTGGGATTTGCTCTACAATCTCAATCAACAACTCGGCTATCAGGAACTTCAAGGGGTGCAATCATAGGAATATATCTACATCGTAGGGGTACTGAATTATGTTTCGTAACCTGCACTGCAAAGAACTAGTTGCTAATGCATTTCTTACTGACTTGTCCTAATTAGTATTAACCGTGTCAATGTATTGTTCTCTATTCAAGTTTAGCAGATTAAGGTCCTTTTCCCTCCTTTTGATTGCAGAGAATAGTATTTTTTTTTTTTTTTTTACAATGGAAGAAGCTTATTGAATTGCAGAGAAAAGTGTCAGCATATGCTAGTTTTGATAAACAGTGACTTAGCTACACAAACATGTTTCTTTCCTTCTACATTGTTTGAGAGTTCTTATTGATTGACAGCAAAATTTTTTAGCAAGAGATCGCAATGCGTCTGATAGAGATGATTTTCTAACAAAAGCAAACTCCTTGTTCTGGTTCTCAATTATAAATAATAGTAGTAGAGATACAATATGAAGAAGCAAATGAGCTCAAGTCCACTTTAAATAGGAGGGTTAATTTTGTGGAAAGTCGCAAAGATCAATCGATCTAAAAGCCAATTATGCATGAGCCCTTATCTGCTCAAGCATATCATCAATCACATGCAGAATTCAGTCTTAGTTGAGGAAATGTTACTCCTAGGAAGTTAATGGAATAGAATATGACTACTACAAGGGAGATGAAAACAACAAACAACAGACAAGAAATTCTAACCACTTAGACTGATCCCTTTTTTGCATTCATTGTTGAAAAGGTTCGCAAGAGGGAGGAAAACAGTAGTCCACTCAAACACATGTAAACAACGTACTGAAGATGTTATACATCCAACGCCACATAAAAGAGAGAGTTAACATGAAAAAAAGTGCTTTGCTCCTCCCACTGTCATCGGTCTCCCCTTTTAGGCTTTAGCAGCATCATGATAGATCTCCGGACGAAAATGTCAGGGCATTTTCCAATGACCATTTCCTCAACCAATACTGAATTTTGCATGGGTGAAATAACTTTCTTATCATGTCTAGCAGATCCATGATCTGCTTCAGACTGGTCAAGTCTTTACCATGTTTCCAGCTCTCCACATGGCCGTCGTATTTAAAGTTGTGCTTGAGCTTCTTTGGTTCTACAAGCTGTATCTCGTTAGGTGTTGTCGCAGAAGAAGAAGCGAGGGCCATGTCTTCACTGCTCAGTTTCGCTGCCATAGAAACAAAAGAACAACAATTGAGATTAATTGGGGACCAAAACAAGGAGGTCAATTTAAGCCAGAATTACAAAGAAATTTAATTAGATTTCTTTTCTTTGTGCGATATTTACTTAGTTAGTGATAAGTGACAATGGAAAACCAATCTAGGTAGCAAGGAAATTACGGTTTATTCGACAATTAGTGCAAATCGAAGCGTTTCTTTGTGTAGTTGCGTAGTCAAGAAAAATTGAGATGAATAATATGAATGTTTTACTTGTATTCCAAACCAAATGTCTAAACACAGAGATCTAAGCAATGCAAATTGAAGATAAAGAAAAGAACATAAACCACAACTGAGGGAACAAAAGTGAAGAAATATAGTCATGTGAACCCCATATAAAGAAAAGAACATAAACCCTCTATTGTGCAAGTGTACTAGGATCTGTTTTGGAGGCAAATTAGATACTCCCATGTCTCTCAACTCAGTGGTACTTGGCATATATGAATTGGATTTCCATGGATTGTATGCATAAAGAGGCTGTACGAAGAATTCTTAAGTCTAGGAAACAAGGAAAACCGTATTGGTAGAAGCCGGCATCCTCCACCTGTTGTCAAATGAAAGTAGTTTAGATTCCAAAACTAATCAACTATATATATATATATATATATATATAAAGAACAAGACATTTCCTAAAGGATTCACTAATCCAAAGTGATAATTCTGTGCTTCGTGAAACTCTTGTGAATTTAGGAAACAAAGAAACCAAATTGATTGAAGCCGCCGTATATTTTCACCGAGCTTTTACCTAACAAAAAAGATAAAATAAAAAAAACCTGCTGCGGAAGTGAGGACGGCAAGTAGAACGTAAAGGCACGCCTTAACACCATGAGGCAAAGGGATGGCGATGCTCCTCCATATACTTGGGCATTATATTTCCACGAGAAAGATCAGGCTCCGTCGTCCAAATACACACTAACTATAGCAAAAATAGTAGTTTCAGACACAAGAACACTGAAGAACAAATTTGGCTTTACAAATAGCATCTGAATTCTTGAAAGAACATTGAGTTTTTCCAATGGAGACAACAGGAGCTAGAGTCCAAATGCAACTCTTTGCACATAATCGGGACGTCTCTTGGTGGGCATCCTGAGTAGCCCTGTGATCTGGAGTTCAGTGACTGCTCTGCAAAAGCGTGCTTGAAGTGAAGCTTCACTTGTATCTTCATGCTCACTCACTTGTTTCCTTTCTTTCGCAGATGCCGGGTTCAACTTGCGCTTTTTGCTGGGACTCGGGAGAAGAATTATTGACTTGAAAGATTGAAACCAGTCATGTAGGTTGATAAGATCACCATGTTCTTGCGCCAATGTATAGAGAATAGCAGTATCATGCATGGATCGCAATGGGGAATTCCCACCCTCTGAACCGCAATTGTAATGAAGATAATTGTGGGACTTGAGAAGATCAATCTGAATTGTTCTCCTAGGATCTCCAATCAAACCCGACTTCAACATCTTAACTTGTTTAAAGCAGACAATCTCGTGGAGTGGCGTACACTCTATAGGCCTTAGATAGCTCTTGATCATGCATTCCATCAATGCTGCAGCTTTCTCATTCACTCTTCTTCCGCAGCCAGATTTAAGTCTCCTGAATGCAGCTGCTTCATCACATTCTTGACTTTTTGTATTTTCTTCATCTTCTAAAAAGTTCTCCAGGTCCTTCAATTTTACATGAATCTCAGCAATGTCTTGAGCACTTTACCATCCTGCTTTGAGAAGTAGTTTCTCAAGAAAGCTATTGCTTCATCCACTATATAAAATCCAGACCAATTTTTGAGGAAAACAGACTATCGCATCTAACTTTCCAGCTGGTGAACCCAGCGTGAACGTACACGGTCGTAAATGATGCAAAACATTTGTCTAAAGAACATTTCTCAAGGAATCAGCCGTCGTAGTAATTCCCATTATCAAGATGATTGGAACCTTACCACCCATTCACCAACATCAAAAATGAAATCAGATAGAATCAAATCGCTGCATCGCTCCATCTCATCAATTATCATAACCAAGGACTATCACAGTTTTTTGGTTCACCATACCATAATGCCAAAATTGATATGTCAGCTGAATGTGGGGAAACCATTACCAACTGTCTCAACAAGCTTTGGAGACAACCACTGAGTCCATGCTTGCCTGAGAAGTCCAGTGATGAAAAAGAAACCACATGGCATCCTTTAGATCACAAATGCGTGCCGAGGCCTTTGAATGTTAGCAAATCATCCAAAACTCCACATTACTAGTAAATACTAGTCCTGCATGGATATGTCTACTACCGATACCGATATCGGTCGTGAGAGGGTACGGACAATTAATTTGCTACGCACTTGGCATCCTAGATGATCTGATGGCATGGAAAGAATTGCAAATCCAATCATGAATCTTATTGAAAACACTGCCGCTGATGTTTCTCAGGACTTCCTTTGTAGACCTCTTAATCTTTGGCCAGACAACATCAAAAGCTTAAATCCTAAATTGTTCAAAGCGATTATCAGCATCTTTCCGATTATGAGCATCATCCTCTAATTGCTCCCCAACCCCATATTTTAAGGTGGATTTAGGTGATGTGGATAAGTTAATCTTTCTTTTGGTTTTCCCATCTCCTTTTTGAGGCAATGCCTTGCGCAAAACAAAGAATGGCAGAATATTGTTTTCACCATCATCAATGCTAGAAGACGGAGGTGGGGAATCAGGAGTCTTGGATGCTGCCATTGCCATTGATGGGGTAGCAGTTGCAGAGACCAGAAAAATATAGTTTATACCTCCTGCTGTAAGTTCTCAACTTGGCTTCTGATCAAACAATTTCAATACCACCATACGTTCTATTCAACAGTAACGACAAAGATTGACAGTTCAGATTGGTTAAAAAGAAAACTTTCGACTACGGACGAGAGCGAATCAACGAACCTCTGAGATTGATGCGTCGATCAAAAGCCCTAATTTGCTGAGTGAATGAACGGATTTGCTCGCTCTGGAGATTTGGATGAAAAGAAACCATAAAACACTTTGCATCGATTGTCCTCGGGATTCGGAATGAATTTGATGCTTTGACACTGGGACCCATTCTTGTTATTAACGTGGTGGAAAGGAGTAGAAGAAGTTAGGGAAGCAAAGATGTCTTTTTCTAAAACACTTTGTTGGGCCCTTCCATCTCTCCTACCGATTGTCCTTTGTCAGATTCAAAATGAATTTGATGCTTGCTGTTGTTGTTGTTCCAATGTCCATTATGTCCAACGTGGCACACATTCTCCCCCAATCTACATTTACACTCTAGACATTGAGGCTCAAAAGTGCTCTCCAATGAATACTTTCTATTTTATTTTTTTTATGCGTAATCTAGAAGTAGACATTGAGAATAGACATTACTTAGTTTATTCGCGCCACATTAGCTGCACATTATCAATCCACAGTTGCATTTGAAGATTTTTTTTTTTTTTTTTGTTTCGATGTCCATTGTGTCTTACGTGGCAAACATTCTCCCCCAATTTACGTTTGTATTGGAGATGATGTAAGTGTTTATAAAAATAAAAAAAATAAAACAAGGGAAGTTAGTGTTTGGAGTCCTTGGACTGCATATATGTGAAGTTTTCCTTAAATGAAAAAAGAGCTTTTTGTACAATTATCATGACTATGTCCCTAGAAATTTTCCTTGTGAAAGCTGAATTGAGTTGTGGTTGTATAGCTGAACTTATTGCATAACTTCTTCAGTTGTTTGGTCAGCGCAGGGGCTCCACAGTAGAAAACGCCTGCAATGGCATGTTGTCAGTGTTTTCGACTTCAAATCATGCTTCATGGCTTAGATTTCTATCATGTAAGAGTAATTAAAACACAGGGTGAGTACCTATTTTCGATGATCCGTGGACCTTCACCAAATTAGAGAACACCTTTTCCCAGTTTGGTCTCGCAAAATGTGTTCGTATCTGTTGCAATAGGCGTCGTTATGAAAAAAAGTACTGATCAATGTCCATGTGCTAGATTTAATGCAATTGATGGATTGCAAATGCTTTACTTCTACGAAAAATGAAAAAGTACCCGGCTTTGAGAAACAATATCGACTCCATTCTTTGCGTGTTGGAGGGACTGAAGCATGCTTATAAGCGCAGAGCGGGCGTCCCCTTCTTCATGCACACTAGTCAAGTAGTTATGCATTTCTATTACATGCTGCAAATGACATGAAAAATTTTCATTTGGCTTGGTCAGTAGGCCATATGCAGGAGACACTAATGGAAGTTTCGAAAAGCTTACATTCCGATCGTAATCCATGACGTCGTCCATGACGCCTCTGAACCACTCGAATGAGGCTTGTTCTCTTGTGACCCAGTAGAAGTATGCCTTGTGAGGACCTTTATACATTGTTGTACGTTTTGGCGCCGCCTGCAGGTTTGAAACTCCTATTTTTGGTGAACAACAATTCTACATTCTTGGTTCAATTTAAATAAAAACCATATTGGCTAAGCACATGTATGTACTCACATTCTGTTCAAGTTCTTTTTTCATCATAGTGTGCAGGATGTCCTTGAGAATGCTAACAAATGGAGTTGCGCCGATTCCAAGCCCTACGAGCAAGAGAATGTCATATTTCTTGTAGTTCTGAGCCGGTGCTCCGTAAGGTCCTTTTATGAAGAGTGTAGGCAAGCTTTCAACAGAGAAGAAAATTATTAGGAGAGACAAGTAAGCTTAAGTTAGGTAGAGATTTATACTGGAAAACTGGTACCTTTGTTTTTCACATGCATAATTTGATGCTGTGGTTTCTATTCTTTCCAGTCTACCTGTGCGCGGTTTCGTAGGAGAAGCGGGGGAAACCTGCATAAACAAAAGGCAGATATCTCATTAAAGTGTCGGATTACCGCCCTATCAGCCTTATCTCCTCCATGTATAAAATACTGGCAAAGACATTGGCACTGCGAATTCGTGAAGTCTTGAATGCTACTATTGCAAGGGAACAATCTGCTTTCGTATCAGGGCGACAAATACTTGATCTAGCACTAATAGCGAATGAAGTGGTAGAAGAAACAAGAACAACAACAACAAAGGCTTTTGTACTCAAGCTAGATTTCGCAAAAGCCTATGATCGAGTTAATTGGGACTTCCTAGATTTTGTGCTACACAAGAAAGGTTTCGGCATAAAATGGAGACAATGGATGAGAGGATGCATTAGCTCAGTTACATACTCTATATTGATCAATGGGAAACCAAGAGGGAAAATCAAAGCCCAGAGAGGATTAAGACAAGGTGATCCCCTATCTCCATCTCTTTTCATCTTGGTAGCAGATGTATTAGGAAGAATGCTGGATCGGGCTAAGGAATCTGGAGTCGCAAAAGGAATAGAGGTGGGACGAAATCGCATTCAAATTTCACACCTTCAATTCGCTGATGACTCGCTCCTATTTGCAACTGGAAAAGATGACTCGTTATACAGAATGGTGGAGGTGGTACAAACATTTTGCGTAATCTCAGGCCTTCAGCTGAACATGGACAAATGTCTGCTTGCTGGAATCAACATGGACGAACAAACAGTAAGACAAAAGGCTAGGTCAATTGGTTGCGGTGAAGGGAGCTGGCCCATGAAGTATTTAGGCATGCCATTAGGGGGTTCGCCGCTAAAGAAAACCTTTTGGGACCCGGTACTACAAAAAATTGGACACCGTATTGAGAGCTGGAAAGGGGGATGGATGTCTCGAGGAGGACGCCTCACAATGTTACAAGCGGTTCTCTCAGCTATACCGACCTATTTTCTATCCCTCTTTGAGATCCCAAAAGGGGTGGCGAAAAAATTGGAAGGTATGATGAAACGATTTTTATGGAGCACAATGGGGGATGGAAAGCCCACCATCTAGTGGCATGGAATACCGTGACCAAGCCGAAAGAATTGGGGGGTACAGGGATTGAAGACCTCAAAAGGATCAACAAGGCTTTTGCCATGAAATGGCTTTGGAGACTACAAACAGAACCGGAGGCTCTATGGGCGAAAATAATTAAAAGCAGATTTGGCACAGACTGCAACCAGTGGGACTCGAGACACGCCTACAGAGCAAGCACAAGAAGCCCATGGAAGTTCATATCATCGTGCATGGATGAGTTTCGGCAAGGTACGAAACTAGAGGTGGGGAATGGACAACAGATCAAGTTTTGGGAGGATGTATGGAGAGGCCAAACACGGTTTAGCTCGGACTACCCGAACTTGTATGCACTTACCCGCAAGCCCCATGCTCTAATCTCAGACCTATGGAAACAAGCTGAAGGTACCGGTGACGAACCCGGATGGGATTTACAGCTTCGCAGACGGCGTACAGCAGAGGAAACAAATGAGGTAGCCCGAATGATGGAACGCCTAGGACGAGTTTCTCTTTCATGGGGACAACCGTATTCGAGAAAGTGGACACAAACCAAGTGATGGCAAGTACTCCATACACTCCGGAGGATTTGGCTTCATGGACTATTGAATGCACATCCTTCCCTAGCCTTCAAGTCGATCTGGAAAACTTGCACCCACCCAAAATAAAATTTTTTACCCGGACCTTCTACCAAAAGAAAATCAACACCATTGACGTATTACAAAGGAGAAGACCAAGATCGAGCCTCTTACCTTCCCAAAGGCCCACTATGCCCGAGAGATAGCGAAACATTCGATCATTTATTCCTACAATGTGCATTTTCGAGGGGATCCGGATAGAATTGACCTCGGAATTGTCCATGCAATGGACACCACGTAATCTCGAAGAACGGATCGCCTAGTCGACACCAACTTCCCGAATCTCGGCTTAAGAAAAGAGACTATGTGGAGAAGCGGAGTTCAAGCTCTCTTGTGGTCAATATGGGAAGAACGGAACAGAAGAATTTTTCATGCCAAGGAGAGAACGAAAGAGGAGATATGGGAAATAGTAAACTACAAGGCTACCTCATGGATCGAGCCACAAGCGAGCTTCCAAGTGGGGATGGATATCTTCAACAACAAGATGGAGAGATCTTCTTCGGTAAGGAATGTGAGAAATAATGTAAATAGAGGAGTGCTTGTGTGTAAAATGGATGACATGTTCTCTCAATGGGAGGCACACATCTTTGATAAACAGTCGGCGAGGTCAGGTAAGTACACATAACCTAGTCTAGTTTTTCATACTTTTGTGTTTTTTACCTATAGAGGGTTCTCTAGTGTTGTAGCATGTATATACGTTTTTATTTATAATTAAAATGGAGCCGTGTCTCCTTTCGCATCAAAAAAAAAAAAAAGGCAGATATCTCATGTGTAATGTATGCTTTAAATTCACTGTCTTCATCTGAGCTCGAATTGATAACCTCTTCGAATAGATTCCGAAGTGCGTTTGTCCAATCGCCCAATGTTCGGATGTGAACGCTCAAGTAGTCGTCTCCAGGCGCCGAAGTGATGGAGAAAGGATGCCTGTCAAGGATGGAAATAGAGCAGAGAATTTCAAGTTAGCAAAGAAGAATAGAACAGTACATATATATATATATAATGCTCTTTTTCGGAAACTCTTCATGAACTCATGTTATGTACCATTCATAGGGAGATACATCAATGCATTTCACGAATATGTACATTCCACTCCTGTACTTGAGTCCTGGTGGTTTGCTCATGTACAATGCAAGAACATTCCCTTTGTATATTACACTCTGCGCAACCGAGATTTCGAGCTAGATTAATAAGAAAAATGTTTTGACTTGGCAGAACAAGGCATTAAAGCTGAAAAGTTTTGCGAGTTTGAAGAAAGGGACTATACAAACCTTAATAATGTTTACTCGAGCGGATCTTCCATTGATAGTGGTGCAAGTTCTCTCTGTAATGTAGAGAAGTGTTGGGAATGCAATGTACATCCATGTCTGTGGACAAAGTAGGCTTCAACATTGTCAGTATATTATACAATGGTGTGGAAGAAGAGATATATGTATGCATGCAGACTTACTGTCTTTTGTTTCCAGTCGACGACGAGGATTAAGTAGTGGCCGTGAAGGATCAAGAAAACATAGGCAATGGCGAGCAAATGGTGAGCATACCAGAAGGCATTAAAGCCGGCCAAATGGTGGAAGGGCTCTGGTAATTTGATGGCATTTCTTCTGAATGCATGGGTTGCAAGAGTAAAAGAGAATCCCATTATAATGAGGATGACGACGCCGGTGGAGTCGGGTATTCCTTCTAAGAGATCAGCATATGTTGGTTGTTTGTAATGGAGGTAAGGGCCAAGAGTGGCCATAAACTTGTCCTTTGGACATGAAGCTACTCTTACAAAACCACAAGTCAGATGGACTACAACATGAAGCAATGTACCAATGACAATTGCAAGCGCAATCACTTTGTGGAAATTGATGTTGTCGTCGAAGGGGATGATTCTACTAAGAAAAGAGGATTTGAGCTTCGTAAGTGTGGCTCGACAGACAGGGAGGAGAATCAATGCCATGTTTAACTTGAGAGTCTCCGCGGCTCCCTTGGAGACGCAGACGCAGTATCCCATCACTTGGAACGCCGGATGCCGCGTGTACTGGTTAAACTTCCATGAAAAAAGGATCAAGTTAACTAGTAACCACAATGCAGTTATCCATATTCTCTTCCTGTTCTCGTCCATGAATTCAGATGCTCTTGTTAAAAACCTGCTCATAGGCGTTCTGTATCGCTTCGGGATCATTGTCTTGGCAAGAGCAGTCCTTTCTCTCACAAAGCTTAAGCTTCCTTCCATGCCAGCCACCCCTCGAAACAATGATTTTAGTTGCCAAAGCTGCTCGGAAAGGAAGGAAGAAAATTGACAAAGAAAATTTGATACATCATTAATGCAATAGTTAGTACCTCATCCATACCTCTATGTAACCTTGGTGATCAGGGTCAAGCTCCTCCATGATTAGAGCAGCGTATGTTCCCGCGTTTTCCTTCAAATTCGATAGCTTGTTTGTCGTCGCACTCATCACAATCACCTCTTTCACCTCCCCCTCGGAAAGCTTACCATCACCATTCTTGTCACACCTAGAGAGAATGCAAACTTTGTCAATCTTTATGGTATGTATATAGCCAAAACTAGAAACATGAAAGAAATGTTTTTAAGGACAAGAACAATTTGTTACATACATGTCAAAGAAAATTTGAAGCCTGGCATCCATGTCTTGGTTATTTATTTCATTCCAAAACTGTTTCAAATCTTCCTTGCCGATCCCGATACTCGGATCCAAGTC
Organism: Stephania yunnanensis; assembly: GCA_039657365.1. Taxonomy (NCBI): domain Eukaryota; kingdom Viridiplantae; phylum Streptophyta; class Magnoliopsida; order Ranunculales; family Menispermaceae; genus Stephania; species Stephania yunnanensis. The sequence continues at coordinate 1,519,059 of CM077586.1, read as the reverse complement.
CCTGCGTCGCACTAAGGTGTTGTAGAGCCCTCCGGCGAATTCCTTCTCAGAGATTCCTACAAAATGGATAATGCTTTGGGCATCTAGGATGAACTTAATAGAATTAGTTGCACCTTCATGAGATTGACTACTCACCAATGCATTTACCAAAACTTTCTGCAGGTAGCCTATCATCAACGGCGAGCTCCGAGAATCGCTTCTCCACTGCTTTCCATGCATGATCTGGTGATTCCTTCCCACCAGGACTCATTTTACTATCGAGAAATCTCAATGTCCTTAGACCTTTCAACTCGCTCGGTCTCCTTCGTTCCCTCGTAGGAACTATTCGACTCTGGTTGTTCTTCACCTCTTCATACTTAAATGAATTTGTGCATGGCATTTCCTCCTCCTCCTCCTCATCATCATCATCCATTGGCACATCAACCATCTCTTCCAAAATTATAAATTTGTCGAGCGTCACAACCGTAGCATCATCGCTTTCGCTCTCCATATCTTCCTTATACAGTTTGATGATCAAATGTGAATCATGAAGGCAAAAATGTTGCAGAATTCAACAATGGAAGATAAGGGTAGAGAGGGAGATGGTCAAAAACTGTCAATGAGGGAACACTAGGAGCCTCAAAATTGAAAAAAACTTTTGTGGTAAGTTTGCTTTGCCTAAACATAGCAAAATAAATACCTGAAAAATTGGCTTGCCCTTCAAGTGACTATAGTTTAAATATCATTCATTATTTATTAAAAATGCTACATTACTCCATTTTGTTCTGGTGCTTTTGGCTGACTATAGGCAATGAAAATGCAACTTTTACCTTTGATTTACAATTTATTATGATTGGTTGATAAATCCAAAATTACCCTACACTTAATATGTTTTTGCTAATGTACAAGTACTTATTCGCGAAAGCAAACTCGGATCTCATAAATAACATCTCAAACTTAGTGCTATATATTATTAATTAATTTGTTTAAATCTTACATTTTTTTTTTTGTATTACATTATTTATTAATACGTATCAGCACTAAAATTGATAAATATGACAACCCATTTTACAGTTTATTTTTTTCTTTATTTTTGTACTTTTTCATATGTTTAAATATAAAATCATATGATCAAGAAATAATCATAAACATTAGAAAATGTATATATAAACATTGCATATGGAAAAAATATAACCTGAACAAATATACATAACAAACAATACGTAGAATAAATCAACATAAATAACTTTTATGGTGATCTATTATTACTTTCTTTATTTTCAATTTAGAGTAATAAATCGTAATTTTAATTATTTAATATTTATTGCTATCGAATACATTATTGGTAAATGTGTCTTGAAACGAAACCGTTATTAATTCTTTTAGAAGAGGTTGTTCGTCCACGTGATCCTACGTACTCACTTCGAGTTCAGGATTAATCGAGGTTGACATTAGTTGAAAAAAAGTAGAACCAACTTAATTGATACAAAAAATGATGCTCTCTTCAAATCACCAAAAAAAAAGCTACTTTAATCGATTCCTAATGTTTCCACTTTCTTTATTTGTAGTGAGAATCCAATCTATTCCAACTCTCAATCTATATATAATTTTGTACCACCAAACATTAACATTGTCACACACATCTCTAAACATGACTACTCACTCAAGCATCACCATCACCCTCCTCATAGCACTAACCATTACTAATAATTCTCCATTTGTATCATCATCATCATCATCAACATCATCACAAAACGACTGCTCTTACTCAATCGAGATCGAGACGACATGCGCCGCATCGGCGGGAACCGAGGACTCCAACATCGGCTTAAGGTTCGGGGACTCGGCTAAGAACCTTGTAGTAGTGAAGCAACTAAGGAACCCAAAGATGGAGTACTATGATAGGAGAGTAGGTGTGGTGAAGAAACATAGATGGTTTGAGAGGTGTGAGATTGACATGTTTGAGACTAGTGGAGTGAGGTGCATGGATGGGCCTGTGTGTTCACTTTATTTGAAGCAAAGAGGGTCTGATAAGTGGAGGCCTGGGTGGGTGAAGGTGCTTCATAGAAGTGGTAGTACTAGTGCTAATGCTACTTACTCTCAAGTTTCTTATGTGTTTTATTATAGAACTTTTGTGCCAAAAAATGTTTGGTTTGGATTTGATTATTGTGGCTCTAGAAAAGTGTCTGCTCTGCCTCATGAGCTGGTTGGGCTAGAAGAAGAGAAAAATTAAATTTGCTACTTAAATATATGTTATAGTTTAGAAGTTCTGTTTCAAACAGAGGACCCTGTATTTCTCTTCCTTTAAATCTCTTGTTTTTAGTCCTATTTTCTAAGTGGAGTAGAGAAAGAAAAGCACTAATTCTAATTGTGTTTAGTGTATTTTTTAGTTTAACCAACGCTTCATTTTTTTACTATCTAAAACCTTTTTCTTTTTTTACTATAGAAAACTTAGTGAAAACTTAGTTACATTACCTTCATAAGTAAAAAAAAAAAAAAGGACCCTGTTACTGTAATCTAGAAACACATGGACAAGTCTCATAAAAGCTTGACTTATCCCATCTAAAATATCATAGGAATATAAATTTAAAAGGAAATTAGACTTGAAGAAATATAAAATCGAAGGAGAACTAATTACGCATCTCATCTCGCTTCCCTGTGCTCTCCGCTTGATTATTTATTTAATTAAGTCAAGCATCTTAATTAGTTTGAGCCGACCGTCAACAAGCATTGAGTCTCAACCATCTAGCCTATTTCTATTAGGTATAGATCTCTCATCTCTCTTTTGTTTGATGAACAACTTTTTGTTTTTTTAATGTGTAGATTTGGATTTAATCCAATTCATCTTAATTTTCTTACCTTGTGGATCAAATGCACTATTTTTCCCCATATTTATTTATTGTAAAATTAAAAAAAGATTTTGGTTTTCATCTTGCATTCAACGTTAATCGTGTCAATTAATTCGCACTTATACGATGGACATCCCTCTCAATCCAACTCTCACCTTAATTGTTTTTCTTTTACAAGATTTAAACCTATTTAATATCTTACTTAAGGAAACTGAGTCTCTTGCTTTGTTATTCGGACGCTAGTTATGATTTGTATGCAATAAAATATGAATAATGTTTATTGTTGTCTTTTAAAAAGTTAAGTTTAATTCCTAGGAATCTAGAACAATATTGTGATTTTCAGAAGAGTCGGTCATCAGTATTTTTCCCATTCACAAAAATCTGCAAAGATTTTTGGCTAAAAAAAGCTGCAAAAACTTGTTGAAATCAGAGAGACGCTGAACAAATAAACTCTCCAACATTGAGAGAGTTACACATGGAGATATGGGAGACACAAATCTTAATGTATATACATCACCAGGGGTGACCCTATGTAGTACAGAAATCCAAAACAGACAAGCTTCATTCAAACAAGCTTTCTGTCTCATCTAATGTCCCAAACACCTAGCTAGCTTATTAGCTTCACCCATCTTTTCCCATCTCTACATAAACACCTACATTGACTGGTCTAAACCCCACTACACATTAAATCCGATTAATACAACTCACTAATGAGTACGTACCGATGTGCACTTGACAGCTTTATCATAAGCGTACACCTACATGCATGCAAGAGACAAACAGGTGGTATATATGGACGAAAATCAAAGCAATCCAAATGACAGTTCTATTCATGCAAGAGGAAGCTCTGCAGTCATACAAATACAACACACTTTGCAAGAACAGAAACCAAAGCATACATTCTAGCATACATGACACATCAATATATATATATATATAATAGGTCAACATATAATAAATGCACGTGAAGGAAACTAGCTAGTTAGAGAGAGAGGGGGGGACTTGGGTGTGGTGCACTGATCATCATCTTTGATGCTGCAGGTGCTTTTGATAGGGAACAGCTCTAGAGTTATAAGAGGTCTGCTGCAGCAAGAATGAGCTGGTACCGTTCTAGTTGTAGTTGTAGTTGTTGTAGTATCAGAGGTGGTGGTGGTGTTAGTCGTGCAGTTCATCAACTCATATTGATTTCTCAGCCCCACCCAGTTCTCCATTTCTTCTATTTGTGAGTTCTCCATCTTCTCCATGCATTGCATCACATGCGGATGAGCTGATTCTTGCAGTCCTTCCTATACTCCATTTGCAAATAAAATAAAATAAAATAAAAAATGGAGTTTTTAAGTCAGTTTAATTTCTACTAATATAGAATACAAAACAATAAGAATCACATAAACTAAACTATATATCTCCATATTTATCACTCAATTTCAATAAAAGGTTTCATGAAGTGGTAACAAACAACATGAAACCAATGATTGGAAATAAAAGGTTTCATGGTTTTTTTGTATAATTTTGTTGTTTTTGTAGTGTATCACCCTTTTTTTTGTAGCACTTGTACTTTTTACATTTACATATATATATATATACAAATAGAAGGAGTATCGCCTCCTATTACTCAAAAAAAACAAACAACATGAGGTCTCAAGTTCAAGTCATGTATGGGACTGACATTGCCTTGGATTAGTTAGTGTGGTTGGCGCGAAATACAACGGGGGAAATTAACCAACAAAAACAATGACAAAGTCTCAATCCCAAATTAGTAACTGAGGTCGACTACATGGATAGAACTCTACGAAAAAAGTTTCATGAAGCTAGTAGTGAGATATACAACAGACTACCTGGAGAAGAAGAGAGTTGTAATGTTGGAGCTGTGGGAGCCCAGAAGGAATAACTACTGACGCATCAAAGAGGTGTAAAAGGGGGTTCTGATGGTGGGTCTGCTGTGGAAATTGATGACATTGTTGTTGTTGTGGTTGCTTGGTTAATAACTTCTTCCTAAGCCTCTGCCTGTCTCTTGCTTTGTGGTTCTGAAACCAGTAGAAAACATTCTTCCCTTCAATCCTCCCATAAATAGAGAGATGGGCAGTAATCTGTTGTATTTGAGAAGCATTTGGAGTCTTGATCCCACCCCTGTACATCTGTTCAAGTATCATCAGTTGCTCTGGCGTCGGACACCACCTTGTTGATGCCACTGGTGACATGCTCTCTCTCTCTCTCTCTCTCACACACACACACACCCTCTTATGTATTCTTCACTTTCAACATGTACTAACAATATATATATATATATATAGAGAGAGAGAGAGAGAGAGGGAATCAAAAAGGGAATTTTGCAGTTATTTCAGCAACAGTGACATGGTAATCTCATGATGAGTCTGAAAACACAGAATTCACATGATTTGAGGAAGATCAATGGTGCAAGACATCCATGACACGTGAGAAAATAAGACAAAAGGCAGTGTGAAGACAAGAGACAAAAGGGATGCATGGTGATGAGGTGAAGGTGCATAACTCATAAGATCAGTTAAAAAGGCAATGCAAAGCAAGGTACTGTCACCACCACTACTACTGCTACTGCTGGCATCTGCTCATGCATATATGTTTCCCTGCAAGTGACATTCAATGTGGGTTTCAGACTTTCAGTCCTCTTTTTTTTTTTTCAACTTCTCTCTCTCTCTCTTTTTGTATTCCCTCTCTTTTGCATAGTGATGCTTGAATGATACTGTCATCATCACAGCATTATATATGCATAATAATAATGCAAGCGAAAAGGCACTGTATATAGCTAGTAGTACTGCAAGAACCACCTCTTCAATTCCAACAACATAATTACCCATTAATGCTCTCATGCGCTACATTGAGAGGCAATGTACTACATATGGGTTGCCATGCATGGCATTCACTGTCAACGTTTGTACATTCCCAACTTATAAAAAAAAAAGTCATCGCTGATTGCCTGATCATCAGTACTGAATAAAGCAACATAGAATTAAACACAACTTCTTTTTTGCATTTGGGCTGTCAGCGTTGTAATTGCAGTTGAGAAATGAACAGAGGTCTCTTTGAGGCATTTCATCAAACAGTTGGTGGTTGTCAATACGGTGTTTGTGCGGAAGCCACGCTCACGTGTGCGGAAGCGACAATCGGAATTCGGGGGGCCAGGCACTAGATTGCCAATTTGTGATTGGAGAATGCTACCATCAACACGTAGCACTAATAGTCTGCCGACTGTCAATACAAAAAGTCAATTGGCTTAAAAAAAAAAAAAAAATTTAAAACAAAAAGTGACTGAATGGAAAATATAGATCAAATTATAGTCTTCTATCAATTAAGTGTGATCAAATTATAGTCTTCTATCAATTAAGTGTGACTTGATTATCTCTTTTTAAATAGTACGAGACTTTTTGAAATAAAACTTTACAGTTATAAATCAAATGGTAGTTATTTGGACTTGTGAGTCGGGATTCAATTTTTTTTTTAATTTCAAATACATCTCCGAAAGAATTAATGTGACTATTATACCCTTAAATATTTACAAAAATTTTAAAAGCATCCCTATGAGTCCGGACTAATGAGTCCAAATAGATTTATTGTAAATGAAAAAGTGATTAAATTAGAGATAATATCAGTAATAATGAAATAATGGACACTCATATAAAAGCGCGAGCGGGCCCAACACAAACTAAACAAAAAACATTTTCCTTTGTGATTTGAGATATGTTGGGCAAAAATTGGAGAGATGGGTGTGGAAGTAGAGAAGAAATAATGGCTCTCTCTGAGATGAGTAGTACAGATGATTAAACACGGACGTGCTGTCTAGAATGTGTAGTCTTATTCTCTCTTTCTTCGATGCCTCTTCTTCTTAAATCGCCCGTTCAAGATCACTGTTGCAGTGTCCTTCATATTTATATTGGTTTTGGGACATTGGAGGATATTTAGTCATTTCCTGACCTACAAAATTAATTTTTCTAAGGCCTCAAAAAAAAAAAAATTAATTTTTCAAATGAACCAAAGAGGGTTGTCGTTGTGGTAGTGGTGAACCGTGTTTAGTTGACACAACTGAAAGCATGTTGTGGTCATTTAATTAGTGACTCGAGTCCGAGTCTTAAAAATAAAAACACTAATTTTGGGAGCTCCCCACTTATGCAATATGTTGGTGTGTGACGTGGGACGAACTCGAAGTAATTGGTTAGTATGAAATCCGAGTTGTGGTGAGAGAGCACGGGTTCCTCCCCCTTAACAGTAACTAGAGTTTTCAGTTCGAGTCTTGAGAATGAAAAAACTTTAAAACTTTTAGCTAGAGGCATGTCTTAGTTGTCCTACGTTTTTCAAGTTCGGTACTAATTAGGTCGTTCTTGTATGGTAATAGTTAAAAAAAAAAAAAAATCAAATAATATATATATAGGTAAAACCCATTATTTGGTACTGAAATTTAATTTTTTTATTTGGTCATTACACTTTAAAAGCAGTTAGTACTAATAGTGTAATAGTAGCTTAGTAGGTGTATTCTTTATTAGAATTTAAAAATTAAAAGCTGGTTCTTTGATTTTAAAATTTAAAATCATATATAAAACCTAAAAACAAGAGTAGCACTAATTTTCTTAAAAGTGGAGAATGGGTGAGCAAAATAGAAGGACGAGAGGGCGCCAACGCGAGAAGTCGCCAGCATAAGATTTGGATTTCAATTTTAAGTTTTGGCACTATTTGGCAAGTAGCTGATAAACTAGCTGATAACTGATAATCTAGTTGATAACTGATAATTTACTAGTTGGTAGCGAAAAGCTGATAATCTAACTGGTCAACTAAAAATTGTTTGGAATGATAGCTGATTGATTAGCTGATAAATGCAAAATGACAATAACGGACATATGACACAATTAAGTATATTAATTATATAATCATATAATTAATTGTTATATATAACTCCGTATTTTATTTACAAAATACAAATTAATACCGTAAAATAATTTATATTATTTAGAAAACTAAATTATGTATGTCCATAAATGCTTACATGAAAATAAATCTATATTAATTTATAAAAATTTGCAAAAAATAAACACATGTAAATAAAATACAATAAAAGACTTGGATAACTATACATATATCTAATGCATCATCCATAATTGAGAAGCAATGTTATTGCGAATATTCTTTATTTCTAAAGAAGTCTCTCTATAACTTAAAAAAAAAATAGTAGATTAGTAAAAAAAAAAATTAAAAATATGTAGGATATCCCACCACTCGAACACTACATTAAAAAATATTTTTATAACATCTAAAAGTATTTTTATATTTTTATAACATCTAAAAGTATTTTTATACTCAACGTTGTTAAAACTTATTTAATATGTAATAAATATCTAACAAGATTATCTATAATTAAGAAATTAATATCTAATGATTTTTAATTTTAGTGAAATTCTTTGTTTTATAATATTTAGTTAATTATTAATCACTATTTTTTTCATTAACAATATTAAGCTATATGTTAGTTGGTCTAGTGGTTTCGATTTATGATTGCCGATAACTGTCCCCAGTTTGACCACCTTTCAATTTTTATAGGCGTAGGGTTTTATCTCAAAAATCCTTGGTATTAGTTGAAGGAAGATAACCACTTATATACTTCACTATGCTACGTGGGACTATTATTTCGGTCCACACATCTAAACAAGTGGACTACTATTTTCCTTCCTCTTGCAAACCTTTTTTTCATTTTAACTCTCTCTTTTATGTGCTTTTTGGTTATAATTTGTTTGGCGTAGCATGTATAACATCTTCACATGCGTTTGAGTGGACTATTGTTTTCCTCCCTCTTGCGAACCTTTTCAACAATGAATGCAAAAAAGGGATCAGTCTAAGTGGTTAGAATTTCTTGTCTGTTGGATGTGCACTTTGTTGTTTTCATCTCCCTTGTAGTAGTCATATTCCAATTTTTGCCTCTGCTATTCCATTAACTTCCTAGGCGTAACATTTCCTCAACTAAGACTGAATTCTGCATGTGATTGATGATATGCTTGAGCAGATAAGGGCTCATGCATAATTGGCTTTTAGATCGATTGATCTTTACGACTCTCCACAAAATTAACCCTCCTACTTAAAGTGGACTTGAGCTCATTTGCTTCTTCATATTGTATCTCTACTACTATTATTTATAATTGAGGACCAGAACAAGGAGTTTGCTTTTGCTAGAATCGTCTCTAGCAGAGATCTCTTGCTAAAATTTTTTGCTGTCAATCAATAAGAACTCTCAAACAATGTAGAAGGAAAGAAACATATTTGTGTAGCTAAGTCACTGTTTATCAAAACTAGCATATGCTAACACTTTTCTCTGCAATTCAATAAGCTTCTTCCATTGTCGAAAAAAAAAAAAATACTATTCTCTGCAATCAAAAGGAGGGAAAAGGACCTTAATCTGCTAAACTTGAATAGAGAATAATATATCGAGTCATTGACATGGTTAATACTAATTAGGACAAGTCATTAAGAAATGCATCAGCAACTAGTTCTTTGCAGTACAGGTTACCAAAAATAATTTAGTGCCCCTACGATGTAGATAATTATTCCTGAGATTGCACCCCTTCAAGTTCCTGAAAGTCCAAGAGTTGTTGATTGAGATCATAGAGCGTGGGAACTGATCTGCTTTATATTGATCTTCTTTGCATGGGAACAATTGACTTTCTCAAAGCAGATAAACATTGTCATCATGGAAAAAAGGATCATCCATGATCTGCTTTATATTGATCAAGTCGCTCTTCACTTGACCATCCCAATCGACAAATCAGCTTTCAGGAACTTGAAGAGCTGTAACAGTAGGACTCTATCTACTTCATAGTGCTGCAGCTGTGAATTGGTTGATTTGGCCTCAATTTCTTAATTAGACAAGTAAGCAAGAAATGCAGAAATGCACAAGGGAAGGATGTAGTCTACTTTTTTCGGTATAATCAAAGTAATCAAATCTTCATCATAATGAAATACTGATCAATCTGAAGCAGATCATGGATAATTGGTTTGAGGTTGACTAATTCTTCATTGTGTTCACGACCCCCGGCAAAACCCTCATATTTAAAAGTGGACCGGAGCTCCTTTGCTTCTTCATATTGTATGCCTACAATGTATCTATTATAGGTTGTTGTAGCAGAACTTCCTTTGTTCATTTCCATTGGCATACCAATTACCATGTTAATAGTTGGGAACCAAAACAAGTTACAAGTAGTTCTCTTTAACCAGAAATATCTCTAGCGCGATTTCAACAAAAGTTGAAGTTATATAACCTCAAATCTGATTAACAGACACACCTATTTTTCATTTTCACTATTCAACTCTTCTGTAGGAACTTAACAGAAATACAAAATAGTTAACACTAATTAATAATCTCAGTAACTGTTCCTAACGAGATACAGCATGCGAAACCAAACAAGCTCAACTTCCCCCTTAAGTGCGACGGTCATCTGGAGAGCTGGAAACATGGTAAAGACTAAGACTTCACCAGTCAGATAGGCATTTAGATTGATTAATCTTTCCAACTCTCCAAAAACCCTCCTACTTAAAAAGTGGACTTCACCTCCTTTGCTTCTTCATATTGTATCTTTACTATCACAACAACTGTTTTATCTTTCTTCTCAATGTCATAACAACAACACTTGTGCTAATGATTTATAATTGAGGACCAGAACAAGGTGCAAGAAATCATCTCTATCAGACGCATTCAGGCCAGAACATCGCATATATATCGATCTCAGGCCAGAACATCGCATATATATCGTTGATAGATCTAGCTAGTAGAGTGAGAAACTAGACATATATTCTTGGTGTCAATCAATAAGAACTCTCAAACAATATACAAGGAAAGAAACAGATTTCTATACATTCATGTCAATCCATAAGAAAACATGAATAAATACATACTCAAAACTCTCAAACAATATCAATCATGGCATGGAACAATAGGATCGCATATATATGGCAAGACAGAAGGCAACATTGGCATTCTACACTTGGTTATATGACAGGAAATAACAATTGATTCACTAACAGTGTAGATAAAATTTATTTAAAATTGTAACAGAATAAGCAAACTAGATCAGGACAATTCCGGCTATATGCACAATACATATATCACTTGACATAAATTAGAGATAGATCTAGAGCTGGTTTGATAGGAAAACAAACAAATATCTTGCAACTGTAATGATTGACTGACTGTTCAAATCAAATACCAAAAGGCAAAAGAGAAAGGCGGATCAAATCAAAGAGAAAGAGCACTAGTAGAGTGAGATATTATTATTGCTGTCAATCCATAAGAAAACTTGAATAAATACATACTCAAAACTCTCAAACACTATCAATCATGGCATGGAACAATAGCTCATCTATATAATCTGCTTAAGATTGATTAATTTTCATCATCATGTTTTCGACTCTCGGCACAACCCTCATAATAATTTTCTTCTCTGTTGAAAGATTATTGCCTAAGCCATTCATGTTAGATTGTTAGATGAATTGAGACCTACATTACTATTAAAGAACTTTAAGAGTTTAAGAGTTTTTTGATCTATGATACAAACGTAGCAATAAGAAACCAAAAACCATCAAGAAGGCCTAAAAAAGAAGTAAGAGATGGAAGAATTCGATAAAGATTAGAAATTAATTAAGCATAGATCAATGCAAGTTTTCAGTCCCAATTGACTTGCAAAAACTTCTAGTGAAATCGATAAAGCATCACTCCTAAAACACAAAGTTTGGAAAGCTACAAGAGATGGAGTAGATTAAAAACTTTTGATTGAAAGGGAGAACTCAAAATAAAGATCTTGATGAATTTCTATTGATTCGACTTTTTTTTTTTTGAAGCCCTACTTATTCAATTTCGTTCTATAATGATCTATGATTTATAGGTCCTTCTTGATTGCAAATCATTTAAGTAAGATTTGGATTAGATTTTATGAATATCCATTTTTTTTTGGGTGGATATATACATATGGATAGCCGCCTTTAGATAGTTGTTAAAGTATCATGCATGCTTATCTTGTTTGATAGGCATATATACATTTTGATAAGCTAGATTGGAGATAATTAAACATTAATTAATCACATGAAATTTGATTATCCAACTAGACTGTGTCATATATAGGATCAATTTGGGATTATCTACAAATTTGTTGTTTGGGACATGTAACAAAAACAAAACCAAAAATTAAGGATAATCTACTAAACGTGAATAGAGAATAATACATTGACACGTACGGTTAATACTAATTAGGACAAGTGATTATTAGAGGAACAAGCAACTAACTTGCATGATTTTCTATTTTTAGTTGAACTTGCTGCTTATAGACAGCATAATAGATATTATTTCTCACAATGATGAACTCACTGTATATTCTGGTCGGCAATCAATCTAATTAGTAATTGTTGCATTGTGTTTTACGATAGTGAAATTGAACAGCAAAGACAACAAGACAAGTACTTATGCTACGACAATCTATGACAGACGCATAGCGGAAAGGCTATAGGAGGAGCAGAGAAGCTTAATTAGTTAAGTCCGGTAGAATGAAAATCATGACGAAGACTTACTTATTAGCTTTAGATTGTTTGATTCTTCATCACGTCCCTCCCTCGGCCGAACCCTCAATTCTTAAAAAGTCTTGCTCGTCCTCTTCCTATAGCCTCTCCACTATGTGTCCATCATTAGATGTTGTAACATAAGCAATTGTTTTCTTCAGTGTTCCCTTTCACTGACTTAAAAAAACATAACAAGTAAAGATGCATGGACCATCGATTAAATGAAACTTCATAATGAAGCATAGTAGTGTTGATATCTCATAAACTAGTACCGAGGCTTTTTGAGAGATAAAATCCAACACTTTATTCTTGCTTTTCTTCTAGATTGCATGCACATACTAAAAATGTTGATTGATCATCCTATTACTTTCTCTTTTTTCTTTAAGTCTTTCTTATGGTTCCCAATTAATCTTAGTAATTGTAGTTATTTTGTTTGTATGGCGGCGAAATTGAACTGCGAGGACAAAACAATAAGTTAGTTCTGCTCATACAACCTATGACATTTCAGACTTGCACATTATGCAGAAGCAAAGCAGCACTAGTCCACTGCCAAATAACAACTAATTGTAGTTATTTTGTTTGTAAGTCCGAAATGTTTCTGTTATAGGTTGTTGAAGCAGAAGGCTTCTTTGTCTTCCTTAATTAATTTGTTCACTTTCAAAGTCATAAAAAATAACAGCTACTAAGATAAATAATTAGGCACCAGAGCAAAGAGTTCACTTTTGATGTCAATAATAATTAAGAACTCTCAAACTTGAAAGAAAGAAGTGAAGTCACTGAATTTTGTGCAATATCTCTTCCTAGTGGATTTCTTTACCGCTCTGGGAGCTACGGATGCTTCCTAATTTGGGTTTTATCACCTAAAACATTTGGGAGCGGCTAAACCGACCAACTTTTTGCTTAATGTATCTCCAATAAATTTTTTTAGGCATTTCAGTTTTATCTCTAATCGAAATGATCTTACTGCCCTCCATATAGAAGGACTATTGCCCACTCGTACTCTAGTCACTCAACCGTCTCTCTAATCATTCCCTCATCTTTGACCCAAATACAATGAAATCAGAGCGAAACTACAACGATGAGTGCATTCCGTACATCTTTTCGTGTCGATTTCTACGATATTTTCCCAAAAAAATGGTAGTGACGAGCGCCGAACGCGTCAATAAAATAAAAAATACATAAACCAACTATTTTGTAGAATAGCGGCAAAGGGTCGATCCCACAGGGATTGATATTCTTTTTAAGGTTTAAAAAGAACAAAAAGGAAAATCGGGGTTTGATAGAAAATGAATTAATTATCTAATCATAAAATAATGACAGCAAAGGAAATAAAATTGAAAATCAAATAATTAATAAAAATACCTAGGTCAAGACATGCAAGTTCGGTTCGGTAAAAGATTGGATTTGGTAGTCGATTTATGTAAAATATGCAAATCAAAATATCTTAGAGTAGCTATAGACCCGGTGACACACGCGGTTCCTCGCACTTCCTAATCTCGATAGCCAAGGTACAACGGTGACTACTTCCCTAATCAAACACATAACCACAATTCAAGTGAATCGGGTTTAATGCGTTGACCGCATTGAGCTTCCTGAAGGCACTACACCTAGACAACCGGATCACTAGCGTGTCCGATTTAGTCCAGATTTCTAAGGTATTCAACCGGTCCCAAAAGAGACTAATCAATTGGTAGAGTCAATTGTCACTAGTGTGGTCTTATTGCACAAGTACGGATGCTTACGACTCACTGACAAATAAATCAAAGTTTAAACAAGTGTTTAACTTTGATTATTCAAACAATACCAAAGAAAATAAAATAATAATGAAAAGACTGAAATTAAAATATATAAATCTCACAAATTCATTAATATGCGCAGTCGAACCTTCCTCGCAATTTTGCCTAGCCTAGAGGTTTTAACCTCGCATCAAGAACATAGAAAAATAAAAAATAAAAAATGGGGGAGAGGAGAGAGTTCGGCCACCTTCGATTTCTGTTTTTCCCCCAATGTTTGCTTTCTTTCTTTCTTTTTTAACGTATCTCCCCGTTGTTAATTATATTCCTATATCTTTTCAATATCTATATGTATCTATAATAATATATTATATATTAAAGTATTTCCTAACAAAACTAGAAATAGAAACTTGCTAACTTCTCTCCTTGAATCATGCAACCAAGCACGTACATCTCATGTGCCTAACTGTGTTAGCGCGACTTTCGGTGTAAAATAGATCTATGCATATGAGTACTCGATTTTACGTAATTTTTAGCCTCGAATTTAACCGCGCACTCTAATAACTCTGAAAATAATAAATAAATGTAATTAGGCTAGTATTTTGAAGACTTTACAATAAAAATATATAGATAACTTATATATAATATTACATAATTATCCACTCAACAAAATGATAGTCCTAGAACTAGATTAACATAAACAAGTGGTTTTGATTTCTTTCAACTCCGGTTTCTGATTTCTGATTGGTTGTCCAGGCGCCACGTCGCAACAGCTAACATAACTTTCGCGCCTTTGTGAAATCAAAAAGCAGTTGCGAGTCTTAACAAACATCGAAACTCAAACACTAAAACGCACACACACATTTCTCACTCACTTTTGTTCTGATTTCTTTGTGCCTTCACTGATCAATCAATTCATCATTTCTTCGTTCTCTGCAAACCCTAATTTCACTGCTCTGTTCTCTGTGAATTCGGTTTCCGGGATCTGTTCTTCGGATCCGAAATGCCGAGGAAGCGAACGCTCGAGGAGGCGGCTTACGAGCTTCCGATCTTCAATCCGGAGTCGTATCCGGGCAAGAAAGAGGGGCCTCGCAACCGGGCGGTGGCTTATTCGAAGAAATTGGTTCATGTAATTCCTGTCATTGTGCTCCTCTCCTTCTCTCTTCTCTGGTGTCTCTCCACTCCAGGTTTTTAGTCTTTCAATTCTAGGGTTTTGGATTTCACTGTCTTTTTTGGTGAATTGACAATCCGGGTTTTGTTCATTTTGATCGATCTATGCTTAGAATCCTAATTGGTCTGATCATACATGAAACCCCTAATCAACTGTTTTGCAAAAGTGGGATCTTGATTGGATTTGATCAATGTAAACCCTAATTGTTCTTTCGGTGCTAGATTTTAGTTTCTTGAGAAGTCGAGATAGCGAGAATTCAATTGTTGTAATTAGGACTTAGAATCCTAATTGATTTGATCATACATGAAAACCCTAATCAACTGTTTTGCAAAAGTGGGATCTTGATTGGATTTGATCAATGTAAACCCTAATTCTTAGAATTCAATTGTTGTAATTAGGGCTTAGAATTCTAATTGATCTGATCATAAGTGAAAACCATAATCAACCGTTTTGCTAGTGAAATCATGATTGCATTTGATGAATGTAAGCCCTAAATTGGGGAGGTTATGTGAATTTGATTCCTCTTTTGTTAGGGTAGGTCTTATAGTTGTAGTTACAACCATTTGATTGCTATTGTTATCTCAAAAAGAAAAATTAACATAGAGATGTGTGTGTGGTAGAAGTTACCCCTGTAGTTTTGGTTTTCTTAATTAATCTGTGCCTTTGTTGTTTTGTTTCATCATGACAGTGAAAGCGAAGATTAGAGATGGAAAGATTGTCTCGATTACTCCAATCCAGGTATCATCGATGAATGACACTAAAGCCGATCAATATTCCTACCCGGACATTGGACATGTTGAGTTGAAGGCTCAGTTCATTCATTTGAGCAATACCACTGCTGCAATGATTCCCACGGGTGAAGTCGAAGAAGGTCCTCTTGTTCCCTAATGACTGCAATGAATACGAATAGCGAAAATTTTAACTGTAGATATTCTGTCAGATTTAGTTTTGTTGGAAAAACAACATCCGGATCGATAGAGCTTTTTCAATGGCTGATTACATGATATAGCAACATAGAAACATCTGAAGTAAAAGGATTCAACATTTCGAGCTCAAAACTGAGTTCTTACTTGCCTCATGTTACATGATACAACGATTCGGCATGTATCTGTCCATCTGATGCAAAGTTGAGTTCATCTTTTGAAATACAACAATGTGGGAATTCTGATATACTGATACATACTTGCTTTGGTTAATCTGTTACTTCTACTATTGCCGATGCTTTTCCTTTAGAAGACATTAGTACAGGCAAAAGAGAACTGAAAATAAAGCTTTTTGAAATACATTCTTGTTGAGATTTTGATATAGTTCTGAAGTAATATTTACCTGTTCCTTTCGCTCTTTCGCACTTACTTCTACTGTTGTCGATTTTCTCTTTAGAAGTGCTAGTGTAGGCAACATAGAAATGAAGGGAAACTTAGTCTCAAAATCTATATCATACTGATCTCTCCGTCACGGCAGCTGCCCACTGACAAGTAAATGGTGGAGCTCTTTCTCGACGGGAGAACTCTACAGCAGTCTCTCCTTGGTGACTGCAACAGAAGGTAGAAATCAAATTAGGAATTAGGAAAGCTATGGCAATGCTGTAATGTATGTAGAGAGCTAGAATTTGTTAGAAATATATCATACTTTCTGCCACCGAAGAGGGTCGGGTTTCTTTATGATAACAACAGAGTCGAATACGTCTGGAGAAGCCATTTTCCATCGACAGTAAGGATGCCATTCTTTATGGCGAGCGTAGATCCCTATTATTTCTTTCTTAGCCCGGTCATATCGGGCTGTCTTAATGTAGAAAACATAGGGCTTCTGGCAAGGGTGCTTTGTCACAGGCCTGGTGTTGAAAGCATATGCAGTGTAGTCAGCCCTTCTGTACCAATTGAGAAATGTTCTCGTCGGCATTTCGAGTTCTCTTGGAGACATAACACCCCTTATGATTTGAACTACATAGCCCCATGAGATGGAGATTGACCATGAATTTTTCCTGTCATAACAGATGGATTGCTGCAATATACTCGACGAATCTAACTTGACAGATTGGAAGAGATGTTGTATGGATCTGACTTTGCTCATGTGGGGGAATATCGGATCCACCACATCGAGATGGTGCATCGACACCAGTGGAGTCACTGGGTGGGCACCCAAGAGTCCCAATAGGTTTCCATAAACATCATACTGCAGTAGCAAAATCCGCCATTTTTAGAATTCTTAAGAAAGTCATTGAGTTCAGTGAGAACAATGATTCAAACTTATTAAGTGAACGGATTCAAAAGGTTACCTGATGAAATCCACTCTCCCTTGTTAACGGCACGCCTAGCTCTGACATGCAAGCCTGAATCCTGTCATCGCTTCCATACAAACTAGGATACCTGTTCATGCACTTGTCCTGCATTTTCTCTAATGCCTTCGCTAATGGATAACTTATCGCGAATCCTCCACCTCCATATGCCATGGAGTAGGAGAAAAATATGTTCTGAACATGGCTTTCTGATGAACTTCCTATATAGTAGTACTGTGTATGATCATATTTTTGTAGCACTCTCACCACATTATCCACCACAAAGACAGTATCATCATCACCCATCACAAACCACCTAACATCCTTCAATCCCAGCCTCACTGCCTCCGAAACTACTCTCGAAATTCTCAACGCTGATCGCTTTCCTTGACGATTCGTATAAGGGAACTTTGATGTGTCGCTTGATATTCTTATCTCTGGTAGCCCTTCATTCCTTCCTGTCTTGACAGACTTGTCCAACCACACCATCCCTCTTGTCACTCTAGGCCTCCACCACTGTTTTATGTATTCCTTTCTTTTGTTCCATAAATTTGACGACCCTGCAATGCAAAACATAATGTGTTTAAGCTCGGTGTCGAACCGGTGCGGTTGCGCCACGCGACTTGCATTAGCCGACTGAATAAGCTTCTTTTGTTCCTGTTTTTTTGTCTGGTTAACAACAAGAGGCTTAGATTTGGAGGATAGGTTGGTCGCGACGGAAGGGAGAAGCTCGGATAGGTGCTCTTCTGTGGTAATACACTCTTGAATCTCATTGTTGAGAATGATATTGGAGGAGTAGAGAATACAGAACATTAGCAATACAAGGAATAACCATGTGATGAGATTTCTATGCACAAAGTTTGGTTTCAATATGGATCTTGGAGTTGCAACTTTTCCTTCCCAAGTTGGAATCACATTTTTTTCATAATCTTCAGATTTGTGTCCCCCCATTGTTGTTGCATCACAAAAAAATATAAATAAAATTAGAGATCCAAAAGGAGAAAAAAAAAATTGGAAGATGAGGAAATCAAGTTAATGAATTGAAAACACATTGAGGAATTTTAGGATCTGTAAAGAGAAGGGTCATGTTGGTTTTTGAATTTGGTTTAGAATGATCTAAGTTCAAGGCGTTTATATCTCTTTTCTTGTTATTGATGTGAATTGGCTTGATTAACTGCCAAGTATGAAGTGCTTGGCCAAGATCAATTAAGACTACTTGTGGAGTTTTTGGTAATTAGACACTTGGATTTTAATTGTTGTAACAATTTTTTAATTAAGTCTAATTGAGAATGTCATTAGGGAAGTTTTTTGTTGAGGACCATGAAGTTAAAACTATACTGTGATACCATTATTGGGATCACACAAATACACAATGAAGTTAAAACTATGTATCTTTATTGGTATAGTCCTTAATTGGAGTGGATCAGCCGTATATAATATAACCTTTCTTGATGTCAAAAAAAAAATTATTACTATTATTATTACTTTTCTTTGCTCTTTATCTTCTTTAAAAAAAAAAATTCATGATGTATAATATGCCAAAGATTCTTATCAAAAAAAAAAAAAAAAAAAAAAAAAAAAAAAAAAAAGCCAAAGATGAGATGAATGAGAGGCAAAAGACAAAATTTGAGAAAGTCGTGTGTTCAAATCCTATTGACGTAAAAAAAGATAAGAAAAATCATGTCGTTTAATATATTTGCAACAAAACATGTTGTGGTAAAGAAGCAAAAACTATTGAGATTGTTAAATATCAAAATTAAAGATCAAGATGATCCTATTGAGAAGTGACATTCACAAAAGATTGGAATTAAAAATCGACATAATTATATTAAAAAGTGGCATCGACCAATGAGAAAAATAGAGTTTGAGAATTAAACTTACTCTAAAAACTACAAAACATGCTAGATAATACGTAGTAAAGAAACAAATTTATTGGTAATTATTTGAAGAAAATCATCTTTTTAGTATCCCCATTAGGGTTCAAACATTCTTTTCACCAATTCTTACACAGCAGTACTTTGTAATTCAATCAATCACTTCTTTTTAAGTGATAATTGGTCTTAAAAATTTTGCATAACAGAACTCTACAAACCTAATATAAACTCTTTGAAAAAAAAAAAAAAAAAAAAAAAAAAAAATCTAACAAACTCTAGAACCACAAAGGGAAAAACAAAACAAAACAACTTAACAAACGCAAAAACCAATTTTTGTTTTTTGTTACCAAAGTAGCACAGCCTTATATAGCACTCACGTATGATGTACCGACTATATATCTTATCATCTTATCTTATCATCTATAAACATATATATAAAGATGTGTTGATACTAACCCTAATGGATATGTTTGCTACCCTTCTTTTATCTCGATGTGCCCCAGATAATAAACATGTCATGAGTTTAGCTTAAGTGGTACAAGTCATAAACATGTTAACATATTTATACACGATTAATAAACAAGTCATTAACATGTCAACTTGCTTAACTCGTTTATGACTTACTTAACACTACTAAAGAATAATGTATAAATAATAAATATAGTATAATAAATAAATTGGTACAAAATTCACTCATTTGAATGCATGTTAATAGTATGATTTATTTATTTTATTTATAGACATCTTTTAACATATTTTATTTTATATTTGAGATGAAATATTCATTTTACTTTTAATATATTATTTATGTTTTAAATCTTATTAATAATTATTTATTAAGAAAAAATAAGACTTTTCATCAAAGTAAAATTTAGATATTTTTTTAGATGATTCTTATAATTTTGTTTATTATTATGAGTCATTTTTGCTTTATTATTAAGAGTAATAAAGACTAGAATGAAAAAGTAAAGTAAAACTAACGACTATATACAATCACATTATATTTTATTAGCTATTTTAGTATGTTTGTTCCAATTTAATCATTTAGATATATTTTAAAAAGTAGTAACCAAATTATAAAAGTTTAAATAAAATAAAATTTTTAAATACAATATTTAATAAATGAGTGACACGAATACACGACATGTTTAACTCAACCTACTTAGACACGAAAATGATTAACAAGATTAATAAATATGCATATCATGTAATGGGTTTGCATTATATGGGTCATGACCTATTTATGACACGATACGTTTACGACTCACCGACACGAATTGACACCCCTAACCTCAGATTTAAGATCCACATAAAAAAAATATTATAATTAACATGCCTACTGTCGACACAAAAAAATATATATAATTAACATGCATGGCGGACTCCTATTCCTATATCGATATATTGCATCACAGGTTGTTCAACTAATTTGATTCCAATACCCAGTTTAATTAACTCATAAATTTATTTAGGGAGCGACTATTAACCCGTGCTACCCTATATCAGCCCCTTAAATCATGAACTCATTTTTTTTCCTTTTACTTTTTACTATCTAAATACCTATATCAGCCCCTTAAATCATGAACTCATTTTTTTTCCTTTTACTTTTTACTATCTAAATCGCTCCTCAACTTTACTTTTCACTTTCTACACTATTCCCTAAATAAAACTTTAAACTCATCTTCAACTTTTATCTCACTCATTACACTCACCTTATCCCTTTCTACTTAAATTTTACTTTTTATATCCCCACCCCAAATTAAACCATAAACTTATCTTATTTTCTTTTTTTACTTTTTAATCTCTACACCCCTAGCTCTCATCTCTTTGTCCATACATACACTCAACAACTCACCACTAAATGCGATGTCTTGATTATAGTATTAGGTAATCAAGATTTGATTTATATTCTTAAATGAATAAAAAATTTATTTGTGTTGAGTCTTTGTTTTTAAGGATTAAAGAATCAATTCTTAATACAACACGGAACAAATTGAGTTCTCTAACAAAAAGTAAATTAGGGAGAAGAAGACGATGTGCAACAAAGGGTTAGAGGTTGAAAATCACAAAAGATGAAAAAAAATGATTTCATTGGGGAGTGATGTTAGAAGCTAACAATTAAGGGAGTGCTTAGATATATAGGCACTCGCCTAGGTAGGTGACCAAAAAATCAATGCTAATTCTACTGAATGATATCTTGAAAAATATTTTCACCAAATATATTGACATTTCTTAGAAACTGTAAAAATTCGACGAGATAGAAACAGATCAAAGTTAACATGGAATCTTGTTGTCAAAGGATTTGAATGATTTGCAAAGCTACCATCAATTGACTTAATCGAGCAAGTTTGATCCAACCTAACCCAAACAATCTTTCCAAATAACCAAAAACAAAAAAAAAAAAAAAAAAAAAAAGAAAGAAAGATAGAGAACTTGCCTACTGTCACACCCAAACAACATAGGTTCAACTAATTTATTCCAATACCCAGTTGAATTCATAAATTTATTTTTTATTTTTTCGGCAGCGTTACATAAATTTATTTATATCATATATATATAGATGCATAGAAACATAGAACCATCTCAAACATACATTTATAGCTGTTGCTCTCTGCCCTCACACATACAGCCCAAGGATATGCATACATTCACATACAATAGAGCACCCTACGACGCACAGCGCAGCAAAGAACGTAACTAGCAGTTTTCTGGTATAAGCACGTCGTCGACACTCCGAACCAAAGTTTTTTAGCTCAACTGAAAAAGAACAACGAAGAAATGTTAGCTACCGCGAATTCACCAGCGAAGAAACCTCAAATCAATAAGCGAGTGAAGCTTCAAAGAATTACTTGGAGTCGCTTCTTCAAGCTTGAGACTAGCTCCTCCGGATCCCATTTTGTTTGCTTATAAGCTTCGACGGTGTCCAACGCCTAAATAATTTCCACATACAAGATGAAAATTAACAAAAGCCGATGTGTCGATGGCTGATCGATATTCATTGTTTAAGTTTATAGCAGAATCAACTCAAAAACTTTAAATGCACCTCAATCCATGCTATCAGATTAGGCCTTCCAACTGTGATGTCATAGTTCTTCACATCCAGTAGGAGGGGATGGAACCTCTCAACGAATGGAGCATATGCTACGTCGGCCTGCAAGTTATCGCAAATATAGCACGTCAGTCTAAGATAGTACACAAACAATTCACAATTGCATAACACTGCAAGAGTAGTCAAGAGAGGAGTATGAACTTGAATGAGGCAAGCTTACTTGACTGAATTCGCGGCCAAGGAAGAAAGGCCCATCATTAAATTTCTGAAGCGCTGTTTCCAGGTAATCGAAAGGAGCACCTAATACAGATTTAAGTAGTATTTCAAATTACGCCACAATGATGATATGCCACTATGTTAAAGCCCGAATACATACGAAAACTTGTATCTCACCAGCATCTCCATGCCCTTTAGCTGCAGCAAATAAGCCACTACCAAATTTATCGGTGTAGGCAAATAGCTCATCGACAAACTCTCTTTTGGCAGGATCCTACAAAGTTGTACAGTCATAGCCAAAATGTTAAGGCCATTGGAATGCATATAACCTTAATGGAAAAAGATTTTCACCATCTTACTTCAGGGAGGAGCGACGGCCCCTCAAAATTGCTTTCAATGTACTTGATCAAATCCAGACTCTCTCCTTTCACCTCATTGTTATGCTCTAAAGAAGGAACCTATAAAGAATTGAAGTCTAACGTCAGAGGAAACGAGTCTCTAACATTGTATCTCAAATACCGCAAACTTTTACGATGGATTTCACTTTTGATGAACAAGGAAAAGCATAATCAGCATTAAATCCTTCCAATTTGGTTCAGCTAGTATACGACTATCTTGAAAAAACTAATTCATAGATTCTTCAATGTAGTAATCTTTCATAAAACATAATCAAGTTGCAACAACTGGTCGAGTCGAATAAGATCACCTTGTTTTCATGATAGACTTTCTCCTTGTACCAAGCAGGCCTATTCCCAAGATCGAGAGGGACCAATTTGATTTTATCTTGCAGCCCCTGCACCACTCACAAACAAATAATCGGCACGGCTTTCTTCGAATAATAACTAGCTAAACCTCCCAAGACACATTGCAAATTTGCAACGACAAATGCATTAAACATAGTGAAGAAGAAGAAGATCCAAAACCTTATAATTTCTGGTGATCCAAACGCGCTGCGCATATGGGCATATATAACTTGTGTACAACCTAAAAGTACAAAAAGGGAGCAAATCAAAAACTTGGACAAAAATGCTTAAACAAAACCGTCTAAGCTTCAATTTTTTTAGACAAACAATCATCAATTTTATTTTAACATGTAGGAACTTTATAGGGTAAAAAATTTGCAAATCAAAAATGAACCCAAACAGCAATTTTTACAAAACCCAAAAGCCTTAATCCTTATAAACCACTCTAGATTTCCAAAACACCCATTACTCCATTTTAACAACAGAATCAAAGAAACCCAATTCACATATCAAAAAAAAAGCTTAGAGAACCCCTAACCTTGTTGTTCCATCAAAGAGAGGAGGTTGTTCAGAAGTGGAATCCAGAACAGGTGGAAGAACTTCCTGGGCAATTCTGAAACAATTAATCCAACAAGGAAACATCATCAGCCCATTAATCTTTAAAAATAACAAAAACTAGGCCACATAAATGAACACCCAAAACAACAAAAATTAGGCCAAAAAAAAAAAAAAACCCATAATCAAAAAATGAACACCCACATAACATCTTTTTTTTTTTTTTTTTTTTTGAGAAATGTAGACAAGCTTTAGAAAGTTGTATTCATCACAAAGTTTTAAATAGATAACACCCACATAACATTATGATGCCAAAATAACAAAAACTAGGCCAAACCAAAAAAAAAAAAACGAAGACCCAGAAAGGGCAGATACATACACAGCAGACATTGTTGTTGTTGTTGTTGTTGATGATGAAGATGGCCTCTTTGTGTTGGTGTGTACAGAATGATGAGAAGATCTGTGTAGAGAAGTCGAAGTGAGGGGCGCTAGATTTATAGTGGTTGTCGTGGGTCTCAAGTGAGATTTGGAGTCCAGAAGGTTCGGCCGAGAACTAATGACCGACGTCAGGAGTGACGAATGCCAATTAACCGCCAATTCCATTGATTTTGCTGACTCGCCCAAAAAAAGTAGTGTTTCAGTTTGAGCAAGACATTTGGCAAGGAAAATAAAGCGATCAGCATCAAATCTAATTAGTAGTAATTAGGATCTGTTTGTCAAATGGTATTATGTTGATTAATTTGTGCCTAATCAAAAAAAAAAAAAAAAAAACACACACCCACGTTAGAATGACGGCAATACGTACGTCACATTAGAACTTATCACCCCACAAGAAAGTCGTTCAATCGCGGCTGTTATGATCAAATATATATATATATAGACACACATCGATGCTTCTACCATGAAACACAATTATATATATAGCATTTATTACATATTTAATGTGTTTTGTATTAAATGCACCGCATCCATCACTATTTAATTAAAATTTTATAGTAATTGAATTGTGAGATATATAAATTTCATGACATGAGTATATTTTTTAGGTCCATTATAAAGTTTTATATATATATAAAAGGATGAAGTTTTCCCCCTCCCCAACCAAACTGTTTGTAATAGTAATTATATATACACGATTATGCATATAAGTTAAAGAATAGGCTATTTTCGCTCCCCTTTATTTTATTTTTTATTTTTTTGTTATTTAAGTTCATTTGGTAACATATACCAAATCAATCATAAATCATTCGCTTGGTTGATATATGTAGTTCAATTAAAGTAAAAGAAACTCAAATTTTACAATATTAAATTGGCCTCCCTTGCCATCAATGTATGGGCTTCATCTATATATATATATATATATATATATATATATATATATATATATCTGCGTCCCAAGGCGAGCATGGTCGGTTTAAAGGTCCGAAAATGGAGAAGCCAATCAATTCTATCACTTTATAGTTCGGTGTGCTTTTGGTGTGATATATTATAATATGTAACAAAGCATGTATATAGTAGTAGGATAGCCTTATATGACAAAAATTAAAAACAAAAATAGGAAAATGTTAAAATGATAATCCAAATGACATCCAAAATGAAACCTTTGTGATGTGGCGTGCATGATCGTATCCATAGAAGTCATTGTGCGCGCTTCAGATACATACCACATGTGTTATGCATCAAAAATTATTTTATGCACACTTATTTTTACGTGAGGCTCGCGTGCGACATCAAATGAGTATCACTTGAGGTATCAATTGATATGTCATTCTAGCATTTTTCAAAAATTTACGTGATCAAACACCTCACTTTAGGCTTAAGTAGAGGTTCTTCCAAGAAAATAAATATTGACTGCTTTGTTTTATTTCATAAAAAAAAAAAAAAAAAAAACAAACTGTTCTTAAGTCATTCATGGTTATATCAAACTAGGCCTTATTTTTGTAAATTAAAGATTCAATTTGTTTACACGTGACAAATTTGGTCGGGTTACATTAAGTCATTAACATGTGATATCATATGTAGTTAGCTGTTCTTGTCTTAATTCAGTGAAGGTAGACTATTTGCCGTCTAAGTTCATGCTACGTGGTGCATGGCCCCTTTTCACTTTTTTGAAAATCAAGCATGGCAACTTTCCTGAATTCAAACACTAAACATAACAAATACTAGTATAAATTACTAATTAAGATTACATATATCATGTCATGATAACCTCATTATTTGTAGTATTATTAACTACAAGATCTTTATAAAAATACCCCTTCAGACATTTATATAAATTGTTTAAGGTAAGAATATAAAAATTAAGACAATTTTAATTATTAGTATAATTTACATATATGTCTTTTGATATTAAATGAATTGAAGAATCATAAATGTTTGAATTGTATAAGTGTAAAATACTTAGGTAAAAATGTAATAAATACACTCTTGAATTTTGAAAACGACTTACAATTTTGAACAATAATTTTTTTGCTAAAACGACTTGTATAGATGACTGAAGGAAGTAATTAATTCTAAATATAGGAAGTATAGATAGAAAATTACCTGCGAAAGCCATTAATTTCCTACAATCACTAAGATTTTATCGCCTTTAAGAGTTTCAAAACTTTACATATTATTCGATGGTAAAACTGCTATTTTATATGCTTGAAAGAAAACCATTCAACTTTCTACATACATATTATCACTAATTTCTATCAAATAATTGATAACGGAAATGAAGTTTAATAAATTTTATGTTCATAAGCTACTTCTGTAAATTATATAAAATATAAATATATGAGACATTTACAAAGAAATTGCAATTCGTAAACAGTTAGATGCATCAACCATTAATAATTCCCCTATTGAAGTTGGATGTCCACGAGAATACCAAAGGCAAAGTAATGCCTAAAGACGACCACCATCGAAGACCACTCAGCCACAATTGATGGAGACAAATAATTAATATCGATTAAGTACCGGAAGAAAGCCCTAACAAAAGGAACAAACCTCAAAGAGGGACGACATAACACCTCTTTACGTCTAGGTTCAAAGAGGAATATGAATATGAACTATACACATATAATTGATGATTAATTACTAACAGTTCATTGACTGCTGAAATTGTAGAAAATTTTCGGGATAACATTAACATATTATGTTTGTTTTACCTTTAATATTAGGCCACTTCATTGAGGCATCGCTTGTCAAAATGCAAGACTTAATTAGAAAGGCCTGGGTTCAACTCCCGCCAAAGTCAAAAAATTAAAAAAATAAAAGCACATATTATGTATGGTTTGCAAGGATTAAATATAGTTGGAAAAACTTCAAAACAAAATGTGCTTCAGTATCTCAAATGCAAAATTTATTGTGGCATACCCTGCTTTATTTATAGAAATAGCTGGAACATGCAGTTGGTACAGAAAGTCTGATACAATTAAAGACTATAGATGCCTGCAGCAGGAACCAAGTGTACAGTATAATTTACGACGGCAGATCGAAGATAAACATCGGACGCGGTCTAGTACACGAATGGCTGCAGCAGTTGATTTTCCAATGAAGATTTAGTTTTCACTTCAACTGAAAAACAATGAGAAAGGAAGGTCAGCTGCCATTGAATTTGCATTCACAAATCAACAAGAAAAGTAATAGGGATATGGCATGTACTTGGTGGACAATCTTCATAATTTCGACTAGCTCCTTCGGATCATATTTGGTTTGCGCGTAGGCTTCGATCTTGTTCAATGCCTGAATGATATGATTAGTTAAACATTATCATTAATTTGGTTCATGAAAGCATGAAATGGCGAAAGGGCATTCGATGTTTTGTGGAATCCAATTGTATGCCAAAATTTTCAGAAACTGAAAAGGCGCACCTCAATCCATGACTTCAGATTAGGCCTTCCAATTGTAATATCATAATTCTTCAAATCCAGTAGGAGGAGTTGGAATCTCTCAACAAATGGAATATACGCCACGTCGGCCTGAAAGTTGGCGCAAATATCACATGTTAATCCATTAATTTTAGACCATAAGATTTAAGAGGTGAAATCATAGTGAATTAGCTAGAGCTTGTATAGCACACCGCGCATAATTGACGAATTAACATGGTGATAGAAGAAGAGATATGAACTTGAACAGGGTAAGATACCTGGCTGAATTCTTTGCCAAGGAAGAACGGCCCGTCGGTAAATTTCTGGAGAGCTGTTTCTAGGTAATCAAAAGGGGCACCTGATACAAGTTGAAATTCTTTTAAAGTCAGATTGTCGCGGAAACATGCATGTTTCTTCATTATAATTCAACTAAAAATGAAGTACTATGTCTCACCAGCGTCTCCATCCCCTGAAGACAAGCGTAAACGCCACCAACGAATTTGTCCGTATAGGCAAGAAGCTCCTCCACAAACACTCTTTTTGCAGGATCCTATAAGCATGCATTCACGGTCAAAATAATGAAATATGCAGCCATTGAGATGTCATTCAATCCAAATGCAGAAAAACCTTAAGGGTCTTACATTCGGGAGGAGTGAAGGCCCCTCGAAGTTGCTGTCGATGTATTTAACCACGTCAAGGCTATCTCCTATCACAACATTGTTATGTTCTAAAGCAGGCACCTATAAAGAATTAAGTCTAAAGTTAGAGCAAACAGAATTTCTCCATTGTATTTGCATAAGGTTCATGAACTTTCAAGAGGGACTTCAATATTCATTAACATACAAAAAAAGAGTTAATAAGCTAGCATTTTCGCGCATACGTAACAAGTGAAACCACAATAGGATTTTTGTTTTAGAATCACCAACACTGAAAGTGAATGTATCAGTCTAATTCAGATAAGAATCGGAAAAGCCAACATATTCTTCTTGAAAATCCAATTAGAGCAAACAACTAGACATTCACCAACAAACTAAGTTATAAAACTAATCATGTTCAGCGACGATTACCTTATTTTCGGGGTAGACTTTCTCCTTGTACCAGGCAGGCCTCTTCCATAAGTCTATAGGGACCAGTTGGATCTTGTCTTGGAGCCCCTGCACACACAGATTAAAAGTAAGGAATGATTTCTTCAGAAAAGGAAATACAATACAAGCACTCGTAGAGCGAAAAGGGAACTGAACAACCTTGTAATTTCTAGTAATCCAAGCGCGCTGCGCAAACGGGCATGTATATGCCATGTACAACCTACAAGAACAAAAAAGAGAAAAAACAACAATCAGCAAGTTACTAAGTTGGATGAAATGAGAAAACCAAACCTTATATTCATCAAAAAAATATTAACCGAGTCCCATATAATATTGAGGTCAAATAATCACATTCATTGAACATTTACAAATATCAATTCAACTACAATTAATGAGAACTAGTTCATTAGTTAAACAACTGAAAATCAAACACAGAGAAGCTATGCACACAAGCAGTAAATCACTAAATCACATGGACCCAAGTTACCAACTCATTTTTCTTTTTGTTTTAATGACCGTGGGTGTTCAAACCACCTTAGCCCCTCCCGATTAAGCCCGATTATCCCACGGAGACTAGGAGCGCACCCCTACCACTAACCCAAATGACGAAGAAAAATGATGCGGCTCCCGCGATTTGCGAATCGAAACCAACTCAAATAAGTCAAGAAAAATGACAAGGTAGATCCATTTTGATAAATAAATTGACAGCTCATATACAAGACACAAATCACATCTTCTTTTAAAAAAAAAAAAACATATTTGTTTGATTTATCATATAAAAAGCGACAAAAGTTTTACGCTAGCTTATCAACTTATTGCAACCCTTCCCAATTTTATTTTTTTTTTAAAGAAAAAGCATATTTTCTTGTTCAACTTTCCAATTTGGGGGAATGAATTTTGCTCGAAAAACAAGGAATAAGGGCAAGGCCATGAACCTTGTGGTTCCATCGAACACGGATGGTGGGTCAGAAGTGACATCCAAGGCAGGTGGACGAACTTCCTGCACAGTTCTGAACAAATTGCAGATCATCAGCTCAACAATCCAAGCAAATCTCAAACACCCAAAAAAACCAAATTGAACAACAAAAATGAAGACCCAGAAAACTGTGACCATCAAAATCACAAAAAAACACGTACCCAGTAGCCATCTTGTTCTTCTGTGATTGATGATAATATGTTTTCTCTTAGTGGGCACACAAAGATGAGATGCTTTATTGCTCTGCAGAGACGAACCAGTCAAATTGAACAACACAGGGTCTAGTAGTTGTGATTTTATATTCGTTGCGTGGAGACCAACAGTTGGAGTCTACAAAACTTGGTCAACAATTATATAAATAATAACAAAGACGTCATTATTGACGACTTGCACAAGTAGGCCGCGGTCACTCGGATACCCTTAACTACAATAAGTAAATAAATAATAATAATAATAATGCTGCGTAGGGATGCATCACCACTTCCCATGAAGATTCGTAAATTTTTCGAAACATATCTCTTTTGAGCTAAGATGTAAAGTAAATATCATGTAAATAGTCAAAGATAATCATGAACCTAACTTTTATCAGTAAAATTGAATTACAGTAAAACAAGCAATATAAATTTTTCAAATATACATAACCATTCTGTATGTTGGTGGACATATTTGACTGAGCAGAGCAATAATCCAAATTACAGAACTATGCAGTCAACAAGAATGAAAAACAACATTCCAACTCTTGGCTGCCGAGATGCATTTGGTTTTCAGGAATTTGGATACAGAATACAATTTTTGAATCTGGAGAGAAATAATATGAAGCCATGAGCCCAGAACTTACAAGTCATTACAAATTACAAGTCAGTTTTAGAGGATGAGCTCTAGCTAACTTTACCAACATCAATAGACAGGACGGACGCATCATCTTCAACATACACTAACTCTGGTACCGTTCCTCATTCTGGCTTTTTTTGCTTCATTTGGTACAATGTCTGTACTTTCAGTGCTGATCATGTTCAGAGTTTGGCCTGCAAAACAGATGAGGATGCATAAGTGCCTTTCTATTTGTTGGCAGTTATCATTGACCTTGATTCATACCAAAAAGCGTTTCTTGTATCTTTCAACGAGCTCCCGAGGATCACGTTTGGTGACTGTATAACCCTCAAACTTGTTTATCTCCTACACAATGTTTCAAGAAAACAAGGATCAAATCAACCTAGTTTTCAAGGAACAGCAATTTCACATAGGAGCTGATGAGTAGATTCAATAACATCAGTCACAAATATGTTATTCATTTACATGTTATTTACATGTTAAACCAACAATTAACAGCAAATTATTGCCGGCATTTAGTGGGAGTGTGATGCAAATCATTATATAGGCTACGAATGGTTTTTGAACTAATTGAATTTGGCAGAAGTTAATTTAATCAGCCAAAACCAAAAAAAAAAATAAAAAAAATAACTTGATGAAGATTTGGAATGCAAGAAAGCTCAAGGTCATCCAACAAATAGCACTGTTAAAGAATAAGATGGTAAGTAAAGAATTGAACCTGGATCCACATTGCCAATTTAGGTCTGCCCTCTGTGATATCATATTCCTTTACTTCTAATAAATATGGCTGATATCTTTCAATAAATGGTGCATATGCTATATCCACCTGAAGGGAAATAAGTAAATTTAAAAATTTATGCACACTGCAGGCGATGTATCAAAATTAACATTAGGAATAATACTCTCAAACATAAAAATATCATGCGAAAATGACTAAAGAGAAAGGAAAACTACGCAAAAAGGAGAAAACACGATAATGAATAGCAGGCTTTCAATTTACCAGGCTAAATTGACCAAGGAAGAATGGACCATCATCGAATTTGGCAAGTGCATTCTCTAAGTAATCAAAAGGAGTGCCTGAAGCCAATAACTTTCCTTGTCAGCTTATAGTTTTAGGCTTTCGATATACATGCACTACTTAAAAACAAATATCTCAAAATCATGGGAACCATTGGATTAACTGATCCCACCTAGTTCCCGCCCAGCCTCGCCTTTAAGTGAAGCAACAACAGCTCCATTGAAGGTATCCGTATAAGATAGCAACTCTTCCGCAAACTCTCTTTTGGCAGGGTCCTGCAAGTTTAAAATAACTTCCAAGAGTCGCCCATCAAGATTAAAAAGGAGACACTTCATCAATCGCGAGGGGCAGATATCTTACACTGGGAAGAAGTTCTGGTCCTTCAAAATTGGTATCGAGATACTTAATCAAATCAAGACTCTCCCCTCTAACTTCATTGTTATGCTCCAACGAAGGAACCTAAAACAAAGACATCAATCATAGTCAATTATTAGAAAGGAAAGGGAAGGGAACTGCAAACTGACATTGTTCTTGTTAATTGCTTAAGGAAAGTTTTATACTTAGATGTTCATGTTTGTTTACTTATTGAAATCTAATTGATATGTGATCAAAGTATCACCAGTTCCAATGTTGCCTAGAAACATTACCTTATTTGGCGGGTAGACCTTCTCCTTATACCATGCAGGTCGATTTTCCAGATCAATGGGAACTAATTTTATCTTATCTTGCAACCCCTGCTCACAAAAACAAACACATGCCTAATTAGAAGCAGATATATAACATTACCATAGTTGCATTGAAGAT
The DNA here is from genome assembly GCA_039657365.1 of Stephania yunnanensis. Classification (NCBI taxonomy): domain Eukaryota; kingdom Viridiplantae; phylum Streptophyta; class Magnoliopsida; order Ranunculales; family Menispermaceae; genus Stephania; species Stephania yunnanensis. The sequence goes on along the minus strand of CM077586.1, from coordinate 1,486,489 downwards.
TGGATAATCAAAGCGCGCTAAGATTAATCAAGCTAATATTTATGGCTCAATTCACCACCTATTAAAATAGTCAGAATTGTGTGCAAGTTCAAAACACCTGATCATACTTAAATCCCTAATTGTAGACAAAAGACACTATAAGCCTCACTTCCAAAATTAGTTAGGGTCGGCTACATGGATCAAACTTTTCCATTGTGCTCGATTTAGTGCAATTGATGGTGCTTCCCAAATCCTTTAAATCCCTCCTGGTTCTAGACAAAATACCCTAAAAATTGTAACTATACATACACTTAAAAATTGTCATAATTGCATGCAAGTTCAAAACACTTGATCAAAAGACTCAAAAAAAAACACCTGATCATCCATAAAACCCTAATTTTTGACAAACAACAACAACAACATAGCATCAATCCCAAATTAATTGGGGGTCGACTACATGGATCAAACTCTTCCATTATGCTCGATTTAGTGCAAATGATGGCGAGCTTTCCAAACCATTCAAATCTCTCCTAATTAATGCGTCTCAAATTAACTTTGATCCGCCCCCACCTCGTTGAATTTCTTCAGTTTCTATTGAGTCAAGTTTTCTAGTGGGGGGCATTTGTAGGCCATCTTTGCAGGTGACTAAGCCACCGCAACAACTCTTCCCTAATCTTCGTGTCAATTGGCGCTACTTTTATTAGTCTTTAAATTTCTATATTTCTTATTCTATCTTTATGAGTTTTACCATACTCTCACCTAAGCATCATTATTTCTGCTACGTTCATTTCATATAGTTGTTGTTATTTTACCACCCAACATTCACTTCCTTTAACATCCTAATTATAGACAAAATACTCTAAAAATTATAAAATTAATAGGAGAGAACAGTTAATTTGGGACCGAGGCTACATGGGATGCATTAATTAAGAGAGATTTGAATAGTTTGCAAAGCTCACCATCAATTGCACTTAATCGAGCACAATGGAAAAGTTTGATCCATTACAGTTCCTATGCGTTGTTGTTGTTGTTGTTGTTGTAATAGGAGAGAACAATCAAGCAGTAATGATTGGCGATATGAATAACGACCTTACAGTTCCTCGTAATCCAGACGCGCTGTGCATAAGGGCATTGTAAATTTACATACAACCTTCAAACAAAACACAATCTGATCACACAAATTGGCACAATTTAGCAAATTAACAAGTTTTCCCCAAAAAGGTCATTCATTTATTTCATAATCAACATCATTAGAAATCAAAAACCCACCTCGTTGTTCCGTCGAAAATTGGAGGCGGATCGGAGCTCGAGTCGAGCACAGGGGGAAGAATCTCCTGCACAAATCTGCAAATCATGAATAAACAATCAGGGCAAAACGCCATTGACCCACCAATTTGAACAATTTAAAGAAACCCTAGAAATTAGGGCAAACTAGAACAGAGACTCGTGAGGCCTACTTGGCCGCCATTGATGTTGTTTGGGATCTGGTTTTGATTACAGATGAAGAGAGAGCGAGTCGATTGCGTCTGTGAAGACGAATTGAATGCTTCAGCGAAGGAGAAGAACGGTTGGTGAGGAAGGGCGAGTTGAGGAGGACGAGATCGGCCATGGCTTCTCGCGAAACACAACGATGCGTTTTTCGAGGAATTACCCGCGTAGTTTAGGCGCCACGTTTGGCATTGTGTGGGTCATCAAACTTGATGGGACGATCATCCAAGGGTCATAACTCATAATTAGTTTTAGGAATATGTTTGGTAACCTACTTTGGTCACCGATCCAATCGGGCATCGTGTGATGCACCTCACGAGTCACGACGTTTGTGCACACATCTCGATGTGTATTGCTCGAAACTTGACTAGGTTAGTGCTCGAAGTGGTTAGTGCAACAAGTTTTTCAGTAGTTATATAAGCTCATCAAGGTCACTAGCTCACTTAAGTTTTATGGGTTCGTTGTATCGATCAACTCGGTTAGGTTTTATGAGTCTACCATGATCGATTTAAGTCATTAAGCACTTAAAACTGCTCATCGTGAGCTTGTAATAATTGGAACGAGATTACATATTTAGGCTTTGTTGGGTTAGGGGTGGAGTTAACTCCCAAGATAACTTGTTGGGGAGTTGGAACTAATCTTATTCGATTGTCTAACTTCCCTCCAAGTTATCTCTTAACTGATACACAAGCTAGGGTGAGAGATATCTTTCCCTTCTCTCCCCAAGAGTATCTCCTAAGAGTTTGTAAATACAATTACACTTCATTAATTACATTTTTATTATCCACTTGGGTCACATCCGCCTCTTTTGTTTGAAAGATATTTTATGTTAATTCATATCTTAATTTATTGTTTAAATATTTGTAACTTTCTTGAAAGTTTAAAGTTGAACCAAATATGAAAATTTGATCTTTCATTGTTTTTTGTCCATCTAGCACTACCCTATGAAAATTTGATATTTCATTGTTTCGTAATGTAAGTTGACAAAAATGTATCAAACAATGCCTTTGACTATTTAGGCTTATGAAAAAATAAAGAAATATGAACATATATCATAAATAAAATAAAATCCAAATGAGTTTTCTTCCACTTTTCTTTTCAGATATTAAAACGTATTTTTTGATCCTTGAACTTTGAGACTTTTACGTTTTTAGTCTCCAAACTTTTATTAGTGTACATTTGGTCTCTGAACTTTCTTTTTTATACATTTGGTCCTTGAACTTTTGATTGTTTTATGTTTTTAGTCCTTAAACTTTGAGTTTTTTATATTTTTTGAGGAAATTAAATATTTTTTCAATTTTTGTTAATTGATGTGAGTCGTTCGTCTTAGTAATAAAAATCTTAAATGGTGAAAAGATTAAATGTAGATCTTTATGAAAGTTTAAGGATTAAATGTGTAGTAATAAAAGTTTAGGAACCAAAAGCATAAAAAAACATAAAGTTCAAAAGAACAAATGATGAGTTTATTCCTAAAGTTATATTTTCCATCATATGAAATAAGATGGGAGTATAAATTATGTGTCATGTCAGCTTCCTCTTGTAGATTTTTTGTTAAGATTCATTTCAACATGATTCAAAGAAGATATACATATTCAAAGAAGATATACATACATATACATATATATATCATTATACACTCATTTGGATGTTCTTCTTGGTTCTTTGTGTTTGATTGATTTATATCATTATACACAATTAATTTAGAGGGCCGCTAAGGGCACCCCACCTATTAATGAAGGCACCCAGTTAATATGGGCACAAATCGATTTACCTGGGGCACCCAAAAATTAAACCCAAAATACCGAAAATGCCCCTCGTGCAAAAAACGCTCTCACCCACCCTCTTGCAAACCCCCGGGGCACCCCACCACCACCACCACCACCACCCTCGTTCACCGAATTCCCGGTGAAAGAATTCATTTGTTTTGAACCGAGCAAGCGAGAGAGGAATCCCCGAAATCGTGTTCTCCGTCCCTCGCCATGTGTTTCTCCTTCGTTCTTCTAGGTTTCGCATTTTGTAGGGTTCGTTGTGTGAGTCGATTTCGTCTCCAAATTAGGGGTCAGGGTGAAGATCGACGAATTAAGTTACATTTGGTAGAGTAGATGTAATGTGTGGTAGAGTAGATGTAATGTGTGTGTGGCGGTTTGTTAAAATGTAAAAAAATTGGGAAATCGTGGTTCTCGCCACACAGCCGAGATCGTGTCAAATAACCGTCTCGCCTTGGCGAGACATAAGCTAATATTTTTCGGAACTCGCGGTCTCGGCCACGTAGACCGGAGAGTTAACCACGTATCGGTTGTCCACTTCCGAGAGGGTCTCCGTAGGCTCGGTCGTCATAGGACGAGAGTCAGGCGAATTGAAATGGTCAATTCATCTCGGTGGTGTTCAACCGAGACATTTAAATGAGACTCGGTTATACATGACCGATATATTGAAATACTTGTCGGTCATGGGTGACCGAAAATATGGTTCGTTTCACGAACCTGCTTGACCGAGACATCAGAAATGGATGAATTTGAACATTACAGTTTCAAAAAAATCTCCGTAGTAGTCAAACCGACAATACAAGATTGAAAATCCAAGGACGACAATTTGCATCGAACCTTAATTAATTATAAATCTCCGTAACATTCAAACTGACTATAAAAAGGGTCCATCCATAAGTAAACAACAATTAAAACACAACACAACATTTGCATATACATAGAACATCCGTCTACGCACAATCCTCCACCCGTCCACGTCCGCGAGTCCAAGCCCAGAGGCTGTACACCTATATCCACAGTTCCCATCGGAAACCACATCGATAATGGCATCAACATGTGGCAACCAATATGGTTCTAAGCAATGACTATAAGCCATGTTAGATCCACTTTGCGTGCGTCGACTGGCACGACGCATTTGTGGAACCTTGCATTTCTTCTGCCTAGAAGCTTTTGTGGAGTGGGAGGACTCAAATCCGATTGGAGATTGGGGTGCCTCCCACACCGGGGTGCCTCCGGTTGGAGACCCCGGTGTCCTCACACCCGCATCCTCAACTTCCCGCTCGCACTCCACAAAAGACGATGGTGGACTAATCTCCCCGAGCCGCTCACTTTCACTCCTCCCCCCGCATCCTCAACTTCCTCCTCCCTCTTATCCAATCTTCCCGCGGTGTCGTGATTGTGCCTCCCACAAATCACCGTGACATACCATAAGGAGCTCGCATTCTCCTTGACGTTAATTTGGAAAGGGCATCCACATTTCTTCGTACTAGTGTGAGTCCTCGCCTTTTCATCATTCCTTGATTTCTTTAAAATTTTTGCCGCTTTCCCCTTCCCAACTCTCTCGAGCCGGTCCCCTATATGTCCCGGACACTGTCACAGTGCAATTTTCACCCTTCCCTTCGCTTAACGCCCCGCATCCGAGCGCTTCGTTACTAACACAAACTTGTTCTCGCCACCAATCGCTTGAAGCCATGAAATTGCCGCTTCTCGAGAGGGGAATGGCTTAGAAGGTGTAAAAGTGTCCTTATAATCTGGAAAATTACAAGATAACGGCATTACCTGCAATACAAACAGTGTAACATTATAATCAACCAAAATGTACAGCACAATCACAAAAAAACCCAAAAAAATCGGTTCTCGGTTGTACAGTGCTGAAACTTTCTTCATAGTCTCGTTTACGTGAGACCGAGAGTTAGCAGAACCCTCGGTCGTTCCAGACCGACCGTGACCAACCCTAAACATCTCGGTCATCTGAGACCGAGACGTAACCATACATCTCGGTCCTGCGAGGCCGAAAGAATCGCGCACCCAGACAGATACTTCGGATAACCGCAAAAAAAAAACACAAAAACATTTGCAACATTACCTCTAGGACGACCTCCTCTGGCACCGAAGCATTACGATCCTCCATTATACAAAGGTGGAAACAACTTCGGATTTGAAGAAATTACCAAACCCTACGTTGACAAACAAATCATCATTTTCACCGTTATACGCAACTAAACAAGCTTCACAAAAACCCGAAAATGGTTGTCAAACATTGTTACCTCGCTGTCGGACGAGCAAGAATCGATCGCTCTTCGCCAAACGCAATGTGGCCGTGGCTTTGTGGTTGAAGGTTGCTGGTGGGGTGCCCTAACTCCTGGTCGAAATGGTTTGTGGGGTTTGAACCATTATATATATACAGGGGCAAAATGGTCTTTTCCATTTTTTCTGGATTTTTTACAAATTAACTGGGTGCCCTCATTAAATGGTGGGGTGCCCTTAGCGGGCCTCTTAATTTATCATCCAACTTTAAATAAGTTAGTTTCTCTCTAAGATCAATCGAATTGAGCAAATTAAAAAGTTTTAGAAGTGTTTGGATCCATATAGCGGTAGCTGTATGAAAAAATAAAAATATGATGAGAAGCTTTAGCTAATTCATGCAGAAGTCACAGAACACACGTAAATTATTATTATTATTATTATTATTATTAACTGTTTTTTAGTTATTAATAATTACCTAAAGTAAAAAAAAAAAAATCACCTCGCGCCCACTTTGTAATAAAGGCTTGCACTATTTTTTACCCCAAAATCATTAGTTCTATATATTGACAAATAAATTAATTACTCCATGAATCTGTCCATCACTGTCAAATCGAAAGATTGGCCAATGGCACCCCATAATGCTCTACAAGAATAATGATCTTTATTAATGATGTATTATTATGCAATATGCAATACTTTGTTAGTTGACATGTGTCAAAATTTGAGAGGTAATGTACGTAGCTTTATAATTATATGTATATAAATTTCAATTACATATGGCAAGAATTAATATTATTCAAATATTTAATTGAGTATGTATATACTTATTAGCATTTATTATTTAATTCTTAGGTGAAAGAAATGAGGGTGACGTGATAGAAATTTTCTCATTCGAAGATGTCACGTCAAGCTTTTAATTAAGAAATTGCTCAATATATTCTCATAAAGCCATAGAAAAATATATGATTCCGTGTTACATTTTAAATACTCGAAATCAACGTGCCCATTTACTGATGTTTATTAATTTATGCATCGATATATATATTTAAAGGACACAAATGGTCGGGTATTTATTTTTGAAGTGTCCAAAATGGGTCACCCTTACGCCACCCATAAATATATAAATATACTGCCCTACAAGTTCACTTCATACAAGTGCTCTTAAGCCACACATTTCAGTAGAGAGACCCTACTTGATAATATTTCAATGTGATCACTTTGGTGTTAGGCATTTTTCATTCGCGCCGTGCATAACAAGGTCATATCACCTAACGTATGGTGAAGATTTAGCATGCATGCATGGCCCCGACATGAATTTGCACAGAGTTCGTACGTACCTAATTGAGATGTATATACTTGCATGGATGGTGATGAGACTTGCGAAAAAATAGAATAAAATATCTCACCAAACACATTTATGTATTGTCAGTATATATACTTCTTTCAAAAAATTGTTTAGGTAATACAATTATTCATGAAGGTCATCGAGTGAATAAAAATTGCTTCTATTGAAATTTAAAGTGGTTAAGTAATTGTGAGAAGCTTAATTTTCCCTCTATTATAGTGATTTTGTGGTGCAATAAAAGTTGGTTTCCTAGCTACCAAAAAGAAAGTGATTAAAGCTTAATTAGATTACTAATTAATAAATCTTAAATTAAAGCAGATTAAGTCATCAATAGATTTTCTTTAAAAATGATTGGGATTATCACTTATAACATCGTATTAATTTGCTGTTTATATGCACCTATTCTTTCCTATGATTTTTTTTTTTTTTTGTTTTTTACTTTTTGGTTGAAATATAAGAGATTACATCATTCTTATACTGTAGACTATCATTATGTACAATAATAAGATACTCGAATTTATGACAATTTAATTATGATAGTGAGTTATAAGGGGGGCTCGATCGGTTCCTTGAAGTGTCGTTCTGTATGAGACCCGACACTTTTCATGAATATAAATTAGTCAATACGATTATTACTTGATACCCCAACAAAGAAAAATATTAGCAGCTATAATATTGGTAACCCAATGACAACACACACAAATGGCATGCAGTTGTTAGCATCCCTTTGATATACATTGGGATGTTAGCATCCAAAGTCCACCACGTTCTACTAATATTGATGCCCATAGTATTTTACTATTCTCTCAATTCCATATTATTCTGTCACATTTTGGGAATTTTTTGTTCTATAATATATATATATATATATATATGTGTCATGTTAAGAAATCGGAAGAAGCGTTAAATGTTACATTTCCAATTTTAAACCCATTCTATTTAACTAATGACACCCTCAATTATTTTTTTAATAAATTTATTTAGACTTATAAGTTTGGACTCATAATAGAGTTTTTCGAATTTTTAAAACTACAAGAGAGAGTATTTAGAAGGAGATGAGCAAGTGGGAGGGCCCAGTAAAGAAGACAGAAGAACATATCGCGAAGAAGAGAGGGCGATGTTGACAAAGGCCAGCCGTGAACAGATAGATAAGGAGAGAGAGTTGTATGGAAAAGCAGTTCACGTGGGCGATGGGACCCCAAAACCCATAGCCCACATTTGGGATTCACCCTAAAACACAAACATCACCTCCTCCTCTTCCGCCTCTATTGCCCCCCTTCCATTATTAGGCCTGCCCAGTACCCTTTGTCCCTAAACTTCATCCAGATCTCTGCCCCCAACACCTTCTGATCATCACACCAAATCATCATAACCACATGCTCACGTTACATGATCATCATCATCATATATATATTCCTATAGGAATGTGCTTTTGGTATGATCGATATCCGCCCTTGATTTAATTAGAAGAGAGCGTGCATGCATTATCAATAATTTTACTTGGACTCATTAATTCGGACTCATAAGAAGATTTTTAAAATTTTTGTAAATATTTAAGAGGTATAAATTTTTTTTTACAAGTGATTATAATTGCTTCATTAATTGTTCGAGGATGTATTTGAAATTAAAAAAAAATTTGAGTCTGAACTCACGAGTCCAAATAGCACTATTATTATTATTATTATTATTATTATTATTATTATTATTATTTTATAAGAAACGAAAGAGGACATGCATGATGAATGCATTATGAGATATATATATATATATTTAAGGGCAGATAATAAGTGAGCACTATATGCTTCTAAAGTAGCAAAAAAAAATAAAAAAATGTTTGAACTCTAGTTGAGGTTGAGACTAAATTCTTTGTTTAATTTGTTTCCAATTATTTTTTTTATTAAATTAATCCAACTAAAATAACGAGTGGATGAAAAAATCTCATCATTTACTATTATAAATAGAATAAGAGATCTCGAAGTTTTAATACTTTGACTAAAGAAGATTTGATGATGGATTTGATTTGCGGCAACCTTCATTATTTTTTTTTCAATTTTGAGTTACTGATAATGATTGCCCTTATAATTTCGTGAGAGTTGTTGAGTCGAGCTACGTCACTTCGGACACTTATAGTAATAAAAAATAATAATAATAAAGGCATGGCACGTGGCAGTGGATAATGAGCTGTTGAGGGGATCTGAAGTAGGGAGTGTAGATACCGTAATAATAAATGAGGAAAGTTGCCGTTATTTTCGTTGTTGCGTTGCACATTATGTGCTTTGAGGCTGAGAACTATTAAATGCTTGAGTAAAAGATATGATAAGCAGAGTTTTCTAGTGAGTTTGGGGAAACTGTAGATACCTCCAAAAATCAAAAAATTGGAAAACGACTACCAACTACCTCTTTTGTGTGAATTCTCCAAACTGCCCCTCCCATCTTTTTCTTTCCCATCACTTTTTGCCGGCTTGTCAAAGGTAAGGTTGAAGGAAGGGCCGTGCCTCGACTGGGGCAAGAAGGCCGACCATCTCAAACCACACCAATAAGAAGGACTCCCAACTTATGCGTGAAGCGATACTTTATTTATTATAATCTAATATAATAATACATATTTTTACAAATAAGCGAGAAACGATATGTTTTTCATAACTAAAGTCAAAAAATTTATGGGTAGTGCTAGATGGACTCAAAAAGTCCGAACTCAAACAATCAAAAAGACATAAAGACCCTTAATTCAAATTCATTATTGATGTTTGGGGTAGAGGGTAATTAGGTCTTTTACTTAGATAGATATCTTAAATTACTAATAAAAAAAATCTTTGAGTCCAGACTCAAAGAGTCCAAATAGATTTTTTGAAAATCTATACCAATATAGTAAGGAAAAATGAGAGTCACCCGCGTGAGAAGTGAGTCATTGATGAAAACTTTGCTTTTCTGTGGTGCCCAATTCTCATCGAAATTAACTAAGTTGAACCTCCAACTCATGAATTATAAAAATAAAATAAAAAAATGGTACATAATGCTATACGTTTTTTTTTTTTAATTCTATTCAAACAAATTCTAAAATTTTCTTGTATACAGTTTTAAATGAGATAGATCAATCAAATACTACATAATGCATTAGTCAGGGACCATTTCTAGGACAAGTATGAAAATGAACCTTCACATATTAAATCCAAACTGTAATGTTCAAGCTTATCAAGTCATACAAAGTTATTACATTGTACTATAAGATATATAATGCATAAATCACATCCGTGATGTGAATCTCTAGGTTACATCCATTGATCTATACCTTTTGCAGATGGGTCTCCTTTGTTTCTTACCTACGAGAGACTTGCTTTAGACAGCGATAGATGAATAGGAAGAGACACATAGAGTGAGTGCCTTTTTTGTGTTGTCACAAGATTTTGTTCACACCTTTGAGCTGCTGCAACTCTCATACAACTATCACATTAAATTGCCAATTTCTAAGGCCCTGTTTGGATAGGCACCATACCCTACACCCCATCCCATTAATTAGAAAATGAAAAGTTGAATTAAAGTTGTGGCCCTAAGTAAGCAGAGTCAATATTTGATAAAATTAGAAATGCATTTTTTTGAAAAGATCACAATTTTATTAACTCTTTGGAGTTTGACCCCATAGACACTTATTCACAACAAACATAAAATTAGATCAATATTGATACAACTCAGATGTAGAGCCGCCAAAGTCAAGGCGTCAATATTTCTTGTTGGATCGTGTTAATTATTATCGTGTTCATTATTTCAATTGATTATCTTTTTTTACTATACAATTTGTTACTCCAACAATTTCTCGATTTTTCTAAAGAAATGAATTGTAATGCATTTTTCAATAAAATTATAATTTTCATATCACTTTAACTCATAACACAAATGTGATGACAAAACAATTCGAACCAAAATCAATCCCGAAACAACTCAAATACTAAACCACTAAAGCTAAAGTTGTGATTGATATACAAGTCTACAATTTTTGATATTTGTTCATGCTTACGTATGTTACTACCCTTTTTTCTTAAATCTTTTTTTGTACAAAATTTTAAAAAAAGTAAAAATAAAAAAATGGTAGAAAAATCTATAAATTTTACATAGCCTTAATTTGAAACACCACGATAACCCTGAAAGTCAGCCAAACAGCCCCCTATCAAATCAAAATTATTTAAAGAGTCCACCTGGATACGACATCGTCCCCGTTTCATACGCTCTTGTTCCTCCCACCACACAAACGTCTCCACAGTTCTCACACACACACACACACACACTTCTTCAAATTCAACCAAAAAACACACACACACACACACACACACACACACACACAAATCGATCCAAAACTTCTCCTCCATTTTTGATTCTCATGAGCTCCAGTTGGGTAACCCAGAATTAATTCTACTAGTTAATATATTACACAAGTACTTTTGTCTGTTGTTATTGCGAGTGTAGCTTGGAATCCGAGCGGAGCCATGTGAGTTTGGAGTGTGCAGGCATGGGAGCCTCCTCGTCTTCTTCACCAATCATTCTCTCATCTGTCCCTCTGATCTCTTCATTCCTTGTTCTCTTTATGTTCTTTCATCATCTCTCTCTCTCTTTATAAGCCCACACACACACACACCACACTACTGCATAACATAACGGGAAAAAGAATTGAGAATCTCTACTCGCCGCGATCAGGTACTTTTCGATATTGGTTATATATTTTTGTTGAGGATTCCATCGCCTGACCTTGTAGAGGCGAGAGCATGCCTTTTTCACTGCAGGTGGTTGGAGTCAAACTCACGACCACCCTAAACCTCTCTGCCATCTCACTAGAGATGCTTGGAGACATGTCGGAACAGCTTTAATTGAAAAAACAATAAGAAGTGTGAGATGTGTTATTCTGGTTCTTCTATCTTGTTTGGTACAATTTGAGATGACATTTTTGATTGAAAAGATAATAGAGAGCTTTTTCATCAAAACAGAGCTTTTTGGTAAATGATGGTTGATGGAAAGAATGCTTTTCATTCACCTACTGACTTAGATCTTGATTTGATCATCCGAAATTAGCAAAAGTAGTTCTTGCATGAATCAGTGGGATCTTTAGAGGGAGATAGGAGCCCCACTCTCTAGGCCCAACCCAACTTTATAAAAGTAAATCAATTTTTCAGATTGTAATTACACACATAATCATCAAACTAATGCGTCACTTACATCACCAACCATTTGGGTGGTCGCTCAATGATTTGGTGTGGGGTTTAGAAGTTAGAAATCATGGATAACCGATTACCCTGCCTTTTTCACTGCGCTATGAGCATGGTTGGCGAAAGCCTTTTTTGTCGAGTTTCATTACTTTTCCTCCACAAAAGATTTTTTTTTTTTTTTTTTTTTTTTTTTTGGAGGAAAAACCAATTTGCTACATAAAAGATAAAGAAAAACAGTTGAGGGAATAACGCATCCACCAAAGATAAGAAGGGGGATATAGAGAGGAATAAATTGATAATGGGCACTAAAAATTTCACTCTCTAAAGCACAACCCACCCTGCCACTAGTATCAATAATGTTCATTTCTTTCAACTGTACTTATTTGTTGCCATGTGTGATCCACGCTACTACCTTATAGATTCTATTTCTTCTTGTTGGTGATGATGATGAACAGAAGAAACTGAGAATGGACGCGCCGAATCGCCCGAATTCGAAACCAGCATTTCCGAGAGACTCCCGGGGATCTCTCGAAGTCTTCAACCCCTCAACATACAGTCCTAGAGTTAACAACCCAGCATTTCAACCACACCCAACATGGCAATCATGGGCAGAAACTAGAAGCTCACCAGACCCAGAAGAGCCAAAGCTTCCCAAACCTACTACACTTACTAATAGAACCACTGAGCCAACCTCATGGATGGCATTCAAGGACCCAACGCCCACACCACCACCACCACCACCACCAACAACAACAACAACTCTACCACTAATTGATCACCTGAAACCCGAGACTTACAGACCGACGACAAACATCGATAAACCAGTGAACGATGCTGCTGCTGCTGCTACTGCACCGCCGCTCGAAGGAGAAGTAGGTGCCGCCGCACAAAGGGCGGCGGAATGGGGACTAGTACTGAAAACAGACGTAGAGACCGGGAAGCCACAAGGTGTGGGCGTGAGGACTTCCGCTGAGGAAGTGAACAGGCCGGAATCATCACGGAGGGACTCGGGCAATTCCACCCGTTCCGATGACTCGGACAATGGCGGTGTGGGAAAGGACTACAGAGGATTCCCTAGAGTGTCTGAGGATTTGAAGGATGCTTTGTCTACATTCCAACAAACTTTTGTTGTGTCTGATGCAAGCAAGCCTGATTTCCCAATCATGTATGCAAGTGCTGGGTTCTTTAAGATGACTGGGTATACCTCCAAAGAGGTCATTGGCAGAAACTGGTAACCCTTAACAGTCTCAGATTATATACAACTGTCATGTTAACTGTCAGTTTTGGACCTAACTTACTTTTGTTGTGTTTTACTTTGTGGGTGCAGTCGGTTCCTTCAAGGGGCAGGAACGGACCCTCAAGATGTGGCTAAGATAAGGGAATCATTACAAGGTGGATTGACTTACTGTGGGAGATTGTTGAACTACAAGAAGGATGGGACGCCATTTTGGAACCTCCTCACAATTGCTCCTATCAAGGATGAGTCGGGGAAGGTCCTAAAGTTTATTGGGTGAGTTACGCGTTGAAACCTACTTAAATGAATCATATTACTCTAGAGTACTAGGATGTGAGGACCAAAATATAATCTCATATCAGTTAAGAGTGACTTCAAATTAAGGAATATGAGAGGGCATCTGAATTAACTAGTATTGAGTCTTTTTGAGTAAAACCCCGCACTTGTGCTGCCCGAGGCACTCAAGTGAGTATAAATATTACTCCCTCCGATAAAAATATGACTTTTTGCTCAAAACACGCATGTTAAGAAAAGAATTAATAGCGAGTTTAAATTACATTCTTACCCACATTTAATTCTTTATTTCATCCAATGAAAGAAAGCAAGTATTTAATCATAATTAAATGTTTGAGTTAAAAGAGGGGTAAAATAGGTATAAGAGGTACAAAATTCTCTCGAATTCCGAAAATGTCATATTTTTTGAAGCCAAAAAACCTCAAAACGTCATATATTTTTGACTGAGGGAGTAGTTAGAAGCGACTTCACTATCATTTTACAATTATTTGTAATAAAATTAATCTAGACCTTGTGTTGGTATACAGAATGCAAGTTGAGGTGAGTAAACACACAGAAGGGTTGAAGGAAAAGATGACGAGACCAAATGGGCTTCCAGAGTCATTGATACGATATGACGGTATTGCACATATTTCTTTTTTTTTTTTTTTTTTTTTCTTCGGATAAGAAACCAACAACTTGTCTCCAATGGGAGTTATCTAACCTTATCTTTGGCAAGTGACATCTCATCCATCTCACCGGAGATGTTTTGGATTCTTTTTTCTTTTCAATCTTTTTCATTTGTGACCAATGAAATACCATTCAATGGTGGAAAAAGAAAAAATTTCTGAAGACTTAAGGTAAAATTTGCAGCTCGGCAGAAGGAGATGGCTGCTAATTCAGTTACAGAGCTGGTGGAAGCAGTGAAGCAACCTCGTGCACTCTCAGAGTCGTCGAACCACCGCCCTTTGGTGATGAGGAAATCAGAGGGCGGCGGCGGCGGAGTTAGTGGGCAGCCGAAATTGGGTGCCCCAGGCAGAAGAAAGTCAGAGAACTTGCCTTCGGCAGCTAGACGCAATTCCGGTACTAATGGCTTTTCAAGAAACTCAATGGAGAGAATCAATGAACTCCCAGAAAAGAAACCAAGAAAATCTGGTCTCCGTTCTATCATGGGGTATGTGTATATATATTCTTCCAGTCTAGCAATCTAAATTAGTCGGTTAGCAATCCTTCATTAATAGAACTAATTTTTGTGTTCTCCAGGCTGATAGGGAAAGGACATTCACATGCGGAGGAAGACCGAGAGATGCAAATTCCAATGGACATACATGATACTGACGACGATGAAGATGATGGATTTGACAATGACGGAAGGCCAGAAAGCTTAGACGACAAAGTTAGGAAGAAGGAAATGAGGAGGGGTATTGATCTAGCAACTACACTTGAACGTATAGAGAAGAACTTTGTCATCACTGACCCAAGACTGCCTGATAATCCCATTGTAAGACTTTCAAAAGTGTTAAAAGTGTCATCACTGTATTATTGTTATTGGCTAAAGAGATCTCTAACAGTCTTATTTTGATAGATCTTCGCTTCGGATAGCTTCTTAGAGTTAACAGAGTACAGCCGCGAAGAGATTCTCGGCAGAAACTGCAGGTATGTCTACAGAAAGAGCGGTAACTTAAAAATACCTGTCTAACCAACTGGCTGGGAAAATTGAAAACACTTACAAAACAATAGCTGAATGCAGTAGAAGTCAATTTCTAGCAAACCAATACACATCACAAAGGTCAGATTTGTGAATATCATATCAACTATCAAGCAGAGCTAAATAAATGGCAAACAAAATCATATACACATAGTGATACCCCAGTGATTGATATTAAATTCAAAATTTCAGTCGCTAAAAAATGCGGCAAATATTGCTATCAACTAAGTTCTATATATGCGTCATCGTGTTCGCCATACACAAGAAATTCTTTGCTTTGTGTAAAATTCTGAAATTTATTACTGTATCTAAATTGTTCTCTTGTCGGCATCTTTGTAGGTTTCTTCAAGGCCCTGAAACTGATCCAGCTACAGTAAGGAAAATAAGGGAAGCCATTGATAACCAAACTGATGTCACGGTGCAGCTCATTAACTACACCAAGAGTGGTACGCTTTACCTGTTTTTTTTCTTGTAGCACTATTTCATGATAAGAGTTCGATAATAAACTAGTTGGTCTATAAGGAACCGTGATGCACGATATGTGAAGTCTTTTCTTGTGTTTAGAGTATGAATAAGATTAGGATTTTATTTTCTTTAGTTTTGAATAAGATTAGGATTTTATTTTCTTGAGTTTTTATGCAAATAGGATTCGTATTTATTTACAATTTTAGCATTTAGAATCGTTCTAATAGAAGTTGTGTTAGTGGATAAGAGTACATATGTTTAAAATGTTTTTAATGGCTCGATGAATCGAAAATAAAGAGTTATTATTATAAAATTCTGCTCTTCTTCTACTTTGATCTCTTCTCTCTTTCTTATCCTCCGCTAAACTGTTTATCAAAGAGTCCCATAGTCATTTCCAGATCTTAAGGATGTTCAAATCTTTGCATCTCTCCTAGGAAAATGATTCAAGCTGTTTCTTACAGGTAAAAAGTTTTGGAATCTGTTTCATCTGCAACCGATGCGTGACCAAAAGGTTCTTGACTTAAAATTTTTCGACAAGAAATAATTAGAAATTTTCATGTAGCTAGCTGGCTTTTATGTTTTTGTCACTGAGAGAGAGATTTGTTTTCCTATTTGTCTTTGGTAAACACAGGGAGAAGTGCAGTACTTTATTGGGGTACAACTTGATGGTAGCGAGCATGTTGAGCCACTTCACAATTCTATTCCAGAATCGGCAGCTAAAGAGGGTGCAAAACTGGTACAGTACTCTATGCAAACAGGCTATTAGTTCTCATTCTAGATCCACTAACACCAACTTGCTATTATAGTGGGCTTCTATTTCTTTTGGAGCAACTCTCTAATGGTGTTGACTGCTTACGTTCCTATTCAGATAAAAGAAACAGCAGAAAATGTCGGTGATGCCGCTAAAGAACTTCCAGATGCCAATTTGGTAAGTTCAATAGTCAATAACTGAGAGAAATCGAGATTGGCCAACAGAAGCACAGTACTGACAAGATCCAACTAATGGTTGGATATACATATATGATTTCAAATAACTCGATTGAATCCCTGCAGAAACCAGAGGATCTGTGGCTGAATCATTCAAGGACAGTTTTGCCTAAGCCTCACAGGAAGGACAGCGCATCATGGAAAGCAATTCAAAAGGTATTATAAATGCAGTTAAGCATGAAAATGCGCAACTAGATAAAAATTCAAATGTTAAACATTGTAGATTAAGATCAAAATGGTTAATCTTTCTTTAGAAATCAAAATCAACTATTTTCATCTCCTCATCAATTCGAAAGTTGTAGAATCCAATCTTGGCATATCGCTTCTGCTGTCAATTATTGGCCATCTCTGACTTTCTCCTGTTGTCATCACTTAGTAGTTTGCAAATTTTGATTTTTAACATGTTCAGCTCTTGTTAATTGTTTGGAAATTTTTTGTTGCAGATTTTGGCGAGTGGAGAACAGATAGGCCTACAACATTTTAGACCAATAAAACCTTTGGGCTCCGGCGACACTGGCAGGTTTCTAAATCTGCTCTCAACCCTGATACTGCATGTTTTAGGCAGTAGCAGTCATAGGTTTCTATAAATGAAAATATACAATATCTGAGAGTCCTATATTCTGGATATTGTCCTATCAAGTAATGTTTGATACAATCTTCAGTTTTTATTTTGCTTTGCAGTGTGCATTTGGTGGAACTGTGTGACTCTGGAGAATTTTTTGCAATGAAAGCTATGGACAAAGGTGTTATGCTAAATCGCAACAAGGTAGGAAGGTTTCTAGTAATCTTAGTAACCTAAAATGATCAACTATAATCCACTCGTGTTTTGTATTCGTTTTTAAGCAGTCATGTTACATCATCCAGTCATTTTACCTTCTTAGATCTCATCTCCTTTCTTCTTCAAGTGTATAGTTGCATTTTGTTTCACAAAGCTTTAGAGTTAAGACTTTCTAATTGTTAACTATTAATCATTTAGCAGCATTTCACAAAGTATGACTCAATTTGATTTCATATTTATGTTTCGTTTTGTGTTGTCTTTTTTGTCAGAACTGGTTAATTGTATCAAAAACTTTTGCTCGACAAGTTTTCAAAAATTGAAGTAGCTTAGTAACATAAGTTAAATTTTAATTACATTTATGCTGTATATAACTTGTCTTGCGTCTCGATTTCTCTTAATTTATATCCCATCTCTTACAGGTGCACAGGGCTTGTGCAGAAAGAGAAATTCTTGACATGTTAGACCACCCTTTCCTACCAGCATTATATGCCTCTTTCCAGACCAAAACACATGTATGTCTGATAACTGATTACTGTCCTGGCGGAGAGCTCTTCATGCTCTTGGATCGGCAACCTACGAAGGTTCTAAAAGAAGATGCTGTAAGGTGTTGCTTCTCTCCATTATATGACCAAAGATTAAACATTACTCCAGGATTGCGTCAGGCTGTCTTATACTTATCTTACTCCTTAAAGCAATTTTTTTTTTGATTTATTGGTTTATCCTGGTCAGACATGTAGTAAGTACTGCACATCCAACCATTTGGTCTCATAACATTTAATCTCCCATTAAAATGTTTTGCATACTTGATGAATGACTCATTAAGGGAAATGTGGTGCAGATTCTATGCTGCAGAAGTAATTGTCGCATTGGAGTACCTTCATTGTCAAGGTAAATTCTTTTTAGGAACATGCCTACCAGTATGCAACAATTTGTCAGTGAAAATGTAAGATTTAAAGAATGATAACATCCTTCAAGATTTTTAAGGATAGATAAGAGTGGCACAAAATAAAAGCATTTGCTACAGTGCATTACAATTTATCACCATAATAACTTCATCAGTATGAGTTTCATTGACTAATTAAAATTTTCTTGTTGTAATTGTAGGGATAATATACAGGGATTTAAAACCTGAAAATGTATTAATTCAGAACAACGGACATGTAGCATTGACAGATTTTGATCTATCATGCTTGACATCTTGCAAACCACAGGTAGCATCGAAACATCCAACTCCCTACTTTATATGAACTTATTTTCACCCTCTCTTTTGTAACAGATTTCATTTCTAATAATTGTGCTCCTCTGTTCTTACTGAAGATTCTAATATTTACTCCTCAGCTTTTAATGCCAAACATCCCAGAAAAGAAAAAGCATCACAAAGGCCAAAATACTCCAATATTTATGGCCGAGCCAATGCGGGCATCAAATTCCTTTGTTGGGACAGAGGAGTACATTGCACCGGTTAGTACATTCCCTGACGCTCTTGTTTAGTTCAGCTGAGTGAGAATATCCTAGTTGATCTGGTAAACCAATTTTGCCTCTAAAAAAGCATTAATTTGCATAGTAATGGGACCAAATGTTACATGCAACTACCCTGGTCCTCTAAACTGGATTCAGACTAGAATGTAACTTAATCTGAAAATTAAAATTCTTTATCACTCAGGAAATCATCACTGGGGCTGGTCATACTAGTGCAGTTGATTGGTGGGCTCTAGGTAATTTTCATTCCCTAGCAACTTCGCCTTTTGCTTCCCAACAAACATGAATCTGCTTGCTTGCTTTTTCTTTTTTCTTTTTTTCCTTTTTACTATTTTATGCCGATCACTGTCACATTTCACAGGGATTCTTCTATATGAGATGCTTTATGGATATACCCCATTTAGAGGAAAGACAAGGCAAAAGACATTTGCCAATATTCTTCACAAAGATCTCAAGTTTCCTGGGAGTATTTCGGTGAGACATTCTATAGACTAAATGTTTCTTGAAACAAATTAGTTCTCTATTCACCAGCATCCCTAGTGAACAGGAATTGTCAGTGACTGAGTGTATAGTAAACACTGTACACATTGCATCTGGCCCCAGCTATCATGAAGTAGCGTCATTGGCTTGCATAGCTTGCCCAAGTAAGTGGCATGAGTGATTTCAATCCAACTATGGTTGGACTGCCAATTAATTTGGCTCGTGGCATAGCTAAATCAATGCCATGGCCAGAAACAACAAAGAAAAGAAATTAATAAGTCCTAGATCAGAATTTCATCCAATGATAGTCTTCTTATACATACTGAGAAAACTTCTTCTCAGCATTTCTCAATTTCATGTTTATCACCGTTCATCTTTTTGCAGGCAAGTCTCCCAGCCAAGCAGTTAATGTACCGGTTGCTACATAGGGATCCCAAGAACAGATTGGGTTCACATGAAGGAGCCAACGAAATTAAAAAGCACCCATTCTTTCGTGGTGTCAACTGGGCACTAGTTCGTTGCATGGTTAGAATCACAAACCTTATCATTGAACTAAATCTAACTGATCAACTGTTTATGCGTACCAAAAATATTTTACAAGAAAATCTTGTTTTAATTAGTTAGCAAAGGAAGATGTTTTCTTTTCTGCCTAAGTTATGCTTATTTATTCTTTTCTACCTAAACCCTACATCATTCTTCCATTATCTTTTTTCTTGTCTATCGTATCCTACACAAAGTTCGGGTATTAATGGATGCATATGTTGCCAGAACCCACCAAAGCTTGATGCCCCCCTCCTCTTTGGGAAAACTGAACCGGAAAAGGAGATCAATATGGTTGATGCCCAACTCCAAACTGTATTCTAAAGAGGTATGTCATGTCCGCTCTTTGCTCCCATTGAATAATGAAAGAGATGCTACATCTTCAGTAGCAGTAGCTGTGTCACTGTAGCAATTACACTATTAGAGACTTTGTGTTTCAAGTACTTAGACCTATAATCTATATGAATCTCTTTCTATGCTACAGATGTATCTGAACCACTGGTTTTGCTACTAATAGCATAATCAAATGATTTGGAATACCGAGGAAAGACTGCATTTATTGGCTAAGGCTTATTTCAGGTGTTGCTTACGTTCTTCCCACAGAAGATGGAATCACTATTTTTTCATTGTTTTTTCTTCTTGAAGTTGTGCGGGTTGCTTTGTATCATTATGGTTTTCTCTTTCCTTTTGTTTTGTAATATTATGTTGGTAGTAATTTAAAGTTTTGGAATCTAATATATTTCTCCTACATACTTGTCTTTCTTTCTTCCTGAATTTCTAATTTCAGATCCATTCAATATGTTTCATTAACGTCACCAACCTAATCATAGTATCAAATATATTGTTCAACATACATTTACAGAATACCAATAAGGTTTTAAATGATAAACGTATAACAATTTTTCCATTTACGTTTACCACATCTTGAAATTTAGTGTATTGTTCTGCACAGATGGTGGTTATAAAAACGAATGATGCACCACAGAGAACAAGATACCAAGTATTCAAGCCTACTTGCATATTTATCACATCAAAGGGGCCAATAAATTGGCAAAGTAACAGCATAACCATAGTAAACAAACACCATTCATTTACTAAACAGGAAATAAAGGGGAAGAAAAGGGCGTCCAACATTCAAAATTCAAGAATCGACAGTGTACCTATGACATTCCTGAATATGAGATTTCCACTCCTTGCTTTAAGCTGTTCAACAAAACTTTTACGCCATTATCAGCTTGAAATTACTGTGATAGACATCTCAACCAAATAATTGCTACAAGCCCCTGCACGTGTACAAAACAATTTGTACTCAGACTGTTTTGGAAAAAATAAATAAATAAATAAAATGCATTCAACTATGCAAGCACATCAGGCCAACTTCAGGCCCTAATGGCAACTAGCAAATGCTACCAGCTTTTATCTTCACTCTGGTAGCAGATGTGCTGAGGCGAACAATAGACAGATGTTTAAATGATCTCGAAATGGTTTTGTAGTAAAGAAGGACGAACTCGAAATGCATGCAGATTGCAGATGATACTTTGTTCCGGCTGAATAGAGAAGCTAAGAAAGTTGAAGGTACGATGAAGATTCTTCAGGAATTCAATGAACCTCTGGATAGTCAATCAATATGCCAAAATGTTAAATTGTTGATATTATATACAGAAGCACATAATTCATTAAATGTCAAGACTTGTTGGAGAGGTCAGTAGGGCTCCTGGCCCCTCAAATATCTATGGCTTTGTCTAGGCAAAAATGACAATGCTGCAGATTTTTGGGCTCCTGTGGTGATTGGAGCCATCCGTAAGTGCCAAGGGATTGAAGTGGATGATTTCTTTCCAAAGGAGGGAGGCTATACCTGATTAGGTTAGTCTTAGAGGTTATCTCCACATGGCACATGGCCAAATGTAATCCTAGGAGATTTAAGTTTATGCAATTCAAACACCCAGTATATCACGGAAATATCGACATTACATTAGGTAAAATGGCCTCGACAAATTTTTAAGAGCAGAGGGGGATGATCCACTACCTATTGCTTTCACAAATACCTCATTTGTTCTTCTAGATATCAGTAAGTCCCTTTTTCTTTTTTTCTCTTCCTCCTCATTTCCCAATCCCAACTCAGCTCATAATATTTGGAAACTTTCCCTTCCTGATAGATTTCCTGCTAGATTTAACCATGAGAAAAACGGCTTACTTCTCCCTCCTAGAAACAGCATCATGCCACGCCTGTTCCCAAGACAAACACATTTGGTCCCTGCCTTAGTTAGGAGATAATTCTCTCAAATCTTTCTTATGCTAACAAATTGACCATAATAGCATCCCTTCTCACCAAGCAATTGGAAGCCTCTAGAAAGTAAAGGTTCCATCTAAAGTTGAGGCATTCCATATTCGGTTGGACCTTGCTGCACAGCAGTCCGAGTGTCTGATGAAGATCAAGATCAAGAATCCTAGATTGAGTGGGTTTGTGAGTCTTTTATTATTATCTTTTATTTTAGCAATTGTGTCCATATATCCACTCAATCTAGCATTCTTGATCTTGATCTTCATCAGTAACCAAGACAAGTTTCAAAGAAGATTTCCTTAGAAGTGCATCTGTAAACCAATGCAGCCCCATGTGTTCTGCAGATGCTGAGAAGATAGTTCAGCTCTTCTTTCAGTGTTAGACAGCAAGAAGGCCAGGATCAGTCTCCAGAGGTCCTCGATAAGAAAACTTGGTCAATTTCAGGCCTTGCATCTCTTTTGAGAAGGCTGCTTTGTCCTAGAAGAAAAACTCATTTTCTGCAAGTGCTGTGATTGTTGTTTATCCGTGGGAGGTTTCGGTGTAGAGGAAAATGAGGCTGCCCAAGAGCAAAAAATGAACCATGTGGACAACATCTGGCACTCCTCTAGATTGAATGCTCCTACGAGGACAGCCATCAGCAAGTTTTCAAATGGATAGCCAGCCACGGATTCTTGCAGCCACTGAAAATACTTCAAGTGTACTTAAATGTGATAAATGTGCGAACTATCTCTTTGTGGCCAACCCATAGAGAGAAGCAAGTCCTAGAGGGAAAAAATGAGTCTGAGACTCTGTGTATCTTCTTGGAGGGTGCAAGTGAATACATAATTTTTTTGTATATCAAAGAAAACAATATTTAAGAACAAATTAAGTTTGGTGCCCTATATTAGGAACTTTCAATTATACAGCAAAGATCATCGGAAAATAAGATGAGGTTCCAGTAATCAAAAAAAATCTTACAGCATACATCGGGCCATGGTGTTTAGACCACTTGGACAACAATTGTATGACAACGTATAAAAAAATTCATAAGGCAAAATGGACAAACTCAGCCACCTGATTCATTAAGGTAGACAAGAGTGAGTATGCACAAACAAGAGAGAAGCAATCAGATCTTATACCTGTGTTGTTTGGCCCTCTCACTCGGATTTCTGCATTAAACTCAAAATCACCCCAGCGCCAAGGCTAGATGCCACAAAACCAAGAGAAACTTCAGTTGATACATGGTAACCTGCATGTAGAAGTACAAAATCTTGAATATTCTTTGAAACTAACACACCTTAGAAAATCAAGGAAAAGAAAAATGCTCTTTGATTAAATTGTACTGACCAAAGAAATCCAAGATCATCTTAGACCCAATGAAGCCAAGAACGATACCGATGGCTGGCTGAAAAGAAAAATGAGTTGCTTTTAATACAGAAGTCCAAACCCCTAGCATGAACTAAATATGAAGTGGAATGACATACAAAAGAAAACAACTAATCAATAGGCCACCAACAATAACAAATATCATCAATACATTTTACACCAACAAACCATGCTAACTGAAAATCTAAATAAAAGATGTTGAGATATAGATGGACTCTTATCAACCATCTCCACTCTCGATGGTATCATCATCATCCTGTGTGACAAAATTAGAGTAGCAAATAAGAGATAGAATTACTTTTACAGGTAAGGCAAGGAGTTCCCTGTTTGCATATTGATCTTGTACGATAAAGTTTCATTCAACTCATCTCTGAATCATAAAGGGTTGGCTACTTATTTTGCTTCCTTTTTCTACTGCTCAACTTTATCAAGATCCAATATTCAGTATCATCACAAGTGCCTCTCTTAATGATCTCCCATCCACGTTATCCGCCTTCTCTTCCTCAATCATTCACATTAATATAGGTACCTAGAAGTCACCCTTCCCAACTGTCATATCTACTGGTCTCTGCTCTCAGTATCCAGCTTGCGATATTATTTTAGTTTTATAAACTAAGGAACTCACACTAGTCAGTTTAGTCTATACCACTGCGTGTTTGACAAGTAATCAATCATCCATTGTAGCTTAGACCAAAATGAAACCACTCAGCAATCATATTACAAATTACAAACTCAACAATTACATGTCACTGCATTGGATCAATGTGCAGTGTTTTAAACTAATATGCACAAAGAAATCACTGCCATAATAAGGTGCTCATTTGATAGCAGTGAATTTTATAATCAGAAGCTCATCAGGACAATTACAATCACAGATAAATCACCAGCTCTGGCAAAATAATCGAATAACTTACCTGTAAATACTCCAACTCAGACATGCTTCCAGAAATAACTGTGTAGAGCGACCTTAAGCCTGAATATCAGAACAAACATCTTCTAATATAAACATGTATAGGAATTTTCATAACATGATCGTTCAAAAAAGCATCTTCCTTCCTAATTAGTCATTAATATAGATATGCAAAGTTGCTCATACAGACAAAACATGAATTGTATATCAAGGGAACCCATCTCAGAGTCAAAAAAGAAATTATTAAAGACGAGCACAATAAGACATGAAAGTACAAAACTCCAATTAAATGTCAACCAAAAATCTAAACTAAAGAGGTCATAGTTTGTTAGCTTCATAGAATGTAAGTAAGATACAATTCATAACGGATAGCTGCAAATAATTCCGATAAACTTCCGCATCCATAGCAAAAATCATTGGCAAAATGCTGGTTAGACTCAAAATTGGAAGTAGCAAAGAAAAGATAAACTAAGAGCAATGCATAATTTCAGTTCACCAATTTATGAGGTTATTTTTCAGCAAAGAGGAAATTCTAACAATGACAAGATAAACAGAAATAATTATAAATGAATTACCCAAAATAGCAAACAAGTTAGAGGAGAAAACTATGAGAGGGTCCCGGGTCACTCCAAAAACTGCTGGTATAGAGTCAACCTAAACATTGGAAGAATATATCATAATGTTAGTAAGAACTTACATTAATAATATAAAACAAGGAAATTCTGGGGATATAAGAACTCAAACAGAGGACCTACAGCAAATGCAATATCACTGAACTCTATCACTGCAACAGTGAGGAGTAATGGCGTGGCCTGTCCAGGTTTTTTTACACCCATAAGAAAATAAAATTGATGAAAAAAATAAGCAGAAGTTCATTTATTCATTTAGTTAGTAAATTTACGAGTATAAGTGTCAGAACATTAAAGTGAAGCAGAAGTAATACTGACATGATAATCTCAAGTGCAACTTACTTTCCAAGCGCCATCCTTCTCTGTTATGAAACGATTTCCATCATAATATGCTGTCACAGAAAGAGGGAAGAGGAGCAGATAGGTCAGTAAAGTTGGCGTTAAACGGTAATAGGGCAAAGTAAACCAAAATCCAAAACCTTGTGTACATGCCAATTATTGCACTCGGTCATTCCAATTGTGGTAGATATTCAACCACTAATCACAGTTTAATACATGCATATAACAATTCATATGAAAGCATATAAACCAATTAAATGTTTTCAACAACACGTAGTAAAATTCTCTCCATATGTTTTCTCAAAACAACAACAACAACAACATAGCCTCAGTCCCAAATTAACTGGGGTCGGCTACATGGATCAAACTTTTCCATTGTGCTCGATTAAGTGCAATTGATGATGAGCTTTTCAAACCATTCAAATCCCTCTGAATTAATGCATCCCATGTTAACTTTGGTCTGCCCCTACCTCGTCGAATTTCTATAGTTTCTATTGAGTCAAGTTTTCTAGTTGGGGCATTTGTAGGCTAAACCACCGCAACCGCCCTTCCCTAATCTTTGTATCAATTGATGTTACTCCAACTTGTCTTTGAATTTCTATACTTCTTATTCTATCTTTACGATTTTTACCACACATCCACCTAAGCATCTTTATTTCTGCTACGTTCATTTTATGTAATTGTTGTTGTTTTACCACCCAACATTCACTTCCATAGAGCATAGCTAGCCTAATTGCGGTCCTATAAAATTTTCCTTTTAACTTAGTAATTGCGGTCCTATAAAAAAAAATCGTTTCACAGTTTCCAACAGAAATGAATCGAGTAAACCCTTAGTTATGTTTCTTAGCTTTGAAAAAGCCTCCATGGTCCCGCATCAGTTACTACTTTATCCCTACTCTTTGAAAAAACAGAACACCCGGGAAATGGTTCAGAAGTCAGAACACAAACTCATCAATTTCGCAATCTATATCAATGACACAAATTACTTTCTATAAGGAAAGAGCCCATAAAGACAAGAAATACAATCCATCAACATGTAAATTATACTAATGCTAACAAGAAATAAGCTCCCATTGAGTTAATCATAAATTCACAATACTTGAAACAAATCCTAATTATGACTATTGCCTATCGTGTAAAGATATAATTGCAAAGAGAAATAACTCGTGGAAGAGAAAATTACAAGTAATCGGGATAAACTTCTGGCAGGTCTTCACAATAAAGTTGTTGGACAAATCATCCTCTCCCTCTTCTTTGCCAAAGAGCTACAGAAAAAAAAAATAGCACAATGATCCCATAAGATCCATCTCTTGTAGTTTGGATCAATTCATACGAAAATATCACAAATTATGGATATAAATTTCAGTAAAAAACGAAGAGAGTTCAACAGGCATACAAAAAAAATAGCATCCTTTCGAACCAATAACCAATTTGAACAGGAAGAAGAAAAGACTGAATCTCAATCTCAGTCAAAAGCAGTTGAGCAAAGCGAGTTTTTTTCTTACGTATATGGCTAAGAAACAACATGTTACTTTAAGGAATTTGAAGCGATAACACGATCAAACCAATTGAAAATTGTGAATAACGGTTTTACGGTATTGCCTTAAATCCCATACAGTGACATGAAAATCAAATTCTTCCTAAAGGTAGATTTGGTCAGGTCTGAGATAGAGCTATGTTTTTCCAAGACACATGCTATTAGTTAATGTATATTGATTAAGTAATGAACTAAAACATGTTTATTTATGAATGAGTGAGCACTCTGATTCCAGTTCCATCCAATGAGCAAATGAATCTAGTTAGGTATGGGCCTTCATCAAGCTATGAGTTTATGATAATGTAAAAATTACAAAAATGATCTATATTTACCAAAACCATAGCAACCGTGTAGAGACTCACGGTGACCATACTATATAGGAAGATAAATTGCACCTTATACGATGAATAGAGAAGTATCGAAGCCAACAGCAGGTTGACGGCCTCAAATTTCTGAAAGCATCCAAAAGAAAACATCAGTGCAAAAACAAAAAACATGAAACACACAAATAGGATAATGTGAATAACATATGCAACCTGAAGGGTGGCTGTTCCCAGAAGTATCATTGCTAAACGGAAGATAACAGCACCAGCAATACCATAAGAAAGCACTCGACTCTACATTTGTCAGGAGACCATTAATGTGGGTTAGCATCAACTATCAAGCAAGAATGCCAACCAAACAGATTTTTTTTAAAAAAAAAAAGAGTCAGAACTGAACATACAGAATTAACTATACAGTTAAAAAATAAAGGATGTTGACAAAAAAACCCATACTGCACCTGATACATAAGTGGTACTTTGAAGTACTTAAAGATCAATATGAAAACAAAAAGATTGTCCACCGACAAACTCTGCTCCAGAAGATACCTGAAAAAATATCATAGAACTGACTGTGAAGTTGACAATTTACTGATCCAGATTTTTGCTAATTTGATTACTCAAATGAGTTTTTTTAGCATCGAGGAAGTGTTAGTAGAAACAAATTGAACAAACAATATTAGTTTTCTTCTCATGAAATAGCAACACTTAGATATACTATTGAAAAGATTTTCATACACTTACTTAAAATAAATTGCTTTTTTATAAGACTTAAAATGAATTGTTATGTGACACATGCGGAGGGTTTTAATTTGATTTTACTAAAAATGTGTGAAGCCCAATGAGCAACTACTTTCGACATGGGAGTTGTACAGTTATTGTATCTTACCCAGCAAAAAATTCAGATGCCTTGCCAACTCCTTCTTCGTAACCAACACCGATACCAAATGCCACCGCTGCACATACCTGCAAATGAAGAATCACACTGACTACATGAGAAAAAAAAAAAAAAAAAACAACAACAATGTGAAGATGTACACTGACTCGTAAAAATTCATAAGTTACCAGGAACTGACCCATAATAGAATGTTTGTAAGAGAAGATGAATGCTCAGATTCATGAACATTTTCCTTTGTGTAAGAGATGTCACCAACTTCCGTAAAGTCATCAGATAACTGGGATTGAATCCTTTCTGTTTCTTCTGCAGATCCATTTCACCATCACATTATATTCTAACAGATTACATGGAATCTCCAGGATTCTGAAATGTTTCGTAGATGGCTCTGACAAATATGAAGTAACTAAAAATTAGGAAATGGAGACGTTGAAACCAATACATGTGGCTGAAAAGATCCATCGTCATTCAAAACTTTACAAAATCATTCCAGCTTTGATAGTCCAAGAGTACAAGAAGTTTCATTTTTCACAAAGGAAAAGACTTTCCGTTGTGGAAATTAAAAACTGGCCACTCAACTGCCATCCAACAAAAAAAAAAAAAACAACGGTATAACTATAAGGAAGAATCTCAACTATTTTGATGTTTCTAATGGACATAATCTGTGAATTCCTTTTATTTTCTCTGCATACATCGGAAAACAAAATGACCGAAAACTAACACATAAGATTCATAATTTACAAGAAAATTTTGCACAATGTGGGCTTACAGATTGACCGAAGAATAGTAATATAAATATCTCACTGTTTTTAGGTCATAAAAGTTTTCAGACCTATCAATTGGCTAACAAATTAGTGACATTTCAAATTTTCAATCAAATTCTAGTCTTGTTTTTCAACGAGCTACCACGCCACCATTCACGCCAGACAAATTACCAGGAAAGCAATCAAATCACCATCAATTCGAAAACCAACAACTCGAGAACTTGTCGATAAGAATTGTCACCTGAGCCGTTCAATTCCTCTTCTTGCTCAGTCCCTCTCGAACAAGCCACTGGCGCGTAAATGATTCTCCGATCCTTCCTCACTACAAAGATCAAAAACAAAATCCATTCTTTCAGTTCACTGAAAAACGAGAAACCGAGCAGAATGCACTGAAATCAAATTTCAAGACCTAGATTTTGAGACTCAAAAGGATTACCTGAATAAGAAGACGAAGAAGAATGCGAAACATTGCGAAGACAGCGACGAAGAGACTTGAGTCGGATCGAAGTTCGCGCGGGAGCTCGAAAGAGAATCAGAGGCGAAACCCTAGAAAACTCGGAGACCGTCTTCGATGGATTCAGTTCGCAGTTTCCCCGCGAAATCGACACTAGTTTCGTCGTCATTGCTCTAGAAAAGCGAACGAACGAACAGCGAACGAACGAAAACGAAACCCTAGAATTCTAATTTTCAGTGATGATTCTCATCTCTCGCTCCCGCTCGCGCGAAAAATCCTTGATCCCGTGCTCCCGAGTCTCGAGTGTATGGCGCTATCCGACTTCCTTCCGATTCATTGCTTGATTTTTTATTTTTTATTTTTTATTTTTTTTCTCTCAAGGATTGCTTGATTATTTTACGTACATATAATGTGGTATTCGGATTATTCGTAACTATTTTACATGAGAAATGTCTTTACCTATAAAAATATACTTTGAAAAGTTAAAATATTCAAACACATAATTTCAAAGAAGTCTCGACCATTTGCAAGTCATTCTTTTTATTTAACTTCAACAAATAAATTGAACTCACGATCTTCTTAAACCTTGCTTTTTAGCAAGTAATGTCTTTATCATCTCACCAAAGCAGCCTGCAAGTCATCTTTAGTAAGATATTTAAATAACAATGAAAATAAAACTCGAATATTTTAGAGGAAACGTTGTCTTAGTTTTATATTTTATAAAATCGTAGGTTTTTTATTATTATTATTCTGCGAATGCTAATATGCTGTGTATTGTATATATTTCCAAGAGCTTACTATGTATTTTATGTGTATATGTATGCATGTACTTTAGTTTTTTGAGATGCCCAGTGTTTTCCTAACAAATAGGTGCACCTAACCTGGGCTGAGGCCACCATTACTCTTGAGTCTCAGATGAGATGTGGTTCCTTAAAAGAACAATATTATTGTCAAAATTGACTACACCATGTGCACTTGCACGTGGCACACAACAGCCAGTGTTCTCCTCTCCTCCCCTCTCAGATTTTTTTAGTTTAGAAGATCGGACATACATGAAGTCATTTATAAATGCAATTTCTTTTCCCTCTCTTTCCTTTTGCCTTCCCTTCTCTCACTGTCTTTTCATAATGTATGTGACATTGTTTTTATGCGCCCTGTCTCATGCGCATGTGTCTCCCCGACTGTTTTAACTAATTTGAATCGACTTTTCACTTATTATAAAAATATTAAATTGTGAATTATGCATCATTCAAGCTTAAGAACTCTAATTAAAAGATTGATATTAGTTTGACACGTAAGCTAGTAGGTTCCGACAAATGCACATACCTCAACATGCAATCTAATAAATTCCAACAAGTACTTATTTAATGTGGATTGCAAAAATATGTAAGCCAATACTTTTCCTTTCCTTTCCTTTCCTTTCCATAGAACTCTTGAACCACTTGTGTGGCATGGAAAATGTTGAGTCACTAAAGCAATATCAATTGTGACCCTTTTTACTAGACCACTACAGATCACATCTCTAGATTTTTCTTCCTATGAAATCAGGCACTGTTAAGCTTTTGACAAATAAAATGTCCGTATGTGACTGACTAAATCTCATCTTCATATTCTTGTAGAATATTGAGATGCTCTTAGAAATTTTTTGCATTCAATGCACTCTTATCTAAAATATACGTAGCAAAATTGACGATGTTTAAGTGAATGTGCGGTAAAACTCGTACAGATAGAATAAAAAAATATAAAATTCAAAGACAAGTAGGAATGACACCAATTAATATAAAGATTAGAAAAAGGCGGTTGCAATGGTTTGGTCACCCACAAAGGCGGCTTACAAATATTCCAACTAGAAAACTTGACTCGAAACTGTAAAAATTCGACGAGGTAGGGACAGACCAAAGTTAACATGAGATGCATTAATTATGTGAGATTTGAATGGTTTGCAAAGCTCACCATCAATTGCACTTAATCGAGCACAATGAAAAAGTTTGATTCATGTAGTCGACCCAGTTAATTTGGAACTGAGGCTATGTTGTTGTTGTTGTTGCAATGCACTCTTATCTAAAGAAAAGCTAGCCAAATTTGCTTGAAAGGTTTACATTTGCTCATGAGTTGCAGCAATTTTTACAAGGAGAGCATTTCTATAGAGAGACTGATATTGAGAGACAGGAAGCAAGAGTATAAATAAAGAATTTTCATTTTTTTAGCTTCATGATACAATTGACAAAATGAGATTTAAGTGATGGGGGTTAAGAACCTCTCTGATCACAAACCAGCGGTCGTCGAAACTCCCCCTCCTTTAATTGAAACAGCGGGAAGACTACTTGAACTCGAACTCTTAGAGATTGCAGCAGTATCTAAAAACAAAACTACTACTGTAATATCGTCGTGGAAATGTCTTCTCACGCCTCTATCGATCTTCTTCAAGTCCGAGTATCTCATCTCCCTTTTCTTGGCTGCTTCCCGCAATGCCGCTTTAACAAGTCTCCTTGCTATGCCCTGCAATTGACATTTAGTATTAGCAACTAAATCCAAAGTTTTGCAGTGAACTAGAACACAAACTTAACAAGCGGCATTGGAATCTTACGTTGCGTGGATATTGATGTACAATGTCAACTGCGTCTTGGTTACTAAGGTGCTCCCATAGACCATCAGATGCGAAAATAAGAAACTGGTCGTGGGGAAGGATTTTTTGTACTGATATTGACGGGTCGGGACTAAGGATTGGCTTGTGAAATGGCTCGGGCAATCTAAACTTTGCTAAAAGAGGTTCCCTGTTGAATTCCGACCTCTTTAAATATGCATCACCAATCGATCTTGAAACCTGTAAACATAGAACATGCAGCATCAAGTTGAAATTAGATATCCACAACAAGGAAGAAAGTGTGTACATGCAACATTGTTAGAAAAATCTAAGCAACAATGATAGAAAAAGCTAACCTGTATGAGACCCTTCACACGCCAAACTTTGTGTTTGAGAACCACAATTTTTGGATCATTGGGGTGCATTGAGTGAAGCTCCTGTCTCACAGAATCAATGCTTGCATTGTGTTCTGTCGACAACTGAATAGCTAAAACTTCTCTAGTAGCTCTCTCCATTCTGCCTAACACCACCCTTGAATCTCCGAGGTTCGCTATATACAATGATCCATCACATACTACTCCTACCAAGCAACACGAACCAACTGATGCAATCTGCGGCTTCATGAGCCACTGCTTCTTTACTACAGAAAGGAACTCCTCTTCTGTAGCCAAGAATGCTTTTCGAATAGCATCCGCTGAAACTTGCCGGCTTTCTGAAGTGAATTCTGCACCACAGTTTATTTTTGAATCAGCAATGACATTTAGTTTTCGTGGATGTGCAATGATTTCAATAATTGCTTCCATGGTAACCATCTAAGTCCTTTGACTACAAATTAAAGAAAGTCTCTTACATGGCATAAATAGAAAATGTATGAACTCCTAGAAAATAATTTCGAAATTCCTCAGACCCACGGAACTCTATATCGAGCAGTGAAAACATCAGTAGGTGAGGTAGCCACTTTCTCTTAAACCACTCATTTTCTATCTAAGCAGGCTCGATATCATCCTTAAGAGGCTCTAATTTTCTCACATGATGATGATGATGATGATGATGATGATGATGATGATGATGATGCGACGCTATGAACTACAATGTATGCTTCTCTAGCCATAAAACTAAGAAGCTAAAAATGCTAATCAAAATTGTGCAATTGATTATTGATCCGACACTCATTAAAATCTAACATGAAGCTTGAAATGCATAACAAAACAAAAAAAAGCAATAGGAAGCAGAATAACATACTCTTGAGATTGTTAAACAGATGCTGGTTGATAAACCGCGAAGTCTCCGGTCCTCCATGCCCATCATAGATCCCAACAAAAGTTCCATGAGGACCCGACTCGATTCCGTCAAGGGACCCGACTCAACCTGGCTCTGATCCTCCAACAAGTTATTAGCCTGAATCACTGCCATGGAAAATTCACCATTCACATGGCACCCCAAGTCCTTGTACCACAACAATCCATCAACTCTCCCATTGTCATCCCTCCCTTTTCGCGACCCCCGCTCCCCATCAACATAAGGTTTCCAACAAGGTGTCACCATTTTCATCACCCCTGATGACATGCCACCCCTCCTCCTCTCCCTCATATTTAAACCTCCTTTTTTTTTCCTACTTTTTTTTTTTTTGTTTGTTTTTGTTCCTACCCTCTTATCCAAAACAACCAAATAGCCTAAATGCGCAAAACTTCATCAAGTTGAGATCCAGAAATTAAATTAAAAACTAGTAATTCCTGTTCTGCATTCATTGAACTAGTAACAAAAATGGGTATGGGCAAAAACAGCAGTAAATGAAAAGCAAGAGACAATAGGGGCAAGATCTTTAACAGAGTTCAGAGAATTTAGAAGGGATGTTCACCATCATCACTGCATACCTTGAATCCACCCACCATGTCTCCATGATTCATCTTTCAACAACAGAAATCAACAGCAGAATCCCATGTACAGATTCACCACAACACAAAAACAACAACACCACAAAGACAGTTTATGAGAGAGAGAGAGAGAGAGAGAGAGAGGGGATTGGAGGGGGTTTTATATACAGAATCTCACAAAAAGAGTCTTGTCAGAGAGATCTCTCTGAGAGGAGAAATGGGTCGTGCTCGTCGGCTTCTCTCTTTGTCTGTAAAGAGAGAGATAGAGAGAGAGAGATATGGGGTTTGAGGGATTTGATTAGAAACAGAAACCTCTCACTTTCTTCTCTGCTCTTTCATGAGAGCTAATCCTAACTTTATTTTCTCTCTCAGGACTTGTCCTTGTTTTCTTTTTGTATAATTCATTGGTTCAGGATTTGACCCTGACAAGCAACAACCCACTTTTTTAGGCAGCTTTTCCTCGTCTCTCCTCCTAATTCTAGTTTCTCTGCCTCTACTGTAACCTCTCCAAATTTTCTTAGCCAATTTATAGTGACCATTTTTATTTTTATTTTTTTTTTTTTAATTTTTTCGATTTCTCACGTAGCATTTACCATCAACCGCATCGAGTAGTTCATATTTAAGTATTGTCATGGCGGTTCTCTCAGCTCAATTTACTCTATTTACCAACCCGACAAAATCAAAACCTCGACTGAAAAGAACCAAGTCTTTTTTACTAACTCGACGAACTAAATATTGTTGATAGAGAGTGACCATTATTTTCGGTAATTGAAAATTATCATCAATATATAATGCTAGTACTTAAAGATGAGGGAAGGTTGCGAATTGCAATAGGTTGACAATTAGAGTAATTTTTTTGCTAATTTATGGTAAACATTATTTTTTCCATTTTTTTATTTTACATTTTTTTCGGTTTTCACTCGGTATTTAACATCAACCGCATGAAAAATAATTAATATTTAAATATTGTCATATGTGGGATGTGGCTCTCAACTCAATTTACTCTATTTACAAGTTGTGAAATCAAAACCTCGACTGAAATGAACCAAATCTCTTTTACTAATCCAATGAACCAATTGTTGATATATAGCAACCATTTTTTCAATGATCAAAAACTGTCATCTATGTATAATTATAATACTTAAAAGATGAGGGAAGGTTATAATAAGCTTGACAACCGGCATAAAATCTTTTGTCAATCTTTATAAAATGGATCAAGCACATTAAACTATGAGACATCCTTTAAAGTATCCCATTAATCAATAAATCAAGTATAACAAAAGTTCGATCCATGTAGATATCCCAACTAATTTAGGATGTTTTGTTTGTTATTGTATGTATAATGTTAGTACTAATTAATGGCACGGGACTAATTGCATGTGAAATGCATGGTTAGCTTTTGTCGAGGGACAAGGAAATGATAGTGAATTAAATAGTTTAATTAATTATTTGGTTGCTCTAAGTATCCAATATATTTATGATTTTTTTTTCTAATGTATATTAATTTATTAAAATTTAAAAATACTTCAATAAACACAAAGCTCCCAAAATAAACTTTTTTTGTTTCCTAAAGAGGAAGACCAGGAAGGATGATAATGGTATCTTAACTGTTAACTTGATTATCAGCTCTTTTAGATTGCATGACCAGTTGAAGTTGAATTGTGGTTAATTTCAGTCTTATATAAAATAGAAATGACTGATGATGTGTTGCCTAGTCCCCATCAATATGGAGGAAAGGTCTAGATTCTTTGAACACTGCAGTCTTTAATTTCTCTTTTTTTTTCCCTTCATTTATGACTGACTGCCATTTTTTAATTTTGTTTAGAAAAATAGGAGGATGATCCGAAATGGAACAGTCAATATGGATACTTGGTGAGGGTGTTCATCTATCGTGAATATGGAAGCTGTCACTTAGTGTTTCATTCCGAGTCACCCTAATTTTATTTTTTTTTTGGTAAAAATTTTTTGGACGCCAAAGACCATATATAACATGTGTGTCGATTCAATGGCTAAAAGAGGTTTAGTTATAAAGGACCAATAACTTTATACCCTAGCATTTCCCTTTTGTTTAATACATACTACCTTGTTAGCAATCAAAGAAGATTTACCAATTTAAAACATGTTCAAATTAACTTGTAAAACTCTGATAATCATCATTTAAATGTAAACTAGACATCAGTAACATCATTTTACTTAAAAAGATCAACAATTATATATGATCACTATATAATTTAAGGTATTAAGAGGGACCTCAAATTATGTAAAAGTTTGTAATTAGTACATGATTTAGAGGGCATTAAGAACTTCTGCGTGTTTGAAGTCTCACTTGGTGTTTTTTTTTTTTTTTTTTTTTGAGAAAAAAAAACCATTAATTTGTTGCTATTCAAACTAATTCCTGACTTCAACCCATATGGAAAACAACACTTCAATTGTACATGTCTGACATAGAACCAAAAGCCCTCGTTAGTTTGTGAGCTACTTGATTTGCAAACCTTCCAACTTAAACAATAGAAAGACTCACAATCTCTCTTACGATTGCATGTAACAATATCCAAACTAGAATCATCTACTTTGCCACTTGTGCGTGTAATAATCAATGAAATTAACAATGTTGAGGGCAAAAAATTAATGTAGCAAAACTGTCTTCTTCACTCGTGCGTGTAATGAAATGATTTAATATTAATTTATTACATGAATAAAGCAAAAATGTATTTTAGAATAACAATTACATGTTGTTTCAAAAAATATAATAATCAATAACATTGACATGTGTACCAACCTATTCATTTTGTCTCGTTCACTTACTGTCAAGAGATCTTGTCGAAATCTAGACACAATAATGATATATTGTTGCTTGATTTTAAAATCAGGTTGGACTTCAGTTTGATAATTGAGATATATCAGTACAACTAGTTTACTTCAATAATTCACTTTATAAAACACTCAAACACTAGTCTGTTAGATATACATTAAGATCCTCGTCAAATAACTGAATAAAATCAATGTACGTAGATGAAGTGTATATAGTAACTTCATTTTAATGTTTAAATTAGTTAAAATCGGCTACATAAATCCAATGCTATCATTGATCAACACCATTTAATTTAAAAGTTTGAAATTATTTCAATTTTATGAGCACAGATGTCGTTGTCGGATTAATCGGGTTTTCGCCTAATGAAGAAGGTGTTTGATTAGAATTAATGGTGGTCCTAACCCCCAACTTTAAAGAGGACCTACATAGTTGATGATGGCCAGTAAGGCAAGCACTGGAACTTCTCAAACTAGGGTAAGTTGTGAACTGGTAGTCTTTGATCAGTATGTTGGAGGTTTCCCAAGGAGAGTTTTCCTTGTCCTCTTATAATGAAAACATGCAAATAATGGCTGGAATGAAAGAGAAAGAAACCAGAGAAGCTCCAGTTATTAATAATCTTTCTTCTGTATACATGTACTGTATCTGTATTTGAATTTCAAAGTAGAAAACATAATTTATTGAGCATGGCAGAGTTGTACAATATGGTTTTGAAGATCAAGTGTGAATATAAATATGTAGGTTTTTTTTCTTTTTTTGGCAAAAAAAATGTAGTATTTTATGTACTCCCTCACTCAACAATATAAGTTTTTGACAAAAATTTATTAGTCAAAATTATAAGTCGTTTTCGGAATTCGAATTTTTTATTATTATTTTTTTTATCAATTATATCTTTATACAATTCAAATATTTATGATTTTTCAATGTCAAAAGGCGAATATGTAAATTACATTTGTAATTAAGGTTGTATGCATTATTGTGCCCATTTTATAAACGACTTATATTTGTTATCGATGGAGTATTAATTTATTTTTATTTATGTGGACGTTCAAACTTTTTTTAGTCTCTCCTACTATAATTCGACTAATCTTATTGAAGTTAGACAGGCGCCCAAATTTTATAAATCAAAAGAAATCAAGTGGATGCAATGCATAATTATTACGATTAAAACTTCTAATTAATCTCTACCTCAATCAGGGTTATGTATTGTTTTCATCTCGCCACCACTACACGATGCCCTATATAGTTTATTTATTCTATTTTTTTAATTAGCAAGTTTAGAATTCAAGCTAAGTTAGAATAAATGGCGGAGTGCAACATGGATGATTTGTGATCGACATGTTTCTACTAAGTTACAAGAAAACTTTTATAGGACCGCGATTAGGCCAGCTATGCTCTACGGAAGCGAATGTTGGGCGGTAAAGCAACAACAATTACATAAAATGTGTTAGTTTCTGAATGGAATAAGTTTATTGTATATTTACTTGTATACATAGTACCCTATTTATATAGGTAAATCTAGAATACAAGAAAGGAAAGTAATCACAAAAGGAACCTACGAGATATCGGGGATACTAGTTTCCTTAACAGCTGGATACAATATTCAGTTTCCTTAACAAAATGAACGTAGCAGAAATGAGGATGTTTAGGTGGATGTGTGGTAAAACTCGTAAAGATAGAATCAGAAATATAGAAATTCAAAAACTAGTAGCAGTAGCACAAATTGATACAAAGATTAGGGAAGGTGGTTGCGGTGGTTTGGTCACCTACAAAGACGGCCTACAAATGCCCAAACTAGAAAACTTGACTCAATAGAAACTGTAGAAATTCGACGAGGTAGGGGCAGACTAAAGTTAACATGAGATACATTAACTATGAGGGATTTGAATGGTTTGCAAAGCTCACCATCAATTGCACTTAATCGAGCACAATGAAAAAGTTTGATATACGTAGCCGACCCCAATTAATTTGGGACTGAGGCTATCACTGTTGTTGTTGTTGTTGTTAATTAGCAAGTTGGTTAACTTATATATATATATATATATATAGCAATGGAAAGGCCGAAGTGCATTAAATGTGTCACTTTCTATGCCTTATCCGGAATATATAGGGTGAGCAACATGAATCATACTTGGCCATCATCAACAGATTGAGCTCTCCATTGAAGAGATTTGACACCTCATTTAAAACAGCTGTCAAGCTGACCCAGAACCAAAGAACAAAAGCATATGATACAAACCATGGCACTCAATGAAGCTGTCATATATCTCCCATCTCTCTCTCTCTCTCTCTCTCTCTCTGCCCATTACATCTTTTCCACAACACTAGAGCAAGCTAGTACTTACTAAATTATTATATGTTGCTATATCATACACTGTACATATATGTAATCTCAACAACAGATTGGAATCAGTACTTACTGAATTAACTTGTTTGTGACAATGGTGTACTGCCTAATTAAACACTAGTTAAGTTTCACAATGCTCGAAATCCTGGAAAAAAAAAAAAAAAAAGGGTGAACCATGCCCTCTCATTGTATGTTGCATTTCATGTAGTTGATCCGAACTAATTTAAGATTGCCTCATTGTCGTCAATGATGAGATTGATTAGTATACTTTCTACGCAACACGTCTCGACGCGTAATTGTACGTTGATATCGAAATTATATCGAGCAATCATTTTCCGCTTTTTTAGGTGATGTTGAGTTTATTAGGAGGACCTATGGCCATAACTTAGCAACTCTTATCCACAAGTAGAATAGCTGATGATGACTTCTAACATAAACAATGGTACTACAACAAAAGCCATACTGCCTTTAATACTATTGACAACTAAAAGCCACATAAAATCATTTCTTTCATTGTCAATGAAAAAATCAAACTCCATACCATTCATTGGACTAACTTAGAGATGCAAGAGAAAAGCGATGCCCCATGAGTGAGATGGACAGAACAGAATTGTTAATGCCTAAACTATATTCATGGATAAGAGGTTTTGAATAATTAGAATCCAAATTCAGATTTGGATATTCAATTGATGCAGCTGATTATAAGGTAGGAAGCAATGCTCATTTGGTTAATTTGGTCCTATTCAATATATTTATATGTATGATCATGTTGTACAAAATATAAGATATGATTGAATATTATCACCATTAATTATCCAAGTTGGATTGTATATTAATTTTTAATGCAACAACTTAAAAATATTTGCACTATAAAACATTATTCATTGAACTAGGATATCAATATCTATCAATCCAACACTCAATCTATGGAGATAAAAGATCAGACTTATTGAGCTCTAGTACTTTAATCTTGATGTGGTGAATCAAAGTTGCATTATTTGTGGAACTATGCAACCACAAAGCTTATAATTTTTTGGGGACAGTGTAATAGATATGAGTATCTCTGGTGTTGTTCTTCCATCTAGTGACTAACCAACAACCATTTTTATACTTCTATATTGTTAGATCACTCGCTTTTATATATATTTCTTTTCCGAAAGAGAGATGTTGATAATTCATATAATCATAATACCTGGGAGGGTTGGGAGGGTTGGGCTTCTTGGATCAAACTCTTTTGTACCCGCTCGGTCTACGCAATTAATGACGACATGTTTTCATATCCTTCAAAATCCTTTGAATTATTAATGCTTTCTAAGTTATCTCACGCCTATCTTTTTATCGTCGAATTTCTTCAATTTCTACTGTATCGATCGGTTTTTCTAACTGCGAAGTTTGTAAGCTGTCTTTAGATGTAGAGAGGTAGACCATCAAAGAGGAATATTGTATATATTATGGTTGATTTCAGAACAAAAGCAAGATAAGTAGGGCCATCAAACATGCCCCTTAGTGTACAAATGATCTTATCAACTTGGGAAGAAAAAAGGGTGATGGGAGAACAAGAATCAGAATCAGAAACTCTAATCAGAATGCATACTTCCTTTCACACAGCCAAGCCATTAAGGTTGGTTTTCTTTTTGTTTGCTAGTCTGCTATGAGTTTTCTCTTCAGAGGGAAACCAACAATTCACAACCACTTGAGTCCAATAGAATGCTAAAAAAATGAATACCAAACTGACAAAGACAAAGGCCTATCCATATAGTTTTAAAGTTGGTGAAGTCAGGTTCATGAATCTTGTTCAAAAATGGCTTTCAGACCAGAACAGACCTCTGCATCTCTGTGTATCTAGTATGTGACAATTAGTCTAAAGTTTTATTAAATTTATAACAATAGCTTTACATGTTGGAGTTGGACTAATAGGTACAATGGCATAACACTGCACTGTCTAGTGAAGTTTCAAAGTAATTGTTTCCAATCTGGAGGCAGAGAGAATATGTGCACTGTATATCTATTTTTCTATACAGATGAATTTAAAGAAAGAACTTGGTCTTGTACTTCTTTTTGATGACAACAAACTTGATCTTGTACTTCAATCCCCCAATCTACCACTGTTTGAGAAACTGAATCTTTAGTTTCCCATATCTGCATTTCTATATGATTCAATTATTTGTCTTCCATAAGAGTTTCCACTCTTCTTTGATTAGGATTCTTGCTTTTGAATTTATTGAAAACTTGAAGGGCGCCGGTGAGAGTAATTCAACAGGTTACCAAAAATCATAACAGGAGCAACAGCCATTTTTGAAATTGTGAAGTCTGCCGCAGTCTCGGAGAACTATGTTGCGGCTGTACAATTGGGAGATGCGTTTTATTGCGGAATGGCAGTCTCCACGTACTCGGAGATTTTTCACAGCTCGGATCGGTGCTCCTGAGCTTTTTTTAGAAGACCAAATGCAATGGCCAACTTCTCACTGTGTACTAAAAGATTATGCGCCTTCTCCTTCTCCTACAATGAATTCATGTGCAGAATTGTCAAGTTCGATCGAACTAGAACTAGAAGTCTTCGCTATCCCTCTGGACTTCATCAATTTTCGAGTTCTAATCACTTCTTTCCATTTCGAAGTACATAATAACCAGGATTAAGGGTTCTAATTCCACTAGTTTCTCTAAGTTGCATATCCTGCAAATATTGAACAAATGAACCCAATATTACTGAATTCGGTTCCATGGGCATGTTTTCTATGGGATCCAAAGCTTCATTCAAGCGCTTACTCCGACCAAGCACGTCGACCATACCCCCATAGTGTTCAATCTTCAGTTGTATCCCATTAACCTTCTTCATGTCCTTAAAGGACATCCAAGCTCTTTCATTTAGTCCACTGTGGGAACGAGCATTCTGTATCGATTATTCACCATCTGCAATAACAGATCAACGGCTTCTTCACCGCGCCCATGAATCACCAATGCAGATATGATCATGTTCCAAGACACTACACACCGATCTCTCATTCCCTTAAACCCCACCATTGCCTTGTCAAAGCAACCGCACTTACGCATAAATGTCGATAACTGCATTGCAAACTAGAGTATTGTCATCAAGTTTGTTCATTTCGGCATAAACATGAATCCACTCTCCCAATCCCAAAGCACCCAATTGAGCACAGGCCGGCAGCATCCTCATCAGGCTTCATCCCAACTATCTGCATTCAGCGAAAGAGTGGATCGCCAACGAGATAT
This sequence comes from Stephania yunnanensis, assembly GCA_039657365.1. NCBI lineage: Eukaryota > Viridiplantae > Streptophyta > Magnoliopsida > Ranunculales > Menispermaceae > Stephania > Stephania yunnanensis. The sequence continues at coordinate 1,444,189 of CM077586.1, read as the reverse complement.
CATTGTGTTCCAAGACACTATACATGATCCTTCACTCCCTTAAACACCAGCATTGCCTTGTCAATGCAACCGCACTTGCGCATAAATGTCGATAGCCGCATTGCAAACTAGAGTATTGTCATCGAGTTTGCTCATTTCGGCATAAACATGAATCCACTCTCCCAATCCCAAAGCCCCCAATTGAGCACAGGCCGGCAGCATCCTCATCAGGCTTCATCCCAACTATCTGCATTCAGCGAAAGAGTGGATCGCCAACGAGATATCATTGTGTTCCAAGACTCTATACATGATCCTTCATTCCCTTAAACACCAGCATTGCCTTGTCAATGCAACCACACTTGCGCATAAATGTCGATAACTGCATTGCAAACTAGAGTATTGTCATCAAGTTTGTTCATTTCGGCATAAACATGAATCCACTCTCCCAATCCCAAAGCACCCAATTGAGCACAGGCCGGCAGCATCCTCATCAGGCTTCATCCCAATTATCTGCATTCGACGAAAGAGTCCTAGCGCTTCGCCTGGCCTCGAAGACCTTACATACCCCACAATCACCACATTCCAAGTACGCGGAGTTCTCACGGGCATTTCATCAAACACATTCCAATACTAGCCATCTCTCTCAGGCATTTCATCAAACACTTGGCGACCAGACTCGACGTCGCCGTCTTGATACACCCATCAATCATAGCATTCCAACTAACAACACAACGCTCTGCCCGTGAACTTAACGACCCGGAAACCCCATTAAATTCTCATCTCCAACACAAGCTTTGATGAGGGAATTGAAAGTATAGTTGTTGGCAGAGACAGAGACGCCATTGCTGGCTTGGCTCAGAGTTTTGGTTTTGGGTTGGGCTTTGTTGAGTCTACTTAATGTTGGGCCGAGCTGGGCCGAGCACGTGGACTTTGGGATGTGCTCACGTGCCAAGTGCCAACGATCGCGAGGTGTATCAATGGTACTGAAGAATTATTAGAAATTATGGTTGTTTTTTCTTGGGAGAAAACCTTACTACTAGTCGAGTAAGAGAATACCAACGATCGGTTGGCTCGAGTGTCGATGGACTTATTCTCCTCAAGAAAAGTTTTAAGTTTCAGTCTTGTGAGTCCAAAAATTAGGTTGGTAGATTGCCTATTTGCTTCCATATGAATGCTCGATCGACAGTGTCCAAATGTGGATTAGTCGATGCATTTGGCAGCAGACACCATGTGGGAAATCGAAAAAAAAAATGAGAGAAGAAAATAAAATCATACAAATGTATTTTAAGACTTTCCCTTCAACTAATGTACCCTCTTTGTTTATAGTAGAGTATGAACATTACAACAACGACACTTTGTATCACATGTAATTCGTATATAAAAAAAAATTAGTTAATATATTTTGCAAATAACACAACGCCTTGCCATTGTGAAAATTAGAAGTTTTTGCTTATCAAAAAAAAAAAATGTTTATGTTTCTCAAAATAATTCTAATATTTTAATTCGAACTATTTAATCTCAACGTACTTCTATTTTTCTGAAAAAGAAAATCTCAACATTTTAGTTTAACTAGTTATAAATTTTCACAAAACTTATAAATTTCAACTTATTTATTTTTTAGATTTGCTTACTTAAGATTTTGATTACTTAACAAATTACATGATCACCTAAGTTTATATACACAAATATTAACACTTTAATTTTAAATTTATAGTCGAGATAAATTAAAAGTTGAAGCGCAAAATTATAAATTTATTTAAAAAGTAATGCTAATGTGAGAATACACAAGTCTCTTTGAATCGTACATTTTTTATTTTGATTAGTAAATAAACATTTTAATTACGTACCGTCTTTATTATCTAAAAAAAAGCATAATTTAATATTAGTAAATATAATTATTTTGGGAAGAATTATAAATATTAGAAATCTATAAACATTAATATATTTCCCCTGTTTAACATTCTAAAAAAAAAAAAAAGATCGGTTAATCTAAAAGAGAAAAAAAAAAAGGTGTATACCATATAGTCCACAATTAATTGTTTGTACAGAAAAATCACTAGGCGTGTACGTGTATGTAGTGGCATGAGCCCAACAGAGGAAAGCAGTGGCAGTCTCGTGTCCAAGCACGTGCGACGTTCAAGTAACGCCAGTCGCTGCCACGTGGCAAAGAATTGGGCGACCAACGACTTTCATTGACATTCATTCCACGTACTGCTCTTGTTGACCAGTATTCCCCACAACCTCTCAATCTCTCCCAACACGTCGTCGGTCGGGAGTCTGAACCTGCAATAGGGACACGTGTTCCTTTTCTTTAGCCACGTCAGCACGCACCCCCAATGGAACATGTGCTCGCATGGCAACTTGCACACCTCCCTCCCTTCCCTCATCTCCTCTTTGCATATCACGCATTCTAACACGATGCCGACACGTCCCGCCGACACATTTACTGACGGTAAAGATACAATTGTGGCTGCCGCGGTCGCCACCTCTCTTCCTATCTTGCCAATTGATCTGTCGCTGCAACCAATCACATCTAGAAACCTAAGAATTACAAAGAATGAACAATCAACATTGTGAATGCTAAGCGACAAGTAAATTAATAAACATCATAATTAATTTTTACGGTAAAATATAGTTACGATTGTAGAGTTCTAATATTTTCATATCGAAGTGAATAATAATGTTTTGAGGTTTCTGTACTTTAGTGTTAGACATTTAGTTGCTATTAATTTAGTCAAAAACCTATCACGAATCGATCTCTTGATAAAATAATCCAGATCCACTACGAATCATAATAGATATATAGTGTAGGTTCATCATCATGCCCATTATATTAAATCCACGACCAACCTTCACTATAGCAATTTAGGTATTTAATAGAGGTTTTTAAATCCCTATTAAAGGGGGTGTTATCAAATAACACTTAATTGATGAGAGTTTTAAAAAACCTTTATGTAATACATGTATTAAAAATTAAAACATAACACATTTTCACATGACATTTAATAACACTCTATTTAATAAAGGTTTTACAACCTCTATTAAAAGTCAAAAATGTTTAGTGCTTATTGGAGTGTGCAATTTAATCGTTGATATGCATAGAGATCGATAGATGCTCTCATCTATCTAAGCCAAAAAAAAATATATGTACTAGCTAACGTTACAATTAATTAATGAACATTACCTTGTTGTGGTGTGAATGTAAGTAGAAACAACTCCAGCAGCGGTGGAAAGGCCGAGACCCGAAACCGTGAACATGCGACCCAACGCATAGTCTAAGAGAAGAGCGCGCCACATGGTGGTGCTAACGCCGCGCAGCGCTAGCGGGTGGTGGTGGCGGAGTTCGCAGAGGAGGAGGAGGAGGAGAGCGGCGTCGAGGTCGCGGAGGCGGAGGAGGCCGGGGCCGCCGCGCCGCCGCCGCCGATCATGGTCTCGTCCCAGCTGCTGATCAGGTGCGTGAGAGTGGAGAGGTGGAAGCGGGCAATTAAGAGAGATTTTTGGGGGAGGGAGAGGGAGAGGAGGTGGCGGAGGGTGAGGGAGAAGAGGGCGGGGGAGAGGAGGAGGGCGAGGCGGCGGCGGCGGTGGAGGCGGGAGGCGGAGGCGAGGAGGCGGGAGAGGGTGGTGAATTGGTGGGGGGTGAGAGTGGAGAGCGCGCCCGTCAATATCATGCTCGATGATGATGAGCTAATTCTTCGCTTGCTTTGGAATTCCATTGATTGCATTGGATCCGGTTGTGCATGGCAGACTACTTGTGTGCATGGCTATGTATGTATGCATGTATGTATCTATTTCTAGCTAGGTGTTGGGTGCATGTTAGGGACTACTTGAAATGACTAATCAGGACATGCTTTCCTTTCCAAATTGTACTATGATCAGTATACGGGGGTATATATAATATTTGTTCGATCGGCATGCATGAACGTAGTTTAGTGAATCGGACAATTTTGGCGCAATGGAAAATCGAACATAGATTGTAAATCGATCTAACCTACACAATCTCATTTAGTTAGCTTTACTCGATCGGTCCGTTGGACCAACTTGTAGTGATTAGTATATAATACATTTTCTTTCTTAGTTCAAGTCTAGAGGTTACAAGGCAAGCGAAAGTGTTACACTACCACCACGTACCAACCTCACACCTGAAGTTATATGGACCTTTGAAAACCGTTATGCATGCCTCGAGATACGTGTGCATATAATTCTCTCTTAATAACACATAGGGAATGTATCCGGGCACGTATACAAAGACGACTTCCAAGGCAAATGTGACTTTGAGGTGCAAGTTCGGTGATGTCAAAAAGTCATTTTCAAAAAAATAAAAGCGTAGGACCAAATGCTAGCAAATAAAAATTAATTTAAAGACCATATTATGAAAATCATGAAATTTAATGATCAAATATTAACAAATCAAAGTTTGAAGAACAAATAAAAAAAAGGTAAAGATAAAGGGAGATGCATTCTGCCTTTTTAATTATTATGCTTACTAATTGTACATTAATGAGTATGGGTTAAGATGTTAAATAACCATAAAGAGAATTTTTGAGCAAAAATAAGAGAATTGAGGGGCAGATGAGGCAAAGTTAATTGGGGACACCATTATTAGAGAGAAGATGTGAGCTTTAGGTATGGATAGGATATATATTGATGATGAGGAAGTGGTGTGGCTTGCATAGCAAAATGTGATGCTTTCGGTGAGGTTTTGTCCTCAAGTACATGTCCAAAACTATAGCAATTCTCACTATCCTTGTGTCCTTTTCTTTCTTTCTCTTGTAATTTTTTTTTTTTTTTTATGAATTCTCTTATTAATATTTCCACTTGTATATTCTTCGTTTCTTCTACTGAATTGATCCATACTAGCTAGCTATTCAATTTTTTTTTTAATTTTCAATACATCATCGAACAATTAATGAAACAACCATAGTCACTTGTAAAATTCCTTTAATACCCTTTAAATATTTACACAAATTTAAAAAATCTTCTTATGAGTCCGGACTTATGAGTCCAAATAGATTTATTGATCTGCGAAACCAAGATAATCAAACTCATCTAAGAGATTTGTAATTTGGTCAAAACAATGACTAAGTTTACTCATATACATAAAATTAATCAATTAATCAAGTTTCAAGTTAAGTCCAAATATCGATGGGCAATATTTTTAATCAGGGTGATATTCTATGAACCTGCTTTTCATTTATACATGAAAAGTTGTGCACTTGCATAGTGCTTGTAACTTTCATAGAGAAACAAACTAATTGGTAATCGATCATAGATCCCCAAAACAATTAAACTCTATAGAAAAGTTCCTATAAAACTAAGTAGATATTGACTAATAACAACCTGTCTAATAGTGGCAGGGCACAAATTGTATTGAGATTTGATGTTGGGAAATTCAGTTTTTTTGTTTGTTTGGTTGGGTTTGGTACAAAGTGAACCGATAGTTCACTCAAAAATCCGCGGTGTGAACACTTTTATTAGTCACATCAGTGAAATTTAACAGTCTAAACAGAGAAATGACTAAATGTGCATAAAAGTTCAATGACTAAATTAATATACATTAATAAAAGCAGAGGCACCAAAAAAAAAAAAAAAAAAAAAATAAGTTCAAAGGCTAAATGATGTATTTTGCCTAGAATAAACTAAAGGAAAATAATTTGGTGACATTTATGGGGCGCATACATTGAGCGCATAGCCTATGTGGCGCCTTAGAAATTTGCTTTTTCGTAGGCCCCATAGCTGAAAAAGGGCGCACACATGGGCGCGCGCCCTATGTGTGCGCATAAATATCAACATATCACTCTCCTAAACTAAATTATAAAAGAGCTATGTAGTGCCTAAAAGTGGCAAAAAAAGAAAAGAAAAAAAGAAGTGTTAACCAATTGCAAACCCAACATTGATACAAACTTCGGAGTTATAAGCCAGGCACCAGAGTTCGGAAAAATTTAAAAACTACAAAAAGGACGAAATGTGCACGAAAGTTCAATGAAATTTAACGGTATAAATAGTGAAAAGACTAGATATGCACGTAAGTTCAGGACCAAATTAATATGCACTAATAAAAAGCTTAGGAACCAAAAACATAAGAAACGTAAAAAGTTGATAAATGATGCATTTTGCCTAGAATAACCTAAATTATAAAACAGCCGCCCGTATAAAAATCAATAGTGCCTAAAAGTCTTTGAAAAGAAAAAATAGTGCCTAAAAGTGGCCAAAAAAACAAAAGTATATATTAACCAATTGCAAACCCAACATTGATACGGGCTTCGGAAGCTATAAGCCCAGGCCCAGGTCCAGGACATGGGATTGGGGGGATCTGTTTGGCTTCGCTTTGCGGTTCCGGATAACGAACCGATGCACATTTCATTTTTTGCAGGAACCCAAACGGGTCCCAACTGAAACGGTACACCAGCTCGAGTCACCGTCTCCAAACATCAACTCCAACGCCACCAACACAGCATCACAGACTTTCCTGCACACACACACACGCACGCACTCCTCTGTATCTCTGGCATACTTCTCTCCCTGTCCTTCCCCATCTATTTCTAAATCCCCACTAAACCCCGATCCAACGGCCCGCATCCCTCCACGTACCCAGTCCCCCACTTCCTCCCCTGCTCCCTCCCCCACCTGATCACCCCATCTCTCTCTCCCCCTTACGTCTCCTCTTCAGTTCGTCAATTCTAGGGTTTCAGAGATGCTCATTAAAGAAACCCTAAATTCTCTCTCTTTCGATCGCTTTTCGAGTCTTCGTCGCAATCGAAGAACAAGTTCGATCGCAGTGACAAGATCCGTGAACTCTCGATGGTTGGATTGGCGACTTAGGTACGGTTCGATCGATCGATCAATGTCGTTGTTTTTGTTGTTCTTCGTGAATTCTTGTTTGATTTTTGTGATTTTGGTCGGATTGGCCCGTTTTGTTGATTTGTGTGAATTGGTTATGTGTGTGAGAGAAATTTTGCTCCTTTTTGTTGTTGCTAGGGTTTGGTTGGATTGGTGTTGAAGATTGGGTGTTTTGTTGGAGAGTGTGAGTGGTGTTTGATTGTTGTTGGTAGTCATGGTGATGGTGAGGGTTGGTTTGAGGGGTGGTTCGAGGTTGGCGAGTGGGGGTGCCGGTTGAGTGACGAGGGCGATGAGGTTCATCGTCGGTGTTCGGAGTCGGAGTCGGATGGGAGTGGCGAGCATGGTGACGATGCTGATTCCGCAGCGGGTTCCAACGATGAGCTTGATGTGTCTGAATTGGGTGGAATTGGGGAGGAGTGTTGTCAAGTCGGGGATGAGAAATGTAGCATTCCGTTCGAGCTATACGATCTTCCGAATTTGAGTGGAGTTCTGTCTGTCAATGTGTGGAACGATTGCTTGACAGAGGAGGAGCAGTTTAGCCTTACGAAGTATCTCCCCGATATGGATCAGGAGACATTTGCGACCACGATGAGGGAACTCTTCTCGGGTGGCGATTTTCACTTTGGAAGCCCCCTTGTTAAGCTCTTTGATATGTTAAAGGGAGGATTGTGTGAACCGCGAGTTGTGCAGTATCAGCAGGGTTTGAATTTCTTGCAGAAGCGTAAGCATTATCATCGTCTTCGCAAGTATCATGACTCTATGGTTGGTAGTTTTATCCAGATGAGGCATGCCTGGGAGAATTGTACAGGGTACAGTATCGAAGAGAGGCTTCGGGTTCTAAATATAAGTAGAAGACAGAGGAATTTGATGCATGAAAAGCTGGAAAATATCAGGGTGGAAACTGATACATCCGTCGGAGAAGAATCTGATGAGGACTTCTGGTCGAAAAGGTTGAAGGATGTTCAACTTGGGTTGACCAAAGGCCATCTACCAAGTGGGCGTTCGACTTTGAATCTATCGTCTCACAAGAGGGGGTTGATCTTGGAACCCACAGAACATGCGAAAAAGAACATGAAAGGACCATTGAAATATGCAAAGAAAGAAATGGCGAGTTCATTCCCTTTGAACCATCATGGGTCTGGGATCAATTCTACGCCATATGGAGTGACGGTAGCTTTCCCTAAGCAAGACCAGAAGGCAGGCTATCATCCTGACATTGCTCACCGCACTGGGGGTCTGATTAGAGTTCCAGGTGATGTGGAAAATTTGCCGCAGAGAGAACATTATTCTGCAACTCAAAGTAAAATGGGTAAATCTAGTTTGTTAAAATGTGGAAGAATTAACCAAAGTGGAGAGGATCTTGCTTCCAATGTTTCCATGGGGTTTCCTTTGCCGCTAAAGAGTACCAATTTGCATTATAATCGCAGAAAGACAAATGTAAAGAAGATGGACAGGGAGATGATGCCAATGGAACAGAATGGCCTTAAAACTGCATACAAATTTTGTTCTCTAGATGCTGGCAAGAGTGCCAAGTCTTTTAGTGAGCTTCAGCAGCCTGCAGTTTCAGATCAGATGAATTTGGTGGAAGACCGGAGTCAGAGTTTGTCTGTTAAAGGTATTCAAGTTGACTGGTTAAAGATTGCTCAGCAGCATAAGAAAGGACATGAAACGTTTGCTGTGGATCGGCAGGTTGGTTTTGATGACATTCAAAGGAAGAAATGGGTGATGGATCAGAAATTTAATTTTGGTAATAGCTATCAGCGAACTGATCAGAAAAGGAAAAGTTTTTTGACTTTTCCATTTCAGAGAGATGAGCTATTAACCGAGTCCTCACCACTAGATTTCAGAGGTAAGTCTATGCAAAATGGAGACTCAGGCATGGAATGGAAAACAGGGATGGTCCAGTCATCACAAAGTGAAGAAACCGAGTCAGACTCATCTGAGGATGCGAGCAAAGAAGAGGATATCAGTCCTATGAGGAGTAAATTAGAAAATCATGTTGGTGTTAGAGATATTCGTCACCCTGCTTCTCTTGGATCTATGGTTTATCATAAGAAAATTAATAAGCTCGGCAGGAAGGAGGAAAAGGATTATGCCCAGGCCCTCGACAAAGTAGCTTTCAAATTCAAAGATCTCAGTGGGCAGCTGCCTTTGGGGGACTTGCGAACATACTCTTCTGTAGGAAAACAAGAAGTTATGATCGATGACCCCACCAATATATATGATAAATCCAGTGTCACTATGCACGGAAGTTATTTCCCTGCATCTATGGCAACTGATGATAATAAGAAACAGGCCAGAAAATACGTAAAGAATAGCCACATGCGTGCTGAAACTGGTGAGAAGATGCGACACACTATTCACAAATCACACAAAAAGCAAAAAGGGAAAGATGATGACAGCATGTCTGCTTCTCGTTCAAGTTACATGCACGGTCACCTTAGTGAAGAGGATGATGAATTGCGTGCAACCCCCAGATTGGAGGATCAAGCAACAATCACTAGATTGGGGAAGAAAGGTCTAAATAATGAAGCTCATGTAACTGATCCTCACGACAGGCTTAATTTTGTAGGGCAGAACATTATGGGCAAAAAACGGAAAGGGAAGGTTGATATGCCATATGGAGATTCTCTTGAAGGATCTTTTTCTAGTTCACCCCAGCAAGTCAAACGAGGAAAAAACTCTTTGGCCATGGCTGTGTCTGGACCACGTTTTTTGGTGACAGACACGAAAGATGTTGAGCTGGAAGCAAAACCAGCTAAGAAGCCGTTTACTTTGATCACACCTACCGTTCACACTGGTTTCTCCTTCTCTATTATACATCTTCTTTCAGCTGTTCGTATGGCGATGATTACTCCTCTCACAGAAGATGCTTTGGAGATCGCTAAGCGTCATGAAAAGAGTGACGATCCAAATAAATCAAATAGAGTACAAATGCATGGTAAGGAAGGGGTGCCCTCTCTCATCCTAATGAAAATGTTGAAGGCGATGTTTCAGGACAATTGAGACTGAAGAATTTGCCTTGCCTCACCATTCAAGAAATTGTCAACCGGGTGAGGTCAAATCCTAGTGATCCTTGTATTCTGGAGACAGAGGAACCACTTCAGGATTTGGTTAGAGGAGTGTTGAAATTGCTATCATCGAAAACAGCACCTTTAGGAGCAAAAGGTTGGAAACAACTGGTTTGCTATGAAAAATCTACAAAAGGTTGGTATTGGAATGGTCCGGTATCCTCTACCTTAGACATGGAAATTGTGGAAGAGGTGACATCTTCTGAGGCTTGGGGCCTCCCTCATAAGATGCTTGTGAAATTGGTTGATGCATTTGCTAATTGGTTGAAAAGCGGTCAAGAGACTCTTCTGCTGATGGGAAGGCTTCCTGCGCCTCCTTCGACATTGATGCAGTCCACCCCAGATGAAAAGGAAAGGTTTAGGGACCTGAGAGCTCAAAAGAGTTTAACTACTATAAACCCAAGCACTGAGGAAGTAAGGGAATATTTCCGCAAGGAAGAAGCTCTTAGATATTCTATTCCAGACAGAGCATTTTTATATACAGCTGCTGATGGTAGAAAATCAATAGTTGCTCCACTTAGAAGAGGTGGAGGGAAGCCATCATCAAAAGCTCGCGATCATTTTATGCTGAAAATTGAACGTCCCCCCCATGTTACAGTTCTTTGTCTTGTGAGGGATGCAGCTGCAAGATTGCCTGGAAGTATTGGCACGAGAGCAGATGTATGCACCTTGATACGTGACTCTCAGTATATTGTGGAAGATGTCTCTGATGCTCAAATTAATCAAGTTGTTAGTGGAGCCCTTGACCGATTGCATTATGAACGCGATCCTTGCGTGCAATTTGATGGTGACAGGAAGTTATGGGTTTATTTACATAGAGAAAGAGAAGAAGAAGACTTTGAGGATGACGGCACTGCTTCTACAAAGAAATGGAAAAGGCCAAGGAAAGATGTATCTGACATAGGTGCAGAAAATTTATCTGAGAAAATGGATACTGCATCTAAGGATTTAGAAACAAATGCAGAGACTGCTCAATTGCTGATTGGTGTAGCACAAGGTGGTGTGCATTCGAGTCATCAAGGAGGTTGGGATGTTAATTCTTATCCTCCCGACGAGAGCAAAGTAAGTTGTCAGGAGAATTCCAAAAATGAAGATTTTGATGATGAAACTTTTGGTAGAGAACGACAAGTTGGACTTCTATCCTCAAGTTTATTGTGAATATCGATGAATGAGAGATGATAGCTCTGCAGGCCTGCTGCAGGTACTATACACATCTCATTCCTCATGATTTTTCAAAGTATCTCTATTTACATTTTTGTTCATTTTAGCTGATACACATGAAGGTATATCATTAGAATCAGACTGATAGAGGCGTTTGTTAGTATTGGTTGGTTACCTGTTTATAATTTTTTTTTTTAAAGAAACTTGCCTTTCTAGTTTACCATAATGCATAAGCAAAAGAAAAACCAAGCACGCACAAGAGAAAAACAATGCGTAAAACACCTCTAACTTGCCTTTGTATTTTTGAAGTTTCATCATTTTATTTGGTGGACACTGGATTTAACTAATTGAGAGAAATTTGCTTTGCTTTTCTTGCTTGTGATTGATTGTCAATGGTTTCATAACGCATTCTTATGGTGTTAGAAGCTGAGTCAGCTTTTGGTTCCTAAGCATCTCTCCAGGTAGTAAATGGAAGGGAAATTTTATGCGTTAGCCTCGTCTCTCTTGGTTTTGCTAAATATTATTGGTTTTATGAACTATGATGCGAAACTAAAACATTTTGGATGTTGTGGACTCATCTTGTTTTCTGTATTCTATATATTTTATTATATATTGGTTTTGCTTTACTTTTGTCTGAAATGCTGTTACCTTTCCATGACTTTGGACATGCTGATTGCTTACTTGCTATACGAGCCTGAAATCGAGATTTTCTGTCTGTGGTAGTTGTCTGCATATCCTCATTACAGTTCTAGGTGCATCTGATGCTTGCATAATCGACTTGTATCTCTACCATTTGAGATTTATATTAACACGTGACATTGCTGTATTTTGCAGGGTGAAGTTTTTGTGGTAGATACATGTTGTGATCATCCTATCTTAGGTGCGTGTTTGTACATTAAGGTTCCATAATCCCACAGCTATACCTTTTTCTTTCGTATCTTTTTTTTTTTTTTTTTTTAATCAGTGAAGATGTAAAGGTCCTAAAGGAGGCCCAATTCTGTACTCGAGAAGTATATATTGAATATTCAACTGAAAACTTATTGCACTTTGAGTTTAGAAAGTCTGCATCGTAAATAAATCAAACAGACTCGACCATTGATGGTCAGTGTAATGTTCATTACAAGCAGTGTTCAGTATGTAAGAGCTTCCCTATGTAAGGCTGCCTTGATAACCATCAAGTCTATGCAATTCTAGATGAAATGAAATGGTCATAGCAGATGCTGCTATAATCTTCTTATGTACCAGATTGGCAGGTTGTTTTCAAAGTGAGTTTTTATTATATATTATGGCCAAATTGGTACATTGTGGTTCTGACAATGAAATATGTATGACAGCATTCATATATTTTCTGATACAAGTATGTTCATCTCAGATGGACTCTTGGAACTTGATGAAGATTCTAACTGCAGATGCTCTCCTCATCCGACTCGACTGCAGCGACATATCCCTCTTCTCTCATCATCTCAACCAAGAGCTCCAGCACACCGTAAATCTCTTCCGACTGCGGACTTGATGAATCGCCGGCTATGAAACTCTGTAATCCACTAGTTGTATCAATCCAGCTGAGACCAGCAATTTTTTTCAAGTTCATATTCTTCATTTTTTGCCTAACGTCTTCAGCTTCTCTCCACCTACCAGCTTGAGAGTATAAATTAGCCATAATGATGTAATTCCCAGTGTTCTGAGGTTCAATCTCAACAAGCTTGTCAAACACAAACTCTCCAAGTTCCACATCTCCACAAACGGACACTCCATTGAGCAAGGCACCCCAAACCTTGGCACTTGGTTCAACTGGCATTTTAGAGATGAACTCTGCAGCTTCATGAATCAGCCCGGCGCGACTGAGTGCTCCAACCATGCAAGCATAATGCTCAACTGCAGGATGAATCCCAAATCCCGGCAGCATGGACTCGAAGATTCTACGAGCTTCATCAACAACTCCAGAATGAGCGCAGGCGGACAGAACCGCAATGAACGTGACAGCGTCTGGTTTCGTTCCATGCACAATCATGTCAGCAAACAGCGCAAGCGCCGTATCAGAATCTCCTCCCGCAGCGCAGGCTGAGATTATCGCAGTCCAGACGATCGCACTCTTAGTAGCGCCGCAACGTCTGAAAACCCGGTGAGCTGCATCTACCTGTCCTGTCTTTGCATAAATATCAATTACTGCTGTTGCTACATATATGTTACAATCATAGTTGCTCCTGATTGCATAGCAGTGAATCTCCTTCCCAGCTCTTAGGTTTGAAAAATGTGAAAAGCTGGGAAGGGCACTTGAAAGTGTCACTGCATTTGGTCTGCAACCTTTTGCCTGCATTTTATGAACCAGTTTGTGAATATCATCATATTGTTTGTTCTGTACAAGCCCTGAAACCACAGCATTCCATGTGCTCAGTGAAGGTTTTTCGATATCCCGAAACAGCTCCATCGCCTTGTCCACCACACCATGAACCATATACCCAGAAATCATACACCCATAGGTAACCTCATCCCTCGCTTTTGCCTCGTCGAACAGCTCCCTAGCGTAATCCAAGCTCCCGCATTTCGCATACAGCCCGATAATCGAATTCCTAACAAACACATCAACCTCCATCTCACTCTCAACAATGTACCTGTGAGCCTCCATTCCTGAAACAATGTCTTTCAACTGAGCACAAGCCTGTAAAACACTCATCATTGTCACTGCATTCGGTCTCAAACCTGTACTACCCAGAATCTCTCTATACAATCTCAAACACTCCTCATACAATCCTCCTTGACAATACCCAGCAAGCATGGAATTCCAAGACACAACATCTCTGTTAGAAGCTCCGTCAAACATTTTTCTCGCCGAACTCAGCTCGCCTGCCTTCCCATACATTGTGATCAATGCATTAACCACATATGCATCGCAGTCGAACCCGCCCCGCGTAACATAGCCATGAACCTCTCTAGCCTCCCTGTAAGGGTCAGGCCTGATAGCTGACAATGCTTTGAGCAATACTGTGATGGTGAAATTGTCGGGTTTTAGTGTATGTGTGGTTAAGTTGGAGAAGAGTTGGATGAGTTGAAGGTGTTTGTTGTGGTGTGAGTAGGCAATGAGCATGGCATTGCATGAGAAGATGTTTGTGTTGAGGATTTTGTCGAACACATTGCGCGCCGCGAGAAGGTGGCCTGTTTTGGAGTAGAATGTGAGTAGTGATGAGGCGAGGTAGTTGTCTGGAGTGATTGAGTTGAGGATGATGCGCGCGTGGATTTGCTTGCCTTGGCGGACGAGGCGTCTGTGGGAGCAGTGATGGAGGATGTGAGCGCAGGCTCGGTAGTCGAGACCGTCGTCGGTGCGGCGGCGCAGGGAAGCAAGGGCTTGTTTGATGCATGAGGTTCCGATGGGTAGGATTTGGTCTCTTAGAGATGGTGGTGGTGTGGTCATTCCAGATGCATCAGAAATGAGAATGAGAGCTTTTTTTCTGTTTTTTGGTTCAAGGGGTAGCTGCTGCTACTACTACCAGTACATGCCAATTACAATTATTACATTCGTTGGGCTCCACAGGTTCGCATAACTATCAAGATTCATGATAGACTAAGATCATTCTACCAAGACTAGGGATAGAGATGCTTTTTCAAAAGAAATGTTTAGTCGGTTAGAGAGGAATTTATATATACTCTTCTTATATAATCTCATACGATACGAATATATATATATCATGGTATCTGCCTTTGACACCTTATTTTTTATAATTCTTAAAAAAATAAATTAAGTGGAAATAAATATTTCCTCATGATAATTCTCTAGGAAAATTTTTGCGGGGATGAAGATGAGAGGATGAATTCTTTAGCGGGGATGGGGATGGAGATGGGGATGGGGATGGAAATGGGGTTCCTATCCCTTACTCTCCCCATTTGCATCCCTAACCATAACCAAGAGCCATGATGGACTTAGTCGATTAAATATTAAAATTTATGACAAGACTCCTAAAGTTCTCTGGGTGGAAATGTTAGATTGACAGTATTTATGATTACAATTTCTATCTTACTTCAACAAAAAGGCATATCAGTTATATGTTATCTCTTTTTCTTTTTTTTTTAAAATAAAACTATTTAATTATGAGTAATGAATCTTGACAACATATTTTTCAATCACATGATTCAATTAATGGTGTAAGTACAGTATTTTTTTTAATTAGTGATAGGATATTCATTTGTACCTCTGTAACTATTACTAGACTAGATTGCATCCACCAACATTGATAATATAAAACTCTTAACAATGATGTCCACCTCATATAGAGGATGTTGTAGTCATTCAAAATGACTAAATCAAATAGAGGATCTTACATAGTATACAACTACTAGTCTACTATTCTCTTTTTGTTTTTATCACATTCCTCCAGCATATTTTTCTGCATCAATTAATAGTTGTTAGAGGAGGTCTTGAGTCCCTCAGAGATAGAACATTCTCATCTGTCAACGACAAACGCTTCGCATCTCCATTTCCTTCCTTCGACGACTTTGAGTCCTCCCTGAACAACTTCAATTGCTCATCAAAAGCCTGTGTTCTGAGTCCTTCAATGGAAGTTATACTTGGCAAGTTGTATGGTCTCTTCTTAGGTGTTGAACAAGATGGTTCATCCACCTGGTCAATCAAAATTTGTGTCGAAAATGGATTAGCTATCAAACTAGATTCAAAAATTTTAAAAAAATGTCGATATTGTACATCGATAGGCCTGCTTACCACATATTCCATCTCTAGGCAATTCCTAGTATCATCCTTGATCTCAACCACCTTGTGCTGATGATTGTTCTTCAGTCCATCTAAATCCCCATAGGAGGGATCAATCTTGGTCTTGATGTTTTCAGTTGCCTTGTGATCAAGTTTCAGTGAATCTGCAAGTACCAAAGTTTAAGTTCTACGGCGAAGGAGACTGAATTTAAAAGGGACTAAGATTTTAAACATGAAAGTAGAAACTCACTCTCAATAGAAGCAAGAATGTTGTCCTTAACAGAATCTAAATCTTCGACAACCAATGCGGTGGCAGAAGATAACTCTGCACGCAGGCTTTGGTTGGTTCCGATTGCATCCCTAACAAGATCGAAACAACATTATGTTTTTCCTCCAAGTAGAACTACTCCTAGCAGCGGATCGCGTGATAGTAGTTTACCTCACAATGGAGTCTACAGATGCAATATTGCTTTTCTCTAGAGTGATCAGGGATTCTTGAGCAGTTTTCCATTGCTGCCTTCCTGTTTCCACCTTCGCCGTACTGCATTCCGTTGTGCAATCAAGAACATCAGTAAGTAATCTACGACAGGGGTTTATGCCTTAATCAGTCATTACAACATAGCTCTTACCAGTTCTTAAGACCCTCTTCCATGCCATTCTTTCCATCTTCCACTGCTGTCATATCTTCGCGGTAGTGCGTTTCTGTTTTTTCCATGTGCGCTGCCCACTCGTATTTGATGGAATCGGTGAGATCTTGCATGGTTGAAATTTCTTTCTGTAGCTCAATGGTCCTACTAACTGCTCCTTCGTGAAGGTTACTGACTGCTGCTTGAACCTAAATTAAGCGTAAACAAACTCAAAAATCCCCATTGAATGCATGATAATAAAGTAGTATGCCTCGCAAATAGTATGCCTAGATTGAAGTTCTACATGCTTTTTCATGACACTAAAGCTTTTACCAAAAATTCGTAACCATATATGCTAGCAACTTATATAGATTTTGCCGGCGCTGCATACATCATACTTGTGTCACTGGTCTGCAGTTTGTACTTATTCATGGCATATATAAATCACCAGGTCCATCAATGACAAGAGGGACCAGTTTCTAAACTGAATAGAAAAAGTAGGATTACCAGCTTTTTCTTCCTCATGCTTGAACTTGCTAGCAGTTCTGCCATTTTCTCTAATATTTGCCTTTCTTCAGCAGCAACACATTCCTATACATACAAACATACCCGCGGCGAAAATGATTATTACTTGGAGAGATGAGATTGTCATTTATGACATCAACAGAAAGAAAGGTTCAAAATTAATGAACCACCTCGAATTTCTTTTCAAGCTCGGACAATTTTTGTACTTGAGTAGACTGTGTTTCTTCAACAATATTATTTACTTTCGACGCATGCGTATCTAAGGAATGAAAGAAGTTCACCGCAACTCTAGAAATACACCTTGTGTTCTCTACTGCTCTCGAGTGTGCCTGTTTAGCGATAAAGCCAATTTCTCTTTTAGAAAATACCTTGAAAAGCTGATGAAATATGAATTAGTATTGAACAGGTGCTGATATACAACTAAGTCCCAACTCCATACCTCTGCTGCCTGCGTGAATACGCAGCTAAATGATCCCTTTCATTGCAAAGACTGTTTTGAAGTTCATCAAGTACCGCAGAAGCTTCCAAAACCATATTTTGTAATAGCTGCAAAAAATGCTAAATTTGGTAAAGACAGGAATGCAGTAGTAAGCCACAGCAATACACTTAGAATTGGACTTACATTCTCAATGAAAGATGAGTTTTTAGCGACTTCCAAACTCAGATTTGTGAAAGTCGACTTATAGTTATCATTAATCTCTCCAGCCAAACCATCCAAAGCGTCGAGACCAGAACAGCACATGGTTTTCAAATTCTCCACCTTTCCTCGAATTTCTTCCATAGCCTATAAACATCGAGGTGAACTCATCAAACTTGATTGTTAGCGAACCTTCTTCCTTATGAACAAAAATACTTGTCTTACATCTGTCTTTGTAGATACAAAGGATTGCATATCTGCCTCCATTCCTTTCAGTTGCTGTTCCTGATGTGTCACAGAAGCTTCAACAGTCTTATGCAAGAGTTCAAGTTGCTGATTTAGTTGAGAATGGAATTTCTTTAGGAGACTTATGTTTCCATCTTCCATTTTGTCTTTGCGCTCTAGACACCAGTAATCAGAGAGAAGAAGTCATTTGCAAGGTTGCTTATCTTGCACAGCATAATTTCCAATTATTACAACTTGTACATTTTATGCAAGTACAAACCTATCTTTTTGAACAATCCAGACACATCTGATGCTGCATTATGTAGCTCAGACCGAAGCGCAAATGTCTGCTCTACGAGTGCTTTTTCTACAAAATCAAAAGTATGACTTTGAGAAACAAAATTTATGAAGACATCTACAAGGAATGCATATTATTTTTTTTAGCAGACAAGCTCAACCTATACAAAAATAAAATCCCCAAGCCAGATCTCAACGACTATGTAGTTGAACAATTCACTAGTCTCTTTCTTTGTCTTTTCACTTGGTGCTTTGACAGATATAATATGCCAGTTTCATGGTTTCATAAAACATATTTGATCCCTAAAGTTGTCTTCTCAATGGCCAATTTTAAAAAAATAGGATTCGGTTCAATATGAGGTGTTAGTGAAGGTTGCTCTATGCGAATGACTTCAATGTGATTCACCTGATTTGAGGAGATTAAAGATCAGGAACTCCTTCTCTTTGATCGTCGTTTGTGCCAGTCCATATTTTTCTTCTAGATCAAGCAGTGAACTTTTAGTCTCCTCAAGTTCTCGCTGTGAAAAGTAGAACAATCGATAACTTTTAAATTGCAAAAAAAAACTGCACATCAAATGAGGATTTCCTCTCCACTCTACTATTTGATTACCTGAGTCTTTTCGAGTTTATCACTCAATTCAGTTGTATATAGCTGCTGAGAATTGCTGAGTTCCTGAAGTTCCATCAATTGCTGGTCACAACATGTAATCATTCTACTGGTTAGTTCCACAGGAATTTATACTCAATAGATCTAAAAAGAAAACTAGAAACATTGATCATACTTTGTCCTTTGATTCTGAATCAAGTTCCATGCGCTCTATTTTCTCGGTCATGGCCTAAGTGAAGGCAAAATAGAAGGAACAAAGTTTAGCGAAGATTTTGACGAGGGTGGTATACATTCCAATCCTATTATTGTGTAAGATGCAAACCTTCTTCTGTGCCTCTTCCTGCAGATAACGATCCTGTGGAATGTAGATGCCGTTCTTCTCTCTAGCAGCACCTAGTTCTGAAGATGGAAATTATAATTCACAATGTAAGCTATTCCATAAAATACTTTCTTCATCAAATGATTAATTAGTGAAAAAGGTATTGTTTACTTAATGGATTTCAACATATCTATGTAGGGAAAATATTAAATTCGCTGTGGAAAACAAAGGATGTAACAACCTTGCTTAAGGCGGTCAATCTCATTATAAAGGTCCTTGATCATTGTAGATTTCATCATCTTCTGATTAACCTGAAATCAGAAAAACAAGGATCTAGAAATGCAACATCTATGGCAGAAACGTGGAAAGGTAACTGATCAAGGTCAATTGCATTGTTTACCTCTGGCTTGTTCTTGATATTTTTGGCTCGATGAGCATAATCTAAGGTGCTCAATGTCTCTTCTAAACAGTGGATTGAAGGTGAAACAGTGGCAATTATGCAAGTCTTTGTTTTCCCTCCTAAGGAATCCCTAAGTAACCTTGTTAATTTGCTGTCCCTGTGTCCAATCCAAAAGCAACTTCACATTCTACTACTACAAATATCCTATGATTTTTAACTGCATACTTCGCATTCTATTTCGACAGATAAACTGCAATTCTTAAGCATAAAACATATTCCTACAGCTGAAACCACTACAAATACCTGTAAGGAACATGTCCCGAGTGATCAACGAGAGCATTAATAACACGTCCAAGTGTAAGCAAGCTTTTATTTATCTCTCCAGCTTCTCTGGCTCTTCCCTGTTGAATCATAGTTTTCAATCATAACAACATTTCTTTTAGTTATTCTTAAGTCCAGTAATCCACCCAAATGAAAGATGATATGCAAACCATGTATAAATAATGATGACATATTCTTTTCGGATATTATCATCTTTTAAAACCCTGTAACATTGTTGAAGTCCACATTGTTAACACTATCTAATATGCAATTGAGCTTTTTATTAATAATGTTAAGAATAGATGCAATGCTCTATCAGATTTTATTTTTTTTTTAAAAAAAAAGACAGTCCTTTGATATTGAATAGATCATTATGCATTTTTTCGAAGAGTAACTACATCCATTTTCCATATCATTGCTTAATTATATGCACCATAAAAGTATTGCTGCATAATGGTTCCTATGAAAAAATGTTTACTAATGTTCGTAACGAGCGATACCTCTCTTGCGCCAGAACGAGATATGTTTTCAGAACCAGCTAAATCTACAAGATTAAGCTTTCCGCATTTGATCATTTCTTCCCCTTCTGGAGTACACTCCTTAATGTGAATTGTGATGGAAAATATCGAGTGGGATCGACTACTTTGCTTGTTGAGAAGAGTTTCTGCAGTCCTCCTTTTAGCAGACCCTTCTCCAAAATTTTATATATTTCATCTGCAGTGGAGACAATCTCCTCTTCAAGGCCTCTCACAAAAACACATCCCTTTCCATCATCCATAAGGGCTATCGGCTTCTTCGACTTGTCATCTATAAATTTTGCACATTCTTCTTGTGCCAACAGATCTGTTATTTCCTCATTGTAGAGTTCTAGGAATGTAACTTTCATGCTATAATCGGCACTTTGAGCTTCGAGAATATCAAATATTTGCCTAACAGATCTAGGAATAACACCGGCGTCGCTTGGGAATTCTCCATTCTACAAGAACCCCTCCAAACATATAGTTAGTTGAATCATGTAAGAACTAAATAATGAGGAAAGTACTCGCTTTACGGGAAGAAAAAAAATTCGAACCTTTGCTTTCTTTCCCCCTCCTTCCATTGTATATGTTTTCCCTGTACCAGTCTGACCATAAGCAAAAATAGTGCAATTATACCCATCAAGAACTTCGTGTACAATAGGCGAGACCGCTTTGTCGTACAAATCTTTCTGTTGGGATGTCGGACCGAAGACCTACAAGAACCAAAATTTCTAACTTTAGTTCAATTCATTTGAGTTCCCAATTCACCTAATCAAGGTAACTACAAGATGAAACACTAAATCTCAAACCTTGTCAAATGCAAAGGTCCTATCAATTTGTTTGTTAGCTATGTTCTGAACTGCACACACTTCTCTTCTACTCTCATTACAGGAGATCACCACCGGCGTGTTCAATCTAATCTCCTCATCACTCAAAGGCCTAGAATGGAAGAATCACAAAAACCATTCATCAATTCAACACAATACAGCATAACTCAACCAATATTTAAAGACAGCCGACTTGTTCTTGCCTGCACCGGAGGATAACTTGAACATTAACCCCCCTCTCCTTGTCATGCTTACTGCTCGAATTCCCATCCCCGGAACGAAGATCTCTAATGACCTTGTCACTTGACCGCGGCGTGTGAGACGGCGAGACCGGAATCAATCCTCCCCCCCTCCTATTCGACGACGACAAAGAAGAAGAAGACGAAGAAGAAGAAGAAGAAGAAGAATCCATCGTCAATAGTATCCCAAATTCCCCTGCATCACAAATCAAACAAAGCCCTTAACAACAAGCCCTCTGAAAGCAGTAATTTTGATGTAAAAAAGGGGAAGATGCAGTAAAAAAGGTGATAGAAAGAGTGAGTGAAGCCGAAAACCAGCTGAAACTTACTCGAAAAGGAGTTAAATTTCGATGAGGAGAGATCGAATCGATGGCTTCGGAAGCAGATCAAGAGTTGATTGGAGGGCTGATAGAGATGAATTTGAGGGGTTTGGTGAAATTAGGGTTAACAGAGGAGAAGAAGATCTTTAAAAGAGAGAGAGCGTTGTTTGAGTTTGTGAATTTGAAATCAAAAGTCAGTGTGAAGTGTGAGGATAAGAGTCATATGCCTGACTGTATCCAAGTTAACGCCGTCATATCGCCGTTTACGACCGTTGGTGCGAAGCCCTCAGCGAAATTGAATTTAATGGAAAGGACCCTTGTTAGTCTGGGTTTTACGATAATGCCATGCGCTCTTTTTATTTTTTGTTTTATTTTTTAAAAAATCTTTTCGAAATCGGCAAAGCGGGTCTAATTTCAAAAAGAAAAAAAAGAAGAGAAAATATCTTTTTTTTTTTTTTTTTTTTATGAACAAAGCTAAATACCAACAACTAGTTGGGTTAAGTGATAAGAGATTTGATCCTCTTTAAATAAGGTTCTCGAGTTTTAGTCTTGTGAATAAAAAAATTGAGTTGAGAGGCCCGCTCCCTCGTATGAGGCCAAATAGTGCTCGAGCGTGGATTAGTTGGTGTGGTTAGCACCGAATACCACGAGAAATAAAAAAAATGGAACAAAGATATAATGTCAAGTTTTTTGTCTTTAACAATTTTCACGTGACATAATAAAATCTCCATGAACTCCATTAGACTGTGTTTTTGTTTGTAAAAAGAATTGATCTACGCAACAATCTTACAAACAAAGTAAGTGCTAGCTCAATGGTTTAGTACTTGTTATATAACATAGTGAATCCCAAGATAAGAGAGGAAATGGAAATGTCAAAACTTTATGATTCATAAAATTTGGTTTTTTTTTTTTTTTTCTTTTTTATTTTAAGTGACTTTGCAAGTGATACCTTGCATGCTTTGGTGGTTCATGGAATAACAATCCGAAAAGCAACAATTTAAAGAAGTCTCCCCTAAAGTCACAAGTTTATTTAATTCTTGTCTAAGTTTGGCCAAAAAGATTCACCCCATTAGCAGCTAAACACATTCAATCCAACATAATGACCCATAAGGGCCCTCGTTTAGGTATTAAATTTAAATGAAAAACAGTTTGTCTTTAATTTTGTCTACATCTAAAAATCAAAAAATATTTGAGTGTAGAACCACAAGAGCGTTGCTCCTCGACCAATCCCGTATTTAAAAAATGTAAGACTATAAAAGCGACACTTCTATCGTGAGTTTAAACTTTTCTATTTTAAATTAAACTTTTCTATTTTAAAAACTCAAAATCGAGACTTGCTTGACTACTCCTAAACTACGTCCCTCACAAATAACTCAAACTCTCGACATCTTCTAGAGATATCACATGCTAAACCAGTAAAGCTTCCACTTCGAGCTAACCTCTACTTCAACTACTTAAATTTTACACCAAACATTCCCACCCACCAATTTTGACTAAAAATAATGAATTGAAGGCCACATGAAGTGGGCACTCCTTTTGCTTTCATTTCTTATTAACCCTATCAAGACCAATAGTTGCAAATTCAAGATCACTTGAGAGATGCTGAAGCCACAAAACATGGGTGCTCTAGAAGGTCTACGCAATAATCCACTCATAAAAGTCCAACAATGATTCCCATTCAAGATATAGACACCAAACAAGGACGTATAATAAGTACCAGCCCAACACTTAAAAAATCAGACCAACATATCATATAAATTCAAATCTCCAATCAATCCCCAATTCACTCCTACAACAAAACATGAATCCATCTAAGTTTTTAGTAGCCTCTCTTGCCTTTCAAACTCTCATCATCACTTCTTCATCAACCAAAACTGGGAACTCAAACCTCTTCAGAGAATACATAGGAGCAATGTTTAAGAATGTGAGATTCACAGATGTGCCCATCAACCCAGACGTTGATTTCCATTTCATTCTCGCCTTCGCCATCGACTACACAACCGGGTCTCTTCCGTTACCCACCAACGGAGCCTTCAACATTTTCTGGGACGAACGAAACCTCAGCCCCTCCGACGTCTCCCTCATCAGAGCTAAGCACCCGAATGTGAGAGTAGGTTTGAGCATAGGAGGCGACTCGGTGAAGGGTCTCGACGCGAACTTCACACCTTCTTCGGTAACCTCATGGGTCCGGAACGCCGTCTCTTCCCTCACAAAGATCATCAAAGAGTATGATTTAGATGGTATTGATATTGACTATGAGCACTTCAGCACCAATGACACTAAAATCTTTGCAGACTGCATAGGAGGTCTCATAAAGAAGCTTAAAGGGAATGGCATCATCAAATTCGCTTCTATAGCGCCATTTGACAACGACGAGGTTCAGAGGAATTACTTGGCATTGTGGAGGAGATATGGGCATTTCATAGACTATGTGAATTTCCAGTTCTATGCTTATGATAAGAGCACAACAGTGGCTCAGTTTCTGAGTTGCTTTGACAAACAGCGACGCAGTTACAAAGGCGGGAAGGTCTTGACTAGCTTTAACAGCGATAACAGTCGCGGGTTGATCCCGGAGAACGGGTTTTTCAAGGCTTGCAGTGTACTCAAGAGTAAAGGAGAGTTGCATGGGATCTTTGTTTGGTGTGCAGATGACTCTAAAGAAGCTGGGTTTCCTTATGAAAAGCAATCACAGGAACTATTGACAAACTAAGCTTAGTCTCAGTTTCCACTTTGATCTAGTTTGTATCTCCTGTGCTCATCTGAGACACAATGTTTACCCTCTCAGACTCTCAGTTGTTCAAGTAGGGATTTTCATGCAGATTGTTGTTCGCGATAGGGCTGCGAAAATTGTAATGAATGATCCAGAAGTATTAAAATGTTTTGCTCACAACAAATCTACCATCTTATCCATAAAAAGAACAAAAAATGAATGTAATAAGAACTACTAGATATGGATCTATTCTAATGTAACTTAGTTGGAAAATTGTTCCTTCGCTTTCTTAAATTCACAGATATCAACCCAAGAAAAAAACAAAAACATAGACAAATTGCTTTCAGAAATTGAGATGTAACGAGTTAACAACCAAATGCAGTTAACAAACCTCAACCCGTGATTTGAGGTGTACCCTACAAGATTATGTATCAAATGATGTTAATATATAAAAGAAGCAAAGCAAATAATGGATTCACAATGAAGATGCTTTATGAGTCAAGGTTAATAGAATCAGTCCATCTACTTCACAACAAGCAGCTAGACGCCGTTGCATAGCAACCATGGCACTCAACAGATAAAAAACATCACAAGACAAAATTCAATCCACATCAAAAACAAAATTATGAAATTGTTATGCAATGATAGCAGCAAATGAATGATATTACCCGGTTAGTCGAAGCAATGGATAAGAGAGAGACACTGAGGACCCATGCCACAAATAGACTGATTGCACAAAACGCAAACGTGATATCATCTTAGTCATGAATCCCAAACAGAAGAACTGAAACGGCACACAAACTTAACCGTATGTGATGTTATGTACCTGAAGAAGGGCCACCTAAACAAGTTGCCTATATAAATGCAGCTCACCTATGTTCGTGTCACTCACAGACCTTCTCTTCTTACAGTGATGGAGTCCTCTAAACTGCTCATTGCTCTCTTCATCTTTCAAGCTTTCTTCTTCCCTTTTTCATCAATCCACGCAGCCCCAGCGAGTTCCAAACTATTCCGCGAATACATAGGAGCGGAGTTCAATAATGTCAAATTCTCAGATGTGCCCATAAACCCGAATGTCGACTTCCATTTCATTTTATCCTTCGCCATTGATTACACCACATCCTCTTCTCCCTCTCCTACTAATGGGAAATTCAACATCTTTTGGGACTCGGACAGTCTCAGCCCTTCGCAAGTCTCCTCGATCAAGAGCTAACGCCCGAATGTGAAGGTAGCTTTGAGCTTGGGAGGTGACAGTGTAGGAGGTGGTTCTGCCTACTTCCAACCCTCTTCGGTGAATTCATGGGTTCAAAATGCAGTTTCTTCACTGACAAAGATCATCAAAGAGTATAATTTGGATGGAATAGATATTGATTATGAGCACTTCAATGCTGATCCCGACACCTTCGCCGAGTGCATTGGACAACTTATAACAAACCTGAAAGGCAGTGGGGTAATATCCTTTGCTTCTATAGCCCCATTCGACGATGACCAAGTTCAGAGCCACTACATGGAACTTTGGAGGCGATATGGGCATCATATAGACTATGTCAACTTCCAATTCTATGCATATGATAAAGGAACAACAGTGTCTCAGTTTTTGAGCTACTTCAAGGACCAGAGTTCCAACTACAGCGGAGGAAAGGTCTTGGCAAGTATCATTAGCGATGGAAGTGGTGGCTTGTCTCCAGACGGTGGCTTCTTCACAGCTTGCAGTCAGCTCAAGAACCAGGGAGACCTCCATGGCATCTTTGTTTGGAGTGCAGACGACTCCATGAATGAAAATTTCCGCTATGAGAAAGAATCACAATCACTGCTAGCAAGCTCTCCATAGTCATCATACAACATTGGTGTTCTTTCTATGAACCGTGTCTTAGTAAAATTCCCAAGCGCCATGCATTATATGCAAGGCTCAATATCTATTTCTAGTTCTTGTATAAAGTTTTTCATCTCGTGTTCATAAAGGAGATTATATACTGTATCAATGTGTTTTTATCCCGTTAAATTTAATACATGAATATTATTAGCTTGACACCTAAATGCTTAGTTGCATAAAGCTTAAACAACAAAATGTATCTCCTACACATACACATACAAACTACAACACAACCGAAAAGAAAATGAAATAATCAACAGCCAATAGGTTTTGCAGCAAAACTTAAGCAGCACGACAAGTATATTTATTGAAGGAATTGGACAGCAAAGAAAATAAGAAAATGAGTCTAAAACTTTTAGGCTGCAAATGCTTAAAAGATCGCAACCTAGTTGTATAATGTGTTATTCCGAAAAAAAACCTCTTCCCATCAAATTAAGTTGTTTGCTATCAATTGATCTCAAAGGGAATACAAAAATCTGCTTACTGAAGAACTCGCATCAATATTTGATTGTTAAGACAAAAGCTCCTATTCTTCGAAATCACAGAATTCGTGGCCTCAATTTGGGAGGGAAACTGCACGAGTGCCATCTTAATGGGGTTGGATAATCCCTGCCTGTAGAAAATTTCCCAAAATACCGGTGGTTAGCGAAAAAATCTTACAATTAGATCCAAAGCCTAAACCAAAAGAGACCAAGCACTTAACCTTGCAAACATTTGCATGGTCGAAGTAAAACATTCACTACCGCACAAGAATCGATCTACATCCTCTGGCAGCGCATTACGAGGTAATCCTTGCAATAACACCTAGAACAAGCAGATGCTAATGAAATAAATATCCAACACCATCCATATTTCGCAATATCACGCATTTAGAGTTGAAAAATCGATATGCCCAATTCCCGAATAAATGTATATACCACAATGTAACTTAAGTGCATGAATCGATTCGATACTCACAGTTTTTCCATCATAAGAAGGGATATTCCAGTAGCTTTTATCAGTCTGTCAACCATGAAATGAACTTTATCAATCAAAACAAAAAATCCCCAAAACATCAATGAAATCAAAACCTAATAACATTTGTTAAAACTAGAAAGTGAAAACCTTTTCCAATCGATACACCCTGCCCTGCCTAACAACAGCCTTCACAGCAAAATCAAATGAAGGGCGAGAGGGGAACTGCACAATCCTACACACAACAAAAACAATCAAACCAAGAAACCCTAAACCGCAAACCCCAAATGAAGAATCAAAATCAGGGTTTTTTTTTTGGTACAAAAACCAGGGTTTTGATCAACAACATGCCAACAAAAACAATAACAATCAAAATCCAAGAAACCATGTCAACAATAACAATCAAACCAAGAAACCTAAACCCTAAACCCCAAATTGAAAACCAAAATTAGGGCTTTTTTTTATATATATATCAACAACATGTCCACATACATTGCAACGGGATCGTAGTATCGATTGTATTCAACTCTAACATCCTGTAAAGACAGATCACAGCCTTCAAGCATGTGAATGATGTCGGTCTTCATCGTGTAGGGGCCAGTCCCAGTGAGCCTTCCATACACGATACCTAACAAGACAATGAAACCAAATACAATCAATCAATCAATCAATCAATCAATTACCCAGAAATGAAACCCAAGATTCGATTTTTGAAGTACTTTGGTTGGAAGATCGAAGAAATGGATCGACTTGGGAGGACTGGTCGGGGGTTGTTCGGTTGCTGGAGTTGCAGAGCAGAAGTGATGGGTTTGGAGAATTGGGAGAGCCTGGTTAGGGTTCAAGCGGAAGAGATTGGTTGATTTGGATATTGTGGTTTTCAGTTGATTCATCTTCTTTGATGTGCTATTATCAAGGCTTGCGACCCTGTTTTCCAGTTCTAGATTGTTTTAGACTTTAAAAAGTGAAGTAAAGCCACTCTCTCTGTCTAGTGTGCGTACTATTTACCCACCCCATAAAAGGTTTAACGTAATGACTCGTGTTGGGTCGACTTTAACTAGTAATTTAGAGTTCGAGCTTTAAATATGAAGTCCATTCGAAGGACTTTGCTATGGTTTTGCTTTGGGCACCGAGATGGGCACATCGACCAAGTGGACATCACTCGATTCACCTCGAGATACGTGTTATGCGAGAATCGATTGTGCTTGCCGCTCGTTCTTAGTCGGTGCGCCATTTGAACATTTTTCCTTTAAAATCCTCGAGAGAGAACTTTGTCGCCATCTACCGGTCCTACTCGGCATTAAAATAGGCACACCAACCGATGAGCACCGCTCGAGTGCATCGAGTGGCGTTGCCCAGTCGGTGCACCATCCGAACATTTTCATCTTTAAAGTCTTTGAGAGAGACCTTTGCTGCCATCTACAGGTCTTACTCGACTCGAGACTGAATTATTCGGGGTTGGTCGCTTAAATTGAAAGAAGTGTCAACAATAAATAGATAAATGAATAATGAAAGCTCACTTGAAGCAAGAAGGAAAAAATTTAAATAAGCATTTGATGTTCCAGAAATTGTCTTTAAATTAAAGAATTTTGATGGTCTTATATTTGAGTAATGATCTTGACATTGTGAACACTTGAATTAGAAGAGCATGCAATTCACTCAATGAATTGTTGTGTTAATCAAAAGCATATTGCATATTGGAGCTGGGCTTCAGCCTTCAGTGCAATCACTTGCAAGTGCACTGTAGTCTGTATAAAAACACAACTTCATGCAAGGCGGGTCTTCAATCAGACATGATTCCTGCATTGGCTGCTGATCCAAGACTGATTGAATGATGGCCGACCATGATAAATAGTATTGAGCTCTCGACTTACGATACGCATTCCAAAGTATAAACTTAAGCTACTGGCTCTTTGAGTGCTCCACTTCATTGAGGTTTTGATAAAATACCAATATCCAATCGATTGATTTGAGAATTCAACAATGCTTACAATAACAAGACTTGAAGTAACCCCGAGAGAAGAAAAGCCAACTCATAAGAGTTCTCAAATTACATTCAAGATAACCAAATACATTTCCCTACCTCACCACATCTATTTATACTATAAATATCAAAATTACCCACTTAACTCCCTTTGTAACTAACTTGAAGTCACACCTACATTGCTTTGTGATCCCCCCAACTCCTTATTAATATTTGGGTCATATCAGGCTCCTACATCAAGAGCAAACAAGCATGCAAATCATGTTAATGAGCATGATTAAGATTCTATTAAAAAAAAATGGTTACTAAGATTCCATCACGACGTTCTTATCAAAAAAAAAAATCTATCACGACGTAGAAGACTACTTCGAACAAGGTTACGCATCCTGGAATGACTATTGGACCAGTTCAAACATATATTGTAGGTAAATGGAACTGCTAGTACTAGCGCAAACTAAGGAACAGACTCATTTCATGAAGACCCCTATTGCTTATGAACTACCAAATGTCTTGTATGTGTTAGGCATGTGAAATGGTATACAAAAGGATATGCATATTAAGGTCAAACAAATAGCAAGCACTCATGAAGAAAGGTGAAGTTTTAAGTTCCTCGGATGTCAAAGAGGCCTCTAATGAATTCACCTAAGTGTCGACGCACAAATTTGCATCTCATGGAGAGTAGTTTTCCTCAAGACGCTAGAACTAGTCACGCCGAACGCAATAAAACAACTCGCTTGCATCATATGATAACGTTTGATGACGAATGACAAACAAAAATAAAGAATAAAAGCAATATACAAGTACTAACCATATACGCATGGTAAATATATGTCGTGTGATCGAATTGTTGCTACTTCTTTTGATTTGTAGGTTTCTTGACTTTGAGTGTCCTTGATAGCTTGAAACTTGATGTACGCCGTTTGATTTTCGATTCCGTGCACTTCTTCGGTTTCTCAGTCTTGATGGCATGCAATGTGAGTAAGAAATCACAAAATGATTGAAGCATGTCACCAAACTTGGATCGAAGCCAAGTGGTTAGGAGTCTAGACAGAATTTCAAGCTAAATAGGCTTAATAAACCCTCGAAATTTCTAAAAACAGGATGAATTCTACCAGAGGGTTCTAACTTTTAAGAGATTGGAAAATAGGATCAATCATAATAAGTAAACCCAACAAACCTCTACCAAATAGTTAGTTGCAACATACATAAGCAAGATACAAGCGCTATTGGTGGAAAGGTTTGTAATCGGCGAGAATGGTACTCTAGGAATCAAATCTCAAGAACCAAGGATTTTGAGTTACCCGAAATATAAAGCGGACGAAGCGATTCAATAGAGTCACTGGTAAGGGGTGAGTGCTACATGACTCATTGTCGGCTTTACGTAACATTTTGTTGAATTGTTTAACCTTGAATAGAAAAAGAAGAAGAAGAAGGAGATGAGCATAAACTCGTGAGAAAAAGGAAATAAAGGATTGGTTTAACTTGAATAGACAATAATTACAACAAAAACATTTCATGAAACTTGTGTGTCACAACAAACAAAATCATAATCCACCAAAACTAAATCAAGATTCTAATCCTTTTATCCACAAAAGGAATCACAACAGAAGTTTGATTAAAAGAGATTGTCTACTACGAACTAGTGTTTACAATTATCTTCCTGACTCTCTTTTTTCTGCATATTTGCATTTTATTTTACAATTGATAATTTGATATTGAAAATTTCGTAATGCCTTTTTGCAACCACACTGACCAGGTATGCAAAAAGGAAACAGTAAGACAAATAAACAGGGAAAGTGTACAAGATAACCAAATTTCCTTCGAGGAATAATTATGCTTTGATTAATCGGGGCAACATATTTCACCAAACAGAGAACTCGAGAATATATTATTTCATTTATGAATAATCAAGAGCAATTAGAGAAACCTTTCATACCTCGTGACTTCTTAACAAGGTAAAGCGGCGTCCGCTTGCCCCGCTCTCTTGCAAAGTGCGCCCGCTCGGTGAATATAAGTCTTGATATAAGGAGGCAAGTCATAATTTATAACATTTCTCACTCCCTCAACATCCATTCCACGAGTCATTGCATCTGAAGCAACAAGGACCTGTACCTCTCCCTCTCTGAATGCTCGCAACGTCTTACTGAAGCAGGTAAACTCATATTAGTACAACTTTTTTCGGGCCAAAGATTTGTATACTAAAGCTTACAGAACATTTTAAACAGCAATACCATGAACGGGATAGTACAAATTTACAAGGAGACAAATTAAATAGGAATAAATAATGGGAGACATACTTTTTTTGATCCACTAATTCTAATGATTTTATACAGTTTTAGTCTGTTCATCAAGTTGTATAATACAAATCCCAATTTATACCCAACAGACTCTAATAACTGTGTCAATGTGCGTGGTGTGTACCAAAAGTACATCATTCAACCACTAACTATTAAA
The DNA here is from genome assembly GCA_039657365.1 of Stephania yunnanensis. Lineage (NCBI taxonomy): Eukaryota > Viridiplantae > Streptophyta > Magnoliopsida > Ranunculales > Menispermaceae > Stephania > Stephania yunnanensis. The sequence goes on along the minus strand of CM077586.1, from coordinate 1,412,609 downwards.
ATATTCTCTATGCAATTCATTGAATAAAGAACCACAGCATTACTACCAACTCAACACAAATTACGTAGGACTATGAGATGCAGCTGTTTTTTTTTTTTTTTTTTTGGACAAAGATGCTGCTGATTTCAGGACATCAATGTTGCATGTTGGCACCATAAGTTACCTTCGTACAGACTGACGTTGAAGACCTGAATACTCCTTGATCTTAAATCCAAGTCCATCAAATGAATTCAGTAAGATACATAATCTGTGATTTCTTTTTCATCAAATTCCTTTTGAAAAAGTTGCTCAATAAAATAAAATAGAAATAAAACTCTTGAAAAAGGATCGCATAATTCCCTGTAAGGGTTTGCATATCGTGACGCCGATTGAGTTGATGTCCGAAGTAAGTTACAATAGCATCTATCGAGTTATGATATTATACGACTTCGCATTCAAAAATTCAAATTAAAAAGGAAATAACACAATACTTGTAAGAACGACTTATATACAATATCATCGTTTATCATTAGATTATTTATGAAATACAATTTTATTCATATTTTGTCTCCTTTTGACTAACAGTGGCCCAATGATACGATGTCATATGACGAATCAAAAATAATAATGTTATACTTAATCTCTCCTCGAATTGATAATGCATAATTGGCTCAACTACTCCCACGAGATTAGATGAAAGTTTATACCACTAAAAAAAAAATAGAAATTGTTAACGAAATTACCTATATATCCCCCCATAATGCGTTAATTCTCTTGCTCTCTTCCCGGATAGGTAGCCCTAGCAGAAGCCCAAGACGTAGTAGCGAAGTCGGCCTCGGAAGCCATTAGAGCGACCAAGACGTAGTAACCGAGATTCTCCTCTCTCTCTCTCTCTCTCTCTCTCTCTCACACACACACACACACACACACACACACACACACACACTCAGTCGCCTTTTCACGGTACGTATGAATTTGTTTCAGTGCTCTCTTTGTTGTTTCGGTTGGAAACCACTTCACGTGTTTGATAAAATGCCCGAGCGACCAATTAACACTTGAAGCTCAAAATTTGCGGCGCCGTATTGATTGGAGATGGAGGACGAAAAGGGTAGTAGGAATGTACCCGTTTTGCCGTGGATGAGAAGCCCAATTGATGTTGGTGTTTTTGATGAGTGCCCTCTCACCTCCTCCCTTGCCTTCATCCCGGTATCTTTTTTTTTTTCTTTCTCCCATTGTTGTGCACATATTTGAAAGTACCCTCTATTAATTGTACTTAATCGAGTGCAATGGAAGAGTTAGTTGCATCCATGTTTGAAAGTACCCTCTATTAAGTGCACTTAATCTAGTGCAATGGAAGAGTTTGATGCATATTTGAAAGTACCCTCTATTAATTGTACTTAATCGAGCGCAATGGAAGAGTTAGTTGCATCCATGTTTGAAAGTACCCTCTATTAAGTGCACTAAATCGAGCACAATGGAACAGTTTGATCCATATTTGAAAGTATCCTCTTTCTACTTGCACTAAATTGAGCGCAATGGAAGAGTTTGATCCATAATTCCATATTTGAAAGTACCCTCTATTAAGTGCCCATGTGTTCATTTCTATTTGTAGAAAACCAACAATTGCAACTGGTTTTTGTTTTGGAGAAGTTCTTCGTATGTAAAATTCAATTAGCAAGTATCAATCAGAAGTTCACATACCAACAATCGATAGGAGAGTAGTAGGGAACTAATTTCCCGTAAGCAAGATTTCAAGTTCGAACGTACTATAAATTAAATAAAAATAAATTGGGAGAATATGAGATGGGCACGGATTAATCATTGCGGTTGACATCATATCTGCGTGAAACTCCAATAATAAAAAATAAAAGCTCACACATTAAACTCGGCTTGCATATCGTATAAAGTTTTTCATCTCGTGTTCATAAAGGAGATTATATACTGTATCAATGTGTTTTTATCCCGTTAAATTTAATACATGAATATTATTAGCTTGACGCCTAAATGCTTAGTTGCATAAAGCTTAAACAACAAAATGTATCTCCTACACATACACATACAAACTACAACACAACCGAAAAGAAAATGAAATAATCAACAGCCAATAGGTTTTGCAGCAAAACTTAAGCAGCACGACAAGTATATTTATTGAAGGAATTGGACAGCAAAGAAAATAAGAAAATGAGTCTAAAACTTTTAGGCTGCGAATGCTTAAAAGATCACAACCTAGTTGTATAATATGTTATTCCGAAAAAAAAACCTCTTCCCATCAAATTAAGTTGTTTGCTATCAATTGATCTCAAAGGGAATACAAAAATCTGCTTACTGAAGAACTCGCATCAATATTTGATTGTTAAGACAAAAGCTCCTATTCTTCGAAATCACAGAATTCATCGCCTCAATTTGGGAGGGAAACTGCACGAGTGCCATCTTAATGGGGTTGGATAATCCCTGCCTGTAGAAAATTTCCCAAAATACCGGTGGTTAGCGAAAAAATCTTACGATTAGATCCAATGCCTTAACCAAAAGAGACCAAGCACTTAACCTTGTAAACATTTGCATGGTCGAAGTAAAACATTCACTACCGCACAAGAATCGATCTACATCTTCTGGCAGCGCATTACGGGGTAATCCTTGCAATAACACCTAGAACAAGCAGATGCTAATGAAATAAATATCCAACACCATCCATATTTCGCAATATCACGCATTTAGAGTTGAAAAATCGATATGCCCAATTCCCGAATAAATGTATATACCACAATGTAACTTAAGTGCATGAATCGATTCGATACTCACAGTTTTTCCATCATAAGAGGGGATATTCCAGTAGCTTTTATCAGTCTGTCAACCATGAAATGAACTTTATCAATCAAAACAACAAATCCACAAAACATCAATGAAACCAAAAACTAATAACATTTGTTAAAACTGGAAAGTCAAAACCTTTTCCAATCGATACACCCTGCCCTGCCTAACAACAGCCTTCACAGCAAAATCAAATGAAGGGCGAGAGGGGAACTGCACAATCCTACACACAACAAAAACAATCAAACCAAGAAACCCTAAACCGCAAACCCCAAATGAAGAATCAAAATCAGGGTTTTTTTGGTACAAAAACCAGGGTTTTGATCAACAACATGCCAACAATAACAATCAAACCAAGAAACCCTAAACCCCAAATTGAAAACCAAAATTAGGGCTTTTTGGTACAAAAATTAGGGCTTTTTTGTCAACATGCATTGCAACGGGATCGTAGTATCGATTGTATTCAACTCTAACATCCTGTAAAGACAGATCACAGCCTTCAAGCATGTGAATGATGTCGGTCTTCATCGTGTAGGGGCCATTCCCAGTGAGCCTTCCATACACGATACCTAACAAGACAATGAAACCAAATACAATCAATCAATCAATTACCCAGAAATGAAACTCAAGATTCGATTTTTGAAGTACTTTGGTTGGAAGATCGAAGAAATGGATCGACTTGGGAGGACTGGTCGGGGGTTGTTCGGTTGCTGGAGTTGCAGAGCAGAAGTGATGGGTTTGGAGAATTGGGAGAGCCTGGTTAGGGTTCAAGCGGAAGAGATTGGTTGATTTGGATATTGTGGTTTTCAGTTGATTCATCTTCTTTGATGTGCTATTATCAAGGCTTGCGACCCTGTTTTCCAGTTCTAGATTGTTTTAGACTTTAAAAAGTGAAGTAAAGCCACTCTCTCTGTCTAGTGTGCGTACTATTTACCCACCCCATAAAAGGTTTAACGTAATGACTCGTGTTGGGTCGACTTTAACTAGTAATTTAGAGTTCGAGCTTTAAATATGAAGTCCCTTCGAAGGACTTTGCTATGGTTTTGCTTTGGGCACCGAGATGGGCACATCGACCAAGTGGACATCACTCGATTCACCTCGAGATACGTGTTATGCGAGAATCAAGTTGTGCGCCTGTTCTAGTCGGTGCGCCATTTGAACATTTTTTCCTTTAAAATCCTCGAGAGCGAACTTTGTCGCCATCTACTGTCCTACTCGGCATTAAAATAGGCACACCAATCGGATGAGTACCGCATCGAGCGTACGCTCAATCGGTTTGCACCATCCGAACATTTTCATCTTTAAAGTCCTTGAGAAAGAACTTTGCCGCCGTCTATAGATCCTAATCGACTTGAGGCTGAATTAGTCGGGGTTTGTCGCTTAAATTGAAAGAAAGAAGTGTCAACAATAAATAGATAAATTAATAATGAAAGCCACTTTAAGTAAGAAGGGAAAAATTGAAATAAGCATTTGATGTTAACAGAAATTGTCTATAAATTAAAGAATTTTGATGGTCTTATATTTGAGTAATGATCGTGACATTGTTAACACTTGAATTAGAAGAACATGCAATTCACTCAATGAATTGATTGTGTTAATCAAAAGCATATTGGAGCTGGGCTTCAGCCTTCAGTGCAATCACTTGCAAGTGCACTGTAGTCTGTATAAAAACACAACTTCATGCAAGGCGGGTCTTCAATCAGACATGATTCCTGCATTGGCTGCTGATCCAAGACTGATTGAATGATGGCCGACCATGATAAATAGTATTGAGCTCTCGGCTTACGATACGCATTCCAAAGTATAAACTTAAGCTACTGGCTCTTTGAGTGCTCCACTTCATTGAGGTTCGATAAAATACCAATATCCAATCGATTGATTTGAGAATTCAACAATGCTTACAATAACAAGACTTCAAGTAACCCCGAGAAGAATCCAACTCATAAGAGTTCTCAAATTACATTCAAGATAACCAGATACATTTCCCTACCTCACCACATCTATTTATACTATAAATATCAAAATTACCCACTTAACTCCCTTTGTAACTAACTTGAAGTCACACCTACATTGCTTGTGATCCCCCAACTCCTTATTAATATTTGGGTCATATCAGGGCTCCTACATCAAGAGCAAACAAGCATGCAAATCATGTTAATGAGCATGATTAAGATTCTATTAAAAAAAATGGTTACTAAGATTCCATCACGACGTTCTTATCGAAAAAAAAAATCTATCACGACGTAGAAGACTACTTCCTGTAACAAGGTTACGCATCCCGGAATGACTATTGGACCAGTTCAAACATATATTGTAGGTAAATGGAACTGCTAGTACTAGCGCAAACTAAGGAACAGACTCATTTCATGAAGACCCCTACGCTTATGAACTACCAAACGTCTTGTATGTGTTAGGCATCCGAAATGGTATACAAAAGGATATGCATATTAAGGTCAAACAAATAGCAAGCACTCATGAAGAAAGGTGAAGTTTTAAGTTCCTCGGATGTCAAAGAGGCCTCTAATGAATTCACCTAAGTGTCGACGCACAAATTTGCATCTCATGGAGAGTAGTTTTCCTCAAGACGCTAGAACTAGTCACGCTTGAACGCAATAAAACAACTGCTTGCATCATATGATAACGTTTGATGACGAATGACAAACAAAAATAAAGAATAAAAGCAATATACAAGTACCGACCATATACGCATGGTAAATATATGTCGTGTGATCGAATTGTTGCTACTTCTTTTGATTTGTAGGTTTCTTGACTTTGAGTGTCCTTGATAGCTTGAAACTTGATGTACGCCGTTTCGATTTTCGATTCCGTGCACTTCTTCGGTTTCTCCAAGGTCTTGATGGCATGCAATGTGAGCAAGAAATCACAAAATGATTGAAGCATGTCACCAAACTTGGATCGAAGCCAAGTGGTTAGGAGTCTAGACAGGGAATTTCAAGCTAAATAGGCTTAATAAGCCCTCGAAATTTCTAAAAACAGGATGAATTCTACCAATGGGTTCTAACTTTTAAGAGATTGGAAAATAGGATCAATCATAATAAGTAAACCCAACAAACCTCTACCAAATAGTTAGTTGCAACATACATAAGCAAGATACAAGCGCTGGCTGGTGGAAAGGTTTGTAATCGGCGAGAATGGTACTCTAGGAATCAAATCGGAAGAACCAAGGATTTTGAGTTACCCGAAATATAAAGCGGACGAAGCGCTTCAATAGAGTCACCGGTAAGGGGTGAGTGCTACATGACTCATTGTCGACTTTCGTAACATTTTGTTGAATTGTTTAACCTGAATAGAAAAAGAAGAAGAAGAAGGAGATGAGCATAAACTCGCGAGAAAAAGGAAATAAAGGATTGGTTTAACTTGAATAGACAATAATTACAACAAAAACATTTCATGAAACTTGTGTGTCACAACAAACAAAATCATAATCCACCAAAACTAAATCAAGATTCTAATCCTTTTATCCACAAAAGGAATCACAACAGAAGTTTGATTAAAAGAGATTGTCTACTACGAACTAGTGTTTACAATTATCTTCCCGACTCTCTTTTTTCTCGCATATTTGCATTTTATTTTACAATTGATAATTTGATATTGGAAATTTCGTAATGCCTTTTTGCAACCACACTTGACCAGGTATGCAAAAAGGAAACAATGAAGACAAATAAACAGGGAAAGTGTACAAGCTAACCAAATTTCCTTCGAGGAATAATTATGCTTTGTTGATTAATCGGGCAACATATTTCACCAAACAGAGAACTCGAGAATATATTATTTCATTTATGAATAATCAAGAGCAATTAGAGAAACCTTTCATACCTCGTGACTTCTTAACAAGGTAAAGCGGCGTCCCAGCCTTGCCCTGCTCTTGCAGGTGCGCCCGCTTTCGGTGAATATAAGTCTTGATATAAGGAGGCAAGTCATAATTTATAACATTTCTCACTCCCTCAACATCCATTCCACGAGTCATTGCATCTCGAAGCAACAAGGACTGTACCTCTCCCTCTCTCGAATGCTCGCAACGTCTTACTTCAAAGCGAGTAAACTCATATTAGTACAACTTTTTCGGGCCAAAGATTTGTATACTAAAGCTTACAGAACATTTTAAACAGCAATACCATGAACGGGATAGTACAAATTTACAAGGAGACAAATTAAATAGGAATAAATAATGGGAGACATACTTTTTTCGATCCACTCATTCTAATGATTTTATACAGTTTTAGTCTGTTCATCAAGTTGTATAATACAAATCCCAATTTATACCCAACAGACTCTAATAACTGTGTCAATGTGCGTGGTGTGTACCAAAAGTACATCATCCAACCACTAACTATTAAAATATTCTCTATGCAATTCATTGAATAAAGAACCACAGCATTACTACCAACTCAACACAAATTACGTAGGACTATGAGATGCAGCTGTTTTTTTTTTTTTTTTTTTTTTTTGGACAAAGATGCTGCTGATTTCAGGACATCAATGTTGCATGTTGGCACCATAAGTTACCTTCGTACAGACTGACGTTGAAGACCTGAATACTCCTTGATCTTAAATCCAAGTCCATCAAATGAATTCAGTAAGATACATAATCTGTGATTTCTTTTTCATCAAATTCCTTTTGAAAAAGTTGCTCAATAAAATAAAATAGAAATAAAACTCTTGAAAAAGGATCGCATAATTCCCTGTAAGGGTTTGCATATCGTGACGCCGATTGAGTTGATGTCCGAAGTAAGTTACAATAGCATCTATCGAGTTATGATATTATACGACTTCGCATTCAAAAATTCAAATTAAAAAGGAAATAACACAATACTGTAAGAACGACTTATATACAATATCATCGTTTATCATTAGATTATTTATGAAATACAATTTTATTCATATTTTGTCTCCTTTTGACTAACAGGTGGCCCAATGATACGATGTCATATGACGAATCAAAAATAATAATGTTATACTTAATCTCTCCTCGAATTGATAATGCATAATTGGCTCAACTACTCCCACGAGATTAGATGAAAGTTTATACCACTAAAAAAAAAATAGAAATTGTTAACGAAATTACCTATATATCCCCCCATAATGCGTTAATTCTCTTGCTCTCTTCCTGGATAGGTAGCCTAGCAGAAGCGACCAAGACGTAGTAGCGAAGTCGGCCTCGGAAGCCATTAGAGCGACCAAGACGTAGTAATCGAGATTCTCCTCTCTCTCTCTCTCTCTCTCTCTCTCTCTCTCTCTCTCTCTCACACACACACACACACACACACACACTCGACTCGACTTTCTGCGGTACGTATGAATTTGTTTCGAAAGTGCTCTCTTTGTTGTTTCGGTTGGAAACCACTTCACGTGTTTGATAAAATGCTCGAGCGACCAATTAACACTTGAAGCTCAAAATTTGCGCGCCGTATTGATTGGAGATGGAGGACGAAAAGGGTAGTAGGAATGTACCGTTTTGCCGTGGATGAGAAGCCCAATTGATGTTGGTGTTTTTGATGAGTGCCCTCTCGGCCTCCTCCCTTGCCTTCATCCCGGGTATCTTTTTTTTTTTTTTTTTTTTTCTTTCTTTCTCCCATTGTTGTGCACATATTTGAAAGTACCCTCTATTAATTGTACTTAATCGAGTGCAATGGAAGAGTTAGTTGCATCCATGTTTGAAAGTACCCTCTATTAAGTGCACTTAATCTAGTGCAATGGAAGAGTTTGATGCATATTTGAAAGTACCCTCTATTAATTGTACTTAATCGAGCGCAATGGAAGAGTTAGTTGCATCCATGTTTGAAAGTACCCTCTATTAAGTGCACTAAATCGAGCACAATGGAACAGTTTGATCCATATTTGAAAGTATCCTCTTTCTACTCGCACTAAATTGAGCGCAATGGAAGAGTTTGATCCATAATTCCATATTTGAAAGTACCCTCTATTAAGTGCCCATGTGTTCATTTCTATTTGTAGAAAACCAACAATTGCAACTGGTTTTTGTTTTGGAGAAGTTCTTCGTATGTAAAATTCAATTAGCAAGTATCAATCAGAAGTTCACATACCAACAATCGATAGGAGAGTAGTAGGGAACTAATTTCCCGTAAGCAAGATTTCAAGTTCGAACGTACTATAAATTAAATAAAAATAAATTGGGAGAATATGAGATGGGCACGGATTAATCATTGCGGTTGACATCATATCTGCGTGAAACTCCAATAATAAAAAAATAAAAGCTCACACATTAAACTCGGCTTGCATATCGTATAAAGTTTTTCATCTCGTGTTCATAAAGGAGATTATATACTGTATCAATGTGTTTTTATCCCGTTAAATTTAATACATGAATATTATTAGCTTGACGCCTAAATGCTTAGTTGCATAAAGCTTAAACAACAAAATGTATCTCCTACACATACACATACAAACTACAACACAACCGAAAAGAAAATGAAATAATCAACAGCCAATAGGTTTTGCAGCAAAACTTAAGCAGCACGACAAGTATATTTATTGAAGGAATTGGACAGCAAAGAAAATAAGAAAATGAGTCTAAAACTTTTAGGCTGCGAATGCTTAAAAGATCACAACCTAGTTGTATAATATGTTATTCCGAAAAAAAACCTCTTCCCATCAAATTAAGTTGTTTGCTATCAATTGATCTCAAAGGGAATACAAAAATCTGCTTACTGAAGAACTCGCATCAATATTTGATTGTTAAGACAAAAGCTCCTATTCTTCGAAATCACAGAATTCATCGCCTCAATTTGGGAGGGAAACTGCACGAGTGCCATCTTAATGGGGTTGGATAATCCCTGCCTGTAGAAAATTTCCCAAAATACCGGTGGTTAGCGAAAAAATCTTACGATTAGATCCAATGCCTTAACCAAAAGAGACCAAGCACTTAACCTTGTAAACATTTGCATGGTCGAAGTAAAACATTCACTACCGCACAAGAATCGATCTACATCTTCTGGCAGCGCATTACGGGGTAATCCTTGCAATAACACCTAGAACAAGCAGATGCTAATGAAATAAATATCCAACACCATCCATATTTCGCAATATCACGCATTTAGAGTTGAAAAATCGATATGCCCAATTCCCGAATAAATGTATATACCACAATGTAACTTAAGTGCATGAATCGATTCGATACTCACAGTTTTTCCATCATAAGAGGGGATATTCCAGTAGCTTTTATCAGTCTGTCAACCATGAAATGAACTTTATCAATCAAAACAACAAATCCACAAAACATCAATGAAACCAAAAACTAATAACATTTGTTAAAACTGGAAAGTCAAAACCTTTTCCAATCGATACACCCTGCCCTGCCTAACAACAGCCTTCACAGCAAAATCAAATGAAGGGCGAGAGGGGAACTGCACAATCCTACACACAACAAAAACAATCAAACCAAGAAACCCTAAACCGCAAACCCCAAATGAAGAATCAAAATCAGGGTTTTTTGGTACAAAAACCAGGGTTTTGATCAACAACATGCCAACAATAACAATCAAACCAAGAAACCCTAAACCCCAAATTGAAAACCAAAATTAGGGCTTTTTGGTACAAAAATTAGGGCTTTTTTGTCAACATGCATTGCAACGGGATCGTAGTATCGATTGTATTCAACTCTAACATCCTGTAAAGACAGATCACAGCCTTCAAGCATGTGAATGATGTCGGTCTTCATCGTGTAGGGGCCATTCCCAGTGAGCCTTCCATACACGATACCTAACAAGACAATGAAACCAAATACAATCAATCAATCAATTACCCAGAAATGAAACTCAAGATTCGATTTTTGAAGTACTTTGGTTGGAAGATCGAAGAAATGGATCGACTTGGGAGGACTGGTCGGGGGTTGTTCGGTTGCTGGAGTTGCAGAGCAGAAGTGATGGGTTTGGAGAATTGGGAGAGCCTGGTTAGGGTTCAAGCGGAAGAGATTGGTTGATTTGGATATTGTGGTTTTCAGTTGATTCATCTTCTTTGATGTGCTATTATCAAGGCTTGCGACCCTGTTTTCCAGTTCTAGATTGTTTTAGACTTTAAAAAGTGAAGTAAAGCCACTCTCTCTGTCTAGTGTGCGTACTATTTACCCACCCCATAAAAGGTTTAACGTAATGACTCGTGTTGGGTCAGACTTTAACTAGTAATTTAGAGTTCGAGCTTTAAATATGAAGTCCCTTCGAAGGACTTTGCTATGGTTTTGCTTTGGGCACCGAGATGGGCACATCGACCAAGTGGACATCACTCGATTCACCTCGAGATACGTGTTATGCGAGAATCAAGTTGTGCCGCCTGTTCTAGTCGGTGCGCCATTTGAACATTTTTTCCTTTAAAATCCTCGAGAGCGAACTTTGTCGCCATCTACTTGTCCTACTCGGCATTAAAATAGGCACACCAACCGGATGAGTACCGCATCGAGCGTGCGCTCTGTCGGTTGCACCATCCGAACATTTTCATCTTTAAAGTCCTTGAGAAAGAACTTTGCCGCCGTCTATAGATCCTAATCGACTTGAGGCTGAATTAGTCGGGGTTTGTCGCTTAAATTGAAAGAAAGAAGTGTCAACAATAAATAGATAAATTAATAATGAAAGCCACTTTAAGTAAGAAGGGAAAAATTGAAATAAGCATTTGATGTTAACAGAAATTGTCTATAAATTAAAGAATTTTGATGGTCTTATATTTGAGTAATGATCGTGACATTGTTAACACTTGAATTAGAAGAACATGCAATTCACTCAATGAATTGATTGTGTTAATCAAAAGCATATTGGAGCTGGGCTTCAGCCTTCAGTGCAATCACTTGCAAGTGCACTGTAGTCTGTATAAAAACACAACTTCATGCAAGGCGGGTCTTCAATCAGACATGATTCCTGCATTGGCTGCTGATCCAAGACTGATTGAATGATGGCCGACCATGATAAATAGTATTGAGCTCTCTTACGATACGCATTCCAAAGTATAAACTTAAGCTACTGGCTCTTTGAGTGCTCCACTTCATTGAGGTTCGATAAAATACCAATATCCAATCGATTGATTTGAGAATTCAACAATGCTTACAATAACAAGACTTCAAGTAACCCCAGAGAAGAATCCAACTCATAAGAGTTCTCAAATTACATTCAAGATAACCAGATACATTTCCCTACCTCACCACATCTATTTATACTATAAATATCAAAATTACCCACTTAACTCCCTTTGTAACTAACTTGAAGTCACACCTACATTGCTTGTGATCCCCCACTCCTTATTAATATTTGGGTCATATCGTGGCTCCTACATCAAGAGCAAACAAGCATGCAAATCATGTTAATGAGCATGATTAAGATTCTATTAAAAAAATGGTTACTAAGATTCCATCACGACGTTCTTATCGAAAAAAAAAAAAAAATCTATCACGACGTGAAGACTACTTCCGAACAAGGTTACGCATCCTGGAATGACTATTGGACCAGTTCAAACATATATTGTAGGTAAATGGAACTCGCTAGTACTAGCGCAAACTAAGGAACAGACTCATTTCATGAAGACCCCTACTCGCTTATGAACTACCAAACGTCTTGTATGTGTTAGGCATCCGAAATGGTATACAAAAGGATATGCATATTAAGGTCAAACAAATAGCAAGCACTCATGAAGAAAGGTGAAGTTTTAAGTTCCTCGGATGTCAAAGAGGCCTCTAATGAATTCACCTAAGTGTCGACGCACAAATTTGCATCTCATGGAGAGTAGTTTTCCTCAAGACGCTAGAACTAGTCACGCCGAACGCAATAAAACAACTGCTTGCATCATATGATAACGTTTGATGACGAATGACAAACAAAAATAAAGAATAAAAGCAATATACAAGTACTTGACCATATACGCATGGTAAATATATGTCGTGTGATCGAATTGTTGCTACTTCTTTTGATTTGTAGGTTTCTTGACTTTGAGTGTCCTTGATAGCTTGAAACTTGATGTACGCCGTTTCGATTTTCGATTCCGTGCACTTCTTCAGTTTCTCCAAAGTCGATGGCATGCAATGTGAGCAAGAAATCACAAAATGATTGAAGCATGTCACCAAACTTGGATCGAAGCCAAGTGGTTAGGAGTCTAGACAGAATTTCAAGCTAAATAGGCTTAATAAACCCTCGAAATTTCTAAAAACAGGATGAATTCTACCAAATGGGTTCTAACTTTTAAGAGATTGGAAAATAGGATCAATCATAATAAGTAAACCCAACAAACCTCTACCAAATAGTTAGTTGCAACATACATAAGCAAGATACAAGCGCTGGCAGTGGAAAGGTTTGTAATCGGCGAGAATGGTACTCTAGGAATCAAATCGGAAGAACCAAGGATTTTGAGTTACCCGAAATATAAAGCGGACGAAGCGATTCAATAGAGTCACTGGTAAGGGGTGAGTGCTACATGACTCATTGTCGACTTTTCGTAACATTTTGTTGAATTGTTTAACCTGAATAGAAAAAGAAGAAGAAGAAGGAGATGAGCATAAACTCGCGAGAAAAAGGAAATAAAGGATTGGTTTAACTTGAATAGACAATAATTACAACAAAAACATTTCATGAAACTTGTGTGTCACAACAAACAAAATCATAATCCACCAAAACTAAATCAAGATTCTAATCCTTTTATCCACAAAAGGAATCACAACAGTTTGATTAAAAGAGATTGTCTACTACGAACTAGTGTTTACAATTATCTTCCCGACTCTCTTTTTTCTCGCATATTTGCATTTTATTTTACAATTGATAATTTGATATTGGAAATTTCGTAATGCCTTTTTGCAACCACACCGACCAGGTATGCAAAAAGGAAACAAGAAGACAAATAAACAGGGAAAGTGTACAAGCTAACCAAATTTCCTTCTGAGGAATAATTATGCTGTTGATTAATCAGGGCAACATATTTCACCAAACAGAGAACTCGAGAATATATTATTTCATTTATGAATAATCAAGAGCAATTAGAGAAACCTTTCATACCTCGTGACTTCTTAACAAGGTAAAGCAGCGTCCAGCTTGCCTGCTCTTGCAGTGCGCCCGGCTCGGTGAATATAAGTCTTGATATAAGGAGGCAAGTCATAATTTATAACATTTCTCACTCCCTCAACATCCATTCCACGAGTCATTGCATCTGAAGCAACAAGGACCTGTACCTCTCCCTCTCTGAATGCTCGCAACGTCTTACTGAAGCAGGTAAACTCATATTAGTACAACTTTTTTCGGGCCAAAGATTTGTATACTAAAGCTTACAGAACATTTTAAACAGCAATACCATGAACGGGATAGTACAAATTTACAAGGAGACAAATTAAATAGGAATAAATAATGGGAGACATACTTTTTTCGATCCACTCATTCTAATGATTTTATACAGTTTTAGTCTGTTCATCAAGTTGTATAATACAAATCCCAATTTATACCCAACAGACTCTAATAACTGTGTCAATGTGCGTGGTGTGTACCAAAAGTACATCATTCAACCACTAACTATTAAAATATTCTCTATGCAATTCATTGAATAAAGAACCACAGCATTACTACCAACTCAACACAAATTACGTAGGACTATGAGATGCAGCTGTTTTTTTTTTTTTTTTTTTTTTTTTTGGACAAAGATGCTGCTGATTTCAGGACATCAATGTTGCATGTTGGCACCATAAGTTACCTTCGTACAGACTGACGTTGAAGACCTGAATACTCCTTGATCTTAAATCCAAGTCCATCAAATGAATTCAGTAAGATACATAATCTGTGATTTCTTTTTCATCAAATTCCTTTTGAAAAAGTTGCTCAATAAAATAAAATAGAAATAAAACTCTTGAAAAAGGATCGCATAATTCCCTGTAAGGGTTTGCATATCGTGACGCCGATTGAGTTGATGTCCGAAGTAAGTTACAATAGCATCTATCGAGTTATGATATTATACGACTTCGCATTCAAAAATTCAAATTAAAAAGGAAATAACACAATACTGTAAGAACGACTTATATACAATATCATCGTTTATCATTAGATTATTTATGAAATACAATTTTATTCATATTTTGTCTCCTTTTGACTAACAAAATCCAATGATACGATGTCATATGACGAATCAAAAATAATAATGTTATACTTAATCTCTCCTCGAATTGATAATGCATAATTGGCTCAACTACTCCCACGAGATTAGATGAAAGTTTATACCACTAAAAAAAAATAGAAATTGTTAACGAAATTACCTATATATCCCCCCATAATGCGTTAATTCTCTTGCTCTCTTCCTGGATAGGTAGCCCTAGCAGAGCAGCCAAGACGTAGTAGCGAAGTCGGCCTCGGAAGCCATTAGAGCAGCCAAGACGTAGTAACTGAGATTCTCCTCTCTCTCTCTCTCTCTCTCTCTCTCTCTCACACACACACACACACACACACACACACACTCAGTCTTTCTGCCAGGTACGTATGAATTTGTTTCAGTGCTCTCTTTGTTGTTTCGGTTGGAAACCACTTCACGTGTTTGATAAAATGCCTGAGCGACCAATTAACACTTGAAGCTCAAAATTTGCAGCGCCCGTATTGATTGGAGATGGAGGACGAAAAGGGTAGTAGGAATGTACCCGTTTTGCCGTGGATGAGAAGCCCAATTGATGTTGGTGTTTTTGATGAGTGCCCTCTCAGCCTCCTCCCTTGCCTTCATCCCGGGTATCTTTTTTTTTTTTTCTTTCTCCCATTGTTGTGCACATATTTGAAAGTACCCTCTATTAATTGTACTTAATCGAGTGCAATGGAAGAGTTAGTTGCATCCATGTTTGAAAGTACCCTCTATTAAGTGCACTTAATCTAGTGCAATGGAAGAGTTTGATGCATATTTGAAAGTACCCTCTATTAATTGTACTTAATCGAGCGCAATGGAAGAGTTAGTTGCATCCATGTTTGAAAGTACCCTCTATTAAGTGCACTAAATCGAGCACAATGGAACAGTTTGATCCATATTTGAAAGTATCCTCTTTCTACTGCACTAAATTGAGCGCAATGGAAGAGTTTGATCCATAATTCCATATTTGAAAGTACCCTCTATTAAGTGCCCATGTGTTCATTTCTATTTGTAGAAAACCAACAATTGCAACTGGTTTTTGTTTTGGAGAAGTTCTTCGTATGTAAAATTCAATTAGCAAGTATCAATCAGAAGTTCACATACCAACAATCGATAGGAGAGTAGTAGGGAACTAATTTCCCGTAAGCAAGATTTCAAGTTCGAACGTACTATAAATTAAATAAAAATAAATTGGGAGAATATGAGATGGGCACGGATTAATCATTGCGGTTGACATCATATCTGCGTGAAACTCCAATAATAAAAAAATAAAAGCTCACACATTAAACTCGGCTTGCATATCGTATAAAGTTTTTCATCTCGTGTTCATAAAGGAGATTATATACTGTATCAATGTGTTTTTATCCCGTTAAATTTAATACATGAATATTATTAGCTTGACGCCTAAATGCTTAGTTGCATAAAGCTTAAACAACAAAATGTATCTCCTACACATACACATACAAACTACAACACAACCGAAAAGAAAATGAAATAATCAACAGCCAATAGGTTTTGCAGCAAAACTTAAGCAGCACGACAAGTATATTTATTGAAGGAATTGGACAGCAAAGAAAATAAGAAAATGAGTCTAAAACTTTTAGGCTGCGAATGCTTAAAAGATCACAACCTAGTTGTATAATATGTTATTCCGAAAAAAAACCTCTTCCCATCAAATTAAGTTGTTTGCTATCAATTGATCTCAAAGGGAATACAAAAATCTGCTTACTGAAGAACTCGCATCAATATTTGATTGTTAAGACAAAAGCTCCTATTCTTCGAAATCACAGAATTCATCGCCTCAATTTGGGAGGGAAACTGCACGAGTGCCATCTTAATGGGGTTGGATAATCCCTGCCTGTAGAAAATTTCCCAAAATACCGGTGGTTAGCGAAAAAATCTTACGATTAGATCCAATGCCTTAACCAAAAGAGACCAAGCACTTAACCTTGTAAACATTTGCATGGTCGAAGTAAAACATTCACTACCGCACAAGAATCGATCTACATCTTCTGGCAGCGCATTACGGGGTAATCCTTGCAATAACACCTAGAACAAGCAGATGCTAATGAAATAAATATCCAACACCATCCATATTTCGCAATATCACGCATTTAGAGTTGAAAAATCGATATGCCCAATTCCCGAATAAATGTATATACCACAATGTAACTTAAGTGCATGAATCGATTCGATACTCACAGTTTTTCCATCATAAGAGGGGATATTCCAGTAGCTTTTATCAGTCTGTCAACCATGAAATGAACTTTATCAATCAAAACAACAAATCCACAAAACATCAATGAAACCAAAAACTAATAACATTTGTTAAAACTGGAAAGTCAAAACCTTTTCCAATCGATACACCCTGCCCTGTTGTCTTTTCTGATCTATACAACACTTTTAATTCAATTATAAATCATAAAATATAAACATACCTCATTCCATTGCCAATAAACTTAAGATGTTTTTCCCCTCTCTGCCTTTTTCCGTAACACCACACAACCTTGATGGCGAGATCTCAATGCGGTTTTAAATAAATCATATCCCAATAACTGTTTTACAGTTATTGGGGCCGTTTAATTTGAAGAGAGAGGGGAGGGAATTAAAACCCCCGTACTCAAAACAATTATGCCCAAACTACCATCAAGTTGTGGGCCCAAAATATGAAGTACGTAATAACATAATATGGGTCACATATAATAGAGATTAATTAGGAAAAGATAATCTAACAATCTCCCACTTGACCCATGTTATAACTTGATGATTCAAAATATAATATAATTGCGCACTTTTATTGAATCTATCAAATCGCTTTTCCACTGAATTAAAAATGATTAGATCATGGCGGTCACAAGTCATTTAATCGACATGATTCCTTCCATGTATCACAATCAACTCAACCAGTATAACTTTAATAAGGATAATTCAACCCTCTAACTATAATGTTATCTCTCTGAAATATAATGAAGATAACAAGTACATAAGCAAAAAACAAAGCTTTAATAGAATTCACAAGTGTCATGACAATAATATGAGCAATACAATTATAAATGTATGTATACATACCACAATATTATGTTAACAAGGACTTGTCTATAATGCCCATACGTTCAACATGGCCAATAAACGTTTTAGGCGGTAATCCCTTAGTTAACGGATCCGCTATCATCGAGATCGCACCAATATGCTCAATCAACACTCTTTGTTTTTGCACTTCTTCTTTGACAGACAAGTACTTCAAATCCATGTGTTTTGCACCTTTTGAATACTTGTCATTCTTCGAAAAGAAAACTCACGGAGTTATCACAAGATAGCCTTATAGGTCTAGCTATACTATCAATAATAGCAAGTCCCGACACAAAATTCATGCAACCATAATGCATGAATAGTGGCCTCAAAGCATGCCACGAATTCAGCCTCCATAGTGGAAGTAGCAATTACATCTGCCGCTTCACTCTTCCATGAAACTGCTCCTCCACCAATAGGAACAAGTAACCGAATGTAGATTTCCTCGAGTCCACACATCCGCGTAGTCCGAATCGAATACCCAATCACTTCGAGATGACTCGACTGTTTGTAGATCAACATGTAATCCTTGGTGCCTTGTAAGTACCTAAGTACTTTCTTTGCGGCTTTCCAATGATCCATTCCAGGATTACTTTGATATCGACCCAACATTCCAACAAAGAAACCGATATCCCAGTCGAGTACAAGTCTGGGCATACATTAAGCTCCCAACTAATGACGCATAAGGAATGCATTGCATTTGCTGACGTTCCAAATCATTTTGAGGACATTGCATTAAACTGAACTTGTCCCCTTTCTGAATTGGAACTATTCCTGCAGAGCACTTGTCCATTTGAAATCTATCTAATACTTTATTGATATATCCTTTCTGAGACAAACCTAACAATCCTTGTGATCTATCACGGAATATTTCTATTCCTATCACATAGGATGCCTCACCCATACCTTTCATTTCAAAGTTTATAGAGAGAAATCTCTTTACATCATGTAACAAAGCAACATCATTCGCAGCAAGAAGAATGTCATCAACATATAGGACCAATATAATAAACTTGCTCCCACTGATCTTCATATATATACACCGATCAACAGTGTTTTCTATAAAACCATAAGACGTAATGGCATTATTGAACTTAATATACCATTGTCTGGAAGCTTGTTTCGATCCATATATTGACTTCTTCAACTTACACACCAAGTTTTCTTTTCCTGTGGTCAAGAAACCTTCGGGTTGGTCCATGTAAACTTCCTCTTCTAAGTCTCCATTCAGAAAAGCGGTTTTCACATCCATTTGGTGAAGCTCAAGATTATAATGAGCTACCAAAGCCATTATAATTCTTAAAGAGTCCTTCTTTGAAACTGGAGAAAAGGTTTCTTTATAGTCAATGTCATCCTTTTGATTGTAACCTTTGGCGACAAGTCTGGCTTTATGTCTTTCAATATTGCCATGTGAGTCTCTTTTTGTTTTGAAGACCCATTTGCAACCAACTTGCTTTGCACCTTCAGGCAACTCGACTAATTCCCAGACTTTGTTGTCATCCATTGATTTCAACTCATCTTTCATGGCACTAAACCATTTTTCAGAATCATCACATTTCATGGCTTGTTTGAACGAGACTGGATCTTCGTCAATGCTCAAATCACATTCATGTTCAAGTGAATAAACCACATAGTCATTTGAAACTCGCTTTGGTCTTCTTGTCCTTACTGCACCTTCGTAATGCTATTTCTTGTGGTTCTACTTGATCATTTACAACTTGTGCATCATTAGCTAGTTCATTAACAATAAGTTCATTTTCCTCATTTGGAACAATGATTTGTTGTCCAGGTTTATTGCGTAACCTTGATACAACAAGAGGAACAACAATTTGAGGAGAAATGCTAGATGTAGGAGTTTTCAATTGAATTTCATGAATATCCACATTTCGTGGTTCTTCACTCCCACTGTTTTGGCCATTCTCAATGAACCGAGCATTACCAGACTCAACTATTCTCGTACTATGGTTAGGACAATAAAATATGTACCCTTTAGACTTTTCAGGGTAACCAATGAAGTAACCACTAATAGTCCTTGCATCAAGTTTCTTTTCATGTGGATTATATATCCGTACTTCTGCTTGACATCCCCAAACATGAAGATGTCTCAAACTAGGTTTCCTACCGAATCAAAGTTCATAAGGAGTCTTAAGAACCGATTTACTAGGAACCCTATTTAGCGATATGCACGCAGCCTTTAAGGCATGCATCCACAATGATGAAGGTATAGTGTTACAACTTAACATACTCCTAACCATATCCATAAGAGTACGGTTCCGTCTTTCAAATTACACCATTTTGTTGAGGTGTACCAGGCATTGTGTATTGTGCACAAATACCTCGACTTTTAAGGAAATTTGCAAATGGACCTGGACATTGTCCACTTTCATCATACTTTCCAAAGTATTCGCCACCTCTATCAGATCTCACCACTTTTACCTTTCTATCTAGCTGCCTTTCTACCTCATTAATGAACACTTCTAAAATGTCCACCGACTGAGACTTTTCATGCAACAAGTATAGATAACAATATCGTGAGTAATCATCAATAAAGGTGATAAAATACTTTTGACCACTCCAAGATGGAGTATCAAAAGGACCACAAATATCGGTGTGTATCAATTCAAGAGGCTCACTGCTTCTTGTGGCAGGATGTTTTGATATATGTTTGGTTTGCTTTCCCTTAATGCAATCCACACATACATCCCAAATCAACAAAATCCAATTGAGGTAAGATATTACTTTTCACTAACCTCTTTACTCTTTCTTTGGATATGTGACCTAATCTTTGATGTCAAAGAAAAGTAGAGCACTCATCATGTGCACTACGTTTATTTCCAATAACATGCTCAACATTAAACAAGGATTCAACAAACATACTATCAAGATCGAAACGATATAAGTTGTCAATTAAAATACCAGAACCATAATAGTATTTTTGTTTAAATAAACTAAAACAACCGTTTCCAATCTTTAAATTAAAACCTACACAATCCAATCTTGATACGTAAACAAGGTTCCTTGAACATTCAGGGAACATAAAGACACTTTTCTAAATCCAAAAAGTATCCCAGATCCAGGATTAATCTATAAGTCCCGATCCCTTCTATGCGTGCCTTCATTCTCGTTTCCCATAAATAAGAATTTTTCGCCCGCTTATGGGATGGATTGAAAGGAATCCCCGCATAATATGTGAAACATGAGTAGTTGCACCAGTATCAAGCCACCAGGTATTATTAGGCACTTCAATTAAGTTTGATTCAAAACATACAGAAACGTAATGTATACCTTTCTTCTCAAACCATGCATTTCGTTTTGGACAGTCTTTCTTGAAGTGTCCACTCTTCCTACAGAAGTGACACCTCTGCTCCTTATGGATTCGACCCTCATGGACTTTCATTGGGGCTTTGTCCTTCTTCCTGTCCTTCCTTCCTGGGATAGCTTTGCTGCTGCTAGCTCCATCATGCATAGTGAGATGAACTGAGTGACCCTTCAGTTTCCTTAATCTCCCTTCCTCTTGTACGAGCATGGCCTTGATTTCTTGCAAGTTCCATTTTTCTTTTATGGTGTTGTAATTCACCTGGAACTGACCAAACTCAGGGGGAAGGGAATTAATAATGAACTGAACCAGAAATGATTCACTCACGTCCATACCCATAGCTTTGAGCTTTGCTGCCAAATTAGACATACTAGTCACATGATCATGGATGGATTGTGACCACTCAAATTTCTTAGTGGTCAACTCACTCATCAAGCTTCCCACAATGGACTTGTCAGCAATGTCCGATTGTGAGTACTCTTTTAGTTGGATCATGAATTCCTTTGCATCGCTTGTCTTGGGCATAGATGGTTTGACATTTTCTGCAATCGTCATTCGCATCAAATTCAAACTTAGCCTATTAGACCGCTCCCAAGCCTCATATAAAGACTTTTCCTCTTCTGAGTCGGCCTCGGTAATGGCGCGGGCTTTTCGTCTACAATGATTGTCGTCAAGGTCCATTACACCCAGCTTGAAACCGGATTTGTTCGACTAATCATTGTAGTTAAGCCCATTGAACTTAACCATCATATTACCCAAGGCAAACATATTAGAGGACGCTGCAAATATAACAAAATTATTCACATTAATGCTTTGAGTTAAATCTAATAGATTCAGACATACAATACTTTTATTATGTATTTAAGTTCACCTTTGGGTGATACTTTAATACATAATTCATGCTATATCAAATTCTCAATAAGCATACTTTCATAGACAATCAATCATACTTAGGAAAATAAGTAAGATATCTTTGGATAAAACATACCTATTTTAATTAAGTATGGAGATAAATCTCTTAAGTTTCATTAATTATAAGCAATGGTCCACCTTTGGGTGACCTCCTAGCGTTATAATTAATTGGTCTTAATTAAATATTTATCATCTATTCAAGCTAGGCCACTTTGGTGACTAACAAGCTTTTCGTTAAATAAATATTTAATTAAGCATACTTTAATTTTTTTATTATTATTTTAATCAAGATATACATAACAATCATATGCATACATGCATAACAATCATATGCATACATACATTAATATGTATACAACGAATTCGGTCAGCAACAAATATACATATTTCACAAATTCGATTGATATCATGTTACTGTGCATATCATATGGATACATAAAGGCAACGTAAGTGTTTTAATTTCAATGTAATCATAAGATATTTCAATAAATATCACGTAATATATATCATTGATTCATTGATACCACTATAAACAACATGATAAGCATGACATCTACATCAATTCCAAATTTGTGTTTATCTACATATTCTAAATTCGTAGACTTTACCAACACTTGTGTGGATATACAGAAAATAAAATATTTTCTAACCTAAAAAATAGGCCAAGTAAGCCATGCATTCAACGAAAATTAATATTAATATTAATATTAATATTAATATTAACGAAATTGGGAAGTTTGCCGAAATCCAAAATTAACAATTTCGGCACCTGAATAGGTAAAACTTAAAATATATAAATTACCTTTTATACCCTTTTATACCCAAATTGAATAATCGACTTCAAGAATTATTTTCAATAATGTCGATTAAAATTAAAACAATAATGCGGAAACTATTATCAAGAATAAAAGTGTTCAACCATGCTCTGATACCAATGTTGTCTTTTCTGATCTATACAACACTTTTAATTCAATTATAAATCATAAAATATAAACATACCTCATTCCATTGCCAATAAACTTAAGATGTTTTTCCCCTCTCTGCCTTTTTCCGTAACACCACACAACCTTGATGGCGAGATCTCAATGCGGTTTTAAATAAATCATATCCCAATAACTGTTTTACAGTTATTGGGGCCGTTTAATTTGAAGAGAGAGGGGAGGGAATTAAAACCCCCGTACTCAAAACAATTATGCCCAAACTACCATCAAGTTGTGGGCCCAAAATATGAAGTACGTAATAACATAATATGGGTCACATATAATAGAGATTAATTAGGAAAAGATAATCTAACATGCCCTGCCTAACAACAGCCTTCACAGCAAAATCAAATGAAGGGCGAGAGGGGAACTGCACAATCCTACACACAACAAAAACAATCAAACCAAGAAACCCTAAACCGCAAACCCCAAATGAAGAATCAAAATCAGGGTTTTTTTGGTACAAAAACCAGGGTTTTGATCAACAACATGCCAACAATAACAATCAAACCAAGAAACCCTAAACCCCAAATTGAAAACCAAAATTAGGGCTTTTTGGTACAAAAATTAGGGCTTTTTTGTCAACATGCATTGCAACGGGATCGTAGTATCGATTGTATTCAACTCTAACATCCTGTAAAGACAGATCACAGCCTTCAAGCATGTGAATGATGTCGGTCTTCATCGTGTAGGGGCCATTCCCAGTGAGCCTTCCATACACGATACCTAACAAGACAATGAAACCAAATACAATCAATCAATCAATTACCCAGAAATGAAACTCAAGATTCGATTTTTGAAGTACTTTGGTTGGAAGATCGAAGAAATGGATCGACTTGGGAGGACTGGTCGGGGGTTGTTCGGTTGCTGGAGTTGCAGAGCAGAAGTGATGGGTTTGGAGAATTGGGAGAGCCTGGTTAGGGTTCAAGCGGAAGAGATTGGTTGATTTGGATATTGTGGTTTTCAGTTGATTCATCTTCTTTGATGTGCTATTATCAAGGCTTGCGACCCTGTTTTCCAGTTCTAGATTGTTTTAGACTTTAAAAAGTGAAGTAAAGCCACTCTCTCTGTCTAGTGTGCGTACTATTTACCCACCCCATAAAAGGTTTAACGTAATGACTCGTGTTGGGTCAGACTTTAACTAGTAATTTAGAGTTCGAGCTTTAAATATGAAGTCCTTCGAAGGACTTTGCTATGGTTTTGCTTTGGGCACCGAGATGGGCACATCGACCAAGTGGACATCACTCGATTCACCTCGAGATACGTGTTATGCGAGAATCAAGTTGTGCCGCCCGTTCTAGTCGGTGCGCCATTTGAACATTTTTTCCTTTAAAATCCTCGAGAGCGAACTTTGTCGCCATCTACCGGTCCTACTCGCATTAAAATAGGCACACCAATCGGATGAGTACCGCATCGAGCGGCGCCGCTCGGTTCTGCACCATCCGAACATTTTCATCTTTAAAGTCCTTGAGAAAGAACTTTGCCGCCGTCTATAGATCCTAATCGACTTGAGGCTGAATTAGTCGGGGTTTGTCGCTTAAATTGAAAGAAAGAAGTGTCAACAATAAATAGATAAATTAATAATGAAAGCCACTTTAAGTAAGAAGGGAAAAATTGAAATAAGCATTTGATGTTAACAGAAATTGTCTATAAATTAAAGAATTTTGATGGTCTTATATTTGAGTAATGATCGTGACATTGTTAACACTTGAATTAGAAGAACATGCAATTCACTCAATGAATTGATTGTGTTAATCAAAAGCATATTGGAGCTGGGCTTCAGCCTTCAGTGCAATCACTTGCAAGTGCACTGTAGTCTGTATAAAAACACAACTTCATGCAAGGCGGGTCTTCAATCAGACATGATTCCTGCATTGGCTGCTGATCCAAGACTGATTGAATGATGGCCGACCATGATAAATAGTATTGAGCTCTCGGCTTACGATACGCATTCCAAAGTATAAACTTAAGCTACTGGCTCTTTGAGTGCTCCACTTCATTGAGGTTCGATAAAATACCAATATCCAATCGATTGATTTGAGAATTCAACAATGCTTACAATAACAAGACTTCAAGTAACCCCAGAGAAGAATCCAACTCATAAGAGTTCTCAAATTACATTCAAGATAACCAGATACATTTCCCTACCTCACCACATCTATTTATACTATAAATATCAAAATTACCCACTTAACTCCCTTTGTAACTAACTTGAAGTCACACCTACATTGCTTTGTGATCCCCCAACTCCTTATTAATATTTGGGTCATATCAGTGCTCCTACATCAAGAGCAAACAAGCATGCAAATCATGTTAATGAGCATGATTAAGATTCTATTAAAAAAAAATGGTTACTAAGATTCCATCACGACGTTCTTATCGAAAAAAAAAATCTATCACGACGTAGAAGACTACTTCCAGAACAAGGTTACGCATCCCGGAATGACTATTGGACCAGTTCAAACATATATTGTAGGTAAATGGAACTCGCTAGTACTAGCGCAAACTAAGGAACAGACTCATTTCATGAAGACCCCTCTCGCTTATGAACTACCAAACGTCTTCGTATGTGTTAGGCATCTCGAAATGGTATACAAAAGGATATGCATATTAAGGTCAAACAAATAGCAAGCACTCATGAAGAAAGGTGAAGTTTTAAGTTCCTCGGATGTCAAAGAGGCCTCTAATGAATTCACCTAAGTGTCGACGCACAAATTTGCATCTCATGGAGAGTAGTTTTCCTCAAGACGCTAGAACTAGTCACGCCGAACGCAATAAAACAACTGCTTGCATCATATGATAACGTTTGATGACGAATGACAAACAAAAATAAAGAATAAAAGCAATATACAAGTACCGACCATATACGCATGGTAAATATATGTCGTGTGATCGAATTGTTGCTACTTCTTTTGATTTGTAGGTTTCTTGACTTTGAGTGTCCTTGATAGCTTGAAACTTGATGTACGCCGTTTCGATTTTCGATTCCGTGCACTTCTTCGCTTTCTCCAAAGGCTTGATGGCATGCAATGTGAGCAAGAAATCACAAAATGATTGAAGCATGTCACCAAACTTGGATCGAAGCCAAGTGGTTAGGAGTCTAGACAGAATTTCAAGCTAAATAGGCTTAATAAACCCTCGAAATTTCTAAAAACAGGATGAATTCTACCAAATGGGTTCTAACTTTTAAGAGATTGGAAAATAGGATCAATCATAATAAGTAAACCCAACAAACCTCTACCAAATAGTTAGTTGCAACATACATAAGCAAGATACAAGCGCTTCTGGTGGAAAGGTTTGTAATCGGCGAGAATGGTACTCTAGGAATCAAATCGGAAGAACCAAGGATTTTGAGTTACCCGAAATATAAAGCGGACGAAGCAGTTCAATAGAGTCACTGGTAAGGGGTGAGTGCTACATGACTCATTGTCGGCTTTCGTAACATTTTGTTGAATTGTTTAACCCGAATAGAAAAAGAAGAAGAAGAAGGAGATGAGCATAAACTCGCGAGAAAAAGGAAATAAAGGATTGGTTTAACTTGAATAGACAATAATTACAACAAAAACATTTCATGAAACTTGTGTGTCACAACAAACAAAATCATAATCCACCAAAACTAAATCAAGATTCTAATCCTTTTATCCACAAAAGGAATCACAACGAAGTTTGATTAAAAGAGATTGTCTACTACGAACTAGTGTTTACAATTATCTTCCCGACTCTCTTTTTTTCGCATATTTGCATTTTATTTTACAATTGATAATTTGATATTGGAAATTTCGTAATGCCTTTTTGCAACCACACCGACCAGGTATGCAAAAAGGAAACAAGAAGAAGACAAATAAACAGGGAAAGTGTACAAGCTAACCAAATTTCCTTCGAGGAATAATTATGTTTGATTGATTAATCAGGGCAACATATTTCACCAAACAGAGAACTCGAGAATATATTATTTCATTTATGAATAATCAAGAGCAATTAGAGAAACCTTTCATACCTCGTGACTTCTTAACAAGGTAAAGCGGCGTCAGCCTTGCCCTGCTCTTGCAAGCGCCCGCTCGGTGAATATAAGTCTTGATATAAGGAGGCAAGTCATAATTTATAACATTTCTCACTCCCTCAACATCCATTCCACGAGTCATTGCATCTCAAGCAACAAGGACCTGTACCTCTCCCTCTCTCGAATGCTCGCAACGTCTTATCAAGAAGCGAGTAAACTCATATTAGTACAACTTTTTCGGGCCAAAGATTTGTATACTAAAGCTTACAGAACATTTTAAACAGCAATACCATGAACGGGATAGTACAAATTTACAAGGAGACAAATTAAATAGGAATAAATAATGGGAGACATACTTTTTCGATCCACTCATTCTAATGATTTTATACAGTTTTAGTCTGTTCATCAAGTTGTATAATACAAATCCCAATTTATACCCAACAGACTCTAATAACTGTGTCAATGTGCGTGGTGTGTACCAAAAGTACATCATTCAACCACTAACTATTAAAATATTCTCTATGCAATTCATTGAATAAAGAACCACAGCATTACTACCAACTCAACACAAATTACGTAGGACTATGAGATGCAGCTGTTTTTTTTTTTTTTTTTTTTTTTTTTTGGACAAAGATGCTGCTGATTTCAGGACATCAATGTTGCATGTTGGCACCATAAGTTACCTTCGTACAGACTGACGTTGAAGACCTGAATACTCCTTGATCTTAAATCCAAGTCCATCAAATGAATTCAGTAAGATACATAATCTGTGATTTCTTTTTCATCAAATTCCTTTTGAAAAAGTTGCTCAATAAAATAAAATAGAAATAAAACTCTTGAAAAAGGATCGCATAATTCCCTGTAAGGGTTTGCATATCGTGACGCCGATTGAGTTGATGTCCGAAGTAAGTTACAATAGCATCTATCGAGTTATGATATTATACGACTTCGCATTCAAAAATTCAAATTAAAAAGGAAATAACACAATACTGTAAGAACGACTTATATACAATATCATCGTTTATCATTAGATTATTTATGAAATACAATTTTATTCATATTTTGTCTCCTTTTGACTAACAGGTGGCCCAATGATACGATGTCATATGACGAATCAAAAATAATAATGTTATACTTAATCTCTCCTCGAATTGATAATGCATAATTGGCTCAACTACTCCCACGAGATTAGATGAAAGTTTATACCACTAAAAAAAAAATAGAAATTGTTAACGAAATTACCTATATATCCCCCCATAATGCGTTAATTCTCTTGCTCTCTTCCTGGATAGGTAGCCCTAGCAGAGCAGCCAAGACGTAGTAGCGAAGTCGGCCTCGGAAGCCATTAGAGTAGCCAAGACGTAGTAACTGAGATTCTCCTCTCTCTCTCTCTCTCTCTCTCTCACACACACACACACACACACACACACACTCAGTCTTTCTGGCAGGTACGTATGAATTTGTTTCAGTGCTCTCTTTGTTGTTTCGGTTGGAAACCACTTCACGTGTTTGATAAAATGCCTGAGCGACCAATTAACACTTGAAGCTCAAAATTTGCAGCGCCCGTATTGATTGGAGATGGAGGACGAAAAGGGTAGTAGGAATGTACCCGTTTTGCCGTGGATGAGAAGCCCAATTGATGTTGGTGTTTTTGATGAGTGCCCTCTCAGCCTCCTCCCTTGCCTTCATCCCGGGTATCTTTTTTTTTTTTTCTTTCTCCCATTGTTGTGCACATATTTGAAAGTACCCTCTATTAATTGTACTTAATCGAGTGCAATGGAAGAGTTAGTTGCATCCATGTTTGAAAGTACCCTCTATTAAGTGCACTTAATCTAGTGCAATGGAAGAGTTTGATGCATATTTGAAAGTACCCTCTATTAATTGTACTTAATCGAGCGCAATGGAAGAGTTAGTTGCATCCATGTTTGAAAGTACCCTCTATTAAGTGCACTAAATCGAGCACAATGGAACAGTTTGATCCATATTTGAAAGTATCCTCTTTCTACTGCACTAAATTGAGCGCAATGGAAGAGTTTGATCCATAATTCCATATTTGAAAGTACCCTCTATTAAGTGCCCATGTGTTCATTTCTATTTGTAGAAAACCAACAATTGCAACTGGTTTTTGTTTTGGAGAAGTTCTTCGTATGTAAAATTCAATTAGCAAGTATCAATCAGAAGTTCACATACCAACAATCGATAGGAGAGTAGTAGGGAACTAATTTCCCGTAAGCAAGATTTCAAGTTCGAACGTACTATAAATTAAATAAAAATAAATTGGGAGAATATGAGATGGGCACGGATTAATCATTGCGGTTGACATCATATCTGCGTGAAACTCCAATAATAAAAAATAAAAGCTCACACATTAAACTCGGCTTGCATATCGTATAAAGTTTTTCATCTCGTGTTCATAAAGGAGATTATATACTGTATCAATGTGTTTTTATCCCGTTAAATTTAATACATGAATATTATTAGCTTGACGCCTAAATGCTTAGTTGCATAAAGCTTAAACAACAAAATGTATCTCCTACACATACACATACAAACTACAACACAACCGAAAAGAAAATGAAATAATCAACAGCCAATAGGTTTTGCAGCAAAACTTAAGCAGCACGACAAGTATATTTATTGAAGGAATTGGACAGCAAAGAAAATAAGAAAATGAGTCTAAAACTTTTAGGCTGCGAATGCTTAAAAGATCACAACCTAGTTGTATAATATGTTATTCCGAAAAAAAACCTCTTCCCATCAAATTAAGTTGTTTGCTATCAATTGATCTCAAAGGGAATACAAAAATCTGCTTACTGAAGAACTCGCATCAATATTTGATTGTTAAGACAAAAGCTCCTATTCTTCGAAATCACAGAATTCATCGCCTCAATTTGGGAGGGAAACTGCACGAGTGCCATCTTAATGGGGTTGGATAATCCCTGCCTGTAGAAAATTTCCCAAAATACCGGTGGTTAGCGAAAAAATCTTACGATTAGATCCAATGCCTTAACCAAAAGAGACCAAGCACTTAACCTTGTAAACATTTGCATGGTCGAAGTAAAACATTCACTACCGCACAAGAATCGATCTACATCTTCTGGCAGCGCATTACGGGGTAATCCTTGCAATAACACCTAGAACAAGCAGATGCTAATGAAATAAATATCCAACACCATCCATATTTCGCAATATCACGCATTTAGAGTTGAAAAATCGATATGCCCAATTCCCGAATAAATGTATATACCACAATGTAACTTAAGTGCATGAATCGATTCGATACTCACAGTTTTTCCATCATAAGAGGGGATATTCCAGTAGCTTTTATCAGTCTGTCAACCATGAAATGAACTTTATCAATCAAAACAACAAATCCACAAAACATCAATGAAACCAAAAACTAATAACATTTGTTAAAACTGGAAAGTCAAAACCTTTTCCAATCGATACACCCTGCCCTGCCTAACAACAGCCTTCACAGCAAAATCAAATGAAGGGCGAGAGGGGAACTGCACAATCCTACACACAACAAAAACAATCAAACCAAGAAACCCTAAACCGCAAACCCCAAATGAAGAATCAAAATCAGGGTTTTTTTGGTACAAAAACCAGGGTTTTGATCAACAACATGCCAACAATAACAATCAAACCAAGAAACCCTAAACCCCAAATTGAAAACCAAAATTAGGGCTTTTTGGTACAAAAATTAGGGCTTTTTTGTCAACATGCATTGCAACGGGATCGTAGTATCGATTGTATTCAACTCTAACATCCTGTAAAGACAGATCACAGCCTTCAAGCATGTGAATGATGTCGGTCTTCATCGTGTAGGGGCCATTCCCAGTGAGCCTTCCATACACGATACCTAACAAGACAATGAAACCAAATACAATCAATCAATCAATTACCCAGAAATGAAACTCAAGATTCGATTTTTGAAGTACTTTGGTTGGAAGATCGAAGAAATGGATCGACTTGGGAGGACTGGTCGGGGGGTTGTTCGGTTGCTGGAGTTGCAGAGCAGAAGTGATGGGTTTGGAGAATTGGGAGAGCCTGGTTAGGGTTCAAGCGGAAGAGATTGGTTGATTTGGATATTGTGGTTTTCAGTTGATTCATCTTCTTTGATGTGCTATTATCAAGGCTTGCGACCCTGTTTTCCAGTTCTAGATTGTTTTAGACTTTAAAAAGTGAAGTAAAGCCACTCTCTCTGTCTAGTGTGCGTACTATTTACCCACCCCATAAAAGGTTTAACGTAATGACTCGTGTTGGGTCAGACTTTAACTAGTAATTTAGAGTTCGAGCTTTAAATATGAAGTCCCTTCGAAGGACTTTGCTATGGTTTTGCTTTGGGCACCGAGATGGGCACATCGACCAAGTGGACATCACTCGATTCACCTCGAGATACGTGTTATGCGAGAATCAAGTTGTGCTTGCCCGTTCTAGTCGGTGCGCCATTTGAACATTTTTTCCTTTAAAATCCTCGAGAGCGAACTTTGTCGCCATCTACTGGTCCTACTCGGCATTAAAATAGGCACACCAACTGGATGAGTACCGCATCGAGCGGCGCTGCTCTGTCGGTGCACCATCCGAACATTTTCATCTTTAAAGTCCTTGAGAAAGAACTTTGCCGCCGTCTATAGATCCTAATCGACTTGAGGCTGAATTAGTCGGGGTTTGTCGCTTAAATTGAAAGAAAGAAGTGTCAACAATAAATAGATAAATTAATAATGAAAGCCACTTTAAGTAAGAAGGGAAAAATTGAAATAAGCATTTGATGTTAACAGAAATTGTCTATAAATTAAAGAATTTTGATGGTCTTATATTTGAGTAATGATCGTGACATTGTTAACACTTGAATTAGAAGAACATGCAATTCACTCAATGAATTGATTGTGTTAATCAAAAGCATATTGGAGCTGGGCTTCAGCCTTCAGTGCAATCACTTGCAAGTGCACTGTAGTCTGTATAAAAACACAACTTCATGCAAGGCGGGTCTTCAATCAGACATGATTCCTGCATTGGCTGCTGATCCAAGACTGATTGAATGATGGCCGACCATGATAAATAGTATTGAGCTCTCGACTTACGATACGCATTCCAAAGTATAAACTTAAGCTACTGGCTCTTTGAGTGCTCCACTTCATTGAGGTTCTGATAAAATACCAATATCCAATCGATTGATTTGAGAATTCAACAATGCTTACAATAACAAGACTTCGAAGTAACCCCAGAGAAGAATCCAACTCATAAGAGTTCTCAAATTACATTCAAGATAACCAGATACATTTCCCTACCTCACCACATCTATTTATACTATAAATATCAAAATTACCCACTTAACTCCCTTTGTAACTAACTTGAAGTCACACCTACATTGCTGTGATCCCCCCAACTCCTTATTAATATTTGGGTCATATCAGGCTCCTACATCAAGAGCAAACAAGCATGCAAATCATGTTAATGAGCATGATTAAGATTCTATTAAAAAAAAATGGTTACTAAGATTCCATCACGACGTTCTTATCGAAAAAAAAAAAAAAAAAAAAATCTATCACGACGTAGAAGACTACTTCCGAACAAGGTTACGCATCCTGGAATGACTATTGGACCAGTTCAAACATATATTGTAGGTAAATGGAACTCGCTAGTACTAGCGCAAACTAAGAACAGACTCATTTCATGAAGACCCCTACTCGCTTATGAACTACCAAACGTCTTGTATGTGTTAGGCATCCGAAATGGTATACAAAAGGATATGCATATTAAGGTCAAACAAATAGCAAGCACTCATGAAGAAAGGTGAAGTTTTAAGTTCCTCGATGTCAAAGAGGCCTCTAATGAATTCACCTAAGTGTCGACGCACAAATTTGCATCTCATGGAGAGTAGTTTTCCTCAAGACGCTAGAACTAGTCACGCCGAACGCAATAAAACAACTGCTTGCATCATATGATAACGTTTGATGACGAATGACAAACAAAAATAAAGAATAAAAGCAATATACAAGTACCGACCATATACGCATGGTAAATATATGTCGTGTGATCGAATTGTTGCTACTTCTTTTGATTTGTAGGTTTCTTGACTTTGAGTGTCCTTGATAGCTTGAAACTTGATGTACGCCGTTTCGATTTTCGTATTCCGTGCACTTCTTCGATTTCTCCAGTCTTGATGGCATGCAATGTGAGCAAGAAATCACAAAATGATTGAAGCATGTCACCAAACTTGGATCGAAGCCAAGTGGTTAGGAGTCTAGACAGAATTTCAAGCTAAATAGGCTTAATAAACCCTCGAAATTTCTAAAAACAGGATGAATTCTACCAAAGTGGGTTCTAACTTTTAAGAGATTGGAAAATAGGATCAATCATAATAAGTAAACCCAACAAACCTCTACCAAATAGTTAGTTGCAACATACATAAGCAAGATACAAGCGCTGCTGGTGGAAAGGTTTGTAATCGGCGAGAATGGTACTCTAGGAATCAAATCGGAAGAACCAAGGATTTTGAGTTACCCGAAATATAAAGCGGACGAAGCGAGTTCAATAGAGTCACTGGTAAGGGTGAGTGCTACATGACTCATTGTCACTTTCGTAACATTTTGTTGAATTGTTTAACTTTGAATAGAAAAAGAAGAAGAAGAAGGAGATGAGCATAAACTCGCGAGAAAAAGGAAATAAAGGATTGGTTTAACTTGAATAGACAATAATTACAACAAAAACATTTCATGAAACTTGTGTGTCACAACAAACAAAATCATAATCCACCAAAACTAAATCAAGATTCTAATCCTTTTATCCACAAAAGGAATCACAACAGAAGTTTGATTAAAAGAGATTGTCTACTACGAACTAGTGTTTACAATTATCTTCCTGACTCTCTTTTTTCTGCATATTTGCATTTTATTTTACAATTGATAATTTGATATTGGAAATTTCGTAATGCCTTTTTGCAACCACACTGACCAGGTATGCAAAAAGGAAACAGTAAGACAAATAAACAGGGAAAGTGTACAAGCTAACCAAATTTCCTTCTGAGGAATAATTATGCTGTTGATTAATCAGGGCAACATATTTCACCAAACAGAGAACTCGAGAATATATTATTTCATTTATGAATAATCAAGAGCAATTAGAGAAACCTTTCATACCTCGTGACTTCTTAACAAGGTAAAGCAGCGTCCAGCTTGCCCTGCTCTTGCAGTGCGCCCGGCTCGGTGAATATAAGTCTTGATATAAGGAGGCAAGTCATAATTTATAACATTTCTCACTCCCTCAACATCCATTCCACGAGTCATTGCATCTGAAGCAACAAGGACCTGTACCTCTCCCTCTCTGAATGCTCGCAACGTCTTACTGAAGCAGGTAAACTCATATTAGTACAACTTTTTTCGGGCCAAAGATTTGTATACTAAAGCTTACAGAACATTTTAAACAGCAATACCATGAACGGGATAGTACAAATTTACAAGGAGACAAATTAAATAGGAATAAATAATGGGAGACATACTTTTTTCGATCCACTCATTCTAATGATTTTATACAGTTTTAGTCTGTTCATCAAGTTGTATAATACAAATCCCAATTTATACCCAACAGACTCTAATAACTGTGTCAATGTGCGTGGTGTGTACCAAAAGTACATCATTCAACCACTAACTATTAAAATATTCTCTATGCAATTCATTGAATAAAGAACCACAGCATTACTACCAACTCAACACAAATTACGTAGGACTATGAGATGCAGCTGTTTTTTTTTTTTTTTTTTTTGGACAAAGATGCTGCTGATTTCAGGACATCAATGTTGCATGTTGGCACCATAAGTTACCTTCGTACAGACTGACGTTGAAGACCTGAATACTCCTTGATCTTAAATCCAAGTCCATCAAATGAATTCAGTAAGATACATAATCTGTGATTTCTTTTTCATCAAATTCCTTTTGAAAAAGTTGCTCAATAAAATAAAATAGAAATAAAACTCTTGAAAAAGGATCGCATAATTCCCAGTAAGGGTTTGCATATCGTGACGCCGATTGAGTTGATGTCCGAAGTAAGTTACAATAGCATCTATCGAGTTATGATATTATACGACTTCGCATTCAAAAATTCAAATTAAAAAGGAAATAACACAATACTTGTAAGAACGACTTATATACAATATCATCGTTTATCATTAGATTATTTATGAAATACAATTTTATTCATATTTTGTCTCCTTTTGACTAACAGTGGCCCAATGATACGATGTCATATGACGAATCAAAAATAATAATGTTATACTTAATCTCTCCTCGAATTGATAATGCATAATTGGCTCAACTACTCCCACGAGATTAGATGAAAGTTTATACCACTAAAAAAAAAAATAGAAATTGTTAACGAAATTACCTATATATCCCCCATAATGCGTTAATTCTCTTGCTCTCTTCCTGGATAGGTAGCCCTAGCAGAAGCGACCCAAGACGTAGTAGCGAAGTCGGCCTCGGAAGCCATTAGAGCAGCCAAGACGTAGTAACTGAGATTCTCCTCTCTCTCTCTCTCTCTCTCTCTCTCTCTCTCTATCTCACACACACACACACACACACTCGCCTTTTCCGGTACGTATGAATTTGTTTCAGTGCTCTCTTTGTTGTTTCGGTTGGAAACCACTTCACGTGTTTGATAAAATGCCTGAGCGACCAATTAACACTTGAAGCTCAAAATTTGCAGCGCCCGTATTGATTGGAGATGGAGGACGAAAAGGGTAGTAGGAATGTACCCGTTTTGCCGTGGATGAGAAGCCCAATTGATGTTGGTGTTTTTGATGAGTGCCCTCTCGGCCTCCTCCCTTGCCTTCATCCCGGTATCTTTTTTTTTTTTTCTTTCTCCCATTGTTGTGCACATATTTGAAAGTACCCTCTATTAATTGTACTTAATCGAGTGCAATGGAAGAGTTAGTTGCATCCATGTTTGAAAGTACCCTCTATTAAGTGCACTTAATCTAGTGCAATGGAAGAGTTTGATGCATATTTGAAAGTACCCTCTATTAATTGTACTTAATCGAGCGCAATGGAAGAGTTAGTTGCATCCATGTTTGAAAGTACCTCTATTAAGTGCACTAAATCGAGCACAATGGAACAGCTTTGATCCATATTTGAAAGTATCCTCTTTCTACTGCACTAAATTGAGCGCAATGGAAGAGTTTGATCCATAATTCCATATTTGAAAGTACCCTCTATTAAGTGCCCATGTGTTCATTTCTATTTGTAGAAAACCAACAATTGCAACTGGTTTTTGTTTTGGAGAAGTTCTTCGTATGTAAAATTCAATTAGCAAGTATCAATCAGAAGTTCACATACCAACAATCGATAGGAGAGTAGTAGGGAACTAATTTCCGTAAGCAAGATTTCAAGTTCGAACGTACTATAAATTAAATAAAAATAAATTGGGAGAATATGAGATGGGCACGGATTAATCATTGCGGTTGACATCATATCTGCGTGAAACTCCAATAATAAAAAAATAAAAGCTCACACATTAAACTCGGCTTGCATATCGTATAAAGTTTTTCATCTCGTGTTCATAAAGGAGATTATATACTGTATCAATGTGTTTTTATCCCGTTAAATTTAATACATGAATATTATTAGCTTGACGCCTAAATGCTTAGTTGCATAAAGCTTAAACAACAAAATGTATCTCCTACACATACACATACAAACTACAACACAACCGAAAAGAAAATGAAATAATCAACAGCCAATAGGTTTTGCAGCAAAACTTAAGCAGCACGACAAGTATATTTATTGAAGGAATTGGACAGCAAAGAAAATAAGAAAATGAGTCTAAAACTTTTAGGCTGCGAATGCTTAAAAGATCACAACCTAGTTGTATAATATGTTATTCCGAAAAAAAACCTCTTCCCATCAAATTAAGTTGTTTGCTATCAATTGATCTCAAAGGGAATACAAAAATCTGCTTACTGAAGAACTCGCATCAATATTTGATTGTTAAGACAAAAGCTCCTATTCTTCAAATCACAGAATTCATCGCCTCAATTTGGGAGGGAAACTGCACGAGTGCCATCTTAATGGGGTTGGATAATCCCTGCCTGTAGAAAATTTCCCAAAATACCGGTGGTTAGCGAAAAAATCTTACGATTAGATCCAATGCCTTAACCAAAAGAGACCAAGCACTTAACCTTGTAAACATTTGCATGGTCGAAGTAAAACATTCACTACCGCACAAGAATCGATCTACATCTTCTGGCAGCGCATTACGGGGTAATCCTTGCAATAACACCTAGAACAAGCAGATGCTAATGAAATAAATATCCAACACCATCCATATTTCGCAATATCACGCATTTAGAGTTGAAAAATCGATATGCCCAATTCCCGAATAAATGTATATACCACAATGTAACTTAAGTGCATGAATCGATTCGATACTCACAGTTTTTCCATCATAAGAGGGGATATTCCAGTAGCTTTTATCAGTCTGTCAACCATGAAATGAACTTTATCAATCAAAACAACAAATCCACAAAACATCAATGAAACCAAAAACTAATAACATTTGTTAAAACTGGAAAGTCAAAACCTTTTCCAATCGATACACCCTGCCCTGCCTAACAACAGCCTTCACAGCAAAATCAAATGAAGGGCGAGAGGGGAACTGCACAATCCTACACACAACAAAAACAATCAAACCAAGAAACCCTAAACCGCAAACCCCAAATGAAGAATCAAAATCAGGGTTTTTTGGTACAAAAACCAGGGTTTTGATCAACAACATGCCAACAATAACAATCAAACCAAGAAACCCTAAACCCCAAATTGAAAACCAAAATTAGGGCTTTTTGGTACAAAAATTAGGGCTTTTTTGTCAACATGCATTGCAACGGGATCGTAGTATCGATTGTATTCAACTCTAACATCCTGTAAAGACAGATCACAGCCTTCAAGCATGTGAATGATGTCGGTCTTCATCGTGTAGGGGCCATTCCCAGTGAGCCTTCCATACACGATACCTAACAAGACAATGAAACCAAATACAATCAATCAATCAATTACCCAGAAATGAAACTCAAGATTCGATTTTTGAAGTACTTTGGTTGGAAGATCGAAGAAATGGATCGACTTGGGAGGACTGGTCGGGGGGTTGTTCGGTTGCTGGAGTTGCAGAGCAGAAGTGATGGGTTTGGAGAATTGGGAGAGCCTGGTTAGGGTTCAAGCGGAAGAGATTGGTTGATTTGGATATTGTGGTTTTCAGTTGATTCATCTTCTTTGATGTGCTATTATCAAGGCTTGCGACCCTGTTTTCCAGTTCTAGATTGTTTTAGACTTTAAAAAGTGAAGTAAAGCCACTCTCTCTGTCTAGTGTGCGTACTATTTACCCACCCCATAAAAGGTTTAACGTAATGACTCGTGTTGGGTCAGACTTTAACTAGTAATTTAGAGTTCGAGCTTTAAATATGAAGTCCCTTCGAAGGACTTTGCTATGGTTTTGCTTTGGGCACCGAGATGGGCACATCGACCAAGTGGACATCACTCGATTCACCTCGAGATACGTGTTATGCGAGAATCAAGTTGTGCCGCCCGTTCTAGTCGGTGCGCCATTTGAACATTTTTTCCTTTAAAATCCTCGAGAGCGAACTTTGTCGCCATCTACTGGTCCTACTCGGCATTAAAATAGGCACACCAACTGGATGAGTACCGCATCGAGCGGCGCTGCTCTGTCGGTGCACCATCCGAACATTTTCATCTTTAAAGTCCTTGAGAAAGAACTTTGCCGCCGTCTATAGATCCTAATCGACTTGAGGCTGAATTAGTCGGGGTTTGTCGCTTAAATTGAAAGAAAGAAGTGTCAACAATAAATAGATAAATTAATAATGAAAGCCACTTTAAGTAAGAAGGGAAAAATTGAAATAAGCATTTGATGTTAACAGAAATTGTCTATAAATTAAAGAATTTTGATGGTCTTATATTTGAGTAATGATCGTGACATTGTTAACACTTGAATTAGAAGAACATGCAATTCACTCAATGAATTGATTGTGTTAATCAAAAGCATATTGGAGCTGGGCTTCAGCCTTCAGTGCAATCACTTGCAAGTGCACTGTAGTCTGTATAAAAACACAACTTCATGCAAGGCGGGTCTTCAATCAGACATGATTCCTGCATTGGCTGCTGATCCAAGACTGATTGAATGATGGCCGACCATGATAAATAGTATTGAGCTCTCGGCTTACGATACGCATTCCAAAGTATAAACTTAAGCTACTGGCTCTTTGAGTGCTCCACTTCATTGAGGTTCTGATAAAATACCAATATCCAATCGATTGATTTGAGAATTCAACAATGCTTACAATAACAAGACTTCGAAGTAACCCCAGAGAAGAATCCAACTCATAAGAGTTCTCAAATTACATTCAAGATAACCAGATACATTTCCCTACCTCACCACATCTATTTATACTATAAATATCAAAATTACCCACTTAACTCCCTTTGTAACTAACTTGAAGTCACACCTACATTGCTGTGATCCCCCAACTCCTTATTAATATTTGGGTCATATCGAGGCTCCTACATCAAGAGCAAACAAGCATGCAAATCATGTTAATGAGCATGATTAAGATTCTATTAAAAAAAAATGGTTACTAAGATTCCATCACGACGTTCTTATCGAAAAAAAAAAAAAAAATCTATCACGACGTAGAAGACTACTTCCGAAACAAGGTTACGCATCCTGGAATGACTATTGGACCAGTTCAAACATATATTGTAGGTAAATGGAACTGCTAGTACTAGCGCAAACTAAGGAACAGACTCATTTCATGAAGACCCCTACGCTTATGAACTACCAAACGTCTTTGTATGTGTTAGGCATCCGAAATGGTATACAAAAGGATATGCATATTAAGGTCAAACAAATAGCAAGCACTCATGAAGAAAGGTGAAGTTTTAAGTTCCTCGGATGTCAAAGAGGCCTCTAATGAATTCACCTAAGTGTCGACGCACAAATTTGCATCTCATGGAGAGTAGTTTTCCTCAAGACGCTAGAACTAGTCACGCCGAACGCAATAAAACAATCGCTTGCATCATATGATAACGTTTGATGACGAATGACAAACAAAAATAAAGAATAAAAGCAATATACAAGTACGACCATATACGCATGGTAAATATATGTCGTGTGATCGAATTGTTGCTACTTCTTTTGATTTGTAGGTTTCTTGACTTTGAGTGTCCTTGATAGCTTGAAACTTGATGTACGCCGTTTCGATTTTCGATTCCGTGCACTTCTTCGGTTTCTCCAGTCTTGATGGCATGCAATGTGAGCAAGAAATCACAAAATGATTGAAGCATGTCACCAAACTTGGATCGAAGCCAAGTGGTTAGGAGTCTAGACAGGAATTTCAAGCTAAATAGGCTTAATAAACCCTCGAAATTTCTAAAAACAGGATGAATTCTACCAAGTGGGTTCTAACTTTTAAGAGATTGGAAAATAGGATCAATCATAATAAGTAAACCCAACAAACCTCTACCAAATAGTTAGTTGCAACATACATAAGCAAGATACAAGCGCTGCTGGTGGAAAGGTTTGTAATCGGCGAGAATGGTACTCTAGGAATCAAATCGGAAGAACCAAGGATTTTGAGTTACCCGAAATATAAAGCGGACGAAGCGATTCAATAGAGTCACTGGTAAGGGGTGAGTGCTACATGACTCATTGTCGACTTTCGTAACATTTTGTTGAATTGTTTAACTTTGAATAGAAAAAGAAGAAGAAGAAGGAGATGAGCATAAACTCGCGAGAAAAAGGAAATAAAGGATTGGTTTAACTTGAATAGACAATAATTACAACAAAAACATTTCATGAAACTTGTGTGTCACAACAAACAAAATCATAATCCACCAAAACTAAATCAAGATTCTAATCCTTTTATCCACAAAAGGAATCACAACAGAAGTTTGATTAAAAGAGATTGTCTACTACGAACTAGTGTTTACAATTATCTTCCTGACTCTCTTTTTTCTGCATATTTGCATTTTATTTTACAATTGATAATTTGATATTGGAAATTTCGTAATGCCTTTTTGCAACCACACTGACCAGGTATGCAAAAAGGAAACAGTAAGACAAATAAACAGGGAAAGTGTACAAGCTAACCAAATTTCCTTCTGAGGAATAATTATGCTGTTGATTAATCAGGGCAACATATTTCACCAAACAGAGAACTCGAGAATATATTATTTCATTTATGAATAATCAAGAGCAATTAGAGAAACCTTTCATACCTCGTGACTTCTTAACAAGGTAAAGCAGCGTCCAGCTTGCCCTGCTCTTGCGATGCGCCGCTCGGTGAATATAAGTCTTGATATAAGGAGGCAAGTCATAATTTATAACATTTCTCACTCCCTCAACATCCATTCCACGAGTCATTGCATCTCGAAGCAACAAGGACTGTACCTCTCCCTCTCTCGAATGCTCGCAACGTCTTATCTTGAAGCGGGTAAACTCATATTAGTACAACTTTTTCGGGCCAAAGATTTGTATACTAAAGCATACAGAACATTTTAAACAGCAATACCATGAACGGGATAGTACAAATTTACAAGGAGACAAATTAAATAGGAATAAATAATGGGAGACATACTTTTTTCGATCCACTCATTCTAATGATTTTATACAGTTTTAGTCTGTTCATCAAGTTGTATAATACAAATCCCAATTTATACCCAACAGACTCTAATAACTGTGTCAATGTGCGTGGTGTGTACCAAAAGTACATCATTCAACCACTAACTATTAAAATATTCTCTATGCAATTCATTGAATAAAGAACCACAGCATTACTACCAACTCAACACAAATTACGTAGGACTATGAGATGCAGCTGTTTTTTTTTTTTTTTTTTTTTTGGACAAAGATGCTGCTGATTTCAGGACATCAATGTTGCATGTTGGCACCATAAGTTACCTCGTACAGACTGACGTTGAAGACCTGAATACTCCTTGATCTTAAATCCAAGTCCATCAAATGAATTTAGTAAGATACATAATCTGTGATTTCTTTTTCATCAAATTCCTTTTGAAAAAGTTGCTCAATAAAATAAAATAGAAATAAAACTCTTGAAAAAGGATCGCATAATTCCCTGTAAGGGTTTGCATATCGTGACGCCGATTGAGTTGATGTCCGAAGTAAGTTACAATAGCATCTATCGAGTTATGATATTATACGACTTCGCATTCAAAAATTCAAATTAAAAAGGAAATAACACAATCTTGTAAGAACGACTTATATACAATATCATCGTTTATCATTAGATTATTTATGAAATACAATTTTATTCATATTTTGTCTCCTTTTGACTAACAAAAGGTGGCCCAATGATACGATGTCATATGACGAATCAAAAATAATAATGTTATACTTAATCTCTCCTCGAATTGATAATGCATAATTGGCTCAACTACTCCCACGAGATTAGATGAAAGTTTATACCACTAAAAAAAATAGAAATTGTTAACGAAATTACCTATATATCCCCCATAATGCGTTAATTCTCTTGCTCTCTTCCCGGATAGGTAGCCCTAGCAGAGCGACCAAGACGTAGTAGCGAAGTCGGCCTCGGAAGCCATTAGAGCAGCCAAGACGTAGTAACTGAGATTCTCCTCTCTCTCTCTCTCTCTCTCTCTCACACACACACACACACACACACACACACTCAGTCTTTCTGGCAGGTACGTATGAATTTGTTTCAGTGCTCTCTTTGTTGTTTCGGTTGGAAACCACTTCACGTGTTTGATAAAATGCCTGAGCGACCAATTAACACTTGAAGCTCAAAATTTGCAGCGCCCGTATTGATTGGAGATGGAGGACGAAAAGGGTAGTAGGAATGTACCCGTTTTGCCGTGGATGAGAAGCCCAATTGATGTTGGTGTTTTTGATGAGTGCCCTCTCACCTCCTCCCTTGCCTTCATCCCGGTATCTTTTTTTTTTTTTTTTTTCTTTCTCCCATTGTTGTGCACATATTTGAAAGTACCCTCTATTAATTGTACTTAATCGAGTGCAATGGAAGAGTTAGTTGCATCCATGTTTGAAAGTACCCTCTATTAAGTGCACTTAATCTAGTGCAATGGAAGAGTTTGATGCATATTTGAAA
This sequence comes from Stephania yunnanensis, assembly GCA_039657365.1. Lineage (NCBI taxonomy): Eukaryota > Viridiplantae > Streptophyta > Magnoliopsida > Ranunculales > Menispermaceae > Stephania > Stephania yunnanensis. The sequence continues at coordinate 1,369,299 of CM077586.1, read as the reverse complement.
GTACCCTCTATTAATTGTACTTAATCGAGCGCAATGGAAGAGTTAGTTGCATCCATGTTTGAAAGTACCCTCTATTAAGTGCACTAAATCGAGCACAATGGAACAGTTTGATCCATATTTGAAAGTATCCTCTTTCTCTTGCACTAAATTGAGCGCAATGGAAGAGTTTGATCCATAATTCCATATTTGAAAGTACCCTCTATTAAGTGCCCATGTGTTCATTTCTATTTGTAGAAAACCAACAATTGCAACTGGTTTTTGTTTTGGAGAAGTTCTTCGTATGTAAAATTCAATTAGCAAGTATCAATCAGAAGTTCACATACCAACAATCGATAGGAGAGTAGTAGGGAACTAATTTCCCGTAAGCAAGATTTCAAGTTCGAACGTACTATAAATTAAATAAAAATAAATTGGGAGAATATGAGATGGGCACGGATTAATCATTGCGGTTGACATCATATCTGCGTGAAACTCCAATAATAAAAAAATAAAAGCTCACACATTAAACTCGGCTTGCATATCGTATAAAGTTTTTCATCTCGTGTTCATAAAGGAGATTATATACTGTATCAATGTGTTTTTATCCCGTTAAATTTAATACATGAATATTATTAGCTTGACGCCTAAATGCTTAGTTGCATAAAGCTTAAACAACAAAATGTATCTCCTACACATACACATACAAACTACAACACAACCGAAAAGAAAATGAAATAATCAACAGCCAATAGGTTTTGCAGCAAAACTTAAGCAGCACGACAAGTATATTTATTGAAGGAATTGGACAGCAAAGAAAATAAGAAAATGAGTCTAAAACTTTTAGGCTGCGAATGCTTAAAAGATCACAACCTAGTTGTATAATATGTTATTCCGAAAAAAAACCTCTTCCCATCAAATTAAGTTGTTTGCTATCAATTGATCTCAAAGGGAATACAAAAATCTGCTTACTGAAGAACTCGCATCAATATTTGATTGTTAAGACAAAAGCTCCTATTCTTCGAAATCACAGAATTCATCGCCTCAATTTGGGAGGGAAACTGCACGAGTGCCATCTTAATGGGGTTGGATAATCCCTGCCTGTAGAAAATTTCCCAAAATACCGGTGGTTAGCGAAAAAATCTTACGATTAGATCCAATGCCTTAACCAAAAGAGACCAAGCACTTAACCTTGTAAACATTTGCATGGTCGAAGTAAAACATTCACTACCGCACAAGAATCGATCTACATCTTCTGGCAGCGCATTACGGGGTAATCCTTGCAATAACACCTAGAACAAGCAGATGCTAATGAAATAAATATCCAACACCATCCATATTTCGCAATATCACGCATTTAGAGTTGAAAAATCGATATGCCCAATTCCCGAATAAATGTATATACCACAATGTAACTTAAGTGCATGAATCGATTCGATACTCACAGTTTTTCCATCATAAGAGGGGATATTCCAGTAGCTTTTATCAGTCTGTCAACCATGAAATGAACTTTATCAATCAAAACAACAAATCCACAAAACATCAATGAAACCAAAAACTAATAACATTTGTTAAAACTGGAAAGTCAAAACCTTTTCCAATCGATACACCCTGCCCTGCCTAACAACAGCCTTCACAGCAAAATCAAATGAAGGGCGAGAGGGGAACTGCACAATCCTACACACAACAAAAACAATCAAACCAAGAAACCCTAAACCGCAAACCCCAAATGAAGAATCAAAATCAGGGTTTTTTTGGTACAAAAACCAGGGTTTTGATCAACAACATGCCAACAATAACAATCAAACCAAGAAACCCTAAACCCCAAATTGAAAACCAAAATTAGGGCTTTTTGGTACAAAAATTAGGGCTTTTTTGTCAACATGCATTGCAACGGGATCGTAGTATCGATTGTATTCAACTCTAACATCCTGTAAAGACAGATCACAGCCTTCAAGCATGTGAATGATGTCGGTCTTCATCGTGTAGGGGCCATTCCCAGTGAGCCTTCCATACACGATACCTAACAAGACAATGAAACCAAATACAATCAATCAATCAATTACCCAGAAATGAAACTCAAGATTCGATTTTTGAAGTACTTTGGTTGGAAGATCGAAGAAATGGATCGACTTGGGAGGACTGGTCGGGGGTTGTTCGGTTGCTGGAGTTGCAGAGCAGAAGTGATGGGTTTGGAGAATTGGGAGAGCCTGGTTAGGGTTCAAGCGGAAGAGATTGGTTGATTTGGATATTGTGGTTTTCAGTTGATTCATCTTCTTTGATGTGCTATTATCAAGGCTTGCGACCCTGTTTTCCAGTTCTAGATTGTTTTAGACTTTAAAAAGTGAAGTAAAGCCACTCTCTCTGTCTAGTGTGCGTACTATTTACCCACCCCATAAAAGGTTTAACGTAATGACTCGTGTTGGGTCAGACTTTAACTAGTAATTTAGAGTTCGAGCTTTAAATATGAAGTCCCTTCAAGGACTTTGCTATGGTTTTGCTTTGGGCACCGAGATGGGCACATCGACCAAGTGGACATCACTCGATTCACCTCGAGATACGTGTTATGCGAGAATCAAGTTGTGCGCGCCGCTTAGTCGGTGCGCCATTTGAACATTTTTTCCTTTAAAATCCTCGAGAGCGAACTTTGTCGCCATCTACTGGTCCTACTCGGCATTAAAATAGGCACACCAATGGATGAGTACGCATCGAGCGGCGCACTCTGTCGGTTTGCACCATCCGAACATTTTCATCTTTAAAGTCCTTGAGAAAGAACTTTGCCGCCGTCTATAGATCCTAATCGACTTGAGGCTGAATTAGTCGGGGTTTGTCGCTTAAATTGAAAGAAAGAAGTGTCAACAATAAATAGATAAATTAATAATGAAAGCCACTTTAAGTAAGAAGGGAAAAATTGAAATAAGCATTTGATGTTAACAGAAATTGTCTATAAATTAAAGAATTTTGATGGTCTTATATTTGAGTAATGATCGTGACATTGTTAACACTTGAATTAGAAGAACATGCAATTCACTCAATGAATTGATTGTGTTAATCAAAAGCATATTGGAGCTGGGCTTCAGCCTTCAGTGCAATCACTTGCAAGTGCACTGTAGTCTGTATAAAAACACAACTTCATGCAAGGCGGGTCTTCAATCAGACATGATTCCTGCATTGGCTGCTGATCCAAGACTGATTGAATGATGGCCGACCATGATAAATAGTATTGAGCTCTCGGCTTACGATACGCATTCCAAAGTATAAACTTAAGCTACTGGCTCTTTGAGTGCTCCACTTCATTGAGGTTCTGATAAAATACCAATATCCAATCGATTGATTTGAGAATTCAACAATGCTTACAATAACAAGACTTCGAAGTAACCCCAGAGAAGAATCCAACTCATAAGAGTTCTCAAATTACATTCAAGATAACCAGATACATTTCCCTACCTCACCACATCTATTTATACTATAAATATCAAAATTACCCACTTAACTCCCTTTGTAACTAACTTGAAGTCACACCTACATTGCTGTGATCCCCCCAACTCCTTATTAATATTTGGGTCATATCAGGCTCCTACATCAAGAGCAAACAAGCATGCAAATCATGTTAATGAGCATGATTAAGATTCTATTAAAAAAAAATGGTTACTAAGATTCCATCACGACGTTCTTATCGAAAAAAAAAAAAAAATCTATCACGACGTAGAAGACTACTTCCAGAACAAGGTTACGCATCCTGGAATGACTATTGGACCAGTTCAAACATATATTGTAGGTAAATGGAACTGCTAGTACTAGCGCAAACTAAGGAACAGACTCATTTCATGAAGACCCCTACTGCTTATGAACTACCAAACGTACTGTATGTGTTAGGCATCTGAAATGGTATACAAAAGGATATGCATATTAAGGTCAAACAAATAGCAAGCACTCATGAAGAAAGGTGAAGTTTTAAGTTCCTCAGATGTCAAAGAGGCCTCTAATGAATTCACCTAAGTGTCAGACGCACAAATTTGCATCTCATGGAGAGTAGTTTTCCTCAAGACGCTAGAACTAGTCACGCCGAACGCAATAAAACAACTGCTTGCATCATATGATAACGTTTGATGACGAATGACAAACAAAAATAAAGAATAAAAGCAATATACAAGTACTGACCATATACGCATGGTAAATATATGTCGTGTGATCGAATTGTTGCTACTTCTTTTGATTTGTAGGTTTCTTGACTTTGAGTGTCCTTGATAGCTTGAAACTTGATGTACGCCGTTTCAGATTTTCAGATTCCGTGCACTTCTTCAGTTTCTCCAGTGCTGATGGCATGCAATGTGAGCAAGAAATCACAAAATGATTGAAGCATGTCACCAAACTTGGATCGAAGCCAAGTGGTTAGGAGTCTAGACAGAATTTCAAGCTAAATAGGCTTAATAAACCCTCGAAATTTCTAAAAACAGGATGAATTCTACCAGTGGGTTCTAACTTTTAAGAGATTGGAAAATAGGATCAATCATAATAAGTAAACCCAACAAACCTCTACCAAATAGTTAGTTGCAACATACATAAGCAAGATACAAGCGCTGCTGGTGGAAAGGTTTGTAATCGGCGAGAATGGTACTCTAGGAATCAAATCGGAAGAACCAAGGATTTTGAGTTACCTGAAATATAAAGCGGACGAAGCAGTTCAATAGAGTCAGCTGGTAAGGGGTGAGTGCTACATGACTCATTGTCAGCTTTCTGTAACATTTTGTTGAATTGTTTAACTTTGAATAGAAAAAGAAGAAGAAGAAGGAGATGAGCATAAACTCGCGAGAAAAAGGAAATAAAGGATTGGTTTAACTTGAATAGACAATAATTACAACAAAAACATTTCATGAAACTTGTGTGTCACAACAAACAAAATCATAATCCACCAAAACTAAATCAAGATTCTAATCCTTTTATCCACAAAAGGAATCACAACAGAAGTTTGATTAAAAGAGATTGTCTACTACGAACTAGTGTTTACAATTATCTTCCCGACTCTCTTTTTTGCATATTTGCATTTTATTTTACAATTGATAATTTGATATTGGAAATTTCGTAATGCCTTTTTGCAACCACACCGACCAGGTATGCAAAAAGGAAACAAGAAGACAAATAAACAGGGAAAGTGTACAAGCTAACCAAATTTCCTTCGAGGAATAATTATGTTGTTGATTAATCGGGGCAACATATTTCACCAAACAGAGAACTCGAGAATATATTATTTCATTTATGAATAATCAAGAGCAATTAGAGAAACCTTTCATACCTCGTGACTTCTTAACAAGGTAAAGCGGCGTCCGGCTTGCCACTGCTCTTGCGGCGCCGGCTCGGTGAATATAAGTCTTGATATAAGGAGGCAAGTCATAATTTATAACATTTCTCACTCCCTCAACATCCATTCCACGAGTCATTGCATCCGAAGCAACAAGGACCCGTACCTCTCCCTCTCTCGAATGCTCGCAACGTCTTATCAAGGCGAGTAAACTCATATTAGTACAACTTTTTCGGGCCAAAGATTTGTATACTAAAGCTTACAGAACATTTTAAACAGCAATACCATGAACGGGATAGTACAAATTTACAAGGAGACAAATTAAATAGGAATAAATAATGGGAGACATACTTTTTTTCGATCCACTCATTCTAATGATTTTATACAGTTTTAGTCTGTTCATCAAGTTGTATAATACAAATCCCAATTTATACCCAACAGACTCTAATAACTGTGTCAATGTGCGTGGTGTGTACCAAAAGTACATCATTCAACCACTAACTATTAAAATATTCTCTATGCAATTCATTGAATAAAGAACCACAGCATTACTACCAACTCAACACAAATTACATAGGACTATGAGATGCAGCTGTTTTTTTTTTTTTTTTTTTGGACAAAGATGCTGCTGATTTCAGGACATCAATGTTGCATGTTGGCACCATAAGTTACCTTCGTACAGACTGACGTTGAAGACCTGAATACTCCTTGATCTTAAATCCAAGTCCATCAAATGAATTCAGTAAGATACATAATCTGTGAGTCGACTCCACCTTAGATGTGAAAACAATACACTTCTCTCCTTTTAGATCTTGTAGAAGTGAAGCCAGATACAGTGGTTTATTAAGCTTCGATTCACATATCTGCAAGAAGCAAATAATGGTCCTATTCATCATATAAATCATACATGTCATGTCATTGAACAAAAGTTAAACTTTATAAATTAGCCCATAACATTCTACGGTTTCTACCCAAGAACCTGAGAGATTGAACTGGGAAAAAAGAAAGAAAAAACTGCATAATCGTGTCCATCACACAGAAAGAGTCTCTAAGTTGCAAGTACAGCTTGTACACTCATAACACGAAGCATTAGTATGAATCAATTTTGGGAAAATCAGCAAATATTACAAAAGAAAAAAAGCCAATAATGCATAGCCCATATAGGAAAGAAAAAAAAGAAGGATGTTCAAAAATAATCTTTTTGAACTAAGACAATAGCAAGAGAAGTAAAATAGAATGTATTATATATAGAAAGATGTTTCCAAATAATCTTCTTGAACTAAGACAACAAGAAAAGTAAGAAGAATGGAATATATCTAAGGCAGAGGTTCTGACGATATGCGCATAATACAGTGGTCTAAGCAAACATACCACATTGTAAGACTCTAACTTATCAGGAAGTTTGTAACGCTTGGACCCAGTAGTCAAGAACAAAGGTTGATGTAAATCCAGTTGAGAAAGCTTGCTAGGATCCTGTGTCAGTGTAGCAGACAGAACGATCTTTACCAGCCTTGGGAAACTTTTGCCCTTATAGCCCCTTTCAATACCACTGCAATTGAAAGCATTAAACTTCTTTAAGCACTAGCTTATCAGTTATTTGCCCAAAAGTTCTATTCATTAATGGTAACAAATACGAAGAAAAAAAAATAGCATGAAAAATTACATCAGGATATCATTCATTATTAAGTGACAATAAAAAGAGAATTTGCAATGAAGTACACAAGAGAACCAAGAGAAAACAAAATAGCCATCATTACTCTACCACATGCACATCTGTTCGCATTCATCATATGTAATTGAAAGATTCCAAACATCTAACAAGCAACAGCTAAGGCAGCATTGTTTAGGAGTTAAACACAGTTCCGATTGTTTTTCCTCAAATCTTGCCTTTAAAAGTAGAAAACTAGGAAAACAGTGAATGTCTCCTCAAATCGTTTTTAGGTTGCATCTGAAAACAGCTCCTAAATTTTACAATTCCAAGAAAGATTAGTTTTTTGGCTTTTTTGTAGTGCAAAACTGTTTCCAAATCCAGAATCAAATGGAGCGAGTTTTCTGTCAGTCTGATCAACTCGTGATTCAATTTAAATCAGGTTGCCGCTCCATTAGAGACAAAAGATCGGACAACATATTACCATCATTAACTGCCAATTGGATGATTAGGTCATAAGCAGAATCATATCTGTAAGAGATGATGCCCACCATAATCACAGTACTAGGAAGTAAAAATAAAACGCATGATAGTGATTTTTTTGACTCACCATTTCCTTATAGTTCTTAGGCATCCGACAGTTGAACCACCAAAAGTATGGTTAAGGGCAAAAAAGTCATTCTCTTTGGCACTAGTAATCTTAAGCACGGTAGGAAGCCAAGACTGATATGCCTCCCTAAGCAACCGATCAGTTTCATCAACCACCTGAGAATTTACAGGGTAAGACTTAGCAGTTATACCGGAGCAAATATTTGGCACATGTATGAGGAGCTTTCAGGTAATTCTTAAGATAATTAACAAGTCGAGCATTATTGTTATAAATTCTAGGAACGATGGAACTTAATCAATCTTGATCATCATGAAACAATGTACAACTCACAATAATATGAAAAACTGACCAATCTTTCATGAAACATAGCAGCATTGTAATAGAACAAACTAACAATTAAAATCAATACAAGTTAACAAAAACGACCATTTCCTATAATCAGGTCAACAAAAGCTCAAAAAGAAGAGAGTTAAGGCCCCAAGGAGCTGCTCTGGTCAAACAAAAAGAAGTGACCCTCGTAATCTAAAAAAAAAAAGAGAAAAGAAGTGACCCTCTGGTATTTCCTTTCATCGGCATGAATTCAGGTCGCCAACATGATCTCTACCCCTCGTAGTTGCGGAGATGAATCACACACCTAGTTCATTTTATCTATAACCATAATTGAAGAAACTACCAAAACCTCAAAATAGAAAAAGAAAAGTCCATGCACCAAACATAAACTTAATGTGTAATGCTCACGCACAAAATCAATAAAAAGAATCTCACTAAGAAAAAATGAATTTACAAATTGCAGTCATTTACAAGAATCAATCGAAATGTTAGAAGAGCAACATCAAATATCAATGAGGAGTCTTGCATCATGGATAATGTGGTTCACAATATGGTTTTGCAACTTACAAGATAACGGAGATGTTGAAGAGAAAAACCCTTGGTAGTATTGATATGATCCATCAACCTTCCAGGGGTCGCCACTAAAATATCCACTGAGGTTTGCAACTCTGCAGGACGACCTTTTGGATCATAAAAAACACCAGCCTCAAGCTTAGGTTTCTTAATAAGCACCGAGATCTCATCTGCAATTGAAGTTTGACCGACTGCCAAACCTACAGTTAAACCCACTGCAGGTGCAATAGAAGCAAACACTTCTTTTACCTAAAAAAAATCTTGCTATCAAAAACGCAACACGCGGAAAAAGAAATTAACCAATTCTTCTTAGAAAATAGTATTTCATAAGCAACAAGGTATAATTATTTCTAATTACTCAGATAAAGCATTCGTAAAACACCGTACTAGACTATGAAGCAGCGGCACTGCCAATGGCCAACCGTGTTTTTATATCCTTGTTATCGGTTCTTCATTATAAGAAAATAAAAATAAATGATATGAATGATTTTAACAAGGAAAACGATAGTTGAAAAGTTACCTGCAAAGCCAAATCACGAGTGGGCAGCACCACCAGAGCACGTAAGCATTTGACATTTCGAGTCGAAAGCGCTTGTACTATGGGCAATGCATAAGCAAGTGTTTTCCCACTTCCAGTTGGCGAATTTATGCAAAGGTCTCTTTCAAAAGCACCGGGTCCAATCGTCTCTTGCCACACTGCTACCTGAACTGGAAAGAGAGAATTGAATCCCATTTTCCGTAGAGCCTCCTCCAATCTAATGAAAATATATAGCAAAACGAGAGACAAAACAAAAATCAACCCAAATGGTAAAATGCCCTAAAAAGGCGCAAAACCAAGCACTTCATAAACTCTCCACATAATTCACATCAGGAATCAATGCCCATATCAAATCAACCCCACATAAGCATTTTCAGTGTGGCGATTTAACCATGAATAGACTATAAGATGCCCTAATTAGTAACTACAAAGCTGCAATTCAGTTTAACTTGAAATTAAAAAATAAAAATGAACACATGGGCACTTAATAGAGGGTACTTTCAAATATGGAATTATGGATCAAACTCTTCCATTGCGCTCAATTTAGTGCAGTAGAAAGAGGATACTTTCAAATATGGATCAAACTGTTCCATTGCGCTCGATTTAGTGCACTTAATAGAGGGTACTTTCAAACATGGATGCAACTAACTCTTCCATTGCGCTCGATTAAGTACAATTAATAGAGGGTACTTTCAAATAAGCATCAAACTCTTCCATTGCACTAGATTAAGTGCACTTAATAGAGGGTACTTTCAAACATGGATGCAACTAACTCTTCCATTGCACTCGATTAAGTACAATTAATAGAGGGTACTTTCAAATATGTGCAAAACAATGGGAGAAAGAAAAAAAAAAAAAGATACCCGGGATGAAGGCAAGGGAGGAGGCTGAGAGGGCACTCATCAAAAACACCAACATCAATTGGGCTTCTCATCCACGGCAAAACGGGTACATTCCTACTACCCTTTTCGTCCTCCATCTCCAATCAATACGGGCGCTGCAAATTTTGAGCTTCAAGTGTTAATTGGTCGCTCAGGCATTTTATCAAACACGTGAAGTGGTTTCCAACCGAAACAACAAAGAGAGCACTGAAACAAATTCATACGTACCTGCCAGAAAGACTGAGTGTGTGTGTGTGTGTGTGAGAGAGAGAGAGAGAGAGAGGAGAATCTCAGTTACTACGTCTTGGCTGCTCTAATGGCTTCCGAGGCCGACTTCGCTACTACGTCTTGGTCGCTCTCTTAGTAGGCTACCTATCCAGGAAGAGAGCAAGAGAATTAACGCATTATGGGGGGATATATAGGTAATTTCGTTAACAATTTCTATTTTTTTTTTAGTGGTATAAACTTTCATCTAATCTCGTGGGAGTAGTTGAGCCAATTATGCATTATCAATTCGAGGAGAGATTAAGTATAACATTATTATTTTTTATTCGTCATATGACATCGTATCATTGGGCCACCATTAGTCAAAAGGAGACAAAATATGAATAAAATTGTATTTCATAAATAATCTAATGATAAACGATGATATTGTATATAAGTCGTTCTTACAGTATTGTGTTATTTCCTTTTTAATTTGAATTTTTGAATGCGAAGTCGTATAATATCATAACTCGATAGATGCTATTGTAACTTACTTCGGACATCAACTCAATCGGCGTCACGATATGCAAACCCTTACAGGGGAATTATCCGATCCTTTTTCAAGAGTTTTATTTCTATTTTATTTTATTGAGCAACTTTTTCAAAAGGAATTTATTTTTTTATTATTGGAGTTTATATACTGTATCAATGTGTTTTTATCCCGTTAAATTTAATACATGAATATTATTAGCTTGACGCCTAAATGCTTAGTTGCATAAAGCTTAAACAACAAAATGTATCTCCTACACATACACATACAAACTACAACACAACCGAAAAGAAAATGAAATAATCAACGACCAATAGGTTTTGCAAAAAAACTTAAGCGACACGACAAGTATATTTATTGAAGGAATTGGACAGCAAAGAAAATAAGAAAATGAGTCTAAAACTTTTAGGCTGCGAATGCTTAAAAGATCACAACCTAGTTGTATAATATGTTAATTATCGCCTTTTTAGTCATTTATTCATCGAGTCTGAAATTAATTAAGTAAAGCTCCAGATACCTCGACAACTGTTTAAGAAAAAAAAAAAGATCATTAGACTCCAAAAAAAACATGTTATGACCACGTATGGTGCGTGTTCCGCGTAAAGTCGAATGCTTTTAACGAATGCTAAAAATTGGCATGCTTAGGCGCGCCATCCGTTTGAAAAATCAAAGGCAAAGTAAAAGAGGAGGTACTTTCAAAGAAGAAACGTTGCGAGGAATGTTCAATTGAAGCAATGGAGCGGATGTGGCCCCTCGTTTGCTGGTGCCTTTTTTGGCTGGGGCTGTGCGTCAATCACACGGTACCTTTCCATTGAAGTAATTCACCAACAAAAATCAGAATCAACTTTTGTTGCTTGTGTGGGTTTGAGTCACCTTGTAACAATATTGTCTATTTCGCATTTGACTGTAGAAATGCTTAATTAATTCACCCATCTAATTTCCTCAAAAAATAAAAAATAAAAAATCACCCCATCTAATCATCTATTCCTGTAAGTTGTGTCCCAGGATTGCACTGAGTTGTAGAAAACCAACAATTGCAACTGGTTTTTGTTTTGGAGAAGTTCTTCGTATGTAAAATTCAATTAGCAAGTATCAATCAGAAGTTCACATACCAACAATCGATAGGAGAGTAGTAGGGAACTAATTTCCCGTAAGCAAGATTTCAAGTTCGAACGTACTATAAATTAAATAAAAATAAATTGGGAGAATATGAGATGGGCACGGATTAATCATTGCGGTTGACATCATATCTGCGTGAAACTCCAATAATAAAAAAATAAAAGCTCACACATTAAACTCGGCTTGCATATCGTATAAAGTTTTTCATCTCGTGTTCATAAAGGAGATTATATACTGTATCAATGTGTTTTTATCCCGTTAAATTTAATACATGAATATTATTAGCTTGACGCCTAAATGCTTAGTTGCATAAAGCTTAAACAACAAAATGTATCTCCTACACATACACATACAAACTACAACACAACCGAAAAGAAAATGAAATAATCAACAGCCAATAGGTTTTGCAGCAAAACTTAAGCAGCACGACAAGTATATTTATTGAAGGAATTGGACAGCAAAGAAAATAAGAAAATGAGTCTAAAACTTTTAGGCTGCGAATGCTTAAAAGATCACAACCTAGTTGTATAATATGTTATTCCTAAAAAACCTCTTCCCATCAAATTAAGTTGTTTGCTATCAATTGATCTCAAAGGGAATACAAAAATCTGCTTACTGAAGAACTCGCATCAATATTTGATTGTTAAGACAAAAGCTCCTATTCTTCGAAATCACAGAATTCATCGCCTCAATTTGGGAGGGAAACTGCACGAGTGCCATCTTAATGGGGTTGGATAATCCCTGCCTGTAGAAAATTTCCCAAAATACCGGTGGTTAGCGAAAAAATCTTACGATTAGATCCAATGCCTTAACCAAAAGAGACCAAGCACTTAACCTTGTAAACATTTGCATGGTCGAAGTAAAACATTCACTACCGCACAAGAATCGATCTACATCTTCTGGCAGCGCATTACGGGGTAATCCTTGCAATAACACCTAGAACAAGCAGATGCTAATGAAATAAATATCCAACACCATCCATATTTCGCAATATCACGCATTTAGAGTTGAAAAATCGATATGCCCAATTCCCGAATAAATGTATATACCACAATGTAACTTAAGTGCATGAATCGATTCGATACTCACAGTTTTTCCATCATAAGAGGGGATATTCCAGTAGCTTTTATCAGTCTGTCAACCATGAAATGAACTTTATCAATCAAAACAACAAATCCACAAAACATCAATGAAACCAAAAACTAATAACATTTGTTAAAACTGGAAAGTCAAAACCTTTTCCAATCGATACACCCTGCCCTGCCTAACAACAGCCTTCACAGCAAAATCAAATGAAGGGCGAGAGGGGAACTGCACAATCCTACACACAACAAAAACAATCAAACCAAGAAACCCTAAACCGCAAACCCCAAATGAAGAATCAAAATCAGGGTTTTTTTGGTACAAAAACCAGGGTTTTGATCAACAACATGCCAACAATAACAATCAAACCAAGAAACCCTAAACCCCAAATTGAAAACCAAAATTAGGGCTTTTTGGTACAAAAATTAGGGCTTTTTTGTCAACATGCATTGCAACGGGATCGTAGTATCGATTGTATTCAACTCTAACATCCTGTAAAGACAGATCACAGCCTTCAAGCATGTGAATGATGTCGGTCTTCATCGTGTAGGGGCCATTCCCAGTGAGCCTTCCATACACGATACCTAACAAGACAATGAAACCAAATACAATCAATCAATCAATTACCCAGAAATGAAACTCAAGATTCGATTTTTGAAGTACTTTGGTTGGAAGATCGAAGAAATGGATCGACTTGGGAGGACTGGTCGGGGGTTGTTCGGTTGCTGGAGTTGCAGAGCAGAAGTGATGGGTTTGGAGAATTGGGAGAGCCTGGTTAGGGTTCAAGCGGAAGAGATTGGTTGATTTGGATATTGTGGTTTTCAGTTGATTCATCTTCTTTGATGTGCTATTATCAAGGCTTGCGACCCTGTTTTCCAGTTCTAGATTGTTTTAGACTTTAAAAAGTGAAGTAAAGCCACTCTCTCTGTCTAGTGTGCGTACTATTTACCCACCCCATAAAAGGTTTAACGTAATGACTCGTGTTGGGTCAGACTTTAACTAGTAATTTAGAGTTCGAGCTTTAAATATGAAGTCCCTTCGAAGGACTTTGCTATGGTTTTGCTTTGGGCACCGAGATGGGCACATCGACCAAGTGGACATCACTCGATTCACCTCGAGATACGTGTTATGCGAGAATCAAGTTGTGCCGCCCGTTCTAGTCGGTGCGCCATTTGAACATTTTTTCCTTTAAAATCCTCGAGAGCGAACTTTGTCGCCATCTACCGTCCTACTCGGCATTAAAATAGGCACACCAACTGGATGAGTACGCATCGAGCGTATTGCTCTGTCGGTGGCATGCACCATCCGAACATTTTCATCTTTAAAGTCCTTGAGAAAGAACTTTGCCGCCGTCTATAGATCCTAATCGACTTGAGGCTGAATTAGTCGGGGTTTGTCGCTTAAATTGAAAGAAAGAAGTGTCAACAATAAATAGATAAATTAATAATGAAAGCCACTTTAAGTAAGAAGGGAAAAATTGAAATAAGCATTTGATGTTAACAGAAATTGTCTATAAATTAAAGAATTTTGATGGTCTTATATTTGAGTAATGATCGTGACATTGTTAACACTTGAATTAGAAGAACATGCAATTCACTCAATGAATTGATTGTGTTAATCAAAAGCATATTGGAGCTGGGCTTCAGCCTTCAGTGCAATCACTTGCAAGTGCACTGTAGTCTGTATAAAAACACAACTTCATGCAAGGCGGGTCTTCAATCAGACATGATTCCTGCATTGGCTGCTGATCCAAGACTGATTGAATGATGGCCGACCATGATAAATAGTATTGAGCTCTCGGCTTACGATACGCATTCCAAAGTATAAACTTAAGCTACTGGCTCTTTGAGTGCTCCACTTCATTGAGGTTCGATAAAATACCAATATCCAATCGATTGATTTGAGAATTCAACAATGCTTACAATAACAAGACTTCAAGTAACCCCAGAGAAGAATCCAACTCATAAGAGTTCTCAAATTACATTCAAGATAACCAGATACATTTCCCTACCTCACCACATCTATTTATACTATAAATATCAAAATTACCCACTTAACTCCCTTTGTAACTAACTTGAAGTCACACCTACATTGCTGTGATCCCCCCACTCCTTATTAATATTTGGGTCATATCGTGCTCCTACATCAAGAGCAAACAAGCATGCAAATCATGTTAATGAGCATGATTAAGATTCTATTAAAAAAATGGTTACTAAGATTCCATCACGACGTTCTTATCGAAAAAAAAAAAAAAAAAAAATCTATCACGACGTAGAAGACTACTTCCGAACAAGGTTACGCATCCTGGAATGACTATTGGACCAGTTCAAACATATATTGTAGGTAAATGGAACTGCTAGTACTAGCGCAAACTAAGGAACAGACTCATTTCATGAAGACCCCTATCGCTTATGAACTACCAAACGTCTTGTATGTGTTAGGCATCTCGAAATGGTATACAAAAGGATATGCATATTAAGGTCAAACAAATAGCAAGCACTCATGAAGAAAGGTGAAGTTTTAAGTTCCTCGGATGTCAAAGAGGCCTCTAATGAATTCACCTAAGTGTCGACGCACAAATTTGCATCTCATGGAGAGTAGTTTTCCTCAAGACGCTAGAACTAGTCACGCCGAACGCAATAAAACAACTGCTTGCATCATATGATAACGTTTGATGACGAATGACAAACAAAAATAAAGAATAAAAGCAATATACAAGTACCGACCATATACGCATGGTAAATATATGTCGTGTGATCGAATTGTTGCTACTTCTTTTGATTTGTAGGTTTCTTGACTTTGAGTGTCCTTGATAGCTTGAAACTTGATGTACGCCGTTTCGATTTTCGATTCCGTGCACTTCTTCGGTTCTCAGGTCTTGATGGCATGCAATGTGAGCAAGAAATCACAAAATGATTGAAGCATGTCACCAAACTTGGATCGAAGCCAAGTGGTTAGGAGTCTAGACAGAATTTCAAGCTAAATAGGCTTAATAAACCCTCGAAATTTCTAAAAACAGGATGAATTCTACCAAATGGGTTCTAACTTTTAAGAGATTGGAAAATAGGATCAATCATAATAAGTAAACCCAACAAACCTCTACCAAATAGTTAGTTGCAACATACATAAGCAAGATACAAGCGCTGCTGGTGGAAAGGTTTGTAATCGAGAATGGTACTCTAGGAATCAAATCGGAAGAACCAAGGATTTTGAGTTACCTCGAAATATAAAGCGGACGAAGCGAGCTCAATAGAGTCACTGGTGGTAAGGGGTGAGTGCTACATGACTCATTGTCGACTTTTCGTAACATTTTGTTGAATTGTTTAACTTTGAATAGAAAAAGAAGAAGAAGAAGGAGATGAGCATAAACTCGCGAGAAAAAGGAAATAAAGGATTGGTTTAACTTGAATAGACAATAATTACAACAAAAACATTTCATGAAACTTGTGTGTCACAACAAACAAAATCATAATCCACCAAAACTAAATCAAGATTCTAATCCTTTTATCCACAAAAGGAATCACAACAGAAGTTTGATTAAAAGAGATTGTCTACTACGAACTAGTGTTTACAATTATCTTCCCGACTCTCTTTTTTCTCGCATATTTGCATTTTATTTTACAATTGATAATTTGATATTGGAAATTTCGTAATGCCTTTTTGCAACCACACCGACTGGTATGCAAAAAGGAAACAAGAAGACAAATAAACAGGGAAAGTGTACAAGCTAACCAAATTTCCTTCGAGGAATAATTATGCATGTTGATTAATCGGGGCAACATATTTCACCAAACAGAGAACTCGAGAATATATTATTTCATTTATGAATAATCAAGAGCAATTAGAGAAACCTTTCATACCTCGTGACTTCTTAACAAGGTAAAGCGGCGTCCGACTTGCCCCCGCTTCTTGCAAAGTGCGCCGCTCGGTGAATATAAGTCTTGATATAAGGAGGCAAGTCATAATTTATAACATTTCTCACTCCCTCAACATCCATTCCACGAGTCATTGCATCTCAAGCAACAAGGACCTGTACCTCTCCCTCTCTCGAATGCTCGCAACGTCTTACATCAAGCGTAAACTCATATTAGTACAACTTTTTTCGGGCCAAAGATTTGTATACTAAAGCTTACAGAACATTTTAAACAGCAATACCATGAACGGGATAGTACAAATTTACAAGGAGACAAATTAAATAGGAATAAATAATGGGAGACATACTTTTTTCGATCCACTCATTCTAATGATTTTATACAGTTTTAGTCTGTTCATCAAGTTGTATAATACAAATCCCAATTTATACCCAACAGACTCTAATAACTGTGTCAATGTGCGTGGTGTGTACCAAAAGTACATCATTCAACCACTAACTATTAAAATATTCTCTATGCAATTCATTGAATAAAGAACCACAGCATTACTACCAACTCAACACAAATTACGTAGGACTATGAGATGCAGCTGTTTTTTTTTTTTTTTTTTGGACAAAGATGCTGCTGATTTCAGGACATCAATGTTGCATGTTGGCACCATAAGTTACCTCGTACAGACTGACGTTGAAGACCTGAATACTCCTTGATCTTAAATCCAAGTCCATCAAATGAATTTAGTAAGATACATAATCTGTGATTTCTTTTTCATCAAATTCCTTTTGAAAAAGTTGCTCAATAAAATAAAATAGAAATAAAACTCTTGAAAAAGGATCGCATAATTCCCTGTAAGGGTTTGCATATCGTGACGCCGATTGAGTTGATGTCCGAAGTAAGTTACAATAGCATCTATCGAGTTATGATATTATACGACTTCGCATTCAAAAATTCAAATTAAAAAGGAAATAACACAATACTGTAAGAACGACTTATATACAATATCATCGTTTATCATTAGATTATTTATGAAATACAATTTTATTCATATTTTGTCTCCTTTTGACTAACAGTGGCCCAATGATACGATGTCATATGACGAATCAAAAATAATAATGTTATACTTAATCTCTCCTCGAATTGATAATGCATAATTGGCTCAACTACTCCCACGAGATTAGATGAAAGTTTATACCACTAAAAAAAAATAGAAATTGTTAACGAAATTACCTATATATCCCCCCATAATGCGTTAATTCTCTTGCTCTCTTCCCCGGATAGGTAGCCCTAGCAGAGCGAACAAGACGTAGTAGCGAAGTCGGCCTCGGAAGCCATTAGAGCACCCAAGACGTAGTAACCGAGATTCTCCTCTCTCTCTCTCTCTCTCTCTCTCTCTCACACACACACACACACACACACACACACTCGCCTTTTCGCGGTACGTATGAATTTGTTTCAAGGTGCTCTCTTTGTTGTTTCGGTTGGAAACCACTTCACGTGTTTGATAAAATGCTCGAGCGACCAATTAACACTTGAAGCTCAAAATTTGCGGCGCCGTATTGATTGGAGATGGAGGACGAAAAGGGTAGTAGGAATGTACCCGTTTTGCCGTGGATGAGAAGCCCAATTGATGTTGGTGTTTTTGATGAGTGCCCTCTCGGCCTCCTCCCTTGCCTTCATCCCGGGTATCTTTTTTTTTTTCTTTCTCCCATTGTTGTGCACATATTTGAAAGTACCCTCTATTAATTGTACTTAATCGAGTGCAATGGAAGAGTTAGTTGCATCCATGTTTGAAAGTACCCTCTATTAAGTGCACTTAATCTAGTGCAATGGAAGAGTTTGATGCATATTTGAAAGTACCTCTATTAATTGTACTTAATCGAGCGCAATGGAAGAGTTAGTTGCATCCATGTTTGAAAGTACCTCTATTAAGTGCACTAAATCGAGCACAATGGAACAGCTTTGATCCATATTTGAAAGTATCCTCTTTCTACTGCACTAAATTGAGCGCAATGGAAGAGTTTGATCCATAATTCCATATTTGAAAGTACCCTCTATTAAGTGCCCATGTGTTCATTTCTATTTGTAGAAAACCAACAATTGCAACTGGTTTTTGTTTTGGAGAAGTTCTTCGTATGTAAAATTCAATTAGCAAGTATCAATCAGAAGTTCACATACCAACAATCGATAGGAGAGTAGTAGGGAACTAATTTCCCGTAAGCAAGATTTCAAGTTCGAACGTACTATAAATTAAATAAAAATAAATTGGGAGAATATGAGATGGGCACGGATTAATCATTGCGGTTGACATCATATCTGCGTGAAACTCCAATAATAAAAAAATAAAAGCTCACACATTAAACTCGGCTTGCATATCGTATAAAGTTTTTCATCTCGTGTTCATAAAGGAGATTATATACTGTATCAATGTGTTTTTATCCCGTTAAATTTAATACATGAATATTATTAGCTTGACGCCTAAATGCTTAGTTGCATAAAGCTTAAACAACAAAATGTATCTCCTACACATACACATACAAACTACAACACAACCGAAAAGAAAATGAAATAATCAACAGCCAATAGGTTTTGCAGCAAAACTTAAGCAGCACGACAAGTATATTTATTGAAGGAATTGGACAGCAAAGAAAATAAGAAAATGAGTCTAAAACTTTTAGGCTGCGAATGCTTAAAAGATCACAACCTAGTTGTATAATATGTTATTCCGAAAAAAAACCTCTTCCCATCAAATTAAGTTGTTTGCTATCAATTGATCTCAAAGGGAATACAAAAATCTGCTTACTGAAGAACTCGCATCAATATTTGATTGTTAAGACAAAAGCTCCTATTCTTCGAAATCACAGAATTCATCGCCTCAATTTGGGAGGGAAACTGCACGAGTGCCATCTTAATGGGGTTGGATAATCCCTGCCTGTAGAAAATTTCCCAAAATACCGGTGGTTAGCGAAAAAATCTTACGATTAGATCCAATGCCTTAACCAAAAGAGACCAAGCACTTAACCTTGTAAACATTTGCATGGTCGAAGTAAAACATTCACTACCGCACAAGAATCGATCTACATCTTCTGGCAGCGCATTACGGGGTAATCCTTGCAATAACACCTAGAACAAGCAGATGCTAATGAAATAAATATCCAACACCATCCATATTTCGCAATATCACGCATTTAGAGTTGAAAAATCGATATGCCCAATTCCCGAATAAATGTATATACCACAATGTAACTTAAGTGCATGAATCGATTCGATACTCACAGTTTTTCCATCATAAGAGGGGATATTCCAGTAGCTTTTATCAGTCTGTCAACCATGAAATGAACTTTATCAATCAAAACAACAAATCCACAAAACATCAATGAAACCAAAAACTAATAACATTTGTTAAAACTGGAAAGTCAAAACCTTTTCCAATCGATACACCCTGCCCTGCCTAACAACAGCCTTCACAGCAAAATCAAATGAAGGGCGAGAGGGGAACTGCACAATCCTACACACAACAAAAACAATCAAACCAAGAAACCCTAAACCGCAAACCCCAAATGAAGAATCAAAATCAGGGTTTTTTGGTACAAAAACCAGGGTTTTGATCAACAACATGCCAACAATAACAATCAAACCAAGAAACCCTAAACCCCAAATTGAAAACCAAAATTAGGGCTTTTTGGTACAAAAATTAGGGCTTTTTTGTCAACATGCATTGCAACGGGATCGTAGTATCGATTGTATTCAACTCTAACATCCTGTAAAGACAGATCACAGCCTTCAAGCATGTGAATGATGTCGGTCTTCATCGTGTAGGGGCCATTCCCAGTGAGCCTTCCATACACGATACCTAACAAGACAATGAAACCAAATACAATCAATCAATCAATTACCCAGAAATGAAACTCAAGATTCGATTTTTGAAGTACTTTGGTTGGAAGATCGAAGAAATGGATCGACTTGGGAGGACTGGTCGGGGGTTGTTCGGTTGCTGGAGTTGCAGAGCAGAAGTGATGGGTTTGGAGAATTGGGAGAGCCTGGTTAGGGTTCAAGCGGAAGAGATTGGTTGATTTGGATATTGTGGTTTTCAGTTGATTCATCTTCTTTGATGTGCTATTATCAAGGCTTGCGACCCTGTTTTCCAGTTCTAGATTGTTTTAGACTTTAAAAAGTGAAGTAAAGCCACTCTCTCTGTCTAGTGTGCGTACTATTTACCCACCCCATAAAAGGTTTAACGTAATGACTCGTGTTGGGTCAGACTTTAACTAGTAATTTAGAGTTCGAGCTTTAAATATGAAGTCCCTTCGAAGGACTTTGCTATGGTTTTGCTTTGGGCACCGAGATGGGCACATCGACCAAGTGGACATCACTCGATTCACCTCGAGATACGTGTTATGCGAGAATCAAGTTGTGCCGCCCGTTCTGGGCTCGGTGCGCCATTTGAACATTTTTTCCTTTAAAATCCTCGAGAGCGAACTTTGTCGCCATCTACTGGTCCTACTCGGCATTAAAATAGGCACACCAACTGGATGAGTACCGCATCGAGCGGCGCTGCTCTGTCGGTGCACCATCCGAACATTTTCATCTTTAAAGTCCTTGAGAAAGAACTTTGCCGCCGTCTATAGATCCTAATCGACTTGAGGCTGAATTAGTCGGGTTTGTCGCTTAAATTGAAAGAAAGAAGTGTCAACAATAAATAGATAAATTAATAATGAAAGCCACTTTAAGTAAGAAGGGAAAAATTGAAATAAGCATTTGATGTTAACAGAAATTGTCTATAAATTAAAGAATTTTGATGGTCTTATATTTGAGTAATGATCGTGACATTGTTAACACTTGAATTAGAAGAACATGCAATTCACTCAATGAATTGATTGTGTTAATCAAAAGCATATTGGAGCTGGGCTTCAGCCTTCAGTGCAATCACTTGCAAGTGCACTGTAGTCTGTATAAAAACACAACTTCATGCAAGGCGGGTCTTCAATCAGACATGATTCCTGCATTGGCTGCTGATCCAAGACTGATTGAATGATGGCCGACCATGATAAATAGTATTGAGCTCTCGGCTTACGATACGCATTCCAAAGTATAAACTTAAGCTACTGGCTCTTTGAGTGCTCCACTTCATTGAGGTTCGATAAAATACCAATATCCAATCGATTGATTTGAGAATTCAACAATGCTTACAATAACAAGACTTCGAAGTAACCCCAGAGAAGAATCCAACTCATAAGAGTTCTCAAATTACATTCAAGATAACCAGATACATTTCCCTACCTCACCACATCTATTTATACTATAAATATCAAAATTACCCACTTAACTCCCTTTGTAACTAACTTGAAGTCACACCTACATTGCTGTGATCCCCCCAACTCCTTATTAATATTTGGGTCATATCAGGCTCCTACATCAAGAGCAAACAAGCATGCAAATCATGTTAATGAGCATGAGTAATGGCTATTAAGATTCTATTAAAAAAAAATGGTTACTAAGATTCCATCACGACGTTCTTATCGAAAAAAAAAAAATCTATCACGACGTAGAAGACTACTTCCGAACAAGGTTACGCATCCTGGAATGACTATTGGACCAGCTTCAAACATATATTGTAGGTAAATGGAACTCGCTAGTACTAGCGCAAACTAAGGAACAGACTCATTTCATGAAGACCCCTACTTGCTTATGAACTACCAAACGCGTCTTGTATGTGTTAGGCATCCGAAATGGTATACAAAAGGATATGCATATTAAGGTCAAACAAATAGCAAGCACTCATGAAGAAAGGTGAAGTTTTAAGTTCCTCGAGATGTCAAAGAGGCCTCTAATGAATTCACCTAAGTGTCGACGCACAAATTTGCATCTCATGGAGAGTAGTTTTCCTCAAGACGCTAGAACTAGTCACGCCGAACGCAATAAAACAACCGCTTGC
The DNA here is from genome assembly GCA_039657365.1 of Stephania yunnanensis. Taxonomy (NCBI): domain Eukaryota; kingdom Viridiplantae; phylum Streptophyta; class Magnoliopsida; order Ranunculales; family Menispermaceae; genus Stephania; species Stephania yunnanensis. The sequence goes on along the minus strand of CM077586.1, from coordinate 1,346,687 downwards.
ATCATATGATAACGTTTGATGACGAATGACAAACAAAAATAAAGAATAAAAGCAATATACAAGTACTTGACCATATACGCATGGTAAATATATGTCGTGTGATCGAATTGTTGCTACTTCTTTTGATTTGTAGGTTTCTTGACTTTGAGTGTCCTTGATAGCTTGAAACTTGATGTACGCCGTTTCGATTTTCGATTCCGTGCACTTCTTCGCTTTCTCAGTCTTGATGGCATGCAATGTGAGCAAGAAATCACAAAATGATTGAAGCATGTCACCAAACTTGGATCGAAGCCAAGTGGTTAGGAGTCTAGACAGAATTTCAAGCTAAATAGGCTTAATAAACCCTCGAAATTTCTAAAAACAGGATGAATTCTACCAAATGGGTTCTAACTTTTAAGAGATTGGAAAATAGGATCAATCATAATAAGTAAACCCAACAAACCTCTACCAAATAGTTAGTTGCAACATACATAAGCAAGATACAAGCGCCGCTTTGGTGGAAAGGTTTGTAATCGGCGAGAATGGTACTCTAGGAATCAAATCGGAAGAACCAAGGATTTTGAGTTACCCGAAATATAAAGCGGACGAAGCGAGCTCAATAGAGTCACTGGTAAGGGGTGAGTGCTACATGACTCATTGTCGACTTTCTCGTAACATTTTGTTGAATTGTTTAACTTTGAATAGAAAAAGAAGAAGAAGAAGGAGATGAGCATAAACTCGCGAGAAAAAGGAAATAAAGGATTGGTTTAACTTGAATAGACAATAATTACAACAAAAACATTTCATGAAACTTGTGTGTCACAACAAACAAAATCATAATCCACCAAAACTAAATCAAGATTCTAATCCTTTTATCCACAAAAGGAATCACAACGAAGTTTGATTAAAAGAGATTGTCTACTACGAACTAGTGTTTACAATTATCTTCCTGACTCTCTTTTTTCTGCATATTTGCATTTTATTTTACAATTGATAATTTGATATTGGAAATTTCGTAATGCCTTTTTGCAACCACACTGACCAGGTATGCAAAAAGGAAACAATAAGACAAATAAACAGGAAAGTGTACAAGCTAACCAAATTTCCTTCGAGGAATAATTATGCTGTTGATTAATCAAGGGCAACATATTTCACCAAACAGAGAACTCGAGAATATATTATTTCATTTATGAATAATCAAGAGCAATTAGAGAAACCTTTCATACCTCGTGACTTCTTGACAAGGTAAAGCAGCGTCCAGCTTGCCCTGCTCTTGCAGTGCGCCCGGCTCGGTGAATATAAGTCTTGATATAAGGAGGCAAGTCATAATTTATAACATTTCTCACTCCCTCAACATCCATTCCACGAGTCATTGCATCTCGAAGCAACAAGGACCCATACCTCTCCCTCTCTGAATGCTCGCAACGTCTTACTGAAGCAGGTAAACTCATATTAGTACAACTTTTTTCGGGCCAAAGATTTGTATACTAAAGCTTACAGAACATTTTAAACAGCAATACCATGAACGGGATAGTACAAATTTACAAGGAGACAAATTAAATAGGAATAAATAATGGGAGACATACTTTTTTCGATCCACTCATTCTAATGATTTTATACAGTTTTAGTCTGTTCATCAAGTTGTATAATACAAATCCCAATTTATACCCAACAGACTCTAATAACTGTGTCAATGTGCGTGGTGTGTACCAAAAGTACATCATTCAACCACTAACTATTAAAATATTCTCTATGCAATTCATTGAATAAAGAACCACAGCATTACTACCAACTCAACACAAATTACGTAGGACTATGAGATGCAGCTGTTTTTTTTTTTTTTTTTTTTTTGGACAAAGATGCTGCTGATTTCAGGACATCAATGTTGCATGTTGGCACCATAAGTTACCTTCGTACAGACTGACGTTGAAGACCTGAATACTCCTTGATCTTAAATCCAAGTCCATCAAATGAATTCAGTAAGATACATAATCTGTGATTTCTTTTTCATCAAATTCCTTTTGAAAAAGTTGCTCAATAAAATAAAATAGAAATAAAACTCTTGAAAAAGGATCGCATAATTCCCTGTAAGGGTTTGCATATCGTGACGCCGATTGAGTTGATGTCCGAAGTAAGTTACAATAGCATCTATCGAGTTATGATATTATACGACTTCGCATTCAAAAATTCAAATTAAAAGGAAATAACACAATACGTAAGAACGACTTATATACAATATCATCGTTTATCATTAGATTATTTATGAAATACAATTTTATTCATATTTTGTCTCCTTTTGACTAACAAGTGGCCCAATGATACGATGTCATATGACGAATCAAAAATAATAATGTTATACTTAATCTCTCCTCGAATTGATAATGCATAATTGGCTCAACTACTCCCACGAGATTAGATGAAAGTTTATACCACTAAAAAAAAAATAGAAATTGTTAACGAAATTACCTATATATCCCCCCATAATGCGTTAATTCTCTTGCTCTCTTCCTGGATAGGTAGCCCTAGCAGAGCAGCCAAGACGTAGTAGCGAAGTCGGCCTCGGAAGCCATTAGAGCAGCCAAGACGTAGTAACTGAGATTCTCCTCTCTCTCTCTCTCTCTCTCTCTATCTCACACACACACACACACACACTCAGTCTTTCTGGCAGGTACGTATGAATTTGTTTCAGTGCTCTCTTTGTTGTTTCGGTTGGAAACCACTTCACGTGTTTGATAAAATGCCTGAGCGACCAATTAACACTTGAAGCTCAAAATTTGCAGCGCCCGTATTGATTGGAGATGGAGGACGAAAAGGGTAGTAGGAATGTACCCGTTTTGCCGTGGATGAGAAGCCCAATTGATGTTGGTGTTTTTGATGAGTGCCCTCTCAGCCTCCTCCCTTGCCTTCATCCCGGGTATCTTTTTTTTTTTTTCTTTCTCCCATTGTTGTGCACATATTTGAAAGTACCCTCTATTAATTGTACTTAATCGAGTGCAATGGAAGAGTTAGTTGCATCCATGTTTGAAAGTACCCTCTATTAAGTGCACTTAATCTAGTGCAATGGAAGAGTTTGATGCATATTTGAAAGTACCCTCTATTAATTGTACTTAATCGAGCGCAATGGAAGAGTTAGTTGCATCCATGTTTGAAAGTACCCTCTATTAAGTGCACTAAATCGAGCACAATGGAACAGTTTGATCCATATTTGAAAGTATCCTCTTTCTACTGCACTAAATTGAGCGCAATGGAAGAGTTTGATCCATAATTCCATATTTGAAAGTACCCTCTATTAAGTGCCCATGTGTTCATTTCTATTTGTAGAAAACCAACAATTGCAACTGGTTTTTGTTTTGGAGAAGTTCTTCGTATGTAAAATTCAATTAGCAAGTATCAATCAGAAGTTCACATACCAACAATCGATAGGAGAGTAGTAGGGAACTAATTTCCCGTAAGCAAGATTTCAAGTTCGAACGTACTATAAATTAAATAAAAATAAATTGGGAGAATATGAGATGGGCACGGATTAATCATTGCGGTTGACATCATATCTGCGTGAAACTCCAATAATAAAAAAATAAAAGCTCACACATTAAACTCGGCTTGCATATCGTATAAAGTTTTTCATCTCGTGTTCATAAAGGAGATTATATACTGTATCAATGTGTTTTTATCCCGTTAAATTTAATACATGAATATTATTAGCTTGACGCCTAAATGCTTAGTTGCATAAAGCTTAAACAACAAAATGTATCTCCTACACATACACATACAAACTACAACACAACCGAAAAGAAAATGAAATAATCAACAGCCAATAGGTTTTGCAGCAAAACTTAAGCAGCACGACAAGTATATTTATTGAAGGAATTGGACAGCAAAGAAAATAAGAAAATGAGTCTAAAACTTTTAGGCTGCGAATGCTTAAAAGATCACAACCTAGTTGTATAATATGTTATTCCGAAAAAAAACCTCTTCCCATCAAATTAAGTTGTTTGCTATCAATTGATCTCAAAGGGAATACAAAAATCTGCTTACTGAAGAACTCGCATCAATATTTGATTGTTAAGACAAAAGCTCCTATTCTTCGAAATCACAGAATTCATCGCCTCAATTTGGGAGGGAAACTGCACGAGTGCCATCTTAATGGGGTTGGATAATCCCTGCCTGTAGAAAATTTCCCAAAATACCGGTGGTTAGCGAAAAAATCTTACGATTAGATCCAATGCCTTAACCAAAAGAGACCAAGCACTTAACCTTGTAAACATTTGCATGGTCGAAGTAAAACATTCACTACCGCACAAGAATCGATCTACATCTTCTGGCAGCGCATTACGGGGTAATCCTTGCAATAACACCTAGAACAAGCAGATGCTAATGAAATAAATATCCAACACCATCCATATTTCGCAATATCACGCATTTAGAGTTGAAAAATCGATATGCCCAATTCCCGAATAAATGTATATACCACAATGTAACTTAAGTGCATGAATCGATTCGATACTCACAGTTTTTCCATCATAAGAGGGGATATTCCAGTAGCTTTTATCAGTCTGTCAACCATGAAATGAACTTTATCAATCAAAACAACAAATCCACAAAACATCAATGAAACCAAAAACTAATAACATTTGTTAAAACTGGAAAGTCAAAACCTTTTCCAATCGATACACCCTGCCCTGCCTAACAACAGCCTTCACAGCAAAATCAAATGAAGGGCGAGAGGGGAACTGCACAATCCTACACACAACAAAAACAATCAAACCAAGAAACCCTAAACCGCAAACCCCAAATGAAGAATCAAAATCAGGGTTTTTTGGTACAAAAACCAGGGTTTTGATCAACAACATGCCAACAATAACAATCAAACCAAGAAACCCTAAACCCCAAATTGAAAACCAAAATTAGGGCTTTTTGGTACAAAAATTAGGGCTTTTTTGTCAACATGCATTGCAACGGGATCGTAGTATCGATTGTATTCAACTCTAACATCCTGTAAAGACAGATCACAGCCTTCAAGCATGTGAATGATGTCGGTCTTCATCGTGTAGGGGCCATTCCCAGTGAGCCTTCCATACACGATACCTAACAAGACAATGAAACCAAATACAATCAATCAATCAATTACCCAGAAATGAAACTCAAGATTCGATTTTTGAAGTACTTTGGTTGGAAGATCGAAGAAATGGATCGACTTGGGAGGACTGGTCGGGGGTTGTTCGGTTGCTGGAGTTGCAGAGCAGAAGTGATGGGTTTGGAGAATTGGGAGAGCCTGGTTAGGGTTCAAGCGGAAGAGATTGGTTGATTTGGATATTGTGGTTTTCAGTTGATTCATCTTCTTTGATGTGCTATTATCAAGGCTTGCGACCCTGTTTTCCAGTTCTAGATTGTTTTAGACTTTAAAAAAGTGAAGTAAAGCCACTCTCTCTGTCTAGTGTGCGTACTATTTACCCACCCCATAAAAGGTTTAACGTAATGACTCGTGTTGGGTCAGACTTTAACTAGTAATTTAGAGTTCGAGCTTTAAATATGAAGTCCCTTCGAAGGACTTTGCTATGGTTTTGCTTTGGGCACCGAGATGGGCACATCGACCAAGTGGACATCACTCGATTCACCTCGAGATACGTGTTATGCGAGAATCAAGTTGTGCGCCCGTTCTAGTCGGTGCGCCATTTGAACATTTTTTCCTTTAAAATCCTCGAGAGCGAACTTTGTCGCCATCTACTTGTCCTACTCGGCATTAAAATAGGCACACCAACCGGATGAGTACCGCATCGAGCGCGGCGCTTCTGTCGGTGCACCACCATCCGAACATTTTCATCTTTAAAGTCCTTGAGAAAGAACTTTGCCGCCGTCTATAGATCCTAATCGACTTGAGGCTGAATTAGTCGGGGTTTGTCGCTTAAATTGAAAGAAAGAAGTGTCAACAATAAATAGATAAATTAATAATGAAAGCCACTTTAAGTAAGAAGGGAAAAATTGAAATAAGCATTTGATGTTAACAGAAATTGTCTATAAATTAAAGAATTTTGATGGTCTTATATTTGAGTAATGATCGTGACATTGTTAACACTTGAATTAGAAGAACATGCAATTCACTCAATGAATTGATTGTGTTAATCAAAAGCATATTGGAGCTGGGCTTCAGCCTTCAGTGCAATCACTTGCAAGTGCACTGTAGTCTGTATAAAAACACAACTTCATGCAAGGCGGGTCTTCAATCAGACATGATTCCTGCATTGGCTGCTGATCCAAGACTGATTGAATGATGGCCGACCATGATAAATAGTATTGAGCTCTCGGCTTACGATACGCATTCCAAAGTATAAACTTAAGCTACTGGCTCTTTGAGTGCTCCACTTCATTGAGGTTCGATAAAATACCAATATCCAATCGATTGATTTGAGAATTCAACAATGCTTACAATAACAAGACTTCAAGTAACCCCAGAGAAGAATCCAACTCATAAGAGTTCTCAAATTACATTCAAGATAACCGAGATACATTTCCCTACCTCACCACATCTATTTATACTATAAATATCAAAATTACCCACTTAACTCCCTTTGTAACTAACTTGAAGTCACACCTACATTGCTTTGTGATCCCCCAACTCCTTATTAATATTTGGGTCATATCAGCTCCTACATCAAGAGCAAACAAGCATGCAAATCATGTTAATGAGCATGATTAAGATTCTATTAAAAAAAATGGTTACTAAGATTCCATCACGACGTTCTTATCGAAAAAAAAAAAAAAATCTATCACGACGTAGAAGACTACTTCCGAACAAGGTTACGCATCCTGGAATGACTATTGGACCGTTCAAACATATATTGTAGGTAAATGGAACTGCTAGTACTAGCGCAAACTAAGGAACAGACTCATTTCATGAAGACCCCTACCGCTTATGAACTACCAAACGTCTTGTATGTGTTAGGCATCCGAAATGGTATACAAAAGGATATGCATATTAAGGTCAAACAAATAGCAAGCACTCATGAAGAAAGGTGAAGTTTTAAGTTCCTCGGATGTCAAAGAGGCCTCTAATGAATTCACCTAAGTGTCGACGCACAAATTTGCATCTCATGGAGAGTAGTTTTCCTCAAGACGCTAGAACTAGTCACGCCGAACGCAATAAAACAACTCGCTTGCATCATATGATAACGTTTGATGACGAATGACAAACAAAAATAAAGAATAAAAGCAATATACAAGTACCGACCATATACGCATGGTAAATATATGTCGTGTGATCGAATTGTTGCTACTTCTTTTGATTTGTAGGTTTCTTGACTTTGAGTGTCCTTGATAGCTTGAAACTTGATGTACGCCGTTTCGATTTTCGATTCCGTGCACTTCTTCGCTTCTCCAAGTCTTGATGGCATGCAATGTGAGCAAGAAATCACAAAATGATTGAAGCATGTCACCAAACTTGGATCGAAGCCAAGTGGTTAGGAGTCTAGACAGAATTTCAAGCTAAATAGGCTTAATAAACCCTCGAAATTTCTAAAAACAGATGAATTCTACCAGTGGGTTCTAACTTTTAAGAGATTGGAAAATAGGATCAATCATAATAAGTAAACCCAACAAACCTCTACCAAATAGTTAGTTGCAACATACATAAGCAAGATACAAGCGCTCGCCGGTGGAAAGGTTTGTAATCGGCGAGAATGGTACTCTAGGAATCAAATCGGAAGAACCAAGGATTTTGAGTTACCCGAAATATAAAGCGGACGAAGCGGTTCAATAGAGTCACTGGTAAGGGGTGAGTGCTACATGACTCATTGTCGACTTTCGTAACATTTTGTTGAATTGTTTAACTTTGAATAGAAAAAGAAGAAGAAGAAGGAGATGAGCATAAACTCGCGAGAAAAAGGAAATAAAGGATTGGTTTAACTTGAATAGACAATAATTACAACAAAAACATTTCATGAAACTTGTGTGTCACAACAAACAAAATCATAATCCACCAAAACTAAATCAAGATTCTAATCCTTTTATCCACAAAAGGAATCACAACGAAGTTTGATTAAAAGAGATTGTCTACTACGAACTAGTGTTTACAATTATCTTCCTGACTCTCTTTTTTCTGCATATTTGCATTTTATTTTACAATTGATAATTTGATATTGGAAATTTCGTAATGCCTTTTTGCAACCACACTGACCAGGTATGCAAAAAGGAAACAGTAAGACAAATAAACAGGGAAAGTGTACAAGCTAACCAAATTTCCTTCTGAGGAATAATTATGCTGTTGATTAATCAAGGGCAACATATTTCACCAAACAGAGAACTCGAGAATATATTATTTCATTTATGAATAATCAAGAGCAATTAGAGAAACCTTTCATACCTCGTGACTTCTTAACAAGGTAAAGCGGCGTCCGCTTGCCTGCTTCTTGCGGTGCGCCCGCGGCTCGGTGAATATAAGTCTTGATATAAGGAGGCAAGTCATAATTTATAACATTTCTCACTCCCTCAACATCCATTCCACGAGTCATTGCATCCGAAGCAACAAGGACTGTACCTCTCCCTCTCTCGAATGCTCGCAACGTCTTACTCAAAGCGAGGTAAACTCATATTAGTACAACTTTTTCGGGCCAAAGATTTGTATACTAAAGCTTACAGAACATTTTAAACAGCAATACCATGAACGGGATAGTACAAATTTACAAGGAGACAAATTAAATAGGAATAAATAATGGGAGACATACTTTTTCGATCCACTCATTCTAATGATTTTATACAGTTTTAGTCTGTTCATCAAGTTGTATAATACAAATCCCAATTTATACCCAACAGACTCTAATAACTGTGTCAATGTGCGTGGTGTGTACCAAAAGTACATCATTCAACCACTAACTATTAAAATATTCTCTATGCAATTCATTGAATAAAGAACCACAGCATTACTACCAACTCAACACAAATTACGTAGGACTATTAGATGCAGCTGTTTTTTTTTTTTTTTGGACAAAGATGCTGCTGATTTCAGGACATCAATGTTGCATGTTGGCACCATAAGTTACCTTCGTACAGACTGACGTTGAAGACCTGAATACTCCTTGATCTTAAATCCAAGTCCATCAAATGAATTCAGTAAGATACATAATCTGTGATTTCTTTTTCATCAAATTCCTTTTGAAAAAGTTGCTCAATAAAATAAAATAGAAATAAAACTCTTGAAAAAGGATCGCATAATTCCCTGTAAGGGTTTGCATATCGTGACGCCGATTGAGTTGATGTCCGAAGTAAGTTACAATAGCATCTATCGAGTTATGATATTATACGACTTCGCATTCAAAAATTCAAATTAAAAAGGAAATAACACAATACTTGTAAGAACGACTTATATACAATATCATCGTTTATCATTAGATTATTTATGAAATACAATTTTATTCATATTTTGTCTCCTTTTGACTAACAGTGGCCCAATGATACGATGTCATATGACGAATCAAAAATAATAATGTTATACTTAATCTCTCCTCGAATTGATAATGCATAATTGGCTCAACTACTCCCACGAGATTAGATGAAAGTTTATACCACTAAAAAAAAATAGAAATTGTTAACGAAATTACCTATATATCCCCCCATAATGCGTTAATTCTCTTGCTCTCTTCCCGGATAGGTAGCCCTAGCAGAGAGCGACCAAGACGTAGTAGCGAAGTCGGCCTCGGAAGCCATTAGAGCGACGAAGACGTAGTAACCGAGATTCTCCTCTCTCTCTCTCTCTCTCTCTCTCTCTCTCTCTCTATCTCACACACACACACACACACACTCGCTTTTCGGCGCGTACGTATGAATTTGTTTCGGTGCTCTCTTTGTTGTTTCGGTTGGAAACCACTTCACGTGTTTGATAAAATGCACAGCGACCAATTAACACTTGAAGCTCAAAATTTGCGGCGCCGTATTGATTGGAGATGGAGGACGAAAAGGGTAGTAGGAATGTACCCGTTTTGCCGTGGATGAGAAGCCCAATTGATGTTGGTGTTTTTGATGAGTGCCCTCTCACCTCCTCCCTTGCCTTCATCCCGGTATCTTTTTTTTTTTTTCTCCCATTGTTGTGCACATATTTGAAAGTACCCTCTATTAATTGTACTTAATCGAGTGCAATGGAAGAGTTAGTTGCATCCATGTTTGAAAGTACCTCTATTAAGTGCACTTAATCTAGTGCAATGGAAGAGTTTGATGCATATTTGAAAGTACCCTCTATTAATTGTACTTAATCGAGCGCAATGGAAGAGTTAGTTGCATCCATGTTTGAAAGTACCCTCTATTAAGTGCACTAAATCGAGCACAATGGAACAGCTTTGATCCATATTTGAAAGTATCCTCTTTCTACCGCACTAAATTGAGCGCAATGGAAGAGTTTGATCCATAATTCCATATTTGAAAGTACCTCTATTAAGTGCCCATGTGTTCATTTCTATTTGTAGAAAACCAACAATTGCAACTGGTTTTTGTTTTGGAGAAGTTCTTCGTATGTAAAATTCAATTAGCAAGTATCAATCGAAGTTCACATACCAACAATCGATAGGAGAGTAGTAGGGAACTAATTTCCCGTAAGCAAGATTTCAAGTTCGAACGTACTATAAATTAAATAAAAATAAATTGGGAGAATATGAGATGGGCACGGATTAATCATTGCGGTTGACATCATATCTGCGTGAAACTCCAATAATAAAAAATAAAAGCTCACACATTAAACTCGGCTTGCATATCGTATAAAGTTTTTCATCTCGTGTTCATAAAGGAGATTATATACTGTATCAATGTGTTTTTATCCCGTTAAATTTAATACATGAATATTATTAGCTTGACGCCTAAATGCTTAGTTGCATAAAGCTTAAACAACAAAATGTATCTCCTACACATACACATACAAACTACAACACAACCGAAAAGAAAATGAAATAATCAACAGCCAATAGGTTTTGCAGCAAAACTTAAGCAGCACGACAAGTATATTTATTGAAGGAATTGGACAGCAAAGAAAATAAGAAAATGAGTCTAAAACTTTTAGGCTGCGAATGCTTAAAAGATCACAACCTAGTTGTATAATATGTTATTCCGAAAAAAAACCTCTTCCCATCAAATTAAGTTGTTTGCTATCAATTGATCTCAAAGGGAATACAAAAATCTGCTTACTGAAGAACTCGCATCAATATTTGATTGTTAAGACAAAAGCTCCTATTCTTCAAATCACAGAATTCATCGCCTCAATTTGGGAGGGAAACTGCACGAGTGCCATCTTAATGGGGTTGGATAATCCCTGCCTGTAGAAAATTTCCCAAAATACCGGTGGTTAGCGAAAAAATCTTACGATTAGATCCAATGCCTTAACCAAAAGAGACCAAGCACTTAACCTTGTAAACATTTGCATGGTCGAAGTAAAACATTCACTACCGCACAAGAATCGATCTACATCTTCTGGCAGCGCATTACGGGGTAATCCTTGCAATAACACCTAGAACAAGCAGATGCTAATGAAATAAATATCCAACACCATCCATATTTCGCAATATCACGCATTTAGAGTTGAAAAATCGATATGCCCAATTCCCGAATAAATGTATATACCACAATGTAACTTAAGTGCATGAATCGATTCGATACTCACAGTTTTTCCATCATAAGAGGGGATATTCCAGTAGCTTTTATCAGTCTGTCAACCATGAAATGAACTTTATCAATCAAAACAACAAATCCACAAAACATCAATGAAACCAAAAACTAATAACATTTGTTAAAACTGGAAAGTCAAAACCTTTTCCAATCGATACACCCTGCCCTGCCTAACAACAGCCTTCACAGCAAAATCAAATGAAGGGCGAGAGGGGAACTGCACAATCCTACACACAACAAAAACAATCAAACCAAGAAACCCTAAACCGCAAACCCCAAATGAAGAATCAAAATCAGGGTTTTTTTGGTACAAAAACCAGGGTTTTGATCAACAACATGCCAACAATAACAATCAAACCAAGAAACCCTAAACCCCAAATTGAAAACCAAAATTAGGGCTTTTTGGTACAAAAATTAGGGCTTTTTTGTCAACATGCATTGCAACGGGATCGTAGTATCGATTGTATTCAACTCTAACATCCTGTAAAGACAGATCACAGCCTTCAAGCATGTGAATGATGTCGGTCTTCATCGTGTAGGGGCCATTCCCAGTGAGCCTTCCATACACGATACCTAACAAGACAATGAAACCAAATACAATCAATCAATCAATTACCCAGAAATGAAACTCAAGATTCGATTTTTGAAGTACTTTGGTTGGAAGATCGAAGAAATGGATCGACTTGGGAGGACTGGTCGGGGGTTGTTCGGTTGCTGGAGTTGCAGAGCAGAAGTGATGGGTTTGGAGAATTGGGAGAGCCTGGTTAGGGTTCAAGCGGAAGAGATTGGTTGATTTGGATATTGTGGTTTTCAGTTGATTCATCTTCTTTGATGTGCTATTATCAAGGCTTGCGACCCTGTTTTCCAGTTCTAGATTGTTTTAGACTTTAAAAAGTGAAGTAAAGCCACTCTCTCTGTCTAGTGTGCGTACTATTTACCCACCCCATAAAAGGTTTAACGTAATGACTCGTGTTGGGTCAGACTTTAACTAGTAATTTAGAGTTCGAGCTTTAAATATGAAGTCCCTTCGAAGGACTTTGCTATGGTTTTGCTTTGGGCACCGAGATGGGCACATCGACCAAGTGGACATCACTCGATTCACCTCGAGATACGTGTTATGCGAGAATCAAGTTGTGCCGCCCGTTCTAGTCGGTGCGCCATTTGAACATTTTTTCCTTTAAAATCCTCGAGAGCGAACTTTGTCGCCATCTACTCTGGTCCTACTCGGCATTAAAATAGGCACACCAATCGGATGAGTACCGCATCGAGCGGCGCGCTTCGTCGGTCACCATCCGAACATTTTCATCTTTAAAGTCCTTGAAAGAACTTTGCCGCCGTCTATAGATCCTAATCGACTTGAGGCTGAATTAGTCGGGGTTTGTCGCTTAAATTGAAAGAAAGAAGTGTCAACAATAAATAGATAAATTAATAATGAAAGCCACTTTAAGTAAGAAGGGAAAAATTGAAATAAGCATTTGATGTTAACAGAAATTGTCTATAAATTAAAGAATTTTGATGGTCTTATATTTGAGTAATGATCGTGACATTGTTAACACTTGAATTAGAAGAACATGCAATTCACTCAATGAATTGATTGTGTTAATCAAAAGCATATTGGAGCTGGGCTTCAGCCTTCAGTGCAATCACTTGCAAGTGCACTGTAGTCTGTATAAAAACACAACTTCATGCAAGGCGGGTCTTCAATCAGACATGATTCCTGCATTGGCTGCTGATCCAAGACTGATTGAATGATGGCCGACCATGATAAATAGTATTGAGCTCTCGGCTTACGATACGCATTCCAAAGTATAAACTTAAGCTACTGGCTCTTTGAGTGCTCCACTTCATTGAGGTTCGATAAAATACCAATATCCAATCGATTGATTTGAGAATTCAACAATGCTTACAATAACAAGACTTCAAGTAACCCCGAGAGAAGAATCCAACTCATAAGAGTTCTCAAATTACATTCAAGATAACCAGATACATTTCCCTACCTCACCACATCTATTTATACTATAAATATCAAAATTACCCACTTAACTCCCTTTGTAACTAACTTGAAGTCACACCTACATTGTTTGTGATCCCCCAACTCCTTATTAATATTTGGGTCATATCGGGCTCCTACATCAAGAGCAAACAAGCATGCAAATCATGTTAATGAGCATGATTAAGATTCTATTAAAAAAAAATGGTTACTAAGATTCCATCACGACGTTCTTATCGAAAAAAAAAAAAAAAATCTATCACGACGTAGAAGACTACTTCCGAACAAGGTTACGCATCCTGGAATGACTATTGGACCAGTTCAAACATATATTGTAGGTAAATGGAACTGCTAGTACTAGCGCAAACTAAGGAACAGACTCATTTCATGAAGACCCCTACTCGCTTATGAACTACCAAACGTCTTGTATGTGTTAGGCATCCGAAATGGTATACAAAAGGATATGCATATTAAGGTCAAACAAATAGCAAGCACTCATGAAGAAAGGTGAAGTTTTAAGTTCCTCGGATGTCAAAGAGGCCTCTAATGAATTCACCTAAGTGTCGACGCACAAATTTGCATCTCATGGAGAGTAGTTTTCCTCAAGACGCTAGAACTAGTCACGCCGAACGCAATAAAACAACCGCTTGCATCATATGATAACGTTTGATGACGAATGACAAACAAAAATAAAGAATAAAAGCAATATACAAGTACTTGACCATATACGCATGGTAAATATATGTCGTGTGATCGAATTGTTGCTACTTCTTTTGATTTGTAGGTTTCTTGACTTTGAGTGTCCTTGATAGCTTGAAACTTGATGTACGCCGCCGTTTCGATTTTCGATTCCGTGCACTTCTTCGCTTCTCCAAGTCGATGGCATGCAATGTGAGCAAGAAATCACAAAATGATTGAAGCATGTCACCAAACTTGGATCGAAGCCAAGTGGTTAGGAGTCTAGACAGAATTTCAAGCTAAATAGGCTTAATAAACCCTCGAAATTTCTAAAAACAGGGATGAATTCTACCAAAGTGGGTTCTAACTTTTAAGAGATTGGAAAATAGGATCAATCATAATAAGTAAACCCAACAAACCTCTACCAAATAGTTAGTTGCAACATACATAAGCAAGATACAAGCGCCGCTGGTGGAAAGGTTTGTAATCGGCGAGAATGGTACTCTAGGAATCAAATCGGAAGAACCAAGGATTTTGAGTTACCCGAAATATAAAGCGGACGAAGCGCTTCAATAGAGTCACTGGTAAGGGGTGAGTGCTACATGACTCATTGTCGACTTTCTGTAACATTTTGTTGAATTGTTTAACCCGAATAGAAAAAGAAGAAGAAGAAGGAGATGAGCATAAACTCGCGAGAAAAAGGAAATAAAGGATTGGTTTAACTTGAATAGACAATAATTACAACAAAAACATTTCATGAAACTTGTGTGTCACAACAAACAAAATCATAATCCACCAAAACTAAATCAAGATTCTAATCCTTTTATCCACAAAAGGAATCACAACAAAGTTTGATTAAAAGAGATTGTCTACTACGAACTAGTGTTTACAATTATCTTCCCGACTCTCTTTTTTCGCATATTTGCATTTTATTTTACAATTGATAATTTGATATTGGAAATTTCGTAATGCCTTTTTGCAACCACACCCGACCAGGTATGCAAAAAGGAAACAAGAAGACAAATAAACAGGGAAAGTGTACAAGCTAACCAAATTTCCTTCGAGGAATAATTATGCTTGTTGATTAATCAAGGGCAACATATTTCACCAAACAGAGAACTCGAGAATATATTATTTCATTTATGAATAATCAAGAGCAATTAGAGAAACCTTTCATACCTCGTGACTTCTTAACAAGGTAAAGCGGCGTCCGCTTGCCCTTTTTCTTTGCGGTGCGCCGCTCGGTGAATATAAGTCTTGATATAAGGAGGCAAGTCATAATTTATAACATTTCTCACTCCCTCAACATCCATTCCACGAGTCATTGCATCTCGAAGCAACAAGGACCTGTACCTCTCCCTCTCTCGAATGCTCGCAACGTCTTACTTCAAGCGAGGTAAACTCATATTAGTACAACTTTTTTCGGGCCAAAGATTTGTATACTAAAGCTTACAGAACATTTTAAACAGCAATACCATGAACGGGATAGTACAAATTTACAAGGAGACAAATTAAATAGGAATAAATAATGGGAGACATACTTTTTTCGATCCACTCATTCTAATGATTTTATACAGTTTTAGTCTGTTCATCAAGTTGTATAATACAAATCCCAATTTATACCCAACAGACTCTAATAACTGTGTCAATGTGCGTGGTGTGTACCAAAAGTACATCATTCAACCACTAACTATTAAAATATTCTCTATGCAATTCATTGAATAAAGAACCACAGCATTACTCCCAACTCAACACAAATTAGGTAGGACTATGAGATGCAGCTGTTTTTTTTTTTTTTTTTTGGACAAAGATGCTGCTGATTTCAGGACATCAATGTTGCATGTTGGCACCATAAGTTACCTTCGTACAGACTGACGTTGAAGACCTGAATACTCCTTGATCTTAAATCCAAGTCCATCAAATGAATTCAGTAAGATACATAATCTGTGATTTCTTTTTCATCAAATTCCTTTTGAAAAAGTTGCTCAATAAAATAAAATAGAAATAAAACTCTTGAAAAAGGATCGCATAATTCCCTGTAAGGGTTTGCATATCGTGACGCCGATTGAGTTGATGTCCGAAGTAAGTTACAATAGCATCTATCGAGTTATGATATTATACGACTTCGCATTCAAAAATTCAAATTAAAAAGGAAATAACACAATACTGTAAGAACGACTTATATACAATATCATCGTTTATCATTAGATTATTTATGAAATACAATTTTATTCATATTTTGTCTCCTTTTGACTAACAGGTGGCCCAATGATACGATGTCATATGACGAATCAAAAATAATAATGTTATACTTAATCTCTCCTCGAATTGATAATGCATAATTGGCTCAACTACTCCCACGAGATTAGATGAAAGTTTATACCACTAAAAAAAAAATAGAAATTGTTAACGAAATTACCTATATATCCCCCCATAATGCGTTAATTCTCTTGCTCTCTTCCTGGATAGGTAGCCCTAGCAGAGCAGCCAAGACGTAGTAGCGAAGTCGGCCTCGGAAGCCATTAGAGCAGCCAAGACGTAGTAACTGAGATTCTCCTCTCTCTCTCTCTCTCTCTCTCTCTCTCTCTCTCTCTCTCTCACACACACACACACACACACACACACACACTCTTTTCCGGCGTACGTATGAATTTGTTTCAAGGTTTCTTTGTTGTTTCGGTTGGAAACCACTTCACGTGTTTGATAAAATGCCTGAGCGACCAATTAACACTTGAAGCTCAAAATTTGCAGCGCCCGTATTGATTGGAGATGGAGGACGAAAAGGGTAGTAGGAATGTACCCGTTTTGCCGTGGATGAGAAGCCCAATTGATGTTGGTGTTTTTGATGAGTGCCCTCTCACCTCCTCCCTTGCCTTCATCCCGGTATCTTTTTTTTTTTTCTTTCTCCCATTGTTGTGCACATATTTGAAAGTACCCTCTATTAATTGTACTTAATCGAGTGCAATGGAAGAGTTAGTTGCATCCATGTTTGAAAGTACCCTCTATTAAGTGCACTTAATCTAGTGCAATGGAAGAGTTTGATGCATATTTGAAAGTACCCTCTATTAATTGTACTTAATCGAGCGCAATGGAAGAGTTAGTTGCATCCATGTTTGAAAGTACCCTCTATTAAGTGCACTAAATCGAGCACAATGGAACAGCTTTGATCCATATTTGAAAGTATCCTCTTTCTACTGCACTAAATTGAGCGCAATGGAAGAGTTTGATCCATAATTCCATATTTGAAAGTACCCTCTATTAAGTGCCCATGTGTTCATTTCTATTTGTAGAAAACCAACAATTGCAACTGGTTTTTGTTTTGGAGAAGTTCTTCGTATGTAAAATTCAATTAGCAAGTATCAATCAGAAGTTCACATACCAACAATCGATAGGAGAGTAGTAGGGAACTAATTTCCCGTAAGCAAGATTTCAAGTTCGAACGTACTATAAATTAAATAAAAATAAATTGGGAGAATATGAGATGGGCACGGATTAATCATTGCGGTTGACATCATATCTGCGTGAAACTCCAATAATAAAAAAATAAAAGCTCACACATTAAACTCGGCTTGCATATCGTATAAAGTTTTTCATCTCGTGTTCATAAAGGAGATTATATACTGTATCAATGTGTTTTTATCCCGTTAAATTTAATACATGAATATTATTAGCTTGACGCCTAAATGCTTAGTTGCATAAAGCTTAAACAACAAAATGTATCTCCTACACATACACATACAAACTACAACACAACCGAAAAGAAAATGAAATAATCAACAGCCAATAGGTTTTGCAGCAAAACTTAAGCAGCACGACAAGTATATTTATTGAAGGAATTGGACAGCAAAGAAAATAAGAAAATGAGTCTAAAACTTTTAGGCTGCGAATGCTTAAAAGATCACAACCTAGTTGTATAATATGTTATTCCGAAAAAAAACCTCTTCCCATCAAATTAAGTTGTTTGCTATCAATTGATCTCAAAGGGAATACAAAAATCTGCTTACTGAAGAACTCGCATCAATATTTGATTGTTAAGACAAAAGCTCCTATTCTTCGAAATCACAGAATTCATCGCCTCAATTTGGGAGGGAAACTGCACGAGTGCCATCTTAATGGGGTTGGATAATCCCTGCCTGTAGAAAATTTCCCAAAATACCGGTGGTTAGCGAAAAAATCTTACGATTAGATCCAATGCCTTAACCAAAAGAGACCAAGCACTTAACCTTGTAAACATTTGCATGGTCGAAGTAAAACATTCACTACCGCACAAGAATCGATCTACATCTTCTGGCAGCGCATTACGGGGTAATCCTTGCAATAACACCTAGAACAAGCAGATGCTAATGAAATAAATATCCAACACCATCCATATTTCGCAATATCACGCATTTAGAGTTGAAAAATCGATATGCCCAATTCCCGAATAAATGTATATACCACAATGTAACTTAAGTGCATGAATCGATTCGATACTCACAGTTTTTCCATCATAAGAGGGGATATTCCAGTAGCTTTTATCAGTCTGTCAACCATGAAATGAACTTTATCAATCAAAACAACAAATCCACAAAACATCAATGAAACCAAAAACTAATAACATTTGTTAAAACTGGAAAGTCAAAACCTTTTCCAATCGATACACCCTGCCCTGCCTAACAACAGCCTTCACAGCAAAATCAAATGAAGGGCGAGAGGGGAACTGCACAATCCTACACACAACAAAAACAATCAAACCAAGAAACCCTAAACCGCAAACCCCAAATGAAGAATCAAAATCAGGGTTTTTTTGGTACAAAAACCAGGGTTTTGATCAACAACATGCCAACAATAACAATCAAACCAAGAAACCCTAAACCCCAAATTGAAAACCAAAATTAGGGCTTTTTGGTACAAAAATTAGGGCTTTTTTGTCAACATGCATTGCAACGGGATCGTAGTATCGATTGTATTCAACTCTAACATCCTGTAAAGACAGATCACAGCCTTCAAGCATGTGAATGATGTCGGTCTTCATCGTGTAGGGGCCATTCCCAGTGAGCCTTCCATACACGATACCTAACAAGACAATGAAACCAAATACAATCAATCAATCAATTACCCAGAAATGAAACTCAAGATTCGATTTTTGAAGTACTTTGGTTGGAAGATCGAAGAAATGGATCGACTTGGGAGGACTGGTCGGGGGTTGTTCGGTTGCTGGAGTTGCAGAGCAGAAGTGATGGGTTTGGAGAATTGGGAGAGCCTGGTTAGGGTTCAAGCGGAAGAGATTGGTTGATTTGGATATTGTGGTTTTCAGTTGATTCATCTTCTTTGATGTGCTATTATCAAGGCTTGCGACCCTGTTTTCCAGTTCTAGATTGTTTTAGACTTTAAAAAGTGAAGTAAAGCCACTCTCTCTGTCTAGTGTGCGTACTATTTACCCACCCCATAAAAGGTTTAACGTAATGACTCGTGTTGGGTCAGACTTTAACTAGTAATTTAGAGTTCGAGCTTTAAATATGAAGTCCCTTCGAAGGACTTTGCTATGGTTTTGCTTTGGGCACCGAGATGGGCACATCGACCAAGTGGACATCACTCGATTCACCTCGAGATACGTGTTATGCGAGAATCAAGTTGTGCCGCCCGTTCTAGTCGGTGCGCCATTTGAACATTTTTTCCTTTAAAATCCTCGAGAGCGAACTTTGTCGCCATCTACCGGTCCTACTCGGCATTAAAATAGGCACACCAAACCGGATGAGTACCGCATCGAGCGGCGCA
Source organism: Stephania yunnanensis (assembly GCA_039657365.1). Lineage (NCBI taxonomy): Eukaryota > Viridiplantae > Streptophyta > Magnoliopsida > Ranunculales > Menispermaceae > Stephania > Stephania yunnanensis. The sequence continues at coordinate 1,326,646 of CM077586.1, read as the reverse complement.
AGCTGTCGGTTTGCACCATCCGAACATTTTCATCTTTAAAGTCCTTGAGAAAGAACTTTGCCGCCGTCTATAGATCCTAATCGACTTGAGGCTGAATTAGTCGGGGTTTGTCGCTTAAATTGAAAGAAAGAAGTGTCAACAATAAATAGATAAATTAATAATGAAAGCCACTTTAAGTAAGAAGGGAAAAATTGAAATAAGCATTTGATGTTAACAGAAATTGTCTATAAATTAAAGAATTTTGATGGTCTTATATTTGAGTAATGATCGTGACATTGTTAACACTTGAATTAGAAGAACATGCAATTCACTCAATGAATTGATTGTGTTAATCAAAAGCATATTGGAGCTGGGCTTCAGCCTTCAGTGCAATCACTTGCAAGTGCACTGTAGTCTGTATAAAAACACAACTTCATGCAAGGCGGGTCTTCAATCAGACATGATTCCTGCATTGGCTGCTGATCCAAGACTGATTGAATGATGGCCGACCATGATAAATAGTATTGAGCTCTCGGCTTACGATACGCATTCCAAAGTATAAACTTAAGCTACTGGCTCTTTGAGTGCTCCACTTCATTGAGGTTCGATAAAATACCAATATCCAATCGATTGATTTGAGAATTCAACAATGCTTACAATAACAAGACTTCAAGTAACCCCAGAGAAGAATCCAACTCATAAGAGTTCTCAAATTACATTCAAGATAACCAGATACATTTCCCTACCTCACCACATCTATTTATACTATAAATATCAAAATTACCCACTTAACTCCCTTTGTAACTAACTTGAAGTCACACCTACATTGCTTTGTGATCCCCCCAACTCCTTATTAATATTTGGGTCATATCGTGGCTCCTACATCAAGAGCAAACAAGCATGCAAATCATGTTAATGAGCATGATTAAGATTCTATTAAAAAAATGGTTACTAAGATTCCATCACGACGTTCTTATCGAAAAAAAAAAAAAAAAAAAAAAATCTATCACGACGTGAAGACTACTTCCGTAACAAGGTTACGCATCCTGGAATGACTATTGGACCAGTTCAAACATATATTGTAGGTAAATGGAACTGCTAGTACTAGCGCAAACTAAGGAACAGACTCATTTCATGAAGACCCCTACGCTTATGAACTACCAAACGTCTTGTATGTGTTAGGCATCCGAAATGGTATACAAAAGGATATGCATATTAAGGTCAAACAAATAGCAAGCACTCATGAAGAAAGGTGAAGTTTTAAGTTCCTCGATGTCAAAGAGGCCTCTAATGAATTCACCTAAGTGTCGACGCACAAATTTGCATCTCATGGAGAGTAGTTTTCCTCAAGACGCTAGAACTAGTCACGCCGAACGCAATAAAACAACCGCTTGCATCATATGATAACGTTTGATGACGAATGACAAACAAAAATAAAGAATAAAAGCAATATACAAGTACTGACCATATACGCATGGTAAATATATGTCGTGTGATCGAATTGTTGCTACTTCTTTTGATTTGTAGGTTTCTTGACTTTGAGTGTCCTTGATAGCTTGAAACTTGATGTACGCCGTTTCGATTTTCGCATTCCGTGCACTTCTTCGCTTTCTCAAAGGTCTTGATGGCATGCAATGTGAGCAAGAAATCACAAAATGATTGAAGCATGTCACCAAACTTGGATCGAAGCCAAGTGGTTAGGAGTCTAGACAGAATTTCAAGCTAAATAGGCTTAATAAACCCTCGAAATTTCTAAAAACAGGATGAATTCTACCAGTGGGTTCTAACTTTTAAGAGATTGGAAAATAGGATCAATCATAATAAGTAAACCCAACAAACCTCTACCAAATAGTTAGTTGCAACATACATAAGCAAGATACAAGCGCCGCTGGTGGAAAGGTTTGTAATCGGCGAGAATGGTACTCTAGGAATCAAATCGGAAGAACCAAGGATTTTGAGTTACCCGAAATATAAAGCGGACGAAGCAGCTTCAATAGAGTCACCGGTAAGGGGTGAGTGCTACATGACTCATTGTCACTTTCGTAACATTTTGTTGAATTGTTTAACTTTGAATAGAAAAAGAAGAAGAAGAAGGAGATGAGCATAAACTCGCGAGAAAAAGGAAATAAAGGATTGGTTTAACTTGAATAGACAATAATTACAACAAAAACATTTCATGAAACTTGTGTGTCACAACAAACAAAATCATAATCCACCAAAACTAAATCAAGATTCTAATCCTTTTATCCACAAAAGGAATCACAAATGTAAGTTTGATTAAAAGAGATTGTCTACTACGAACTAGTGTTTACAATTATCTTCCCGACTCTCTTTTTTCTCGCATATTTGCATTTTATTTTACAATTGATAATTTGATATTGGAAATTTCGTAATGCCTTTTTGCAACCACACCGACCAGTATGCAAAAAGGAAACAAGAAGACAAATAAACAGGGGAAAGTGTACAAGCTAACCAAATTTCCTTCGAGGAATAATTATGCTCGTTGATTAATCAGGGCAACATATTTCACCAAACAGAGAACTCGAGAATATATTATTTCATTTATGAATAATCAAGAGCAATTAGAGAAACCTTTCATACCTCGTGACTTCTTAACAAGGTAAAGCAAATAGCGTCCAGCTTGCCCTCGCTTCTTGCAAAGCGCCTCGCTAGCTCGGTGAATATAAGTCTTGATATAAGGAGGCAAGTCATAATTTATAACATTTCTCACTCCCTCAACATCCATTCCACGAGTCATTGCATCTCGAAGCAACAAGGACCCGTACCTCTCCCTCTCTCGAATGCTCGCAACGTCTTACTTCAAGCGGTAAACTCATATTAGTACAACTTTTTTCGGGCCAAAGATTTGTATACTAAAGCTTACAGAACATTTTAAACAGCAATACCATGAACGGGATAGTACAAATTTACAAGGAGACAAATTAAATAGGAATAAATAATGGGAGACATACTTTTTTCGATCCACTCATTCTAATGATTTTATACAGTTTTAGTCTGTTCATCAAGTTGTATAATACAAATCCCAATTTATACCCAACAGACTCTAATAACTGTGTCAATGTGCGTGGTGTGTACCAAAAGTACATCATTCAACCACTAACTATTAAAATATTCTCTATGCAATTCATTGAATAAAGAACCACAGCATTACTCCCAACTCAACACAAATTACGTAGGACTATGAGATGCAGCTGTTTTTTTTTTTTTTTTTTGGACAAAGATGCTGCTGATTTCAGGACATCAATGTTGCATGTTGGCACCATAAGTTACCTTCGTACAGACTGACGTTGAAGACCTGAATACTCCTTGATCTTAAATCCAAGTCCATCAAATGAATTCAGTAAGATACATAATCTGTGATTTCTTTTTCATCAAATTCCTTTTGAAAAAGTTGCTCAATAAAATAAAATAGAAATAAAACTCTTGAAAAAGGATCGCATAATTCCCTGTAAGGGTTTGCATATCGTGACGCCGATTGAGTTGATGTCCGAAGTAAGTTACAATAGCATCTATCGAGTTATGATATTATACGACTTCGCATTCAAAAATTCAAATTAAAAAGGAAATAACACAATACTGTAAGAACGACTTATATACAATATCATCGTTTATCATTAGATTATTTATGAAATACAATTTTATTCATATTTTGTCTCCTTTTGACTAACAGTGGCCCAATGATACGATGTCATATGACGAATCAAAAATAATAATGTTATACTTAATCTCTCCTCGAATTGATAATGCATAATTGGCTCAACTACTCCCACGAGATTAGATGAAAGTTTATACCACTAAAAAAAAAATAGAAATTGTTAACGAAATTACCTATATATCCCCCATAATGCGTTAATTCTCTTGCTCTCTTCCCCGGATAGGTAGCCCTAGCAGAGCGCCAAGACGTAGTAGCGAAGTCGGCCTCGGAAGCCATTAGAGCAGCCAAGACGTAGTAATTGAGATTCTCCTCTCTCTCTCTCTCTCTCTCTCTCTCTCTCTCTCTCTCTCTCTCTCTCTCTCTCACACACACACACACACACACACTCGCCTTTTCGCGGTACGTATGAATTTGTTTCAGTGCTCTCTTTGTTGTTTCGGTTGGAAACCACTTCACGTGTTTGATAAAATGCCTGAGCGACCAATTAACACTTGAAGCTCAAAATTTGCAGCGCCCGTATTGATTGGAGATGGAGGACGAAAAGGGTAGTAGGAATGTACCCGTTTTGCCGTGGATGAGAAGCCCAATTGATGTTGGTGTTTTTGATGAGTGCCCTCTCACCTCCTCCCTTGCCTTCATCCCGGTATCTTTTTTTTTTTTTTTTTTCTTTCTCCCATTGTTGTGCACATATTTGAAAGTACCCTCTATTAATTGTACTTAATCGAGTGCAATGGAAGAGTTAGTTGCATCCATGTTTGAAAGTACCCTCTATTAAGTGCACTTAATCTAGTGCAATGGAAGAGTTTGATGCATATTTGAAAGTACCCTCTATTAATTGTACTTAATCGAGCGCAATGGAAGAGTTAGTTGCATCCATGTTTGAAAGTACCTCTATTAAGTGCACTAAATCGAGCACAATGGAACAGCTTGATCCATATTTGAAAGTATCCTCTTTCTACTGCACTAAATTGAGCGCAATGGAAGAGTTTGATCCATAATTCCATATTTGAAAGTACCCTCTATTAAGTGCCCATGTGTTCATTTCTATTTGTAGAAAACCAACAATTGCAACTGGTTTTTGTTTTGGAGAAGTTCTTCGTATGTAAAATTCAATTAGCAAGTATCAATCAGAAGTTCACATACCAACAATCGATAGGAGAGTAGTAGGGAACTAATTTCCCGTAAGCAAGATTTCAAGTTCGAACGTACTATAAATTAAATAAAAATAAATTGGGAGAATATGAGATGGGCACGGATTAATCATTGCGGTTGACATCATATCTGCGTGAAACTCCAATAATAAAAAAATAAAAGCTCACACATTAAACTCGGCTTGCATATCGTATAAAGTTTTTCATCTCGTGTTCATAAAGGAGATTATATACTGTATCAATGTGTTTTTATCCCGTTAAATTTAATACATGAATATTATTAGCTTGACGCCTAAATGCTTAGTTGCATAAAGCTTAAACAACAAAATGTATCTCCTACACATACACATACAAACTACAACACAACCGAAAAGAAAATGAAATAATCAACAGCCAATAGGTTTTGCAGCAAAACTTAAGCAGCACGACAAGTATATTTATTGAAGGAATTGGACAGCAAAGAAAATAAGAAAATGAGTCTAAAACTTTTAGGCTGCGAATGCTTAAAAGATCACAACCTAGTTGTATAATATGTTATTCCGAAAAAAAACCTCTTCCCATCAAATTAAGTTGTTTGCTATCAATTGATCTCAAAGGGAATACAAAAATCTGCTTACTGAAGAACTCGCATCAATATTTGATTGTTAAGACAAAAGCTCCTATTCTTCGAAATCACAGAATTCATCGCCTCAATTTGGGAGGGAAACTGCACGAGTGCCATCTTAATGGGGTTGGATAATCCCTGCCTGTAGAAAATTTCCCAAAATACCGGTGGTTAGCGAAAAAATCTTACGATTAGATCCAATGCCTTAACCAAAAGAGACCAAGCACTTAACCTTGTAAACATTTGCATGGTCGAAGTAAAACATTCACTACCGCACAAGAATCGATCTACATCTTCTGGCAGCGCATTACGGGGTAATCCTTGCAATAACACCTAGAACAAGCAGATGCTAATGAAATAAATATCCAACACCATCCATATTTCGCAATATCACGCATTTAGAGTTGAAAAATCGATATGCCCAATTCCCGAATAAATGTATATACCACAATGTAACTTAAGTGCATGAATCGATTCGATACTCACAGTTTTTCCATCATAAGAGGGGATATTCCAGTAGCTTTTATCAGTCTGTCAACCATGAAATGAACTTTATCAATCAAAACAACAAATCCACAAAACATCAATGAAACCAAAAACTAATAACATTTGTTAAAACTGGAAAGTCAAAACCTTTTCCAATCGATACACCCTGCCCTGCCTAACAACAGCCTTCACAGCAAAATCAAATGAAGGGCGAGAGGGGAACTGCACAATCCTACACACAACAAAAACAATCAAACCAAGAAACCCTAAACCGCAAACCCCAAATGAAGAATCAAAATCAGGGTTTTTTTGGTACAAAAACCAGGGTTTTGATCAACAACATGCCAACAATAACAATCAAACCAAGAAACCCTAAACCCCAAATTGAAAACCAAAATTAGGGCTTTTTGGTACAAAAATTAGGGCTTTTTTGTCAACATGCATTGCAACGGGATCGTAGTATCGATTGTATTCAACTCTAACATCCTGTAAAGACAGATCACAGCCTTCAAGCATGTGAATGATGTCGGTCTTCATCGTGTAGGGGCCATTCCCAGTGAGCCTTCCATACACGATACCTAACAAGACAATGAAACCAAATACAATCAATCAATCAATTACCCAGAAATGAAACTCAAGATTCGATTTTTGAAGTACTTTGGTTGGAAGATCGAAGAAATGGATCGACTTGGGAGGACTGGTCGGGGGTTGTTCGGTTGCTGGAGTTGCAGAGCAGAAGTGATGGGTTTGGAGAATTGGGAGAGCCTGGTTAGGGTTCAAGCGGAAGAGATTGGTTGATTTGGATATTGTGGTTTTCAGTTGATTCATCTTCTTTGATGTGCTATTATCAAGGCTTGCGACCCTGTTTTCCAGTTCTAGATTGTTTTAGACTTTAAAAAGTGAAGTAAAGCCACTCTCTCTGTCTAGTGTGCGTACTATTTACCCACCCCATAAAAGGTTTAACGTAATGACTCGTGTTGGGTCAGACTTTAACTAGTAATTTAGAGTTCGAGCTTTAAATATGAAGTCCCTTCGAAGGACTTTGCTATGGTTTTGCTTTGGGCACCGAGATGGGCACATCGACCAAGTGGACATCACTCGATTCACCTCGAGATACGTGTTATGCGAGAATCAAGTTGTGCGCCTGTTCTAGTCGGTGCGCCATTTGAACATTTTTTCCTTTAAAATCCTCGAGAGCGAACTTTGTCGCCATCTACTGGTCCTACTCGGCATTAAAATAGGCACACCAATCGGATGAGTACCGCATCGAGCGGCGCTGCTCTGTCGGTGCACCATCCGAACATTTTCATCTTTAAAGTCCTTGAGAAAGAACTTTGCCGCCGTCTATAGATCCTAATCGACTTGAGGCTGAATTAGTCGGGGTTTGTCGCTTAAATTGAAAGAAAGAAGTGTCAACAATAAATAGATAAATTAATAATGAAAGCCACTTTAAGTAAGAAGGGAAAAATTGAAATAAGCATTTGATGTTAACAGAAATTGTCTATAAATTAAAGAATTTTGATGGTCTTATATTTGAGTAATGATCGTGACATTGTTAACACTTGAATTAGAAGAACATGCAATTCACTCAATGAATTGATTGTGTTAATCAAAAGCATATTGGAGCTGGGCTTCAGCCTTCAGTGCAATCACTTGCAAGTGCACTGTAGTCTGTATAAAAACACAACTTCATGCAAGGCGGGTCTTCAATCAGACATGATTCCTGCATTGGCTGCTGATCCAAGACTGATTGAATGATGGCCGACCATGATAAATAGTATTGAGCTCTCGGCTTACGATACGCATTCCAAAGTATAAACTTAAGCTACTGGCTCTTTGAGTGCTCCACTTCATTGAGGTTCGATAAAATACCAATATCCAATCGATTGATTTGAGAATTCAACAATGCTTACAATAACAAGACTTCAAGTAACCCCAGAGAAGAATCCAACTCATAAGAGTTCTCAAATTACATTCAAGATAACCAGATACATTTCCCTACCTCACCACATCTATTTATACTATAAATATCAAAATTACCCACTTAACTCCCTTTGTAACTAACTTGAAGTCACACCTACATTCTTTGTGATCCCCCCAACTCCTTATTAATATTTGGGTCATATCGTGGCTCCTACATCAAGAGCAAACAAGCATGCAAATCATGTTAATGAGCATGATTAAGATTCTATTAAAAAAAAATGGTTACTAAGATTCCATCACGACGTTCTTATCGAAAAAAAAAAAAAAAAATCTATCACGACGTAGAAGACTACTTCCGAAACAAGGTTACGCATCCTGGAATGACTATTGGACCAGTTCAAACATATATTGTAGGTAAATGGAACTGCTAGTACTAGCGCAAACTAAGGAACAGACTCATTTCATGAAGACCCCTATCGCTTATGAACTACCAAACGTCTTGTATGTGTTAGGCATCCGAAATGGTATACAAAAGGATATGCATATTAAGGTCAAACAAATAGCAAGCACTCATGAAGAAAGGTGAAGTTTTAAGTTCCTCGGATGTCAAAGAGGCCTCTAATGAATTCACCTAAGTGTCGACGCACAAATTTGCATCTCATGGAGAGTAGTTTTCCTCAAGACGCTAGAACTAGTCACGCCGAACGCAATAAAACAACTGCTTGCATCATATGATAACGTTTGATGACGAATGACAAACAAAAATAAAGAATAAAAGCAATATACAAGTACCGACCATATACGCATGGTAAATATATGTCGTGTGATCGAATTGTTGCTACTTCTTTTGATTTGTAGGTTTCTTGACTTTGAGTGTCCTTGATAGCTTGAAACTTGATGTACGCCGTTTCGATTTTCGATTCCGTGCACTTCTTCAGTTTCTCCAAAGGTCTTGATGGCATGCAATGTGAGCAAGAAATCACAAAATGATTGAAGCATGTCACCAAACTTGGATCGAAGCCAAGTGGTTAGGAGTCTAGACAGAATTTCAAGCTAAATAGGCTTAATAAACCCTCGAAATTTCTAAAAACAGGATGAATTCTACCAAATGGGTTCTAACTTTTAAGAGATTGGAAAATAGGATCAATCATAATAAGTAAACCCAACAAACCTCTACCAAATAGTTAGTTGCAACATACATAAGCAAGATACAAGCGCTGCTGGTGGAAAGGTTTGTAATCGGCGAGAATGGTACTCTAGGAATCAAATCGGAAGAACCAAGGATTTTGAGTTACCCGAAATATAAAGCGACGAAGCAGTTCAATAGAGTCACTTTGGTAAGGGGTGAGTGCTACATGACTCATTGTCACTTTCGTAACATTTTGTTGAATTGTTTAACTTTGAATAGAAAAAGAAGAAGAAGAAGGAGATGAGCATAAACTCGCGAGAAAAAGGAAATAAAGGATTGGTTTAACTTGAATAGACAATAATTACAACAAAAACATTTCATGAAACTTGTGTGTCACAACAAACAAAATCATAATCCACCAAAACTAAATCAAGATTCTAATCCTTTTATCCACAAAAGGAATCACAACAAGTTTGATTAAAAGAGATTGTCTACTACGAACTAGTGTTTACAATTATCTTCCCGACTCTCTTTTTTCTCGCATATTTGCATTTTATTTTACAATTGATAATTTGATATTGGAAATTTCGTAATGCCTTTTTGCAACCACACTGACCAGTATGCAAAAAGGAAACAAGAAGACAAATAAACAGGGAAAGTGTACAAGCTAACCAAATTTCCTTCGAGGAATAATTATGTCATTGATTAATCAGGGCAACATATTTCACCAAACAGAGAACTCGAGAATATATTATTTCATTTATGAATAATCAAGAGCAATTAGAGAAACCTTTCATACCTCGTGACTTCTTAACAAGGTAAAGCAATGGCGTCCGGCTTGCCCTCTTGCTTGCAAAGGCGCCCGCCGGTGAATATAAGTCTTGATATAAGGAGGCAAGTCATAATTTATAACATTTCTCACTCCCTCAACATCCATTCCACGAGTCATTGCATCTGAAGCAACAAGGACCCGTACCTCTCTCCTCTCTCGAATGCTCGCAACGTCTTACTCAAGCGAGTAAACTCATATTAGTACAACTTTTTTCGGGCCAAAGATTTGTATACTAAAGCTTACAGAACATTTTAAACAGCAATACCATGAACGGGATAGTACAAATTTACAAGGAGACAAATTAAATAGGAATAAATAATGGGAGACATACTTTTTTCGATCCACTCATTCTAATGATTTTATACAGTTTTAGTCTGTTCATCAAGTTGTATAATACAAATCCCAATTTATACCCAACAGACTCTAATAACTGTGTCAATGTGCGTGGTGTGTACCAAAAGTACATCATTCAACCACTAACTATTAAAATATTCTCTATGCAATTCATTGAATAAAGAACCACAGCATTACTACCAACTCAACACAAATTACGTAGGACTATGAGATGCAGCTGTTTTTTTTTTTTTTTTTTTTGGACAAAGATGCTGCTGATTTCAGGACATCAATGTTGCATGTTGGCACCATAAGTTACCTTCGTACAGACTGACGTTGAAGACCTGAATACTCCTTGATCTTAAATCCAAGTCCATCAAATGAATTCAGTAAGATACATAATCTGTGATTTCTTTTTCATCAAATTCCTTTTGAAAAAGTTGCTCAATAAAATAAAATAGAAATAAAACTCTTGAAAAAGGATCGCATAATTCCCTGTAAGGGTTTGCATATCGTGACGCCGATTGAGTTGATGTCCGAAGTAAGTTACAATAGCATCTATCGAGTTATGATATTATACGACTTCGCATTCAAAAATTCAAATTAAAAAGGAAATAACACAATACTTGTAAGAACGACTTATATACAATATCATCGTTTATCATTAGATTATTTATGAAATACAATTTTATTCATATTTTGTCTCCTTTTGACTAACAAAATGTGGCCCAATGATACGATGTCATATGACGAATCAAAAATAATAATGTTATACTTAATCTCTCCTCGAATTGATAATGCATAATTGGCTCAACTACTCCCACGAGATTAGATGAAAGTTTATACCACTAAAAAAAAAATAGAAATTGTTAACGAAATTACCTATATATCCCCCCATAATGCGTTAATTCTCTTGCTCTCTTCCCGGATAGGTAGCCCTAGCAGAGCGACCAAGACGTAGTAGCGAAGTCGGCCTCTAAGCCATTAGAGCAGCCCAAGACGTAGTAACCGAGATTCTCCTCTCTCTCTCTCTCTCTCTCTCTCTCTCTCTCTCTCTCTCTCTCTCTCTCTCTCACACACACACACACACACACACACTCGCCTTTTTCAAAGCGAGTACGTATGAATTTGTTTCAAGTGCTCTCTTTGTTGTTTCTATTGGAAACCACTTCACGTGTTTGATAAAATGCTGAGCGACCAATTAACACTTGAAGCTCAAAATTTGCGACGCCGTATTGATTGGAGATGGAGGACGAAAAGGGTAGTAGGAATGTACCCGTTTTGCCGTGGATGAGAAGCCCAATTGATGTTGGTGTTTTTGATGAGTGCCCTCTCACCTCCTCCCTTGCCTTCATCCCGGTATCTTTTTTTTTTTTCTTTCTCCCATTGTTGTGCACATATTTGAAAGTACCCTCTATTAATTGTACTTAATCGAGTGCAATGGAAGAGTTAGTTGCATCCATGTTTGAAAGTACCCTCTATTAAGTGCACTTAATCTAGTGCAATGGAAGAGTTTGATGCATATTTGAAAGTACCCTCTATTAATTGTACTTAATCGAGCGCAATGGAAGAGTTAGTTGCATCCATGTTTGAAAGTACCCTCTATTAAGTGCACTAAATCGAGCACAATGGAACAGCTTTGATCCATATTTGAAAGTATCCTCTTTCTACTGCACTAAATTGAGCGCAATGGAAGAGTTTGATCCATAATTCCATATTTGAAAGTACCCTCTATTAAGTGCCCATGTGTTCATTTCTATTTGTAGAAAACCAACAATTGCAACTGGTTTTTGTTTTGGAGAAGTTCTTCGTATGTAAAATTCAATTAGCAAGTATCAATCAGAAGTTCACATACCAACAATCGATAGGAGAGTAGTAGGGAACTAATTTCCCGTAAGCAAGATTTCAAGTTCGAACGTACTATAAATTAAATAAAAATAAATTGGGAGAATATGAGATGGGCACGGATTAATCATTGCGGTTGACATCATATCTCAAGCGTGAAACTCCAATAATAAAAAAATAAAAGCTCACACATTAAACTCGGCTTGCATATCGTATAAAGTTTTTCATCTCGTGTTCATAAAGGAGATTATATACTGTATCAATGTGTTTTTATCCCGTTAAATTTAATACATGAATATTATTAGCTTGACGCCTAAATGCTTAGTTGCATAAAGCTTAAACAACAAAATGTATCTCCTACACATACACATACAAACTACAACACAACCGAAAAGAAAATGAAATAATCAACAGCCAATAGGTTTTGCAGCAAAACTTAAGCAGCACGACAAGTATATTTATTGAAGGAATTGGACAGCAAAGAAAATAAGAAAATGAGTCTAAAACTTTTAGGCTGCGAATGCTTAAAAGATCACAACCTAGTTGTATAATATGTTATTCCGAAAAAAAACCTCTTCCCATCAAATTAAGTTGTTTGCTATCAATTGATCTCAAAGGGAATACAAAAATCTGCTTACTGAAGAACTCGCATCAATATTTGATTGTTAAGACAAAAGCTCCTATTCTTCGAAATCACAGAATTCATCGCCTCAATTTGGGAGGGAAACTGCACGAGTGCCATCTTAATGGGGTTGGATAATCCCTGCCTGTAGAAAATTTCCCAAAATACCGGTGGTTAGCGAAAAAATCTTACGATTAGATCCAATGCCTTAACCAAAAGAGACCAAGCACTTAACCTTGTAAACATTTGCATGGTCGAAGTAAAACATTCACTACCGCACAAGAATCGATCTACATCTTCTGGCAGCGCATTACGGGGTAATCCTTGCAATAACACCTAGAACAAGCAGATGCTAATGAAATAAATATCCAACACCATCCATATTTCGCAATATCACGCATTTAGAGTTGAAAAATCGATATGCCCAATTCCCGAATAAATGTATATACCACAATGTAACTTAAGTGCATGAATCGATTCGATACTCACAGTTTTTCCATCATAAGAGGGGATATTCCAGTAGCTTTTATCAGTCTGTCAACCATGAAATGAACTTTATCAATCAAAACAACAAATCCACAAAACATCAATGAAACCAAAAACTAATAACATTTGTTAAAACTGGAAAGTCAAAACCTTTTCCAATCGATACACCCTGCCCTGCCTAACAACAGCCTTCACAGCAAAATCAAATGAAGGGCGAGAGGGGAACTGCACAATCCTACACACAACAAAAACAATCAAACCAAGAAACCCTAAACCGCAAACCCCAAATGAAGAATCAAAATCAGGGTTTTTTTGGTACAAAAACCAGGGTTTTGATCAACAACATGCCAACAATAACAATCAAACCAAGAAACCCTAAACCCCAAATTGAAAACCAAAATTAGGGCTTTTTGGTACAAAAATTAGGGCTTTTTTGTCAACATGCATTGCAACGGGATCGTAGTATCGATTGTATTCAACTCTAACATCCTGTAAAGACAGATCACAGCCTTCAAGCATGTGAATGATGTCGGTCTTCATCGTGTAGGGGCCATTCCCAGTGAGCCTTCCATACACGATACCTAACAAGACAATGAAACCAAATACAATCAATCAATCAATTACCCAGAAATGAAACTCAAGATTCGATTTTTGAAGTACTTTGGTTGGAAGATCGAAGAAATGGATCGACTTGGGAGGACTGGTCGGGGGTTGTTCGGTTGCTGGAGTTGCAGAGCAGAAGTGATGGGTTTGGAGAATTGGGAGAGCCTGGTTAGGGTTCAAGCGGAAGAGATTGGTTGATTTGGATATTGTGGTTTTCAGTTGATTCATCTTCTTTGATGTGCTATTATCAAGGCTTGCGACCCTGTTTTCCAGTTCTAGATTGTTTTAGACTTTAAAAAGTGAAGTAAAGCCACTCTCTCTGTCTAGTGTGCGTACTATTTACCCACCCCATAAAAGGTTTAACGTAATGACTCGTGTTGGGTCAGACTTTAACTAGTAATTTAGAGTTCGAGCTTTAAATATGAAGTCCCTTCAAGGACTTTGCTATGGTTTTGCTTTGGGCACCGAGATGGGCACATCGACCAAGTGGACATCACTCGATTCACCTCGAGATACGTGTTATGCGAGAATCAAGTTGTGCCGCCGTTCTAGTCGGTGCGCCATTTGAACATTTTTTCCTTTAAAATCCTCGAGAGCGAACTTTGTCGCCATCTACCGGTCCTACTCGGCATTAAAATAGGCACACCAATCGGATGAGTATCGCATCGAGCGGCGCTGCTGTCTCGTTTGCACCATCCGAACATTTTCATCTTTAAAGTCCTTGAGAAAAACTTTGCCGCCGTCTATAGATCCTAATCGACTTGAGGCTGAATTAGTCGGGGTTTGTCGCTTAAATTGAAAGAAAGAAGTGTCAACAATAAATAGATAAATTAATAATGAAAGCCACTTTAAGTAAGAAGGGAAAAATTGAAATAAGCATTTGATGTTAACAGAAATTGTCTATAAATTAAAGAATTTTGATGGTCTTATATTTGAGTAATGATCGTGACATTGTTAACACTTGAATTAGAAGAACATGCAATTCACTCAATGAATTGATTGTGTTAATCAAAAGCATATTGGAGCTGGGCTTCAGCCTTCAGTGCAATCACTTGCAAGTGCACTGTAGTCTGTATAAAAACACAACTTCATGCAAGGCGGGTCTTCAATCAGACATGATTCCTGCATTGGCTGCTGATCCAAGACTGATTGAATGATGGCCGACCATGATAAATAGTATTGAGCTCTCGGCTTACGATACGCATTCCAAAGTATAAACTTAAGCTACTGGCTCTTTGAGTGCTCCACTTCATTGAGGTTCTGATAAAATACCAATATCCAATCGATTGATTTGAGAATTCAACAATGCTTACAATAACAAGACTTCGAAGTAACCCCAGAGAAGAATCCAACTCATAAGAGTTCTCAAATTACATTCAAGATAACCAGATACATTTCCCTACCTCACCACATCTATTTATACTATAAATATCAAAATTACCCACTTAACTCCCTTTGTAACTAACTTGAAGTCACACCTACATTGCTGTGATCCCCCCAACTCCTTATTAATATTTGGGTCATATCAGGCTCCTACATCAAGAGCAAACAAGCATGCAAATCATGTTAATGAGCATGATTAAGATTCTATTAAAAAAAAATGGTTACTAAGATTCCATCACGACGTTCTTATCGAAAAAAAAAAAAAAATCTATCACGACGTAGAAGACTACTTCCAGAACAAGGTTACGCATCCTGGAATGACTATTGGACCAGTTCAAACATATATTGTAGGTAAATGGAACTGCTAGTACTAGCGCAAACTAAGGAACAGACTCATTTCATGAAGACCCCTACTGCTTATGAACTACCAAACGTACTGTATGTGTTAGGCATCTGAAATGGTATACAAAAGGATATGCATATTAAGGTCAAACAAATAGCAAGCACTCATGAAGAAAGGTGAAGTTTTAAGTTCCTCAGATGTCAAAGAGGCCTCTAATGAATTCACCTAAGTGTCGACGCACAAATTTGCATCTCATGGAGAGTAGTTTTCCTCAAGACGCTAGAACTAGTCACGCCGAACGCAATAAAACAACTGCTTGCATCATATGATAACGTTTGATGACGAATGACAAACAAAAATAAAGAATAAAAGCAATATACAAGTACTGACCATATACGCATGGTAAATATATGTCGTGTGATCGAATTGTTGCTACTTCTTTTGATTTGTAGGTTTCTTGACTTTGAGTGTCCTTGATAGCTTGAAACTTGATGTACGCCGTTTCAGATTTTCAGATTCCGTGCACTTCTTCAGTTTCTCCAGTGCTGATGGCATGCAATGTGAGCAAGAAATCACAAAATGATTGAAGCATGTCACCAAACTTGGATCGAAGCCAAGTGGTTAGGAGTCTAGACAGGAATTTCAAGCTAAATAGGCTTAATAAACCCTCGAAATTTCTAAAAACAGGATGAATTCTACCAGTGGGTTCTAACTTTTAAGAGATTGGAAAATAGGATCAATCATAATAAGTAAACCCAACAAACCTCTACCAAATAGTTAGTTGCAACATACATAAGCAAGATACAAGCGCTGCTGGTGGAAAGGTTTGTAATCGGCGAGAATGGTACTCTAGGAATCAAATCGGAAGAACCAAGGATTTTGAGTTACCTGAAATATAAAGCGGACGAAGCAGTTCAATAGAGTCAGCTGGTAAGGGGTGAGTGCTACATGACTCATTGTCAGCTTTCTGTAACATTTTGTTGAATTGTTTAACCTGAATAGAAAAAGAAGAAGAAGAAGGAGATGAGCATAAACTCGCGAGAAAAAGGAAATAAAGGATTGGTTTAACTTGAATAGACAATAATTACAACAAAAACATTTCATGAAACTTGTGTGTCACAACAAACAAAATCATAATCCACCAAAACTAAATCAAGATTCTAATCCTTTTATCCACAAAAGGAATCACAACAGAAGTTTGATTAAAAGAGATTGTCTACTACGAACTAGTGTTTACAATTATCTTCCTGACTCTCTTTTTTCTGCATATTTGCATTTTATTTTACAATTGATAATTTGATATTGGAAATTTCGTAATGCCTTTTTGCAACCACACTGACCAGGTATGCAAAAAGGAAACAAGAAGACAAATAAACAGGGAAAGTGTACAAGCTAACCAAATTTCCTTCTGAGGAATAATTATGCTGTTGATTAATCAGGGCAACATATTTCACCAAACAGAGAACTCGAGAATATATTATTTCATTTATGAATAATCAAGAGCAATTAGAGAAACCTTTCATACCTCGTGACTTCTTAACAAGGTAAAGCGGCGTCCGGCCTTGCCCCGCTTTCTTGCGGTGCGCCCGGCTCGGTGAATATAAGTCTTGATATAAGGAGGCAAGTCATAATTTATAACATTTCTCACTCCCTCAACATCCATTCCACGAGTCATTGCATCTCGAAGCAACAAGGACCTGTACCTCTCCCTCTCTCGAATGCTCGCAACGTCTTATCAAGCGAGGTAAACTCATATTAGTACAACTTTTTTCGGGCCAAAGATTTGTATACTAAAGCTTACAGAACATTTTAAACAGCAATACCATGAACGGGATAGTACAAATTTACAAGGAGACAAATTAAATAGGAATAAATAATGGGAGACATACTTTTTCGATCCACTCATTCTAATGATTTTATACAGTTTTAGTCTGTTCATCAAGTTGTATAATACAAATCCCAATTTATACCCAACAGACTCTAATAACTGTGTCAATGTGCGTGGTGTGTACCAAAAGTACATCATTCAACCACTAACTATTAAAATATTCTCTATGCAATTCATTGAATAAAGAACCACAGCATTACTACCAACTCAACACAAATTACGTAGGACTATGAGATGCAGCTGTTTTTTTTTTTTTTTTTTGGACAAAGATGCTGCTGATTTCAGGACATCAATGTTGCATGTTGGCACCATAAGTTACCTTCGTACAGACTGACGTTGAAGACCTGAATACTCCTTGATCTTAAATCCAAGTCCATCAAATGAATTCAGTAAGATACATAATCTGTGAGTCGACTCCACCTTAGATGTGAAAACAATACACTTCTCTCCTTTTAGATCTTGTAGAAGTGAAGCCAGATACAGTGGTTTATTAAGCTTCGATTCACATATCTGCAAGAAGCAAATAATGGTCCTATTCATCATATAAATCATACATGTCATGTCATTGAACAAAAGTTAAACTTTATAAATTAGCCCATAACATTCTACGGTTTCTACCCAAGAACCTGAGAGATTGAACTGGGAAAAAAGAAAGAAAAAACTGCATAATCGTGTCCATCACACAGAAAGAGTCTCTAAGTTGCAAGTACAGCTTGTACACTCATAACACGAAGCATTAGTATGAATCAATTTTGGGAAAATCAGCAAATATTACAAAAGAAAAAAAGCCAATAATGCATAGCCCATATAGGAAAGAAAAAAAAAGAAGGATGTTCAAAAATAATCTTTTTGAACTAAGACAATAGCAAGAGAAGTAAAATAGAATGTATTATATATAGAAAGATGTTTCCAAATAATCTTCTTGAACTAAGACAACAAGAAAAGTAAGAAGAATGGAATATATCTAAGGCAGAGGTTCTGACGATATGCGCATAATACAGTGGTCTAAGCAAACATACCACATTGTAAGACTCTAACTTATCAGGAAGTTTGTAACGCTTGGACCCAGTAGTCAAGAACAAAGGTTGATGTAAATCCAGTTGAGAAAGCTTGCTAGGATCCTGTGTCAGTGTAGCAGACAGAACGATCTTTACCAGCCTTGGGAAACTTTTGCCCTTATAGCCCCTTTCAATACCACTGCAATTGAAAGCATTAAACTTCTTTAAGCACTAGCTTATCAGTTATTTGCCCAAAAGTTCTATTCATTAATGGTAACAAATACGAAGAAAAAAAAATAGCATGAAAAATTACATCAGGATATCATTCATTATTAAGTGACAATAAAAAGAGAATTTGCAATGAAGTACACAAGAGAACCAAGAGAAAACAAAATAGCCATCATTACTCTACCACATGCACATCTGTTCGCATTCATCATATGTAATTGAAAGATTCCAAACATCTAACAAGCAACAGCTAAGGCAGCATTGTTTAGGAGTTAAACACAGTTCCGATTGTTTTTCCTCAAATCTTGCCTTTAAAAGTAGAAAACTAGGAAAACAGTGAATGTCTCCTCAAATCGTTTTTTAGGTTGCATCTGAAAACAGCTCCTAAATTTTACAATTCCAAGAAAGATTAGTTTTTTGGCTTTTTTGTAGTGCAAAACTGTTTCCAAATCCAGAATCAAATGGAGCGAGTTTTCTGTCAGTCTGATCAACTCGTGATTCAATTTAAATCAGGTTGCCGCTCCATTAGAGACAAAAGATCGGACAACATATTACCATCATTAACTGCCAATTGGATGATTAGGTCATAAGCAGAATCATATCTGTAAGAGATGATGCCCACCATAATCACAGTACTAGGAAGTAAAAATAAAACGCATGATAGTGATTTTTTTGACTCACCATTTCCTTATAGTTCTTAGGCATCCGACAGTTGAACCACCAAAAGTATGGTTAAGGGCAAAGAAGTCATTCTCTTTGGCACTAGTAATCTTAAGCACGGTAGGAAGCCAAGACTGATATGCCTCCCTAAGCAACCGATCAGTTTCATCAACCACCTGAGAATTTACAGGGTAAGACTTAGCAGTTATACCGGAGCAAATATTTGGCACATGTATGAGGAGCTTTCAGGTAATTCTTAAGATAATTAACAAGTCGAGCATTATTGTTATAAATTCTAGGAACGATGGAACTTAATCAATCTTGATCATCATGAAACAATGTACAACTCACAATAATATGAAAAACTGACCAATCTTTCATGAAACATAGCAGCATTGTAATAGAACAAACTAACAATTAAAATCAATACAAGTTAACAAAAACGACCATTTCCTATAATCAGGTCAACAAAAGCTCAAAAAGAAGAGAGTTAAGGCCCCAAGGAGCTGCTCTGGTCAAACAAAAAGAAGTGACCCTCGTAATCTAAAAAAAAAAGAGAAAAGAAGTGACCCTCTGGTATTTCCTTTCATCGGCATGAATTCAGGTCGCCAACATGATCTCTACCCCTCGTAGTTGCGGAGATGAATCACACACCTAGTTCATTTTATCTATAACCATAATTGAAGAAACTACCAAAACCTCAAAATAGAAAAAGAAAAGTCCATGCACCAAACATAAACTTAATGTGTAATGCTCACGCACAAAATCAATAAAAAGAATCTCACTAAGAAAAAATGAATTTACAAATTGCAGTCATTTACAAGAATCAATCGAAATGTTAGAAGAGCAACATCAAATATCAATGAGGAGTCTTGCATCATGGATAATGTGGTTCACAATATGGTTTTGCAACTTACAAGATAACGGAGATGTTGAAGAGAAAAACCCTTGGTAGTATTGATATGATCCATCAACCTTCCAGGGGTCGCCACTAAAATATCCACTGAGGTTTGCAACTCTGCAGGACGACCTTTTGGATCATAAAAAACACCAGCCTCAAGCTTAGGTTTCTTAATAAGCACCGAGATCTCATCTGCAATTGAAGTTTGACCGACTGCCAAACCTACAGTTAAACCCACTGCAGGTGCAATAGAAGCAAACACTTCTTTTACCTAAAAAAAATCTTGCTATCAAAAACGCAACACGCGGAAAAAGAAATTAACCAATTCTTCTTAGAAAATAGTATTTCATAAGCAACAAGGTATAATTATTTCTAATTACTCAGATAAAGCATTCGTAAAACACCGTACTAGACTATGAAGCAGCGGCACTGCCAATGGCCAACCGTGTTTTTATATCCTTGTTATCGGTTCTTCATTATAAGAAAATAAAAATAAATGATATGAATGATTTTAACAAGGAAAACGATAGTTGAAAAGTTACCTGCAAAGCCAAATCACGAGTGGGCAGCACCACCAGAGCACGTAAGCATTTGACATTTCGAGTCGAAAGCGCTTGTACTATGGGCAATGCATAAGCAAGTGTTTTCCCACTTCCAGTTGGCGAATTTATGCAAAGGTCTCTTTCAAAAGCACCGGGTCCAATCGTCTCTTGCCACACTGCTACCTGAACTGGAAAGAGAGAATTGAATCCCATTTTCCGTAGAGCCTCCTCCAATCTAATGAAAATATATAGCAAAACGAGAGACAAAACAAAAATCAACCCAAATGGTAAAATGCCCTAAAAAGGCGCAAAACCAAGCACTTCATAAACTCTCCACATAATTCACATCAGGAATCAATGCCCATATCAAATCAACCCCACATAAGCATTTTCAGTGTGGCGATTTAACCATGAATAGACTATAAGATGCCCTAATTAGTAACTACAAAGCTGCAATTCAGTTTAACTTGAAATTAAAAAATAAAAATGAACACATGGGCACTTAATAGAGGGTACTTTCAAATATGGAATTATGGATCAAACTCTTCCATTGCGCTCAATTTAGTGCACTAGGAAGAGGATACTTTCAAATATGGATCAAACTGTTCCATTGCGCTCGATTTAGTGCACTTAATAGAGGGTACTTTCAAACATGGATGCAACTAACTCTTCCATTGCGCTCGATTAAGTACAATTAATAGAGGGTACTTTCAAATATGCATCAAACTCTTCCATTGCACTAGATTAAGTGCACTTAATAGAGGGTACTTTCAAACATGGATGCAACTAACTCTTCCATTGCACTCGATTAAGTACAATTAATAGAGGGTACTTTCAAATATGTGCAAAACAATGGGAGAAAGAAAAAAAAAAAAAGATACCCGGGATGAAGGCAAGGGAGGAGGCTGAGAGGGCACTCATCAAAAACACCAACATCAATTGGGCTTCTCATCCACGGCAAAACGGGTACATTCCTACTACCCTTTTCGTCCTCCATCTCCAATCAATACGGGCGCTGCAAATTTTGAGCTTCAAGTGTTAATTGGTCGCTCAGGCATTTTATCAAACACGTGAAGTGGTTTCCAACCGAAACAACAAAGAGAGCACTGAAACAAATTCATACGTACCTGCCAGAAAGACTGAGTGTGTGTGTGTGTGTGTGTGAGAGAGAGAGAGAGAGAGAGAGAGAATCTCAGTTACTACGTCTTGGCTGCTCTAATGGCTTCCGAGGCCGACTTCGCTACTACGTCTTGGCTGCTCTGCTAGGGCTACCTATCCAGGAAGAGAGCAAGAGAATTAACGCATTATGGGGGGATATATAGGTAATTTCGTTAACAATTTCTATTTTTTTTTTAGTGGTATAAACTTTCATCTAATCTCGTGGGAGTAGTTGAGCCAATTATGCATTATCAATTCGAGGAGAGATTAAGTATAACATTATTATTTTTTATTCGTCATATGACATCGTATCATTGGGCCACCTGTTAGTCAAAAGGAGACAAAATATGAATAAAATTGTATTTCATAAATAATCTAATGATAAACGATGATATTGTATATAAGTCGTTCTTACAGTATTGTGTTATTTCCTTTTTAATTTGAATTTTTGAATGCGAAGTCGTATAATATCATAACTCGATAGATGCTATTGTAACTTACTTCGGACATCAACTCAATCGGCGTCACGATATGCAAACCCTTACAGGGAATTATCCGATCCTTTTTCAAGAGTTTTATTTCTATTTTATTTTATTGAGCAACTTTTTCAAAAGGAATTTATTTTTTTATTATTGGAGTTTATATACTGTATCAATGTGTTTTTATCCCGTTAAATTTAATACATGAATATTATTAGCTTGACGCCTAAATGCTTAGTTGCATAAAGCTTAAACAACAAAATGTATCTCCTACACATACACATACAAACTACAACACAACCGAAAAGAAAATGAAATAATCAACAGCCAATAGGTTTTGCAGCAAAACTTAAGCAGCACGACAAGTATATTTATTGAAGGAATTGGACAGCAAAGAAAATAAGAAAATGAGTCTAAAACTTTTAGGCTGCGAATGCTTAAAAGATCACAACCTAGTTGTATAATATGTTAATTATCGCCTTTTTAGTCATTTATTCATCGAGTCTGAAATTAATTAAGTAAAGCTCCAGATACCTCGACAACTGTTTAAGAAAAAAAAAAAGATCATTAGACTCCAAAAAAAACATGTTATGACCACGTATGGTGCGTGTTCCGCGTAAAGTCGAATGCTTTTAACGAATGCTAAAAATTGGCATGCTTAGGCGCGCCATCCGTTTGAAAAATCAAAGGCAAAGTAAAAGAGGAGGTACTTTCAAAGAAGAAACGTTGCGAGGAATGTTCAATTGAAGCAATGGAGCGGATGTGGCCCCTCGTTTGCTGGTGGCTTTTTTTGGCTGGGGCTGTGCGTCAAT
This sequence comes from Stephania yunnanensis, assembly GCA_039657365.1. Classification (NCBI taxonomy): domain Eukaryota; kingdom Viridiplantae; phylum Streptophyta; class Magnoliopsida; order Ranunculales; family Menispermaceae; genus Stephania; species Stephania yunnanensis. The sequence goes on along the minus strand of CM077586.1, from coordinate 1,303,585 downwards.
CACACGGTACCTTTCCATTGAAGTAATTCACCAACAAAAATCAGAATCAACTTTTGTTGCTTGTGTGGGTTTGAGTCACCTTGTAACAATATTGTCTATTTCGCATTTGACTGTAGAAATGCTTAATTAATTCACCCATCTAATTTCCTCAAAAAATAAAAAATAAAAAATCACCCCATCTAATCATCTATTCCTGTAAGTTGTGTCCCAGGATTGCACTGAGTTGTAGAAAACCAACAATTGCAACTGGTTTTTGTTTTGGAGAAGTTCTTCGTATGTAAAATTCAATTAGCAAGTATCAATCAAGTTCACATACCAACAATCGATAGGAGAGTAGTAGGGAACTAATTTCCCGTAAGCAAGATTTCAAGTTCGAACGTACTATAAATTAAATAAAAATAAATTGGGAGAATATGAGATGGGCACGGATTAATCATTGCGGTTGACATCATATCTGCGTGAAACTCCAATAATAAAAAAATAAAAGCTCACACATTAAACTCGGCTTGCATATCGTATAAAGTTTTTCATCTCGTGTTCATAAAGGAGATTATATACTGTATCAATGTGTTTTTATCCCGTTAAATTTAATACATGAATATTATTAGCTTGACGCCTAAATGCTTAGTTGCATAAAGCTTAAACAACAAAATGTATCTCCTACACATACACATACAAACTACAACACAACCGAAAAGAAAATGAAATAATCAACAGCCAATAGGTTTTGCAGCAAAACTTAAGCAGCACGACAAGTATATTTATTGAAGGAATTGGACAGCAAAGAAAATAAGAAAATGAGTCTAAAACTTTTAGGCTGCGAATGCTTAAAAGATCACAACCTAGTTGTATAATATGTTATTCCTAAAAAAAACCTCTTCCCATCAAATTAAGTTGTTTGCTATCAATTGATCTCAAAGGGAATACAAAAATCTGCTTACTGAAGAACTCGCATCAATATTTGATTGTTAAGACAAAAGCTCCTATTCTTCGAAATCACAGAATTCATCGCCTCAATTTGGGAGGGAAACTGCACGAGTGCCATCTTAATGGGGTTGGATAATCCCTGCCTGTAGAAAATTTCCCAAAATACCGGTGGTTAGCGAAAAAATCTTACGATTAGATCCAATGCCTTAACCAAAAGAGACCAAGCACTTAACCTTGTAAACATTTGCATGGTCGAAGTAAAACATTCACTACCGCACAAGAATCGATCTACATCTTCTGGCAGCGCATTACGGGGGTAATCCTTGCAATAACACCTAGAACAAGCAGATGCTAATGAAATAAATATCCAACACCATCCATATTTCGCAATATCACGCATTTAGAGTTGAAAAATCGATATGCCCAATTCCCGAATAAATGTATATACCACAATGTAACTTAAGTGCATGAATCGATTCGATACTCACAGTTTTTCCATCATAAGAAGGGATATTCCAGTAGCTTTTATCAGTCTGTCAACCATGAAATGAACTTTATCAATCAAAACAAAAAATCCCCAAAACATCAATGAAATCAAAACCTAATAACATTTGTTAAAACTAGAAAGTGAAAACCTTTTCCAATCGATACACCCTGCCCTGCCTAACAACAGCCTTCACAGCAAAATCAAATGAAGGGCGAGAGGGGAACTGCACAATCCTACACACAACAAAAACAATCAAACCAATAAACCCTAAACCGCAAACCCCAAATGAAGAACCAAATCAGGGTTTTTTGGGTACATTTTTGGGTACAAAAACCAGGGTTTTGATCAACAACATGTCAACAAAAACAATCAAACCAAGAAACCCTAAACCCCAAATTGAAAACCAAAATTAGGGCTTTTCAACAACATGGTACAAAAAATAGGAAACTTTTTTAGGGCTTTTTTTATATATATATCAACATGCATTGCAACGGGATCGTAGTATCGATTGTATTCAACTCTAACATCCTGTAAAGACAGATCACAGCCTTCAAGCATGTGAATGATGTCGGTCTTCATCGTGTAGGGGCCAGTCCCAGTGAGCCTTCCATACACGATACCTAACAAGACAATGAAACCAAATACAATCAATCAATCAATCAATCACTCAATTACCCAGAAATGAAACCCAAGATTCGATTTTTGAAGTACTTTGGTTGGAAGATCGAAGAAATGGATCGACTTGGGAGGACTGGTCGGGGGTTGTTCGGTTGCTGGAGTTGCAGAGCAGAAGTGATGGGTTTGGAGAATTGGGAGAGCCTGGTTAGGGTTCAAGCGGAAGAGATTGGTTGATTTGGATATTGTGGTTTTCAGTTGATTCATCTTCCTTGACGCGCTATTATCAAGGCTTGCGACCCTGTTTTCCAGTTCTAGATTGTTTGAGACTTTAAAAAGTGAAGTAAAGTCACTCTCTATCTAGTGTGTGTACTATTTACCCACCCCATCCAAGGTTTGACGTGATGGCTCGTGTTGCGTCAGACTTTAACTAGTAATTTAGAGTTCGAGCTTTAAATATGAAGTCCATTCGAAGGACCTTGCTACGGCATTCGCTTCGGGCACTGAGATGGGCACATTGACCAAGCAGACATCGTTCGATATACCTCGAGATACGTGTCGTGCGAGCATCAGTTGCGCCGCTCGTCCCAGTCGGTGCGCCATTCGAACATTTTTCCCTTTAAAATCCTTGAGAGAGAACTTTGTCGTCATCTACTGGTCCTACTCGGCATTGAGATAGGCACACCAACCGAATGAGCACCGCTCGAGTGCATCGAGTGGCGTTGCCTAGTCGGTGCACCATCCGAACATTTTCATCTTTAAAGTCTTTGAGAGAACTTTGCTGCGCCTCTATAGATCCTAATCGACTCGAGACTGAATTATTCGGGGTTGGTCGCTTAAATTGAAAGAAGTGTCAACAATAAATAGATAAATGAATAATGAAAGCTCACTTGAAGCAAGAAGGAAAAAATTTAAATAAGCATTTGATGTTCCAGAAATTGTCTTTAAATTAAAGAATTTTGATGGTCTTATATTTGAGTAATGATCGTGACATTGTTAACACTTGAATTAGAAGAACATGCAATTCACTCAATGAATTGAATTGTGTTAATCAAAAGCATATTGGAGCTGGGCTTCAGCCTTCAGTGCAATCACTTGCAAGTGCACTGTAGTCTGTATAAAAACACAACTTCATGCAAGGCGGGTCTTCAATCAGACATGATTCACTGCATTGGCTGCTGATTCAAGACTGATTGAATGATGGCCGACCATGATAAATAGTATTGAGCTCTCGGCTTACGATACGCATTCCAAAGTATAAACTTAAGCTACTGGCTCTTTGAGCGCTCCACTTCATTGAGGTTTTGATAGAATACCAACATCCAATCGATTGATTTGAGAATTCAACAATGCTTACAATAATAAGACTCCAAAGTAACCCCAGAGACGAATCTTAAAGCCCTTTCAATTCTAACTCATAAGAATTCTCAAATTACATTCAAGATAACCAAATACATTTCCCTACCTCACCATATCTATTTATACTATAAATCTCAAAATTACCCACTCAACTCCCTTTGTAACTAACTTGAAGTCACACCTACATTGCTGTGATCCCCCCAACTCCTTATTAATATTTGGGTTGTATCAGGCTCCTACATCAAGAGCAAACAAGCATGCAAATCATGTTAATAAGCATGAGTAATGGCTATTAAGATTCTTTAAAAAAAAATGGTTATTAAGATTCCATCACGACGTTCTTATCAAAAAAAAAAAAATCTATCACGACGTAGAAGACTACTTCCAGAACAAGTTTATGCATCCTGGAATGACCGTTGGACGAGTTCAAACATATATTGTAGGTAAATGGAACTGCTAGTACTAGCGCAAACTAAGGAACAGTCTCATTTCATGAAAACCCCTATTGCTTATGAACTACCAAATGTACTGTATGTGTTAGGCATGTGAAATGGTATACAAAAGGATATGCATATTAAGGTCAAACAAATAGCAAGCACTCATGAAGAAAGGTGAAGTTTTAAGTTCCTCAGATGTCAAAGAGGCCTCTAATGAATTCACCTAAGTGTCGACGCACAAATTTGCATCTCATGGAGAGTAGTTTTCCTCAAGACGCTAGAACTAGCCACGCCGAACGCAATAAAACAACTGCTTGCCTCATATGATAACGTTTGATGACGAATGACAAACAAAAATAAAGAATAAAAGCAATATACAAGTACTAACCATATACGCATGGTAAATATATGTCGTGTGATCGAATTGTTGCTACTTCTTTTGATTTGTAGGTTTCTTGACTTTGAGTGTCCTTGATAGCTTGAAACTTGATGTACGCCGTTTCGATTTTCGATTCCGTGCACTTCTTCGCTTTCTCCAAAGTCTTGATGGCATGCAATGTGAGCAAGAAATCACAAAATGATTGAAGCATGTCACCAAACTTGGATCAAAGCCAAGTGGTTAGGAGTCTAGACAGGAATTTCAAGCTACATAGGCTTAATAAACCCTCAAAATTTCTAAAAACAGGATGAATTCTACCAGAGGGTTCTAACTTTTAAGAGATTGGAAAATAGGAACAATTATAATAGGTATACCTAACAAACCTCTACCAAATAGTTAGTTGCAACATACATAAGCAAGATACAAGCGCTGCTGGTGGAAAGGTTTGTAATCGGCGAGAAAGGTACTCTAGGAATCAAATCTCAAGAACCAAGGATTTTGAGTTACACGAAATATAAAGCGGACGAAGCGCTTCAATAGAGTCACTGGTAAGGGGTGAGTGCTACATGACTCATTGTCGGCTTTCGTAACATTTTGTTGAATTGTTTAACTTTGAATAGAAAAAAAGAAGAAGAAGGAGATGAGCATAAACTCGTGAGAAAAAGGAAATAAAGGATTGGTTTAACTTGAATAGACAATAATTACAACAAAATATTTCATGAAACTTGTGTGTGACAACAAACAAAATCATAATCCACCAAAACTAAATCAAGATTCTAATCCTTTTATCCACAAAAGGAATCACAACAGAAGTTTGATTAAAAGAGATTGTCTACTACGAACTAGTGCTTACAATTATCTTCCTGATTCTCTTTTTTCTGCATATTTGCATTTTATTTTACAATTGATAATTTGATATCGGAAATTTCGTAATGCCATTTTGCAACCACACTGACCAGGTATGTAAAAAGGAAACAGTAAGACAAATAAACTGGGAAAGTGTACAAGATAACCAAATTTCCTTCTGAGGAATAATTATGCTTGTTGATTAATCAGGGGCAACATATTTCACCAAACAGAGAACTCGAGAATATATTATTTCATTTATGAATAATCAAGAGCAATTAGAGAAACCTTTCATACCTCATGACTTCTTAACAAGGTAAAGCAGCGTCCGGCTTGCCCTGCTCTTGCAGTGCGCCCGGCTCGGTGAATATAAGTCTTGATATAAGGAGGCAAGTCATAATTTATAACATTTCTCACTCCCTCAACATCCATTCCACGAGTCATTGCATCTGAAGCAACAAGGACCTGTACCTCTCCCTCTCTGAATGCTCGCAACGTCTTACTGAAGCAGGTAAACTCATATTAGTACAACTTTTTTCGGGCCAAAGATTTGTATACTAAAGCTTACAGAACATTTTAAACAGCAATACCATGAACGGGATAGTACAAATTTACAAGGAGACAAATTAAATAGGAATAAATAATGGGAGACATACTTTTTTTGATCCACTAATTCTAATGATTTTATACAGTTTTAGTCTGTTCATCAAGTTGTATAATACAAATCCCAATTTATACCCAACAGACTCTAATAACTGTGTCAATGTGCGTGGTGTGTACCAAAAGTACATCATTCAACCACTAACTATTAAAATATTCTCTATGCAATTCATTGAATAAAGAACCACAGCATTACTACCAACTCAACACAAATTACGTAGGACTATGAGATGCAGCTGTTTTTTTTTTTTTTTTTTTTTGGACAAAGATGCTGCTGATTTCAGGACATCAATGTTGCATGTTGGCACCATAAGTTACCTTCGTACAGACTGACGTTGAAGACCTGAATACTCCTTGATCTTAAATCCAAGTCCATCAAATGAATTCAGTAAGATACATAATCTGTGAGTCGACTCCACCTTAGATGTGAAAACAATACACTTCTCTCCTTTTAGATCTTGTAGAAGTGAAGCCAGATACAGTGGTTTATTAAGCTTCGATTCACATATCTGCAAGAAGCAAATAATGGTCCTATTCATCATATAAATCATACATGTCATGTCATTGAACAAAAGTTAAACTTTATAAATCAGCCCATAACATTCTACGGTTTCTACCCAAGAACCTGAGAGATTGAACCGGGAAAAATGAAAGAAAAAACTGCATAATCGTGTCCATCACACAGAAAGAGTCTATAAGTTGCAAGTACAGCTTGTACACTCATAACACGAAGCATTAGTATGAATCAATTTTGGGAAAATCAGCAAATATTACAAAAGAAAAAAAGCCAATAATGCATAGCCCATATCGGAAAGAAAAAAAAAGAAGGATGTTTAAAAATAATCTTTTTGAACTAAGACAATAGCAAGAGAAATAAAATAGAATGTATTATATATAGAAAGATGTTTCCAAATAATCTTCTTGAACTAAGACAACAAGAAAAGTAAGAAGAATGGAATATATCTAGGGCAGAGGTTCTGACGATATGCGCATAATACAGTGGTCTAAGCAAACATACCACATTGTAAGACTCTAACTTATCAGGAAGTTTGTAACGCTTGGACCCAGTAGTCAAGAACAAAGGTTGATGTAAATCCAGTTGAGAAAGCTTGCTAGGATCCTGTGTCAGTGTAGCAGACAGAACGATCTTTACCAGCCTTGGGAAACTTTTGCCCTTATAGCCCCTTTCAATACCACTGCAATTGAAAGCATTAAACTTCTTTAAGCACTAGCTTATCAGTTATTTGCCCAAAAGTTCATTCATTAATGGTAACAAATACGAAGAAAAAAAAATAGCATGAAAAATTACATCAGGATATCATTCATTATTAAGTGACAATAAAAAGAGAATTTGCAATGAAGTACACAAGAGAACCAAGAGAAAACAAAATAGCCATCATTACTCTACCACATGCACATCTGTTCGCATTCATCATATGTAATTGAAAGATTCCAAACATCTAACAAGCAACAGCTAAGGCAGCATTGTTTAGGAGTTAAACACAGTTCCGATTGTTTTTCCTCAAATCTTGCCTTTAAAAGTAGAAAACTAGGAAAACAGTGAATGTCTCCTCAAATCGTTTTTTAGGTTGCATCTGAAAACAGCTCCTAAATTTTACAATTCCAAGAAAGATTAGTTTTTTGGCTTTTTTGTAGTGCAAAACTGTTTCCAAATCCAGAATCAAATGGAGCGAGTTTTCTGTCAGTCTGATCAACTCGTGATTCAATTTAAATCAGGTTGCCGCTCCATTAGAGACAAAAGATCGGACAACATATTACCATCATTAACTGCCAATTGGATGATTAGGTCATAAGCTGAATCATATCTGTAAGAGATGATACCAACCATAATCACAGTACTAGGAAGTAAAAATAAAACGCATGATAGTGATTTTTTTAACTCACCATTTCCTTATAGTTCTTAGGCATCCGACAGTTGAACCACCAAAAGTATGGTTAAGGGCAAAGAAGTCATTCTCTTTGGCACTAGTAATCTTAAGCACGGTAGGAAGCCAAGACTGATATGCCTCCCTAAGCAACCGATCAGTTTCATCAACCACCTGAGAATTTACAGGGTAAGACTTAGCAGTTATACCGGAGCAAATATTTGGCACATGTATGTTGGAGCTTTCAGGTAATTCTTAAGATAATTAACAAGTCGAGCATTATTGTTATAAATTCTAGGAACGATGGAAGTTAATCAATCTTGATCATCATGAAACAATGTACAACTCACAATAATATGAAAAACTGACCAATCTTTCATGAAACATAGCAGCATTGTAATAGAACAGACTAACAATTAAAATCAATACAAGTTAACAAAAACGACCATTTCCTATAATCAGGGCAACAAAAGCTCAAAAAGAAGAGAGTTAAGGCCCCAAGGAGCTGCTCTGGTCAAACATAAAGAAGTGACCCTCGTAACCTTAAAAAAAAAAAAGAAAAAAGAAGTGACCCTCTGGTATTTCCTTTCATCGGCATGAATTCAGGTCGCCAACATGATCTCTACCCCTCGTAGTTGCGGAGATGAATCACACACCTAGTTCATTTTATCTATAACCATAATTGAAGAAACTACCAAAACCTCAAAATAGAAAAAGAAAAGCCCATGCACCAAACATAAACTTAATGTGTAATGCTCACGCACAAAATCAATAAAAAGAATCTCACTAAGAAAAAATGAATTTACAAATTGCAGTCATTTACAAGAATCAATCGAAATGTTAGAAGAGCAACATCAAATATCAATGAGGAGTCTTGCTTCATGGATAATGTGGTTCACAATATGGTTTTGCAACTTACAAGATAACGGAGATGTTGAAGAGAAAAACCCTTGGTAGTATTGATATGATCCATCAACCTTCCAGGGGTCGCCACTAAAATATCCACTGAGGTTTGCAACTCTGCAGGACGACCTTTTGGATCATAAAAAACACCAGCCTCAAGCTTAGGTTTCTTAATAAGCACCGAGATCTCATCTGCAATTGAAGTTTGACCGACTGCCAAACCTACAGTTAAACCCACTGCAGGTGCAATAGAAGCAAACACTTCTTTTACCTAAAAAAAATCTTGCTATCAAAAACGCAACACGCGGAAAAAGAAATTAATCAATTCTTCTTAGAAAATAGTATTTCATAAGCAACGAGGTATAATTATTTCTAATTACTCAGATAACGCATTCGTAAAACACCGTACTAGACTATGAAGCAGCGGCATTGCCAATGGCCAACAGTGTTTTTATATCCTTGTTATCGGTTCTTCATTATAAGAAAATAAAAATAAATGATATGAATGATTTTAACTACGAAAACGATAGTTGAAAAGTTACCTGCAAAGCCAAATCACGAGTGGGCAGCACCACCAGAGCACGTAAGCATTTGACATTTCGAGTCGAAAGCGCTTGTACTATGGGCAATGCATAAGCAAGTGTTTTCCCACTTCCAGTTGGCGAATTTATGCAAAGGTCTCTTTCAAAAGCACCGGGTCCAATCGTCTCTTGCCACACTGCTACCTGAACTGGAAAGAGAGAATTGAATCCCATTTTCCGTAGAGCCTCCTCCAATCTAATGAAAATATATAGCAAAACGAAAGACAAAACAAAAATCAACCCAAATGGTAAAATGCCCTAAAAAGGCGCAAAACCAAGCACTTCATAAACTCTCCACATAATTCACATCAGGAATCAATGCCCATATCAAATCAACCCCACATAAGCATTTTCAGTGTGGCGATTTAACCATGAATAGACTATAAGATGCCCTAATTAGTAACTACAAAGCTGCAATTCAGCTTAACTTGAAATTAAAAAATAAAATAAAATAAAATAAAAATGGACACATGGGCACTTAATAGAGGGTACTTTCAAATATGGAATTATGGATCAAAATCTTCCATTGCGCTCAATTTAGTGCACTAGGAAGAGGATACTTTCAAATATGGATCAAACTCTTCCATTGCGCTCGATTTAGTGCACTTAATAGAGGGTACTTTCAAACAAGGATGTAACTAACTCTTCCATTGCGCTCGATTAAGTACACTTAATAGAGGGTACTTTCAAATATGCATCAAACTCTTCCATTGCGCTCGATTAAGTGCACTTAATAGAGGGTATTTTCAAACATGGATGCAACTAACTCTTCCATTGCACTCGATTAAGTACACTTAATAGAGGGTACTTTCAAATATGCATCAAACTCTTCCATTGCGCTAGATTAAGTGCACTTAATAGAGGGTACTTTCAAATATGGATCAAACTAACTCTTCCATTGTGCTCGATTTAGTGTACTTTTTTTTTTTGATATAAAAGGAGGCGATACTCCATGTATGTATTTATAGCTAAATAAAGTTATGCACAAAAGAAAAATAAACACAAATTACAAATAGATTTAGTGTACTTAATAGAGGGTACTTTCAAATATGTGCGCAAAAATGGGAGTAAGAAAAAAAAATTACCCGGGATGAAGGCAAGGGAGGAGGCTGAGAGGGCACTCATCAAAAACACCAACATCAATTGGGCTTCTCATCCACGGCAAAACGGGTACATTCCTTCTACCCTTTTCCTCCTCCATGTCCAATCAATACGCGCGCTGCAAATTTTGAGCTTCAAGTGTTAATTGGTCGCTCAGGCATTTTATCAAACACGTGAAGTGGTTTCCAACCGAAACAACAAAGAGAGCACTGAAACAAATTCATACGTACCTGCCCAGAAAGAGTGAGTGTGTGAGAGAGAAGAGAATCTCGGTTGGGTCGACGTACGATGACAGGCGTGGCTGAGGGTTTCTGGGCAGGAGCTCTAATGGCTTCCGAGACCAACTTCGCTACTACGTCTTGGCTGCTCTGCTAGGGCTAGGTATCCAGGAAGAGGGGAGCAAGAGAATTAACGCATTATGGGGGATATATAGGTAATTTCGTTAACAATTTATTTATTTTTTTTTTTTTTTTGGTTAATCACTATGGCGAAGACAGAAGTGACGGATTTGATTCACAACACAAGCATTATTTCTTCGTCGACCTACGAGTTAGTGGTATGAACCTTCATCTAATCTCGTGGAAGTAGTTGAGTCAATTACGCATTATCAATTGGAGAGAGGTTAAGCACAACATTATTATTTTCGATTCGCCATATGACATCATATCATTGGGCCACTCTGTTAGTCAAAAGAGACAAAATATGAATAAAGTTGTATTTCATAGATGACCTAATGATATAATGACTTGTGGTGATAGAAACAATGATACCGTATATATAAGCTGCTCTTGCAGGATTGTGTTATTTCAGTTTGAATTTTTCGAATTTATAATATTTCGATGGATGCTCACACCGTGACAACAAGGAATGAATCCCGCTATTGTAACTTACTTTAGACATCAACTCGCGTCATGAGATTGAAACCCCTAAAGTGAATTATCCGATCATTTTCTCAAGAGTTTTATTTCTATTTTATTTTATTGAACAACATTTTCAAAAGGAATTTGATGAAAAAGAAATCACAGGCAACAGAAGAATTTGTCGTTACTTCCGTCCACACCTTTTCATCCAACCTTTAAAAAATTCGACATTCCGTACACCGAATCGAATCCAACGGCCCTCCATCAACATTCCCCACAAAACAACTCCCCGAGATACTACCACCCACCAATGAACTCTGTTTTTTCTAGTCAACACACAACAGGGGAAGGTGCGTTCTATCAACACAAAAAATCAGAAACCAAACTCCAATTAAAGCTGAAATCTCGATTGCCCAGATCGGATTTTGTGCTGAAACCGCCATGGATTCGTTTTATATGGATTTCTTGAAGGGAATGTTGAAGCCCCTGGCCGCAACAGCTGTGGTATTGATGGCAGTGATTCTGTCTTTCGCTCAGAATCTGGGTTTGGAGAAGGAGATGGTGTATTCGATTGCGAGGGCGTTTCTTCAGTTATCTGTGATTGGCTTTGTTCTGGAGTTCATTTTCAGTAGAGACAATGCTGGGTGGATCGTTTTGGCCTACTTGTTCATGGTCAGTCTTCATTTCTCATCTCTTCTTGTGATATCTCTGTTTATTTGTTCTGTTTTATGTTCAACTACTCTGTTTGGTTAACAATGAATTATTTCCCTAATTTTGACCATGTGATTGATTTCAATTGTTAAATTGAAATTTAAGTCCTCAAAATGAGGATGTTTAGGTGATTAACTCTTTGTAATGGAAAATGATTTATTAGATACTGCAAAATAGACACCAATTGGATCAGCATGCATTTCAGACCAAGTCGATATCTGTTTGCAGTGTCTATATTACTTTAGCAAGGTCCATGTGGTAAAACTGTAAAAATAGTTTCACATCCAAAAAAAAACTGTGGAATACAAAATAAAACAATTTTTTTTAAAAAAAAGTAGGTGCAGCATCACTTGACACAAAGATTAGGTAAGAGAGGATGTGGTAGTTTTGATACCCCTAAAGACTGGATACAAATGTCCAATTAGAAAACTCAACTCAAAGTTAGAAACGGAAGAAATTCGTCCTTGTAGAGGTAGACCGGGTTAACTCATGACGCATTGATTATGAGGGGTTTGAAAAAACAATCAATTGTACTAGTTTGATCCGAGTAGCCGACCCCAACTAATTTGGGATTGAGGCCTTGTTCAGCTCTATGTAGCAAACATAGGTGTAATTGATCTAGTGAATAGACCTCGAGATACGTTTCTTACGCATCTCAATGTTGAAATAATGTAACAGATGACAGAATGTTGATTAGCATCTGGAGTACTACTCCATGGTGGTTCTGGTATTGCTAATTGACTATAACCTTGTATTGAACTTCCTTTGTAAAGGTTGTTGTTGCAGGGTACACAGCAGGGCAGCGAGCGAAGCATGTTCCGCGAGGGAAATACATCGCTGTAGTATCGATTTTAGCAGGAACATTGGTGACAATGTTCTTGCTGGTTGTCTTGAATGTCTTCCCGTTTACTCCGCGCTATATCATACCGGTTGCTGGTATGATGGTTGGCAATGCGATGACAGTCACTGGAGTCACCATGAGAAGGCTTAGAGAAGATCTCAAGATGCAAAAGAGCCTGGTACTTATATATTTCTCTTAAGTTAATCACTCCAATATATTATATATAGTTTCGAAACCATCAATACATATCATCTTTGATTTGTTTGATCATACACACAGTTAGTGACATAGCTTTTAAGCTTTAGATTTGATCACACATGTTACATAATTCTTCACATGTTATAAGAGTTGTGATCCTTAAGTGCACTTGATACAGCTTATCCAGCGCTTTGATCCTTGATTTCAATGGAGCGTTTGGTTGGATCTTTGTTAATAATAATGACTATAAGGTTCAGATCAAGCTTTTTTTCAAGTAAATCACATATACAAACGATGTTTATATGTGTTTGATCTAGTTCATGAAGATAACAAAAGTTTTACGTTTATATGTGATTGCTTAATCACTGCACCAAGGCAATAGTTGGTCATATGAGAATATTTTGTGTAACTTCGATAGCTGCTATCTTGAAACGCCATTTTGTTTTGATAGGTAGAGACGGCTCTGGCACTAGGAGCAACGCCGCGCCAAGCAACGGTTCAACAGGTGAAGAGGGCTCTTGTCATTGCACTCTCTCCAGTACTGGACAACGCGAAAACAGTGGGATTGATATCACTTCCTGGTGCCATGACTGGGCTTATAATGGGAGGAGCTTCGCCATTGGAAGCAATTCAGCTGCAAATTGTGGTGATGAACATGTTAATTGGGGCAGCCACTGTGAGCAGCATTACCTCAACTTATCTATGTTGGCCAGTGTTCTTCACCAAGGCTTATCAGTTGGAAACCAAAGTTTTCACTACAGAGTGACTGTACTTGTATATATTAAACTTGTACCTTAGAAATTATTTATCTACTTCTAGGAACTTTTAGATAAGTTGTAACGAGACATTGATTACTAGCTATTTTTACATTGTCATCAATTTTGCTTATAAAAAGTTTGATCCATTTCATAAAGAGTACACGGATTTCGGATTGCAAAATAGGCAGTAGGTTGGAGCAAACTGTGTTACCAAATTTGTACAGTTTTCTTGTTTGTGCCTGCCTAATGTTCACATTTTAACATGATCGATTTTGGGGTAAATTAAAGTGTACCATAATTAGAAGACATGAACACCTTGAAAAACACAAATGACACCTTAATGAAACAATCACAAAGAAAAGAGAGAGCTACCGCTTATTACATATGAGAGCGCGCGAGTGATACAATCATATGTAAGAAATCAAAGGAAATACAATACAATAACAGAAACACAAGTTAACACAGACTAATCAAGGTGACCAAAATGCCAATACAATAACAGAACCAAATGCAAATTGACAATTAATTATTCAATGTGTTTGCTCTCCTTCATCAAATTTTCATAACTGCAACGAACGACTTATATATCGAGATCCTGCATCGCCTCCATCAACTTAAGTCTGAGCCGTGACTGCCATATATATATATATAGCAAGATTATTTGTGAATCATAAATGAATCAATATATAAGACTTTCTTTAATTTTCCAAATAAATGTACCACATAGTAATAAATCAAGAAACTATATTTACTAATTAATCACTTTTTGTAAAATTCTAACCCTACTTAATTAATTTAGTTAATAATAGCATTAATTATTTTTAATTTCTTCAATAATTTATCATAGATGAAGTTATTTGTCATTCTTATTTTATAGTGAATCAATTAAACATTTTCATAATTCTTGCGCAAAAGTCAAATTGTAATAATAAGGAAATATATATATATATATATATATAAATACCGTTTGCCGTGATATTCAACGTGCCGGCTGATCGCGGCGGCGGCGGCGGCGGCGTCGGCATCGTCAACTTAACTGGAGGTGGTAGTACCGTTTGAACACCAGGCTGTTTCTTAAGATCTTCCAACGTCTTAGCATCGATGGCGGTGATATTGACATTAAGAGATGGTGGAGTTTCAGCTGTAGTTGGCACAAGCAATAATGTCAACAGTGCTACACAAAACAACATTTTTAGTAACAAACCTCTGCTCCCCATTTGATCTCTTAAAGTATAATCTCTCTCCTCCTTAATTTGGTGTATTGATTGATAATCTCTTAATCACCTTGCTTTTATAGCTTTTTTTTTTTTTTTTCGTGCTCGCACGTTCATTAATTGTTCAAGTGAGACTCAAAGACGTGCTAGCGACACTTGATCTATGGCACAGTGGTCGACGCCATTAGATCGCCTCGACATGCATTCAGTGCTTAACTCGAGGCAATCGAACCGTCGAACCTTGCCTCATTTGATTCACATGTTAATTATATATACATTGTTTTTGTTTTGACAACATTATGCATGATTTGTTTGATATTGGCTGCGGACTGGTATACACGTTTGTGTTTGTTACTTTTTTTTTTTTTTTCCTAAGAACCAATTTTGCTCCACACATTGAAGTGAATTTGCATTATTGGCTCGACCTCAACGTGGAGAACAAAGTTTCTTTTATTGGGACGATACGTTTTTCCTTACTATATTAGTAGGGTTTTTTTCGATTTTATTTTACGGAAACAAATTGTTCCTGGTCACGTACATACTATATTTTGACTATAGTAAAATAAAGTATCGCTCTTATAAAAAAAAACAAAACAGAAGAAGCTAACACGCGTGCGTCTGTAGTGGGGCACCAAAGTGTTATCCTAAATCCTTAATTTACCTCATGTTTAACAGAATTATTGGATCCACAACTTGACTGGTTCTTGTTTGTTAATTTAGCAATCAAATTAATTGAACTAGCTAGTTCGCTAGGTACAATGTATAATATCTTGACAAACTCTCTGTAGTTCTAATTTTGTGTGGTATTAGACTCTAGAACAATACTTAATTAAGGAACTTTTTTTTAGGAAGAACTTAATTTGTAGCATTACAATATTCAATGTGAGACTATCTTAATACTCCCTTCAAATCCAAAGAGCAAATAACTAAGTTGAAACTTGAATTAATTTGATAAAGTCTTATTGGAATTACCTCTCAAATCCAACAGACATGGAACTGGCCAACTAGTCCAAAATCACATTGACCAATTTTCGGCAACTAGCCAATTGAGACAGTTTAATGGGGTTTCAAACAACTTGGGATTACTGGAGACTTTGACACCAATGGATCATCAAAGACGAATAATATAGTCTGCTTGGCAGATATGACTCGGCTAAAGTTTTGGGCACCAATTTTCAGACCAATTAGACTTGTTATTCAGAACATAAAACAAAATTACAATAATCAATTACACAATCGAAATAACAAGTAAATTTAAAATTATCATACCGAATGCTTGCACATAAGCAATGTAATCAATATTTTCAAAATTAAAAATTATTTAAGTTAAAAAATAAAAAACTAACTTGATTTGATTTTACATAAAAATCAAGCTTTCGAGATCTTAGTTCTAAACCCTTAAAGCCCAAAGGCCAAAATAATATCATCTATATATATACACTATATAATTTAATGCCAAATTATTTAAGTTAAAAAATAAAAAAACTAACCATTGGGTTCCTCTAAATCAAAGTTAAATATAGAGGGTATAATTTAATGCACTTGATGTGGGTTCCTATTTTAAGTGAGCAATGTGGGATTAAAAATTTTCTATTCAAACTTTCTCAAGTTCCAAACCCTCAAACATGTAAGTCAAATTTTTGTATAAATAATTAAGTACCCCATCTTTTGTAAATCATTACCATTTTTTGATAGTGAATGCAACTTTCTTTATCAAATATATATATATATTATTCTTAATTCTTCCAGACAATCAAATTGTACACTTTATTCAATTGAGAGGAATGTAAAATACGCGGAACAATGATAATAGAACACAAATTAACACTTCTCCACCGAGTACTGCAAATTAAATTCCTATCTGCACTGCCAAATGACCCAAACCCACAACGCTATATATTAATGGAAAACAATAATTTCCGCATCTCCTTTGTCTTTGCCTTTGCCACCAATGCGACCAACGCCTTTGCTCTTGCCGGGGCCTTTGCCGTGGCGGTTGCCGGGGACCGTTTCCGTTGCTGCATCTAAATTAGCTTCTACTTGAACATCCACAGCATCAGCCATGGTTGGTGCCAAAAGTAATGTGGGGTCATGAGCAGGGCACCATAAAACACCAACACCAAATACCGGCCCTCCATTGATTGCTTTAATTCTCAAGCTCTAGCCTCTGATGCTGTGCTCTCTCATTCACCAATGCTGGCTGCCTCTAATTCATATCTCTATATATGAATGCTTATTTAATTCCGTTAGATGTTGGTCATCACATTTGTGAATAATTAATTGCAGCTATGGGGTTCCACTACTTAGTCATGTTTTTGTTTGTTATAATATTTTTTTCAGATAAGAAACCTACTTATTGGTCTAAATCACATCCGACTATTTTGGATTCACCTCGAAGAGCGCACTATGTAAATGAGGGAGCTTTCAAACGTTGATGTTTCCATATATTCTCAGGACTCGAACTCGAGCCACTAGTTAAAAATAACAACCTGCTTTCAGTTGTGCCAACCAACCATTGGTACGTAAACCAAATTATTAATGGAAGGAATTCATCAACTTCAAATTATGGAGATATGATATGTTAATAGAGTGGCCATGCATTTGTGGTCTAACATAATGTATACTAGCGTCTTTTGTGACCTGTTAATGGGAATGAACTTTTTTGATGAAGTGGTCTAACATATGGTAACTAAAAAAAATAATCTCAAATTCCCAAAACAAATATATTACAATATATCACTCCAAAATTTATTCTCAACCCTTAACAGTCATTTCCCATTCTCTAGAGAACTCGAATTCCTTCGTGTAATTTGATTGAAATTCTCCAATTCTCGTGACCTAGAGCCATAAATTGCTTTGATGGTGTCCCTGCAAAAGCTGCCCATGCACCCAAACTTTAAGCATATGTATAGTCAGCTAACTAAACATACCCAAAACCAAGTTTTAAGAGCTAACCTGCAGGCCTCTTTGTTGAATTTCTTGTGCTCAATCCCATACAAATCTCTAAAGATACCGGGCTCTACCCGGCAAAAATAAGGGCGATCTGCATTTTATACATGTATAAAACACTCAATAGTATGTAAAACATTCATTAAAAAAAACCAACAAGCTAGAAGCCCATTAGGCCTCTAGTGAACTGGCAAATGGATGAGCATCATAACTCATGAGTCATAACTAAAGTTGAGACTACAATCAAATTCAATTATTAGTAACTACATTATATCTCTTAATTTCTCTCAAGTTACGGGATTAATTACAATTTTCGAATTAGCTGTTGTAGAAACCATGCATTCAATTATTAATAACTACATTATATTCTCTTAATTTCTCTTAAGTAAACTTGAATTAGATGTAGTGGAGTGACAAGAAATGAGCATCATGACTGAGGTAGAGTCCACGGGCTCAATTATTAACAACTACACTATATCTCTTAAATTTATAGGGTTAATTAAGGTGCTTGAATTAGTTGTAGTAGATTAGTCGGGTCCAATTATTAGCAACAATATTATATTTTCTAAATTTCTTTCGAGTTATAGATTATGATGTCTGAATTAGTCATATAGAGTGGCAAAGAGATGAGCGTATCATAACTCTAACTGAGGCAGAAATCGTAAAATTAATTATTACTACCAACATAAATCAACTAAGATGGACTTGAATTAATTACCAGAGTAGATAGTGCAAGTGCGAGTGGGTTTGTCAAAGTGAACGCACCACCCATCTGGACCAATCAAGCTCTTATAAAGCTGAAATCATTAAAAAAAAAAATCAATCAAACCCTTAAAAGTGTTCGAAACAATTAATCAAACAAAAACAAAAACTAAAGTGCTGATGAAATATAAATTGAACCTGAATGTCCGATGGGGACTGGAAAATCTCTTCAGGGGTGGCGAATGAAGGGCCCTTGTTGAGCTTACAGCATGCGCCGCACCCCTCCACGCACTGCCACACCGCTTCTTTGCCGCTCTTCGATCCGAAGCCCACGCTGTTGACAGTACTAGTCTTGTGCTTTGGTGGTGCCGCGTTTGGCTTCCTTGGTCGCGACCCACATGCAGTGAATCGAGCCGATGAGCTGCCAATGGCGGCCCAGCTTGTCATGTCTCAGTTGCTGGCCCTGTAACCGAACCTTATCTCTTCCGGTCCTCTTTTTAATTACTTTAAAAAAATATAAAAACAAAAAACAGTTAAGACAATAATATGTAGATGACACTTATATGGTGTGGTGTGATGCCCGTATTGATAAGAGTCATCATGCTCGCCACGCATGTTATGCATTAAAATTATTTTATATATATTTATTTTTATATAACCTCGCGTACAGTATCACAAGAGTGTAATTTGGTGTAATTTGATTATTGATTGGCCTTTTCTTTCATTGCTACTTTGTCAACATTATATTCTTTTTTTGGAATCGTCCAAGCACTCCAAATAATATATGCCAACTAACAAAGCTTTTATAATATACACCCTACCAAGTTGGATATGCTAATCATAATGTTTGATGGGTACATGTACACTAATTGAAATCACTAATTGCGGGTTTAATATTTGGTAGGTACACCATTTCTGTCAACTAACTCTCGGGGCATTAAAAATAAAAATAAAAATAAACTAAAATAATAAAAATTGAAAAAAGTTCGGATACCCACACCTCTATTAAAAAAAAAAAAAGAAAAGATGTTAGAGTGACCTACTTTATTTTATATATTTGTAACACTTTTCTTTTAAAATCGGGTAACTAACTTTAAGCATCGACTTAATCGAACAACATGCGATACACATCGAGATGTGCTCATATCGAGGCATAGTGCACAACCATAGACTGAATTAGTGCCTAAACTTAACTCTTTTAAGGCACCGACTCAATTGAGCACCACATGATATGCATGGGATGTGTGCGTCTTGAAGTAAAGTGTGCATGTACATTTGATACTCTAAATCACTACGGCCTTATTTTGTTAGAGGTGAAGTTAACTCTCTAGATGTACATTTGATACTCTAAATCACTACGGCCTTGTTTTGTTAGAGATGAAGTTAACTCTCTAGATATAACTTGAAGACTAGTTGAGTTGAAACTAATCTTGCTCAGTTGCACAATTACATTCTAAGTTATCTCCCAGCTTGATACACCTAATATGATAATATGAGAGGTGTCTCCTCCACCTTCTCTAAAAAGAGTTATCTTTCAAGAGTTTGTAGACATAATTATCTTTTATTATTCATATCTACCTCTTTTGATTACTATAATTTTGATTGCTATAATTGTAACTTAACTAAAGCTAACCAAATGAGGACTAAATCAGGTAGGGGTTAACACTTACACTATAACGCGATAACTAAATGTCTATGTATGTCTGAAGTCAAGAACAATACATCGTGGGGTCCGCCGTTAATCAACTAAAGAAGAACGACACGTGGCAGAATAATCAAGCAGGGGCGAAACAGGAAACGTAGGCGTAGCGCCCACGTCGCCACGCCGATATAAACCGCGTAGAGCGAAAGAACACGCATCAACGCGTCTTCGACGAAACCCTAGTCACTCTCTTTCGATCGATCATTTCCTCTCTCGCTCCAAGAATCTTCCTTTGTTGTTCAATCAATGCGTTTGATCAAATCGGTGCAGGTAATGACTTCGATTCTTCTCTGTTCATACGATACGCGATTCCGATCTTCGCGTTCTTCGATCGTGTTTTCTTTCTTTGTTTTTTTTCAATTTCGTGTTATCACTGTGTTTCAGATCTAGTTTTACTCTTTTTATACTTGACCGGTGATCAAATGAGGGTCTTACTTCGGAATTCACTCCGAAACCTCAGAAATTTACCGTGTTTGTTGTTTGTTTGCCGATTGAAGTAGTGAAGCGTTGATTTAGAGGAAGATCTGATGGAGAGATTTACTCCAACTGTTCCAATTATTGTGTTTGTGTGATTACAGCTTGTTAGGGTTCTTCGTGGCGATTTTGGCAAATAAAGATTGTGTTTTACGAACTATACATTTAATGAGGGATGATCTGATGACGTAACTGTGAAACTAGGTTTACTCTATATTTTCTAGTGCTCTTCGCTGCGATTGCTTCGAATGAAGCTTGTATTTTTATGAACTATACATGTAAATATGTGATGAGGGATGATCTGATGACGCACCTGTGAAACTAGGTTTACTCTATATGGTTCTCGAATTGCGTTGAAACTTTCTTCATTATCGCTTTAATTTGATTATCCAGTTCACTTTACTGATTGCTATTTGATTGAGAATTGCTGAAAACGCGAAGAATCTATGGATGATTTGTTTTTTTTTTCCCTAGTATTTTATAGTTTTCGTGTTTTTATTGTTAAAGTAACCAAATTTCTTTACAGCGCAGATAGGTATCTTAGGTTTTTCTGTAAAAAGGACTGGTGAGTTTATGCGGAGACCTAGTGTGCAGGATCGGTTAATTGTTGTTGGTAAAGAACTGCTCTTTATTTTGCAGAAAGGGGTGAAAGGAAGGTGGTTATTGCTTGCTCAATTGGCTGTTAGATAATTTTGTTTGAAGAAATACAGTTTTTCTGGTTTCAATTAAGCTTGAAGAAGAAATGCCGCTGTCAGGATGCAAAGAGGTGTTTGTCTTGTTTTTGAGAAGTTACTGAAAGGGTTAGTGTTGTTGAGTGTTTGTTTTTTGTTGAATAATAATTTACGAAATGTGGCAGCCTGAAATTGTTGCACGGCAGTCTGGTGAGCCGACTGCTGGGGCCCCAATAAAGAAAAGGTGGTTGCATTTGTTGCGACCTCAGTCGCCACAAACTAGTTCAATACCTTCGGCGAATGATCTGCAACAGAAAGAGCAGCCTGAGTCTTCTACTAAGGCAGCAGCATCTGGGATATCTGATGGCGATGCCATCATAGTGACCTCTCCAGTTGAAAACAGAGATAATTGTGCTGATAGAAATATTGACGTGGTCCAAGGCAAGATTAGTCCTCTAGAGCTCAACCTTCAGGAACAAAGCGGTACTGTGGGATCTTCTTCCGGATCAGATATAGATGGTGGAAAACTTGAAGTGGCTGAGAAAAACACATTGCAGTCAGTTGCAGAAAATATTCATGTGGAATTAGCTCCAAGTGAAGTTCTTGTAAATAAACAACAAGAAATTCAAAGTGAAAAAAATATTAGGAAGGAAGATCTGGAGACTAGGCAAGTAAGTACAGAATTACTTTTGGCAACTGTGGAACCAATGGCTCTACATGTTGCTGGTCAAAATAATTCAAGATCCCAAGAGGAGGAGGAAAAGTTGAATCCTCAATTATGGGATTTGGGATTGAATAAGGGTAGTAGTGATAGTAAAACTGGTAGCGCTGATGGTGAATTGAAGAGCAGTCTGTGTGCCAGTAGATCTAATTGGGATTTGAACACTACAATGGAAAGGTGGGATAATTTAGATGCATTTAATGGGTCTAGTGTTATTGATGATCCTAATGCATCTGAAAGTCGTGATGATATGCCCATGATTTGTTCGAGTGAGAAGGTTCTTCGTGGAACAGAAAATACCCTTGTTGACCAATGTAAACAAGTTGTTGTAAAGAGTAAGCAGGCAGCCCAGTTTTTTGACTTTCGCCCAGCATTTCAACAGCAAACTAGAGCTGAAGAGCTCTTACACTTAAGTCTTAATACAGCTTCTACCTTCAGTCTAGGCTCGATCCAGAGGTCTTCCTCTTCGTCATCAAATCTAAATTTAAGCAGCATATCTAATCTAAACTCTAGTGAAAGGCAAGAGTTTCATTTTGACAATAAAAGTATTTCTGCTTCTAACCCTGTGAAATCTGAACCTTCTGATGTTATTAGTAAAAAGGATACTACAGAAGCAAAAGCCGGTAATGAAAAAGCAAAGGCTGGAATAGTAAAGTCTGAGCCATTGGACAATTATCTTCAAGATGCAGGAAGATCATCTAATCTTAGCAATTTTGGATCAACTGGTCGCGGAGCTGTGAAAGTAGAACCTGTTGGTGTATTCAATCAAGAAATTGTGCTGCCCGCATGTGGAACTTTGTGGAAATCAGAATTGTTCAGCAAAGGCATGAGAAACACTCCTGTGAATGGTGATGAGGTACCCTGTTCGGATAGTTCTGTTTGTCCAACAAGTGCAGCATCGATGTCACATGAGTTACCTACTACTAAATTGGGGTTATCTAATTGTGCAGTGGCATCATGCCATTCTGACGTTCCTACTTGTACTAGTGCTACACCTCCCTGTGAGGATGTTGCCCTAGCTGCAACAGAAAATGTTGGTACGGTTGGATCGTCTTTAGTTTCTGAATCTTTAAGCCCTACCAAAAATCCAATAGTTGATAGAAACATCTTGAATGGAATGGAAGGCGTTGGCGTAGTTAGTTCTGAACCATCTAGATTATCTGTGGATGCTAGTGCGGACTTGAATGGTAATGGCGAGGGGGCTGAAAGCGGTGAAGAAAAGATAAGTTTTTCTGATGATATGCATGATGAATGTTCTTCAGCTTCTGATTTTGAGCGCAATGGCGATCAGGCTGTAGATGGTATGAACTCAAAAGATAAACATCATGATGGTGAGGAAGATGATTATGAAGATGGTGAGGTTCGGGAACCACTGGCAAAGAGTTCATCCAAAGGTGTCGTGTTCAAAGACCCACAGTCAGAACAAGTGAGACATGGGGATGAAGATTGCAGTGACATGGATATTTCTGGTTGCTCTGGTTCTGATCATGCCGCAGCTTTATTACAAATTGAAGACAAAGAAGCTAAATCTGAAGATCATGCTCAAAGTATAGTGTCTTATGGCACTGGTGATTGTGAAAAACCTGATCAGAATGGGACTTTAGTGCCGTGTTCTGTAGAATCATTGCCAAATGAAGTATTGCCTACTGCTGCAGGGACAAAGAAAAGCATTAAATACATTAGAAGAAAACCTATAGATAGCTTTGGAAAGGAAGCCGATCCAAAAGTTTGTGATGCAAAACTTCTCTCAGAGGAATTAGGTACTGCAAGTCAAGTAGCTGTGACGGGAAATGATCAGAGTGGCAACATGAGCGAACAAGATAATGTTGGAGATGCTAAAGCAAATATTACACTTCTTTCTAAAGTGGAGGCAGTTAGCAGTCATGTTGAATTGACTAAAGATGTTAACAATGGCAGAGGTAACCGCAGCCGGATCATTAATTTGCCTCGGGCTTCTAATGGACTGTCATCATTTGGGAGAAAATTTATTCCAGGCAGCAGGTTTTTATCATCTCGAACTGAGAGAGAAAGGAACGTCGATGATGCAGGATATGAAAATAAGTTGCTTCCTCGAGGGAGCAGGTAAGTAACTCATACAGTTTGTAATTCCATGCTCTATACTTTATTGTTAGTCTTGTTTGATTTTTTCAGCTGTTCTATTTTTATAGAGATGACAATCTCATAGATGGGGCCCAAAAGCTT
The DNA here is from genome assembly GCA_039657365.1 of Stephania yunnanensis. Taxonomy (NCBI): domain Eukaryota; kingdom Viridiplantae; phylum Streptophyta; class Magnoliopsida; order Ranunculales; family Menispermaceae; genus Stephania; species Stephania yunnanensis. Next base: position 1,279,401 of record CM077586.1, on the reverse strand, counting down.
GAGAGACAGAGGAATCAAGACCAGCCAGTTAGAGGTACTGGAACAGGGTTTGTGCATGGTAGAAGATTTGACAAGCATTTAGAGTCTTCTCGCAGCTGGGAATCTGATTGTAACTTCACCCCTGATAACTTCAATGGGGCATCTGGTTTTCAATTCTCCAGATCTAAGAACACATCTGGTGTTTCTCCTGCAAAGGTCGAATCTAATGGCCTATTTGTTCCTAGGGATGCTACTATTGTTGGTGGAGGCCGGGGAGGGCGAAAACAGTTGAATGATGAGTCGCCTACTTTCCGTCATCCATCCCGGAGAAGGTCCCCCATTGTTAGGGAAGTTCACATCTCACATGGGGGGCAAATCCGCCGGCCTCCTAGAGATAGTAGCACGGAGAGATGTCTTGTTGGTGGTGGACCTGATGTTGGGTTGAGGCATGAAGAGAAGTTCATAAGAGGGCCGCCAGAGGGCATGATAGATCCTATGTTCTCACGCCACCAACCTCGGTATCGGCGAGTTGGTGATCCTTTTGTTCGTAGAGACAGAAGTTTTTCGCCTATTCAGGGAAGGGGCCCTTTGCACGTAGCTCGAATAAGGTCAAAATCTCCCCCAGTGTCTAGAACAAGGTCTCCTGGTCCATGGTCATCACCTAGAAGGAGATCATCCCCTGATACCTTTGGACAGCATGAATTGGTTCATCGTAGAACTTCACCTTTTTATCGAATAAGAAGGATGAGATCTCCTAATCAGGCTCCATGTTTTCCAGAAGACATGGTGGCTAGGAGGCTTGGATCGCCACCTTATATGGCTGAACTACCCAGTGACATAAGAGAGCATGATAGTCCGCGATTCTTACATAGGAGTCCATCTGGCAGGGTCTTGCCAAGAAATAGCAGGAGATTTGAAATAATGGAGGGCCACCGAGAAGAGATTGATAGAGAGCAATATTTTGGTGAGCATATGCCCTCTGGCAGGTTTCATGAACTCAGGGGTGACGAAGTGGCTGATGATAGAAGGATTTTAGAGGGGCGCGGAGTTGTCCGTTCTTTCAGACCTCCTTTAATTGGCTCTGATCTTGAGAACTTCCAATTTCATGAAGGTGGCCATAGGCCTTTCAGGTTCTCTCCTGGAGCAGATGCAGAGTTCCGTGAGAGAAGCAACTTAAGAGTAAGGGACTTTGAAAGACATGTTAAAAATCGACCCGACAATGCACCTAGGAGGACCAGGAACATCGAAGAACAAGAAGAGAATTTTAGGCATGGAGAACAAGAATGGCATGATGCAAGCTTTGAGGATGTGGCTCGACCTAAAAGAAGAAGGTTTTAAGTGTTCAAACATATTTTACGGGTCTGCACTGGTTGTACGACGACTTTCTTTTTGAAGAGTTGCGACCTGTTGGAGATTCTTGAAGTCTTCATTTCAACTATGGGGATGTTGAATCTTGCCCTTAAAAAAGCCAAGCAGGCTGAGGGATAACCTTGAAGCTACTTTGCCGAGGACTTAACTGACTGATTTTGATTTTCCAAGAATGACGGGAAATGGCGTGGTTCCTATGTACAGCTCTGATTGAGGACATCCTAACTACAGCTCTTTTGACAGTAGCTCATTGCAATTTTCGATTTTCACTTTCAGAGTCAATATACTTGCTGTTTCATCTTTGTTAGAATGAACGACTTGTCGTCGGTGCTTCAATGCTGTGTACATACAAATCTTGGTACTTCTGCACCGCAGTTGTCATCTTCAGTATCTTAAATCTCATCAGGTTCTACATATGAGCTATGTTAGTTTCACCATTCAAGATGGTTCGGGCAATTTTCTGCAATCTATTAATGGTGAATGCTGCAAAATTAGCGCCAGTTTTTTTTGTTGTTTGTTTGTTTCTGCAGTTACCCAGAAGCCCAATGCACTTCTAAATGCTTCCATATTTATTTTTCTGATGATTCGAGCTTAATCTACCATTAGCAGGTGGTTGTCTCTTGTCCTTTCTTTTGGCTTCTTGAAGATCAATTGTGAATATAATTGCAAATTCTAAGAGATGAAAGTTTTGGTAGCTGGGAAAATGTTTTTAGGTTCTGAGATCTGCAGCCCTGAGAGGAGGTGGGAAGTAGACTGAAAACTACATTTATCATGTTTTGCCTGGTCGCCTCATCTGGTTAAATTCTAGGCTCGCGCGCTTCTGCAAGAGGTGAGAAGTCGACCGAGTTGAGGGTTCTGTTCTTTTTCGTGTTTTCGCTTTACCAGGTTTAATTTGAGGATTGTACTGCATGCCCAAACATGACTTCTGGACAACTAGAGCTTTTTTGCTATGAAGTCCTGAGGGACAATTGGACTTGTGAAAAGGATTAACAACGCACTATTTGCTTAATGAGGTACTAACTATGACTGCTCTACTGGTTAATGATTGTCAAGAGGCAGTAACACAGAGCTATAATTTCCCAGGTTTCTCTCATGTTTTTGGAAGAAACAAAAGGAGCTCGCTGAATGGCACTGTTTGCAGCATTTCAAACAATTCATGGAAAGTGGAAACCTTTCTCTTCATTAATAAGCATTAGCATATCAAATCAGGGCTTCCAGTGAATGTAAAATGTTACTGCTCTTATTATGGTAGCTCTATTAAGTTTACAGCTATTGCCATTTTATAGCAAATTAATTTGTGTAACATACAAGATGTTCCTTTCAATAATGATAATCAATGAATAATGTCATATGATAGGAGATTTTCGTGGAAAACTTGAAAAGTTGGATGGTGACGATGGAGGAAAATATGCGTAAATACGAAAACCAAGAGAAAATAAGCTCAAAGAGGTAAGAATGTTTATGAAGAAGATGGTTTTGAAGAAGAACAAACCAATGCAGTGAAGATTAATTGATTGAATTTATTGGTTCAAAAAGAAAGGTTATTCTCAAAAAAAAGAAAAAAGAGGTAGAAACATATATAGTGCCTGTGTTTTTGTGCCTCTTTTACTACTATATATAGAGCCAATACCTCCACCATAGTTTTTCATTTATAGCCAACTTTAATTAATTTGGGTTTGAAGCTTGTTTTTTTTTTTAATTATGTGGGAGCTAAACTAAAATCTTTTCCAAAATTATGTGCAAAACACAATTTTTCAACTTGAGAGCCTTCTCTTGTTATCTAAGTTAAAAGATAATTTTATTGGATCGTAATTAAGTCATTTATGTTCTATGAAAGTCAATATTAGCCTTATTAGCGATAAAGCAACAATAATTATATAAAATAAACGTAGCAGAAATAAAGATGTTTAGGTGGATGTGTGGTAAAATTCGTAAAGATATAATAAGAAATATAGAAATTCAAAGACAAGTAGGAGTAAAACCAATTGATACAAAGATTAGAGAATAAAAGTTGCGGTGGTTTGGTCACCTGCAAAGACGGCCTATAAATGCTCCATTAGAAAATTTGACTCAATAAAAATTGTAAAAATTTGACGAGATAAAGTTAAACAAAATTAACATAAGATTCATTAATTATGAGAGATTTGAATGGTCTGGAAAGCTCACTATCGATTGCATTTAATCGGGTATAACGAAAAAGTTTGATCCACATAACCGACCAATTAAGTTGAGATTGATGCAATATTATTATTGTTGTTGTTGTTGTAGATCATTTTCTTATTATATGTTTTGACGTAGATGAGCGAGAGGTTTGTTGTGTTCTCCGTAAAGATTCGTATTCCACTTCTCAGAAGTAATAGTGGATGCAACAATTATTTAGTGTCAAACAAATGAAGTAAGAATTAATGTAATCAAAATTTGTTTGTTTAACCTGTCAATGTCACGTCTTTGAAAAGAAAGTCAAAGCAGCAGCCACATAAATTGAAAAAAGAAATGTTGAAAAGACTATCCGTAGAGAACAGCTACTTTTCGAAGCACTAGACTAATAAAAGGCCCACATCAAATCAAATTTATTTGAACAGCTACTTGTCGAAGCCCATTATATTAGTAGTCAAGCCCAACTAGTAGCAGGCCCACACCAGGCCCACATAAATAGGACAGTAACGTAATATTGAGCTTTGTGAATCCTATTTGTGTAATTCCGCGCTCTTCGACCAAATTATCTTCTCTTCCCTCACCGTCGCGATTGCGAAAAAAAGGGCTCGAAAACGCAACACCGCCGATTCTTCGTCGTCCGACTCCAATTCGAAACCCTAATCCCTAATTCAATCGATTGATCTTTTCTTGTCTTTATCTTCTTCGGTTGATTGATTGATTGATTGATTGATTGATTGATTGATTGATTGTTCGTAGAATTGATTTGTTCTTGTTCTTCGTAATCTTCATCTTCTTGGATCTTTGATTCTGGTTGTTCTTGTTCTTGTTCTTGTTGTTGCTGTTTTGTCCTCTTTTGTTTGTGTTTCGTTCTTCGACTCGTCCTTCTCGGCAAGAAATCTCGGTTTCTGCAGGTTCAGATCAAGGTGAGTTCTTTGAATCTTTTGTTGGGTTGATATGAGATTGGAAGGTTTTGTGATTGATTTGATGTGTTGGACTCCATTAGGATGCGAAGGAGGTGATGAATCAAGGGGGAAGCATTACCGAGGCCGTCTCCGTCGCGCAATTGGAGGTAATTCGTACTAGAATCTGGTAATTTTTAATGAATTGGAAAGATTGTTGTTTGGTTGAGTGAATCAGTCAAATTTTAAGTTGGGATTATAAAGAGAGAGAGTTATTTGATGTGAATGTGTGTGAAAGATTGCAACTTTGCAATGCTTTTGATGATTATGAATCTGATGAATTGGTTTTTCAATAGTTTAACCGCGCTATGATCAATTTTGTTTGGGAAGGCTACTTGGTGGCTTGGCATAGTGCTAGGCCTTCGTCCCCTACTTCCAAGTTCCCGCATTATTAGTTATATAATTGGAAGGCACAGCGCATTCAATATTATCTTAACTGGTTTTGACTCGGATTTTGGTTCAACTTCATGTAAAAGATTAGCTGTAAAATATAACTGTTATATTGTGGATGCCAATTTATGTCCACGACCACTGTACTTTGAAAAACATGTTCTCTTGCTTATTGAACAACAAATTAATTGGGGTAGGCTAAGTGCAATTGATGGTGACCATCCAAATCCCTCCTAATTAATGCGTCCGATGTTAACTTTGGTCTACCCCTACGTCGTCGAGTTTCTCAGTTTCTATTGAGAATTGGCGTATGCTGGTGTTATTAGATGGAAGTTTTAGTGTACAACAACATAACCTCAATCCAAATAGAAGTTTTTGGGTATCTAATGCTTTTTTTTTCCTCGGATTAAAATTAATAATGATTTTTTTTAAAAAATAATGGTTTTTCAGAAGAGTCATATCATGGAAACGACCCAGGGTGCCTCATCAGTGTATTCCTCGTCAAATCTTGGGCATCCCACTCAACCGATAACAGGAGGATCTAATTCTATGCCATGGACCATACAACACTCAGATAATAGTTCTAGTTTTCATCATGGTCAACAGACAGAACTACCTGCAAGGAATGCTCAAGGCGATGCAAATGGTGGATCGTATTCTGCACCATCAACAAGCACTGGAACTTCCAATGGAGCACAACAGTATGCTAATTGTGCACCATATTCAAATTCCACAGATCCTTATGGTTATTCCAGCACAGGGTATCAAGATTACTATAATGGGTATCAGCAGCAGACCGGGTATCAGCAGCAGACTGGGTATCAGCAGCAGAACAGCAATTCATATACTCAACAAGTGGGAGGTTATCAAAACACAGGTGCTCCTTATCAGCCTCTTACCTCATTTCAGAATTCAGGCTCTTATGCGGGCTCTACAAGTTATTCAAGCACTTACTACAATAATGGTGATTATCAGACTACTGGAGGTTATCCAAGCAGCAGTCACAGTAATCAGACCAACTGGTGGAATGATGGGAGCTACGCAAATTATTCCTCGCATCAATATTCAAGCTATCCATCCTCGGATTTACATGTTGCTCAAGGTTCTGGAGCAGCAGCTGAGCATGCCGTTACTTATGAACAACAAAATAAGGAATGGGAAGACTATTACAAACGCGCTGCACTTGATGCTAGCTGTGCTCCTGGGACTGAGAATATAGCTGTTAACAGTGCACCTGTTCCAGATAGTCAAATTCCTGATGGTAGGGGCGGGTATCCTGTTTCTGAAAGCCAGCCGCCGCCACCTGGCACCACTCCTTGGAAACAAGAGTCCAAGTCATCTGAATTGCCACAGGTTTGAGGTGTTTCTATTATTCTGATATATCTTTTCATGTGTAGAAGCGTTGGATGTTGATGGAAAGAAGTTTACATGGCAGGTTGGTGTTGTGTCAGCTAATACTCATAATGGCTACTGGAATGCGGGCTTGCAAAATCAGCATGTTACGACTGCATCACAGACTCCATTATACAGTCATACACCATCATACAGTCAAACACCGTTGTACAGTCAGACATCATCACTTTCCCAAATACCTTCTGATACGTATCCAATGCCACCTAACAATCCATCGGTCCTTCAGATGACTTCCCATCCTCAAGGGCCTAATTTACAATACCCTGCGAAATACCATTCCCCTCAGAATAGCCAACCACCTCTGCAAGCTGGTCCCTCATTTGATCCTCGAGGGGTAAGCAAGCTGCAAATTCCAACAAACCCTAGAATTCCAAATTTGGCTTTAGGCACGTCAAAAGTAAATAAGGATGCATCTGCAACTAATGCAGCAACAAAACCAAATTATTTCAGTGCTTCAGTGACAAAATCTAACAGCAATGCTTCGCCTCAAGGTGCTGTTGATTCTTCTATTAAGGTGGGAGGTTCACTTTGGTTATTTATATTTCCTAATGCAAGAATCATATGCAGAATAACTGAATTTAGATGCACATTTACGGACTTCTAGATTCTTTCTACTTTGTAATTTATTACTCCCTCCGGTCATTTATATAAGTCGTTCTAGCAAAAACTTCTTGTTCGAAATTGTAAGTCGTTTTCGGAATTCAAGAGTTTATTTATTGCATTTTTACCCATGTTACCCTTATACAATTCAAACAGTTATGATACTTCAATTCTTCAATTAATTTAATGTCAAAGGATATATATGCAAATTACTCTTATAATTAAAGCTGCCTTAATTCTTATGTCCTTACCTTAAACGACTTATATAAATGACCGGAGGGAGTATCTAAGATCGTACTTAAGGGTTAGGACACGTGATTCACCTTTCCATGTTAATGTTCTGATCGTTAACTTGGTCTTATTCTTGTATGTTCTAACTATGTTCCTTCACTGCTGCTGTTCAGGTTTGCAATTTTGCATTGCCCAGATACTTTTCTTTTTTATAAACTTTTTTCTTTTAATATTTAGTGAAGTTTTCTACTGGATGCTTGTGTTGGTTGCAGCAAGCGTCGTTCCCTCCATCATGCTTGGCTTATTTGGAGAGGGCTTTAGCCCGTTGTAAGAATGATTTACAAAGAGTAGCTTGTCAGAATATTGTGAAGGAGGTGAAGCCAATGTCTACTTTGAGTTGAAGTTCTTAGATTGTTATGCCTATTGCTTTCCCTTTTGTTAAAGTTCTGTAACATGGTTTATTGAATTATTTTATTCATCGGTTTTTTCTTATTAGCCATTTCCACCGTTCACTGGCACTCTGTGTTAGTTCTTTTGGACCATGCACTTAGTAAAATTTAGATATAAGCTAGAGCTGTAGAGTCCAAGTTGAAAATGTGATTGAATGAGGAAGTTTGAGTTTTTAAAAATAAATGGAAGGCAAGGATTCGATGAGGATGTTTGAGGCCTTCTAAGTTTCTGCAGTTTCTCTTATTCTCCTCAAACATTGATTTTAGGGGTTACGTACAATCACATTATCGATTGAAGTTTATGACAATTCATCTAAGAGTAGTGCCAGTATCATGTCGGGATTAGATGTTAAACGTGAGCAGGAGATGGAGCTGGTTTTTGTTCCTGTTACATGAATACGTTGAATGCTTTTGAAGCTTGAATCTAAGGTCACCTTGATTTTTATTTTTTTTTATTTCTATCCTTGACTAATTCTAGTAAAAACCTTTCTCATTTAAGGTCCCTCATCACTTTTATTTAAAATGTTGTCATTATTTCTTATCCTGGTTTTCTTATACAATATATAAAGAATTATAAATTTATATGTATCTTGATACTGAGTTTGGGAGATTTTGCAAACTACCATTAGCAATTTGTTGCTATCTGTAATTTGTGAGAGGTTGTTTCATTGAAGTTCTAAAGTTTTTTTTTAAAGCTCTGTTTTTTATGTGTTGTTGTTCTTTAGTTTCACTGAAATGGTTTCCCTGTCATCTAGATGATTACCAAGGCACATGCTGACGGTACACTACACAGTCGAGATTGGGATACTGAACCTTTTTTCCAATTGCCAGAGACAGATACAGTCCAGAAGAAGTATGTGTAACCTCTATTTTTCTGTATCCTGATTGGCAATATTTTTTAATTGCCAATTTTCATTCATCAAATCATCCTTACTAATTGAAGGCACTTAATTTCTACGGTAACACTTTATTTTGGTGGTTTGATTTTTAGTATTTCCAGTTTGGTTCTATGTGTGAAACATAGTTGAGGTTGCGATCTTTTACTTAAACAATTTCATTTCAATGACTCGTAGTTTGATGTAATTTAACATCTTCAAACTGTAAATGCTTTAGTATTATTCAAGATTAATGACTTCCTTAGGATGAAAAGTTCTTCGAAAAAATTTCCATTTCATTGAGTTCTCTGATTGGGTTTCATAATTTCAGTTGATTGCATTTATAGAGATAATTCTTCTGTGAATCTTGAACCATTAATAGAGCTTTTTCTAACACTTTCTCTTGTCTAACCTGTAAGCAAGTTTCTTATCCTGACTGAAAGATTGGAGTGGCACTAATCTCATCAGTAAGAGGTCCCAATCAATATCGTCCATGTCCCTGCTTCCATCTAATTGCTAGAGCATTAACCCTTCTATTGTATAAATTCCCACCTCCAAAAACTTTTGGTCTAAAATTCTTGTTTTCTGTACAATCTGCGTGGCCCTTGTCAAAATGCTTGAAGCGCTTTTCACGTCCTTTTGTTTCTTCAGGTGAATTTGCAAGAGCTATTGCAGCAGCAGTGCACGCTGTTAAACTCTGTTACTAGTCACTATCACTCGAAGCGTTCCCACTTTCAGCACTCTTAAAATTATCAACGTGTCGTCTTTTAACTGGTTTCTGAAAATTTTTATTTGGGTTTGTTGGATTGTGATATAACTAATACTTTTATTATAGCTATTATGAATCTCTTTTTTTATATCAGTTGTTACTTGGATCTTGACATGTAAAACTCAGGTACTACGAACTTGACTACATTTGTTTTGAACTTCACTATCTGTTGCTACTTGTTATTCATTGAGAAGTATTAACACAGCTTGTCACCCATTACTTTTTCCCCCAAAAGATATTTGGTTACGATTTACAAATAAGGTCTATAAATGTGATACTATTTTATCTGCAGTATGCTGAGCCCTGGTGTGGTTTCTTCTTTGTCTACGTACAAGAAGACTCCTAATAGACGTGCCAAAAGCAGATGGGAGCCATTGCCAGAAGAGAAGTTGGTGTCTTCCAATCATGTTTCCTCGAAAGACATCACTTGGCATCATTCTGAAGAAAGAGAGAGAGCGGTAACTTTCTTTTACAGCTACTAGTGCCTTTTATTTGGCTGAGTAGTTATTTATTATCTCTGCTGCTCTTCTCTTTGTTATTGGTAATTTAGTCCACTGAGGTTGTGCATAATACCTTTGAGAAGCAGATATTAATTAATTTAGACTAGGTATCCTGTTACTTTGGCCCAAATAATTTGGGATTGAGGCTTTTTCATTTTTATCTTTCTCTGGAGGACCTGAACTGAAAAATAGTAAATAGAAATGATACCAGCTCCTCAACCTAGGACATGAGAGTTTTCCCTCAATTTATGTGAGTTTGACACACTGATGTCAATTAGAATCACTGCTTTACATGGTATAAAGTAATGTCAGAGATGGTTAGTTTAGAAAATCAAGTTCTGATAGTGAAGCTGCATTTCAGGTTCTAGGCGGAAAGAAGGAGAGCAAGGAGAACATTTGGACCAGTCCTCAAGTTCAGCAACAAACTCAAACTAAAAATTTTCAGAGACCTGTTAAAAAACAACGATTTAGTGATAATTTTAATAATGCTGAAAGTGGGAATGCTTCGAGCGATAGTGATAAAGAAGAGAGTTTAACAGCATACTCTGCGGCTGCTATTGCTCTCGCAAATTCGCCTGAAGAAAGAAAAAGGCGTGAAAACCGCTTCAAGCGTTTTGACAAGGGCCATGTAAATCATACAGAAAACAAGAATTTTAGACCAAAAGTTACTGGAGGTGGAAATTTATACAATAGAAGGGCAAATGCTCTAGCAATAAGCAGAAGTGCTGACGATGGTGGAAGCAGGGCTGTCGAAGATATTGATTGGGATTCCCTTACTGTTAGGGGAACATGCCAGGAAATTGAGAAACGTTACCTTCGCCTTACTTCTGCTCCTGATCCTAGCACTGTAATTACTCTTATCTCAAAGTTCTCTAGATCCTTTGCTTTCTGGTTATCTATTTGTGCTCTCTTAAATGGAAAATAGCAACTGATGTTCTTTTTCTCTTTTGTGCTATTTTGATATTTCAATCGGGAAAAAACTTGCTTGCAGGTTAGACCAGAAGATGTGCTTGAAAAAGCTCTATCCATGGTTCAAGGTTCACAGAAGAATTATCTGTACAAATGTGATCAATTGAAGTCAATTCGTCAGGATCTCACTGTTCAGCGGATACGTAATGAGCTAACGGTCAAGGTGATTTCATCACAGAAGAATTACCTGTATTATATCTATTTCGGAATTTTAGACTACTTGACAATTAATTTGGGACTGAGGCTATGTTGTGTTTGTTGTTGTTGTTGTTGTTGTAGACTACTTGACTATTTATTGATCCACTCCAATGTGTTCGTCCTTTCTCAGGTATATGAAACTCATGCCAGATTAGCTTTAGAAGCTGGAGATTTGCCAGAATTCAATCAGGTCAGTATTGTTGATTCCATAAACTGGACTTACATTTTATCTATGTTATTGCAGTCCGTCGACTCTATTTACTTTTACCCTTATTATAAGTTCACCAAGCGCAAATGCCCTTTTCTCAGTAAGATACGGTAATTTAACATGCTAAACCAAGCCATAACATCAATGAGTGGGGAGCACAATGTCGTCGTAAGTGTTTCACGTATTGTATATTGTGCTGCATCTGCTTTTGGTATTTTGGAAGATCTGCGGAACTTTGATTTAAATTGAACAAGGTTGATCTGCTAGTTAAAAATAGCTGCAGTCGTTTATAAGTATGTTGTGGAAGCAGCTGATCTTGAAAGGTTGATGATGAAAAATGTCGATTAGACAGGTTGATTACAATCAGTGTGGCTGAATAAGAATGGTACAGCCAACTTAGCAGTTCCCGTGCATTTAACATTGTGTTTTATCTCATCTTGCAGTGCCAGTCACAACTAAAGATTCTTTATGCCGAAGGAATTGATGGATGCCGCATGGAATTTACTGCATACAACTTACTCTGTGTTATAATGCATTCCAGCAACAATAGAGATCTTGTATCATCAATGGCAAGGTTAGTATCTTGGTTGTATAGTCACTGGCATACTAAAAGCAGCAAACACATTCTGCTGGAAAAATCAATCTAATGTTGGTTTCTTGCTTATTCCATGCAAAAGGTCAAATGCAAAAATGCTCATGTTCTTAGGGTACATGTCGGAATTTCCGTGTTTAATTGGGTATTGGCTTATTTTGGGTTTTTGCTAGATCTAATAGATTGGTGATTTCTGATTTGTATAATTTATGTAAACAGATTATCTGATGAAACGAAAAAAGAC